>CM035150.1:55254384-56681884 GCA_020205605.1 Panax ginseng
TTTTGGATGGTGGCAATGGAGATGGAGAGCCCTCTGCTCCGATTTCTGTTCTAAGGTCACTGATACTCTGCTCCAATTCATTTATCCGGCCTCCCATTTCATCGAGTACATTGCGGTTAAGAAAATATTAATGTCAATGTCAATCTCAAAACAAAAGGATAGCACAGATTTTTGTCTATTAAAGTGAAATATTAATCAAACCATTTAAAGGTTCCAAACCTTCGTACACAGAGATTTGAAACTTGGCAAAAAAGAGGAGCAATAACATGAGTTACAGTTATTATCAAACATAATGTTCCCTTCATGGGATCATCAATGCACTCTAAAATGACCCATTAATGTCAACCACAAAAGAAATATCTATTACTTCAATTTAAGCGTGTTATAGTTGAGGAAAAGGATATTCTTTGAAACAATAGATTCAGACATTGTCTGAAATCTGGATTGCTGCAAAAAAGAAAAAAGAGTGTACTCATCAGTACAAGTTGTGCGTTAGAGAACAGAAATCTGTATTTACAATTAAAACTAAAAAACTATGCATTGAAACTCACCATCTGTTGAAGAAGGTTTTGTACCTGGAAAAACAAGGAAAATAATAAGAAAATACCAAGGCCTTGATACGACACTTAATTATTAAACCAGGCATAACTGATACAAAACAAGCTGAAATATGTATGCATTTACATTTTGTTTAAGCATATAATTACAAGGGAGCTAGCTGGCTAGGGCAATACCACAAAACATCTAATGTCCAAGGTATGCTTGAAGACGGAGTATCATTACAGCACAGCTAAGTAAGAAAGTAAATATTCTCAAATTTCTTTTAAACAAAAAGTAGGTAGATATCAAGAAACTCACGAAAATGGTCATATCAGCAGTGCCTTGCTTCGGATCTTCTGAATCTTGTCCATCCTGACAAGAAAACAGTAAGAGTCCAAGCTCATATAAACTACAAATACAATCCACATAATGAAGCAGGAAGTAAAATTTAGTGTTTACTATCAACTCAGAAAAGTAGCAAAATACTTTACAAAACTTGGTCATAATTGTTGTTTCCACCCTGATTCAACAAACAATCATTTCCAATAACTTAAAATTTGCAGTATAAGAGAGAAATATTTTAACATTTTAAAGTTCTAAAGTAAGGAAATATGTGAATGAATGAAATATGTGAATGAATGAAATGGATGTTCAATATAATTTTCTGGAAATTCATCCCGATATCATGCTGTCACCATGTTATCACAATTATAACACATGCATCACATTGTATACAAATTTGTACTTATCTTTGTTTTTTACTTTTTTTAGTATAATGATATCATGAGCACATGTTCCAATCACAAAAATTAAGAAGAAAAAGATATAAACCAAAAAATGCAGAAAATACTTGAAAGCAAAGAAACATGCAGTCTTATATGACTACTAAATTTGCGAAGCCATCTTCGTGGATGATTTATGCCAGAATGGACTGGATTAGTGATTTATGGACTTCACTTAGTTTTTGGGATACTTGTTATTTACTTTAATTAGATGGAGTTTATTTTTTCATGAAGTGATCATATATATATATATATATATATATATACAGCTTTAGGAATTAATTGCGGCATCATGTGAGCCTAGGAATTATGTGATCACAGATTCTGTCTACTAGATCTAGATTCGGTTCCCGTGATGGACATTTTCAACTTTAAGCAGCTTGTAAATTTATTCACGGTGTTCGAATTTCCTCAGATGGTTTTCATACCCACGGGGAGTTCGACACTATTTTATACATTATTTTATCGAAGATGCTTCGCGTCTCGAAAATTTAAAAACAATCAAGCCGAACACTTAATATAAAATAGGAGTGTAAAAGGTCTCAATTACTATTGAGCACAATGGTTTGAAAAACCTCTTTAATAAAACATCACTGCCATATCTTGTTAAAAATTGATTTTTTACACAAATTCAAACCATATGTATATAGGTGCGAACGAGGTCTCGCACTACTTCCAAATAATTACACATTGATCCACACACACACACACATTCATATAACAGTTTCTTGAAAAGAGGCGGTCACCGTGGTAACATGGATGTCGGGGGGTGCCTAACACCTTCCCGCCGCATAATCAAGTCCCCGGACCCTAATGAATCTGTGTTTTCATTTGACCCGTTTAGGCTGTGTCACATCTACGGGTCAATCATGAAACCTTTTCTCGGTTGTGTTGATACAACCATATAAAAAATCAACTGGCGACTCTTAATAGTCCATCGTCGACATGATACATGTCGGACCTTTTTCTCTTGTTTTTTTAAACAAATCTCACCTAACACGAGAACACACTAGAACAAGTAACGAAAAGGGACAAATAAAAATCCCGACGTCGACAAACACCAAAAGACAAGAACAGAAAAAGGACAAATAAAAATCCTGACGTCGATAACGTACTTTGAGACGACGGGACGATGGCTCGGGTAACCTCGCGACCAAAGGTAGACCTGTACATTCGGTCTTTAAATATGACCTCTTGGCAGCTCATTTAAAAAAAAGAGAAAAGGAGAGAAAACTCTGTCCATTTCAGCCTGTAACCCTTGCTAGAGTGCTCTAAACTGAGTGATTTTTCTTTCTAAACACTTGTAAGCTCCTATTTTGTAACATACTGAAGTTTAACCTGTGGAAATCGAGTTTTCAGACATCAAAAGCTATCTAAAGTCTTCTTGGCATCCCATTGTAAGATTTTTCAGATTTTAAAGCTTTTTACTACTTTTATATATTTATATCTACTAACGTTGAGAGTCGCGTTGAGTGGGTATGCCCAGATCTTCGATTTGTGGCCTTTTACTGCTTTTATATATATTTACATTCCTGTCAAAGTCCTTCTTGGAGTTTACTTCGTGACAGTTGATCGTCTATATATATATATATATATATATACCACTATTATACAAATATATGCTTTAACTGCTTTCATAATGTAGATATTTAATCTTTCAGCCTGCGGGCTAGATTTGCCTAAATCTGACTATTTCTAAATTTAACCGGTTCAAACTGACTAAACTGGAACCGTTGAAGCTAGAATGATTTAGATTTATTCAAATTTAGTTTGTTTTCTAGCTTTTGCATATATTACTATTTCATGTGAGCCTAGTAATTATGTGATCACATATTCAGCTTCTGAATCTAGATTCGGTTTCCGTGATGGATATTTTGCAGCTTCAACCAGCTTGTAAATTATCTATGGTATCTGGATATCCTTAGATGGCTCTCATGCCCACAAGGAGTCCGACACTGCTATGTATCTTATTTTCTCGAAGATGCCTCGCATCTCGAATGTAAAAGCAATCAAGTCGAACACATAATAAAATGAAAGTATTAAAGGCCTCACTTATTATTGAGCATAAGGGTTTGAAAAACCTGTTTTACTAAACTTCATTGCTATATCTTATTAAAATTGAACTTTTATACAAAAGTCAAACCCTTTGCATATAGGTGCAAATGAGGCATAGCACTACTTCAAGATAATTGCACATAAGCCCTACACACACATACGCAGATAAAAGTTAATGAAAAGTTGTGGTAACCGTGTTATCACGGAAGTCGGGTGGTGCCCAACACCTTCCCTCCGCTTAATCAAGCCCACGGACCCTAACGAATTTCTGTTTCTCAAACCAGTTACACAGTGTCAAACCATTGGGTCTTTGTGCAAACCTTTTCTCGGTTGAGTTGGTGCAACCATTTAAAAATACCAACTGGCGACTCTAATAGCCAAATCGTCGACATATACATGTCGAACATTTTCAAACAAATCTCACCTAAAATGAGAACACCAAAAGATAAGAATGGAAAGGGACAAATATAAATCCCGACGTCAACATTGAGATTATACCATTTTCTTTGAGACAATTGAGAAACTCACTGCTGAAGTATTCACCACCTCGATCCGATCGAAGAATCTTAATACTCTTGCCGATTTGTTTCTCTACTAAACTTCTGAATTCTTTGAACTTTTTAAATGATTCAGATTTGTATTTCATTAGATAAACATAACCATATCGTGAATGATCATTAGTGAAAGTAATGAAATAAGAATACCTTCATTGTGCGTTCGTTGTCATAGGTTCATATACATCTATGTGTACCAACGCTAACAACTCTGTAACTCTTCTCCTTTTCCACTAAAAGGGGATTTAGTCATTTTACCCATGAGACAAGATTCACACCTTTGATATGATTCATAATCCACTACAAAAAAATAGTGATTTTGCAACAAACAACTTTCGTTGCCAAAAGCAATTTACAACGATGCTTCGGTCGTTGGACATTTTGTTGCGCAATGAGTGTTGGTAATTGTCTAGCAACAAATTTTTTTATCGTTACAAAAAGTAAGATATTTTGCAACGATTTTTTTTTTCGTGTAAAATCATAGATCATTTAGCAACGAAATTTTTTGTAGCAAATTTATTAAAAAATTGTTACTGAAAAGCAACTTTCGTTGCAAAATCTGCCTAATTGGCAACGGAAAGAATATTTTTTTTTCCAACGAAGATGAAATTCATTGCATTTGATACACATTTGTCAACGCTTTTTTCGTTGCTAAATAGTAAAGAAATTCTTGGCTTAATTGATTTTTGTTGCTAATTGTATACTTTTTGGTAACGATGTTTGTTGCTAAATGTACAAAATAAACTGGTCATATATTAATTTGCAACAAATTTTTTCGTTGTCGTTGGTTTTGTTATGGATAATTATGATCAATTAGAAACGATACTATTCGAAGCTGATTGTTTTTCGAGAGCAACGGAAGTTGTCAATTAATAACGACACCATACGTTGTCGTTTTCTTTTTCTTTGCAAAACAAATTGTTATGATTTGCAACGATATAAACGTTGCATTTTCTTTTGTTTATAGCAACAATATAAAATAAAACATAAAAAATATTATATACATCATTTAAAATCATTCACATTACAACATTACAATATAATAGTTGGATAATTCATCTTTAAAATATGATGCTCATTGTTATACCAAACTACTAAACTAATAACTTTTACGTTCATTATTACAATACAATAGTTCAGTTATATGTAGAAGACATCTGATTACTTGATGCCACTTGAACTTTAACATTGTCTTCAGTTGTAGGTTCATTAGCACCTGCTCCCCGCATATCAAAAGGTTTAAGTTTCTTATTTTCAAGGCTACACATATATCTCAAGTGCAACAATAAACATGAAAATTATTTGAATGCATATAAACCTAAAAGATGAGGAAAATAGATATATTCTAAAAAATAATGCACTACCACATAATATTCTTATGTTTGTAGAAAATAAATAGAATAAAAAAATAAACTTGAACAAAAACTGAAATGACTCAGCATCTATAAGTCAATTGTAATATGGTATTTAGTGAAGAAACAAATCTCTTCTTTATTCAATATGGTTAGTTGTCCAACATAAACTACTTTGTTACTGGAAAAATGAATCAAAACCTTTTAATTCAGAATAGCTAAATCTATAACTGCACACTACTAGAAAATCAACCGATAGCAACGATACATAAGTTGGGTCAACCAAATTCGAGAATGGAGGTAGAATAATTTGGAAGGTAAAATGTTGTGTTCAAACACAGAAGTCGGAGTAAAGATGATTTACCTTTGGAGGATCAAGAACTCGTGCATTAATAGAAGTGAACTCAGCCCTCATTTGAATGCCAAATTCCTTAACAATACCATCATTGTTGTAATTACTTTGTCTTACCATCTGAATGCACATGAAATTTAAGAAATAAAAACAATTGGTCAAAACATGCGAGACCGACAATAAAAATAAGAATGAAAAGCTTCATGGTTAAAAGTAACAAACACTACATTAGATTTTTGTTTTCCTATTTTTTAATTATAAGACTAAAATTTTGTACATTCATATCGTCTTAATACTTGCTTCCTTTTTAGCAGGACGCACACAGATTGCCCTTAAGAGGGAAGTTACCTAGCCTTGTAATAATCTGAAGTTGGTGATCCAAATGTTAGAAGTCAGGTGGAAAAAGTAAAAATAATGTCAAGTTTTCAATTAATCACATGAAAGCCATTTATAACAAGTAACATGTGCTATCTGGTTGACTTCATATATGGAACCTTTAGATTTGAGTACAACTTTATAGATACTGCAATAAATAAAGAAAAAAACATTAATAAAATGCTGAAGAGATATTTATAGAAAGAGTAGCAAAACCATATACGGTTTCCTAGCAAAAGGCAACTGAAATCAATTCATTTTAGTTCCTGAAGGAAATTTCCCACAGAAAAATACATGATAATTTTTGCATGAAATAATTTTTGGATATCGTATCCGCTATAGCAAAGTGGTATTAGCTTTCTAAATGAGGCATGCTAAATATAAATGCATAATAGGTAAGCACATGTGCTCACTGCTCATGATTCATCATTCATGTCCTATACCAAGACATGAATACCTCCTCAAAGTGAGCAGCAAAAAATATACACCCAAGCTGAACATCCTTCGGGACCAACAACAAGATAATTCAAACATAACATTCATTTGATTGGTAATTAAAACTCTGTATCTTAATTTACATATTCCTCACTTCTTCAAAAAATTTAAAACTCTCATAAACATCATACCAGCACTTTGCACGAAAAAGATAGTAATACCACTTAATCAAACAATAACCAACTAGCAATCAACATGAACAATTTTTTTTCCTTTTTAAAAGCTTATATTAATTATATGAAGATAAAATAAAGCTTTCTAAAAAAATTCAATTTCTTCTTCAAATTGTTAATCAATTATACATATATGAGAATATAATAAAAGCTCATTACAAATCAAAAGATTATTTTATTTATTATTTTATGATTGAACCATGACACTAGTAATGACATGTTCTTGAATAAGAAGTAAAAAATATAAACTTGAAAACATAAAAAATATATATATTAATATATACAAACACATTATACTATATACGATTATTCATTTGTGCAATCATTTTTCAGAGAATGTGATCAATATATGCTGCTTTACCTTCTTGGTCATTATCAATGCAAGTTTGTGATTATTATCTTCTAAACTGATCCTATTATCCCAACATTTAAAGGTACGGGGAAAGAATGTGTAAGTCCATAAATAACTTTTGTTACCGTAACTCTGGCAAGATTCCTGCACTTGAAGTAACACTTTTGATAGGACCCCTCACCCCCACTTTATGTCCTAATACTAGTAATACATAGAATGATCAAATTATACCATAAATACCCTTACCTATAAGTGTAAAGTTTATAAAAAGCTGACATGTTCTACCCTGATTAAAATTGCACTGGCTTTGCAAAAATAGCAAACATTTTAGAAAATAACAAAATGGAAAATAAGGCATAGAAAATGGGATGAAGGGATACTTGCTAATTTAGTGGAGAAATGGCCTTTTACTTTTTTCTTATTAAACTTATTAGAATAATGAGCTCCAAGTAATGATTGATACAACGCAAACGAAAGGAGAAGGCGAAAAAAGAAGAAGAAAAGGCAGATTTGTGTTTTTTGATGACACGTAAATTCATCTGCATTGATTGACAAAAATATGTTACATTTATGATTTTTTTAGCAATTTGGCTGACATACAAATCAAATAAGACAAAGTGGTTAAATGTGTACAATTTGAATTAAGAAATAATAATACATCAACCATAAAGGAAGAATGAAGAAAAAAATTTAGTGTTGTTCTGTACTTCAAAAAAAATAATACAAAAATCATAAATGTGACGCCCCCAAAATAGGTCCACACAACCTATTTTGAGTCGCTAAATATATGGTACATAATCCAAATACAAAATTCATTATTACAACTGTCGTGCAAAATACGACAACACATACGCTGTGAGTTTTAATACAAATATTGTCTCGTGGACAATATCCAAACTCAAATAAAGTCCTCATTACAATTATTGTCACACTATTTTAAAATAGTGAGGACTACTATAATAACCATCTTGGACCATTACTCAACTCCCCGACTAGTCCCAGCTACATTCTCGCATCATGAGAAGAATAATGGTACCAAAAGGAAAATGGTGAGCTCAACTAGCCTAGTAAAGAATATTATAACTAAAATAATGAAGAACAAATTATCCTTAGTCCTCAACAGTGAAAAATATGATAGAATACAATAAACAACAAGTTTTAGATCAACAACTACAACGGAAGTAGCAATCCATTAGAAGTGTCAAGTAGAGCATGATGTCTACTATCTTCTATGATTTAAAAGTCCGTCATCAATATTTTATCCCTGTAACACCAATCAAGAAATGTTTCAAATCAACAAATTATCCATGCACTACGGGCCATAGATATTCGTTTGTATCATCAGTGGTCATGATCATGCCAAACAACTGTCCATCTATGCATTACAGGCCAAAGAGGACTTTCATCACAAACCTTTATCTGTAACATTAAATGTCATGATTATATCAATACACAATTCCTGATTATAATCATACCAATCAATTGTCCATTTTTGCACTACATGTCAAAGATGACTTTCACCACAATATAAATATGAGAATATTGATAATGATATAAAGAATCAATCAAGTGAGATCAAGGATAAATATTAGAGCTTTATAATTCAATTTATCCCAAGTTCAAGAATGTCCAAATTGTCAACATGATAATTAATTGTGGAGTAAAATTAAAAAATGATATTCATGTATCAAAAATAAATTGGACAGAAAAGAATATTAAATTCTTTTGTGAACAATACTCCTTAATAATACCGTATGAATAGTACCATATGAATAGTACCCCGACATGAAAAGATTAAATTTAATAAGAAAGTTCATGATATTAGATGAAGCACAAATCTTAAGGAATTTCTAATCATTTTAGGAATTATAAAAACAATACTTACCATAGTAAGTTTAAATTTAGTAATATGAAATGAAATAATATCACTTACATAGTATGGAGTATGAAAGAAAATGATACCCCTTACGAGTATTGAAAGAAAATAACATCATTTACAAAAAAAATATCATTTACCTTGGTAAAAATAAAATCTGACTTGGAATATCGAATATTATTCTGAGAAATTCTTGCACTAAAATTTACACTCAAAGTATTCTTATACTCAAAAGAAATACTCAAAATATTGTAGACACTCGAAATTTCATTTTCCTGTTATTAACTATGCAGGAGGACAAAAACATCTTTTTCACATTCCAGAGATAACCTTGGAGGACCACAACAAACAATTCCAACCCCGGAGATAGCCCCGGTAGATCCAGTTTCCATCCCCGGAGATAACCCTGGGAAATCAGTTTCCAACCCCAGAAATAACCTCGAAAAGGCAGTTCCAACCCTAGAGATAACCCTGGGAGATCAAGTTCAATGCCTGAAGTCAACCCTGGGTTGTCAAGTCAACCTCAGAGATGACCCTAAGGACATTCAGAGTTAACAAAATGACATTCTCAGGGATAACCCTTGGAAAAACCCGCTACAACTGTGTGAAGATCGGAGATAACCCCTGGAGGGGCAAAATAGTCATTTTACCAACTCAACTTCAACTCAAATCAAATGCAGTCATTTCAATTCAAATTACTTCAAAATAAGTCCCACAAAAACCATATCTTAACTTTCGAGCGCAAACTACGCAAAACGGCTCAACGGCTGCCTAACGGAAACCCGAAAATGCCATTTCGGTCATTGACCTATCTTCCTGACATCAAAAAAGGGAAAATCTTATGTCATTGCATAGCTCTCGGAAAGAGCTTTCCGGAACGGTATGACACGCTTCCATCGGACTCCCGAATTGAAAGTTATGAAGGTTCGAGCGAACATCACGTTGTTCGAGTGCATGTATTTCGAGATGGCAGGACACACACTGCCCGGGGAACCCCGAGCAGCCTCAGCTACACCCGCTACTGCCATAGGTACACATGCGGCACCCCCCTCTATAAATAGAGGGCTTGGCGTGGCCATATTTGCAAGAGAAAAAAAGGCGAGGAAGCCCTGCCAAATTTGCTCTATACAAACCATAAACTGAGTTCTTTCTCATTATAAACACTTGTAAGCTCATATATAGCTACTTTTGTACCGGCGGGAGCCGAGTGTTCATCCCTTTTAAGTTATAGAAGTCTTCTTTGGCAGCCCACTTTAAGCTTTCTTACACACTTTAAAACATTTTTCTTCATCTTTGCACACACCATTCTTCACGTTGAGAGTCGTGTTGCATGTGTATGCCCAGACGTCGGTTCTTGGTTTCATTTCAGGTTTATATATATATATATATATATATATATATATATATATATATATGAACCGTGTCGAACTCATTCAGAGGAGCCTGACTTATGTCCAGGCGTTTATTTGCTTTTAATATATATATAGAGGCCGGATCGTGTTCTACTCCTGGCCGAATAAAATTCTGACCTTAATTTTTTTTTTTTTTGCTTTTTTAAAAAATAACTAAAAAATAAATAAAATATTATGGAACTTGAATTTTTACATAATATAGTATTTTTGGTGTGATTTAGATACATATAACAAAACATGTTTATGCGGTCAAAATGCATCGTATATACATTTTTTGGTATAGGAATCCAAATCACGCCCAAAACATTGTATTATGGAAAAATTTCAGTTCCATAAAATATTAATTATTTTTTTTAGTTTTAAAAAAAAGCAAAAAATAAATAAAAAATTGATCCGTTTTTGATCAAGTGCGGACTCCCGGACTTGATCCTTGTTGTGTGTGTATATATATATATATATATATATATATATATATATATATATATATATATATATATGGCACCCCAAAAATAGGTATACATCACCCATTCTGAGTCACCAAATATATGGTACAGAAACAAATACAACCTCAGTAATACAATTGTCGTGCAAAATACGACAACACATATACTGTGAGTTTGAATACTAATATTGTCTAATAGACAATATACAAACTCAAAAGGAGTCCTCATTACAATTATTGATACACTATTTTACAAAATAGTGAGGACTACTAAAACAACTATCTTGAACCATCACTCCATACCCCGGCTAGTTCCTACTATGTTCTCACCTCCTGAGAAGAAAAATGGAACAAAAAAGAAAAGGGTGAGCTCAACTAGCCCAGTAAAGAATACTAGGACTAAGATAATATACAATAATTTATCATTAGTCTTCAACAGGGAAAAATCTGATAAAATATAATAGACAACAAGTTTTTGATCAACAACTGCAGCGGAAACAACAATCCATTAGAAGAGTCAAGTAGAGAAAGAATTCTACTATCTTCTAAGATTTAAAAGTCGATCATCAATATTTTATTCCTATAACATCAATTAATATAAATCTTGAATCAAATATTCATCTTTGCACTACATGCCAAAGATATTCATTTGTATCACCAGTTGGTCATGTTCATCTCAACACCTGTTCATCTTTGCACTATGGGCCAAAGATATTCATTAGATAATCATTCATCTTTGCACGACAGACCAAAGATATTCAGTAATATAATCATTTAGGACTAAGGATGATGAAAAATATCTTAAAAAAAATGAATCCAATGAGATAAAAGATCAAAGATTAGGGATTCGTACTTTAGTTTATCCAAGTTCAAAAATACCTTATAATAATCAATTATGGAGAAAAATTCAAGAATAAAGATCAAAATATGGATACAATCAAAGATAGTAACCATAATAGACAACTTGGACAAAGAAAATAAAATTTCATTTTTTTTGTGAATAGTGTCGTATTCGTGAATAGTGTCGTATACGTGAATAGTAACCCCGACACAAAAAGGTAAAAATTCCACAATAAAATCCATACCAATATTTTGGTATGATCATATTGAAAGAATAACATCATTATGAAGAAAATAACATCCCTTACCTCAAAAGAAACAAGATTTAAATTTGAAATATCGTATATAAAGTCAAGAAAACTTGCACTGATGAATATCAACTCACAAAGTATCTAAATACTCAAAAAATATGCTCGATAATATAGAGAGAGAAAGAAAAACTTGTTTCTCGTGTGATTTTCAATTCTAACTAAGCACCCTATTTATAGGAAAATGCTTAGAAACGCCATAAATGATTAACCTGCTACTACGATGACTTTTACCTCTGCTATTATTCACGCCCACCACTTTTGAAAATAAATTCCAAAGACATTTTATTTCTCACCAACCAAAAGTGGGGCCCACCATGTTTTTAATAAAAATATTTATTTTCGAAACTTTAATAATTCATAATAAATAGCCCTTTTATCAGAAAAATTAAATCTCATGTCTATTCCATAGGAAATTAAATTCTCTACAACTTTGTAAGTTTAAGTTTTTCCAAATTCCAAACGAAAAATGACCGAAATCCACATACGGACAATTTTCAACACCTCTATTCCGACAAAATACTGATAAAACACCTCAGCATTTATTCCTTCATTTATAACCACAATAAATATATCCATCATTTATATCCACATAAAATAAATATTTCCTTATCGTATAAATTAATAATTAATTATTCACAAATAATATTACGTAATCATAATTATACAAGCAAATGTCGCTCCTCAGAAAGAAGGGCTTTCGATAAGGATTTCTCCTTATTCGCGCGCAATTAGGTGACCAAACCCCTTTTCTAGACAGAACTTTCTTAGACATTGACAATAATGCTATCTAATAATATTATTCAAATAATATGAATTATTGATTTGATAATGGGAAATATTGTGATGTGATAATTATTGAAACAACAATATTATAACATATCAACGTAGCAATTATTGAATCAATAAAATAAATTATTGAACAGTAATTACTGTAACAATTATTTAGTAAAGGCTGCTTCACGTAAGAAATCGGGTTATTTCAAAATACCGTGCAATACAGCGTGTGCTATCATTGTGCAACCACGCCAGACATCGTATTTTAACCACCAGGTATTCCAACAGTGTTAACGGTAACAATTACGTAGTTATTTTAAAAACTCAAACTTGTCATTTTCTTCATCCGATAGTTATCCGTTATGGGGCCCACAAATGGTTGCGTCGTCATACGAATATTCCCCGACAGCAAGAATACTCCACGACCAAGCGAATATTCCCCGACAAAATGAATATTTTATAACCACTTGCTTATTTTGCAAAATTTTCACATTTCACCCATAACCAAAGTATTATATCAAATTAACACCTTATTATTCACAATAATAATTAGAGAAAATTCAATTTTATTTATAAAAAGTTGGGGTCTTACAACCTCCCCTCGTGAAATTTCGTCCTTGAAATTGAAGTACGTACCTGGTGTTTCAAAAAGATGAGGATACCTCGCTTTCATTTCTGATTCCAACTCCTAGGTCATTTCTTTAATAACATGGTTTCTCCACAAAATCTTAATTTGTGGTATAACCTTCGTGCGTAGGACATGCTATTTCATATCCAAGATCTTAACAGGTACCTCCTCGTATGTTAAATCTTTGGTTATCTCGTCCGGTTCTAACTCAATAATGTGGTTCGGGTCTTTCACATATTTACGAAGCATAGATATGTGAAAAACATTATGAACACGAGACATGCTTGGAGGTCATGCGAGTCTATAGGCCACATTTCTTATTCGGTCAAGAATCTCAAATGGACCAACAAATTGAGCTTTCCCCTCTTCCCAAATCTTGTAACTCCCTTCCATGGAGCAATACGTAACAATACATGATCCCCAATATTAAATTCCACGTTCTTTCGATGAAGATCTGCATAACTCTTTTGTCGATCCTATGCCGTTTGTATACGTTATCGAATCGTTTGGATCTTTTTTGTAGTTATGCATACCTGTAGCGTCCCCAAATCTGGGTCCCAAGAACCTCAAACTTGGTACATTACGATACTTCATCATCACATATATTCTATCATCTAATGCAGAACAAATAAACATATATTGTTTATTTTTCATAATTCTATAACCTTTTCCCAGGTTAATTAACCTTAACTGAATACATACCTTCAAAATTACAAAGGTTTATAATAAGATAACTAAATAGTTATTCTTATAACAATCTATTACTGTATTTTGCTTTTGACTCTGTCCTTCTTCAAGCCTTCGCCTTTATCTGAAATTTATTATCATCATATAGCAAGGGTGAGCAACTACTTTGCCCAGCAAGTTTAAATTCAATATAGATATATCATAATTTAAAGAATAATAAGCTTTTAAGTTTTCAACAATTTAATAATTGTGAAGGAACATGAATCAAGATGTCAATAATTGAATGACTGAATCAATAATGTTTGAAGGTTAACAGTGACTATGAACAATTTAACTGAACCTTATGGTAATGAAGGTGATCAACCTTTTATACCTGATGAACATATGCAACATGCACTAAGTGCGAATCAATAATTAGTTTAGACATGAATAATCATCAATAATCATTCACTAACATACTTTGAAATATAACCCAAGTTTGAGTTAAGGAAACTTGCATGCATAGTCGATTACCGCTACGCAATTTAATTTATTCTCTTTATTGAAAAGACCTATCATGTATAAGATTGATCTTTCAATTAGCATATCATACCTTATTCCATAATTCTATCTAACACTTAATCACATACTCAAATATTAGATAATCTTAACACCATATTCATTTACTTACTTATAATCTCATCATCTTCTATTAACTTGTCTAACATTCACTCACAAAGTTAAGTATTAGACATTACAACTTAGTCTTAGTATTATCATTATACTTTGATAATCTTTTCATCACTTATAACTTATACTTATAAGTTTTCCCTTTATATGTTATCCTAGTAAGCTGGATAACCTTTCAGTAAACTGAAATATCATTTCAGTAAACCGAATTACATATTAGCATCCTGAAATTACTATTTCAACAGACAACAAAATATTTCAGCAGACTTAAACCATTTCAGCAAATCAAAAATCCAATTCAGCATCTTGAATTCTCATTTTAGCCTATTACAAGCATAATATAGTTCATTGAATACCAAACTCAACAATTATATTGAAAAATAACATAAATCTCGTATTTTAATTTCCCGTTGAATATTATTAATTATGTAATAATATTTTACGCTAAGGTTATTAACCTTTTAATAACATTCCAGTCAAATACTACTAATAATATCTATAATATTAGCCCTATAACAATAAGTTAAGTCATTAATCACATTTATAGACAATTTAGTTCAATTATTTTCCTTTCCTTAATAAACTCATTAAACATTCTAAAATGCCATAAACATCACAACACTTCACACTCGACCCAAAACTTCACCAAAAATTTGCATAAGCCATGCTCAAGGGTCTCAAGTCATAAATCGTACTTTTCATATTTTTGGACATCATATATCTATTTAAATCCATTTATCCATTTATCATCATTTAGATGAAAAATACCAAATAGGCCATATTGAATATAGTTCCATATTGAACATATATTTTTCCCGGAATTTTTAAAATCCATTTACTATATTTAAATAGGCCATAATAGCCAAATATTCTCTAATTTTTCATATATCGAGATTAACTCCAAAAATTATGAAATTTATATAGTATGTTCCTGTTATACACATGTACTTCCAGTAATTATTTGGTAATGTTTGGACTTATACACAGAGAGTTATTCGGGTGGCTTCATAAACATAGCCGTTCACCATAAAATCCATAACTCTCAAACCGTATGGCCAAAAATTCTCAAATTTTTACACAACCTGCAAACCTTCTGACATTACCACTCCAAATATTTCTAGAATTTTTTAAGCATAAAAAATGGACGAAAATTCCCCCGTTGCAGACTGGTAGAAAACAGTCCTATTTTCTTTCCAAAAATCGAGATTGTTTTGGCTTCCACAACCACTACTCCATGAAAACTCAATATTTTTGAGTGCTACCACTTGGGTTAACTAGTAAACACATATATCTAGCACCCATCTTTGACGAATCGTAAAAAGGAGTAATAGATTTAAAACGGTGGGTTTTCAAAGTAAATAGAACTTTGGGTTTCAAAACTAGAAAAAAATTATTTTTGATTTCAACCAAATGAATACCCAATATGGGTAAATCCATACTTGAATCCATGAAAAACATATAGATTATAGGGTTTTATACATCTAAATCAAAAACCCTCTTTTCATCAAATACGAAAAATAAAGGAAATAAAGCTTAGGGTTTATACCTTTCTTCTTCTTCTTCTTCTTCTTCTTCTTCTTCTTCTTCTTCTTCTCCATCTTCCATGGAGGATTTTTCTCCCCCTTTCTTTCTTCCTTGTCTTCGGCCACCCTTCTCTTTCTCTCCCTCTTTCTTCTTTTTCCCATTCTTCTCTCTTTCTCTTTCTTCTTTCTTTTCATTTTCTCTTTCTACAACTTTCTTATCATTAATGTAGCCGATCTTCTTTTTTTTTTTCTCCTCTATTTCGGCCACATGTGGCCTCTTATCTCCCTCATATCTTTTTATCTATTTGCTTTATTAAATGACCACAATGCCCTCAATAATTGGGTTTAAAAAATTGGGTCACTCTCTTTAATCTTCTGGGCTTTCACTTAATCCTTTGGGCCATGTAATATATACATAGTCCAATCATTTCTATCATAACTCACCCTAAATATTTAATTAGAGTATCCATTCTAAATATTTAGAATTTAAATCATCACTCTTGTACAGTAAATTCTACAACCCAACTAAACTTATTTTAATTAAGTTATAAAATTAATAACTGGAGATAATAAAAATATATCTCTTAACTTAATATAAATTTTAATATTATTATTCTCCCACAAGTGGGCTTAGTTTGGGCTCTTAAATTAATCTCATTGAGCTAACAAATTTAATTGTTTTACTTACTAACAAAAACTAACTTGGGCTTTCAAACCTAATTAAATTGGGTCAATATAATACTTGTCACATACATAATATATTGGGCTAGATTATATAATTTAATCGCCCTTAGCCACTTTATCTACAAGTTTCATGCTTAATTAATTAATTGGGCTTGTTTAAATAATATAACTTCCTTAATCCATTAAATTTAATTCTCTTGGACTCTATTTAAATTATTGGACTATGATATCATTAAAGTCCAATACTTTTAATTCTATTTTACCCTAATCATTTAATTAGGGTTCCACTACACCTTTGTAAATAAATTCCATACCAATGCATTTTTAATTTCATAACCCAATTAGACTTGGTTATAAAATTAATAATTTGAGATATATAAAATAAATCTCTTAATGTTAGTATATATATATATATATATATATATATATATATATATTAATATACTAATATTCTCTCATTTTATATCCTCTTAGGTTATTTAATTATCACACCCAATATTTATATTAGGTTATATAACTTAATTCTTATTTCACTTTTATATACAAAATAAATGTATTCACATTATATAATGTATATTTATTTAATCATACATATAATTCACATAATCATAACATATTTCACTTCTCACACTTATTTTGACTTTTCTCCATCAAAAGTCAACTGTTGACTTTGACCAAAAGTCAACCTTTACACATTTTGTGTTTACTGTCCATTCTGACTAAACTTGACGTTCCGGATGCAACCCAGAATCAAATTCTGCAGGTTTCAAAATTCTATCTCTAACTCAAATTTTGAGTTTTAAATTACTCCCTTCATATTGCTAATCGTATTAACTAACGACTTTATACTTATTCAATTCACATCAAAATTTACAGGTATCATAATACCTTATTCTTGATATTTATTCAAGTACATATTAAATCATTTCTAGGCTTTTGGATATTTATAACCCATATTTTCTCTATTCTCATTTTAATAGCAAACCATATAGGTTTTACTTGAAAATTTTAAGTAAATCCTCAAATTCTCTTCTAGGTTTTATTCTTTAACCTTTATTCCAATCATTCAAGATTTTATAAAATTTTGGGTTGTCACATTCACCATTCTTCTAAGAATTTCGTCCCTGAAATTAAAGCATACTAATCTCTGCTTATTCGATTGATCAAAACTAGGTTTTTAACTTAACCTTTACAATTTCCTCATTTGAGGATTTCTCTTCTATCTTCACATTTTACAATAACTACTCACTAAGAGTTTACATATTCTAAACATTCATCAAAACTAGCTTGTCATAATAACCTTTATTCAATTTTCTCAGATTCTACTCGTACACAACGAGTTCACACTATTTTATATCCATAATCACATACTACCATAACATTACTCTAAAGAGTTTAAAAAAATTTCATATCTGTCTGAGGAATTATAAAAACTATGAACTTTGAGGTTCAGGGTATTTCTACCTGCTACCTCTTTCAATTACGAAAGAAAGGTACTCTACCTCTGAAATATTTTATAATAGGTATGTTTACAATCACGAAGAAGGTAAACTACCAATGCGGGTACTTTAGATGATCATTCTGTTGTACCTTAATAATCGGAATGACTATATGCGTTCTTAGATTGGAGTATTTTATCCAATTAGTATATCCCTATTTTCAGGGTTGTCACCTCAGACTTATCATAAGATTCCTCACCAAAACAATTTGGTTCGTGATAAATTCTCAAAAATACTTTGAATTTTCATAAACATTTGTCTAGCTGAATCAAATAGCTTTAGACGTATACCAATAATTTGAATTTCAATCGAAGCATGTGTCTGTCCAAATTTAATTGGCACTTAACTTTTCTTTAAAATTTTGAAAATTATTTTATGACGTCATGATACCGCACTGTATTTACAGTCCATTTGAGGATTTCGTCATTCTGTGACTTTGTCATACTACATCATTCCATAGTGGGCTGACGATCTTTAGATCACATCCAACACTAGGTAATTCTGCATTGATAACTCCATCATTTTTATCATTCTGCATCAGGTTTAATGATACGTTGATGATATATAAAATACATTTTGACATCTCAAATCATTTTTGTCTAGCTAAAAAAATTTAGCATTAACTCTTCTTTAAATAGCTCAAAATCATGGAAAATCATTTTTGATGCTATCATGTTGCAACTAGTAACGATGTGTCAGTGTCCCGAAGTTCACAAATACACACTTGTCACCATGTTTTGCTGATAACAAAATTCATTTTATTTCGAAAGTCACATCAGTGCGAATTTAGTTTGATGTCAAAAATTTGAAATCTAGCACAACTAGAAGTTTTGGAATACCTATGCTTCCATCATCAACTTCAATTTCTATAATGATCATTTCTTAATAAGTCTATCTATTTCTATCATCTTCAATTCTCCATTCACAACTTTCCCATACCCAGTTCATCAAACTTACCACACATTATGAGTTCAGGAACTTTCCACAATCATATGAGTTTAAGAACTTGTCCTAGTCAGACCTTTGGCGTCCATTCGCTGAGGGGTTCATAAACATTCCATACAACTATGAGTCACGAACGTACCATAAGTATGAATTTTAAGAACTCGTACTTAACATGATAATCTCTACTTATAACCTATCTATCTGTTATACACATGAGAAAAGAATCACCTTCTCAACACGTATATAACAAACAGTGCGACATAGACATTTCAATGATTATCAGTGTAAGAAACTAAGTGGTCGTCAAACCAAACTCGGCCACTAATCAATATAGGAAGCTAAGCGGACAATTCCCCACCCATACAAAGAATTGTTCAACCAAACCACTATATAGACCAAGAAACTAAGCGGTTCTAAAACCAAGTACAAATTCCTCGCCCATACAAAGAATTGTTCAACCTAACCACTATATCGACCAGGAAACTGAGCGGTTCTAAAACCAAGTACAAATTCCTCGCCCATACAAGGAATCATACAACTTAGCTGCTGACATGAGTCCTCAATTGAAATCCTACACAATTCTAACTTTCTTTGTTCTTAATACGAATTTTCTTTAATTCGTATCTTAACATCTACCACACTTTTCTGAGATTACAGTTTACCATTTCCTAGTACCTTCTCTTTATAGCGTCAAGCTATATCATTCTAATCACTTAACATATCATATGTTATTCAACAATTTAATCTGATCACGTCGTGATCTTATTTCGTAATCTTTTCTCCTTATACTTACGATCGATTTATTTTACGATCTTCTTTTCCATTAATCATATAATATTATGATTTTACACTTTTCATCTTATAGACATAGTCTATTTAGTATCACTTTTCATCTTATAGACATCGTTTATTTAGTATCACTATTCATCTTTATTACTGGAGTTAGGTAACTCCGGATTCTTATTCTTATCACCCTTCAAGATTCTTCTTTGAATCTTCTTTATCTTCTTTTTTACTTAATAATGAATTTCCTAAATTCATTTCTTATCACTTAAACTTGATCTGAGTTTGTTCCTTATCATCGTCGCGGTTATAGCCTAAGGTACCCCTACCTATGGTTTATAACCTACGGCTTTGATACCAACTGTAGCGTCCCCGAATCTGGGTTCCAAAAACCTGGAACTTGGTAAGTTACGATACTTTATCATCATATATATTCTATCATCATATATTGTTTATTTAACATAATTCAATAACCTTTTCCCAAGTTTATTAACCTTAACTGAATACATACCTTCAAAATTACAAAGGTTTACAATAAGATAACTAAATAGTTATTCTTATAATAATCTATTACTGTATTTTACTTTTGACTCTGTCCTTCTTCAAGCTTTCACCATTATCTGAAATTTATTATCATGATATAGCAAGGGTGAGCAACTACTTTGCCCAGCAAGTTTAAATTCAATAAAGATATATCATAATTTAAAGAATAATAGGCTTTCATGTTTTCAACAATTTAATAATTGTGAAGGAACATGAATCAAGATGTCAATAATTGAATGACTGAATCAATAATGTTTGAAGGTTAACAAGGACCATGAACAATTTAACTGAACCTTATGGTAATGAAGGTGATCAGCCTTTCATACATGATGAATATATGCAACATGCACTAAGTGCGAATCAATAATTAGTTTAGACATTAATAATCATCAATAATCATTCACTAACATACTTTGAAATATAACCCAAGTTTGAGTTAAGGAAACTTGCATGCATAGTCGATTACCGCTACGCAATTTAATTTATTCTCTTTATTGAAAAGACCTATCATGTATAAGATTGATCTTTCAATTAGCATATCATACCTTATTCCATAATTCTATCTAACACTTAATCACATAGTCAAATATTAGATAATCTTAACACCATATTCATTTACTTACTTATAATCTCATCATCTTATATTAACTTGTCTAACCTTCACTCACAAAGTTAAGTATTAGACATTACACCTTAGTCTTAGTATTCTCATTATACTTTGATAATCTTTTCATCACTTATAACATATACTTATATGTTTTCCCTTTATATGTTATCCTAGTAAACTGGATAACCTTTCAGTAAACTGAAATATCATTTCAGTAAACCGAATTACATTTCAGCATCCTGAAATTACTATTTCAGCAGACCACAAAATATTTCAGCAGACTTAAACCATTTCAGCAAATCAAAAATCCAATTCAGCACCCTGAATTCTCATTTTAGCCTATTACAAGCATAATATAGTTCATTGAATACCAAATTCAACAATTATAATGAAAAATAACATAAATCTCGTATTTTAATCTCCCGTCGAATATTATTAATTATGTAATAATATTTTACGCTAAGGTTATTAACCTTTTAATAAGATTCCAGTCAAATACTACTAATACTATATTATTAGCCCTATAACAATAAGTTAAGTCATTAATCACATTAATAGACAATTTAGTTCAATTATTTTCCTTTCCTTAATAAACTCATTAAACATTCTAAAATGCCATAAACATCAAAACACTTCACACTCGACCCAAAACTTCACCAAAAATCTGCATAAGCCATGCTCAAGGGTCTCAAGTCATAAATCGTACTTTTCATATTTTTGGACATCGTATATTTACTTCAATTCATTTATCTATTTATCATCATTTAGATTAAAAATACCAAATCAGTTCCAAAAATATTTCTTTTCTGAGATTTGACAGAATATAGTTCCATATTGAACATATATTTTTCCCAGAATTTTAAAAATCCATTTACTATATTTAAATAGTCCATAATAGCCAAATATTCTCTGATTTTTCATAAATCGAGATTAACTCCAAATATTATGAAATTTATACAGTATGTTCCTGTTATACACATGTACTTTCAGTAATTATTTGGTAATTTGTGGATCTATACACAGAGAGTTATTTGGGTGGCTTCATAAAAATAGCCCTTCATCGTAAAATCCATAACTCTAAAACGGTATGGCCAAAAATTCTCAAATTTTAACACAACCTGCAAAACGTCTGATATTACGACTCCAAATATTTTCAGAATTTTTCAAGCATAAAACTTTGACGAAAATACCCCCATTGCTGACTGATAGAAAACAATCCTATTTTCTTTCTAAATATCGGGATTGTTTTGGCTTCCACAGCCACTACTCCTTGAAAACTCAACATTTTTTAGTGCTACCACTTGGGTTAACTAGTAAACACATATATCTAGCACCCCTCTTTGACGGATCGTAAAAAGGAATTAAAGATTTAAAATGGTGGGTTTTCAAAGTAAATTTCATTTTGGTAAAACTAGAAAATATTTAGGTTTCAAAACTAATCAAAACCCAATATTTTGATTTACTTGAATCCATGAAAAAATACATAGTTTAAAGGTTTTATACCTTTCCATCTTCCAAATGGAGGATTTTTCTCCCCCTTTCTTTCTTCCATGGCTTTCTTCCACCTTCTTCTCCATCCATCCATCTTTTCTTCTTTCTTTCTCTACCAATCTTCTCTCTTTCTCTCTTCTTCTTTCTTTTTTTCTTTTTCTTCTCTCTTTCTTTCTCTTTAATGTAGCTTCTTCTCTTTTTTCTCTCTCCTTTTTTTATTTTATTTCCACATAAGGCCTCTTATCTCCCTCATATCTTTTTTATTTTATTACTTTATTAAATGACCACAATGTCCTCTCATAATTGGGTTTAAAAAATTGGGTCACTCTATTTAATCTTTTGGGCTTTCAATTAATCCTTTGGGCCATGTAATATATACAGTCCAATCATTTCTATCTTAACTCACCCTAAATATTTAATTAGAGTATCCATTCTAAATATTTAGAATTTAAATCATCACTCCTGTACATTAAATTCTATAACCCAACTAAACTTATTTTAATTAAGTTATAAAATTAATAACTTGAGATAATAAAAATATATCTCTTAACTTAATATAATTTTTAATATTATTATTCTCCCACAAGTGGGCTTAGTTTGAGCCTTTAATTAATCTCATTGAGCTAACAAATTTACTTGTTTTACTTACTAACAAAAAAACTAACTTGGGCTTTCAACCCTAATTAAATTGAGTCAATATAATACTTGTCACATACATAATATATTGGGCTAGATTAAATAATTTAATCTCCCTTAGCCACTTTATCTACAAGTCCCATGCTTAATTAATTAATTGGGCTTGTTTAAATAATATAACTTCCTTAATCCATTAAATTTAATTCTCTTGGACTCTATTTAAATTATTGGACTATGATATCATTAAAGTCCAATACTTTTAATTCTATTTTACCCTAATCATTTAATTAGGGTTCCACTACACCTTTGTAAATAAATTCCATACTAATGCATTTTTAATTTCATAACCTAATTAGACTTGGTTATAAAATTAATTATTTGAGATATATAAAATAAATATCTTAATGTTAGTATATATATATATATATATAATATTCTCCCATATATATATACCTATTAATATAGGTTATTTAATTTTATATCCACACCTTTAATTATCACATATATTTATATTAGGTTATATAACTTAATTCTTAATTCACTTTTATATACAAAATAAATGTATTCACATTATATAATGTATATTTATTTAATCATACATATAATTCACATAATCATAACATATTTCACTTCTCACACTTATTTTGACTTTTCTCCATAAAAAGTCAAGTATTGACTTTGACCAAAAGTCAACCTTTACACATTTTGTGTTTCTTCGTCCATTCTCGACTAAACTTGACGTTCCTTGATGCAAACCGAAAGCAATTCGTGCTTCAAAATTCTATCTCTAACTCAAATTTTGAGTTTTAAATTACTCACTTCTTATTGCTAATCGTATTAACTAACGACTTTATACTTATTCAATTCACATCAAAATTTTGCGGTATCATAATACCTTATTCTTGATATTCATTCAAATACATATCAATTCATTTCTAGGGTTTTGAAATTTTATAACCCATATTTTCTCTATTCTCATTTTAATAACAAACCATATAGGTTTTACTTGAAAATTTTAAATAAATCCTCAAATTCTCTTCTAGGTTTTATTCTTTAACCTTTATTCTAATCATTCAAGATTTTATAAATTTTTGGTTGTCACATTCACCCTTCTTCTAAGAATTTCTTCCCCAAAATTAAAGCATACTAATCTCTCGCTTATTCTTGATCAAAACTAGGTTTTTAACTTAACCTTTACAATTTTCTCATTTGAGGATTTCTCTTCTATCTTCACATTTTACAATAATTACTCACTAAGAGTTTACATATTCTAAACATTCATCAAAACTAGGTTGTCATAATAACCTTTATTCAATCATCTCAGATTCTACATGTACGCAACAAGTTCACACTATTTCATATCCATAATCACATACTACCACAACATTACTCTGAAGAGTTTAAAAACTTTTCATATCTGTCTGAGGGATCATAAAAACTATGAACTTTGAGGTTTAGGGTATTTCTACCTGTTACCTCTTTCAATTATGAAAAAAGGTACTCTACCTCTGAAATATTTTATATTAGGTATGTTTACAATCACGAAGAAGGTAAACTACCAATGCGGGTACTTTAGATGATCAGTCTATTGTACCTTAATAATCAAAACGACTATATGCGTTCTTAGATTGAATATTTTATCCAATTAGTATATCCCATTTTCGGGTTGTTCACCTCGGACTTATCATAAGATTCCTCACCAAAACAATTTGGTTCGTGATAAATTCTCAAAAAATACTTTGAATTTCATAAACATTTGTCTAGTTGAATCAAATAGATTTAGACGATATCAATAATTTGAATTTCAATCGAAACATTTATGGACAAAATTTAATTGGCAATAAATTATCTTTAAAATTTTTAAAATCATTTTATGACGTTATGATACCGCATGCTTTGTATTTACATTCCATTTGAGGATTTCGTCATTTTGTGACTTTGTCATACTACATCATTCCATAGTGGGTCGACGATCTTTAGATCACATCCAACCACTATGTAATTCTCGCATTGATAACTCCATCATTTTTATCATCTAAGCATCATCGTGTTTAATGATACATTGATGATATATAAAATACATTTTGACATCTCAAATCATTTTTGTCTAGCCAAAAAAAATTAGCATAAAATCTTCTTTAAATAGCTCAAAATCATTGAAAATCATTTTTGATGCTATCATGCTGCAACTGCTAACGATGTGTCAGTGTCCCAAAGTTCAAAAATACACACTTGTCACCATGTTTTGCTGATAACAAAATTCATTTTATTTCGAAAGGCACATCACTGCGAATTTAGCTTGATGTCAAAAATTTTAAATCTAGCACAGCTAGAAGATTTGGAATACCTATGCTTCCATCATCAACTTCAATTTCTATAATGATCATTTCTTAATAAGTCTATCTATTTCTATCATCTTCAATTCTCCATTCACAACTTTCCCATACCCAGTTCATCAAACTTACCACACATTATGAGTTCAAGAACTTTCCACAATCATATGGGTTTAAGAACTTATCCTAGTCGGGACCTTTGGCGTCCATTCATTTGAGGGGTTCAAAACATACCATATGACTATGAGTCATGAAACTTACCATAAGTATGAGTTTTAAGAACTCGTAACTAACATGATATTCTCTACTTATAACCTATCTATACATATACATGAGAAAAATAATCACCTTATCAACATTCATATAACAAATAGCGATTGTGACATAGACATTTCAATGATTATCAATGTAAGAAACTAAGTGGTTGTCAAACCAAACTCACCACTAATCAATATAGGAAGCTAAGCGGAAAATTCCCCACTACATACAAAGAATTGTTCAAACCACTTATCGACTAAGAAACTAAGCGGTTCCAAGTACAAATTCAAAAAAATTGTTCAACCTAACCACTATATCGACCGAGAAGCTAAGCGATTCTAAAACCAAGTACAAATTCCTCGCCCATACAAGGAATCATACAACTTAAATCACGACACGAGTCCTCAATTGAAATCCTACACAATTCTAACTTTCTTTTTTTCTTAATACGAATTTTCTTTAATTCAGTATCTTAACATTTACCACTCTTTTACGAGATTACATTTTACCAATTTCCTAGTACCTTCTCTTTATAGCGTCAAGCTATATCATTCTAATCACTTAACATATCATATGTTATTCAACAATTTAATCGATCACGTCCGTGATCTTATTTCGTAATCTTTTCTCCTTATACTTACGATCGATTTATTTTACGATCTTCTTTTCCATTAATCATATAATATTATGATTTTACACTTTTCATCTTATAGATTTTAGTATTACACTTTTCATCTTATAGACATAGTTTATTTATTTTCACTTTTCATCTTTATTACCGGAGTTAGGTAACTCCTAGATTCTTATCCTTATATCTCTTCAAGATTCTTCTTTGAATCTTCTTTATCTTCTTTTTACTTAATAATGAATTTCCTAAATTCATTTCTTATCACTTAAACTCGATCTGAGTTTATTCCTTATCATCTCCGCGGTTATAGCCTAAGGTACCCCTACCTATGGTTTATAACCTACGGCTTTGATACCAACTGTTGCGTCCCCAAATCTGGGTCCCAAAAACCTCGGACTTGGTAAGTTACGATACTTCATCATCATACATATTCTATCATCTAATGCAGAATAAATAAATATATATTATTTATTTTACATAATTCAATAACCTTTTCCCAGGTTTATTAACCTTAACTGAATACATACCTTCAAAATTACAAAGGTTTACAATAAGATAACTAAATAGTTATTCTTATAACAATCTATTACTGTATTTTGCTTTTGACATTGTCCTTCTTTAAGCCTTCGCCTTTATCTGAAATTTATTATCATGATATAGCAAGGGTGAGCAACAACTTTGCCCAGCAAGTTTAAATTCAATAAAGATATATCATGATTGAAAGAATAATAAGCTTTCAAGTTTTCAACAATTTAATAATTGTGAAGGAACATGAATCAAGATGTCAATAATTGAATGACTGAATCAATAATGTTTGAAGGTCAACAATGACCATGAACAATTTAACTGAACCTTATGGTAATGAAGGTAATCAGCCTTTCATACCTGATGAACATATGCAACATGCACTAAGTGCGAATCAATAATCAGTTTAGACATAAATAATCATCAATAATCATTCACTAACATACTTTGAAAAAAAACCCGAGTTTGAGTTAATTAAGAAAACTTGCCTGCATAGTCGATTACCGCTACGTAATTTAATTTATTCTTTTTATTGAAAAGACCTATAAGGTATAAGATTGATCTTTCAATTAGCATATCATACCTTATTTCATAATACTATCTAACACTTAATCACATAGTCAAATACTAGATAATCTTAACACCATATTCATTTACTTACTTATAATCTCATCATCTTATATTAACTTGTCTAACCTTCACTCACAAAGTTAAGTATTAGGCATTACACCTTAGTCTTAGTATTATCATTATACTTTGATAATCTTTTCATCACTTATAACTTATACTTATAAGTTTTCCTTTATATGTTATCCTTAGTAAGCTGATAACCTTTCAATGAACTCGAAATATCATTTCAAGAACTCGAATTACATTTCAAAGATCCCGAAATTACTATTTCAAAGAGACCACAAAATATTTCAAAGAGACTCAAAACCATTTCAAGAATCAAAAATCCAATTCAGCAACCCTAAATTCTCATTTTAGTCTATTACAAGCATAATATAGTTCATTGAATACCAAATTCAACAATTATATTGAAAATAACATAAATCTCTTATTTTAATCTCCCGTCGAATATTATTAATTATGTAATAATATTTTACGCTAAGGTTATTAACCTTTTAATAACATTCCAGTCAAATACTACTAATAATATCTTAATCCAATATTATTAGCCATATAACAATAATTTAAGTCATTAATCACATTAATAAACAATTTAGTTCAATTGTTTTCCTTTCCTTAATTAACTCATTAAACATTCTAAAATGCCATAAACATCACAACACTTCACACCCACCCCAAAACTTCACCAAAAAATCAAGCATAAGCCATGCTCAAGGGTCTCAAGTCATAAATCGTACTTTTCATATTTTTGGACATCATATATTTACTTAAATCTATTTATCTATTTATCATCATTTAAATGGAAAAATACCAAATTAGTTCCAAAAATATTTCTTTTCTGAGATTTGACAGAATATAGTTCCATATTGAACATATATTTGTCCCGAAATTTTTAAAATCCATTTACTATATTTAAATTGTCAATAATAGCTAAATATTCTCCGATTTTTCATAAATCGAGATTAACTCCAAACATTATGAAATTTATACAGTATGTTCCTGTTATACACATGTACTTCTAGTAATTATTTGGTAATTTTTGGATCTATACACAAAGAGTTATTTGGGTGACTTCATAAAAATAGCCCTTCATTGTAAAATCCATAACTCTCAAACGGTATGGCCAAAAATTCTCAAATTTTTACACAACCTGCAAAACGTCTGATATTACGACTCCAAATATTTCCAGAATTTTTTAAGCATTAAAAGTTGACTTAAATTACCCCCAGTTTTTGATCGGTCCAAAATAGTCCTATTTTCTTTCCAAAATCGGACTTGTTTTGGCTTCCTAACACTACTCCATGAAAACTCAAAATATTTGAGTTCTACCACTTGGGTTAACTAGTAAACACATATATCTAGCACCCCTCTTTGACGGACCGTAAAAATGAATTATAGATTTAAAATGGTGGGTTTTCAAAGTAAATAGAAATTTTGGATTTCAAAACTAGAAAATTATTTTTTTTGATTTCAACAAATCAATACCCAATATGGGTAGATCCATACTTGAATCCATGAAAAACACATAGATTATAGGGTTTTATACATCCAAATCAAAAACCCTTTTTTTCATCAAATAAGAAAAATAAAGGAAAATAAAGCTTAGGAAAGAAATTTTATACTTTTCTTTTCTTCTTCTTCTTCTTCTTCTTCTTCTTCTTCTCCATCTTCCCATGGAGGATTTTTTTCTCCTCCTTTCTTTCTTCCTCAGCTACCCGATCTTCTCTTCTCTCTCTCTCTCTTTCTTTCACCGTTCTCTTCTCTTTCTTTTCTTTTTCTCTTTCTTTTCTTTTCTCTTCTTTCTTCTTTCTTTTTTTCTTCTCTTCTCTCTTTCTTTAATTGTTTTCTTTCTTTTTTTTCACTTTTTTTTTTTTACCATGTGGCCTCTTATCTACCCAATCTATTTATATTTTATTTGCTTTATTAAATGACCACAATGCCCTCAATAATTGGGTTTAAAAAATTGGGCCACTTATTTAATCTTTTGGCTTTCAATTAATCCTTTGGGCCATGTAATATTTACATAGTCCAATCATTTCCATCTTAACCCACCCTAAATATTTAATTAGGTATCCATTCCAAATATTTAAAATTTAAATCATCACTCTTGTACATTAAATTCTATAACCCAACTAAACTTGTTTTAATTAAGTTATAAAATTAATAACTTGAGATAATAAAAATATGTCTCTTAACTTAATATAATTTTTAATATTATTATTCTCCCACAAGTGGGCTTAGTTTGGGCCCTTATTAAATTCATTGAGCTAACAAATTTAATTGTTTTACTTACTAACAAAAACTAACTTGAGCTTTCAAACCTAATTAAATTGGGTCAATATAATACTTGTCACATAAATAATATATTGGGCTAGATTAAATAATTTAATCGCCCTTAGCCACTTTATCTACAAGTCTCATGCTTAATTAATTAATTCGACTTGTTTAAATAATATAACTTCCTTAGTCCATTAAATTTAATTCTCTTGGACTCTATTTAAATTATTGGGCTATGATATCATTAAAGTCCAATACTTTTAATTCTATTTTACCCTAATCATTTAATTAGGGTTCCATTACACCTTTGTAAATAAATTCCATACCAATGCATTTTTAATTTCATAACCCAATTAGACTTGGTTATAAAATTAATTATTTGAGATATATAAAATAAATCTCTTAATGTTAGTATATATATATTATATATATAATATTCTCCCATTTATAACCTCTTAGGTTATTTAATTATCACACCTAATATATATATAGGTTATATAACTTAATTCTTATTTCACTTTTATATACAAAATAAATGTATTCACATTATATAATGTATATTTATTTAATCATATACATAATTCACATAATCATAACATATTTCACTTCTCACACTTATTTTGACTTTTCTCCATAAAAAGTCAACTATTGACTTTGACCAAAAGTCAACCTTTACACATTTTGTGTTTACTGTCCATTATGACTAAACTTGACGTTCCGGATGCAACCGAGCAGTCCGTGCTTCAAAATTCTATCTCTAACTCAAATTTTGAGTTTTAAATTACTCCCTTCATATTGCTAATCGTATTAACTAACGACTTTATACTTATTCAATTCACATCAAATTTTACAGGTATCATAATACCTTATTCTTGATATTCATTCAAATACATATTAATTCATTTCTAGGGTTTTGGAAATTTTGTAACCCATATTTTCTCTATTCTCATTCTCTTCTAATAACAAATACCATATAGGTTTTACTTGAAAATTTTAAATAAATCCTCAAATTCTCTTATCTAGGTTTTATTCTTAGTCTCTCTCGAACCTTTATTCTAATCATTCAAGATTTTATAAATTTTGGGTTGTCCCAAATCGCATCTATGCTTTGAGAAATCTTGGGAAGACCCGTAACGAAATCCATAGTAATGTGTTCCCACTTCAATGTCGGAATCTCAAGTGGTTGCAATGGACCCTTTGGCACTTGATGCTCTGCCTGTACACGTTGACAAGTTAAACACCTCGAGATAAACTCCGCGATCTCTCTCTTCATAATGTTCCACCAAAATGTATGTCGAAGATCATGATACATTTTGGTACTACCATGATGGATTGCAAACGGTGTGTTGTGTGCCTCCATCATGATTCTATGCTTTAAGTCAGAATCGTTAGGAACACAAAGTCTGGAGTTTACTCGAAGTATTCCTTCTTCATAGATTCTTGCTTCTAGAATAACCCCTTATTGCACTTTCTTCTTCATACGCATTAGCTCCATATCCGTAGCTCGAGTAGCTTTAACTTTATCAGTTAAAGTCGGTTCTACTCGTATACTTGATATCATCATGTGGGTACTTGGAGCCTTTACCTCTATCTCCATCTTTTGCAAGTCATACAAAATGGGCCTTTGTGTTAACAACATTGCACTCGTACCCGCATATGATCTTCTACTCAATGCGTCAGCTACCACGTTTGCTTTTCCAGGATAGTATTGGATGGTATGATCGTAATCTTTCAACAACTTTAGCCAACGTCGTTGCCACATGTTGAGTTCCTTTTGGGTGAAAAAATATTTGAGGCTTTTATGATCTGTATAGATCTCCACTTTCTCCCCATACAGGTAGTGTCTCCAGATCTTTAACGCGAAAATGACTACTGCCAACTCAAAATCATGAGTAGGATAATTCCTCTCATATTCTTTGAGTTGTCGCGAGGCATAGGCTATGACTTTCCCATGTTGCATGAGAACACATCCTAACCCTTTGTCTAAAGCATCGCTGTAAATAAAAATCTATCCGAACCAGGTGGTATTGTCAGAACAGGTGCCGAAATGAGTCTTCTCTTGAGTTCTTGAAAATTCTTTTCACAATCCTTGCTCCAACCGAATTTTGTATCTTTACGAGTCAGCTGAGTTAACGGAGTAGCGATTCGAGAAAATCCTTCCACGAATCTCCGATAATAACCAACTAAGCCCGTAAAGCTCACGACTTGGTCACATCACTTGATTGCTCCCAACTTTGTATTTCTTCAATCTTCGCTGGGTCAACAGATACTCCATGTTTTGACACCACGTGCCCAAGGAATGCTACTTCCTCTAGCCAGAACTCGCATTTCTTCAGCTTGGCATATAGCTTGTTATCACGAAGACTTTGCAGTACCAGCTTCAAATAGTGCTCATGATTTTCATGACTTTTGGAATAGATGAGGATGTCATCAATAAAGGCGAAAACGACTGATCCAAATATTCTTTGAATACACAGTTCATCACATCCATGAAAGCAGCAGGAGCATTAGTCAATCCAAAAGACATGACTAAGAATTCATAATGCTCGTACCGAGTTCTGAAGGTAGTCTTTGAAATATCCTCAGTTTTAATCTTCAGCTGATCATATCCAGAACGAAGATCGATCTTTGAAAAGAATTGTGCTCCTTGCAACTGGTCGAACAAGTCATCAATGCGAGGTAGCGGATACCTATTCTTGATAGTGACATGGTTTAATTCACAGTAGTCAATACAATGTTGCATACTCCAGTCTTTCTTCTTTACAAATAACACAGGAGCACCCCAAGGAGATGTACTACTAGATCGAATGAAACTGATGTCCAACAACTCCTGTAGTTGGACCTTTAACTCCTAAAGTTCAATAGGAGCCATTAGATATGGGGTTTTAGAAATGGGCTTTGTACCAGGTTCAAGGTTAATAAAGAATTTAACTTCACATTCTAGGGGTAGACCGAGAAGTTCTTTAGGAAATACGTCAGGAAAATCACTAACAACAGAAAATTTATTCAAATTTGACGTGTTTTTGTTCAAGTCTGTGATATGGACTAAGAAAGCTTGACATCCGTTTTTCAATAAACGAATAGCTTTATGGCTTGATATGACAATGATTGACTTTAATGGTTTGGTTTTTTGAATTCGCATAACATGTTGGTTAGGAATATGAAAACTAACAACCTTACGAAAATAATCAATTTTAGCATGATGAGTGGTTAACCAATCAATCCCTAAGATCACATCAAATGCAAGTATTTTGAACGAAATAAGATCGGCAGGTAATGTTATGGTTCCAAGTAGAATCAAGGAAGATTTATAAACAGTAGATGTAATGAAAGTTTCTCCTAACGGAGTCTCAACAGATAAGTCAAGGTCTAATTTCTCCGGAGTCAAGTTCAAACGTTGAGCACAAGCAGGAGAGATAAAAGAATGGGTAGAACTGGTATCTAATAAGGTATAAACTTCACAAGAGTTTATGATTAGCGTACCCGTGATCACCTTGTTTGGATTCCTTGCGTTTTGGCCAGTCACGACAAACGCCCTCCCTTGAACCACCGACTTTGTTTTATCCGTAGTCGCCTTTGGTGTTGCCATCCCAGCTGGACTTGACTTCGCTACCGGACAAAACCGGGCTATATGACCATCTTTTCCATAACTGAAACACACCTTGGAAGGCTATAAACAGTTTGGACTTATGTGTCCCTCCTCTCCGCATCTGTAGCATCTAACTGGCGGTCGTTCTCCTCCCCTATAATTTTTTGTTGGTGCTGGTGTTGGTTCTGATGTTTTCCCATCATTGTTGAATCTCCTCTTTCTGAAATTTCGACTTGACTCACCTCTCCTATTATCATGACCACGATTACCACCCGAGTGGTTATCGCTTTTGTCTGTATTCTTTCCTCCCGCTGGTTATCATCACTCCAATGACTGCTGTCACCGGTATGACCCTGATTATGGTCCCTCGGTTGAGCATACTCATTATCTCGCTCTAATAATTGAGCCATGTTGATAACATCTGAATATAAAGAAAATTTATGAGAGATAAGATATTGTTGAATTTTAAGTTTTAAACCTCTCAGAAACATCCGTGTCATTCGTTCCTCATTCTCTACCAAATGAGGTGCAAACCTAGATAACTCTACGAACTTCGCCTCGTACTGGGACGCCGTCATGTTGTTTTGTTCCAATCTGATAAACTCTACCTCCTTCATATGACAAATACTTTTAGGAAAGTACTTGTCATTAATAAGTTTCTGAAACATTTCCCAAGACATGTTGAATGGGGCATGCTGGGTACGCTTCACAGACTCCCACCAGTAGTCTGCCTCACCACGAAACAAAAAGGTGGCGAATGGAACCTTCTATTCCTTCGTGTATCCCAAGACATCGAATATCATGGTAATTTGCTTGACCCATATTTCCGCCTTAATCGGATCCGGATTTCCCGCAAATTCTGGTGGTCCCAACTCCTTGAACTTCTTGGCTGTGACAAGCTGCGCATTGCTATCATTTCCACCCGTATTTTGTGCACGAGTCTCCCTCGTCTGATTTTGCATGAACTGCAAAAAGCTTCTAAACATCCCATCATTCATCATTTGTTCGGTAGTGTTGTTTATAGGAGGAATATTGTCTTCCTGTTGCACGTTCCCCTGTGTGGTGATTAAAGGTGTCTCCACGGTCTAATTCACTCCATTGTTAATATTTCCAGCTGCCATTCTCAAATGCTTCCATAAAACAAGGGTTAATTAACATGTCACATATTATCCCTATACTCTGACCGACCAAATAAATACCAAATAAACTTTGTCAGGTCATACTAGCGAAAGAATTCCATGTCTCTCCCCTCCTAGTTCATGTCTCATATCTCAGCTAGGATCATATCCCTAAGCTTTAATACCAACTGTGATGCCCCCAAAATAGGTATACATCACCCATTCTAAGTCGCCAAATCGTGATGCGAAACAAAATACAACCCATGATGTACAACTGTCAGTAAAATGCAAAATATGACAACATACATATCTTGTGAGTTTGAATACAAATATTGTCTAATAAACAGTATACAAACTCAAAAGGAGTCCTCATTACAATTATTGATACACAATTTTACAAAATAGTGAGGACTACTAAAACAACTATCCTGAACCATCACTCCATACCTCCGCTAGTTCCTGATATGTTCTCACCTCCTGGGAAGAAAAATGGAACAAAAAGAAAAAGGGTGAGCTCAACTAGCCCAGTAAAGAATATTATGACTAAGATACTATACAACAATTTATCATTAGTCTTCAACAGGGAAAATCTGATAAAATATAATAGACAACAAGTTTTTGATCAACAACTGAAGCGGAAACAACAATCCATTAGAAGAGTCAAGTTGAGAAAGAATTCTAATGTCTTCTAAGATTTAAAAGTCCATCATCAATATTTTATCCCTGTAATATCAATCAATATACATCTTGAATCAAATATTCATCTTTGCACTACAGGCCAAAGATATTTATTTGTATCACCAATTGGTCATGTTCATCTCAACACCTGTTCATCTTTGCACTACGGGGCAAGATATTCATTAGGTAATAATTCATGTTTGCACTACATGCCAAAGATATTCAGTAATATCATCATTTAGGATTGAGGATGATGAAAAATATCTTGAAGAAAATGAATCCAATGAGATAAAACATCAAAGATTAGGGATTCGTACTTTAGTTTATCCAAGTTCAAAAATACCTTATAAAAATCAATTGTGGAGTAAAATTCAAGAATAAAGAACAAAACATGGATACAATCAAAGATAGTAACCATAATAGACAACTTGAACAAAGAAAAGAAAATTTCATTTTTTCCGTGAATAGTCTTGGATTCGTGAATAATTAATATTATCGTGAATAGTAACCCCGACACAAAAAGGTAGAAATTCCACAATAAAATCCATATCAATATTTCGGTATAATGATATTGAAAGAATAACATCATTATGAAGAAAATAACATCCCTTACCTCAAAAGAAACAGTGCTTAGGAATTTGAAATATCGGTATAAGTCGCGCGCCCCCAAAATAAGTATACATCACCCATTCTAAGTCGTCAAATACATGGTACTAAATACAAATACAAACTTAATTATACAACATGAGCTGTGAGTTTTAATACAAATATTATCTTCTAGATGGTATTCAAACTCAAAATAAGTTCTTATGACATTTATTGTCACACTATTTTCTGTAATAGTGAGGAATCGCTAATCTTACCATCTGAATAATCACTCCATTCCCCATTAGTCCCAACTATATTTTCATTTCAAGAGAAAATGAAAGTAAAGGGTGAGCTCAACTAGCCCGATGAAATATTATGACTAAGATAATGCGAGAATAAATTATCTTTAGCCTTCAATAGTGTTAAACTGATAAAATATAATAAACATCAAGTTTAACTGCATCGGAATAAGCAATCCATTTGAAGAGTCAAGTAGAACATAAAATCTACTATCTTCTATGATTTAAAAAGTTTATCAACAGTTTTATCACGAGACTCGACAATAAATAATCCACATCATCCTCGCACTTTTCGACCAAGTATATTCATTAGTATCACGACCAAAAATTATCCATACACTCTGACCCAGGATATTCGTGTTTTCATCGATATGGTCATGATCTTGCCTACAACTCCGTCATAAATACACTCTGAACCAATGATGACTTTTACCACATCATTTGTAACATTACTATTCATGATTATACCGAATAATCCCTGGTCATAATCATACCAAGTCCATCTATGCACTACGGCCACAAATGACTTTCAACATAATATAAACATGAGGATGATAAGAATTCAATAACACAATTTGGACCAGATTTTTAAGGATAAATTTATAAAGATTTATAAATTAATTTATCCAGAAATCAATAACGTCCAAATTGTCAACATGATACTGCTTTGTGGAGTAAAATTCAAGAATAATATTGTACCAAAAATAATTGGACCGAAAAGAAATCAATTTTTGTCATGAATAGTACCCCGGGTGAATATTAACTAAGTGAATAGTACCCGTGAATAGAAATTTTGAGAATAGTAACCCCGTGAATAGTACCCCGACATGAAAAAGTTAAAACTTACCAAGAATGCTCAGAATAATATTTCCATGAAAAGATGCTAGATGAAACTCAAATATCAAGGATATTTTACTAATTTCATGGAGTATAGAAGCCAAAACTTTAATAAAATGAATATAGAATTCGGAATCTGAAACGAAATAATATTACTTACATACTACAGAGTATGGAAGAAAATATTATTTCATATGAATATTGAACAAAAATAACATCCCTTACATTGAAAAGAAGAGTATTCCAACTAGTATAGCGGGGATATTCTTGAAGAAAACTTTCACTGTTTTTTACGCTCAAAGCTTTCTAAAACTCTAAATAAATACGCTCAATATTATAGAAGAAGAATTCTCTGATTCTGGTGTGATTTTCAATTCTAACTAAGTATCCTATTTATAGGAGAATGGAAAGGATACTATTTGGATGCACAGTAGGGAAAAGGTTCACAGACGTTCACCGGCTGAAAATTTTAAAAATTTTGATTTTACTATGCTGCACTATGCAATAAAATATTCTAATAAAACAAAAACTTTTAAATAAATATATTATATATATATAACATATATCAGAAAAAAAAACTCACGGGATACACTCCCGTGATTTCACCTTAATCAACCTTATAATAATAATAATAATAATAATAATAACTCCCTCCTTACTTTTATCAAAACCTACCCGTGACATGCTGCTTTTTTTCAATTTCATTTTCCAAATGTGGGCCCCACATGTGGCCCCACTTTTTATAATATTTAATAATTTTCTACCGATTATTAAAAAAATGGGTAAATGGGGGTCCATAAATACTTCATAAAAATTCCCTCAATATTTTTAACAACATTTATTCATATTATTATAACTCGCAATATTAACAATCAGATCGTTCCCAGGAAAGAGGGGGCTTTCCAATAAGGATTTCTCCCTATTGGCGCGCAATTAGGTGACCAAACCTCTCCTCGACAGAACTTCTAGACATTGTTAATTATGAAAATAATAATATGAATAATTTGTCATCTCGATTATTGATTTAATAATATATAAAACATTGACAATAATTAAATCAAATAATGTGAGATACTTATCTGACAATTCTTTGTAACAATAATTGAACAAAAATGGTGACTTCTCACGTAAGCATCAATAATCAATAATGTGTGCTACTATGCAACCACAGCAGACATCGCTTTGTACTTTTAATACTAGGTTATTTCAGCGAGCTTAACGATAAAACTTACATAGTTATTTTCATAAAAAGATATTTTTGTCATTTTCTCAATCCGATAATAATTCCGTTGTGGGGTCCACCAATGATTGTGTCGTCGTACGAATATTCCCTGTTAAAACGAATATTCCCCGACCAATAGAATATTATATAACAACTTGCATACTTTGAAAAATTTATAAAAATTACCCACAACTATAACATTATATTGAATTAACTCCATAATATTCAAAAATGATATTTATAGAAAATTCATCTTTATTCATAAAAGTTGGGGTCTTACAACCTCCCTTCTTATGAAAGTTAGCCCTCAAAATTAGAGTGCATTACACGCTTATGTCGAAGAGGTAAGGATACCTTGATTTCATTAAAGTTTCTAACTCCCAGGTCATTTCCTCAACATCGTGGTTTCTCCACAAAACTTTTAGTTGAGGTATAACCTTGGAGCGTAGAATATGTTCCTTCTTATCTAAGATTTTAACAAGAACCTCTTCATACGTTAAATCTTCAGCTTTTTCGTCCGGTTCTAACTTAATAATGTGGTTCGGGTCTTCCACATATTTACATAACATGGATATATAAAAAACGTTATGAACACGAGACATACTTGGCGGTAAAGAGAGTCTATAAGCCACAGTTCTTACTCGATCGAGGATTAAAAATGGGCCAATGAATCGAGGATTGAGCTTTCCTCTCTTTCCAAATCTTGTAACTCCTTTCCATGGAGCAACACAGAACAACACATGATCTCCAATATCGAATTCCACATCCTTTCGATGAAGATCAACATAATTCTTTTGTCGATCTTGTGAGGTTTTTATACGTTGTCGGATCGTTTGAATCTTTTCTGTAGTCATATGTACCAACTCCGGTCCCAATAACGTTGCTTCACCCACCTCATCCCAGCTTACTAAAGAACGACACTTTCTTCCACACAACGCCTCAAATGGAGCCATGTCAATACTTTCCTTATAACTATTGTTGTAGGAAAACTCCACCAATGGTAAGAACTTGTCCCAACTTCCCTTGAAGTCAAGGACACAGAGTCTTAATAGATCTTCAAGAGTTTGAATAGTCCTCTCCATTTGCCCGATGCATCTACGAGGATGATATCTTAGAGCTAAATCGTAAATCTTTGCCCATAGCTTTTTGCAAACTAACCCAAAATCATGAAATGAATCTTGGGTCTCGATCAGAAACTATGGATTCTGGCATACCATGCAGTCTTACAATCTCATTTATGTACATACGAGCAAGACGTTCAAGTGTATAAGTTTCTCGTATAGGTAAGAAGTGAACAAACTTGGTCAATCTATCAAAAATGACCCAAATTGCATCAATGCCTTGAGAAACCTTGGGAAGACCAGTAACAAAATCTATGGTAATGTGTTCCCACTTCCATTCTTGAATTTCAAGTGGTTGCAATGGAACTTTTGGTACTTGATTCTCCGCCTTAACTCGTTGACAAGTTAAACACCTTGAGATAAACTCCGCTATCTCTCTCTTCATATCTCTCCACCAAAATGTATATCGAAGATCATGATACATTTTTGTACTCCCAGGATGGATTGCAAATGGTGTGTTGTGCACCTCCATCATGATTTTATACTTTAAATTAGGGTCATTAGGAACACAAAGTCTGGAGTTGACTCGAAGTATTCCTTCTTCATCTATTCTTGCTTCCGGCATAGCACCTTCTTGCACTTTCTTCCTCATACGCATCAGCTCCAAGTTTGTAGCTTGAGCAGCTTTAACTTTATCGATTAAAGTCGGTTCTACTCGTATATTCGCCATCATCACATGGGTCCTTGGAGTCTTTAACTCTATCTTCATCCTTTGTAAGTCATACAAAATGGGCCTTTGTGTTGAAAATATTGTACTCGTACCCGCATATAATCTTTTACTCAATGCGTCAGCTACTACGTTTGCTTTACCAAGATGGTATTGAATGGTATGATCATAATCTTTCAACAGTTCAAGCCAACGTCGTTGCCGCATGTTGAGTTCCTTTTAGGTGAAGAAATATTTGAGGCTTTTATGATCCGTAAAGATCTCCATTTTCTCCCTATACAAGTAATGCCTCCAAATTTTAAGTGCGAAGACAACAACTGCCAACTCTAAATCATGAGTAGGATAATTCCTCTCATATTCTTTGAGTTGTTGAGAGGCATAGGGTATGACTTTCCCATGTTGCATGAGAACACATCCCAACCCTTTGCCCGAAGCATCACTGTAGATGACAAATCCCTCCGAGCCAGATGGTATTGTCAAAACTGGTGCTGAAATGAGTCTTCTCTTGAGTTCTTGAAAATTCTTCTCACATTTCTCACTCCAACCGAATTTTGTATCTTTTTGAGTCAGCTGAGTTAATGGAGTAGCAATTCGAGAAAACCCTTCTACGAATCTCCGATAATAACCGCTAAATGCTAAAAGAAAAGTTCGTACTTGATCCTTGATTTAGTTGCTCGACTTTGTATTGCTTCAATCTTTGTCGGGTCAACAGATATTCCATGACTTGATACTACGTGCCCAAGGAATGCTTCTTCTTCAAGCCAAAACTCGAATTTCTTTAACTTGGCATAAAGCTTGTTTTCACGAAGCTTTTGGAGTATCATCCTCAAGTGTTGCTCATGATCTTCACGACTTTTGGAGTATATGAGAATGTCATTAATAAAGACGACCACAAAATGATCCAAATATTCCTTGAATACTCGGTTCATCATGTCCATGAAGGCAGTAGGAGCATTATTTAATCCAAAGGACATGACTAGGAATTCATAATACCCGTACCGAGTTCTGAAAGCCGTATTTGGAATGTCATCGGTTTTAATCTTTAACTGTTGATATCCGGAACTAAGATCGATCTTTGAAAAGAATTTGGTGCCTTTCAACTGGTTAAACAGGTCATCAATACGTGGCAATGGGTACCTATTTTTGATGGTGACATGATTCAACTCCCGATAATCAATCTGAGTCGCATACTCCCATCTTTCTTCTTCACGAATAGACAGAGCACCCCAGGAGGCGTCTTAGGGACGAATGAAACCGATGTCGAACAATTCCTGCAGTTGGGTCTTTAACTCCTGAAGTTCAATAGGAGCCATTCGATATGGGGCTTTGGAAAGGGGTTTTGTACCGTGTTCAAGGTCGATACAAAATTCAATTTAATGCTCTGGGGTAGGCCAGGAAGTTCTTGAGAAATACATCGGAAATTTATTAACAATAGAAATATCATTCAAAAGCGGCGTATTTTTGTTTAAATCATGACATGAGCTAAGAAGATTGACATCCGTTTTTCAATAAGCGAATAGCTTTATGGCTTGAGGCGAGCGGTGATTGATTTTAATGGTTTGGTTGCTTGAATTTGCATAATAGGTTGGTTAGGAATATGAAAGCTAACAACCTTACGAAAACAATCAATTTTTGCATGATGAGTAGTTAACCAATCAATCCCTATAATTACTTTAATTGCAAGTATTTTCAATGAAATAAGATGGACAAGTAATGTGAGGGTACCGATTTTAATCAAACAAGACTTATAAACAGTGGATGTAATGAAGGTTTCTCCCAACGGAGTTTCAACAGATAAGTCAAAATCTAATTTCTTCGGAGTCAAATTTAAAAGTTGAGCGCAAGGAGGAGAAATAAAAGAATGGGTAGAATCGGTATCAAATAAGGTATATACTTCGCTAGAGTTTATGATAAGCTTACCCGTGATGACCTCATTCAGGTTCCTTGCTTTCTGGGAGGTCACAACAAACGTTCTCCCTTGAACTACTGGTTTTGACTTATCTGGGACGGCATTTGGTGTCACCATTCTAACTGGACTTGGCTTCCCAGTACGACAAAATCTAGCTAGGTGACCTTCTCTTCCACAATTGTAACACGTTTTAGACTGCTGCGCACAGTTTGGACTGATGTGTCCCCCCCCTCCGCATTTGAAGCATATGATAGGTGCTCGTTCTCCTTCCTTAACAATGGGTGCTGGTGATGACGTCTTTCCATCATTGTTGAATCTCCTCTTCTTGAAATGTCCATTTTTATTGTCTTGGCCATGATTACCACCAAAGTGGTTACCATTTCGGGCATGTTGATTCCCTCCACGTTTGTTGTCACCGCTTCGATGGCTGTTACCACTAGTATTATCATTTTGCTTGGGTTTGCTTTCTCTTGGTTGAGTTGACTTCGTTATCGCGCTCAATAATCGAGCCCTATTTACAACATCTGAATACAAACACAATTTATGAGAAATTAGATATTGACGTATCTCGGGTTTCAAACCTCTTAGAAACATCCGCGTCATTCTCTCCTCATTATTAACCAAGTGGGACGCAAACCGGGACAACTCGGCAAACTTAGCTTTGTACTACGACATGGTCATATTGTTCTGCTCTAGCTTGATGAACTCTACCTCCTTCATGTGATGAATACTTTCGGGAAAGTACTTGTCATTGAATAGTTCTTGGAACTTCTCCCAAGACATCTTGATCTTGGCGGGTTGAGTCGCTTCTGGATTCTCACTAGTAATCTACCTCTCCTCACAACATAAAGGTGGCAAAGGGAACCTTTTGATCCTCGGAGCATCCCAAGACATATGAAGCTAGAGAGAAAATGAGCACAGGTAACCCAGCCCCGTGACGTTACCAAACTAAATTACCCACCTGACAATTCAAAAAAAAAAAATAAATAAATAAACAAAATAAAAAAAATAAAAAAAATAAAAATAAAATAAAAATAAAAAAAATAAATATTTGATGAAAATTATTATTAAAATATTTATAAAATAAATTAAATATTTTAATTGAGATATTTATGGAATAAAATAAATATTCGATGAAAATTGTTATTAAAATATTTATAAAATAAATTAAATATTTTAATTGAGATATTTATGGAATAAAATAAATATTCGATGAAAATTATTATTAAAATATTTATAAAATAAATTAAATATTTTAATTGAGATATTATGGAATAAAATAAATATTCGATGAAAATTATTATTAAAATATTTATAAATAAATTAAATATTTTAATTGAGATATTTATGGAATAAAATAAATATTCGATGAAAATTATTATTAAAATATTTATAAAATAAAGTAAATATTTTAATTGAGATATTTATGGAATAAAATAAATATTCGATGGAAATTATTATAAAATAATTTATTAAAGTGTAATAATAGTAAGAGAATGAAAATATTCTAATTTAATTAAGTAATTAAATTAGAAGGGTAATAATTTGTTAAATAAAGTGGAGTTTATATTAAATAATTAAGTGAAAATGTAACTAATGAATGTCGTGAATACATATGGTATGTGTGTAGAATTTGTGGTGAAATCGGAAGTAGTAATCGTTTAGCCTACACTTGCGAAGCAAGTTTCCTAACCTACTTGTCATTATTGTTCAAGTTATTAGTTACCTCGAGTAAATTATCGTTACTTTATTCAAGTTCAATTGTTATATTAAAGATTTATTATCTTTTTCAAAGCATGATTCAGGTTATACAATAATTGTTCTATTGTATACTTCTTGAGATTATTATTCAAATCGAATATCATTATTGTTGAACCTTATTAGACTAGTGAACTTTATTGATTCAACTAGTCCTTAGTTGATGAGCGTTCTAAATTTGAGAACCCTTATTGAATTATCCAAACCAAACTTCCTTTAGTGCGGACTCGAATGTCAAATTGAGATGAACAACCTACGAAAAGGGATTTACTTATCGTTAGCGTTAAGATATTGTGCAGTATGGTACTAAGGGTTGATCCCCCAAAATGCAGTAGAAAGGTCCATAGTCTTATGATATTAAAGGTTTCAAGTATAACCCTTGATAACCTAGGACATAGTTCAAGGTCTTATGACCCTCAGAATTCTTTTGATTCTTGTTATTCATTCTTGATTCAAAAGTTGAGCTTTTATTCAAATGCTTTTGATTTACTCACATGTTATTATACTATTATTTCATTATTATACTTGTGGGCAATAGTGCTCACTCTTGTTTAATAATAACATTGTAGTTAAGAACGAAAGAACCGATGAACCTTCCACTAGTAAAGGCAAGGGCAAAGTTAGCAAGTGATGAAGACTTGTTATTTTTATTAGATGATGTATTTATGTTTAAGACTCGAGTTAATGATGTTGTTTAAGACTTGTTTGTTTATGATTCCGCACAGATATTTAAGGTTAGTTTAACCTGTGATTGTATTATTATTATTCAGATGTTGTAACCCTTAAGGGGAAGGTTTTTATTCTATCTATTGCATGGCTTGCAGTTATTATAGGTAGATAGATAGATGATATTTGTACAGTGAACACCAAATCACGTGGAATTGAAGTACCCGGATTTGGGGGTGTCACACCGGTGGTCCCAGCTCCTTGAACTGCTTAGTGGTGACCGTTCGAGAGTTTCCAGTGTTTCCACCTGCATTTTGGACATCAGTCTCTCTCGCCTGATGTTGCATGAATTGCAGAAAGTCCATAAACATTCCTTCGTTCATCATTTGGTCGGTGTTGTTGTTTGCATGAGGATTGTTACCTTCCTGATGCACGTTTTCCTGGTTATTGATCGTTGGTGATTCAACAGTCTCATGTGCTCCATTGCTATTCTCAACATTCTCGGATGTCATTTTCAAATACTGCCACAAAACAAGGGTTAATTGACATGCAACATATTATCCCTATATTTTGACCGACCAATTAAATAACAAATAAATTAGGTAGGTCATACTAGCGAAGGATTTCCCCGTTTCTCCCCCTAGTTGTAGTCTCATATCTTAGCCAGGGATCATATCCCTAAGCTTTGATACCTACTATGACGCCCCCAAAATAGGTATACATCAACCATTCTGAGTCGCCAAATACATGATACTGAAAATAAATACAAACTTAATTATACAACATGAGCTGTGAGTGTTAATACAAATATTATCTTCTAGACAATATTCAAACTCAAAATAAGTCCTTATTACATTTATTGTCACACTATTAAACAGAATAGTGAGGACTGCTAATGCTACCATCTGGACCGTCACTCCGTTCCCTGACTAGTCCCAGCTATATTCTCATTTCCTAAAGAGAACAATGAAAGTAAAGGGTGAGCTCAACTAGCCCAGTAAGAAATATTATGATTAAGATAATGCACAATAAATTATCTTTAGCCTTCAACGGTGTTAAACTGATAAAATATAATAAACATCAAGTTTAACTGCAGCGGAATAAGCAATCTATTAGAAGAGTCAAGTAAAACATAAAATCTACTATCTTCTATGATTTAAAAAGTTTATCAATAGTTTTATCGCTGAGACTCAGCTTAATAAATAATCCACATCATCCCTGCACTACGACCAAGTATATTCATTAGTATCACGACCACAAATTATCCATGCACTACGGGCAAGGATATTCCACAAATTATCCATGCACTATAGCCAAGGATATTCGTGTTTCCATCAATACACTACGGGCCAATGAGGACTTTTACCACATCATTTGTAACATTACAGTCATGAGTATAATGAATATTCCCTGGTCATAATCATACCAAGTCCATCTATGCACTACGGTCACAGATGACTTTTAACATAATACAAACATGAGGATGATAAGAATTCAATAAAAAAAGTTCAATGATAAATTTTTAACGATTTATAAATAAATTTATCCAGAAATCAATAACGTCCAAATTGTCGACATGATACTGCTTTGTGGAGTAAAATTTAAGAATAATATTGTACCAAAAATAATTTGGACCGAAAAGAAATCAATTTTTGTCATGAATAGTACCCCTATGTGAATAATAACTGAGTGAATAGTACCTGTTAATAGTAATTTTGAGAATAGTAACCCCGTGAATAGTACTCCGGCATGAAAAAGTTAAAATTTATCAAGAATGCTCAGAATAATATTTCCATGGAAAGATACTGGATGAAGCGCAAATATCAACGATATTCTACTAATTTCATGGAGTATAGAAGCCAAAACTTTAACAAAATGAGTATAGAATTCGGAATCTGAAACGAAATAATATTACTTACATACTATAGAGTATGGAAGAAAATATTATTTCATATGAATATTGAACAAAAATAACATCCCTTACCTTAAAAAGAAGAGTATTCCAACTGGTATAGCGAGGATATTCTTGAAGAAAACTTTCACTATTTTCTACGCTCAAAGCTTTCTAAAACTCTAAATAAATACGCTCAATATTATAGAAGAAGAATTCTCTGATTCTGGTGTGATTTTAAATTCTAACTAAGCATCCTATTTATAGGAGAATGGAAAGGATACTATTTGGATGCACAGTAGGGAAAAGGTTCACGGGAGTTCATCGGCTAAAAATTTTAAAAATTTTGATTTTACTATGCTGCACTATGCAATAAAATATTCTAATAAAATGAAAACTTTTAAATAAAATATATATATATATATATATATAACATATGTCGAGAAAAAAAAACTCATAGGATACACTCCTTAATTTCACCTTAATCAACCTTATATATATATATATATATATAGTCGTTCATATATATATATATATATATATATATATATATATATATATATATATATATATATATAATACTAATAATAACTCCTCCCTAATTTTATCAAAATCTACCCGTGACATCTTTGCTTTTTTTTCAATTTCATTTTTCACATGTGGGCCCCACATGTGGCCCCACTTTATATTATATTAAATAATTTTCTACCAATTATTAAAAAAATGGGTAAATGGGAGTCCATAAATACTTCATAAAAATTCCCTCAATATTTTTAACAACATTTATTCATATTATTATAACTCGCAATATTAACAACCAGGTCGTTCCCAGGAAAGATGGGGCTTTCCAATAAGGATTTCTCCCTATTGGCGCGCAATTAGGTGACCAAACCTCTCCTCGACAAAACTTGTGCAGCCCCCGAATCCGGATCCTTTGACCCCAGTTCGGTCATCACGATAATTATAAACATCCACATCTAAACATCATACGATAACTAAAATACGGAAAATAATAAACGTACGTCGTTCATTCAGAAGGTATTACTAGTCCTAAGATTCGATAACCTTAATACAATCTTTCAAACATACCCTATAATAGTACTTGTAACGGGATGAATTGTTTGAGTTGTGATTCTGGGGACAAAATCCTTTTAAGAGGGGAAAGATGTGACAACCGAGATTTTGTATTTAATTTTAATATTTATTGGATTGAATAAATATTTTTCGACGTATTAATTATTATATTAAACCAATGATGATGAGCCAATGTTATTTATGCCTCAAGTGCCTTCTCCTCCATAGTTCAAGAGTCCGGTTAGATTTGCAAAACCTTGTCCAGATTGGTAGTCATATGTCGTCGTGATACTCTACTGTGATGTAAAAGCAAGTACACCTTGAAACCATGGTGCGATGAAATGGGAGAAGATAGAAGAAGAAAGCTGTTGTGTCGACAAGCTTCAATACCGAATATATTCAGCAGACACAATGGAAAAACCACCTAGATCTTTGGACGTTCTTGAATGTGATCTTATCTAAAAAAGCATGCTAGGTGACTTTAATCTGATGGCTATAAGTAAATGGGAACCTACCAAAAGCTATATTATTTCCGATGGATGGAGGGTTCCTCAACTTTAAGTAGGGGAATTGGATAGAAGAATTGAATAAGTCGGTGAGACTATAAAACAAGCGCTTATTGGGAGGCAACCCAAGTTTTATTTTATTTTTAGTTTTTATTAAGTTTTATATTAGTAGTTTTGAATTTGCATTTATTTAGGATTTAATAAAATTGCTTTTATCATGGTTTTACTGAGTTATTCAAGTCAAAATTCAAGTGTGGTGCCCAATTTGTTCCATGTCTTGCTTTATTCTCCAAACTTAAGCGAATGAGGAGGAAGATTGCTATATTTTAGAAGTCCTACCTTTAATTTTTTTCTATTGTAGCCATTGAGGACAATGTCTAGTTTAAGTTTGGGGGCATTTTAGTGTCGTATTGCATATAGTTAGTTATTTACATTATAGTTAGATTATGTTTTCGAGTTATTTACATTTAGTTTTTGCATTAGGTTTTTGTTTAACAAAAAAAAAATTTAAAAATACATAAAAATAGTAGTTAGTTTCTTTGTGTTTGTTGCGTTTAGTTTATATTTGCATGATTCCAAGCTGTTAGATAGTAAAAGTCTATTTTGGCCAATGATGAGGCTGGAATTAAGTAGATAAGTATAGTATTGAATATTAAGGCTTTGATGTGATTTCTTGTTATGAATTGAATCTTTTCCTGTTTGGCTATCGGTATAATCAAGGTTATACGTTAATAACGACTATGTTAGCGATTAAGTTTAAATTGATACATAATGGATTTCTTAAGTATAATACTAGTGTGAAGGAATGAAAAGACATGAATAAGTGAGATGGCTAAATTTTGATAAAAATTTAAGTTTGGGGGAAATTTTGGGGTATATAAGCTTTAAAAAAAAAAAAAAACATGTTGAGTCTTGTGGTGGGTTGAGGAGAAACACTCCTATAAACACAAGCGTGAGATGGAGCGTAAAACGCACTCACCAACCATCTAAAAAAGAAAAAAAAGAAAAAATAAATTACAAGTAGCTAGTTTTGTTTGGGGCCTTTGTTACTTGAGTAAAATGCTTGAAGAGTATCTTAAAACCTAAGCATACTAAGGTCTTATATAGTGCAGGAGTCGTTGGTGGCTTCGCTAAGGGGTGACAACATTAGCCTAATGGAATGAGACATTGCAGTTATGGTTAAAAAAAAAAAAACAATAAAGCGGAAAAAGAGCAAAAAAGCCCCGTCTTGAAAAGTAAAGCATAAGTATCCCAGTTGGACTCTTGAACTTGGTGGATGTTTGACTTTAGTTGGATATAAACTTGTTAAGTGAATTTTGTGAATTTGCCTTTATGATGCCTTCAAAGATATCTATTATGTCTTAAATTTGATTTTATATCGCTTAACATTGTTGTATGAAACACACACGCACTATATCGGTGATAACGATCTAAGATTTGATGATTGATTGAGAAATTACTGATTTGTTTTAATATGATGTATTATCATGTTTACTTGATTTCTCTAAGGCCAGTTGAATAGACTTGTTTCTGTCATTACTGTTGGATTTGTAGGCATATAGATTAGTTTCATTACATTACATTGCATTGCATAACATTTTTGTGTTTTTGCTTGAGACAAACCTGATTTAAGTTTGGGGTATTTGATGAGTGAGTTTTATACCCATGAATTGGATACATTTGGGGCTTAATTTATTGTTGTTCTTAAGTCTTTTAGGATGTTTTATGTGTTTGTGTCTATTCATGCATGTTTTATGTTATTTTATAGGAATTGGGACAAAAGTTACATGTTTTATGTTGTAGATCTACTTCTCTCTTCCGGAACATCTTGAATCATCAAAATCGGAGTTCGGAGGAAGAAGTTATGGCCATTTTCCCAAAGGGCGTCGGAATGAAAATGTCGATTTTGGGCCATAGGCGGCGCCCATTTTAGCCTATGCTGGCAAAAGCGCTATATAGAAGCAGAACTCAAGTATTGAATTGCCAGTCTTTGGTATTTGAGGAAAGGGATTTAGTCTTGACTGGGCCAGCGTTTTGGTAATTTTGACACCTTTTGACTCCAAATAGGATTGGGTTTGTTCTAAGCTAAAAATTGGACTTGTAACCTATAAATACATGATGTAAGGCATAAAATAAGGGAGATTACATAGCTTAGCCTAGATTAAACACTCCTTTAGATTAGAAAATAACCTAGTTCTTATTAGTTTTGGAGATTGAAGCAACTTGGAGACCATTGAAGATCAAGAGCAAGAGCAAGAGGGGAGCATCAGATTTGCTGACAACAGATTCTATTCTCTTCTCTCATCTTACTTTTATCTTTTGATGTCTATTAAGTTGTGGATTCTTGGTTTTAATTCATTAATTATGAACTAACTATTTTTGAGATTTCAATTGAACTTTTATGGCTATGAATTAGTTATTCATTATATTCTAATTATTTATGTTAAAGTGAGTTGTTTATCTTGTCTTGTGCTTATTGCTTAATTATTTGATCAGTAATTACTTTGTTACTCTAGAAGGAATTGGAAGAGGAATTCTAGGGTTAGAACTGGGCATGATATCATGTGACTTAGTTATTTGCATGGTGAAAAAATTAGGTTTGTGAATTGAATGGAAATATCTGTTACATACGCATGTAACACGTGAGGAATTGGGATTGGAAAGAGTTTAATTCAATTGTTTTGCATAGGAATATAGCAAGATTAATCTGGATTAAATAGAAGGCAATTGATCACTTGGAAAAGGACTTTTGGCATTTGAGAATTCTAATTATTTATGTTAAAGTGAGTTGTTTATCTTGTCTTGTGCTTATTGCTTAATTATTTGATCAGTAATTACTTTGTTACTCTAGAAGGAATTGGAAGAGGAATTCTAGGGTTAGAACTGGGCATGATATCATGTGACTTAGTTATTTGCATGGTGAAAAAATTAGGTTTGTGAATTGAATGGAAATATCATTACATGCGTGTAACACGTAAGGAATTGGGATTGGAAAGAGTTTAATTCAATTGTTTTGCATAGGAATATAGCAAGATTAATCTGGATTAAATAGAAGGCAATTGATCACTTGGAAAAGGACTTTTGGCATTTGAGAATTCTCATTAACAATTCAAGTGAGGCATAATAATTGGGATAATTGGATAATTGATTTATAATTCATAATTGGGGATATTGAAGTCTTAATCTTTATTTATTTGAATTCATTCGTTAAAATCTTAGTTTTAATTAGTTAATTTAGTTTTCTTAATTAGAAAAAACACGATTTAAGATTGTTTAAATAAAATTAGTTTGGTTAAGAATTAGTACTTGGTGATTTTTATTAAATAATTCCTCGTGGGAACGATACTCTACTTTCACTTTATTACTTGTTAACCGTGTATACTTGCACGTATTCATTGATTGCGAAATCAATCAACAGGACTAATCCCAATGCAAGGAATGATAGAGGAGACAAGGGAATCCCCAAAGGAGTTTCCTCCGCCAACATCAAACATCTTGTGGTCTAAAGATAACCTGTGACACCCCTAAATCCGGGTTACCTGACCCCCGAGTTTGGTGTTCACGATCCACAATATAATACCATTTAACTACCCATTCATATATAAATAAGAATACATAATTCATTAATATATGTTGTTAATACATAAGTCCTAGGTCCACTAACCTTAACATTACAGAAATACCCCTTAGATATACAAAAATAGTTTACAATACAATACAACAAAATAATATTGTTCATCATAACTAATTTATAACTATGCCTTTTTCCTTGTTCTTCTTCGCAGCACCTTCTGCAACTTCGTCCCTAGCTGAAAAGTTTTATTTACCAAGGGTGCCCCACAAGTTAAGACATACAATAAATGTATACGAATCAATAAGAACATACTATCTATTTTGATAGAATGAAACCAAAGTTCGGGGAACTTTGAAATAGCTGAACAAAGCTTTAATAATTAACAAGTCTTCTCACAATCTATGCAACACCATAATTTGATAATGAAAGTGTACAACGCTTTCAAGGTTTTCTACGATATTCAAATGAATAATCAAGAATTAATTCTACGAAATAGCAAAGTGGAATGTTTTCCAAATTTATGTTGAGCGATCCGTTGGATCTTGAACTTCTCTTCTCGGGTATATATTAAAGTTTTATTTGACATATACGCAGGTGTATCAGATAACCATAAAGATTAAATCATACCCCTCTACAAGTACTTAGAGCCGGCCAACTCCTTGTACCCTATATTATGCATAATACTTAGGTCGCGCGTAATGGTCGAATATACGACTTAAAAAAATGTTCCCTTTATATAAAAGGTTGTTCTTCTCAGTCTAAAAATCAAGATTTGATTTAACAACGAAATTCAATGATTTCAATTTCTATTTACTTATCGATCTAGTCAAAATAATTGGCATCGATCTATCAATAACAATTGAATTTTCTTCTCAAATTTATCAAGTTCTAACAAATGTTCGTCTAGCCAGAATAATTAGCTCAGACATTTCTCAATGTAATTTAACAATAAACATGAATTATCTGTACTGTCAATTCTTTCTTCTACGAATATTAATATCCAACAACAATTATTCTATAATTGTATATTCTCCGAATCAGTAATTTAATTTGAATTATTAAACATGCACTAACTGCGAATAATCAACAATAAATTCTTGGACGTGGTATAATCAGCAATAATTAACCACTATAATAATTTAACAATATTAATTGAAGGTTGAGTTAGGAAACTTGCCTTCTCCGCTGATTACAGCTACACAATAAACTTATCTGCGTTTGAAAGACCTACAATCAATAATATTGGTCTCACAATTAGCACAATATTTCATAACACGTAACACTATAATTCACAGTCAAACTTCTCCTAGGCACATCACCACATAGTCAAATCAGTGTTTATAACCTATATAAACACTTAACAAGTCTACCTATTTCGGTCTAGTTTGACTTCGGTCCATTCTCGATTATTACGGTCACCTGTCCAGAATAATTAACACATTTATTGTCAATTAAATTCGGTTTCAAAGCTCTATATTATATTAGATAAGTCAAATATCATTTATAATATCTTTCGGAAGCTTTTAATAATTTATAAACAATTATTATAATTTATAATAATTTTTCAAACACTTAAATCATTTTAAATGATTTAATTAGCAAATAATCTTATCATCATTAATATTTAGTAATATAAAATATTATTGTTATATTTGTCAAAATATTAAAGTTATTATTAATAACTTAAAATATTTTAAATCATCAATATTTTACTTAAATGATTTTTAAAGTAAGTAAGATCATTTTAAAACATCATCATTAATATCTAATTATTAATGAAATTATTATCCAAATATTAAAAGTCATTAATTATAACTTCAAATATTTTTAAATCATTTTTCTCATTTTTAAATGATTTTTAAATCAATAAAATCATTTTTAATTCATTTATTTAATATAATAATTAAATAAATCTAATATCATTATTATTAATTTATTAATGAGAATTCTCCAAAAATATTGAAAATTATATTTTATAATTCAAAATATTTTCTAACACTTTATTCTTATTTAAAATAATTTTTATATAATTAAAATCAATTTTCTCTAATTTATTTAATACACTAATTATATAAATTAAATAGCATTAATATTCAAATAATTATAATTATTAATGAAAAATATTCCAAATAGTCCGAAATTATTTTTCATAATTTAAAATAATTTTTAAAACCATTTTTTGTAATTTTTAGAATTTATTTTCAATTTTTAAATAATTTTTGGAAATTCAGAAAATAAAAACTAATTAATCTGTCGCTGTAGGTCTTTAGCGATAGTAATCGCCGTTGTTGGTGTTCTTGGTGCTCAAGAACACTGATAGTCAGTGTTTAAGGCTCATGGTTTGACCAGCTCTGATTCACAGTCTGATCATGTTTTGGGCTACCTTGAGCATCGATAACGTAGTCTACATGTAGTACTACAATATTCAAGCATTATCTCGATCATACAACAACAATTCTGCAAGATCAAGAGCCTCAAAGTAGATGTCAGAGATTATCTGGGTTTTCTGGGTTACCCAGAAACCCAGACAGCCTCGAGGTACTACTTTCAAGCTCACTAATCTTAGTGTTCTGGTCTTTATTCAAGTTATCTCAAAGTTCAAATATATAGTCCTTATGTCAAGGAACATCATTACAACAACAGATCAGTTCAATAACAACAGAATCATAAGTTATAAGACGGTCAAAGGCTGTCAAAAATTTTGTTCATACCATTTTCTGGAAATTCCAGAATTGCAAAAAATAGTGCGAGTGGCCTACTTTGACCACTTGCTATGATCTATCTGTTGCTTGTTTAAGAGTTCTAAAGACATGGTTCTAGAGTACAAACAACAGTCTACGAATAAGTTACAACAACAACATCATAACACGTAAAACACGATGGATCAAAGAAGCTAGAAATGTTGTGGAACAACGAAAATGAATTTACGGGTTACCCATAATCACAATTTGGTCAACGTCGGTCAACTCTCTTTGACCATAAATATCGTGCAATCTGGACATGTAATAGCTGTGATTCCACTTCCAGATTACAGCCCTCATGTCATACTACCGATCCAGAACATCAAACAAGAAAAATCAAAAACATACACGGATCTGTGGCTCCTGACATTAGCTTGTCAGACCACAAATTGTGTTCTTGACAGTTTTAGAAAAACTCGATTTTAAAGCATTTTGATGCAATGGATCTATGTTATATCAACATAGATCATCATTAAACATCATCTAGCAAAGATCTAAACACATAAACACAAAAGTTTTCTTAGCAACTTGGATCAAAAATAAAATTAGGTTTATACCTTGTATTATCCAATCCTTGATCTTGCCTCACCAATCTGATCTAGGTGTTTGAAATTCTTGGTTAGTGACAAAAACACTTAGAAAATTTCGTGGCTATGGAGAGAGAGAAGTTTGGCTAAGTGTAAAAACATAAATGACTTATGTTTTTGGTTTTCTCTTTCTTTAATCACCCACTTTTGATTCTTGTGGTTAAAATGGCGTGATGTGGCTTCACATGGCTAGTAATAAGTGTTTGGTAATAATGCAAGAGGTGTGGCAACAATTTTAACCACATCTCTTTTTACTAGATTATTTTAAAGTAAAGGGTATTTTTCTCATTTTCCATCTAAATTTAATGGCAACATAGACAATTGGCTCAAATGTCCAAACCCTTAGGGTTTAACCCTAAGGTTTTAACCCTTAGGTTTTTAAATACCCAATTCTAGAATTTTCTAATTAGGGTTTAAAAATAGAAAATTAAGAATTTTGAAAATGTAAATAGGGTTTTAAATAGAAATTAATATTTCTAAAGTATAATTAGGGTTTCCTAATTATATTAACACATACTAATCACTTTAGGGTTTACTACTTAGGATTAAGGTTTCCTAATTAGGGTTTAGGATTCCCGAATATGAAATTAGGGTTTCTCGGCATTTATTTAGGGTTACTAAGTGTACATTAGGGTTTCTAAACCTGAGATTAGGGTTTCTAATCTCTTATTAGGGTTTATTAGTTTTAAACCTTATCCGATCTATCATTGATCAAAAATTCTACACAGCACAAACACGTATATTTCAATATAGTTATTTTAATTATATTGTCTATTGAATCCCTATCCAGAAATTAGGGTTAGGGTTTCTGAAGCTGTTAAGCACAACTCTACTCTAATTTATCAGTCAATACACAAATTAACCTTCTCGAGACTCGTATCACAGATACTTGTCACAAATTGATAATTAATATTAATATTAATAATAAAAAAATTATTCGTAAAATTTTTGATTATTCGAAATTCCGGGTTATCACATAACGACCACGTTCCTGATTTTATCACCTTGGATGATGCGGAGGAAATACTAATCCTATCCAAGGAAGAAAGCTAAAAAGGAAAGTTCCTTGCAAGAAATGCGACAACAGTTCGAGGGAGATTTCATGATTGAATCCTCTCAAGCCCAAGAAAAAGGTGAAGGAACAAATGAATGAAAAGGTTGTGAGGATATCGGGGAAACCAACTCATCAAAGAATCAAGAGTTCATCCCTTTTTGCGATATGTCCAGTTCAAGCCTCCCTAACGAATGTACTGAATCAGGAATCGATCAAGTTATGGCCATAAGTGAAGACATTCAGAATCAAGAGGTAACCTCTATCACGAGCCTCGAAGGCAACATAACCACTGACAACTGGACTATCGAGCCTCAACTAGCCAAGAAAATGTAGATCCAGGGGATAAAGTTGCGAGTTCAAGAAAATGTTGGGACGGTATCACTTTCTTCGTAGTATGCCTTTTATTTTCCATGCACGTGAATAAAGAAAAAAGAAAGAAAAAAAAGAAAAAAAAAAGAATAGAAAAAAGAAAGAAAAAAGAAAGAAAGAAAAAGAAAAAGAAAAAAAGTAAAAAAAGAAAAAAAAGAAAAAAAAAAGAAATCAAAAATCAAAAATCAAATCAGTCGGGTGTATCTTATCAAGCCTGAACTACGAAAAGCCTGATCTCCCCTCATCAATGGGAGTACGTAGGCAGCCATTTATGGTGCGGTTAAACTAAACAAAAGCCCAAAAAACCCAAACAAACACTTCTCAAACAATCACTTCTCAAATCGTTTATCTTATCAAGCAGGAACTACATCGACCTGATCTCTCACATACACAGGAGTACGTAGGCAGCCATCAGTGGTGCGGTCTAACCCTCAAAAGAAACATTCAAACCTAAACATCAATCCCAAGTCTACGCCCAAGAACAACCCTCCAAGTCAGTGACCCATGTCAAGAAGACCCAACAACACTTCAATGTCATTCCATCAAATCTAGCACAAATCCCAGAAAGGAAGAAACATCGATACACTAAGACAACCAGCAACAAGGACCTTCAAAGAGTTGACATCCTCAATCACAAGTCTTCATCAAATTAGAAGAAAACAATCAAAGCCGATTACGATAACAAGTCAGGAACAATGATTAAAGGCATCAAAGCCCAAGTCCTGTACTTGTTCACCATCTGGTATAGAGGTAAAAGTCTCTCGCGATCTCGGTATCTTATCAGCCCAATTGTCAAAGCAACTAACCCAAACCACAAGTAATGCTGGGGAAATTTCAAATTTGGCGACAACCTGATATTGGAAACCTTACAACAAGACAGGGGCAATCTCGAAAACAACAATAATTCAACACTGGGGCATTTATCGACCATCCTAAAGAGGAAAATGCACCAGTCAACACCATCAGCATGGTACATCATCATAAGAGTTTCCATCACATCACCTCATTGGCGATTCGAACTGGGACATTTTCTGATTCCAGGAAAGCGAAGGAGTTTAAGGTGGGATCAAGCCTCTCATCAAAAGAAGGAGAACTCCAGAAAGAAATCATTGTGACATAAGTTTGCCCCTATAAAAGAAGGGGAAAATTCTCAAGAAAGTCCTTAACTCAAAAGCAGAAGCCCAATGACAAAAGATCTAGCGAATGAAATCCTCATCATCAAATGTGCCAACCGGTGTCAAATTCTCACAAGTCGAGACCTCTACACCAAAGTTTAAATCTGGGCAGCAAAAGAATAAGTTGCACCCTCCAAGGATGTTAGCGGCATTCAGGTCATCAGTTTAGCTGGGTTGCGAATCAAACACTCAAGGAAATGGGGAACAAGTACACAACAACGAAAGAAGACTCTATATCACCTCAAAAAGGGTAAGGTAAAATTCTACTCCATACAATTTATATTCTGCATCAACCTAGGACATTAGACTCCTAAGGAAATCTAGAGCATCGCATCATGCATGATATACACATGTGCAAAGGCGCTACATCAACATACATCTCTTTCAAGGTTTAGCATGCATCTCTAGTAGATTTAAATATGCATGCAAATTAAATGCCTAGATTAGAGAAAAATTTTATCGGAGACATCTGGTGGTTGTCATCAATCCAGCGTAACATCAGGTAGAGTCTGGTGAAGCAAACCTTTGAATATTACTTCAACAAAGGTATCAGAGGATCCAATATTCTAAACCATTGGCATCAATTCAGCGCAACATCAAGACAATTCAGCGATGAAAGCTTTGTATACCACCGTTCGAGTGGGGCAAAAACGGTTTAAGCGATGTCGAGGCGTATTCAACTACCAAAAGGTAAGATCATTGTCAAACTACCATCAGGGTAGGCACCATTGTAAACTACCGAGCGTATACATCGGGAAGGTCCGGTGATTTCAGAACGTCATCCCCAGTAGAGATGTAGAAACCATCTTAATTTCTCTTCATCAAACAGGCATCAACGACAACGACAAAATGCCAAACCGTTGTAGTCAACACTAACATAGGCATCAGTAATACCCGGTAATGGTAAAGCAATTTGTGAAAACATTTTAACATTCATCATAACATTTCATTACATTGAGATGTGCGATTTGCGATATGAGAAATGCGATGTGCGATTTGCAAAGTGCGATTGGCCAAATGCGAAAAGTGAAGTGCGAAATGCGATGTGCGATTTGCAAACTACGATTCGCGAAAACATTTTAACATTCACCATAACATTCATTACATTGCGATCTGCATCATTGAAAATACCTTATCATATTTCAAGTGTCTAGTAATCTTTATCATGTCCATTGCATTGCATTGCATTGCATTGCATTGCATGAACACGATAAAGACGGGCATCTGTAGACACTCAAAATTTCATTTTCCTGTTACTAACTATGCAGAAGGACAAAAGCATCATTTTCACATTCCAGAAATAACCCTGGAGGACCACAACAATCAATTCCAACCCCAGAGATAGCCCCGAAAGATCTAGTTTCCAACCCCGGAGTTAACCCCAGGAAATCAGTTTCTAACCCTAGAAATAACCCCGAGAAAGGCAGATCCAACCCCGGAGATAACCCCGGGAGATCAAGTTCAATGCCCGGAGTCAACCCCGGGTGGTCAAGCCAACCTCAGAGATGACCCTGAAGACATTCAGAGTCAACAAAATGACATTCTCGAGGATAACCACAGGAAAACCCTTCTATTGTCTGAAGATTGGATCGAGATAACCCCTGGGAGAAACAAAATGGTCATTTTTCAAACTCAAATTCAACTCAAATCAAATGCACTCATTTCAACTCAAATTTCTTCAAAAAAAGTTGTAAGGACCGAGAAATTCGGATCCTTTGTATAATACTTGAAAGAATTAAATAATGAATAAAATAATATTATTTGTTATTATTACGTGTTAATAAGATGTATGTCGTTCTATAACCTAGAAACGTCGGAATATCGTAGTATTTGAACCACGTGAGAGAATTAAAGTGTTTGAATTTCCAAGACGAAAATAAAAGTTTTTCGAGAAAGTTTACGAAAAACACTATTCACCGTTTACCGCTCGAGAATTATTTTTGAACTTCTGAGAAATACGTAACGTTATAATATCAAAGGGAGTTGGATTATGTAATAATAATCCAAGTATGGAAAATGCAATATTTCGCATGCATACTTAAATTGAGAATATAAGTATTAAAATCTAATGAAAGGATTTATGGTGGTTTAATATGAATTAAAAGTCCAACTTGATTAAAGTATAAGCCCGTATGGGATTATTCTTAAGCCCAAGTAGTAATAACATGAAGCCCATAGTAGATTAATGCAAGCCCAAAAGATAAGTTAATTAAATTAAGAACTAAGCCCAAAGGATGATCCAATGGGTAAAGTAGGATCCATGGGGCAACCCATGGGTGAAGTAGTGGGCAAGAACTTTGTGTGATGGGCAAGATTTAAGAGTGATGGCCAAGATTACTTAATGAACAAGACATGAATAGCAAGGAGGTTATTTAAGGAGGTGGGATGCTTAATAACCTTGATACCCTAACCTTAGCTCCTCTATAAATAGCAAGCCTTTGATTCATTTGTTGCTTGTTATTTCATCCAATAAACTCTCTCACAAACAACTTAATTATTAGAGCAAATAAGCACTTTGAGCTTAACCTTTCATTAGTAGATTTCCAAAGCAAGAGAAGTAATCTTCAAAGGTAATTGATCTTGTCTCTTCTATCTCTATCATGGTAGGTTGATAAGAGAAGTGTAAACTAATGAACTTAGATGTTAAGAACATAAGAGAAGTGTAATCTAATGAACTTATATGTTAAGAACATAAGAGGAGTGTAATCTAATGAACTTATATGTTAAGAACATATGAGGAGTGGTTAAGTAATGGACTTAAGCCGAGTAAGCAAGAAATAAGCAAGTTAAACCTAAATAAGTTAGGGACTTATGATGATCATATATACACTTGTAAAATAATGAATGATGTTAGTATGCTAATAAGATGCAATAATGTTGCTTAAAGGGACTTGAACCAAGAATAAGTTATAAGGAAATGAAAATCATGTATTGAAGAATTAGTAAGTTATGAACTTATAAGAATTAAGCTATAACCTAATTTGAATGTAGGTGGTTGTATCATGTAAGTTAAGATGGCTAGATAATGAAATGAATGTATTTAGAATGATGATCAAATCACTAGTAATGGAGTTTTTGCTTTAATTCACGATTGATTGATAATCGTCGAATTAGTGAAATTCTCGGAATGGAAGTCATATTTTGTGTTTGAACTCGGAAACGTTGGTTTTCAATGGAGATAAGTCATATTTGGCATTATAGAGTTGTGGACTCAAAAATGGCCGAATTCCGACTTAGAACGAAGAAACGAGCGTTGAATGTTCACGAACGTTTATCGTTTTCGTTAAAAATGGACTAATAGGTGAAGTTTTAGAAAATGAAGTCGAATAGATAAAATTCTTGCATGAACACGTAGAGTATATGATATGTGAACTGTAGGCTCTTGAACGAGCCAATTCGGACTTATAACGAAGAAGTTACGAGTCCGGGAATCTCACCAACTAAAAGTCTGTAAAAAATTTACGGTATTGCAATTTTGGCCATGTGGCTGAGACCAAGGCCAAATAGCCCACAATCATGACCAAGAGCTTGGTGAAAAGCCATAACCTACTAGAGAGTGGCGCCCATGATCATGTAACAAAGGAGACTCGCGTCGCAGACACGTAGTCCGATTCTGGCAATAATGGGTGGCGCTTCACACATTGTGGAACCAAGAGTAATATCTGGCGCCGCTGCACCAACCTTATGACCTAGATAATGAAAAATGTTTGCATGTTGAGCATAAAGAGTTATTGATGAACGCTTAACTAGGGATCTTAATGAAACATTATTAAGACATAATAAAACATTATTAAGACATAGTAAAACCTTAAGGATGATCACTTAGGGTTAAAGAAAGTCAATTACTTATGAACGTAAGGATGACATAACGGAAAGCCGGAATCAATAATAACAAATCTAATATGTAATTAGATTGAGAAGTAGGGTAAGATTCTTTAAGAACCATGTATGATTATTCATGACCTAATGTGCTATGTGATGTTATCATCTACTGTAGAGACTTAAGGACTTAAAGTGCACGTGTTATAAACTGTAACAGACGCTAATGGCAAGTATTCTAACCCTTGTTCCAGTTTGATCTGGACAAGCCATTGTGATTCATGTATCCTTCGCATGAGTTAATGTCTGAAGAAGTCAAATCCAATTCTTTCGGCTAGACTTATGTTATGTTACTCTATCAAGTATTGGCAATGATTTACCAACCTAATATTGTTGTGGTTTTCAAAAGTAGACTGAGTATGCTAAATTGTTTTGTCATCAAATGATAGGCACGTGAGGTTGCCACAACTTAAACGTATACACGTTTAATGAATGTAGTGCTGATCAACATAGAGTACTATAGGCTGATCACCTAGATGTGCTCGTAAGCTATGCCAGACTTACGGACTTAGTGTCGGGACGTCCTTTTCAAAGTACTTATGAAATGCTTACGGTCTTGTACCGAAATTGATGTTTTACTATATATTGTTGTTGTAAAACATTTTGACTGAAAAAAGTGCTATTTTGAATCATCAATAGTACTTCGTAACTATTGTTCAGTTATGGAAGATATATGGTTCCTATGTTTCAAGCATGTTATTTTACTAGAATTGTTGTACTTGCTGAGCTAGTTAGGCTCATTCTTGCTTGAACCATATGAATGCAGCTAAGCCAAAACGGGTCGATGGATTCGACAAGGATAAAAGGAAGGCGAAGGCGAACCCGTAGACTACATATGTAATAGTATAAGTTTTGCAAGAATAATAAGTAATATTATGACAAAGACAAGTGTATTGGTTGTAAAGAACCTAGGAAATGTTAATATTCTTTATAATATATATAAGACATATTCGTTCTTTTAAGGTATTTCAATTGAATGTTTATGTGAACTGTAGCACCGTGAAGCACCATCTGTCTGGTTGGAAGATACCCGGATTTGGGGGCGTCACAGGTTGGTATCAAAGCATTAGGTTATATAACTTAAGGGGGAAATAAATGTTTAAGTTAAGGTCCATGAGCTAAAACAGGAGGTCTTTGAGCTCAGGGGGGGAGCTAAAGACCAAGAAGTAGAAAATAGGGAGATGTTCTATATTTATAGGAGTTCTCATGAGGACTTTCAGCTGCAGGTAGCTGGTTATTATTTAAAATTAAATAGTAACTAACTAACAGGAAATGAATAATAATGAAATGTGTGTTTATTGTAACAGCAAAATGCCGCCTAGAAGAGTACCACGTAACCAAGGTGCGAACACAAACCAACCGGAGGGAGGTCCGGTTAACCCCATGCAGGAGTTCATAAATCTATTAACAGTCGCGTTTAATAGAACTGGTGCTAACATCCCCGTAAATCCTGGTGTAATACGAGCTACTACGTTTAAGGACTTTAAGAGTGTGGGTTCGCCAGAGTTCAAAGGAACTACGGACCCAATCGAAGCCCAAACATGGGTGAGGGAAATCGAGAAAGCATTTGTGATAGCAAATATTGATGAGGCCCAGAAGGTTTCCTTTCCAACCTACATGATGAAGGGAGAGGCCAACTTTTGGTGGGAGGCCAATCAGGTTAGGGCCGGAATAGATGCTATAACGTGGGTGAGATTCAAGGAAATATTCTACGAGAACTACTTTCCCATGAGCATGCAGGGAAGGATGGAGATGTGGTTCCTAGATTTGAAACAAGGAGACTCAAAGAGGAGGATGGAAGCCTGCAAGACCTGCGGGAAGACTCACTTAGGAGTCTGTCTCAATGGTAAGGTCGTGTGTTATAACTGCGGACATGAGGGGCATATTGCGCCTAACTGTCCAAGTCCAAAGAAAAATCATGGATGCTTTGTTTGTGGGTCAACTGACCACATGGCAAAGAACTTCCCAAAGAAAGGGACAGACGGGAATAAGGGTGCCAATAGTGGTAAGTTAACTATTGGGGGTCTAACACAGCCGGGTAGGCCAATGGCTCGTACCTTTAACATGACCGTCCAAGACGTGATGGCCTCGGGGGACATAGTCGCATGTATTATTCCGATCAACGATCTAAATGCATACGTGTTGTTTGACTCTCGCATGTGATTTTGCTAGACGATTAGGATTACTTCCCAAAAAATTGTTTATACCTTTAAACATTAAGGTAGCAAATGAGGAGATAATTCATGTTGAAGATATTCATAGGAGTTGTTGCGTAGACATACGAGGTTGTAAATTTTCGGTAGATCTGATACCAATAAAGTTAGGAGAATTCGACGTAATTCTCGGAATGGATTGGTTGGTTAATCATGGGGCAATAATAGATTGTCAAAAGAAATGTGAAAATATTAAAACATTAAGACAACCCCATGTAATATTTTACGAAAATAAATCACTGGGACGTTCGTGTTGTCTTACTATGACACAAACTAGGAAATTATTGAGGAAGGGGTGTTTAGGCTATTTGTGTCATGTGGTTGATACCCAGAGAGTGGGAGTGACCATGGAACAAATACCCATAGTGAATGAATTCAGGGATGTATTTCCGAGTGAATTGTCGGGTCTTCCGCCGGATAGGGAGACCGAGTTCGTAATAGGCATTATGCCAGGAGCGGCACCAGTTTCCAGGGCACCGTATCGTATGGCGCCAGTGGAGATGAAGAAGTTGATGGTGCAGTTGTAAGAACTATTGGACATGAAGTATATACAACCGAGTGTTTCACCGTGGGGAGCACCGGTATTGTTTGTCAAGAAGAAGGACGGATCGTTAAGACTGTGTATCGACTACCAAGAGTTGAACAAGTTGACAATAAAGAATAAGTATCCATTGCCCAGGATTGATGATCTTTTTGATCAGTTGAAAGGGGCAAAGTACTTTTCTAAAATAGATTTAAGGACGGGGTATCATCAGCTGAAGGTTAAAAATGAAGACGTACCAAAGACGACATTCCGAACTCGTTATGGTCATTACGAGTTTCTGGTGATGTCTTTTGGGTTGACTAATGCAACAACTGCATTTATGGATATGATGAACAGAGTGTTCAAACAACATTTGGACAAGTTCATCGTGGTGTTTATCGATGATATTCTAGTCTATTCTAAGATGCCAGAAGATCAGGATGAACACCTAAAGATAGTGTTGGAGACACTAAGGAAGGAGAAGTTATATACGAAGTTCACTAAGTATGAATTTTGGTTAGAGAGGGTACAGTTTTTAGGTCATGTCATTGACCACGAGGGGATTTCAGTAGATCCAGCGAAGGTGGAAGCCGTGATGAATTGGGAACAACCGAAAACACCGACGGAGGTGCGGAGTTTCCTAGGGTTAGCAGGTTATTATCGGAGATTTATTCAGGATTTTTCAAAGATAGCTACTCCGTTGACTAACTTGACAAGGAAGATGGTGAAGTATGTATGGACTGAGAAATGCGAGGACAGTTTTCAAGAACTGAAGAAGAGGTTGAGTGAAGGGCCTTTTTTGTCATTACCCGATGACACAAGAAAGTTCGTAGTTTATAGCGATGATTCGCATAGAGGACTAGGTTGCGTTCTCATGCAGCATGGCAAGGTCATTGCGTATGCATCTAGGTAGTTGAAGGATTATGAGAAAGTTTACCCTACTCATGATGCAGGCTCAGCAGATAGTGTTTTGCCTTAAAGATATGGTGACATTATCTTTACGGGGAAAAGTGTGAGATATACACGGACCATAAGAGTCTAAAATATATCTTCACACAGAAGGAGTTGAATATAAGACAGGAGATGGCTGGAGTTGATAAAGGATTATGACTGTGAAATCTTGTATTACCCTGGAAAAGCCAATGTAGTTATCGATGCCTTGAGTAGAAAGGGTCGGGAGAAGTTGTCTATGTTAACAGCTCAAACTGAGTTAATAACAGAGATGGCTAGGATGGAGTTAGAGGTGAAGTTTCCAAGTGAAGCAGATCCGAGACTGTTTGCGATGGAGAATCAATCTACCATCGTAGAGAGAGTCAAGGAGGTGTAGCTCAAAATTGAAGAGTGTGACCAGATGAGGAAGCGGTTGACCAATGAAAAAGATATTAAGTTTAGTCTTGATAATGAGGGATTATTAAGATTTGAAGGAAGAATTTAGGTTCCGAATGAGACGAAATTAAAGGAGCAAGTATTATAAGAGGCTCATAGTTCAAGGTACTCGATTCATTCTGGTAGCACAAAGATGTATCAAGACCTTCGATAGAATTTTTGGTGGCCGAATATGAAGAGAGAAATAGCCGAGTATGTGAGGAGGTGCTTGACTTTTCAAAAAGCTAAAGCCGAACATCAATGACCAAGTGGCTTGTTACAGTAATTGGAGATTCCGGAATGGAAGTGGGAGCATATCACGATGGATTTTTTGGTGGGACTTCCGACTACTCAGAAAGGATATGATGCGATTTGGGTAATAGTGGACCGGTTGACAAAGTCAGCTCACATTTTTCCAATTCGGGTCAAGTATAACTTAGATCAGTTAGCTACACTTTATGTTAAGGAAATTATTTCCAGACATGGAGTACCAGTTTCGATTGTGTCAGATCGTTACCCACGATTCATGTCGAACTTTTGGAGAAGTCTACAAGAGCAGTTAGGGACGCAATTGAAGTTGAATATGGCATATCATCCACAAACTGATGGACAGAGCGAGAGGACAATTCAGACGTTAAAAGATATGTTGAGATCTTGCGTCATGGATTTCAAGGGTAGTTGGGATGATCATCTACCATTAGTAGAATTTGCATATAACAACAGTTATCATGCAAGCATAGGTATGTCGCCGTACGAAGCTTTGTATGGAAGGAAATACAGAACACCATTGTATTGGGATGAAGTGGGAGAACGCCGAATGGTAAGACCAGAATTGGTGCAGCAAACAACAGAAGTGGTGAAGTTAATAAGTATACGTCTCGTAGCAGCTCAAGACAAACATAAGAAATACGCAAACTTACATCGAGAGAATAGGGAGATTGAGGTAGGCTCGTACGTATTTCTAAAGGTCTCTCCCTGGAAAGGAAAGATACCCTTTGGAAAGAAGGGAATACTAAGCCCAAGGTTTATAGGACCTTTTGAGATATTAGAACGGGTATGTGAGGTAGCTTATAGGATAGCATTACCTCTAAACCTAGAGCGAATACATAACGTATTTCACGTTTCAGTGCTACGTCCTTACAAACCGGATTATAAGCACGTGATAGAATTTGAGCCTATTCAAATCGAGAAGGACTTAACCTACGAAGAGATGCCGATTCAAATCATCGATAGAAAAGAGCAAGTTCTGCGGAATAAAGTTATATCGTCAGTAAAGGTATTATGGAAAAACCACGATGCAGAGGAAGCAACGTGGGAATTGGAAGAGAAGATAAAGAAAGACTACCCTCAATTGTTTGTGTAGTATAAGGCGAGATTCTGGGGACAGAATCTTTATAAGGGGGGAAGAATGTAACGACCGAGAAATTCGGATCCTTTGTAAAATACTTGAAAGAATTAAATAATGAATAAAATAATATTATTTGTTATTATTATGTGTTAATAAGATGTATGCCGTTCTATAACCTAGAAATGTCGGAATATCGTAGTATTTGAACCACATGAGAGAATTAAAGTGTTTGAATTTCCAAGACGAAAATAAAAGTTTTTTCGAAAGTTTAGAAAAACACTATTCACCGATTTCTTAAGCTTGGGAATTATTTTTGAACTTCCGAGAAATACGTAACGTTATAATATCAAAGGGAGTTAGATTATGTAATAATAATCTAAGTATGGAAAATGCAATATTTCGCATGCATACTTAAATTGAGAATGTAAGTATTAAAATCTAATGAAAGGATTTATGGTGATCTAGTATGAATTAAAAGTCCAACTTGATTAAAGTGTAAACCCATGTGGGATTATTCTTAAGCCCAAGTAGTAATAACATGAAGCCCATAGTAGATTAATGCAAGCCCAAAAGATAAGTTAATTAAATTAAGAACTAAGCCTAAAGGATGATTCAATGGGTAAAGTAGGATCCATGGGGCAACCCATGGGTGAAGTAGTGGGCAAGAACTTTGTGTGATGGGCAAGAATTAAGAGTGATGGCCAAGATTACTTAATGAACAAGACATGAATAGTAAGGAGGTTATTTAAGGAGGTGGGATGCTTAATGACCTTAATACCCTAACCTTAGCTCCTCTATAAATAGCAAACCTTTGATTCATTTGTTGCTTGTTATTTCATCCAACAAACTCTCTCACAAACAACTTAATTATTAGAGCAAATAAGCACTTTGAGCTTAACCTTTCATTAGAAGATTTCCAAAGCAAGAGAAGTAATCTTCAAAGGTAATTGATCTTGTCTCTTCTATCTCTATCATGGTAGGTTGATAAGAGAAGTGTAAACTAATGAACTTAGATGTTAAGAACATAAGGGAAGTGTAATCTAATTAACTTATATGTTAAGAACATATGAGGAGTGGTTAAGTAATGGACTTAAGCCGAGTAAGCAAGAAATAAGCAAGTTGAACCTAAATAAGTTAGGAACTTATGATGATCATATATACACTTGTAAAATAATGAATGAAGTTAGTATGCTAATAAGATGCAATAATGTTGCTTAAAGGGACTTGAACCAAGAATAAGTTATAAGGAAATGATAATCATGTATTAAAGAATTAGTAAGTTATGAACTTATAAGAATTAAGCTATAACCTAATTTGAATGTAGGTGGTTGTATCATGTAAGTTAAGATGGTTAGATAATGAAATGAATGTATTTTGAATGATGATCAAATCACTAGTAATGGAGTTTTGCCAGAATTCACACGATTGGACGATAATCGTCGAAGTCTGTAAAAAAATTTTGGTACAGTGTGAGTCAAGTGTCGCTGCATGGACCAAAAGAAATAACTGCTGTGCAGCGTTGAGCTTGGCCGAGAAAACCCATAACCCTCTTTTGGAGAGTGGCGCCTTGCATGCGGTCAGAATAAAATAGACTTCATGCGCCATTGTCACGAAATCCAGTTCGGGCAATAATGGGTGACGTCATTGCGGAACAAAGAGTAATATCTGTAGCCAACAAATTTTGACCTTATGACCTAGATAATGAAAAATGTTTACATGTTGAGCATGAAGAGTAATTGATGAACTCTTAACGAGGGATCTTAACGAAACATTATTAAGACATAATAAAACATTAAGGATGATCACATAGGGTTAAAGAAAGTCAATTACTTATGAACGTAAGGATGATGTAACAAAAAGTCAGAATCAATAATAACAAATCTAATATGTAATTAGATTGAGAAGTAGGGTAAGATTCTTTAAGAACCATGTATGATTATTAATGACCTAATGTGTTATGTGATGTTATCATCTACTGTAGAGACTTATAGACTTAAAGTGCACGTGTTATAAACTGTAGCAGACGCTAAAGACAAGTATTCTAACCCTTGTTCCAGTTTGATCTGGACAAGCCTTTGTGATTCATGTATCCTTCGCATGAGTTAATGTCTGAAGAAGTCAAAGCCAATTCTTTTGGCTAGACTTATGTTATGTTACTCTATCAAGTATTGGCAATGATTTACCAACCTAATATTTTTGTGGTTTTCAAAAGTAGACTGAGTATACTAAATTGTTTTGTCATCAAACGACATGCGCGTGAGGTTTCCACAACTCAAAACGTATACACATTTAATGAATGTAGTGTTGATCAACATATTGTACTATAGGTTGATCACCTAGACATGCTTGTAATCTATGCCGGACTTACGGACTTAGTGTCGGGACGTTCTTTTCAAAGTACTAATGAAATGCTTACGGTCTTGAACCGGAATTGATGTTTTACTGAATATTGTTGTTGTAAAACATTTTGGATAAAAAAAAGTTCTATTTTGAATCATCAATTGTACTTCATAACTATTGTTCAGTTATGGAAGATATACAATTCCTATGTTTCAAGCATTCTATTTTACTAGAATTGTTGTACTTGCTGAGCTAGTTAGGCTCATTCTTACTTGAACCATATGAATGCAGCTAAGACAGAACAGACCGATGGATTCGACAAGGATAAATGGAAGGCGAAGGTGAACCCATAAACTACATATGTAATAGTATAAGTTTTGTAAGAATAATATGTAATATTATGACAAAGACAAGTGTATTGGTTCTAAAGAACATGGGAAATGTTAATATTCTTTATAATATATATAAGACATATTCGTTCTTTTGAGGTATTTCAATTGAATGTTTGTGTGAACTGTAGCACCGTGTAGCACCATCTGTCGGGTTAGAAGATACCCGGATTTGGGGGCGTCACAGAAGTCCAACAAAAACCATATCTTAACTTTCGAGCGCAAACTACGCAAAATGGCTCAACAGACTGCCTGACGGAAACCAAGAAATGTCATTTCGGTCATAGACCCATCTTCCCAGCATTAAAAATGGAAAATCCTATGTCATTGCATAGCTCTCAGAAAGAACTTTCCGAAATGGTATGGCACGCTTCCATCGGACTCTCAAATTGAAAGTTATGAAGGTTCGAGCAAACATCGCATTGTCTGAGTGCACGTACTTCGAGACGTTTGGACCCATACAGTCCAGGGTACCCCGGGCAGTCGCAAGATCCCCTGCTGCTGTCGTAGGATCCCCTGCTGCTACTGCATGTACACCTGCGGCACCACCCCTCTATAAATAGAGGTCTTGGGGTGGCCATATTTGAAGACAAAAAAAGGCGAGGAAGCCCTGTCAAATTTGCTCTATACACACCTTAAACTGAGTGCTTTCTCATTTCAAACACTTGTAAGCTCATATATAGCTACTTTTATACCGGCAGGAGCCGAGTGTTCATCCCTTTCAAGTTATAGAAGTCTTCTTTGGCAGTCCACTGTAAGCCTTCTTACACACTGTAAAGCCTTTGTCTTCATCTTTGCACACACCATTCTTCACGTTGAGAGTCGTGTTGCATGTGTATGCTCAAACTTCAGTTCGTGGTTTCATTTCAGTTTGTATATATATATATATACTTATATATATATATATATATATATATATATATTATATATATGGACTAACATTATTGAGTTATGCCTCGATTGAGCCTAGACTTATGTCTGGAGCGTTTATTTTCTTTCGTATATATATAAATATATATATATATATATATATATATGAACTGTGTGTCAAACTTTGTTCGATGAGCCTGGATTTTAAATCCGGACCGTTTACCGCTTTAATATATATATATTTACTTTTGTCCCGCCTGGAGTTTATTTCGTGGCGGTTGATAGCTTTTACTGCTTTATTTACATTTCTGATCCCCCATGGAGGTGCTTCGTGGTGGCTGATCATGTCTGTATATATATATTTAATGCTTTTATATATATACCTGCTTACATCTTTCATATCAATTGCAACATCACGTGAGCCTAGGAATCATGTGATCACAGATTTAGTCAACAGGATCTAGATTCGGTTCCCGTGATGGACTTTTTCAACTGTAAGCAGCTTGTAAATTTATTTATGGTGTTTGGATTTTCTCAGATGGTTTTCATGCCCACGAGGAGTTCGGCACTGTTTTGTACATTATTTTCTCGAAGATGCTTCGCATCTCGAAAATTAAAAGTAATCCAGCTGAACACTTGATAAAAATGGGAGTGTAAAAGGTCTCAATTACAATTGAACACAAGGGTTTGAAAAACCTCTTTTATAAAACATCTCTACTATATCTTGTTTAAAACTGAATTTTTACACAAATTCAAACCATGTGTATATAGGTGCGAACGAGGCCTCGCACTACTTTCATATAACAGTACATTGACCCACAAACACACACATTCATATAACATTTTCTTGAAAAATGGCGGTCACCGTGGAAACACGGATGTCAGGGGGTGCCTAACACCTTCCCTCTGCATAATCAAGTCCCCGGACCCTAATGAATCTCGGTTTCACAGACCTGTTTAGCAGTGTCACATCACTAGATCAATGTGCAAACCTTTTCTCGGTTGTGTTGGTACAACCATATAAAAAACTAACTGGCGACTCTTAACAGTCCATCGTCGACATGATACATGTCGGACCTTTTTCACTTGTTTTTTCAAACAAATCTCACCTAACATGAGAACACCAAAGAACAAGTAACGAAAAAGGACAAATAAAAATTTTGACGTCAACAAATATTATATAGGAAGAACTTCTGATATTGTGATGCTGTGTTTAGGATGGAGGGATACCCCCTTTTATAGACCAGCACGGAGGAAGAAAAAAATCAATCTGCCTAACTTGCCTAACATTCCTACCTAACTTTCATTTTTTTTCTTTGCCTAACTTTCATTCTTTCTTTTCATTAGTTGGGGCCCCACAATTTTGGAAGAAAAGAATTTACAGGAGAAATGAAACGTGCACGAAATGGTTTTGGAAAAGGAATTCAAAACCAAAATGATAACCTTCACTCCCTATTTATTCAAATACTAAAATTATATATTATTATTATAATATTACCATTTAAATTATAAAATTATACTATTATATTATCACATTATACTATTATAATGTAATATTATAATAATATATTTAAATGAATATTTTATCAGAGAAAATAGTTGTGATTCCATAGAAAAATATGCCAAACTTTCAACAAATATTTGATTCTAAATTCCTTCATTTATATCAAAATTGAACGAATATTCACGACATAATAATTATTCACAATTAATATTATAAGCTCACAATATTAACAACCAGATCATTCCCAGGAAAGAGGGGGCTTTCCAATAAGTATTTATCTTTATTGGCGCGCAATTATAAAACCTAACCCCTTTCCTCGACATAATTTTATAGACATTGCCAATAATGCTAACTAATAATATGAATAATTGTGACGTGTCAATTATTGATTTAATAATATAAAATATTGTGCAGATGTAACTGTGATAATAATTAAATCAATAATATGAGATATTATGTAGCAACTACTTTGATAATTATTGAATGAAAACTGAGTGACTTCTTACATAAAAATCAATAATCAGAAATAATGTGCAATACCGTGTGGTACTGTGTAACCACGCGTATTACTGTACTTTTATCACCAAGTATTTCAACAATTAACGGTAAAAGTTTTACAGTTATTTTTATAAAAAGATTATTTATTTAGCTTTCTATATCCGACAGTTATTCTATTATGTGGTCCACCAATGATTACGCCGTCGTATGGATATTCCCCGACAAAAATAATATTCCTCGACCAAACGAATATTTTAACAACTTGCTTACTTTGCAAAATTTGCACATATCACCCATAACTATAACATTATATCAAATAAACCCCTTATTATTCAAAATAATATTTAGAGAAAATTAGATCTTTATTCATAAAATGTTGGGGTCTTCCAACAAACCTCCAATTGAATGAGCCAACTATTTGCTCCTGACCCATACCCGCGATGCAAATGATAACTAGGCAATGTTCCATCTAAACACACAGTAAATGTGAACACACGTTATTTATATTAGAAAAAAATTCCTAATACCAAAAACAAGGCAATTAGATCATTTTATGGAATTTTGTAATTTATTCAAGGGAAAAAATTGAAGATTAAAAAAATATCCAAAGTCATGAAGCTCTAGTAATATTGAATTATTGAAAACTAGTGATGAATAATAAGAGAAACACATCATTAAATAGTAACGAAGACAAATGTGAATGCTTTAATTAATCAAATGTACTACAATAATCACAAATAGCACCTAAAAAAGCCATGATTAAAAATATATGTGTATTACATCATTACGTCATGCAACAAAAGAAAGATTTACATCAATAAAAAGTGAAAACAAGATATTTAAAAAACTAGAAATATAGAAAATACCCAACTAATCAACTTACAAAAATAAAATGAAAAACAACACATCAACTCACAACCAAGTAACAAATTCATAAAAGGGAATCACATGAACACTAAAACTAATTTATCGACAAACAAAAATCAAAGAAAATTAAAAGAAACCATTACAATGCACATACAAATCAAGAAAAATAACATACAAATCAAGTAAAATATATAATAAGAAGTGATGGTAACCCAAAATAAATAACAAGCCATCTATAACTTAGAGAGAAAGAGAGAAAGAGAATTGTACCAGCGCCTTGAGAACCAGCTCCTCGAATAATGATGAGACCTACTAGAAGAAGACTCTATGCAACAGTAGAGACTCCAAAAATAGAATCTTGAAATGAAACCTTTGTTCCATTGAGATATTCATCATACTCAAACCATAGTTAAATCCTTAATACCCAATGTTGGGCCATAATACTTTTCATTATTGCGCCGGACCTAATGGGCTCCTCCCTTGGATTATGTTACATTTATTTTGTTGGACCGAATGGTTTGAACCCAGTTAGTTGATTATTCTATTGCGTCATTCCGGTCAGATGAGTCATCTTTAGTGCATTGGGCTTAGCAATTGGATTGGCCCATTATACAAATTGTCTTTTATCTCATCTTTGATCGGCCATCATAACAAAAGATAAAAGTTGACTGTTGTCTGCCACCTTTCTGCATGGCATTAATGAGGATGAGACTCGATGACCTAAGAAAGGACAAACGATGGGCAACAGATAGTGGGTAAAATGCACACTTTAATTTTGAGGGACTAAGCGTGGGAGATGGCTATGTCAGGCAGTAGTGGGTGGCACGGTAAACCGGGTTTGGAGTGCATATGGGGCAAAGATCATACAAGAAAAAGAAGTTAACAAAACTAATCAGGCATCTAAACTATTATTCTCTCTCTCAATACACTAGAGATATTTTCCTCCATTGTTAACCTTGTGATTGCCGATACTGACTCTCACGCCGGAGCTATCCCCCGACGGTCAAGCCGTCAAGCTTTTGGTGTTGACTTGTTGAACTGTGCAGGATATCGGACGCGTCTTGGTGATTGGGACGTGGGGAAAGATCTTGGCGTTAACATCCAATAACAATTACAACACAAAAACACAAAATGTTCCTCATTTATCTTTTATCCCACCTCTTTAACACCAAAAAATCAAATCTTTATATGTATGTGTGTGTATATGTATATATATTATGTATATCTAGATAAATGTGAATCTGGGTTTACACTAAAAGGGAGTAAAATGAATATATATTTAAAGAGAGAGAGAGAATGAAAGTATTAAGCTCAAAGTTGTAATTTTGTTGGGCATTTTCAAGATTTCTTTTATGAAATAGATGTAAGTTCTACTATTTTTCTCTTGATATATACGCTTCGAATCTTTATAAAATAGAATGAAAAAAGGCTAGAGTTACGGCTGATAGTGGCAACCCTTGTCATTGACAAACGGTTCCTACACAATACAAGGCAACATAACATATTAGTATACTACAAACATTATCAGGGAATGCAGCAAAGAAACCAATTGAAAGGGGAAACAAGCATCAAATGGTAAGCCTTGACTCAAGACCTAATAAACCAGACTACTAATACCATGTTAGATCACCAACTGTTCCCTAACTTGAGTTATTACAAATGTGGACAAAGTATTGTATCTCAAGGCACTATTGCAATGAATGGAGCAATTGGGAAAAAAAATGTAAAACAACACTTGAAAGAAAGAAACAACTATAGAGCTAACCTTGCATTAGTTTATTGCTAGCATCTTGTAATGCTAGGATAAACTCGATGTAGAGCTGTAAGAAACATGTCTATGCAATAGATTCTGAAGGAAGAGCCACCTGCAGTATTATAGAAGAACTAATACAATCTATAAAAACCACTTTACTTCTAAATTAAAAACATAAGCTAAATTTAATAGTGTAATTAAAATGATTATTTCCTATATATTACATTTAAATTGAGGATATTGTTCTCTATAGTTCTTCACTACTCTGTACTTTCGAAGCTTATTTTATTTATTAATCATCTATTCTTCAATACTTTTTATGGTTGTCTAGATTATGTGTGTGACAAATAGATATGTGAATGATTTTTGGATAAGTTAGTGCTTTATATCGGCAATGTCTTGTGTCTGCAAGGGAAACAATATCTTTCCAGCATGCCTTGGCCACCTTTCCTAATGATTGTAGAGTAGCTGCATCACTGAAGGATATCTTCCCACACTTGTGCTTTATATGTTTGCCGCATCTAGCTAATGAGCACGTGTTGAGCATCCATGGTTGTGCCAACTTGGACGATCTCAATATACTTCTTCCACCTCACAATGATAGGTTACAAACTGCAACTAATTAAAGCTTCACTGCAATCGAGTTATTTTATAATTTTGTTATGAACTTGCATCAGTTTTGCTTACTGATCCAATTATGTATAGAGTAATAACAATTATATTGAAGAATATTGTCTATTTGTCTGCACTATCTTTGTCTTCTTCATATAACCTGACCAAGATGTGCTGATTTCTGTTAGTATTTGTTAATACATGGTTATCTTGCACTAGATTATTGAAGAGGTCTTTTATGGGTTCTGATAATTTCAGATACCTTGTGCCAATTAATTTAAATATGATCAAGCTTAAATCAGTTACAATATAAACGGATAAAATAAAACTTTTTACATATGTATACAATCATATTAGACTGTAAAAATAAGGATTTTAAAATTTTGCAGTAAATGGACAAAACATCAAACATGTGGTGCACATATATCCAAAATCAAAATTTATTGATCACCAAAATCAGATTTAATTAAGCACAAATGTGACGCCCCCAAAATAGGTATACATCACCCATTCTAAGTCGCCAAATACATGGTATAGAAACAAATACAACCTCAGTAATACAATTGTCGTGCAAAATACGACAGCACATATACTGTGAGTTTGAATACAAATATTGTCTAATAGAGAGTATACAAACTCAAAAGGAGTTCTCATTATAATTATTGATACACAATTTTATAAAATAGTGAGGGCTACTAAAACAACTATCCTGAACCATCACTCCATACCCCTTGCTTAGTTCTCACTATGTTCTCACCTCCCCGAGAAGAAAAATGGAACAAAAGAAAAAGGGTGAGCTCAACTAGCCCAAAGAAAAGAATATTATGACTAAGATAATATACAACAATTTATCATTAGTCTTCAACAGAAAAATCATAAAATATAATAGACAACAAGTTTTAGATCAACAATCGCAGCGTGAAATAATAATCCATTAGAAGAGTCAAGTAGAAAGAATTCTACTATCTTCTAAGATTTAAAAAGTCCATCATCAATATTTTATCCTCAGTAACATCAATCAATATACATCTTGAATCAAATATTCATCTTTGCACTACAAGCCAAAGATATTAATATGTATCACCAACGGTCATGTTCATCTCAACATCTGCTCATCTTTGAACTACGCCAAAGATATTCTTTAGTTAATCATTCATCTTTTGACTACAGCCAAAGATATTCAAGAATATCATCATTTAGGACCGAGGATGATGAAAATATCTTAAAGAAAACGAATCCAAAGTGAGATAAAAGATCAAAGATTAGGGATTCGTACTTTAATTTATCCAAGTTCAAAAATACCTTATAATAATCAATTGTGGAGCAAAATTCAAGAATAAAGATCAAAACATGGATACAATCAAAGATAGTAATCATAATAGACAACTTGGACAAAGAAAAAAAAATTTCATTTTTTTTGTGAATAGTGCCGTATACGTGAATAGTGCAGTATACGTGAATAGTAACCCCAACATGAAAAGATAGAAATTCTACAATAAAATTCATACCAATATTTCAGTGTAATGATATTGAAAGAATAACATCATTAGGAAGAAAATAGCATCCCTTACCTCAAAATAACAGTACTTCTGATCGGAATATCGGTATAAGGCTGAAGGAAACTTGCACTGATGAATAGCAACTCACAAAGTATCTAAATACTCACAAAATATGCTCGCTAATATAGAGAGAGAAAGAGAGAAAACTTGTTTCTTGTGTGATTTTCAATTCTAACTAAGCACCCTATTTATAAGAAAATGCTTAGAATGCCATAGCAGACTAACCTGCTACCTGATGGCTTTAAATGTTACTATTCAAGCCCACCACTTTTGAAAATAAATTCCAGCACATTTTATTTCTCACCAACCAAAAGTGGGGCCCGCCATATTTTAATAAAAATATTTATTTCTAAAACTTCAATAATTCATAATAAATAGCCCTTTTATCAGAAAAATTTGAATCTCATGTCTATTCCATAGGAAATTAAATTCTCTACAACTTTGTAAATTTAAGTTTTTCCAAATTCCATACGAAAAATGACCGAAATCCACATACGGACGATTTTTAAAACTTCCATTTCGACAAAATACTGAGAAAATACCTCAGCATTAATTCCTTCATTTATAACCACAATAAATATATCCATCATTTATATCCACATAAAATAAATATTTCCTTATCATATAAATTAAAAATTAATTATTCATAAATAATATTACAGAATCACAATTATGACAACCAGGTCGTTCCCAGGAAAGAGGGGGCTTTCCGATAAGGATTTCTCCTTACTGGCGCGCAATTAGGTGACCAAACCACTTTCCTAGACAGAACTTCCTTAGACATTGCCAATAATGCTATTTAACAACATTATTCAAATAATATGAATTATCGATCTGATAATGGAGATACTGTGAAATGACAATTATTAAAATAACAATAATATAAAATATCAACGCAGTAATTATTGAATCAATAAAATAAAATATTAAACTGTAATTACTGTAACAATTATTGAGTAGTGCCTTCTTACGTAAGAATCAATAATTCTAAAATACTGTGCAAAATCGTGTCCTATTGTGCAACCCACGCCAGACATCGTATTTTAACCAACGGAGTATTCCAACAAAGTGTTAATTCAGAATAACAACTATTTATTATTTATAAAAACTCAAACTTGTCATTTTTTTCATCCGACAGTTATCCGTTATGGGGCCCACAAATGGTTGCGTCGTCGTTCGAATATTCCCCGACAGAAAGAATATTTCACGACCAAACGAATATTCCCCGACACAATGAATATTTTATAACAACTTGCTTATTTTGCAAAATTTGCACATTTCACCCATAACTAAAGCATTATATCAATTTAACACCTTATTATTCACAATAATAAATAGAGGAAATTCAATTTTATTCATTAAAAAGTTGGGGTCTTACAACCTCCCCTCCTTATGAAATTTCGTCCTCGAAATTGACGTACGTACATAGGGTTTCTTAAAGGTGAGGATACCTCGCTTTCATTTCTGATTCTAACTCCCAGGTCATTTCTTCAATAGTATGGTTCCTCCACAAAACCTTAACTTGTGGTATAACCTTGGTGCGTAGGACATGCTCTTTCCTATCTAAGATCTTAATAGGTGCCTCCTCGTACATTAAATCTTCGGCCATCTCATCTGTTTCTAACTCAATAATGTGGTTCGAGTCTTTCACATATTTACGAAGCATAGATATGTGAAAAATATTATGAACACGAGACATGCTTGAAGGTAATGCGAGTCTATAGGCCACATTTCCTATTCGATTAAGAATCTCAAATGGACCAATAAATCGTGGATTGAGCTTTCCTCTCTTCCCAAATCTTGTAACTCCCTTCCATGGAGCAATACGTAACAATACATGATCCCCAATATTAAATTCCACGTCCTTTCGATGAAGATCCGCATAACTCTTTTGTCGATCTTGTGCCGTTTGTATACATTATCGAATCGTTTGGATCTTTTCTGTAGTTATACGTACCAATTCTGGCCCCAACAACGTTGCTTCACCCACCTCGTCCCAGCATACTGGAGAACAACATTTTCGTCCATATAATGCTTCAAATGGAGCCATGCCTATACTTGTTTGATAACTGTTGTTGTAGGAGAATTCCACCAATGGTAGGTACTTATCCCAACTCCCTTTGAAATCTAGGACACAGAGTCTTAATAGATCTTCAAGGGTTTAAATAGTCCTTTCCGATTGCCCGTCCGTTTGAGGATGGTATGACGAACTGAATCATTAATCCGTGCCTATAGCTTTCTGCAAGCTAACCCAAAATCGTGAAGTGGATCTTGGGTCACAATCTGAAACTATGGATACTGGCATTCCATGAAATCTCACAATCTCATTTATATACATGCTAGCAAGATGTTCAAGGGAATAAGTCTCCCATATAGGCAAGAAATGGGCAGACTTGGTTAATCTATAAACAATAACCCAAATCGCATATATGCCTTGAGAAACCTTGGGAAGACCCGTAACGAAATCTATAGTAATGTGTTCCCACTTCCATGTCGGAATCTCAAGTGGTTGCAATGGACCTTTTGGTACTTAATGCTCTGCCTTTACACGCTGACACGTTAAACACCTCGAGATAAACTTCGCGATCTCTCTTTTCATATTGCTCCACAAAAATGTATGTCGAAGATAATGATACATTTTGGTACTCCCAGGATGGATTGCAAATGGTGTGTTGTGTGCCTCCATCATGATTCTATGCTTCAAGTCGTAATCGTTAGGAACACAAAGTCCGAGTTGACTCAAGTATTCCTTCTTCATCGATTCTTGCTGCTCGAATAACACCTTCTTGCACTTTCTTCTTCATAACGCATCGACTCCGGTCCGTAGCTTGAAAGCTTTTTAACTTTATCGATTTAAGTCGGTTGTACTCGTATGTTTGATATCATCACGTGGGTACTTGGAGCCTTTACCTCTATCTCCATCCTTTGTAAGTCATACAAAATGGACCTTTATGTTAACAACATTGCACTCGTACCCGTATATGATTTTCTACTCAATGCGTCAGCTACCACATTATCTTTTCCAAGATGATATTGGATGGAATGATCGTAATCTTTCAACAGCTCGAGCCAACGTCATTGCCGCATATTGAGTTCCTTTTGGGTGAAGAAATATTTGAGGCTTTTATGATCTGTATAGATCTCCACTTTCTCCCCATACAGGTTGTGTCTCCAGATCTTCAATGCGAAAATGATTGCTGCCAACTCCAAATCATGAGTAGGATAATTCCTCTCATATTCTTTGAGTTTTTTGTGTGGCATAGGCTATGACTTTCCCATGTTGCATGAGAACACATCATAACCCTTTGCCTGAAGCATCGATGTAGATAATAAATCCATCCGAACCAAATGGTATTGTCAGAACAGGTGCCGAAATGAGTCTCCTCTTGAGTTCTTGAAAACTCTTCTCACAATCTTCGCTCCAACCAAATTTTGTATCTTTACGAGTCAGCTGAGTTAATGGAGTAGCGATTCGAGAAAATCCTTCCACGAATCTTCGATAATAACCAGCTAAGCCCAGGAAACTACGTACTTTGGTCACCGACTTCGGTTGCTCCCAACTTTGTATTTCTTCAATCTTCGCCGGGTCGACAAATACTCCATGTTTTGACACCACGTGCCCAAGGAATGCTACTTCCTCAAGCCAGAACTCGCATTTCTTCAGCTTGGCATACAACTTATTATCACGAAGCCTTTGCAGTACCAGCTTCAAATGGCGCTCATGATCTTCACAACTTTTGGAATAGATGATGATATCATCAATAAAGACAACAACGAACTGATCCAAATATTCTTTGAACACACGGTTCATCATATCCATGAAAGCAGCAGGAGCATTAGTCAATTCAAAAGACATGACTAAGAATTCATAATGCCCATACCGAGTTCTGAAGGCAGTCTTTGGAATATCCTCAGTTTTAATCTTCAGTTGATGATATCCAGAACGAAGATTGATCATTGAAAAGAATTGTGCTTGTAACTGGTCGAACAAGTCATCTATGCGAGGTAGCGGATACCTATTCTTGATAGTGACATGGTTTAATTCTCAGTAGTCAATAAAAAGTCGCATACTCCCGTCTTTCTTCTTTACGGAATAACACAGTGCACCCCAAGGAGATGTACTAGGACGAATTGAAACCGATGTCCAACAACTCTTGTAGTTGGATCTTTAACTCTGAAGTTCAATAGGAGCCATTCGATATGGGGTTTTAGAAATGGGCTTTATACCAGGTTCAAGGTCAATAAAGAATTCAACTTCACGTTTTGGGGGTAGACAGGGAAGTTCTTCAGGAAATACGTCAGGAAATTCACTAACAATAGAAATATTATTCAAATCTGATGTGTTTTTATTCAAGTCCGTGACATGGACTAAGAAAACTTGACATCCATTTTTCAATAAATGAATAGCTTTATGGCTTGATATGACAGTGATTGACTTTAATGGTTTGGTTGTTTGAATTTGAATAATAGGTTGGTTAGGAATATGAAAACTAACAACCTTACGAAAATAATCAATTTTAGCATGATGCGTGGTTAACCAATCAATCCCTAAAATCACATCAAATGCAAGAATTTTCAATGAAATAAGATCTGCAGGTAATGTGATGGTACCAACTTGAATTAAGCAAGATTTTATAAACAATAGATGTAATGAAAGTTTATCCTAATGGAGTCTCAACAGATAAGTCAATTTCTAATTTCTCCGAAGTCAAGTTTAAATGTTGAGCACAAGCAGGGGAGATAAAAGAATGGGTAGAACCGGTATCTAATAAGGTATAAACTTTGCAAGAGTTTATGATTAGCTTACCCGTGATCACCTCGTTTGGGTTCCTCGCATTTTGGGCAGTCACAAAAAACGCCCTTCCAGGAACCACCGACTTTGACTTGTCTGGGATAGCATTTGGACTCACCATCCACATTGAACTTGGTTTCGCAACTAGACAATCTCTAGCTATATGACCTTCCTTTCCACAGTTATAACACACCTTGGATTGTTGTGGGCAGTTTGGGTTGATGTGTTCCTCTTTCCCGCATTTGTAAGAAACGACCGGTGCTTGTTGATAAGTAGGTTTTATACCTACATATCCGGTATCTGTTACTTGAATTAGTTTCTTATATTCACATTTCTTAGTTACTTTTCATGCATTTTGGGTTCATTTTTTAGATCATATGCTTGGGAACGATGTGAGCGACTATTGGCATGAAAATGCAAGAAAAAGCAATCCGGACATTGTTTGGGCTTTCATGTTCATTTCATGTTCTTGGCTTGGAACTTGTAAAATGTTGTAGAGAATCTTCTTAGCTTTCCGGAACATCTTGAATCATTCCAATCGGAGTTTGGATGCAAGAGTTATGACCGTTGTACCAACGGACGTTGAACGTCACTATTTTGGATGGCCATTTGCATAGCTGTCACTTACAATCCAATTTCAGCCTTCATCAGTGCCTTATTTCTCAATTATCAAAGAATAAAAGTTGTAGAGCTCGTCGATATCTTCGATTTGGTAGGTGGCAGTCCCCGTAACTCTTCTCGGATCAAAAGTTATGGCAATTTTACCAGAGGACACTACAGCAAAAAATGGACCGCATAGGGGCGCGAATTTGTAGTGCATTTCCCGTGCGGCCGCGCGCGACCCTGGAGACAAAAAACGTGATTTTTTTGCTTGAGCGCGGCCTCACCCAACTTCAGGCCAATTCCTGAGCGGCCGCACGACTTCGGGTGTTGACAAAAGCTGACTTTTCATTAAACAGTGCAATTGAAGCGTAATTTGGAGAGGGGTTCAATTATGGCTTATATATTAGACGTATTTTCATTATGTAAGATACATTCCACCCCTTGGGGGCTCAAGCTACTATTGTTTTCTTTCTTCAACTTTGAAAAAGTAGATTAGAGTAGTGATTTTTTGAGTTGATTAGATTGAAGACTTGAAGCGATTAGAAATCATTGGAGATTCAACCTTGGAGAAAGAGAACAAATTTGCACTACCATTCTCTATTCTTACTCTCTCTTTGATTCCTAATTGTATCTTATGATGTTTATTCAATATGTGGATGATATCTTTAATTCAGTTATGATTTAAACACTATTCTGAGATTGTAATGGATTCTATGGATTAATTATTTCTGATATGTTTCATTGATAGCCTTATTGATTTATATGGGTTTGTCTATTAAGATTCATGCTTAATTGCTTAGTTGATTGGCCATCAATTATTGTGATAATCCATATGGACTTGAGAGATGAAGTATGGGTTTGGATATGATCTTAATAGCTTATGATTGTATATTCTACATTGTGTTGGGATGTATGATTTTTGCTTAGGATAGACATATACCGATGCACCATTCGTAGTCTATTAAGAACTTGGGATTAAACCCTAATTATTTGTAACTCACATAGACATATAGTGGTTTAGGTAATGTGGGTTTTTATGTGTATTCTATCAATTGTGGATTATATGTGATATGGGTATGGTACATTGAGAGATGGTTGTACTTTATTTTTGTGTTCTCGACTAACAAATTGATACAATTAGTTTGGCCTAACATGAAGTGTATGGTTTTGAATGAGTTAATAGATGAAATTGTGATCTAATGTCTTCATTATCTAGTCTCATTCTAGGAATAGTTAGGTTTATTTAATTTAATAGTTTAAATATAAAATATCAAATCATTCGTTTAAATAAGACTGAAATGGTTATGGGCTAGTGCTTGGTGAACTTTATTAGTTAATTCTCCGTGGGAACGATACTTTACTTACTCTTTATTACTTGTTGACCGTGTATACTTGCACGCATATATTGATCGGTAAAACGACCAACACTCGTTCTCCTCCCCTAAAAACAGTTGATGTTTGTGCTGATGTCTTCATGTTATCATTGTTGTACCTTCTCTTCTTGAAATCTCCTCCCGACTCGCTTCTTCTATTTTCACGGCCACAATTACCACCAGAGTGGTTACCGCTTTTGTCCAAATGTTTTCCTCCCTGCTGGTTGTCATTGCTTCGATGACCGCTGCCACCGGTATGACCTTGGTTGTGGTCCCTCGATTAAACATACTCATTATCTCGCTCTAATAATTGAGCCATGTTTACAACATCTGAATATAAAGAAAATTTATGAGAGAAAAGATATTGCTGGATCTCGGGTTTTAGACCTCTCAGAAACATCCTCGTCATTCGTTCCTCATTCTCAACCAAATGAGGTGCAAACTTGGATAAATCTGCAAACTTCGTCTCGTACTGGGACACCGTCATGTTGTTTTTTTCTAGTCTGATAAACTCCACCTCCTTCATAGGACGAATACTTTCAGGAAAGTACTTTTCATTAAACAATTTCTGAAATGTTTCCCAAGACATATTGAGTGCGGCAGGCTGGGTACGCTTCACAGATTCCCACCAGTAATCTGCCTCACCGCGGAACATAAAGATAGCGAATGGAACCTTTATGTTCCTCCGTGCATCCCAAGACATCGAATATCTTGGTAATTTGTTTGACCGACGTTTCCGCCTTGATCGGATCCGGCTTTTCCGCAAATTCTGGTGGTCCCAACTCTTTGAACTGCTCGGCTGTGACAAGCCGCGCATTGCTATCATTTTCACCCGTATTTTGTACACGAGTCTCCCTCGTCTGATTTTGCATGAACTGCAAAAAGCTTCTAAACATCCCATCATTCATCATTTGTTTGGTAGTGTTGTTTATAGGAGGAATATTGTTTTCCTATTGCACGTTCCCCTAGGTAGTGATTAAAGGTGTCTGCACGATCTGATTCACTCCATTGTTAATATTTCCAGCTTCCATTCTCAAATACTGCCACAAAACAAGGGTTAATTGATATGTCACATATTATCCCTATACTCTGACCGACCAAATAAATACCAAATAAACTTAGTTAGGTCATACTAGTGAAGGAATTCCCCGTCTCTCCCCTCCTAGTTCTTGTCTCACATCTCAGCCAGGGATCATATCCCTAAGCTCTGATACCAACTGTGACGCCCCCAAAATATGTATACATCACCCATTCTGAGTCGCCAAATACATGGTACAGAAACAAATACAATCTTAGTAATACAATTGTCATGCAAAATATGACAACACATATACTGTGAGTTTGAATACAAATATTGTCTAATAGAGAGTATACAAACTCAAAAGGAGTCCTCATTACAATTATTGATACACTATTTTATAAAATAGTGAGGACTACTAAAACAACTATCCTGAATCATCACTCCATACCCCGGCTAGTTCCTGCTATATTCTCACCTCCTAAGAAGAAAAATAGAACAAAAAGGAAAAGGGTAAGCTCAACTAGCCCAGTAAAGACTATTATGACTAAGATAATATACAACAATTTATCATTAGTCTTCAACAGGGAAAAATCTGATAAAATATAATAGACAACAAGTTTTAGATCAACAACCTAAATCTTAAATAATAATCCATTAGAAGAGTCAAGTAGAGAAAGAATTCTACTATCTTCTAAGATTTAAAAGTTCATCATCAATATTTTATCTCTGTAACATCAATCAATATACATCTTGAATCAAATATTCATCTTTGCACTACAGGCCAAAGATATTCATTTGTATCACCAGTTATTCATGTTCATCTCAACATCGATTCATCTTTGCACTACGGGTCAAATATATTCATCAGTTAATCATTCATCTTTGCACTACAGGCCAAAGATATTCAGTAATATCATCATTTAGGACTGAGGATGATGAAAAATATCTTAAAGAAAACGAATCCAGTGAGATAAAAGATCAAAGATTAGTGATTCGTACTTTAGTTTATCCAAGTTCAAAAATACCTTATAATAATCAATTGTGGAGCAAAATTCAAGAATAAAGATCAAAACATGGATACAATCAAATATAGTAATCATAATAGACAACTTGGACAAAGAAAAGAAAATTTCATTTTTTCTGTGAATAGTGACGTATTCGTGAATAGTGCTGTAAACGTAAATAGTACAATATACGTGAATAGTAACCCCGATACAAAAAGGTAGAAATTCCACAATAAAATTCATACCAATATTTCGGTATAATGATATTGAAAGAATAACATCATTAGGAAGAAAATAACATCCCTTACCTCAAAATAACAGTACTTCTGATCGGAATATAGGTATAAGGCTAAAGGAAATTTTCACTGATGAATAGCAACTCATAAAGTATCTAAAAACTCACAAAATATGCTCGAAAATATAGAGAGAGAAAGAGAGAAAACTTGTTTCTGGTGTGATTTTCAATTCTAACTAAGCACCATATTTATAGGAAAATGCTTAGAACGCCATAGCAGACTAACCTGCTACCTGATGACTTTACCTTTTACTATTCAAGCCCACCACTTTTGAAAATAAATTCCAACACATTTTATTTCTCACCAACCAAAAGTGGGGCCCGCCATATTTTAATAAAAACATTTATTTTCGAAACTTCAATAATTCATAATAAATAGCCCATTTATCAGAAAAATTCGAATCTCATGTCTATTCCATAGGAAATTAAATTCTCTACAACTTTGTAAGTTTAAGTTTTTCCAAATTCCAAACGAAAAATGAACAAAATCCACATACGGATGATTTTCAAAACTTCCATTCCGACAAAATACTGATAAAATACCTTAGCATTAATTCCTTCATTTATAACCACAATAAATATATCCATCATTTATATTCACATAAAATAATTATTTCCTTATCATATAAATCAATAATTAATTATTCACAAATAATATTACGTAATCACAATTATGACAACCAAATCGTTCCTGTGAAAGAAGGGGGCTTTCCGATAAGGATTTCTCCTTCTCGGGCGCAATTAGGTGACCAAACCCCTTTTCTAGACAGAACTTCATTAGACATTGCTAATAATGCTATCTAACAATATTATTCAAATAATATGAATTATCAATCTGATAATAGAGATACTGTGAAATGACAATTTTTTGAAACAACAATAATATAAAATATCAACGCAGCAATTATTGAATCAATAAAATAAAATATTGAACAGTAATTACTATAACAATTATTGAGTAGTGCCTTCTTACGTAAGAATCAATAATTCAAAAATACTGTGCAAAACCATGTGCTACTGTGCAACCACGCGTATTACTTTATTTTAACCACCGGGTATTCCAATAGTGTTAACGGTAACAACTACGTCGTTATTTATAAAAACTCAAACTTGTCGTTTTCTTCATCCGACAGTTATCCGTTATGGGGCCCACAAATGGCTGTCGTTGTACGAATATTCCCCGATAGAAAGGATATTTCACGACCAAACGAATATTCCTCGACACATTGAATATTTTATAACCACTTACTTATTTTACAAAATTTGCACATTTCACCCATAACTAGAGCATTATATTAATTTAACACCTTATTATTCACAATAATAAATAGAAGAAATTCGATTTTATTCATTAAAACGTTGGGGTCTTACAACAAATGGATGAACAAAGTGCAGATATTACAAATACATAAATTTAGATTAGATTTCTTACCGAATTAAAAGAGAGCAGAAGAAGAAAAATTACCCAAGAAAATGAAAATCAATTTCAAATGATATATGTAGGAGATATAGGAGAGAAAAGAAAGGAGAGAAGATTTATATGTACCTGTGATGGAGGACATGAAGGCAAGAGAAACTATGCAATGGGATCAATTTTACATGTGAATTTTGGCCAAGACAGAGAAGAGAAACCGAAATTAGTCTTGATCCTAAATTTAGCCTCTCTTTCTCTAGACCACGCCATACAACTTGATGCTAAATTAGGGACTTTGTTCCAAAAACAGAGTTTGATAACCTTTAAAAAAATATCTTTTAGAAGTAATATTATATGTAAGATTATTATTTTAAAATTTTAAAGATAAATCTAAATTTAAATTTTAGGATATTATAAATTAATTATAACAAACTTAAATATAACTCTTTTGTAGAATAAAAAAAGTAATATTTTAACATTCATAGTCTGTTCCACCAAAAGAGTAATAATTATTATAATTTTATTTATTGTCAATTAACATTATTTAAAAATTAAAATTATTGTAACTTAATATTTTAATTATTATGGTTAATATTGTAAATTACTTAAACATTATTATTAAGACTAAAATTTCTATTAAAATATAATTACATTACAATTTGAATTGTAGTATATTATAAATTAAAGAATAAATTCAAACTTGACTCTTTCTGTAGAACATACGAGTATATTTTTTTGCATTTGTGCTCTATTCCACAAAAGAGCATCACCATCTTCTTCTTTTTTTCATTTTCTTTATGTTATGATCAATGTATGAAATTTTAAAATTTAACGTAACGTTATTTACTTTATAGTTTATTAAAAGAAATAATTGATATTGTAAGCCACTTAAAAAGTTTTATTAAAATTAAATTTACTATTAATTTTTTTTTGATGTATTTATATATAATAATACAATTTATATTCACTATAATTAATTCTAAAAAACTTATTTTAACAAAATAGTGACCAATTTTATCTCACGTAAAAAATCTCTCAACAATAATATATAACAAGTAATAATTCATTCATTAATACTATTTTCTTTGCAAATTTTCATCAAAGATTGCCGTCAAACATCTTTCGTACCATCTGATGAGTGTGATTTATATCCGCGAATCGGATACTTTATTGCTTAAATAGTTGCCTGATCTTCATATATTTTATATAGTTTTTAAATTATTTTAGTATTATTTTGCTTAACCAATGTATTGCAGGGCTTTATAGGTCTTTTCCAGCTTTCAGGGGTAAAACGGGAAATTTCCATACACTGGCGCTGCAGCGCGAATGCCAAGCCTTAAGCTCGCGCCGCAACGCCACCCCCTGGTCCAAGTTGACGTCATCGTGGTGCTGCAGCGCAGCAATTCCTTCTTGAACTCGTGCTGCAGCGCGACCTTCGGCCTTTTTTAATGCTTATGTGGTGCTGCAACGCCACTATATGCTTTACTCCTCGTGCCGCAGTGCGACCTCCGGTGCCCAGGAAGACAGGAATTGGTTTTGACCTAGCAAGAAGGGGAAACTGATATCAATATGCAAGAAAGCCTCTATGAACCACATATCATATCATCGGATAGCTTAGGATAAAATAGAATAGATATCTCTCCTCTTTTGTAGTTTCTCTCTCTATCTCTTAAATAATGTCTATAAATATAGATTAGGTAGTTTATAGAGAAGTTTGGGTTTTCCTTGGAGCAACAAGAGTAGTGAGCTACACAGATTGGAAAGCTTGATCGGAGCGGAATGCTTGGAGACTGAAGAGCCTCGATAGAGTTTATTTTTATCCATTTATTTCCTCTAATTTTGTAATCCATAAATGTTATCTTTATTTCTACTTATGTTTTGTTCAATATATATGAACTAAGTATTGGCTCTAAGGTTATAATGGAACCCTTTGTTATTTAAATTGACTGTCTTATCTCTTTGGTTGGCACCATATGGTTTGGTTTAATATATTCATGCTTAATGATTCTCGCTAAGACATTAGTATTGATTTTGGTAATCTATATGATATTGAAAGAAGGATTATATATTTACACCTTAATATATTGGTATGTGATTATGGGTTTCGACTGCATAAGTTGTGCGTAGAATAGACATATATATGTGCGCTACGTGTGACCTAATTGAGAACTTATGCTTAAATCCTTGTTAGGTTAATTTGCATAGACATGTGTAGGATTATCACCTAGCTTGGACGTTCTTTTTTGTTCTATTCCCTATCGGGTGGATCTAGAGAGGATATATTTGTGCATACCTCAACAGAGGTGTATGAGCACATGTGTGTTCTCGATCGACAAACTATCGTGACCATTAAGACCAAAGAGAGAAGGGTAGGAAGTTTGATGAAGCATAGCACGCCAGGTGTTCGACAGAATGCATGTGTGGGGTGAAGTTGTGACCTTAGCTTGTAGTGCCTTCGATTACCATTCGTTATCCATTTACTTTCTTTGCTAATTAGTTATGTAGATTAATCACACTCATATTAGTTTGTTGTTCAAATAAGACTTTAGCGATACAAAGTCGGTATTTGGTAAATATTAGTGATAGTTCCTCATGGGTACGACACTCTCCTTATCACTTTATTACTTGTTAGACCGTGTATACTTGCGCGTGTTTAGTGATCAGTTTTCCGACTAACATAATCTCAATTATGCTAAAGAAAAAAATCTAAATTGTGAAGAATGTTTCTTTTAGAATAACTATATTGTCACTAATTTTTGTTCCATCATTGTTCCCTCACGAGAATACTCATCAAGTGAATGAATGAATTCCTTCACAAATTTTTCTTCACTACATTCCTAGTTTCTTGTAGTGGATTAATTATATATATATATATATATATATATATATATATATATATATATATTTATAGAGAATGATTTATATCATGTATTTGCTATAGATCAAAAATGGGCAAATAACATCCTAAGCGTCTATTCCAATGATCAATGGAAAAAATTTAAAATGAGGATACGATGTATGCTAGTAATACTAGCGAACATGCTAAACAGACAAATTAGATGATTATACCCCCAAGTCTCCAAAGTCAACGAAGGCCGACCCACTTTTTTAAACATTCTGCTAGTAATACTAGCGGACGACAGTTGAAGCAGCCATTTTTGAGGTAATAAATATTTTTACGGATATTTGCCTTAGATCACAAAACGTGAAAAGACTGATATATACTGCCTTAGAAAATGCATCATCCCCATTGAAGGACGATGAGATTGGTTTCAAATACTCCCTCGATGAATCAAATACTCCAACTTCTCTTCTTTTTTTTCCTTACCTTTTGACATTATATGACTGTTATTCAAGGATATCTCTTTCCCAACACTTGAGTGATGTATAAAGAAATTTGAATAAATGAGTCCTATCAAGTTTGGTAAAGTCCTCGTTTCCCTTGAACAAAATTAATATAGGTAAAGGTTTAAAATTTTAGTGTCCTAAAAAATTAAACTTTGTCGACGTCGGGATTTTTATTTGTCCTTTTTTTGTTCTTGTTCTTTGGTGTTCTCATGTTAGGTCAGATTTTTTTGAAAAAATAAGTTGTGAAAAGGTCCGACATATATATTTGACGCCCCCAAAATAGGTATACATCACCCATCTTGGGTCGCCAAATATATGGTACAAAATTCAAATACAACTTAATTATACAACTATCGTGTAAAGTACGACAAAATATAAGCTGGGAGTTTCAACACGAATATTGTCTTCTAGACAATATACAAACTCAAATTCAATATTATTACAATTATTATCACACTATTTCATAGAATAGTGAGAACTACTAATGCAACCATCTTGATCGTCAATCCATTCCCCGACTAGTCCCAGCTATATTCTTATTTCCTGAAGAGAACAGTGAAAGAAAGGGTGAGCTCAACTAGCCTAGTAAGAAATATTATGACTAAGATAGTGCAGAATAAATTTTCCTTAGCCTTCAACAGTATAACAACTGATAGAATATAGTAGACAACAAGTTTTAGATCAACAACTACAGCGGAATAAGCAATCCATTAAAAGAGTCAAGTAGAGCATGATATCTACTATCTTCTATGATTTAAAAAGTTTATCATTGATTTTATCGCCGAGACTCAGCTTAATAAATAATCCACATCATCGAATCATCCCTGCACTATGGGCCAAGGATATTTTTTAGTATCACGACCACGAATTATCAATGCACTACGGGCCAAGGATATTCATGTTTTCATCAACGATCATGATCACGCCATAAAATAATTCATATTTGCACTCTTGGCCGAAGAGAACCCATGGTCATGATCATACCAAAAACTGTCCATCAATGCACTACGGGCCAATGATATTTTTTATCACATCATTTGTAACATTACGGTCATGATTATACAGAATAATCCTTGGTTATAATCATACCGAGTCCATCTATGCACTACGACCAAAGATGACTTTCATAACAATATAAGCATTAGGATGATGACAATGATATAAGAATTCAATTAAAAGAAAGCAAATGATAAATTTTTAAAGATTTATAATTTAATTTATATAGAATTCAATAATGTCCAAATTATCAATATGATACTGCTTTGTGGAGTAAAATTCAAGAATAATATTGTATCAAAAATAATTTGGACCGAAAAGAAATCCATTTTTGTCATGAATAGTACCCCAGGTGAATAGTAATCGAGTGAATAGTACCCCGTGAATAGTAACTTCGGGAATAGTAACCTCGTGAATAGTACCCCGGCATGAAAAAGTTAAAACTTATCAGAATGCTCAGAATAATATTTCCATGAAAAGATATTGGATGAAGCTACTAATTTCATGGAGTATATATAGAAGCCAAAACTTTAACAAAACGAGTATAGAATTCGAAATCTGAAACGAAATAATATTACATACATACTACAGAGTATGGAAGAAAATATTATTTGAAGCGAATATTGAACAAAAATAATATCCCTTACAACTTTTAAACGAAAATAATATTCCTTTCGAATATTGAACGAATATAATATTCCTTACGAATATTATATGAAAATAATATTTCTTGCGAATATTGAACAAAATAATATTCATACGAATACGAAAAATAATATATGTCCAGAATATTAAATAAATAATACCCCTTACCTGAAAAAGAAGAGTATTCCAACTGGTATAGTGAGGATATTCTTGAAAAAAACTTTCACTATTTTTTACACTCAAAGCTTTGAAAAACTCGAAAGAAATATGCTCAATATTATACCTCAAGTCAAAGTTTTGTGGAGAAACCACGATGTTGAGGAAATGACCTGGGAGTTAGAATCTGAAATGAAATCAAGGTATCCTTACCTCTTCGATATACCAGGTACGTACTCTAATTTTGAGGGCGAAATTTCATAAGAAGGGGAGATTGTAAAACCCCAACTTTTTGAATAAAGATGAATTTTCTATAAATATTATTTTTGAATATTATAGAGTGAAATTGATATAATGTTATAGTTGTGGGTAATATTTATAAATTTTGCAAAGTACGCAAGTTGTTATGTAATATTCGATTGGTCGGAGAATATTCGTTTTAACAGGGAATATTCGTACAATGGCACAATCATTGGTGGACCCCACAACGGAATTATTGCCGCATTGAGAAAACGACAAAAATACTTTATGAGAATAACGGCATAAGTTTTACCGTTAACTGTTAAAACACACGGTGTTAAAAGTACAGTAATACGCGTGGTTGCATAGTAGCACACGGTATTAATTATTGATGCTTACGTGATAAGTCACTTAGTTTTGTTGGTATTATTAATGTAATAATACGTAAAAATCTTTTTATATAAAAATGTAATACTTTTATAAAGTTATTCTATAAATAGAATATATTATATTCTATTATGCATAGTGTTGCATAGTGTTTTACATAGTAAAATCTTTTATATAAAATGTAATACTTTTATAAAGTTATCTGTTTTATTAGACAATAATTAGAATATATTATATTTTATTATACATAGTGTTTGTATAGTAAAATCTTTTATAAAGTTATTCGTTTTATTAGATTATAAATAGAATATATTATATTTTATTTAAAAGATTTTGCTTTAAATATGGACCGTTCATGAGTTAGTTACTATGCAGTCCATTTTTCTATAAATAGAAGCTCATTCCTTCATTATTTTCTTACGAATTCACTGAAACTCTAGAGAGATAAACTATAAAGAGAAAGAAGAAAGTATTCTGCTATTTCACTACTTATATATCCAGTACTCTTCTTCTTAAGGTAGGGAATATTATTTGTTGTACCCGTAAGGGGTGTTATTCTTTTGTATTCATGAAGACAACTTATGTTATTTTATTCTTTATTATTCTGTTGAATAACTCAGATACGCTGCCACCCTATACTTGGTGACATTCTTCTATTATTTCGCCTTTAGTATTCTCGTTTGGAATATCCTGTTCAAGCGCTTTTACGCTGCACTGACACGGTCTTTTTATTATTCTCATTGGAATATCCTGTCACATGCGTTTACGCTTGGGACCGGTTCCGTCGTTATTATTATTACGCTGGAATATCCTGTTTGTGCATTTTACGGGACTGATTCCGTCCTTATTAGTATTCTCGTTGGAATAACTCGCTCATCCGGCACCACCACATGCATGGTGATTTCTGATAACATTCTTTATTATTCTGTTAGAACATCCTGTCGGTGCGAAGTTTGCCTGACCTGGTTCTTTTATTTAGTATTCTGTTGGAATAACATGTCTATGCGAAGTACCGCATGTATGGTGATTTCTTTTGTTATTCCATTCTTTATTATACTCAGTTTGTTAAAGTTTTGACTTCTATACTCCATGAAATTAGTGGAATATCCTTGATAATTGCGCTTCATCCAGTATCTTTTCATGGAAATATTCTTCTGAGTATTCTTGAATTTTACTCTACAAAGAAGTATCATGTTGACAATTTGGACATTATTAGTTATTGAATAAATTAATTCTTGAACTTGTTTTATTGAATTCTTATATCATTGTCATCATCCTCATGTTTATATATATTTTTTGAAAGTCATCTGTGGCCTGTAGTGCATAGATGGACTTGGTATGATTAAGACTAGGGATTATTCGGTGTAATCATGACCGTAATGTTACAAATGATGTGGTAAAAGTCCTCATTGGCCCGTAGTGCATTAATGGACAGTTGTTGGCATGATCATGACCATTAATGAATACACAAATATTCTTGGCCCGTAGTGCATGGATAATTGTGGTCGTGATACTAAAGAATATCCTTGGCCGTAGTGCATGGGTGATTCGATGATGTGAATTATTTATTAAGCTGAGTCTCAACGATAAAAGTCATGAAAAACCTTTTAAATCATAGAAGATAGTAGATTTTATTCTCTACTTGACACTTCTAATGGATTTCTTTTTTCGCTGTAGTCAAACTTGATGTTTGTTATATTTTATCAGTTTAACACTGTTGAAGGCTAATGATAATTTATTCTGCATTATCTTAGTCATAATATTTCTTACTGGGCTAGTTGAGCACACCCTTTCTTTCACTGTTCCCTTCAGGAAATGAGAACGTAGCTGGGATGAGTCGGGGAACGGAGTGATGGTTCGGATGATAGTATTAGCTATTAGTCCTTACTATTCTGTTAAATAGTATGACAATAAATGTAATGAAGACTTATTCTGAGAGTGGATATTGTCTAGAAGACAGTATTTGTATTAAAACTCACAGCTATTTTGTTGTATATTAAAGATTGTATTTGTATTCTGTACCATGTATTTGGCGACTCAGAATAAGTGATGTATACCTATTTTGGGGGCGTCACAGTTGTATCAAAGCTTAGGGATATGATCCCTGGCTAAGATGTGAGACTAGAACTAGGAGGGGAGAGATGGGGAATTCCTTCGCTGTTATGACCTACTTAAATTTATTTTATATTTAAATTGGTTGGTCAGAGTTTAGAGATAAAATGTTACATGTCAACTAACCCTTGTTTTATGGCAGTATCTGAAAATGACATCCGAGAATGTTGAGAATAGCAATGGAGCACAGGAGACCGTTGAGTCTCCACATATCAATAATCAGGAGAATGTGCATCAGGAAGGCGAGAATCCTCATGCAAACAACAACATGGACCAAATGATGAATGATGGATTGTTTAGAGGCTTTATGAAATTCATGCAACATCAGGCGAGAACGGGTCCTATCCGAAATGTAGGTGGAAACACTGAAAACTCTTGGACGGTCACCACTAAACAGTTTAAGGAGCTGGGACCACCGGAGTTTATTGGAGAGCCAAAACCACTCAAGGCGGAAGCATGGATAAAGCAGATCACCAAGATATTTGATGTCTTGGGATGCTCTGAGGAGCAAAAGGTTCACTTCGCCACCTTCATGTTACGTGAAGAGGCAGATTACTGGTGGGAATCTGTAAAATGTACCCAGCCTGACGCACTCAAGATGTCTTGGGAAAAGTTACAAGAGCTATTCAACGACAAGTACTTTCCCGAGAGTATTCGTCACATGAAAGAAGTGGAGTTTATCAAATTGGAACAAAACAATATGACCGTAGTCGCAATACGAGGCTAAATTTATGAGTTATCCCGATTTGCATCCCATTTGGTCAATAATGAGGAGCGAATGACGCGAATGTTTTTAAGAGATTTGAAACCTGAGATACATCAATATCTTATTTCTCATAAACTGTGTTTGTACTCAGATGTTGTAAATAGGGCTCAGTTATTGGAGTGTGGTAATGAGTCAACGCAACCAAGAGAAAGCGGCCGCAAAGATGATGAAAATACCAAAGGTATCGACCATCGAAATGGTGACAACAAACGTGGAGGGAATCAACATGCCAGAAATGGTAACCACTTCGGTGGTAATCATGGCCAAGATAGTAAAAATGGACATTTCAAGAAAAAGGAGATTTAACAATGATGGAAGGACGTCAGCACCAGCACCCGTTGTTAAGGAAGGAGAACGACCACCTATCATATGCTTCAAATGTGGAGGGGAGGGACATATCAGTCCAAACTGCGCGATACCGTCCAAAGCATGTTATAATTGTGGAAGAGAAGGTCACTTAACCCGATTTTGTCATTCACCGAAGACAAGTTCAGCCAGGATGGAGGCACCGAAGGCCGTCCCAGAAAAGTCAAAGTCGGTAGTGCAAGGGAGAGGGTTTGTAGTGACCTCCCAGAAAGCAAGGAACCCGAATGAGGTCATCATGGGTAAGCTTATCATAAACTCTAGCGAAGTCTATACCTTATTTGATACAGTGTTCTACCCATTCTTTTATTTCTCCTACTTGCGCAACGCTTAAATTTGACTCAAGAAATTAGACTTTGACTTATCTGTTGAAACTCCGCTGGGAGAAACCTTCATTACATCCACTCGCTTATAAGTCTTGTTTGGTTCAAATCGGTACCCTCACATTACTCCCTTCGATCTTATTTCATTAAAAATACTTGCATTTGATGTGATTCTAGGGATTGATTGGTTAACTACTCATAATGCTAAAATTGATTGTTTTCGTAAGGTTGTTAGATTTCATATTCCTAATCAACCTATTATGAGAATTCAAGTGACCAAACCATTAAAATCAATCATGGTCATCTCAAGCCATAAAGCTATTCGTTTATTGAAAAACGGATGTCAAGTTTTCTTAGCCCACGTCACAGATCTAAACAAAATTAAGTCAGTTTTGAATGATATTTCTATTGTTAATGAATTTCCTGACGTATTCCCTGAAGAACTTCCTGGCCTACCCCTAGAGCGTGAAATTGAATTTTGTATCAACCTTGAACCCGGTACAAAACCCATTTCCAACCCCCATATCGAATGGCTCCTATTGAACTTCAGGAGTTAAAGACTCAACTGCAGGAATTGTTAGACATTGGATTTATTCGTCCTAGTACTTCTCTTTAGGGTGCTCATATTCTATTCCTGAAGAAGAAATATGGGCGTATGCGACTTTGTATTGATTATCGGGAGTTGAATCATGTCATCATCAAAAATAGGTACCCATTGCGACGTATTGATGACCTGTTTGACCAGTTGCAAGGAGCCAAATTCTTTTCAAGGATTGATCTTCGTTCCGGATATCACCAATTGAAGATTAGAACCGATGACATTCCAAAGACGGCTTTTAGAACTCGGTACGAGCATTATGAATTCCTAGTCATGTCCTTTGGATTGACTAATGCTCCTGCTGCTTTCATGGATATGATGAACCGAGTATTCAAGGAATATTTGAATCACTTTGTGGTCGTCTTTATTGATGACATCCTTATTTATTCCAAAAGCCGTGAAGATCATGAGAAACACTTGAGGCTGATACTCCAAAAGCTTCGTGAATATAAGCTTTATGCCAAGTTGAAGAAATGCGAGTTCGCTTGAGAGAAGTAGCATTCCTTGGGCACATGGTATCAAGTCATGGAATATCCGTTGACCCAAAGAAAGATTGAAGCTATTCAAAGTCGGGAGCAACCTAAATCGATGATCAAGTCGTAGCTTTCTCGGCTTAATGGTTATTATCGGAGATTCAGTAGAAGGGTTTTCTCAAATCGCTACTCCACTAACTCAAATGACTCAAAAAGATACAAAGTTCGATTGAGCGAGGAATGTGAGAAGAGTTTTCAAGAACTCAAGAGGAGACTCATTTCAAAGACCTGCTCGACAATACCATCTCGTTCGGAGGATTTATCATCTACAAATGATGCTTCGGCAAAGGGTTAGGATGTGTTCTCATGCAACATGGGAAATTCATAGCCTATGCCTCACGACAACTCAAAGAATATGAGAGGAATTATCCTACTCATGATCTAGAGTTGGCAGTTGTTGTCTTCGCACTAATGATTTGGAGGCATTACTTGTATGGGGAAAAAGTGGAGATCTTTACGGATCATAAAAGCGTCAAATATTTCTTCACTCAAAAGGAACTCAACATGTGACAGCGACGCTAGCTTGAACTGTTGAAAGATTATGATCACCATCTAATACCATCCTAGAGAAGCGAACGTGGTAGCTGACGCATTGAGTAGAAGATCATATGCAAGTGCGAATGCGATATTGTCAACGCAAAGGCCCATTTTGTGTGACTTGCAAAGGATGGAGATAGAGTTAAAGACTCCAGGGACCCATGTGATGATGGCAAATATAAGAGTAGAACCGACTTTAATTTATAAAGTTAAAGCTGCTCAAGCTACAGACCTAGAGCTGATGCGTATGAAGAAGAAAGTGCAAGAAGGTGCTATGTCGGAAGCAAGAATCGATGAAGAAGGAATACATCGAGTCAACTCCAGACTTTGTGTTCCTAACAACCCTGATTTAAAGTTTAAAATCATGATGAAGGCGCATAACACACCATTTGCAATCCATCCTGGGAGTACCAAAATGTATCGTGATCTTCGTCATACATTTTGGTGGAGCAATATGAAGAGAGAGATAGCGGTGTTTATCTCAAGGTGTCTAACTTGTCAACGAGTCAAGGTGGAATATCAAGTACAAAAAGGTCAATTGCAACCACTTGAAATTCCAAAATGGAAGTGGGAGCACATTACCATGGATTTCGTTACTGGTCTTCCCAAGGTTTCTCAAGGCATTGATGCAATTTGGGTCATTGTTGATAGATTGACCAAATTTGCTCATTTCTTACCAATACGAGAAACTTATACACTTGTACGTCTTGCTCGTATGTATATAAACGAGATTGTAAGACTGCATGGTATGCCAGTATCCATAGTTTCTGATCGAGACCCAAGAATCACTTCACGATTTTGGGTTAGTTTGCAAAAAGCTATGGGCACGAATTTACGATTTAGCTCGGCATATCATCCTCAAACGGACGGGCAGTCGGAGAGGACGATTCAAACTCTTGAAGATCTATTAAGACTCTGTGTCCTTGACTTCAAGGGAAGTTGGGACAAGTTCTTACCATTGGTGGAGTTTTCCTACAACAACAGTTATCAAGCAAGTATTCGCATGGCTCCATTCAAAGCATTGTATGGAATAAAGTGTCGTTCTCCAGTATGCTGTGATGAGGTGGGTGATGCAACGTTGTTGGGACCGGAGTTGGTACGTATGACTACGGAAAAGATTCAAACGATCCGACAACGTATAAGAACCTCACAAGATCGACAAAAGAGTTATGTTGATCTTCTTCGAAAGGACATGGAATTCGATATAGGAGATCATGTGTTGTTACGTGTTGCTCCATGGAAAGGAGTTACGAGATTTGGAAAGAGAGAAAAGCTCAATCCTCGATTCATCGGCCCATTTTTAATCCTTGATCGAGTTGGAACTGTGGCCTATATAGACTCGCTTTACCGCCAAGTATGTCTCGTGTTCATAACATTTTTCACATATCCATGTTACGTAAATATGTGGAAGACCTGAACTACATTATTGAGTTAAAATCGGACGAAATAGCGGAAGATTTGACGTATGAAGAGGTTCTTATTAAAATCTTGGATAAGAAGGAACATATTCTACGCTCCAAGGTTATACCTCAAGTCAAAGTTTTGTGGAGAAACCACGATGTTGAGGAAATGACTTGGAGTTAGAATCAAATGAAATCAAGGTATCCTTACCTCTTCAATATACCGTATCGTACCCTAATTTCGAGGGGCTTAAATTTCATAAGAAGGGGAGATTGTAAAACCCCAACTTTTGAATAAAGATGAATTTTCTATAAATATTATTTTTGAATATTATGGAGTGAAATTGATATAATGTTATAGTTGTGGGTAATATTTATAAATTTTGCAAAGTACGCAAGTTGTTATATAATATTCGATTGGTCGGGGAATATTCATTTTAACAGGGAATATTAGTACAACGACACAATCATTGGTGGACCCTACAACATAATTATTTTCGGATTAAGAAAATGACAAAAATACTTTATGAAAATAACGGCGAAAGTTTTACCGTTAACTGTTGAAACACCTTGTTAAAAGTACGATGTACGGCGGGGTTGCATAGTAGCACACTCAGTATTAATTATTGATGCTTACGTGATAAGTCACTTTCAGTTTTGTTGGTTTTATTAATGTAATAATACGTAAAATCTTTTATATAAAAAATGAGTACTTTTATAAAGTTATTCTATAAATAGAATATATTATATTCTATTATGCATAGTGTTGCATAAAGGCTCCGTGATAGTGTTTTTGCATAGTAAAATCTTTTTATATAAAATGTAATACTTTTATAAAGTTATCTGCTTTATTAGACAATAATTAGAATATATTATATTTTATTATGCATAGTGTTTGCATAGTAAAATCTTTTATAAAGTTATTCATTTTATTAGATTATAAATAGATTATATTATATTTTATTTAAAAGATTTTGCTTTAAATATGGACCGTTCATGAGTTAGTTACTATACAGTCCATTTTTCTATAAATAGAAGCTCATTCCTTAATTATTTTCTTACGAATTCACTGAAACTCTAGAGAGATACACTATAGAGAGAAAGAAGAAAGTATTCTGCTACTTCAATACTTATATATCCAGTACTCTTCTTCTTAAGGTAGGGAATATTATTTGTTGTACCCGTAAGGGGTGTTATTCTTTTGTATTCATGAAGACAACTTATGTTATTTTATTCTTTATTATTTTGTTAGAATAACTTTTATTGTATACATTAGTTACCTTATACTTGTGACACATTCTTCTATTATTCCGCCTTTACTAATCATGTTAGAATATCCAATCATGCGTTTTGTACGGCATGATTCCTTCTTTATTATTCTCATTGGAATATCCTGCATGCGTTTTCTACGGGACTGGTTCCGTCTTTATTATTATTCTGTTGGAATATCCTGTTTGTGCATATTATGCCGGACCTGATTCCGTCCTTATTAGTATTCTGTTGGAATAACCTGTCTATCCGAAGTACCGCATGCATGGTGATTTCTGATGTTATTCCATTCTTTATTATTACATTGTAACATCCCGCTTGTGAATTTACTTTGACTGCTTCCGTTATGTAGTATTCGTTGGAATAACTTTAATCATGCTGGGTCTGCGCATGTATGGTGATTTCTTTTGTTATTCCATTCTTTATTATACTCGGTTGGTTAAAGTTTTGACTTCTATACTCCATGAAATTAGTGGAATATCCTTGATAATTGCGCTTCATCCAAAGATCTTTTCATGGAAATATTCTTCTTGAGAGCATTCTTGAATTTTTACTCTACAAAGAAGTATCATGTTGACAATTTGGACATTATTAGTTACTGAATAAATTAATTCTTGAACTTGTTTTATTGAATTCTTATATCATTGTCATCATCCTCATGTTTATATATATTTTTTGAAAGTCATCTGTGGCCTGTAGTGCATAGATGGACTTGGTATGATTATGACCAGGGATTATTCGGTGTAATCATGACCGTAATGTTACAAATGATGTGGTAGACGTCCTCATTGTCCCGTAGTGCATTGATGGACAGTTGTTGGCATGATCATGACCATTAATGAATACACAAATATTCTTGGCCCGTAGTGCATGGATAATTGTGGTCGTAATACTAAAGAATATCCTTGGCCGTATTGCAGGGGTGATTCGATGATGTGAATTATTTATTAAGTTGAGTCTCAGCGATAAAAGTCATGAAAAACCTTTTAAATCATAGAAGATAGTAGATTTTATTCTCTACTTGACACTTCTAATGGATTGCTTGTTCCGCTGCATTTAAACTTGACGTTTGTTATATTTTATCAATTTAACACTGTTGAAGGCTAATGATAATTTATTCTGCATTATCTTAGTCATAATATTTCTTACTTCGGGCTAGTTGAGCACCCTTTCTTTCACTTATTCTTCGTGAAATGAGAACGAAATTGGGATGAGTCGAGGAACGGGTGATGGTTCTGGATGATAGTATTAGCTATTAGTCCTCACTATTCTCGTTAAATAGTATGACAATAAATGTAATGAGGACTTATTCTCGAGAGTGGATATTGTCTAGAGATGATTTTGTATTAAAACTCACGTACTCTTTGTTGTATATTAAAGATTGTATTTGTATTCTGCATCATGTATTTGGCGACTCGAATAAGTGATGTATACCTATTTTGGGGGCGTCCATAGTTGGTATCAAAGCTTAGGATATGATCCTCAGCTAAGATGTGAGACTAGAACTAGGAGGGAGAGATGGGGAATTCCTTCATTGCTATGACCTACTTAAATTTATTTTATATTTAAATTGGTTGGTCAGAGTTTAGAGATAAAATGTTACATGTCAACTAACCCTTGTTTTATGGCAAGATTCGAAAATGACATCCGAGAATGTTGAGAATAGCAATGGAGCACAAAGAGACCGCCGAGTCTCCACATATCAATAATCAGGAGAATGTGCATCAGGAAGGCGAGAATCCTCATGCAAACAACAACACGGACCAAATGATGAATGATGGATTGTTTAGAGGCTTTATGAAATTCATGCAACATCAGGCGAGAACGGGTCCTATCCGAAATATAGGTGGAAACACTGAAAACTCTTGGACGGTCACCACTAAACAGTTTAAGGAGTTGGGACCACCGGAGTTTATTGGAGAGCCAAAACAACTCAAGGCGGAAGCATGGATAAAGCAGATCACCAAGATATTTGATGTCTTGGGATGCTCTGAGGAGCAAAAGGTTCCCTTTGCCACCTTCATGTTACGTGAAGAGGCAGATTACTAGTTGAAATCTGTAAAACGTACCCAGCCTGACGCACTCAAGATGTCTTGGGAAAAGTTCCAAGAGCTATTCAACGACAAGTACTTTCCCGAGAGTATTCGTCACATGAAAGAAGTGGAGTTTATCAAATTGGAACAAAATAATATGACCGTGTCGCAATACGAGGCTAAATTTGCGGAGTTATCCCGGTTTGCATCCCATTTGGTCGATAATGAGGAGCGAATGACGCGAATGTTTTTAAGAAGTTTGAAACCGGAGATACATCAATATCTAATTTCTCATAAACTGTGTTTGTACTCAGATGTTGTAAATAGGGCTCAGTTATTGGAGCGCGGTAACGAGTCAACGCAACAAAGAGAAAGTAGCCGGCAACATGAAAATACCAGTGGTATCAGTCATCGAAACGGTGACAACAAACGTGGGGGGAATCAACATGCTAGAAATGGTAACCACTTCGGTGGTAATCATGGCCAAGACAGTAAAAATGGACATTTCAAGAAAAAGGAAATTTAACAATGATGGAAGGACGTCAAAACTAACACTTGTTGTTGAGGAAGGAGAACAACCACCTATCATATGCTTCAAATGTGGAGGGGAGGGACACATGAGTCCAAACTGCGCAATGCCGTCCAAAGCATGTTATAATTGTGGAAAAGAAGGTCACTTAGCCCGATTTTGTCGTTCACCGAAGACAAGTTCAGCCAGGATGGAGGCACCAAAGTAGTCATTCCGAAAAAGTCAAAGCTGGTAATGCAAGGGAGAGCGTTTGTAGTGACCTCCCAGAAAGCAAGGAACCTGAATGAGGTCATCACAGGTAAGCTTATCATAAACTCTAACGAATTCTATACCTTATTTGATACAGGTTCTACCCATTATTTTATTTCTCCTATTTGCGCTCAACGTTTAAATTTGACTCCGGAGAAATTAGACTTTGACTTATCTGTTGAAACTCCGTTGGGAGAAACATTTATTACATCCACTGTTTATAAGTCTTGTTTGGTTCAAATCGGTACCCTCACATTACCTGTCGATCTTATTTCATTAAAAATACTAGCATTTGATGTGATTCTAGGGATTGATTGGTTAACTACTCATCATGCTAAAATTGATTGTTTTCATAAGGTTGTTAGCTTTCATATTCCTAATCAACCTATTATGCGAATTCAAGCGACTAAACCATTAAAATCAATCACGGTTATTTCAAGCCATAAAGCTATTCGTTTATTGAAAAACGGATGTCAAGCTTTCTTAGCCCACGTCACTGATCTAAACAAAAATAAGTCAGTTTTGAATGATATTTATATTGTTAATGAATTTCCTGACGTATTCCCTGAAGAACTTCCTGGCCTACCCCTAGAGCGTGAAATTGAATTTTGCATCGACCTTGAACCTGGTACAAAACCCATTTCCAAAGCCCTATATCGAATGGCTCCTATTGAACTTCAGGAGTTAAAGACTCAACTGCAGGAATTGTTAGACATTGGTTTTATTCGTCCAAGTACTTCTCCTTGGGGTGCTCATGTTCTATTCGTGAAGAAGAAAGATGGGAGTATGCGACTTTGTATTGATTATCGGGAGTTGAATCATGTCACCATAAAAAATAGGTACCCATTGCCACGTATTGATGACCTGTTTGACCAGTTGCAAGGAGCCAAATTCTTTTTAAGGATTGATCTTCATTCCGGATATCACCAATTGAAGATTAGAACCGATGACATTCCAAAGACATCTTTCAGAACTCGGTACGAGCATTATGAATTCCTAGTCATGTCCTTTGGATTGACTAATGCTCCTGCTGCCTTCATGGATATGATGAACCGAGTATTCAAGGAATATTTGGATCACTTTGTGGTCGTCTTTATTGATGACATCCTTATTTATTCCAAAAGCTGTGAAGATCATGAGCAACACTCTAGGCTGATACTCCAAAAGCTTCGTGAATATAAGCTTTATGCCAAGTTGAAGAAATGCGAGTTCTGGCTTGAGGAAGTAGCATTCCTTGGGCACATGGTATTAAGTCATGGAATATCTGTTGACCAAGCAAAGATTGAAGCTATTCAAAGTCAGGGCAACCTAAATCGATGATAGAAAATCGTAGCTTTCTCGGCTTAGCTGGTTATTATCGGAGATTCATAGAAGGGTTTTCTCGAATCGCTACTCCACAAACTCAGCTGACTCGGAAAAGATACAAAGTTCGATTGGAGAGAGGAATGTGAGAATAGTTTTCAAGAACTCAAGAGGAGACTCATTTCAGCACCTGTTTTGACAATACCATCTGGTTCGGAGGGATTTGTCATCTACAGTGATGTTTTGGGCAAAGGGTTAGGATGTGTTCTCATGCAACATGGGAAAGTCATAGCCTATGCCTCACAACAACTCAAAGAATATGAGAGGAATTATCCTACTCATGATCTAGAGTTGGCAGCTGTTGTCTTCGCACTAAAGATTTGGAGGAATTACTTTTATGGGGAAAAAGTGGAGATCTTTACGGATCATAAAAGCCTCAAATATTTCTTCACTCAAAAGGAACTCAACATGCGACAGCGACGTTGGCTTGAACTATTGAAAGATTATGATCATACCATCCAATACCATCCTAGAAAAGCGAACGTGGTAGCTGATGCATTGAGTAGAAGATCATATGCAAGTGCGAATGCGATATTGTCAACGCAAAGGCCCATTTTGTGTGACTTGCAAAGGATGGAGATAGAGTTAAAGACTCCAGGGACCCATGTGATGATGGAGAATATAAGAGTAGAACCGGCTTTAATTGATAAAGTTAAAGCTGTTCAAGCTACAGACATGGAGCTGATGCATATAAAGAAGAAAGTGCAAGAAGGTGCTATGCCGGAAGCAAGAATCGATGAAGAAGGAATACATCAAGTCAACTCCAGACTTTATATTCCTAACGACCCTGATTTAAAGTATAAAATCATGATGGAGGTGCATAACACATCATTTGCAATCCATCCTGGGAGTACCAAAATGTATCGTGATCTTCGTCATACATTTTGGTGGAGCAATATGAAGAGAGAGATAGCGGTGTTTATCTCAAGGTGTCTAACTTATCAACGAGTCAAGGTGGAGCATCAAGTACCAAAAGGTCCATTACAACCACTTGAAATTCCAAAATGGAAGTGGGAGCACATTACCATGGATTTCGTTACTGGTCTTCCCAAGGTTTCTCAAGGCATTGATGCAATTTGGGTCATTGTTGATAGATTGACCAAATCTACTCATTTCTTACCAATACGAGAAACTTATACACTTGAACGTCTTTCTCGTATGTATATAAACGAGATTGTAAGACTGTATGGTATGCCAGTATCCATAGTTTCTGATCGAGACCCAAGAATCACTTCACGATTTTGGGTTAGTTTGCAAAAAGCTATAGGCACGAATTTACGATATAGCTCGGCATATCATCCTCAGACGGACGGGCAGTCGAAGAGGATGATTCAAACTCTTGAAGATCTATTAAGACTCTGAGTCCTTGACTTCAAGGGAAGTTGGGACAAGTTCTTACCGTTGGTGGAGTTTTCCTACAACAACAGTTATCAAGCAAGTATTCGCATGGCTCCATTCGAAGCATTGTATGGAAGAAAGTGTTATTCTCCAGTATGCTAGGATGAGGTGGGTGAAGCAATGTTGTTGGGACCGGAGTTGGTACGTATGACTACGGAAAAGATTCAAACGATCCGACAACGTATAAAAACCTCACAAGATCGACAAAAGAGTTATGTTGATCTTCATCGAAAGGACGTGGAATTCGATATAGGAGATCATGTGTTGTTACGTGTTGCTCCATGGAAAGGAGTTACGAGATTTGGAAAGAGAGGAAAGCTCAATCCTCGATTCATCGGCCCATTTTTAATCCTTGATCGAGTTGGAACTGTGGCCTATATAGACTTTCTTTACCGCCAAGTATGTCTTGTGTTCATAACATTTTTCACATATCCATGTTACGTAAATATGTGGAAGACCTGAACCACATTATTGAGTTAGAACCAGACGAAATAGCGGAAGATTTGATGTATGAAGAGGTTCTTGTTCAAATCTTGGATAAGAAGGAACATATTCTACGCTCCAAGGTTATACCTCAAGTCAAAGTTTTGTGGAGAAACCACGATGTTGAGGAAATGACTTGGGAGTTAGAATCTGAAATGAAATCAAGGTATCCTTACCTCTTCGATATACCAGTGCACGTACCCTAATTTCGAGGGCTTAAATTTCATAAGAAGGGAGATTGTAAAACCCCAACTTTTGAATAAAGATGAATTTTCTATAAATATTATTTTTGAATATTATGGAGTGAAATGATATAATGTTATAGTTGTGGGTAATATTTATAAATTTTGCAAAGTACGCAAGTTGTTATATAATATTCGATTGGTCGTGAATATTCGCTTTAACAGGAATATTATCTGCATAACGACACAATCATTGGTGGACCCACAATGAGGAATTATTGTTTCGGATTGAGAAAATGACAAAATACTTTTTGAAAATAACGGCAAAGTTTTACTGTTAATCATTGAAACACCCTTGTTAAAAAATGCGATGTCTGGCGTGGTTGCATAGTAGCACGGTATTAATTATTGATGCTTACGTGATAAGTCACTCGGTTTTGTTGGTATTATTAATGTAATAATACGTAAAAATCTTTTATATAAAAATGTAATACTTTTATAAAGTTATTCTATAAATAGAATATATTATATTCTATTATGCATAGTGTTGTATAGTGTCTCAGATAGTGTTTTGCATAGTAAATTCTTTTTATATAAAAGCAGAATACTTTTATAAAGTTATCTGTTTTATTAGACAATAATTAGAATATATTATATTTTATTATGCATAGTATTTGCATAGTGCCTGCATAGTATTTGCATAGTAAAATCTTTTATAAAGTTATTCGTTTTATTAGATTGTAAATAGAATATATTATATTTTATTTAAAAAAATTTGCTTTAAATATGGACCGTTCATGAGTTAGTTACTATGCAGTCCATTTTTCTATAAATAGAAGCTCATTCCTTCATTATTTTCTTACGAATTCACTGAAACTCTAAAGAGATAAACTATAGAGAGAAAGAAGAATGTATTCTGCTACTTCACTACTTATATATCAAGTACCATTGTTTTTAAGGTAGGGAATATTATTTGTTGTACCCGTAAGGGGTGTTATTCTTTTGTATTCATGAAGAGAACTTATGTTATTCCATTCTTTAATATTCTGTTGGAATAACCTATATACGCGGGCTACCCTATACTTGGTGACATTCTTCTATTATTCCATCTTTACTATTACATTGGAATATCCTGTCATGCAGGTGTTTCTGTGGGACTGATTCCGCCTTTTTATTATTCATTGGAATATCCTCGTCATGCATGCGTTTACTGCCTGACACGGTTCCGTCGTTATTATTATTCTATTGGAATATCCTGTTTGTGCATTTTACGCCGGACCTGATTCCGTCCTTATTAGTATTCTGTTGGAATAACTTTGCTCATCCAAGTACTAGTATGCATGGTGATTTCTGATGTTATTCCATTCTTTATTATTCTGTTAGAACATCCTGTCGGTGCGAATTTCGCCTGACCTATTTCCGTTATTTAGTATTCTGTTGGAATAACTTGTCTATGCGAAGTACCGCATGTATGGTGATTTTTTTTGTTATTCCATTCTTTATTATACTCAGTTGGTTAATGTTTTGACTTCTATACTCCATGAAATTAGTGGAATATCCTTGATAATTGCGCTTCATCCAGTATCTTTTCATGGAAATATTCTTCTGAGCATTCTTGAATTTTACTCTACAAAGAAGTATCATGTTGACAATTTGAACGTTATTAGTTACTGAATAAATTAATTCTTGAACTTGTTTTATTGAATTCTTATATCATTGTCATCATCCTCATGTTTATATATATTTTTGAAAGTCATCTGCATGGCTGCACGAAGTGCATAGATGGACTTGGTATGATTATGACCAAGGATTATTCGGTGTAATCATGACCGTAATGTTACAAATGATGTGGTAAAAGTCCTCATTGGCCCGTAGTACATTGATGGACAGTTGTTGACATGATCATGACCATTAATGAATACAAAAATATTCTTGGCCCATAGTGCATGGATAATTATGGTCGTAATACTAAAGAATATCCTTGGCCGTAGTGCAAGGGTGATTCGATGAAGTGAATTATTTATTAAGCTGAGTCTCAGCGATAAAAGTCATGTAAAACCGTTTAAATCATAGAAGATAGTAGATTTTGTTCTCTACTTGACTCTTCTAATGGATTGCTTGTTCCGCTGCAGTTAAACTTGATGTTTGTTATATTTTATCAGTTTAACACTGTTGAAGGCTAATGATAATTTATTCTGCATTATCTTAGTCATAATATTTCTTACTGGGCTAGTTGAGCACACCCTTTCTTTCACTGTTCCCTTCAGGAAATGAGAACGTAACTGGGATGAGTCGGGGAACGGAGTGATGGTTCGGATGATAGTATTAGCTAGTAGTCCTCACTATTCTGTTAAATAGTGTGACAATAAATGTAATGAGGACTTATTCTGAGAGTGGATATTGTCTAGAAGACATTATTTGTATTAAAACTCACACCTCTCTTGTTGTATATTGAAGATTGTATTTGTATTCTGTACCATGTATTTAGCGACTCAGAATAGGTGATGTATACCTATTTTGGGGGCGTCACATTTTACTCGATCGATGATTTTAAATAGACCAATTAAGTCGAAGGTTGAGATTTCCCCTCTTTGTCGATTCTTGATTCTAGAATAATGCCCTCTTGAACCTTCTTCTTCACAATCATAAGCTATGAGTCTCTAGCTTTAGCGGCTTTAACGTTTTCAATTAAAGTCAGTTCTAATCGTATATTCGTTATCTTCATGTAAGTTCTTGGAGTCTTTAACTCTATCTCCATATTTTGTAAGTCGTATGAAATGGGTTTTTCTGTTAACAACGTTGTACTCGTAAACGTATACGATGTTCTACTCAATGCGATAGCTACGACGTTCGCTTTTCTAGGATGGTATGGAATGGTATTGTCGAAATCTTTCAACCGCTCGAGCCAACGACTTTGTCGCATGCTACGTTCGTTTTGGGTGAAAAAAATATTTGAGGGTTTTTGTGTCAGGTTCAAGGTCGATACAAAATTCGATTTCACACTCTGGGGTAGGCCAAAAAGTTCTTCAGGGAATACATCAGGAAATTTATTAAGAATATAATTATCATTCAAATCTAACGTATTTTTATTTAAATCCGTGACATGGACTAAGAAAGCTTGTCATTCGTTTTTTAATAAACGAATGGCTTTATGGATTGATATGACAGTGATTGACTTTAGTGGTTTTGTTACTTAAATTCGCATAATAGGTTGGTTAGGAATATGAAAGCTAACAACCTTACAAAAATAATCAATTTTAGCATGATGAGTAGTTAACCAATTGATTCCTAAAATCACATCAAAGGCAAGTATTTTCAAAGAGATAAGATTGACAGGTAACATGAAAGTGTTGACTTGAATGAAACAAGATTTATAAACAGTGGAGGTAACAAAGGTTTCTCCTAACGAAGTTTCAACAGATAAGTCAAAGTCTAATTTCTCAAGACTCAAGTTCAAACGTTAAACACAACAAGGTGAAATAAAAGAGTGGGTAAAACCGGTATCGAATAAGGTATAGACTTCGCAAGAGTTTATGATTACTTACCCGTGATAACTTCGTTCGGGTTCCTCGACAAACGCTCTCACTTATACTACCGACTTTGACTTGTCTGGGACATCCTTTGGCGTCACCATCCCAGCTAGACTTGACTTTATTACACGATAAAATTGAGCTAGGTGACCTTCTCTTTCGTAATTGAAACACGTTTTGGGTTGCTGCGTACAGTTTGGACGGATGTGTCCCTCCTGTTCGCATTTGAAACATACGACCGGTGGTCGTTCTTCTTCCTTGAAAAGCGGGTCACTTGCCTTTCCATCATTATTGAACCTTCTCTTCTTGAAGTTGTTCTCACGTAGTTCACCTTTCATATTATCCTGACCATGATTACCAATGAAGTGGTTACCATTTCTGGCATATTGATTCCCTCCACGTTTGTTGTCACCGCTTCGATGACTGCTACCATTGGTATTATCGATTTTCCGACTGCTCTCCCTTGGTTGGGATGTCTCATTATCGCGCTCCAATAACTGAGTCATATTTACAACATCTGAATACAAACATAGTTTATGAGAGATAAGGTATTGATGTATCTTGGGTTTCAAACCTCTTAGAAACATCCGCGTTATTCTCACCTCGTTATCAACTAAGTGGGACGCAAACTGGGACAACTCGGTAAACTTGGCTTCGTACTGCGACATGGTCATATTATTTTGCTCCAGCTTGATGAACTCTACCTCTTTCATGTGACGAATACTTTCGGGAAAGTACTTGTCGTTGAACAGTTCTTGGAATTTCTCCCAAGCTATTTTGAGTGTGGAAGGCTGGGTACGCTTTACAGATTCCCACCAATAATCTGCTTCTTCACGCAACATAAAGGTGTCAAATGGAACCTTTTGCTCCTCTGAGCATTCCAAGACATCAAATATCTTGGTGATCTGCTTTATCCACGTCTCTGCCTTAAGTGGTTCTGACTTTCCCAAAAATATCGGTGGTCCCAACTCCTTGAACTGCTTAACGGTGACCAACCGTGGGTTGCCATTGTTTCCACATGCATTATGAATAAAAGTCTCTCTCGTTTGGTGTTGCATGAACTGCACAAAGCCTCTTAACATCCCATCATTCATCATTTGGTCAGTGTTGTTGTTTACCTGAGGATTATTGTCTTCCTGTTGCACATTATCCTGGGTTGATCTGTGGTGACTCAACGGTCTCCTGTGCTCCATTGTTATTCTCAACATTCTCGGATGTCATTTTCAAATACTATCACAAAACAAGGGTTAATTGACACACCACATATTATCCCTATATTCTGACCGACCAATTAAATACCAAATAAACTTAGGTAGGTCATACTAGCGAAGGAATTCCCCGTCTCTCCTCTCCTAGCTATTGGCTCACATCTCAGCCAGGGATCATATCCCTAAGCTTTGATACCAACTGTGACACCCCCAAAATAGGTATACATCACCCATCTTGGGTCGCCAAATATATGGTACAGAATTCAAATACAACTTAATTATACAATTGTCGTGTAAAGTACGACAAAATATAAGATGGGAGTTTCAACATGAATATTGTCTTCTAGAAAATATACAAACTTAAATTCAATATTATTACAATTATTATCACACTATTTCACAGAATAGTGAGAACTACTAATGCAACCATCTCTGATCATCAATCCATTCCCCACTAGTACCAATTTATATTCTCATTTCAAGAGAATAGTGAAAGAAAGGGTGAGGTCAACTAGTCCAGTAAGAAATATTATGACTAAGATAATGCAGAATAAATTATCCTTAGCCTTCAACGGTATAACAACTAATAGAATATAATAGACAACAAAGTTTAGATCAACAACTGCAGCAGAATAAGCAATCCATTAGAAGAGTCAAGTAGAGCATGATACCTACTATCTTCTATGATTTAAAAAGTTTATCATTGATTTTATCGCTGAGACTCAGCTTAATAAATAATCCACATCATCGAATCATCCCTGCACTACGGGCCAATGATATTCTTTAGTATCACGACCACGAATTATCCATGCACTACGGGCCAAGGATATTCGTATTTTCATCAACGGTCATGATCACGCCATAAAATAATTCATTTTTGCACTCTTGGCCGAAGAGAACCCATGGTCATGATCATACCAAAAACTGTCCATCAATGCACTACGGGCCAATGAGGATTTTTACAACATCATTTGTAACATTATGGTCATGATTATACCGAATAATCCCTGGTCATAATCATACCAAGTTCATCTATGCACTACGACCAAAGATGACTTTCATAACAATATAAGCATGAGGATGATGACAATGATATAAGAAATCAATTAAAAGAAAGCAAAGGATAAATTTTTAAAGATTTATAATTTAATTTATTCATAATTCAATAATGTCCAAATTGTCAACATGATACTGCTATGTGGAGTAAAATTCAAGAATAATATTGTATCAAAAATGATTTGGATCGAAAAGAAATCCATTTTTGTAATGAATAGTACCTCGGGTGAATAGTAACCGAGTAAATAGTACCCCGTGAATAGTACTCCGGCACGAAAAAGTTAAAACTTATCAAGAATGCTCAGAATAATATTTCCATGAAAAGGTACTAGATGAATCACAAAAATCAAGGATATTCTACTAATTTCATGGAGTATATATAGAAGCCAAAACTTTAACAAAACGAGTATAGAATTCGAAATCTGAAACGAAATAATATTACTTACATACTACAGAGTATGGAAGAAAATATTATTTCAAGCGAATATTGAACAAAAATAACATCCCTTACGACTTTTAAACGAAAATAATATTACTTACGAATATTAAATGAAAATAATATTCCTTTCGAATATTGAACAAATATAATATTCCTTACGAATATTATATGAAAATAATATTTTTCTTGTGAACATTGAACGAAATAATATTCATACGAATACGAAAAATAATATCTCTTCAAAGTATGAAATAAATAATACCTCTTACCCGAAAAAGAAGAGTATTCCAACTGGTATAGCGATGATATTCTTGAAGAAAACTTTCACTATTTTTTACACTCAAAGCTTTGAAAAACTAGAAAGAAATACGCTCAATATTATAGAAGAAGAATTCTCTGATTCTGGTGTGATTTTCAATTCTAACTAATCATCCTATTTTTAGGAGAATGGAAAGGATACTATTTAAAATTTATTCACGAACTGCACAGGAGAAATCTCATGGACGACTGAATCAGCTGATTTTCTGAAAAATTTTGATTTTACTATGTAGCACTATGCAATAAAATATTCTAATAAAATGAAAACCTTTAAATAAAATATAATATATTCTATTTATAATCTAATAAAACAAAACTTATTATATATATATACATATATATATATAGTAAGGATCAAGAACATTCCTCTTAAATAACATTCCTCCTTAAATAGCATTCCTTTATTATAACTACGTCGTTTTGGAGTGATAGCGGGTGACATTTTTGTAAATAAAAGAAAAACAATAAAGGAGTGCTATTTAAGGAGGAATGTTATTTAAGAGAAATGCTCTTGATCCTTGCTCTCTCCCTCTCTCTCTCTCTCTCTCTATATATATATATATATATATATATATATATATATATATATTAAATCTAACTCCACCCGTGAATCAGTTCTTTCTCCCCCCTCCCATATTCATTTTTCTTTCTTGGGCCCCACATGTGGCCCCCACATGTGGTTCTACATTTATTATATTAAATAATTTTCTGCCGATTATTTTGAAAAATGGTTAAATGGGTGTCCATAAAATAAGCAAAATTTACATCAAATACTTCATAAAAATCCCCTCAATATTTTTAACAACCTTTAGTCATATTATTATAACTCGCAATATTAACAACAAGATCGTTCCCAGGAAAGAGGGGGGTTTCCGCTAAGGATTTCTCCCTATTGACGCGCAATTAGGTGACCAAACCTCTCCTCGACAGAACTTTCTAGACATTGTTAATTATGCAAATAATAATATGAATAACTTGTCATCTCAATTATTGATTTAATAATATATAAAATATCGACAATAATTGAATCAAATAATGTGAGATACTATGCATCAATTACCGTAGCAATAATTGAACAAAACTGAGTGACTTCTCATGTAAGCATCAATAATCAATACTGTGTGCTACTATGCAAGACAACGTATTCATTATACTTTTATCACCGGGTGATTCAACGATTCTGGAGTAAAACTTACATCGTTATTTTCATAAAAAATGTTTTTGTCATTTTCTAACTTCGACAGTAATTCTGTTATGGGGTCCACTAATGATTGTGTCGTCGTACGAATATTCCTCGACAAAAAGAATATTTCCCCGACCAATCGAATATAATATAACCACTTGTTTACTTTGCAAAATTTATAAATATTACCAACAACTATAACATTGTAACAAATCCACACCATAATATTAAAAAAAAAAATTGAGAAAATTAAATCATTACTCATAAAATTTGGGGTCTTACAGTATATGTCGACGATTGGACTGCAAGAGTCACCATTTTATTTTTTAAATGGTTGTACCAACACAACCGAGAAAAAGTTTGCACATTGACCCAGTGATGTGACACTACTAAACGGGTCTGTGAAACCTAGATTCATTAGGGTCCGGGGGCTTGATTATACAGAGGGAAGGTGTTAGGCACCCCCCGACATCCGTGTTACCACGGTGACCGCCACTTTTTAAGAAAGTGTTATATGAATCGGTGTGTGTGTGTGGGTCAATGTGCAGTTATATGGAAGTAGTGTGAGGCCTCGTTCGCACCTATATACACATGGTTTGAATTTGTATAAAAATTCAGTTTTAAACAAGATATGACAGTGATGTTTTTAAAAAAAAGGTTTTTTCAAACCCTTGTGCTCAATAGTAATTGAGACCTTTTACACTTTCATTTTTTTTATTCAGTGTTCAGCTTAATTACTTTTAATTTTCGAGATGCGAAGCATGTTCGAGAAAATAATGTACAAAGAAGTGCCGAACTCCTCGTGGGCATGAAAACCATGTGAGGAAATACAAACACCGTGAATAAATTTACAAGCTGCTTACAACTAAAAATATCCATCACGGGAACCGAATCTATATTCAGTAGACTGAATCTGTGATCACATGATTCCTAGTCTCACAAGATGCCGTAATTGATATGAAAGCAATAAGCAGATATATATATATATATATATATATATATACATGATCAACCACCATGAAGCACCTCCATGGGGGATCGAAAATGTAAATAAAGTTTGTAAAAGCCATCAACCACTCCAGAAAGGGATTTAGAAGTATATATATATATATATATATATATATATATATATATATATATATATATATATATATATATATTAAAGAAGTAAACGCACTTGATATAAAATATGGTTCATCGAATGAGTTCGACACACGATTCATATAAACGCTTAAGAGGCGTAAGTCTAGGCTCATCGAATAGATTTAGACACATAGTTCATATATATAACTATATATATATATATATATATATATATATATATATATATATATATATATATATATATATATATATATAAAGCAAATAAACACTCATTTAAGTCTAGGCTTAATCGTGGAATAACTCGATAATGTTAGTCTATAAATAAATGCAACACGACTCTCAACATGAAGAATGGTGTGTGCAAAGATGAAGAGAAAGGTTTTAAAGTGTGTATGAAGGCTTACAGTGGACTGCCAAAGAAGACTTCTATAACTTTATGTGGATGACACTCGGCTCCCGCCGGTACAAATAGTAGCTATATGTGAGCTCACAAGTGTTTAAAATTTGAAAGCACTCAGTTTAGGATGTGTACAGAGCAAATTTGACAGGGCTTCCTCGCCTTTTTTCTTATACAAATTGCCACCCCAAGCCCTTTATTTATAGAGGGGGAGCCGCAGGTGTACCTGCAGCTGCCCAGGGTGCCCCGGGCTCTGCGGGTCTTGCTGTCTCGAAGTACGTGCATGTATGCATTGTGATGTCCGCTCGAACTTTCAGAATTACAATCCGGGCATCCGACTGAGGTATGTAAGACCTATTTTGGACCGCCGTTGTCGAGAGTTACGCAATGATATAGGATTAGAGGTTGTACAAAGTCATGAAGATGGGACCATACCATCCGGTCTTCAGGCTTCAAATTCTATCTGTTGGCATGCATAATAGTCACTCGGGATTGGACCTCCTTGGTTCTTGTAGGACATTGTTGTGTAGAAATATATGTATGAGATGTTGAGACGGCGCAATGTGGGGTCGACGTGGCAAGATGATGACTTTGCCCCTCACCAGGGTTATCTCCGATAAGGGGCGTCATGAGCGACGTTGCTCGGGGTTATCTCTCGAGATTGACCTTTCACACAAGTGTTGAAGGTCCTCAGTGTCATCTCTGAGGTGTGCCCGTCTTCCCGGTGTTATCTCTAGGTCTTGTACTGAGTTCCTCGATGTGAGTGCCGAGGTTGAAGCTGATTGCATACATTTGAAATAAGCATTTTCGGGGTTATCTTCGGAACTGCAACTGCACTACTTGGGGTTATCTCCAAGGTTGGAACTGCTACTCCTAGTGTTATTTCTGGGACTGAGATTGAATATCTCGGGGTTATCTCAGAGATGAATTGGCCTTCTCCGGTGGAATTTTCGGTATTTGAACTACATGCGTCGGGGTTATCTCCGAGGTTGGGCCGATACTCCCTTGTGTGTTTCGGGTTAAGACCGAACTTCCAAAGAGTATCCTGGATCAATATGAGCTGTCTTCCAAGGTTATCTGTGAAAGACGAATCTGCCCTCCTACAATGTCAATAAAAGGTGTGCAGAAAATTTTGAGTGTCTACAAACTATTTCTGGTATAACATTGAAAATAGGTTGTAACATATAAAACATAAATACAAAGTTCAATTATTGAGGAACCGTTATCAAATGCTAAGCAAAGAAGTTCTAAAATCTGCAATCCAATTGATTTAGAACCTCCAACATAGTGTGTTGTAGTTCAATATCACTGTTACCGCCTACAGATTTCATAAAAGAAGTTCCAATACTAATTAATATTAATCATTTAAATAATACTTCCTTCGTCCCATAATAAAGGCCATAATTTGACTTTCATGGTCAAATTGACAATTTTTAGAATTATTTATTAAAAATATTTATATAGAATTTTAAAATTCTTAAACTTGACACTTGTAGTAAATTCTCCGTAAGTTATTATGATCATAATCACTTGACGTGTATTTTGATTTTTTTTAAGATTTATTAATTTAAAAAATGATCAATTTCATGTAGAAAAATCAAAGTAAGACATTTATTATGGGACAGAAGGAGTACCAATTATCTAAAAATAATACTAATTATAAAATACATTAAAAATGTTGTTATGTATTTTTTTTATAAATCAATATTTGTTATATAACAAGTCAAGTTCTCTAATATTACAAACATGTAGAAAAATGTTCAATTATCCTTCAATAATATTTACTTCAAGAGACACTGCTATTATTTACTCCAAGACACAATATTATTCTTCTTTTTCCAGCTATAATTTTTGCTCCAATATATTATATTTCCCTCCCAATTTTTGTCAACCGCTTGGATATCTAATAACCACCCCCTATTTCTATCTCTAATCCGCTTGAATATATGATAATCACCTCCAATTTCTATCTCTAATCTATGCCCTAAACTCAAATCCCCATATATTTATACCCTATTTTAGTGTACATATGATCTACGGATCCGCACACTAAATAATCGCTAATTCTTCCGATCCAATTCAGTCTCTTTCTCTCTCCTTCACGTACTATTTTTATTCTTTGAGTGAGTAATTTTTGAAGCATGTTTATATATATATATATATATATATATATATATATATATATATATATGTGTGTGTGTGTGTGTGTGTGTGTGTGTGTGTGTGTGTATGTGTGTGCACAAAAGTATTACATTTATATATGATAAATAAATAACCTGTTTACAATTGTCATATGATCATTAGTGTTTGAATAAAATATTTTTCTCCCCTTTAAATCAATATAATATCTTCATCGAAGTGTCTATAAGCTTTTGTTTTCCTATTTTAATAGATACTGGGATTTCATATATTTCCATGTGTTTCCTAGTTGAAGTCCTATAGCGTTCACTCTTAGCATGTTTTAGTAAATCTAATATGGACTCTCTTTTTTTGGGTGGTTGAGTTTTTGTTTATCTATTTGAAATTAAGCCAAATATTATTCTTATGAGGTTTTCCCCTCTCACCTATATTATTCTATTTGTGTCAGAAAGTTATCTGATGAGGAGTTAACTATTGTATTAAGGGGGCTTGAGAGCAATATTAACCAATCAAAATAATTTAGTTCTAGTTGTTGGAAGAAGTCGATTAAGTTTTTTATCCACTGCACTATTGTCCATTGTCAGCTCTCTTCTATATAATATCTTAATATGCTTCTTCTTTTGGTTTGCTTGAGCATGATGTTGGACAAATTATGGTGATTTAAACTGATATTTTGGTAATGGTAGTTAAATTATCAGTTCAATGGTTTGTTATGGTACGTGAGTTGGTTTGATTTATATGTTTTTGGCTATTGATGTTTTTTGCACTCTAATTACTAACTTAATTATCTGGACTACAAAGCTGAGAGAAATTTTAGTTTGTCAATAAATTTGGTTGGGGTCATAGGTGCAAGAAGTTTGCTTCAAAATTTGTACCATGATAATAGTTGTTTTTGTTGGATTTTTATATATAAATTAATGAGAATTTAATCTAAAATAAAATTATTAGGGTTTCCTTTGGTTCGTATCTTTTCAAATTAAAAATGTACCTTTTCAAAGGGATGTAACTTTTTCAAAAGGATGTTCCTTTTCAAAGGGATGTACTTTTTTTAAAGGGTTGTATCCTTTTAAATGGATGTATTTTTTCAAAGGGATGTAACCTTTCAAAGCGATGTATCTTTTCAAAGGGATGAAACCTTTCAAAAGGATGTAACTTTTCAAATGGATGTATATCTTCAAAGGGTTATTTGGAAACCTATAAATAGGTTCCAAATCTACCCAAAACAATCACTTTCAACTTCAACTTCAATCCTTCTCAAGTTCTTAAAATTAAATTCATTCTTCATTCATTAAAAGTCATAGAGAGTATTCAAAATTTTGTTGGTTCATGGAACTCTTACATTGAAGTGCTTCTTGTGAGAGTTGAAGACCATTTTATCCTGGAAGTAGGCGTCCGAAAGTTCCATCCGTAAGCAATCGATATGAGGACAAAATATGCTTTAAGGAGAAACTGTCTAACAGTTGACTTGGTTTTAAAACTTTGTCAATTGCATCTACTAAGTCATTATTATAAAATTGTTTATCTTCTACTCCTGTTTATATACTTAGTGTATAATTAATTTTGGAATAGCAATCTTAAAGCAGATTTTGTGTTCTTCCTTAATATTCATTTTATACTACTTTATAAAATAGTGTTGTGAAAAGTACGCCAAAAATAATCTATATCCCTGGAATTACTTTTCCTTCTTTGTGCAATTAAATATGAAATCAACAAAATCAATTATGAGAACAAAAATAACAAATAACCATCCACAAGCAAGACACCAAATTTACGTGGAAAACCCTCTAAAATTAAGAGGTAAAACCACGGTCAAACTCCTAATCTCCACTATATCACTAATAATGGGCTTATTATAATCCTCTCAAGTTTTATGCCCTAAAACTTGAGGTTACACAATAAATTGAGATAATACAAATTTACCTTTAATTAAGTTGAGAAACCTAATTAACTTCACCACCAAAAAACACCCCAAGCAATAAAGTCTTAAAGCTTTCAATTGAACGGAGATGATGGCGGATACCCACGAACAACAAACAACAATTCTCTCAATTTATTCTTTTGGTATCTTCTTACTACCAAGCTTATCTCATGTCATCTATAAAATAAGACTCCCTCATAGCCTTATTTATAGTACTCTTCCTAATCCATTCCTAATATGGATTAGAAATAATTTATTGTCCTAATCAAATTAGGGATCACATCTCCTTGTCTTGGTCACCAACCAATCTAACAAGTAAATCATTTTTCAACTTGGATTCCTTTCATGGAATCTCCAATTCCAATATTGCTTCCATTAACCCAATTTCTAATTGGATTAATAACAAGTAAACCCACTTACTTACTCATAAAGAAAATCAATTCTTTTCTATATTGGATTCTATCTCATGGGTGAGGACCCATACCCAACAATCTCCCCCTCCGAACCCATGAGAGGAGGGATCACCAACCATAACTCCTTACTCAGAGTTAATTCCAACGAAGTCTTGGCTCAACTCAAGCTTCTTGGAATTTTCAACTATCTTCATGTCCGGCTTTGTCTCATCGGCATGGTTCTTCTCAATGGGAGGATCTAACTCAAACTTGACAGATGTTTGCTTGCCAAATTCATTCACAACCGCTTTGTACACTGGCTGCGAGCTATCACTTTCCTTCTTCACTTTTGGTACCCATATAAAGCAAAGAGCTTTTCTCTGGTGGTTCTCATGCAAGGCTTTTCTCCCATCTCTCACGGCTTTGTACCACACCTTTTTCTGCCTAACTCCCCCATCTTCAACACCTCTCACATGCGCCCGCATTGTATAAAGAGTGTTTACCTTCTTACCTCTAGTCACCACTAGAGATCCTTTGGTGAGCTTCCACTGACCTTCACCAAAGTAACTTTTATAACCATTCTCATCAAACTTACCAGCACATATCAAATTAAAACGAATATCCAGAACATGTTTGACTTCTCTCAGCATCAACCTACAACCATTGTTAGTTTCCAAACAAATATCTCCAATGCCTATAATCTTGGATGCACTTCCGTTTCCCATCCGTACATGGCCAAAATCACCACTACTGTAGGATGTGAAGATTTCACCACGCGAAGTAGCATGGAACAAAGCACCCGAATCAATAATCCAATCATTAAAATGGCACTTGGGTTTATCATTACAAACAATAGCTACATCAACGTCGGATAGATACACAATCGAATCTCTATCCTCATCTTTTTCCTTAGACTGCTCCTTCTTTAAAAATCTGCACTCTCGTCTTATGTGACCCGACTTCTGGCAGTGAAAACAAATTACTTCTTTTCTATCTCTTGACCTTCCCCTGGATTTGTCATCTTCAGGAGAGTTTCTCCCTTTGTTTTTGCCCCTAATCTGTGCGACAAAAACTTGTGAATCAGCACTAATCACCATAGTATCTCTTCGCCTCTATTCCTCGTTAAACAAACTATCCTTAACTGTATCCATAGTCAGCTTGTCATTAGGAGCGGAGTTACTCAACGATACAACTAGCATCTCCCAGCTATCTAGCGAAGAGCTTAACAACAACAAAGCCTACATCTCATCGTCAATTACCATCTTCATCGTACTCAACTGATTTATCAAACTCTAAAAATCACTCATGTGTTCTGCAACAGAGTTTCCATCCTTGAATTTAGAATTCACAAGCTTCCTAATCAAAAAAGCTTTATTTTACGTCGTCTTCCTTTCATACATGGACTCCAATTTTTGCCAGAGATCATAGGCTTTAGTTTCCGTGGCAACATGATGAAACACACTTTGATCAATCCACGATCTGATCAGACCAATAGTCTTCCTGTTCATCTTGTTCCACTGCGCGTCACTCTTGTTTGTGGGCTTAACTCCATCGTTCTCAAGTGGCTCGTATAAATCCTTGCAGTAAAGAAAATCCTCCATTCTTGGCTTCCAAATTGCATAATTTGTAGCCTTAAGATTAATCATGCAACCTACTGTCCAATCCTCAATTTAATTCGAACAAGAAAACCACAAAAAATAACCAAGCTCTGATACCACTGTTGGGAAAAGTACGCCAAAAATAATCTATATCCCAGGAATTACTTTTCTGTCTGTGTGCAATTAAATATGAAATCAACAAAATCAATTATGAGAACAAAAATAACAAATAACCATCCACAAGCAAGACACCAAATTTAAGTGGAAAACCCTCTAAAATTAAGAGGTAAAAACCACGGGTCAAACTCCGAATCTCCACTATATCACTAATAATGGGCTTACAATAATTCTCTCAAGTTTTATGACCTAAAATTTGAGGTTACACAATAAATTGAGATAATACAAATTTACCTTTAATTAAGTTGAGAAACCTAATTAACTTCACAACCAAAAAACACCCCAAGCAATAAAGTCTTCAAGCTTTCAATTGAACGAAGATGATGGCGGATACCCACGAACAACAAACAGTAATTCTCTCAATTTATTCTTTTGGTATCTTCTTACTACCAAGCTTATCTCATGTCATCTATAAAATAAGACTCCCTCATAGCCTTATTTATAGTAATCTTCCTAATCCATTCCTAATATGGATTAGAAATAATTTATTCTCCTAATCAAATTAGGGATCACATCTCCTTGTCTTGGTCACCAACCAATCTAATAAGTAAATCATTTTTCAACTTGGATTCCTTTCATGGAATCTCCAATTCCAATATTGCTTCCATTAACCCAATTTCTAATTGGATTAATATCAAGTAAACCCACTTACTTGTTCACAAAGAAAATCAATTCTTTTCTATATTGGATTCTATCTCATGGGTGAGGACCCACACCCAACAAATAGAACTTCTTGAGTACTTATTCTATACTAATATATAATATATAATTATTCCATCTAGTGGGTACTAACATACTTATATTTTGGACATTGGTTATCATAAACAATTTTAGCCTTCTAAGTTAGAATTATTTAATACTGCATCACCAAAGATTGGAATAACAATCTTAATAGTGTGTTGCAATCACGTGAAGGAATATATATATATATATATATATATATATATATATACTATAATTACAAATTTAATTTTGTTTTTCTCCTTCTATTGTTTCTATTTTATTCAAGTGATTATGTAAATTGTGTATTTAACAGAATTATTCAATTATCGAATTCAATTGTGCCTAATTCTATTACAACCAATGTTCCTATCAATGTTCCTACCCATGTTAGTCATGGTGAGAAACCTAAAAAATTCAATGGGATTGATTTTAAAAGATGGCAACAGAAAATATTGTTTTATCTTACTACATTGAATCTTACAAGGTTTTTAAATAAGGATGCAACTGTGGTAGATGATAATGAAACTTTTAAGACCACATTAGTTGTTGTGGATGCATGGAAGCATTCTGATTTTCTTTGCAAAAATTATATCCTAAATGAATTGGATAATACATTGTATAATGTGTATAGCCCAATCAAAACTGCTAAGTTATTATGGGAGTCTTTGGATAAAAAAAATATAAAATGGAAGATGTCGGCATGAAGAAATTCGTTGTTGGTAGATTCCTGGATTTTAAAATGGTTGATACAAAGACTGTCATAAATCAAGTCCAAGATCTTCAATTGATAATCCATGAGATTCATGCTGATATATGTGATTTAAAATTTGTATAAACTAGAGGTTTTAAAAAGTACTTTATTACTTTTGTAGATGATTGCAGAAGATATTGTTATGTCTATATTTTAAGGACAAAAGATGAAGCAATTGAAATGTTTAAACATTATAAGGATGAAGTTGGGAATCAACTTAACAAAAAGATTAAGGCTATAAGAAGTGATAGAGGTGGTGAATATGAATCATCATTTATAGAATTTTGTCCAGAAAATGGTATTATTCACCAAACTACCGCTCCTTATTAACCTCAATCAAATGGTTTTGCTGAACGTAAGAACCAAACTTTAAAAGAAATGATGAATGCTATGTTAATAAGTTCTAGGTTACCTCATAACATGTGGGGGGAAGCGTTGATATCTTCAAGTTTTATTCTCAACTGTTTGTTTCATAAGAAAACAAACAAGATACCTTATGAATTGTGGAAAGGTCGAAAACCTTCCTATAAATATCTTCGAGTGTGGGGGTGTCTTGCGAAATTAATTGTTCTTGATCCTAAAAGGGTTAAGATAGGTCCTAAAATAATTGATTGCATATTCATAGGTTATGTAAATAACAATAGTGCATATCGGTTTCTTGTGCATAAATCAGACATTCCTGATATTCATGTCAATACATTTATAGAATCAAGGAATGCATCTTTCTATAAACATATTTTACATATAAAAATACACAAGAAACAAGTTCTCGTAAAATACCAAATAATACTACGACTAGTAATCATCAAACTATAATAGACCAAGAGTCTCATGAACAGGGAGATGATGTGACACCCCCAAATCCCGGTACTTCATTGCCTCAAGATTTGGTGTTCACGTAATCAAAACATTCATATATAACTACCCAATCATAATAAATTGAATAATAAAACCTGCCCATATAGGATTACTTTAATAAAAACATTATCTCCCAGGTTATCTAACCTTTAAACATCATATAAGTGCAAAAATAAAATTATTACATCACATCATTATTAAAAGTCTATCATCATAACGATAAAGAAAAATTACAAGTCTTCATCAATTGTACATTTTTCCCTTTTCTTTACTAGTTGTAGGTTTATCTACCTTCTCAACCACAACTGCAATAAGTGTATAAATATGCAAGAGTGAGCAAACAAAGCTCACTTGAAATAAGAATAAATATCTTTATAGCATTTGCCAAATAATAGGCTCAATAGAACTGGATGATATGTTCTACTAACATTACAACATTTGCCAACTCATAGGCTAAATATAACTGAATGATATGTTCTATTAACATTCTAAAATATACTTTTGAGGGTCTAATGATCACAAAGCATGTCCACAGTTATAAGTAATCTTTCAACTTTAACTTTAACAGTCATATGACTATAAGGACTCCACGTACTTAGGGGGATCAATCATTCGTACAATGTATTGTGCACAACCATTTCAACGCTAAGCGTAAACCCCTAAACATAGGGAAAGTTTGGTTTGGATAAGCTTTCAAGGGTAATTGAAGTTTAATGATCATCAACTAGGGAACTAGTTGAATCAACAATGCTTGATAACACAATTTTTGTTTAATAACAACATAACTTAGAACATTTGAGAATCATAAATGAACTGATTCTATATAACAAACTCATGCTTGAAATAACTATAGAGCATAACCATTCAATAAAATGAATAAAATGGTTAACCTTTACTTGAACAGTAAAATAAACTAAGGTTCGAGTCTTATAACATTAGAAATGATATTCATGAACGTACATTTAACTGATAGCAAGCTGGAAACTAATAAATTTCCTAACAATGTATTAACTCATGCAAAGAATTAAAACAGTTCAATAATAGAGATGAGAGTTCAAAAACTACGTTCATTATACAATAATAGAACTTAAGAAACTTGCTTAACTGTAAACAAGTTAGAATGAATCAACCAAATAAGAATTTCCAATAACATTAGAGTTAGAGTTTGCTCGAATGAATTTTAGAAACAATTGACTTATTCAATAACAGTTAAGATAAAAAGCTTGCTCAATCAAAAGAATGAAGTTACACAATGTAATAATAGAACTAACTCAACGAAAGTGTAGAGTTAGAAAACTTGCCTCGAGCGTAAGCTAAAATATTAAAACTCACGTTCACCTATACACAATATTAAAACCACAACATCTATTAGACATACTAATATTCACTTTTCAATATAAAACTCATTACTAGCTAAACTTGTTATTTTAACACAAGTCTTATGCTATCATTTACATTTCAGAATTCCCAAGTGTTAATCATCAAAACACTTAACTAACGTTCATTGTATAAACTAAGTTATCACATAACGCGTTCTCGCTTTACTAATCATTTTTGCAACCTTGAACTTACTAACCACAATTCACTATGTTATGTTAACCTTAATATTACACATTTAACATGTTAACATAATTTCAGACCATGTTATGATGTTTTCCCAAATCTGCAGAAATAGTAGAAGCCAGAATCTCAAACCGTATGGTATGCAATTGCGCCATACAAAACTTAGGACGGCAAGCGGATTCGCCATTTTCGCTTTAGACTAACCTTAAGCAATTGCTTGAAGTGATCGATAAACAGAGAAGGCTAATGAGCGATGAGTCGATTTTAGCCCAATAAACACAAATTTCACCCAATAGACAGTAATATTAACACGTAAAATAAATATACAACTATCATAAACATGATTGCTCACATTTACAACCAATTAGAACAATTTAACACCAACTAAAACTATTTTAATTTCTCAAAATTCATATTTTCATGAAAAACTCAATTTTCTTGACATTCCTCCTAAAAATAATCACTGTGAATTCATTAGTTGGCCAAATCACCTCATTTAAATTACGTTATGCTCGTATCTCATAGAACTAACATATACAAGCTTTAATTTATACTTTCACATTCAAATTAGCCATTATAATTGATACTTTCATAGCTACACATGAAAACATATATATACTGACAAAATTTCTACTACTGTCAAATGAAATTAGCATGAATTTCTCGTTTAAGCACAACCTCCAGTCATCATATACTCACATAATCACAAGTAATCCCATTGTATAGCAACAATTCAACAATTTGAAATTCACAGATTATATAAAAGTTTTCCGTAATACTCATAAACATATATAATATCCAAGTTGAAGAAGATACCTTCAATTACCAACATAATCGTTGCCAATTACTGAAATTGCTGTGAAAATTCTTAAGACTCTCTCTCAATTTTCTCTGAAGCTCTCACAAAACTCGGTACTCTCAAACTTGGAAAATAGAATGCGTAATAGCAAGGAAATCAACTGATATTCAAGCGCAAGAATAAAACTGATACTTAATAACACTACTAATTCCAAAATCAGTTAGTAACGTATATAATATAAATATATTACATTTATTATTTTATTTATTTTATTTATATTATTTATATTATTTATTCTATTTATTTTATTTAATTTCAAAAACTAGAAATCCCAAAAGCCATAAGGCTTGTTTGGCAAAAACCCTTTAAATATTAAAGAATTAATATATTAAGCCTTGTTTGGCAAAAACTAAATTAAACTAATTTAATTTATTTTGGGTTAAATCCATTTTTCTCCACTCTACTTGATCTCGGTTTACAAATGCATCACTGAACTGAATTTTTTTACTATCGACTCATTGAACTACAAATTATTTTCAAATCGTTACAAAATCCGTTAAGTGAGTTGACTTTTAACGGAATATCCATGTCACTTTTAAATAAATATCCACGTCATACGGCTATCATCCTACTTCTCGCCACATTGAAAAATAAATGTGTTTAATTACTTTTTGATGCCTTTTTCTTTGCAAATTATCATAATACCCTCAAAATCAATAATAAAAAATTATTAATATTTTTTTCTTTGACAAATTTGTCTTTTATTGTATTCAAATATATTACATATATTTTTAAAATAAGAGAAATTTGGGTAAAATTTAAAATTAATCATTATTCATAAGTATTTTCATAATAAGCACAAATTAAAAATTAAAATTCATAAAAATAAATTCAAACTTCAAAATATAACTAAAATTTTGAAAACTAATTTTTATTTTTAAAAATTAATATAATTGTTATTTATATTATAAAATTATTAAATCAAAGCTTAAATATATATAAAAATGAAATATTAAAAATGTTCAAACATCAATTATTATTATTTTTTTTTAAATCCCAAAACATTAGATATGAAGAGAGTCAGATCCCAAACCAGATCCGAAAAATCTTTCGATTTGATTTGAAATCATTTAACATTTAAAACCATCTTCTTCTCATTTGATCTCTGTCAAAGAATTATTATTTTCCAACTAAATAACTCAAAAAAAAAAAAGAAAAAAAAAAGCAGATATATCTAAATAATAAACCCAGATGCGTCGACTTTGATCAAATCAGGGAGCTCACAGCTTCCTGGTTGAAGAAGGTCAACTCGGTTAAGGGTGGTGGCAGCGCCGCCGAGTCACGGCCGGCTACGGTTGAGATAGAAGGGTACAAGCCGGTGAGAGAGAATATATTCCTGCTCAAACGGATGGAGAGACAAAAAATAAGGGAAAGAACCAGGGTTCGTGAGGCGGGCGGGACCCACTGGCTGACTACCCGGAGAAATGGCCGCCGGGCGGATCCAACTCGGTGGTGGTCTCACGACGTCGTTGGGGGGCGTGAGGCGCATGTACGAGGATTGCTACTAGATGAGGTCGATTCTGGAGTTACACCGAGTGGTGTTCAACGTGTAAAAGTGGGATTTGTTTTGTAGAGGAGATGAAAGAGATGTATGTAAGTCTCTAAGTGTTAATTGGGAAAATATAAAGTTGTTCTTTTGGGGTTGCAGAACGATACAGAAGTAGTGAGAAGAGAGAAATAGAGGATAATTTGGGAGAGATGATGAAATGTTGTAAGCGGAGATAAACCAGATCTATCTATACAAATCATTAACAACTCTATATTTTTCATAATTAAGTGATTATTGGGGCAAATCTAAAGATTAACTATGATTCTTCCGGCAGATATGAGTTTTGAAGGTTGATGATGGGGTTGAATTTTGGTTTAATCTGGATCGTGATACTCATGATTATGGTTGATGAGGCGACAATAGAGATTATCTGAAGAATTAGAAATCATTTTCTTCTTTGGATACTGTTTCCTCAGCTTAATTTCGTAATATTTTTTTTTCTGTTTTCTCCTGAATTTGGAGATCAGGAACCAGATATTCCTGAATTTGGCTTTCTTAAAAATCATATAGATTATAATAATAAATATAATAATAATAATAATCCATTTCAAAATATTATATAATTTTATAACTTTAAAATGAACTTAAAATATTTATAAAAAAATATGAATTCATTAATTTTATATAAATACATTTTTAAAAATTATTAGTATGTTTAATTTATTAATATAATTATTTGTTATATATAGTAATTTGATTTTTATTTTGTTTAACTATTTTTTATAGAATTGACAATTGTTGTATTTTTTTAATTATTAAATATTCACCTAAGCATCTGATATGGTGCCACATCAACATACCGTTAATTTTTAACAGTTTTAGAAGGATTTTTAAGTTTTTTGTAAAAATTTAATAGTTTAATGAGTTGACCGTAAAAAATTTCAGTTCAATGATGCATTTGTAAACCGAGGTCGAGTAGAGTGAGGAAAAGTGTATTTAACCCAATTTATTTTTAATAACTCCTTATAATATAGTTATTTGTCACATTATATTTAATCAAGTTTTCATATTTAATTTAATTAATTCAAATCACAATTAATTAAATAAATTCTTTAATCACATAACACAATACAAATAATTAACCATTAAATTGAAATATTAATATAATAATAATTTACTTAATTCATCAACTATTTATTTAACAAATAATTCTCCAAATAAAATTAAATCAATTAAACAAATATTTATTCAACGATAAACACATCCATTAAATATTTATATAAATCAATAAATATTTAATATTACATTTAAAATTCTAGAATGTTACATCATTCCCTCCTTAAAAGGATTTTGTCCTCAGAATCACAATTCAAACAATCAAATCGTCACATTCTTCCCTACTTACAATGATTCTGTCCCTAAATTCGAAGACATAGATTAAACAAATAACTCAGGGTAATTTTTCATCATTTCAGCTTCGAGTTCCCACGTTGCCTCTTCGACATTGTGGTTTCTCCATATCACCTTCACAGAAGATATTACTTTATTTCTGAGCACTTGTTATTTCCTGTCGACTATCTGGATAGGAGTCTCTTCATAAGACAAAATCTTTATCAAATTGCAATGGTTCGTACTCGATCACGTGCTTGTAATCGGGTTTATACGGTCGTAACACCGAAATATGAAAAACATTATGAATGTTTTCCAATTCTAGAGGTAGAGCTACCTCATAAGCCACTTCCTTCACTCTTCGTAGTATTTCAAACGGTCCAATAAATCTTGGGTGAGCTTTCCTTTCTTGCCAAAATGAATTTTCTCCTTCCAAGGAGAACCTTTTAGGAAAACGAAATTTCCTACTTCAAATTCGCGATTCTGCCTATGTTGATCGGCATACTTTTTCTCGTCATGTTTGGTACTCTACTAATCTTGTCTGATGAGTTTGACAACTTGATGAGTTTGTTGTACGATTTACGGTCCCTAACGATTAGCTTTCACCGACTTCATCCCAGCACAGTGGAGTTTTTCACTTTCTGCCGTACAATGCCTCGTAAGGTGGCATGCCGATGCTCGCGTGGTAACTGTTGTTGTAGGCAAATTCTACCAATGTTAAATGTTCGTCCCAGCTTCCTTTGAAATCCATGATGCATGCTCTCAGCATATCTTCCAACGTTTAGATTTTTCGTTCTCTTTGCCTGTCGGTTTGCGGATGGTACGATGTACTCATTCGTAACTGTGTTCCCATACATTCTTGTAGTCTCTTCCAGAAGTTTGATGTGAACCTTGGATCTCTATTTGATACAATTGACACTGGAACTCCATGTCTTGACACGATCTCTTTAACGTACAGTTTCGCTAGCTGATCAAGATTAAATCTAATCTTTATACGGTATGATATGTGTACATGATGTGGTTAAGGGTCAAGGGTTGACCAGATACATGATATCTGTAACAAACCCTAAGTATATATTAAGAACGTCAAGGTTCGGTTAGAAAACCCTAGCGAATTATAAGAAACCACGGAAACCCGATTAAAATCCTAATTTAGATTCAGAGAATCCGAAACCTAATTCTAAGTGTATGAAACCCTAAATCGGGAACTTAATGGCGTAAGTGTAAATAATTATAGGATTAATTAGGGTTTCTTGTTAAACGCTAGGGTTTTCTAACCGAACGTTGACGTTCTTAATCTATACTTAGGGTTTGTTACATATATCGTTTATCTGGTCAACCCTTGACCCTTAACCACATATTGTACACATATACACAGAACATATTCATGTATTCCTTTAATCCTGAATAATTCACCTAAATCCTTCACAGAATTTTGAAATCCTCAAAATTCCATCTTCAAAATATCAAACACATACACTAATTTTATGTCTAGGTTCTAATTTTGAACCTTAAATCAATTAATAAAAATTTTAAAAATATTCAAAATTCTCGGGTTGTCACATTCACCCCTTCTTCTAAAAATTTCGTCCCCGAAATTTACCTTACACCTTACACTATACACTATACACCATACACCATACACCATACATACACACATCATCAAATGCTACCCAATACACCACTCACAAGAGTAAAAAATTTCAAAATTTGCTGAGGAGTCATATAGACTATTTGTTTGTCATTTTCGCAAAGGTTATACGAAAATTCATCCACAAACCGTCATTACTTACAGAAACAAAGGGTGATTAGCCCGATATGTCCTGTACTGGCCATGTACTGATTTTATCTGTTTCTCTTCACTACCATAAGCACAAAATTCTACCTCAGTCTTATTGGATTCCGCACCAAAATAATTTTGTTTGGGAAATTTCTTTCAATGAACACTTAGAGTTTTCATAAACTTTAGTCTAGCTGAATCGAATAGCATAGACTCATATCAATAATTCAATTCAATCGAATTATTTAAGTGTAGCAAAACCCCGTTGGCAAATTAAAATTTTTGAAAATATTTTTAAGAATGACGCCATGATGCCGTACTGTATTAACAGTTCATTTGAGGATGCCGTCATTGTATGACTTTGTCACAACACATCATACCATAGTGGAACAACGATTTTAGATCAAATTCACACTATGTATTCCTGTATTTACAACTCCATCAAATTTTTATCATCTCTGCACCAGGTTACATGGTACATGAGTGATAAATAAAATAAATTTTGATATTTCAAATCATTTGCGTCTAGCTGAAATAAGTAGTATAGACTATACTTTAAACCGTTTCAAAAATGATTACGAGTGTACATTTGTTTTTTTCAAAAGCACATAGTGCGTATTTAGCTTGATGTCAACATTTCGAAGTCTAGCATAGCTAGGAGTTTCGGAAAACTTATGTCTCCACTAATAATCATTCACTTAACAATCTATCTGTTCCTATAATCTTCAATACTCCATTTACACGCAACTATACCCAGTTCGTCAAACAACACTTTTGAGTCCATAAATTGCCACAATCATATGAGGTTAAGAACTTTCCTAGTCTGACCTTTGGCGTCCGTTCGCTGAGGGGTTCATAAACATTTCATGTAACTATGAATCAAGTATGTCACATAAGTATGAGTTTTAAGAACTCGTACTTAACCTTATATCCTCTACCTATGACCTATCTATCTGTTATACACATGAGAAAGGAATCACCCTCTTAACATGCATATATCAAATAGCGCGACACAAATATTTCAATGATTATCATTGCTAGAAACTAAGTAGTTGTTACATCAAGTACAATTCCCCGCCCACACATGGAATCATACAACTCAGTTGCCGACATGAATCCTCAATTGAATCCCCACCTACCACTAACACCCTTCTCAATACGAATTTCATTTGATCCGTATTCATAATCCATAACTCTTTCATGAGTTTTCATAGTACAATTTCATAGTACAACTGCCACACAACAAACTTTGTTGTAACTTTTCAATCATTCACTTGATTCTTATCCCTGCTATCAGTTTATCAGATCACGGGGTGATCTCATCGTATATATTACGATTCATTTCTATATCTTGATCGTTTTGTTTTACGATCTCCTATCACTGTACTTTTAGTCTTTTAGACTCTATCTATTCACCACTACTTTGTTCAACTTTATTATCGTGAGTTAGGGAACTGCGTATCTTTACACTTCACCAGATTCGTCTTTTTGAATCTTACCAACTAACTAACTCTATTTGAGTTAGTACTTATCCTAATCACTGCGGTTATTAGTCTCATGTATTCCTACCTAAGGTTCATAACCTGGCTTTGATACCAACTGTGAGGGCCCCGGATCCAGGTCCCAAATCACCTCGGATCCGGTTCGATCATTCTATACCACTATTACTATTTGCGAAAGATATAAACATAAATTGTTTATACATTACATTACACACTATTCCCCAAGGTCGAGTAACCTTAACTTATACATAATTCATAACTTTTCAAACATATAACAACATTAATATCATACAATACAAATCTAACTGCACGCGTCTACTAAAGCTGGAACTGTCTTGGACCTCTCCTTGTATCCGACGTATTCACCTTAATATGCAATGTTTTATCATGATATAGCAAGGGTGAACATGAAAGTTGCCAAGCAAGTTTAAATTCAACAATATAACGATATATCATGATTGAAATGATTTGAATAATTGGCTGGCTATAATTCAACAATATAATTGTGAACTAGCAGAAACAAATATATGTCTGAACAAGTATTATATGTAAGACCCCGAAATTTTTTTAAATAAAAAGGAATTTCCTTTATTTATTATTTTGAAATAGTAAGGGTGGATTTGATTAATGTGGTTAGTTATGGGTAAAATGCGCAAATATTTTAAATAAGCAAGTGGTGATATAATATTCATTATTGTCGGGGAATATTCGTTTGGTCGTGGAATATTGGTACTGTCGGGGAATATTCGTACTGTCGGGGAATATTTGTACGACAGCGCAGCCATGTGTGGGCCCCATAATGGAAAGCGATTGGAGGAAGAAAACGACAAGAATAAGTTGTTTATAAATAACGGCGCAGTTGTTACCGTTAATACTGTTGGAATACCCAGTGGTTAAACACACTAATACGCGTTGTTGAACAGTAGCACACGGTATTGCACCAATTATTGATTCTTACGTAAGAAGACACTACTCAATAATGGTTACAGTAATTACTGTTCAGTATTTTATTTTATTGTTTCAATAATTGCTGCATTAATATTTTATATTGTTGTTGTTTCAATAATTGTCATTACACAGTATTTTTCATTATCGAAGCAATAATTCATATTATCTGAATAATATTATTAGATAACATTATTGGAAATGTCTAGAAAGTTCTCATCTAAGGAGAGGTTTGGTCACCTAATTGCGCCACAAGAAGGAGAAATCTTTATTGGAAAGCCCCTATTTCCTCGAACCGCACGGTTGTCAATATTGTGATTCTCAGAATATTATTTGTGAATAATTAATTATTGATTCATATGATGAGGAAAATATTGATTTTATGTGGATATAGATGGAGAAAATTTTTAATGTGACAATTGTTGAAAATTGAAATTTTATCTTTTTCTGATGAAATAATTCATTTAAATATATATATATATATATTATTATATTTTAATAATATAATAATGGTGATATTTTTACAACGAATGTGGGATATATGAGTATACGAGGAGGAAGAGTATTTTTGTTGCAATAAATATTTAAAACATGTTAAACATGTCAGTGGACCCCATTTATTGACTGAAATTTGATTATAGCCTGTAAAATCGCCCGTTTGTGGATTTCGGCCAATTTCTGTTTGGAATTTGGAAAAACTTTCTTCTGCAAAGTTGTAGAGAATTGAATTTCCTATAAAAAGTCGCGAGATTCGAATTTTCTGGCAAAAGGGCTATTTATTATGAATTATTGAAGTTTCGGAGTTCCAAAATAATTGATTTTTGGAAGTTTTAATTATTTTAAATAATAAAATGTTTTTGGTGAGTGTTCCACATGTTATAAATGTGTCATGTTGCTGAATTCAGATCTAGGAAGGTTGGCGTAGAAAACTTAATATATATATATTATTAATTTATTAAATTTTCTGCTTTGGTGTTCTAAGCATTTTCCTATAAATAGGGTGCTTAGGTTAGAATTGAAAATCACACCAGAAACTGAAGTTTTCTCTCTCTATATTATCGAGCGTATTCTTGTGAGTATTTTGAGTATACTTTGAGTATTGCTATACGGTGCAAGTTCAAGTCATAGCCTATATCCGGTGTTTCAACTAGAAGTATTGTCTTTCGAGGTAAGGGATATTATTTTTTTAAAAATGATATTATTTCTTCAATATCATTATGCCAAAATATTGGTTGAAACTTTTTATCAAATTTGGAACTTTTTCATGTCGGGGTTACTATTCATGAGTTACTATTCACGAGTTACTATTCATGAGTTACTATTCACGAGTTACTATTCATGAGTACTATTCACGAAGCGTGAAGATGTTTTTTGTGAAATTTCTATCTTTTGGTGTCGGAGTTACTGTTCACGTATACGGCACTATTCACGTATACGACACTATTCCCGAATACGGCACTATTCATCGAAAAATGAAATTTCTTCTTTTCGTCCAAAATATCTATTCTGGATACTAGCTTTGATTGTATCCATGTTTTGATCATTCTTGAATTTTACACCACTATGATTATTTTGAGGTATTTTTGGATATGGATAAAACAAAGTACGAATCCTTAATCCTTAATCCTTAATCCTTGTCATTTTGTTTCACTGGATTCGTTTATTTAAAAATATTTTTCATCATCCTCGGTCTTAAATGATGATATTATTGAATATCTTTGGCCTCAGTAGTAGTGCAAAGATGAATGATTTATGATGAATATCTTTGGCTGTAGTGCAAAGATGAATGAATCCCGATGAATATCTTTGGCCCAGAGTGCAAAGATGAGCAGTGTTTTAGATGAACATGACCAATCGATGAATATCTTTGGCACGTAGTGCAAAGATGAATATTTGATTCCATATATATATTGATTGATGTTACTGAGGATAAAAGATAGACGATGAACTTTAAAATTCATACATAGAAGATAGTAGTTTGCATTCTCTACTTAACTCTTCTAATGAATTATTATTTCATGCGAATATTGATTTAAAACTTGTTGTCTATTGTATTCTATTAGATTTTTCCTGTTGAAGACTAACGATAATTTTGTTGTATATTATCTTAGTCATAATATTCTTTACTGGACTAGTTGAGCTCACCCTTTTCCTTTTTGTTCCATTTTTCTTCTCAGGAGACGAGAATGTAGCGATTACTAGTCGGGGTATGGAATGAAGGTTCTAGAGAGAGTTGTTTAGTAGTCCTCACCATTTTTGTAAAATAATGTATCAATAATAATGATGGGGATTTATTTGCGTGTGGATATTGTCTAGATGGCAATATCTGTATTTAAACTCACAGTTTATATGTTGTAATAGTAAAGTTGTAGTTATTTCTGTACCATGTATTTGGTGACTCAGAATGGGTTGGATGGAATGGACCTATTTTGGGGGCGTCACATTATACATGAACAAAATATATCTGAACCAACTGGTAATGAAGGTTATCAGCCTTTCATACCCGACTTATACATGCATTATGTACATAGTACAATTCATGGCAACCAGCAATGATTAACCATAAGCTTATTAGAATGAAACACTTTTAATAGAGTTAAGTAAAAGAAACTTGCTTGAACCATTGATTACCGCAACGCAATTTATAACGCTTTATCCGAAGACCTAATATTAGTAATATAGATCTCCAATATTAGAATAATATCACCATAATATAATACTGTTATATATATATATATATTTATATATATACATAGAATAACCTAAACACATAACACATAACACTATCAGTCTATAACACATATAAGACTCGGTATCAAGTCAGACTATTTAAGTCCGAGTTGAATTCGACAAAATTCTAACATCCCGACGGTCTAGTCGAACAAAATTTCGAGTCTAAGTTCAATTAAATTCTGCCTAACACTTAACAATTACCTTAGATAATTTTAATATCAGTCGAAATATTTTTCATAGGCTTGTAATAATTTTTAAATAATTATTACTATTTATCATGAATTTTAAATCATTAATATCGTATTTAAATGAATTAAATACTACATAATTCTTTTATCATTAATATTTATTTAATATCAAATATTAATGAAATACATGTCATAATATTATAATATTACTAAGTATTTTTAATACCTTAAAATCACCTTTATATAATTTTTTAAACAATTAAATTCATTATCCAATAATTGCTTTTAATATTAAAATATTAATATTTTCATGACAAAATATCAAAAGTTATATTTTATAACTTAAAATATTTTTCTAACAATTAAATAATTTTCATATGATTTTTAAATCATTTATTCTATTTTTCCATAATTTATTTAATATATTTATTAAATAAACTAATTATCATTAATATTAATTAATTAATGAAATTCCTCACAAAATATTAAAAGTCACTAAAAATAACTTAAAATACTTTCTTTTACCATACTATCATTTTTCATGATTTTTCATGTATTTAAATCATTTATTTAATATTATAATTAAATAACTTAAATACCATTTATATTCCAAAAATAATAAATATTTATGAAATATACTCTAAATAATTAAAAAACTATTTTTCAGAATTTAAAATAATTTTTTGGAATTTATTTAGTATTTTTAATAATTAAAAAACCATTTTTATCTATTTTTAATTAATTTTCAGAAAATAATAATAATAAATCGTCGCTAAAGGGTTCTAAGCGGCGCACCCATCGCTTATAGGTGTTCTTGAGTCCATTCTTGGTGTTCTTCGGACCTTCATATCGTAAACTAAGGTTCACTACTTTGACCATGATTATCACAGTGTTCGTAATGATTTCTGGGACGATAAATGGTTACAATTGTAGTACGAATGTAATACTACATGTTCAAACAACTAGATAGGTCAAACAAACATCAGATCCGAGAGATCTATGTCCCACAAAATCGTGTCAGGCCTGTTCTTCATTTTCTGGGTTACCTAGAAAATGAAGAACAATGCAGGTTCCTACTTTGAGCCTTTCAATCATTGCCTTCTGGGGTCGTTTAGTGTGATCTAGTGGTTAATGTGACATCCCAGATTTTTATAAATTATAAATTAGAATTTTATAAATAAAAGTATTATTTATGAGATATGTTGGGTGTGAATATGTGTATGTCATATATTGTAGAATATGTGAATCGATGTGAAGAGATTGTTATATATTAATTTTAATATATATAAATATTTAATTGAATTATTTATTGAGTTAAATAAATAAATTTTGTTTTGATTATAAAGTAATGTAATTAAGTGTAGGAGATTAATTAAATGAATATTTAGTATTTAATTTAATTAATATAATAATTTTATGTTATAGTTCTAAATTAATTGAGATAATTAAATTAGATGAGTTATGTGATGATTGTTACACAAAATTATAAATAACAAGTAAATATAATTATGTGACAATTTGATGAGATTGATCGATGTTAAGCTATTGATTAATTAAAATAATGAGTATTTGCCAAACATGGTCTTAGGCCTTTCAAGTTCAAATTGGTGTAACCTAAGTATTAACTAGTAATTAGTATATCTAATAATTACTAGGAGATACATATATTATATATTACTAGTATTGTATATTATATGTATATACTACAAGTTAGTATGTTAGTTTTAGAAAACAAACCAAAGAAAGAAGAAGAGAGTTAGAGAGAGTTGTAGGAGAAGAAGAAGAGGAAGAAAAAGAAGAAGAAGAGAAAGCTTTGAGAAGACAAAACAAGCCCCATCATCATCATCTCCATCTCTCTCTTAAATTCTTACTAATAAAGTTATAATCTAAATTCCTTGTTTTAATTATATTTTTATGTTCTTTATAATGTAGTTCTCTGATAATTGTTATATAGAAGTACTATTGAGAAATTGAGAGAGATAGAGAGAAATAGAGGAATTGAGATGAACTAGAAGAAGAAGAAGAATAAAAAGCTAGAAGAAGGTAACTTCTAAACTCTTATTTAATCTTTAATTTTTTTTGGGTAGATTTATGTTCTAGGGTAGTAGATCATGCTTAATCTTGTTTGTATAGGTTTAATCTTGGATTATCAAGAATCAAACAAGAGGATTCAAGAAAGAAAATGAAATGGAAAGAAAATTTGAAGAACAAAATTCGTAGGTTTTGAGTAATTGCGGACAAATCTTGTGAAATTCATACCTCTTTGGGTATAATGAGTTAGAAAGTGAGCGTTATATCAAATCGAAGATATGGAAGTAAGCTATATTCTGAAAGTGGAATCACATGAAAACTCTTTGTAGATTTCTTGCAATGTCTGTTTTAGTAAGGCTGGTGCGAAGGAAAAATAATCTGCCCAGAAAATCAAAACTGTTACGGTTTCTGACTTTGAACAATTCATATAAATTTGTGTGTTTTGAATTTGAATAAACTTTAAACTGCAAAGTTGTATATATGGAAGTTTACTAGCCAGACTCGCGAAGTTGAGCCATTTTATGGACCGGATCATGTCCGAAATAAATTGTTTAGTAAGGATGTCCAGAAAATGAAATTTTCTACACTAGTTGATGAATTATAGAATCTGGTTTAGATGGATAAGGGTCTGACTTTAAGGCCTAGATGAGGTTGTAGTACACTAAGTAAGGGTTAATTCTATATAAGAAGGAACAAAAACGGGCATGTAACGAAGGAGTTATGTTAAAAACAAAAATAACGTTTTGTTAAAGAAATTGTGAAGATGAGTTTTATAATTCTGTTTCGAATTAAGATTTTGGGTGATGGTATATTTTGATGATTAAACATATGTTTTGACATATGTAATGAGTATAGATATGTGTTATCATATTCTATGCATAATTAACCATTTAAGATCAAGAGTTGAGATAAGTTAATGTGTGCACATAACGTGCTCGATAAAATGCCTAAGAGTAATAGGTATTTCTAAACTTTGGTATACAAAGTGTCTAACTAATGGCTAATATTGGATATCTAAGTATGAAAAGATGATAATACAAGAATAATAATGGAAAGAAATCGAAAAGGGTAATTTTTGATTTATGAAGGAAAATTAAACATGTAAACAATGTGTTGAATATGCATTTTTGAAACCAAAGTGGTATAATAAAATGGTGTGATATACGCACATTAAACTACAAGTGTGATAGTCTAGCATGTGTGGTGATGAAAATGAAAATTAAAACCGAGTTGCATATAAAATCGTTAGATGTCTATAAAGATATTATAAAGGATAATAAGATAAAGTAAGGTCTTAGAATAAATTTGACCATGAGATTGAGTATTGATTTTTTTTTTATCAATCTCACATACAGTGTAGGTTGTGAAAGGACGCGAAGTATTAGCGTGTTGGTAAAACGCCGGTAAAGGCAAGTCTTTCAGTTCCTTTTTGCTATGTGAACTTGATGATGATCTGCTTTAAAATTTTAGTGTATGATGTATTATATATGTCAAAAGTATGAAATGTGAAAGTCAATCTATGACTATGATGATTGAACTATGAATGTTGATTAAGTAAGGAACTCAATCTTTATAGTTGTTATGTTAACTACAAATGTATGCTATGTTTGTTTATGATTATTCTTGTATGTTGAGCATGTTATTATGTGCTACGTGATGCATGAAAACTGTTAGATTTTGCTGAGCTGTCGAGCTCATTCTTGCAAATAACCATTTTTACAGATTCAAGACATGAAGGTAACGCTATGTGCTACTTGATTGTTATGGATCAAAAGTGATATATGAAGATTTAATATCCTACCTAAGTTGTTATTCTTGTAAACCATGTCTAATGTTTTGTTAAATGTATTAATGTTGTAATTGTAATATTGTTTTGCGAATGTAAACTATTGTAGTATTAAAATGATTCTGAGATATTTAGATGTAAAGGTTGAAGGTTTTGGGAACGAGGATAGTTGGTAATAGAAAATTTTAATTATTCCGCAAATTTTAATGGTTGTATTATCGTTTAATGATGTAAAATTAAAGGTTGACTGTATTATTAACGACCGAAGTCGAGAATTAAATTGTATGAATTTTGGGGTCGTTACAGTTAAAAAGTGTATTAGAGATGCAAAGGTACAATTTCCTAACTTCAGATCATTTCCACAACATCTCAAACGCAAGATTTGGACCGGTCAAACTACGGGTCACGAACTGTTCTTGAAGATTCTAGATTTTCCAGAATCTTCATCCTGCCAGTTGGTTAACGTGGTTTTGACCACTCATAATTTGGATTCCGTTATGAATTAGGGTACTCTAAAGGCATCTATATGTAGTACTGATACCATTATACAAGATAAAAACATTAACGTGGCCATAACCATAACACACTGCAAGATCTAGGTCCTTAAAAAGCTTGTCAGACTTTCTGGGAATTTCTGGGTTGCCCAGAAAGCAGTCTTCGTGATCGGTCAACGGTCTTTGACCAGTCATATCAGGAGATCTAGGCTTAAACCTACCCTATATCCAGTTCCAGATAAAAGCCCACGTGACATAGAATGGATCCAAAACATAAAACACACTAAACAGATAACACACAGATTGAGAGGGCCTGACATTCGACTGTCAGGCCACTTTTTTTTATCATTTCCAGATTTTTAAAAATGATAGATTCGAGCATCTAGATGTTATGGATCCATGATCCAACAACCCAGATCTCTAAAAGGCACCTTCTAACCCATATCTAACAAATCATTAACACAAAATCACATGATTTAAGGATTTTGAAATTTTAGGGTTCTTATACCTTTGAGGCTTTTATTTTGATTCTGATCCTTGTTGATCTGGTATTGGATAGTTATGGACTGATTCTGACTTTGTTTTTCATCCCCCTTTCACTCTTAAACCCGAAATTAGAGAGAGAGTGGCTTGGTGAAAAATGAAAAGTAAAGTTAGCCTTTCTCTTACTTTAATCTATATATATAAAATGATACAATACACTTGGTTGTGTGTAATTGCTGAGCCAGCTGCTGGATTATAGGCACATGCAATAGCCTTAGTTGGTCAACAACTCATACCAGGGAAAGTCTTGCAAGTAACCTACAATTATGCACTAAAGGGCATTTTGGTCATTTTGCATACAAAATTAATGGCATTTTGGACATTGGCCAAACCCTTAGGGTTTAGGGTTTGGAACATTTAGGGTTTAGGGTTTGAAAAATCCTTAGGGTTTGCAATTTATTATCTAAAATATTCAATTTAGGTTTTCAAAAATAGAAAATTAAATATTTCAAAATTATAATTAGTATTTTCTAATTATATTAAAATTTCTTAATCACAAATTAAATCTTGCTAATTAGGATTAACATTTCCTAATTAAAATCGCTAATTTAGCAATTAGGGTCAAAATCACGAATTAGGGTTTATAACCCAAAATTAGGGTTCCTAATAAAAAAATAAATCTTCTAATTTAGAAATTAAATTTTCGTAATTAGATTAGGGTTTTCAAATTACTTAACTTGAAAATTAGAATTAATATATCTTAATTAACATTTAAAGTATTAAATTAACACTTAGGTTTTTCCTAATTATAAATTAGAGTTCTTAATCCCAAAATTAGGGTTTCAAATTTGGAATTAGGGTTTTGTAACCAATTTGTTAAGATTAACCCTAATTAATCCTATAATTATTTACACTTACGCCATTAAGTTCCCGATTTAGGGTTTCATCCACCGAATTAGGGTTTTGGATTCCCAGAACTAAAATTAGGGTTTCTAGAACCGATTTTAGGGTCTCTTGTTAAACGCTAGGGTTTTCTAACCGAACGTTGACGTTCTTAATCTATACTTAGGGTTTGTTACAGATATCGTTTATCTTGTCAACCCTTGACACTTAACCACATACTGTACACATATACACAGAACATATTCACCTATTCCTTTAATCTAGAATAATTCACCTAAATCCTTTACAGAATTTTGAAATCCTCAAAATTCCATCTTAAAAATATCAAACGCATACACTAATTTTCTGTCTAGGTTCTAATTTTGAACCTTAAATCAATTAATAATTTTTTTAATAAATATTTATGAAATATACTCTAAATAATTAAAAACTATTTTTCAGAATTTAAAATAATTTTTCGGAATTTATTTAGTATTTTTAATAATTAAAAAACCATTGTTATCTATTTTTAATTAATTTTCGAAAAATAATAATAATAAACTGTCGCTAAAGGGCCCTATAGCGACATACCCGTCGCTATAGGTGTTCTTGAGTCTGTTCTTGGTGTTCTTCAGACCTTCATGTCAGAAACTAAGGTTGCTACTTTGACCATGATTATCACAGTGTTCGTAATGATTTCTGGGACGATAAATGGTTACAATTGTAGTACGAATGTAATACTACATGTTCCAACAACTAGATAGGTCAAACAAACATCAGATCCGAGAGATCTATGTTCCACAAAATTGTGTCAGGCCTATACTTCATTTTCTGGGTTACCCAGAAAATGAAGAACAGTGCAGGTTCCTATTTTGAGCCTTTTAATCGTTGCCTTCTGGGGTCGTTTAGTGTGATCTAGTGGTTAAAAAGTGTATTAGAGATGCAAAGGTACAATTTCCTAACTTCAGATCATTACCACAACATCTCAAACGTAATATCTGGACCGGTCAAACTACGGGTCACGAACTGTTCTTGAAGATTTTGGATTTTCCAGAATCTTCATCCTGCCAGTTGGTCAACGTGGTTTTGACCACTCATAATTTGGATTCCGTTACGAATTAGGGTACTCTAAAGGCATCTATATGTAGTATTGATACCATTATACAAGATAAAAACATTAACGTGGCCAAAACCCTAACACACTGCAAGATCTAGGTCCTTAAAAAGCTTGTCAAACTTTTTGGAATTTCTCGGGTCGCCTGAGCGATCTTAAATTCCGGTCAACGGTCTTTGACCAGTCATATCAGGAGATCTAGGCTTAAATCGACCCTGTATCCAGTTTCAGATCAAAGCCCACATGACATAGAATGGATCCAAAACATAAAACACACTAAACAGATAACACACACAAATTAAGAGGGCCTGACATTCGACTGTCAGGCCACTTTTTTTTATCATTTCTAGATTTTCAAAAATAGTAGATTCGAGCATCTAGATGTTATGGATCCATGATCCAAGAATCCAGATCTCTAAAAGGCACCTTCTAACACATATCTAACAAATTATTAACACAAAATCACATGATTTAAGGATTTCAAAATTTTAGGGTTCTTATACCTTTGCGGCTTTGATTTTGATTCTGATTCTGATCCTTGTTGATCTGGTATTGGATAGTTATGGACTGATTTGTTTCTCATCCCCCTTTCACTCTTAAACCCGAAATTAGAGAGAGAGTGGCTTGGTGAAAAATGAAAAGTAAAGTTAGCCTTTTTCTTACTTTAATCTATATATATAAAATGATATAATACTCTTGGTTGTGTGTAATGGCTGAGCCAGCTGCTGGATTATAGGCACATGCAATAGCCTTAGTTGGTCAACAACTCATACTAGGGCAAGTCTTGCACTACTAGAAAAATAAGAATACGTGACGGAATTTTGTGACAGTTTTTAAAAATAATCACAAAAGATAGTAATTTGTGATGGACTTTTTAAGCAATCACAAAATAATAGTATATATGATGGCTTTTAGTGATGACTAATTTTGCCATCAATGTATTATAATTATGATGGTCATGTCAATCACACCAATTTTTTCACGCAAAATAATTTTTTTTTTTGTGATGCACTAAGTCATCACTTATAGATATACCCTTTTCGTGATTGCATTTAAGCCATCACTAATATTTTAATATAAAAAATAATCAAAACAATATTTTATGACGACCGTGACAATCATTAAAAAGATAGATTTTTGTGACGACTTTTATTTGCAATTACAAAAAGAAGGTATTTTGTGATGGAATTTTTAAGCTGATACAAAATAATAAAATATATGATGGCTCTTAGTGATGACTAATTTTACCATCATTATAGAGTATTTGTGACTGCCATTGCAATCACCAAATCTTATTTGGAAGTAATTTTGTTTAGTAAGTCAACTCATATATGTTTTCTTTTATATTTTGTTTTAAAATTATAATCATGATCTGGACTTTGGTGTAGTGGTAATACTCGTTATTTAGTTTGTAAATGGGAGAGAGTTCGAATCCTACAAGTATCATTTGATACAATTAATATAGATATAATTAATATAGTGAAATAAATTATACGTAAATAGAGATTCACGTTCTTACACATTTGATCCCTAAAGTCTTATTTTTTTGTGATGACTTTGACAATCACAATAGATTATATGTTAATGTGATTGTATTTGTAATAACCCGAGATTTCCTAAATAAAATAAATAAGAAAATTTGCGTATAATTTTTTTTTTTTTTATTTAATGACGAGAATAAGTGTCTAGTAATGTGAACGATAAATGCGAATATATTTATTACTTGAAAAATTAGAAATAATTTTGGAATTATTAATTACTACAAATTATATTTTTATGGTAATTAATTTCACGTAGCGTAAAATATTTTATTAATTATTTTCCATGATAACATGATTGGGAATAATATATGAAGTGATAATTAGAATTTATATAATATATATTTTATTATATGAATTGTTCGAATATTTAAATCAAGTATTTTAACTTGATATGCGAAAGAGAAGTCGATATGAGATCCAAACCTCGAATTGGGATTGTGATAAAGAGATGAGATAATAATATTATATTATTGTTATAATGATTTTACAAGATAATAATTATGTATGCGTGTATGTATGACAGAGATAATATCGAAGCAATGACGGTCAATTAGGTCATAGCATATTACCGTGCTGTGAAACCCTAATTATTAAACTTAGTTATGAGAAATGACTGAGTAGTGACTGTGTATATGAAGTTTCTTGTGTATATAAAGGTTAATGTATAAGATGTCGGTAATTAGAAGAAAACCCTAATTACTGTTGTTTGTCGATAATTAGGACAAACCCTAATTATTACAACCCTAATCGGTTGAAGTTAGAGACCGTAACGACTGTGTTAGAACATACACAGATAATTAGAGAACCCTAATGGTCAATTAGAAACCCTAATTGATGGCGTTAAGAAACCCTAATTTTAGAACCCTAATTTTTCAATCAAAAACCCTAATTTAAAATTATTGGGTTTAATTACGATGTTAATGTATAAATGTTTTAATTTACCAAAGGATGAAAAGTAATTGGTAAATGATAAGAATTACCATCTAGTGATTAAATATTACATTTAATTGCTATGTACAAGAATGCCCATGAAATTATATGGGAAATTACCAAAATACCCTTTTTGTCCATTTTAGTGTATTATTAGTAGCATTGTTGCTAGAATCTTTGCAAAAGCTAGCCAACCACCACCTTCTAGAATTCCCTCATGCTACTATACCATTACACCTCAATTATACAACCAAATTGAGCATCCAAAGCATTAGAATTGGCCTATAAATAGAGATCAAAGAGAGTTAATGCAAAATGCACACTTGAATTTTCCTAACTCTCATCCTAGACTCTCTCAACCTCTAGCCAACGAATTTGCCTTTGCCCATAAGCTCCTAATCAAAGCCCGACCACCACAAACAACAAATCGAAAGCATCAAAGGATCAAAATCAAGAAATCGGGCTAGAAAAGGTATGAAATTCTCTAATTTTGAAATCCTTCGATTCGATGTTAATTGATGCAATTGATTGTTTAAAGTAGTGTAATAGAAAGTCTATTAATGTTCTGGGTTGTAAAATCATGAACCCATAACATCAAAGTGTACGAATTTGAAGATTTGAGCAAGTTGGAAAAACCGAATTCTGTTATTTTTCACCAAATGTCAGAGGCTATAACTCTTTGGTCGATCTCGAGTTTTGTTGTTTAAAAGTTGTTATAGGTAGCCTGATATGTGGTCTTTAATCTCCAAAAGGAATAAAGTTCATAGCTATTGTGGATCGGGATTTATAAGCGGTCAAAATAGGTTGACCGGCATTGACCAGCTGTTCTTCAAACCCAGAAAATATTCTAAGTGTCCAGAAAATATTATTTTGGAAAATGTCAGGCCTTATATCTAGGTTATCTTTAATGTGTTTTGTGTTATAAAAGGTTTTTATGCGTAGCTTGTTATGTGGTATGTAACCTCCAAAACGAATCAGTCCATATATATTATGGATTAAGAGTTATTTAAGGTCAAAGTGGGTTGGCCAAGATTGGAAAAAATTCGGGCAAAATTTTTTTTTAAGTGTTGATTTTCCGACAAGGTTTGACCATACTTTATCTCGCTTTATTTCTTGTTGTTATGATGATGTTAAGTGTTAGAATTGTAGTCCTACATGTTTTCTACACACTAGAAGTGATAGAGCACAAAAATGTTACCACGATCACCAAGTTATAGAGGTCCAAAGTAGGCACCTCAAGTCATTTTTAAATGAAGAAACGACTTTAAGTACTACTTTGAGGTTCGATTTCTCCCAGATCTGATGTTGTTTAGAGGTCATGTTTGTTGGATCTTGTGTTCTTACATTTCCTCTACAAGACCCAATTTATAGATTGTCCAAAGTCGTTAAGATGAGAGAGTTATTCACGGTCAAAGTAGCCCACTTTGGTTACGCCTTATGAAGATCCTGGTAGGCTCAAGAACACCTATAATGACAGTTCTGGCTACTATAGGGGCCTTTAGCGACGCTTTTAATTATTTTAATTTCTCGATTTTTGAAAATTAATTTAAAAATTAGAAAAATTAGTTTTTAATTATTAAAATACCAAATAAATTATGAAAAATTATTTTAAAGTCTAAAAATAGTTTTTAATTATTTTGAGTATATTTCATAAATATTTAATATTTTTGAAATATAAAGGTATTTATTTATTTAATTATAATATTAAATAAATGATTTAAAATAGTTTTAATTCATGAAAAATCATGAAAAATTATATTATGGTATAAGAAAATATTTTAAGTTATTTCCCATGACTTTAATTATTTTGTGATGAATTTCATTAATTAATTATATATTAATGATATTAAAGTTATTTAATGATTATATTAAATAATTTAGTTTAAAAATGATTTTAATATTATAAAAATCATTTTAAATGAAATTAAAGTATTTAAAATATTTTAAGTTATAAAATATAACTTTTAATATTTAAAGGATAATTTCATTAATAATTTAATATTAATGATATTAAGATAATATTAGTGATATTTAGTTTATTTAATATTTATATTAAATAAATAGTTTAAAAATGGTTTTATTTATTTAAAAATCATTTAAAGAGGATATTAAGGATTTAAAAATATTTTAAGTTATAATTAATGACTTTTAATATTTGGATGAATAGTACATTAATATTTATATATTAATGGTGATTATTTAAAAATGATTTTAATTGTTTTAAAAATCATTTAAGGGTAATATAAATGTTTTAAAAATAGTTTGAGTTATTATAAATAACTTTTATATTTTGGCAATGGTTTCATTAATAATTTAATATTAATTAATTATTAATGATAATAGAATTGTTTGATGTTTAAATCATTTAATTATGATTAGATGTTTGAAAGTTATAAATTTACCAAACTAGTTGACTTGAGAACCTATGTTATGAAGTCCAGATTTGATGAAGAGCACCCATAAGTAATGTATTATATCACTATAAGCCCTTGAGTGATGATTTGATTTATTTTAAATTTTTCAATTTCCTCGAAAATTCAAAAAATGATTAAAAGTAAAATGTCCGATATTTACGAGATGTTGAGGTATAGAATAAGAGTCTTAGACTCAGATTTATTCGATAAAGTCAAGTTTACGCTCGTCAAATCATTTTAATCTTCTATAATAGAAAGAAAAGATTATCTTTAAGAGCATGGGTGAGATATTTGAAAAATGTATAAAAAGTATAGAATAGAAAGTATGATCACCGCGATTATGTGATGACGTGATTAGACTATGTGTCAATTGTAATAGACGATTTACTATGTGTTATGATATATTGTTCTAATCGAACGAATGATCCGATTATTGATAGGTTGTGATAAAGAGATAAAACCTAAGTTGAGATTTGTAATCGTGAATCGTGGCAAGTATCTTACCTTTGCATTTCCTTTATGCAATGGACATGAGTAAGAAGTTTCGAAATTATTCTATTTCGCATGCATTATGTACGCTTTGATTATCAACATGTTAGCTCATATATATATTACATTTAAGTTGATTTCTAATGGTTATACAAGTGTCCCCACTTGGATAATCATGGCATTTATTCACATGTTGATACACCTTTGTCAATTACTCGTATATATATATATGTTGAATTACATATTATTGTTGAGCAAGATTAAAACCTTGTGTTTGGAACCGTGTACATGTATGAACATCCCGATAATGGGAAAATTTTTATGCTCTTCTTGCGGACAAAGGGTGAGCGATGAATTTCGCTCTGAGTTATGTAGTATTGATCAATCTGAAATACAATGAATGATCACCCTCTGTGCTAAGTAAGTTATATTGATTTCTAGGATGAATTTCGCTAAACCTTTTCGAAAATGAAAAACCATGTTTATAGTATGTTTCTTAAACCCTATTCATGGGTGGAGCCTCATTTCAAGAATTTGAAAGAGAGTTGTTATGTGAATTTTTATCAAGACAGATTACTTCACAACTTTCTATTCGTTTGTAGAAGTGTTATGTAAAGAGAATACTTATATTCTTTCGAATTTTATATATAATTGCTATTACTTCTTTGGGCACTCAAATGCTCATCCTTGCTTAAACTAAATGTTTTCGATTCGACGATCGACTCAAGGCTCGAGTACGAACAAGGAAAAGAAAAGCTATTCAATGAGATTTAGTATGAGTTAATGGTTATAGTTAGTAAGACAATGGAATCTATTGTCGATATTGTAAGGAATGTATTTGAAGGTCACGTGCACTGGGAAGTAAACTTTGATGTATGTAAATTAAGTTCTAATGTATTATTATTTAGTATTATTCACTTAAAGAAATGGTATCGTGGAGAACCGAGTTCGGGTTTCAAGTACCTGGATTTGGGGTCGCCACAGTATTAATCATCACAAAAGCACTATGCGTTTACGTGATTGCCAAAACCATCACGTAAAACCTTTCTTGGTGGGCGTATACAAGACGGCCATTATGATGTTTAAAGTTATCACGTAAACCTTTCGTGATGATTTTTCTACTTTTTGTGATGGATTTATGCCATCACAAATGACCATTTTTTTAGTAGTGTTGCAAGTAACCTACAATTATGCACTAAAGGGCTTTTTGGTCATTTTGCATACAAAATTAATGGCATTTTAGACATTGGCCAAACCCTTAGGGTTTAGGGTTTGGAACATTTAGGGTGTAGGGTTTGAAAAATCATTAGGGTTTGCAATTTATTTTCTAAAATTTCCAATTTAGATTTTCAAAAATAGAAAATTAAATATTTCAAAATTATAATTAGTATTTTCTAATTATATTAAAATTTCTTAATCACAAATTAAATCTTGCTAATTAGGATTAACATTTCCTAATTAAAATTGCTAATTTAGCAATTAGGGTCAAAATCACGAATTAGGGTTTATAACCCAAAATTAGGATTTCTAATAGAAAATTAAATCTTCTAATTTAGAAATTAAATTTTCGTAATTAGATTAGGGTTTTCAAATTACTTAACTTGAAAATTAGAATTAATATATCCTAATTAACATTAATAGTATTAAATTAACACTTAGGTTTTTTATAATTATAAATTAGGGTTCTTAATCCCGAAATTAGGGTTTCAAATTTGGAATTAGGGTTTTGTAACCAATTTGTTAAGATTAATCCTATAATTATTTACACTTAGCCATTAAGTTCCCGATTTAGGGTTTTATACACCGAATTAGGGTTTCGGATTCCCGAAACTGAAATTAGGGTTTTCAGAACCGATTTTAGGGTTTCTTGTTAAACGCTAAGGTTTTCTAACAGGACATTGACATTCTTAATCTATACTTAGGGTTTGTTACAGATATCGTTTATACATCACCCATTCTGAGTCGCCAAATACATGGTACAGAAACAACTACAACTATATTAATACAATTATCGTGCAAAATACGACAACACATAAACTGTGAGTTTAAATACAAATATTATCTTCTAGACAATATCCACACTCAAATAAGTCCTCATTACAATTATTAATAAATTATTTTACAGAATAGTGAGGACTACTGGAACAACTTCTAGAACCATCATTCCACACCCCGACTAGTACTCGCTATATTCTCGCCTCCTGAGAAGAAAAATGGAACAACAAGGAAAAGGGTGAGCTCAACTAGCCTAGTAAAGAACATTATGACTAAGATAATATAGAACAAATTATCATTAGTCCTCAACAGGGAAAAATCTAATAGAATACAATAGATAACCAGTTTTAAATCAATCTTCGCAACGGAAATAATAATTCATTAGAAGAGTTAAGTAGAGAATGCAAACTACTAACTTCTATATATGAATTTAAAAGTTCATCGTCGATATTTTATCCTTGTAACATCAATCAATATATATCTGGAATCAAATATTCATCTTTGCACTACAGGCCAAAGATATTCATCAGTTGGTCATGTTCATCTAAACACTTGTTCATCTTTGCACTACGGGCCAAAGATATTAATCAGTCGGTCATGTTCATCTCAACACCTATTCATCTTTGTACTATGGGCCAAAGATATTCATCAAGAAATCATTCATCTTTGCACTACAGGCCAAAGATATTCAGTAATATCATCATTTAGGACTGAGAATGATGAAAAATACTTTAAAGAAAACGAATCCAGTGAAACAAAAGAACAAGTATTACGGATTCGTACTTTAAATAATCCTAGTTCAAAAATACTTCATAAATAACCAGATTGGAGTAAAATTCAAGAATGAAGATCAAAACATAGATCCAATCAAAGATAGGAATCATAACAGACAATCTCGGACACAAAAAAGAAAATTTAATTTTTTTGTGAATAGTGTCGTATTTGTGAATAGTAACCCCGACCTCAAAAGATAGAAATTTTACAAAAAATATCATCATGCTTCGTGAATAGTACTCGTGAATAGTAACTCGTGAATAATAACTCATGAATAGTAACTCGTGAATAGTAACTCATGAATAGTAACCTCGACATGAAAAAGTTTCAAATTTGATAAAAATTTCCAACCAATATTTCGGCATAATGATATTGAAAAAATAATATTATTTTCGAATAAAATAACATCCATTACCTCGTAAAGACAGTACTTCTAGTTGAAACACTGAATATAAGCTATGACTTGAACTTACACCGTATAGAAACACTCAAAGTATTAAAATACTCACAGGAATACGCTCGATATATAGAGAGAGAAAGAGAGAGAAATCTATAGTTTCTGGTGTGATTTTTAATTCTAACCTAAGCACCCTATTTATAGGAAAATGCTTAGAACACCAAAGCAGAAAATTTAATAAATTAATAATATTTTCAAAACTTATTCATACGCACACCTTTGGATCTGATTTCAGCCACCAAAATAGTCCACCATAATGATAACAACGTTTTTCTAAACAAAAATATTTAAAACTTCCAAAATTTAATTATTTCGGAACTTTGGAACTTCAATAATTCATAATAAATAGCCTTTTTATCAGAAAATTCGAATCTTGCTATTTTTTTTTATAGGAAATTCAATTCTCTACAACTTTGCAGAAGAAAGTTTTTCCAAATTCCAAACAGAAATTGACCGAAATTCATAAACGGACGATTTTACAAGCTATAATCAAATTTCAGTCATGAATGTGCGATATACTCATATATCCCACATTCATTGTAAAAATATCACCATTATTATATTATAATAATATAATAAAATATTATTTTATCAGAAAAGATAAAATATCAATTTTTAACAATTGTCACTTTAAAAATTTTCTCCATCTATATCCACATAAAATCAATATTTCCCTTATCATATAAATCAATAATTAATTATTCACAAATAATATTACGAATCACAATCTCGGCACCAGTGCCGTTCTAGGAAAGAGGGGCTTTCAATAAGAATTTGTCCTTCATCAAGCATAATTAGATGACCAAACCTCTCCTTAGATGTAACTTTCTAGACATCGCCAATAATGTTATCTAATAATATTATTCGGATAATATAAATTATTGTCTGATAATAAAAAATACGGTTGTAGTGACAATTATTGAAATAACGAAGAATATAAAAAAATCAATGCAAAGAATTATTGAATCACTAAAATAAAATCTTTGAATAAGAATTACTCAGTAACAATTATCGAGTAGTGCCTTCACGTAAGAATCAATAATTGGTGCAATACCGCAATATTCTTTGTAACCAAGCATATTCTTGTGTTTTAACCACCGTGGTATTCCAACAAGATTAATGGTAACAATCATACCATTATTTATAAACAACTTATACTTGTCGTTTTCTTCATCCAATTGCTTTTCGTTATGGGGCCCACACAAGACTACGCCGTCGTACGAATATTCCCCGACAGCAAGAATATTCCACGACCAAACGAATATTCTCCGACAACAATGAGTATTTTATAACCACTTGCTTATTTGAAATATTTGCACATTTTACCCATAACTAACCACATTAATCAAATCAATCCTTACTATTTCAAAATAGTAAATAGAGGAAAATAAATTTTATTTATTAATAATTTGGGGTCTTACAACCTCACCTCCTTATGAAATTTCGTTCTCGAAATTGACGTACGTACCAGGTGTTTCGAAAAGATGAGGATACCTCTCTTTCATTTCCGTTTCTAACTCCCAGGTCATTTCCTCGATAGCATGGTTTCTCCACAAAACTTTAACTTGTGGTATGACCTTCGTGCGTAGGACATGTTCCTTCCTATCCAAAATCTTGACAGGTACCTCTTCATACGTTAAGTCTTCGGCTATCTCATCCGGTTCTAACTCAATAACATGGTTCGGGTCGTCCACATATTTACGTAACATCGATACGTGAAAAATGTTATGAACACGCGTCATACTTGGCGGTAAAACGAGTCTATAGGCAACAGTTCCTATTCGATCTAGGATTTCAAATTGACTAATAAATCGAAGGTTTGAGCTTTCCTCACATCGCCAATTCTCGCTTTTGGAATAACAACTTCTTGTACCTCCTTCTTCATATTGATCAGCTCCGGTGTGTAGCTTGAACGTTTTTAACTTTATCGATTAAAGTCGGTTCTACTTGTATATCATCACGTGAGTCCCTATAGTCTTTAACTCTATATCTATCATTTGTAAGTTATATGAAATGGGTCTTTGACAATATCGAATTCGTACTCGTATACGATCTTTTACTCAACACGTCAGCTACCATGTTCGCTTTTCCAGGAGGGTATGGTCAGAACATGTGCCGAAATGAGTCTCCTATTGAGTTCTTCGAAGCTCTTCCCACATTCCTTGCTCCATTCGAATTTTGTATCTCAACGAGTCATCTGCGTTAATGGAGTAGCGATTCGAGAAAATCTTTCCACAAAATATTCGATAATAACCAGCTAAGCATAGAAAGCTACGCATTTCGATTACTGACTTAGGTTTCTCTCAACTGTGACTCATATCCCAATCTTGGATAGCACGTCACAATGACACCTATCGCTTTACTACCGTATTTAATATGGCGTCCCCTACGAGAGTCCGGCTTGGTGCATTCCACAAAGGAAGTCACCAGATAAAGGCTCAGGTACCATATTCTATAGTTGAATTTTTAACTCCTGAAGTTCAATAGGAGCCATGAGATTTTAGAAATGGGTTTTGTACCCGGTTCAAAGTCGATACAAAATTCAATATCACACTTTGGGAGTAAGCCAAGAAATTCTTCAGGAAATTTACTAACAATAGAAATATCATTCAAATCTGACTTTTTTTTGTTTAAGTCCATAACATGGGCTAAGAAAGCTTGACATCCATTTTTTAATAAACGAATGACTTTATGGCTTGATATGAAAGTGTTTGACTTCAATGGTTTGGTTGCTTGAATTCGAATAACAGGTTGCTTAGGAATATGAAAACTAACAACCTTACGAAAGCAATCAATTTTGGCATGATGAGTAGTTAATCAATCAATCCCCAAAATCACATCAGAAGTAAGTATCTTTAAAGAAATAAGGTCAACAAGTAATGCGATGGTGCCAACTTTGATCAAACAAGATTTATAAACAGTGGATGTGATGAAAGTTTCTCCTAACGGAGTTTCCACAGATTGGTCAAAGTCTAATTTCTCCGGAGTTAAGTTTAAACGTTGAGCACAAGCAGGAGAGATAAATGAATGGGTAGCACCGGTATCTAATAATGTATAAACTTCGTATGAATTTATGATTAGCTTATCCGTGATCACCTAGTTTGGGTTCCTCGCATGTTGACCAGTCATGACAAACGCTCTTCCAGGAACCGTTGACTTTGACTTTTCTGGGATAGCCTTTTGAGTCACCATCCCCACTGGGCTTGGTTTCGATACCATAAAATCTCGAGCGATATGTCCTTCCTTTCCACAATTATAGCATACCTTGAACTGTTGTGGGCGGTTTGATGTGTCCCCCCTTTTCCACATTTATAGCATAATGACCGGTGGTCGCTTCCTCTCCATAAAACCATTCTTGTCACCGTGCCGGCGTCTTCGCAATGTCATTGTTGAATCTCCTCTTTTAAAATCTCCCCGACTCGCTTCTTCTATTTTCATGGCCACGATTACCACCGCGAGTGGTTGTCGCTCTTGTCCGTATTTTTCTTTCTCCATTGGTTATCGTTGTTACGATGATCTACATCACTTAGAGTATGATCCTGGTTGTGGTCTCTTGGTTGAACGTACTCGCTATCTCGCTCTAATAATTGAGCCCTGTTGACAACATCTGAATATAAAGAAAATTTATGAGAGATAAGATATTGTCAAATCTCGGGTTTTAAACCTCTCAGAAACATCCTCGCCATTCGCTTCCTCATTCTCTACCAAATGAGGTGCAAACTCAGATAACTCTGCGAACTTAGCCTCGTGTTGGGACACCGCCATGTTGTTTTGTTCAAGTCTAATAAACTCTACCTCTTTCATATGGCGAATACTTTCGGGAAAGTATTTTTCGTTGAAAAGTTTCAAACGCTTCCCAAGACATGCGAGTCAGGCGGAAATGCGTTCACGACTCCCACCGATGTCTCGCCTCGCCATGGAACATAAAGGTGGCGAATGGAACCTTCGTTCCTCCGTGCATCCCAAGACATCGAATATCTTGGTAATTTGCTTGACCCATGTTTCACGCTTGATCGATCCGGCTTTCCCTTAAATTCGGTTGTCCCAACTCTTTGAACCGATTGGTAGTGATGCTCACAAGTAGCGTTGCTATCATTTCCACCAGATTTTATTTTGTACACGAGTCTCCTCAATACGGTTTTCCATGAATCGCAAAAAGCTCCTAAACATCCTGTCGTTCATCGCTCGCTTTCGGTGGTGTTGTTTACGGGAGGAATATTGCCTTCTGTTGCACTTTCCACAGGTGGTGATTAAAGGTGTTTCCACGGTCTCATTAACTCCACCGTTAATATTCTCAATTTGCCATTCTTAAATCTTCATCATAAAACAAGGGTTAATTAAACAAATTAACATATCACATATTAACCATATAGTTCAATCTGACCAACAAATAAGCTTAGGTATGACATACTAGCGAAGGATTACTCGTCTCTCCCCTCCTAGTACTATTCCCCGATCTCTGCCAGAGACCATATCCCTAAGCTCTGATACCAACTGTGACGTCCCCAAAATAGGTATACATCACCCATTCTGAGTCGCCAAATACATGGTATGTAAACAACTACAATCAGATTAATACAATTGTCATGCAAAATACGCATAACACATAAAATCGTGAGTTTAAATACAAATATTGTCTTCTAGACAATATCCACACTCAAATAAGTCCTCATTATAATTATTAATATACTATTTTACAGAATAGTGAGGACTACTAGAGCAACTTCTAGAACCATCATTCCACACCCCGACTAGTACTCGCTACATTCTCGCCTCCTGAGAAGAAAAATGGAACAATAAGGAAAAGGGTGAGCTCAACTAGCCCAGTAAAGAACATTATGACTAAGATAATATAGAACAAATTATCGTTAGTCCTCAACAGGGAAAAATCTAATAGAATACAATAGACAACAAGTTTTAAATCAATCTTCGCAGCGGAAATAATAATTCATTAGAAGAGTTAAGTAGAGAATGCAAACTACTATCTTCTAAATATGAATTTAAAAGTTCATCGTCGATATTTTATCCTTGTAACATCAATCAATATATATCTGGAATCAAATATTCATCTTTGCACTACAGGAAGATATTCATCAGTTGGTCATGTTCATCTAAACACATGTTCATCTTTGCACTACGGGCCAAAGATATTAATCACGATTATGTTCATCTCAACACTGCTCATCTTTTGCACTATGGGCCAAAGATATTCATCAAGAAATCATTCATCTTTGCACTACATGAAGCAAAGATATTCAAGAATATCATCATTTAGGACCAGGGATGATGAAAAATATTTTAAAGAAAACGAATCCAAAGGAAACAAAAGAACAAGTATTAGGGATTCGTACTTTTTAAATAATCCCAGTTCAAAAATACTTCATAAATAACCGATTGGAGTAAAATTCAAGAATAAAGATCAAAACATAGATCCAATCAAACATAGGAATCATAATGAGACAATCTTGGACACGTAAAAAGAAAATTTAATTTTTCCGTGAATAGTGTCGATTTGTGAATAAAGCCGATAACGTGAATAGTAACTCTAGACATCAAAAGATAGAAATTTCACAAAAATATCATCATGCTTCGTGAATAGTACTTTCGTGAATAGTAACCCAGACATAAAAAGTTTCAAATTTGATAAAAATTTCCAACCAATATTTCGGCATAATGATATTGAAGAAATAATATCATTTTCAATAAAATAACATCCTTACCTCGTAAAGACAAGATTTAAAGTTGAAACAACTTGGATATAAGCTATGACTTGAACTTACAATCAGTATAGCAACACTCAAAGTATTAAAATACTCACAAGGATACGCTTCGATATATAGAGAGAGAAAGAGAGAGAAATCAGAAGTTTACGGTGTGATTTTCAATTCTAACCTAAGCACCTATTTATAGAAAATGCTTAGAACACCAAAGCAGAAAATTTAATAAATTAATAATATTTTCAAAACTTATTCATACGCACACCTTTGGATCTGATTTCAGCCACCAAAATAGTCCACCATAATGACAAAAACGTTTTTCTAAACAAAAATATTTAAAACTTCCAAAATTTAATTATTTCGGAACTTCGAAACTTCAATAATTCATAATAAATAGCCCTTTTATCAAAAAATTCGAATCTTGCAACCTCTTATAGGAAATTCAATTCTCTACAACTTTGCAGAAGAAAGGTTTTCCAAATTCCAAACAGAAATTGACCGAAATCCATAAACGGACGATTTTACAGGCTATAATTAAATTTCAGTCATGAAATGGGGTCCACCGACACACAAAACATGTGTTAAACAATTTTTGCAACAAAAATACTATTCCTCCTCATATACTCATATATCCCACATTCATTGTTAAAATATCACCATTATTATATTATAATAATATAATAAAATATTATTTTATCAGAAAAGATAAAATATCAATTTTTAACAATTGTCACTTCAAAAATTTTCTCCATCTATATCCACATAAAATCAATATTTCCCTCATCATATAAATTAATAATTAATTATTTACAAATAATATTACAGAATCACAAAGATCGGGCTGTGGTAGCTTCCCAAGAGAGAGGGCTTTCCAATAAGAATTTCTCCTTACTAATACAAGAATTAGGTGACCAAACCTCTCATTAGATGAACTTTCTAGACATTGCCAATAATGTTATCTAATAATATTATTCGATAATATGAATTATTGCTCCAATAATAAAAAATCGTGTAGTGACAATTATTGAAATAACAATAATATAAAAAAATCAACGCAAAGAATTATTGAATCAATAAAATAAAATAATCGAGCGTGTTATTCTTGTAACAATTATTGAGTAAAGTGCCTTTTTACGTAAGAATCAATAATTGGTGCAATACCGTATGCTTCTTGTGCAACCACACATATTACTATGTTTTAACCATCGGTATTCCAACCAATAAGATTAATTCAGAATAACAAGCTACCAATTATTTATAAACAACTTATACTTGTCGCTTTCTTCATCCAATTGCTTTCCGATTATGGGCCCACACAAAATGCTACTGTTGTCATTTAATATTCCCTCGACGGCAAAGAATATTCCACTACCAACCGAATATTCTCCGACAACAATGAGTATTTTATAACCACTTGCTTATTTCAAATATTTGCACATTTTACCCATAACTAACCACATTAATCAAATCAACCCTTACTATTTCAAAATAATAAATAGAGGAAAATAAATTTCATTTATTAATAATTTGGGGTCTTACATATCCGGTCAACCCTTGACCCTTAACCACATACTGTACACATATACACAGTACATATTCACGTATTCCTTTAATCCTGAATAATTCACCTAAATCTTTCACAGAATTTTGAAATCCTCAAAATTCCATCTTAAAAATATCAAACGCATACACTAATTTTCTGTCTAGGTTCTAATTTTGAACCTTAAATCAATTAATAAAAATTTTAAAAATATTCAAAATTCTCGGGTTGTCACATAAATATTTATGAAATATACTCTAAATAATTAAAAACTATTTTTCAGAATTTAAAATAATTTTTCAGAATTTATTTAGTATTTTTAATAATTAAAAAACCATTTTTATCAATTTTTAATTAATTTCCGGAAAATAATAATAATAAACTGTCGCTAAAGGGCCCTATAGCGACATACCCGTCGCTATAGGTGTTATTGAGTCTGTTCTTGGTGTTCTTCAGACCTTCATGTCAGAAACTAAGATTGCTACTTTGACCATGATTATCACAGTGTTCGTAATGATTTCTGGGACGATAAATGGTTACAATTGTAGTACGGATGTAATACTACATGTTCCAACAACTAGATATGTCAAACAAACATCAGATCCGAGAGATCTATGTCCCACAAAATCGTGTTAGGTCTGTTCTTCATTTTCTGGGTTACCTAGAAAATGAAGAACAGTGCAGGTTCCTACTTTGATCCTTTCAATCGTTGCCTTCTGGGGTCGTTTAGTGTGATCTAGTGGTTAAAAAGTGTATTAGAGATGCAAAGGTACAATTTCCTAACTTCATATCATTACCACAACATCTCAAACGCAAGATCTGGACCGGTCAAACTACGGGTCACGAACTTTTCTTGAAGATTCTGGATTTTCCAGAATCTTCTTCCTGCCTGTTGGTCAACGTGGTTTTGACCACTCATAATTTGGATTCCGTTACGAATTAGGGTACTCTAAAGGCATATATATGTAGTATTGATACCATTATACAAGATAAAAACATTAACGTGGCCAAAACCATAACACACTGTAAGATCTAGGACGTCCTTACAAAGCTTCGGACTTTACTCGGGAATTTCTAGTCGCCCGTAGCGATCTTAAATGATTGGTCAACGGTCTTTGACCTGTCATATCAGGAGATCTAGGCTTAAACTGACCCTGTATCCAGTTTCAGATCAAAGCCCACATGACATAGAATGGATCCAAAACATAAAACACACTAAATAGATAACACATACAGATTGGGAGGGCCTGACATTCGACTGTCAGGTCACTTTTTTTTATCATTTCCTGATTTTCAAAAATGCTAGATTCGAGCATCTAGATGTTATGGATCCATGATCCAACAACCGAGATCTCTAAAAGGCACCTTCTAACACATATCTAACAAATCATTAACACAAATCACATGATTTAAGGATTTCAAAATTTTAGGGTTCTTATACCTTTGAGGCTTTGATTCTGATTCTGATCCTTGTTGATCTGGTATTGGATAGTTATGGACTGATTCTCACTTTGTTTCTCATCCCCCTTTCACTCTTAAACCCGAAATTAGAGAGAGAGTGGCTTGGTGAAAAATGAAAAGTAAAGTTAGCCTTTCTCTTACTTTAATCTATAAATATAAAATGATACAATACACTTGGTTGTGTGTAATGGCTGAGCCAGCTGCTGGATTATAGGCACATGCAATAGCCTTAGTTGGTCAACAACTCATACTAGGGCAAGTCTTGCAAATAACCTACAATTATGCACTAAAGGGCTTTTTGGTCATTTTGCATACAAAATTAATGGCATTTTGGACATTGGCCAAACCCTTAGGATTTAGGGTTTTGAACATTTAGGGTTTAGGGTTTGAAAAATCCTCAGGGATTGCAATTTATTTTCTAAAGTTTCCAATTTAGGTTTTCAAAAATAAAAAATTAAATATTTCAAAATTATAATTAGTATTTTCTAATTATATTAAAATTTCTTAATCACAAATTAAATCTTGCTAATTAGGATTAACATTTCCTAATTAAAATCGCTAATTTAGCAATTATGGTCAAAATCACGAATTAGGGTTTATAACCCAAAATTAGGGTTTCTAATAGAAAATTAAATCTTCTAATTTAGAAATTAAATTTTCGTAATTAGATTAGGGTTTTCAAATTACTTAACTTGAAAATTAGAATTAATATACCCTAATTAACATTAAAAGTATTAAATTAACACTTAGGTTTTTCCTAATTATAAATTATTGTTCTTAATCCCAAAATTAGGGTTTCAAATTTGGAATTAGGGTTTTGTAACAATTTTGTTAAGATTAACCCTAATTAATCCTATAATTATTTACACTTATGCCATTAAGTTCCCGATTTAGGGTTTCATATTATAGAAATAGGGTTGATTCTTGAACCCAAATTAGGGTTTCGAATCCCGGTTTTAGGGTTTCTTATGAAACGCTAGGGTTTTCTAACCGAACGTTGACGTTCTTAATCTATACTTAGGGTTTGTTACTAATATCGTTTATCTGGTCAACCCTTGACCCTTAACCATATATTGTACACATATACACAGAACATATTCACGTATTCCTTTAATCCTGAATAATTCACCTAAATCCTTCATAGAATTTTGAAATCCTCAAAATTCCATCTTAAAAATATCAAACGCATACACTAATTTTCTGTCTAGGTTCTAATTTTGAACCTTAAATCAATTAATAAAATTTTTAAAAATAGTCAAAATTCTCAGGTTGTCACAGTATCCTTTCTGAGTCATTGGAAGTCCTACTACAAAATCCATTGTGATATTTTCCCATTTTCATTCCAATATTTCCAACGGTTGAAGTAACCTGCTTGGTCGTTGATGTTCAGCTTTCACCTTCTGACACGTCAAGAATTTTGCAACGCATTCTGCCACATCTCTTTTCATATTTGGCTACTAAAAATATCGCCGCAAATCTTGATACATCTTTGTACTTCCTGGATGAATCGAATATCTTGTGTTGTGTGTTTCAGTCAAGATTTCGTCTCTAATATCTGGTACTGCTGCAACCCAGATTCTTCCCTCGAAACGTAGTAGTCCTTCGGTATCGATCTTGTATTTTACATCGCTACCCTCAACCACTTTCTCTTGGATCGTTTCGCATTCTTTATCTTGTAGTTGAGCACTATTCACTTTGTCCACCAAAGTTGGACTGGCATCTATCTGAAGTAGTCGTTCATCGTATTCCTTTGGAAATTTGATTTCCAACTCTAGCTTTGTCATTGCTAAAATAAGCTCCGCTTGAGTGGTTATCAACATCAACTTCTCCCGACCTTTCCTGCTCAAAGCATCTGAAACAACATTCGCTTTACTTGGATGATAAAAGATCTTATAATCGTAATCCTTTATTAATTCTATCCATCTTATTTGACGCATATTTAGGTCCTGCTATGTGAAAATATACTTCAGACTTTTATGGTCTGTGTAGATTTCACATTTCTCTCCATAGAGATAGTGTCTCCATATCTTGAGAGCAAACTACTGCAGCCAATTCCAAATCATGAGTCGGATAACCTTTCTCATAATCCTTCAGTTGTCTTGATGCATACGCAATTACTTTGCCATTCTGCATAAGAACACAACCCAACCCTTTATGTGAGGCATCACTATACACCACAAAGTTACCTGTACTATCTGGTAATGACAACATAGGTGCCATGCTTAATTTCTTCTTCCAATCCTGGAAACTTTCTTCACATTTCTCCGTCCAAACAAATTTCACAGTTTTCCTTGTCAAAATTGTTAATGGAGTGGCTATCTTAGAAAAATCTTGAATAAACCGTCTGTAATAACCGGCCAGTCCCAAGAAACTCCTCACTTCTGACAGTGTTCTTGGTTGTTCCCAATTGATTACAACTTCCACTTTTGATGGATCTATGGAAATCCCATCTTTGTCAATCACGTGCCCAAGAAATTGCACACGATTTAGCCAAAATTCGCACTTAGAGAATTTTGCGTACAACTTTTCCTTTCTTAGTGTTTCTATTGTCAAACGTAAGTGTTCCACATGTTCTTCTTGAGATTTGGAATACACCAAAATGTCGTCGATGAATACCACTATAAACTTGTCTAAGAATGGTTTAAACACCCTATTCATCAAATTCATGAATGCAGCAGATGCATTGGTTAAACCAAAAGACATCACCAGAAACTCGTAATGTCCATACCGAGTTCTGAATGTCATTCGAGGTATATCCTCCTTTCTCACATTCAATTGGTGATACCCACTTCTCAAATCTATTTTCGAGAAGTATTTAGCACCCTTCAACTAATCAAACAAGTCATCTATTCTTGGCAATGGATATTTGTTTTTAATAGTGACTTTGTTTAATTCTCTATAATCAATGCAAAGACGCATTGACACATTCTTCTTCTTCACGAATAACACTGGCGCTCCCCACGATGATACTCTTGGTTGAATATAATTCGTGTCTAGCAATTCTTGCAATTGTACCATAAGCTCCTTCATTTCTACTAGAGCCATTCTGTACGAGGCCTTCAATATCGGTGATGTTCCTGGCACAAAGTCGATCACGAACTCAATTTCTCTGTCAGGCGGAAGTCCTGGAAAATCCTCTAGAAACACATCCTCAAATTCCCTCACCACTGGTATCTCTTCCAGTTTCACATTCTTTTTCTGAGTATCGACTATGTAAGCTAAATAGCCCACACAACCTTGACTTAACAATTTCTTGGCCTGCATCATCGTCAGACATTTCATTTGTCTAGGCAACTTGCTACCAAAGAACACTACCTTTGACGGGGTCATAAGGTTTACACACTTCTTTTGACAATCAATTACCGCTCCATATTTGAACAGCCAATCCATTCCCAAAAGAACATCAAACTCTCCAAGTCTAATCGGAATCAAATCTACCATCAAGATATTCTCCTTAATGTTCACCATACAGTTCTTATGCACGAATCTAACAGGGATTACCTCCTTATTCGAAATTTCTATGTTGAAAGGGAAATTTAGTTCTTCTCTAGGCAATTCTAACCTCTTAGCAAATTTATCAGAGATAAACGAGCAAGTAGCACCCGAATAAAATAATACATAAGCATTTATATCATTGATTGGGATAATACCTAACACCATAATTTTTGATTGCACAACATCTTGCACAGTCATGTTAAAAGTTCTAGATGTGGGTTTGTTTGATGCTTTACCTCCACTGTTACCTCCATTGTTTATGGTTGTCACTCCATCCTTCTTCTTAGGGCATTCATGAGCAAAGTGATCCTTCGATCCGCACGTGAAGCACACGTTCTTCTTAGGTTGAGCGCAATTTGGGGCGATGTGACCCTCCCCGCCATAATTGAAGCATACTCGTTTCCCCATCAAGCACACACCCTTGTGAAACTTCCCGCATGTAGCACATGCTTCAAACTTCTTATTTTGCTGGTTACCCTGCTGATTTCTAGCACCGACATTTCCATTCCACTTCCTCTTCAAGTTGTTGTTGTTGTTTCTACCACTACCACCTCCATTCTTAATCTCCACCTCATTCTTCTTCTTCTTCTGTTCCTGATTGAACTTTGCCACCGCTTGCCTCTTCACCTTTCACCTTGGTAGTATTGCTTTCTCCATCATTGATGCGAAAGTCTTTAATTGGAATAGGAAACCCTCTTTTGTCTGACTAGGGCTTGAGTCCTGTTTAAATCTCTTCGCCTTGCTTTCGTCCGTCTTTGACTTGATAAAGCGCCAAACCTACTTAACTCGTTGAATTTAGTGGCATACTCAGATACCATCATCGTTCCCTGCTTCAGTTCCAGAAATTGCACTTCCAGCTGACCCTTCGAACTCTCGAGAAAATAGGTCTCGAAGAATATCTCCTTAAACCTATCCCAGGTCATCATCCCTGGTCCTTCTCGAGTTTTATTTTCCTGCCACCAATAACTAGCCTTTGCTTTCAACATGAATGTTGTGAAAGCAGTCTTCTGATCATCCCCTACCCTAGCAACATCGAACACCTTTTCTATCTCTATAATCCAAGTTTGTGCCTCGACTGGACTCACTAACCCACAAATTCAGATGGTCCAACCGCCTTGAACTCCTTAAACGTTGTTCCTTGGTTCTGTGGTTGATTACGCAGCGCTCTGTCGATGCGTCACTAATTGTTGAACGGGGTTAGCATCAACATTGTCGTTATTGTTGGTTCCTTCGGTGGTTCTCTGTCGTGGTGGTTGACGTCTGGGAGGCATTTTCTGTTAAAAATACACTCATTAGGTTATTATTCAACTCTTTTAAGTAATTTCTACTTAACTTGCCTCCACAAAAGAAATAACCACATAATCACGTAACACTTTGAATAAAATAACAACTTTTATTTATTCATAACCTCTTTGAAAATATAAAACAATAGCATCACTGCTATTTATATTACTTTCTTGAAATACAAAGGTTTCAGGACAACATCATCCTCATATCCCATAGATTACATAACACTCGGGATTTACAATTTATTTAACATTTATTACTAGCATCACAACTACGATGTTCTACTAAGATACTGCTTAGCCTTACTACGCTCTTCCTCCATAATCTGGAACATTGTTTTGCGATCTAATACGTACGATGGTAGCATCTCGAACTGAATCGGATAACCCATGACCCGATCTTGAGCTCAATTAACAACGGTGTTGAATACTCTATTCATCTCTTCCATCTTTATTCTCTTTGCTTGTGCATCTTTCACTACTACCTTTTCGATCAGTTGTTCTTTATCTCCTTCAGTCTGTTCTAGCTTCTCCTTGACATTAGTCAGTCGTTCCTCACGATCCTGGATCTCATCGTCTTTACTTCGTCATTGCGATGCATTGTTCACTACTATCTCTTGCAATTCCTCTACTGTATCCTGAAGTTCCACGTTACAGTCGTAGACTTCATCGTATATATGAGCAGCTATCGAGGTTAATGGAGACTCTTCCTCCTCGTCCTCGTCATCCTCATCCTCCTGTGGCAACTCACCGGGATCCTCCTCATCCGTCTCCACATCATCATCCTCATCTTCAACCACTGTGACCACCGGGGCATACTCCCGTGGCAGTAGGCGTTCCAAAATAACCTGAATGTCACGAGGCTCCTCCTCTATAGGCATCTGAGGTCTATCCTCCCTAGCCTGACTGGATTCTCCGACATTAGTCATCCTGACTGTGACATCCCCAAATTCGAGGTCCCGAATCATCGCGGATCCGGTTCGATCATTCTATCACTATTACTATATTTGTGGAAGATATAAACATAAATTGTTTATACAATACATTACACACTATTCCCCAAGGTCAAGTAATCTTAACTTATACACCATTCATAAACTATCTAACATAATACATTATTAACAAACTATATTATTACAAATTAGCTGCACATTTTATCCCAAGCTGAACTTGGCATTATTCTTTTCCTGTATCCAAATGCATTCGCCTTATCTGCAATGTTTTATCATGATATAACAAGGGTGAGCATAAGGATTGCCCATCAAGTTTAAGTTTAATAATATAACGATATATCATGATTGAAAGAGTCTAAATAATAAGCTGGCTATAATTCAACAATATAATTGTGAACTAGCAGGAACAAATTTATGACTGAACAAGTATTATACATGAACAAATATATCTGAACCAATTGGTAATGAAGGTGATCAGCTTTTCATACCTGACTTATACATGCAATATGTACAGAGTACAATTCATGGCAACTAGCAATGATTAACCATAAGCTTATCCGAATGAAATAACTCTTAGTAGAGTTAAGTAAAAACAAACTTACCTGAACCGTTGATTACCGCTACGCAATTTATAACACTTTATCCGAAGACCTAATATTAGTAATATAGATCTACAATATTAGAATAATATCATCACAGTATAATACTACTATATATAACAATAGAATAACCTAAACACATAACACATAACCCTATCAGTCTATAACACACATAAGGATCAGTATCAGGTCAAACTATTTCATTCTGACTTGAATAAGACAAAATTCTAACGTTCCGACGGTCTAGTCAAAAAATTCACGAGTTTAAGTTCAATTAAACTCTGCCTAACACTTAACCATTAACTAAGATAATTATTATTAGTTAAAATAATTTTTCATATGCTCGTAATAATTTTAAAATAATTATTATCATTTATCATGATTTTTCAATCATTACTATCATAGTTATATGATTTAAATACTTTAATCTCATATATTATAAGTTTTTCTTGAACATAAAAGTCAAATATCAATCCAAAGAACTCAGATTTGGAATCCAAAAAGTTTGGATTTCAATCGATATCTAGATGGCCAATCCAAAGAAACTAAAGCGCAATCCAAAGAAATCGGATATCACATCCACTGACTAGATTGCAATCCAGCAAACTGGATTCAATATATTCTCAATTCAGTAAACTGTTTTTCAATCCAGCAAGCTGGATTCCATATCCTTATCAAGAAAACACCAAATCAATTTATTATTTTTCTATACTTTGTCCAAACACATATACATACAAATCATACACAAAAAGTGTTTTTCCATAATTTTCCAACTACCTTTAGTATTTTTCAAAAATCATTTTTAGTGCATAGCTTAAGAAATTAGCCCTATCATGCTCAACTCCAGAAATTCCGATCTCTTGGCACAATCTTATACGTGTTAACGTGACGCTCCAATTTAAATTTCGTGTCCATCGGAGTTGTAGAACTCCGGTTATAGCGATTTTTGTCGGAAAATCACAAAAATTAAAATGGTCATAACGTGGTTATTTTAAGTCGGAATGAACTCATTTTTGGAAAGGAGGTACTTTATAACATATATTTTCATATCCCAAAAGGCCGGAATTTTTCTGACGATCTAAGTTGCCGAAACAGCCCCTGGAAAGTCCTTCTTAGTAGCAAAATTGGAAAAAATATATTTTTCGTACTTTGTTAAAAATATTCCATACAAAAATGTACAACTCCTTTTTCAGTGATTCCACTTGGAGATGTTAGATAACTTATCATAGTATCCTCCCAAAGTTTTCCAGAGTTTTTAAATGTCCAAAAAATGACTAAACTGCTCCTACCCTTTGAATGTCCAAAATAGTCCATTTTTCATTTTTAACAACGAATCTATTTTTGGTAAAACAGTCACTACAACTTGTGTACTCAATATTTTTGAGTACTAACACTTGGTTTTAGTATTTAACTTATATATCTAGCACCTCTCTGTGACAGATCACAAAAGGAAGGTGTACATCAAAAACGGTGGCAATCCAAAGTACATAGAAATTTTAGGGTTCATAAACTAGAAAAATCACTTTTCTCTACTTTTGATTTCGAACAAAAACAATACCCAATATGGGTATATCTAAACATGAAACACTCAATAACAAGTATATTCATGATTTTTAAGTTTAGAAATGTAGATTCAAGGTTTGATTTACAATCATCAAAAATTACATAACAACATGTATTTATACCTTTGATTAGCATGCTCTTCTTCTTCTTCTTCTTCTTCTTAGTTTGATTATGGACCCTTGATGTCTCACCAAAAACTTCCCTTCCCCTCCTCCATGGCCGTCGAACCTCTTCTTTCTCTCTCCCTCTCTCTAGTTCTTTTTAGTTAGAAAAAAAATAAAAGTGATGAAAGAGAAAAATAAGATAGATTTTTATTAGATATATGATTAATACTTCTCTTCTTTTCCACAAACCAAACCACCCATGTGGCTTCTTTTCTTCCTCAAAACCCATCCGGCCATGTGGCCTAATATTTCTCCCACTCATTCTCCCTCTTTCCTTAATAATCATTTCATTAGTATGTGGTTGTTTAGCAAGTAAGGTGGCTTCTTAAATAAATTGACACATGGCCAATTAAGTTTGGTGAAATATCTCTTCCAACATGTGGTGTTTGAGATGGTGATGTGCACCACTTCTTCTCCTCTCCTTGTAATGTCGGCCATGTGGCCTTATACCTACCAAGTTTGCTTTGATTTTTATTGCTTACTTAATATACCAAATGTCTAAAGTGCCCCTCCTTCATTAGTTTTTAAATTGGGCCACTCTTTAATCTTTTGGGCTTCCCATACATAATCTTTTGGACTTTAAATTTAATTTCTTGGGCCATGAAATATACATAGTCCAATACTTTTTATTTACATAACCTTATATATTTAATTAGGATTTCTAGTCCATTTGTTTTGGACTTTAAATAATTAATTCTAATATTCTTTTAATGTTTTGGGCTTACAAATAAAATTTCTTTGGGCCATAACAATTAACAGATTCCAATACTCTTAATATTACCATTCCCTAATTATTTAATTAGGTTTTTCATTCCATCAAAGTTGGAATTTAAAATGTTTTCTTTTATGCATTCAATCTCATAACCTAATGAGACATGTCTCAATTAGGTTTAAAATAATTTATAACTTGAGATAATAAAATTTATCTCTTAGGTTAGTATAATCTTACATACTAACATTCTTTATTAGCACATAATCAAATAAATATCAGTATACACCAAACATATACACTTAAACCCTTAATCCTGAATAAATCTCTAGAAAAATTCTAAATTCACAAAATTCCTTCTCGGAAATCTCAAATCCATTCACTTATTTTCTGTCTAGGTTTATTATTTAACCTTTATTTAATATTTTAAGATTTTATAAATATCCAAAATCTCGGGTTGTCACATTCACCCCTTCTTCTAAAATTTTCGTCCCTGAAATTTACCTTACACCTTACACCATACACCTTGAACTATTCACTATTCATTCACATCATCACATGCTACCCAATATATACCTTCTTCACAAGAATAAAATTTTTCAAATTTTGCTGAGGCGTCATATAGACTATTTGTCTGTCATTTTCGCAAAGGTTATATGGAAATTCATCCACAAACCGGCATAACTTACGAACACAAAGGGTGATTAGCCCGATATACCCTGTACTGATCAAGTACTGCTGGTCGGAACAATTTTTTCCTCTTATCCGCCTCAGGCACACAAAATTTCTTACCTAAGTCTTATTGGATTCTGCACCAAAAGAATTTGGTTCGGGAAATTTCTTTCAATGAACACTTAGAGTTTTCATAAACATTAGTCTAGCTGAATCGAATAGCATAAACTCATATCAATAATTCAATTCAATCGAATTATTTAGGTGTAGCTAAACCCCGTTGGTAAATAATTTTTTTTTTGAAAATATTTTTGAGTATGACGTCATGATGTCGTCTTTGTATTATGATCCGCTTTGAGGATGCCGTCATCGAGTGACTTTGTCATAACACATCATACAATAGTGGAAAAATGATTTTCGGATCGAATTAGCACTAAGTATTCTGCATTTACAACTCTATCAACTTTTATCATCTACGCACCGAGTTACATGGTACATGAGTGATAAATAAAAGATATTTTGATATTTCAAATCATTTGCGTCTAGCTGAAATAAGTAGCATAGACTATACTTTAAACCGTTTCAAAAATGATTACGAGTCTACATATATTTTTTTTAAAGGCACATAGTGCGTATTTAGCTTGATGTCAAAATTTCAAAGTCTAGCATAGCTAGGAGTTTTGAAAAAACTTATGTCTTCACTAATAATCATTTGCTTAACAATTTATCTGTTCCTATAATCCTTAATACTCCATTTACACACAAATATACCTAGTTTGTCAAACCACACTTATGAGTTCATGAACTTGCCACAATCATATGAGTTCAAGAACTTGTCCTAGTCAGACCTTTGGCGTCCATTCGCTGAGGGGTTCGTAAACATTTCATATAACTATGAATCAAAAATGTCACATAAGTATGAGTTTTAAGAACTCGTACTAAACCTTATATTCTCTACCTATAACCTATCTATCTATTATACACATGAGAAAGGAATCACCCTCTTAACATACGTATAACAAATAGCGTGACACAAACATTTCAGTGATTATCATTGCCATAACTAAGTAGTTTTTACACCAAGTACAATTACTCGCCCACACAAGGAATCATATAACTCAACTGCCGACATGAATCCTCAATTGAATCCCCACCTAACACTAACTCCCTTCTCATTGCGAATTTCATTCAACTTATATTCATAATCCTTTCCTGAATCTGTACCAATTCACATACAATTGACACAGCAATCTTTGATATAAACTTTTTAATCATTAGATTGATTCTTTCCCTACTATAACCTTATCAGATCAAGGGGTGATCTCATCGTATATATTATGATTCATTTCTATGTTTTGATCATTCTGTTTTATGATCTCCTATCACTGCACTTTTAGTCTTTTAGACTCTATCTATTCACCACTACTGTTCAACTTTATTATCAGAGTTAGGGAACTCTGTATCTTATACCCCGTCGAGATTCGTCTTTGAATCTTACCGACCAACTAACTCTATATGATTTAGATCTTATCCTAATCACTGCGGTTATTAGTCTCAGGTATTTCTACCTAAGGTTCATAACCTACAGCTTTGATACCAACTGTGACGTCCCCGAATCCGAGGTCCCAAATCACCGCGGATCCGGTTCGATCATTCTATCACTATTACTATATTTGCGGAAGATATAAACATAAATTGTTTATACAATACATTACACACTATTCACCAAGGTCGAGTAACTTTAACTTATACACCATTCATAAACTATCTAACATAATACATTATTAACAAACTATACTATTACAAATTAATTGCGCATTTTATCCCAATCTGAACTTGGCATTATTCCTTTCCTGTATCCAAACGCATTCGCCTTATCTGCAATGTTTTATCATGATATAGCAAGGGTGAGCATAAGGATTTCCCAGCAAGTTTAAGTTCAATAATATAACGATATAGCATGATTGAAAGAGTCTGAATAATAAACTGGCTATAATTCAACAATATAATTATGAACTAGCAAGAACAAATTTATGACTGAACAAGTATTATATATGAATAAATATATATGAACCAACTGGTAATGAAGGTGATCAGCCTTTCATACATGACTTATACATGCAATATGTACATAGTACAATTCATGGCAACCAACAATGATTAACCATAAGCGTATCCGAATAAAACAACTCTTACTAGAGTTAAGTAAAAATAAACTTGCTTGAACCATTGATTACCGCTACGTAATCTATAATGCTTTATCCGAAGACCTAATATTAGTAATATAGATCTCTAATATTAGAATAATATCATCACAGTATAATACTACTATATATATAACCATATTATAACCTAAACACATAACACATAACCCTATCAGTCTATAACACACATAAGGATCAGTATCAGGTCAAACTATTTTAGTCTGACTTGAATCCGACAAAATTCTAACGTCCCGACGGTCTAGTCGAAAAATTCACTAGTTTAAGTTCAATTAAACTCTGCCTAACACTTAACCATTAACTAAGATAATTATTATTAGTCAAAATAATTTTTCATAAGCTCGTAATAATTTTAAAATAATTATTATCATTTATCATGAGTTTTCAATCATTACTATCATAGTTATATGATTTAAATACTTTAATCTTATATATTATAAGTTTTTCTTGAACATAAAAGTCAAATACCAATCCAGCAACCCAGATTTGGAATCCAGCAAGCTGGATTCTAAATCCAGTATCTAGATGGCCAATCCAGCAAACTAAACTGCAATCCAGCAAACTGGATATCACATCCACTGACTAGATTGCAATCTAGCAAACTGGATTCAATATATTCTCAATTCAGTAAAATGTTTTTTAATCCAGCAAGCTGGATTCCATATCCTTATAACGAAAACACCAAATCAATTTATTATTTTTCTATCCTTTGTCCAAACACATATACATATAAATCATACACAAAAAGTATTTTTCCATAATTTTCCAACATCCTTTAGTATTTTTCAAAAATTATTTTTAGTGTGTAGCTTAAGAAATTAGCCCTATCATGCTCAACTCTTGAAATTCTCATCTCTTGGAATAATCTTATACGTGTTAACATGACACTCCAGTTTAAATTTCGTGGCCATCGGAGTTATAGAACTCCGGTTATAGCGATTTTCGTCAGAAAATCACAAAAATTGAAATGGTCATAATGTGGTCATTTTTAGTCGGAATGAGCTCATTTTCGGAAAGGAGGTACTTTATAACATATATTTTCATATCCCAAAAGGCCGGAATTTTTCTGACGATCTAAGTTGCCGAAACAGCCCCTGGAAAGTCCTTCTTAGTAGAAAAATTGGAAAAAATATGTTTTTCGTACTTTGTTAAAAATATTCCATACAAAATGTACAACTCCTTTTTCAGTGATTCCACTTGGAGATGTTAGATAACTTATCATAGTATCCTCCCAAAGTTTTCGAGTTTTTAAATGTCCAAAAATGACTAAACTGCTCCCTACCCTTTGAATGTCCAAAATAGTCCATTTTTCATTTTTAACAACGAATCTATTTTTGGTAAAACAGTCACTACAACTTGTGTACTCAATATTTTTGAGTACTAACACTTGGTTTTAGTAGTTAACTTACATATCTAGCACCTCTCTTTGACGGATCACAAAAAGAAGGTGTAGATCAAAAACGGTGGAAATCCAAAGTACATAGAAATTTTAGTGCTCATAAACTAGAAAAATCACTTTTCTCTACTTTTGATTTCCAACAAAAACAACACCCAATATGGGTATATCTAAACATGAAACACTCAATAACAAGTATATTCATGGTTTTTAAGTTTAGAAATGTAGATTCAAGATTTGATTTACAATCATCAAAAATTACATAACAAAAGGTATTTATACATTTGATTACCATGCTCTCCTTCTTCTTCTTCTTCTTAGTTTGATTATGGAGCCTTGATGTCTCACCAAAAACTTCCCTTCCCCTCGTCCATGGCTGTCGAACCTCTTCTTTCTCTCTCCCTCTCTCTAGTTCTTTTTAGTTAGAAAAAAATAAAAGAGATGAAAGAGAAAAATAAGATAGATTTTTATTAGATATATGATTAACACTTCTCTTCTTTTCCACAAACCAAACCACCCATGTGGCTTCTTTTCTTCCTCAAAACCCATCCGGCCAAGTGGCCTAATATTTCTCCCACTCATTCTCTCTCTTTCCTTAATAATCATTTCATTAGTATGTGGTTGTTTAGCAAGTAAGGTGGCTTCGTAAATAAATTGACACATGGCCAATTAAGTTTGGTGAAATATCTCTTCCAACATGTGGTGTTTGAGATGGTGATGTGCACCACTTCTTCTCCTCTCCTTGTAATGCCGGCCATGTGGCCTTATATCTACCATGTTTGCTTTAATTTTTATTTCTTACTTAATATACCAAATGTCTAAAGTGCCCCTCCTTCATTGGTTTTTAAATTGGGCCACTCTTAAATCTTTTGGACTTTAAATTTAATTTCTTGGACCATGAAATATACATAGTCTAATACTTTTAATTTACATAACATTATATATTTAATTAGGATTTCTAGTCCATTTGTTTTGGACTTTAAATAATTAATTCTACTATTCTTTTAATGTTTTGGGCTTACAAATAAAATTTCTTTGGGCCATAACAATTAACATATTCCAATACTCTTAATATTACCATTCCCTAATTATTTAATTAGGTTTTTCATTCCATCAAAGTTGGAATTTAAAATGATTTCTTTTATGCATTCAATCTCATAACCCAATGAGACATGTCTCAATTAGGTTTAAAATAATTTATAACTTGAGATAATAAAATTTATCTCTTAGGTTAGTATAATCTTACATACTAACATTCTTTATTAGCACATAATCACATAAATATCAGTATACACCAAACATATACACTTAAACCCTTAATCCTGAATAAATCTCTAGAAAAATTCTAAATTCACAAAATTCCTTCTCGGAAATCTCAAATCCATTCACTTATTTTCTGTCTAGGTTTATTATTTAACATTTATTCAATATTTAAGATTTTATAAATATCCAAATTCTCAGGTTGTCACACTAACAAAAAAAATTTTAAATTTTAATTATTAATCATTACTACTCGACACTCACGAGCACAAAAGTTATAAACACATAATCACATAAGTGTTTTATTATTTCTTCCTTAAAACTCAATAAGAGTTAATCACCACTCTCTTTTCAAAGGTTACTTCCTAAGGCTTTTCCCCACCTAAGGTTCATAACCTAAAGCTCTGATACCAACTTGTGACACCCCCAAATCCCGATACTTCATTACCTCAAGATTTGGTGTTCACGTAATCAAAACATTCATATCTAACTACCCAATCATAATAAATTGAATAATAAAACCTGCGCATACAGGATTACTTTAATAAAAAAATTATCTCCTAGGTTATCTAACCTTTAAACATCATATAAGTGCGGAAATAAAATTATTACATCACATCATTATTAAAAGTCTATCATCATAACGATAAAGCAAAATTACAAGTCTTCATCACTTGTACATTTTTCCCTTTCGTTTGCTAGTTGTAGGTTTATCTACCTTCTCAACCACAGCTGCAATAAGTGTATAAATATGCAAGAGTGAGCAAACAAAGCTCATTTGAAATAAGAATAAATATCTTTATAGCATTTGCCAAATAATAGGCTCAATAGAACTGGATGATATGTTCAATTAATATTACAACATTTGCCAACTCATATGCTCAATAAAACTGAATGATTTGTTCTATTAACATTCTTAAATATACTACTGAGGGTCTAATGACCACGAACCATGTCCACAGTTATAATTAATCTTTCAACTTTAACTTTAACAGTCATATGACTATAAGGACTCCACATACTTAGGGGGATCAATCTTTCGTATAATGTATTGTGTACAACCATTTCAATGCTAAGCGTAAACCCCTAAACATAGGGTTGTTCATCTCAGTATTTAGAGTACAAGTCCGCACCAAAGAAAGTTTGGTTTGGATAAGCTTTCAAGGGTAATTGAATTTTAATGATCATCAACTAGGGAACTAGTTGAATCAATAATACTTGATAACACAATCGTTGTTTAATAACAACATAACTTATAACATTTGAGAATCATAAATGAACTGATTATACATAACAAACTCATGCTTGAAATAACTATAGAACATAAGAATTCAATAAAATGAATAAAATGGTTAACCTTTACTTGAACAATAAAATAAGCTAAGGTTCGAGTCTTATAACATTAGAAATAATATTCCTAAACGTACATTTAACTGATAGCAAACTGGAAACTAAAAACTTGCGCAACAATGTATTAACTCATGCTAAGAAGTAAAACAGTTCAATAATAGAGAGGAGAGTTCAAAAACTACGTTTATTATACAATAATAGAACTTAAGAAACTTTCTTAATTGTAAACAAGTTAGAATGAATCAACCAAATAAGAATTTCCAATAACATTAGAGTTAGAGTTTGCTCGAATGATTTTTAGAAACAATTGACTTATTCAATAACAGTTAAAATAAAAAGCTTGCTCAATCAAAAGAATGAAATTACACAATGTAATAATAGAACTAACTCAACGAAAGTGTAGAGTTAGAAAACTTGCCTCGAGCGTAAGCTAAAATATTAAAGCTCACGTTCACCTATACACAGTATTAAAACCACAACATCTATTAGACATACTAATATTCACTTTTCAATATAAAACGCATTACTAGCTAAACTTGTTATTTTAACACAAGTCTTATGCTACCATTTACATTTCAGAATTCCCAAGTGTTAATCATCACAACACTTAACTAACGTTCATTGTATAAACTAAGTTATCACATAACGCGTTCTCGCTTTACTAATCATTTTTGCAACTTTGAACTTACTAACCACAATTCACTATGTTATGTTAACCTTAACTTTACACATTTAACATGCTAATATAGACACTCGAAATTTTATGCACACCTGTCACTAATATTTGAGGAGGACAGATTCGACTTTCAAGAGGGAACCCTGGAAGATAATTCATATCCATTTCGGATACTACCGGAAGTTCAGCATCAACCCCAGGACAAATACTGGGAGTAACAATTCCAATCTTGAAGATAACCCCGAGGAGTGCAGATCCAATACTGGAACACACACCGGAGAAGACCGATTAATCTCAAAGATAACCCCGAGGTATCCAGTCTCAGTCCCAATCTTGGGAATAACTACCAACCTTGGTGATCAGGCCAAGAATGCAGTTCTGGCGATAACCCTTGAAATGCTTGTTTCAAATACAACTAGCTTCAATCTCGGCGCTCATAACGAGATACCCAGTATCAACCCAAAGATTACACAGGGAGGATATGCACACCTCAAAGTTGACACTGAGGACCTTCAACACTTGCAGCAGTCCAATCTCAACAATAACCCTGAGCAACGTCTGCTTTATCAGCCCAAACTGGCGATAACTCCGGTGAAGGGCCAAGGAATCATCTCGCCACTCTAAAGCCACATCACATCGTCTCAACATTTCATACACACATCTCTACACAATGATGTCCCACAAGAATCAAGGAAAACCAATCCCGAGTGACTATTGTGCGGGGTAACTGATAGAATTTGAAGCTTGAAGACCAGAGGGCATCGTCCCATCTTCAATGACTTTGTACAACCTCTAATCCCATGCCATTGTACAACTCTCGACAACGGCGGTCTGAAATAGGTCATATATACCTCAGTCGGATGCCCGGATTGCAATTCTGAAAGTTCGAGCGGACATTGTCGTGCCTATATGCATGTACTACGAGACGACCCGACCTGAGAAACCCTGGGCAACCCGGGAAGTCTCAGGTACACCTGCGGTTCCCCCCTCTATAAATAGAGTGCTTGGGGTGGCCATTTTGAAGAGACAGAAGAGCGAGGAAGCCCTGTCAAATTTGCTCCGTACTTTCAATATACTGAGTGCTTTCCCATTTTAAACAATTTTGAGCTCACATATAGTTACTTTTGTACCAATGGGAGCTGAGTTTCATCCACTTTAAAGATATAGAAGCCTTCTTTGGCAGCCCACTGTAAGCCTTCTCACACACTTTAAAGCCTTTCTCTTCATCTTTGCACACACCCTTCTTCAGGTTGAGAGTCGTGTTGCGTGTGTTTGCTCGGACTTCTATCAAGTGGTTTTATTTTAGTTTGTATATATATATATATATATATATATATATATATATATATATATATATATATATATTTATATATATGGACTAACATTATCGAGTTATGCCTCGATTGAGCCTGAACTTGATGCAGGCTTTTTATTTGCTTTTATATATATATATGAACTGTGTGTTGAACTTTGTTCGATGAGCCTAGACTTGGGTTTGGGCGTTTACTACTTTAATATATATATATATATATATATATATATATATATATATATATATATATATGAACTGTTGTCGAACTTTCATTACGATGAGCCTAGATTTTACATCAGTCCGTTTATCGTTTTTATATGTATATATACATATACATTTTCGTCCCACACAGGAGTTTACTTACGTGGTGGTTGATACTTTTGACTTTCTTTACGTTTAAATCCCGCTCGAGTTCACTTCGTGGTAGTTGATTGCTTTGTACAACTTTATTTACATTTTTTTCCCGCCTGGAGTTTCCTCCATTGTGGTTGATAGCTTTACAGCTTTATTTATATTTTGTCCCACCTGGAGTTTCCTCCGCGGTGGTTGATAGCTTTTTATAGCTTTATTTATATTTCTGATCCCCCATGGAGGTGCTTCGTGGTTGGTGATTATGTCTGTATATATATATATATATATATATATATTTAGAGCTTTTATATTGCTTACTGCTTTCATACAAATTGCGGTATCATGTGCGCCTAGGAATCATGTGATCACAGATTCATCCTATTGGATCTAGATTCGGTTCCCGTGATGGGCATTTTCAACTGTAAGCAGCTTGTAAATTATTCTGCGGTGTCTGAATTTCCTCAGATGGTTTTCATACCCATGAGGAAGTCGGCATTATTTTGTACATTATTTTCTTACAGATGCTTCGCATCTCGAAAATAAAATCAATCAAGCCGAACACTTAATAAAATGGAAGTGTAAAAGGTCTCAATTACTATTGAGCATCATGGTTTGAAAAAACCTCTTTTATAAAACATCATTGATATATCTTGCTAAAAACTGAATTTTTACATAAATTCAAACCCTATGTATATAGGTGCGAACGAGGCCTCGCACTACTTCCAAATAACAGCACATTGACCCACAAACACACACATTCAGATAATAATTTCTTGAAAAGAGGCGGTCACCGTGGTAACACGAATGTCGGGGGGTGCATAACACCTTCCCTCCGCATAATCAAGTCCCCGGACCCTAATGAATCTCGGTTTCACCAATTGGTTTAGCGATGTGTCACATCACTTTGGGTCATATGTGCAAACCTTTTCTCGGTTGTGTTGGTACAACCATTTAAAAAATCAACTGGCGACTCTTAACAGTCCATCGTCGACATTATACATGTCGGACCTTTTTCACTTGTTTTTTCAAACAAATCTCAACTAAAATGCGAACACCAAAGAATAAGTAACGGAAATGGACAATTAAAAATCCCGACGTCGACAGGTGGCAACTCTGCTGGGGAACACCAGTAAGAGGACTTAAGCCGGTATTACAATCTTTTCAAAACTATTATCTGCTTGTGTGTGAATGTTGCATTTACATTTATTATAAATGTGTACGAATGCATTTACTTATTGCACTTAGTGCCTCGCACCATATCTGCTTGTGATATTAGTGCTTCGCACATGTCATCATTTCTATACGGTGAGACGCGATGTATGTGAATGTATGTTGTGTGGTCCCTCCACCAGGAGGCTATCCCGTCGGTGTTTGATTACTAGACTTGTAGGAAGACTAATTCCCGCGAGGCTTAGGAAAGGCACCACCCAAATTTGCTCCAGTTGAAAGACCAAATTAATTTCCCGTTGAGTAAATTGCGATGATTTGGGAACCTTCATGCCAAAAAGTCGCGAGAGTAACCTAAGATAGGTTAGCCTCTAATAAACCCAAAACGAAGGAAAGTCGCTTCATGCTTTCTAATTTCAATTACTTGTAAACACAATTACTTGTAATTTCATTCCATATCTATCTCCATGTAATGAGAAATATGAAGAAATGTGTACACATACATATTTAAATTGACATGCTACAAACAGCTGACACCCGTTTTGTAGGATAAAATTCTTAAAATGGACACATCACATAGCATGTTATTATACATTCCCTAAAGACTAAACTATGCAAGTCTTTCGCAGGGAACAAATCGGACCTACTACCCGATGAAAATCCAAAAAGGATGCAAGCCTGCAGTCAATCATGTCGTCATCTGACCAAACTGACCTTAATCCAGTTTCTCTCAAAGAATTCAACGGATTAAGCAAACAAATTACAGATTTGGCAGTTCTACTTAAAGAACTACACCAGTCTACCCAGGGTCCAAAAATACCCTTACATGCTGAATCCTCTACACAAGGGGGAGCCTAGGTCATTACAATACCTGAACTGCACTTGGATACGACCAACAAAACTCATGATGCCACCCATCTCATAGGAGATCAAGACACCGGCGACATAAAAAAGAAAGTCCTCCAAATGGAAGAGACCCTTCGTGCTATCAAAGGAGTTGGAACACATGGGAGTATTTCATATGCTGGTTTTTGCATTTTCCCTGGTGTTCATTATCCAGAAAAGTTTAAGACTCCTGACTTTGAAAAATATGACGGGTTAGGAGATCCTTACACACATTTGAAGGTGTTTATTGGAGAACTTGGATCTTATCTGACGAGGACGAAGCTCGAGAATGCAACTATTCCGAAAGAGTCTGATTTGAGAAGCTTGGTTAGTGGTACACAAGATTAGACAACTCAAAGATCCATAGCGGGGAAGAGCTAGCACACGCCTTCCTCATTAAATACAACTTTCAGTCTCAGATGGCTCCTGATCGGTATCAAATTACCAAGATCAAAAAACAGTCTAACGAGTCTTTCAGAGAGTATGCTCAAAGGTGGAGACGCCTGGCTGCCCAAGTTATTCCTTCCATGACAGAATTAGAGATGGTCATGACTTTCATAGATGTACAAGAAGCTCCTTTCTATGAAAGAGTTTTAACCGGCATCGGCAAACCATTTTCTGAAATGGTCAAACATGGGGAGATGGCTGAGATGGGATTGAAGTCTGGAAAAATTCAAGACCTAGATGCCCTCAAAGTGATTCTTGATCACATCAATCAAAAAAATTATGGAAACAACCCGAATCCATAAAAAGAAAGAGGAAGATGTTTCCCTGATACTACAAGGTCAAAAAGGCAATCAGAACATAACTATTCAAAGGAGAAACTACACTCCCTTTCAAGCACAGTCTTCGAACCCTCCAATACCAAAAGGTGGAGAAGTCAAACACCCTCGAGTGTTCACACCCTTAGGGGACACACTCGAGAATATTCTCACTCTTCTGACAACACAGAAGAAAATTACGCATCTTCTTCCACCGGCCCACCCTAATGGGCGGGGTTTCAATCTTTGCTCGAAATGTGCTTATCATGTTGGGGCACTGGACATGATACTCGGAGATTATTGGGCCTTGAAACACAAGATCTAAGACCTGATAGACAACGGTGAGATCGTGGTCACCAAACCAGATTAGCCTCACGTTTAAGACAACCCTCTTCTTCAACACAAAAAAGAAGAGGTCAACATGATCAATTGGAGCAATGGACAGAGTTCCAATTTCAACTGTGAATCCTCCCAGACCCTCAAAGACGGTATTAACAAATGGGATTATGCCAAGTTCTAGTTCACAATGGAACGTAAGATGAAAGCTCAATGCAAACAAATTAAGCAATTGGCAGAACTGGTGACTTATCAGTATCAAGTGACACGCCAGTTAGTCAGCCAGGAGCATGCTAGTCTCCTCCCTTTTGTCACAAATATGCTCTCGTCACCTTCAGAAAATGAAATGCTGGAAGACAAAGTGATAAAGAGAGCAAATGCCAAAGCCCGTCAGGATTTTGCCAACAAAAGGGAATTCACATATCTGGGCCAACCTATGGAGGAAATCCTTCAGATGCTAATCAATGAAGGAAGGATCACTTCCCTTCTTCCTCCAATCAATTCCAGTTCAGGAAGGTACAATTACGATGGAGTATGTCGATATCATTCCCATTCTCGCCATGTCAAACCGCGGAAGAATCTTTGGGCACTCATACCTTATCCAAAATCTAATTGGCGGTGGTGTCCTACACCTAGCGATTTATGATAATCTTGTATTACGTGCAAGTGAGAATATATGTCCTACTAAATGGAAGAGTTTGGTAGCAGTCATATCCACTGAAACTGATGGGACTAACAAATCACTCACAATACCAATAATTCAACTCAGGGGAAGCAACAATCCTTTGAAAGTAGCCGCTCCTGAGCCAATTAACTTGCTATGCAGAGCACAATATCCTATTGTTAGCTTACATAAAGTGCCATGGAATTATGGAGAAGGTGAAGGATCCACCTCACATACCACTGCTACAGTGTCAAAGGAAAATCCATTGTATCTTCCCCAATGGGTGATGAAGTCTACCATCAAATCAAAGGGAAAAATACCCATGGAGAAGATTGAGAAATTCCTCCGCATTATGGGTTATAACAAAGCCAAGGTGGTTTTAAGCTTAAAAGAAGCTCCACACCAAATATCAATTTTGGACTTGGTCCTAACTTCCAAGGATCACCGGACGATCTTGCTGAAAGTTTTAGAAGAAGCCTATCTACTAACATCAGTTGATACGAAAAAATTTCAACACTTGGTTGATCACATTTTCAACAACAATGTGATATCCTTCACCGATGATGACATACCGCCTGAAGGGACCGATCATTGCAAGCCGTTGCACATTTCGGTCTTATCCTCCGGATACATGCTAGCTGGAGTCTTGATAGATGGAGGATCATCTCTAAATATATGTCCATATGCTACCTTGGTGAAGATGAATATCAATCTCAACCGAATCCGGAATAGCCATACTGTCATCAAAGCTTTTGATGAAGCCCGCCAAAATTTGGTCGGAGTAATTGAACTACCAATCGAAATTGGTCCCCACATACTCAAGATAGATTCGGGATACAACCTGCTCTTGGGACAACCATGGATTCATATGGCAGGGGCAGTCCCCTCCACCCTTCATCAACAGTTGAAATACATTATCAACAATAGCCTAGTCACGGTCAACGCTGAACTAGAGTGTCCTCAACATGGGGACATGCCATTCATCAATGCCAATGCAGATGTTGAACCGGTCAGTCTTCATGCCTTGGAAGTAAGCAATACCCAATACCATGGTATTGGAACGCCATTTCCTAAACCCAAGATTTCTGCCAAAGTAATGTCGGCTACTCAAGAAATGATGTCATTGGGTCATCAGCCAGGACAAGGGCTGGGTAAAGATCGCCAGGGTATCAAGTACCCAATTCAATTAACCAAGCAAACTGGAACAATTGGACTAGGCTATTCTGCCAGTTCTAATCATAGGAATCCTCATAAGCATCAGTGGATTCCTTTGGCTTCAAGCACGCGGCGTTTATCTTCACTTTCAAACTCTGAGTCCACACAACCTCCTGTAAAGGTGCCATCCAGCTTAATGGCTATGTTATTTCCCAAGTCGGTACCGATGAAGGAGAAAGAAATCTTTGTTCCAGATCCCCGAGTGGAGGAAGAGAAACAAAGAATTAAGCATGACGTCATCCGAATGATGTCGGGCATTCGCATCATTGTTCATGACGAACATAGAAACAGATATGCCCCATACGATAATTGCTCGGATGTAATGGCCATCATTTGGGATAGGGAGGATGATGACTACCCCTTCATCACTGCAGTCCACCCGGACTTTGCCCTTGCCAATTGGAACAGCACTCCTTGTATTGGTCGACAAGGGTAAAATGGGCAGAAACTCTTTTTGCCCTATAGATATCATAACTGTTTACTTTTCTGTACAATATTAGCACTCGTTTTGCCAGTACATGCTAACACTTTGTATGATCAAACCTTTTCATATATACTAAGTGAAAGCATATTTTGTTTCAGGACCCTGAATTTAGATGTGCTTGTACTTGCTGATACGGTACCTCTTCTCCACAAGGATTGTACCTTTGATGTAGAGATGAATTTAGCCTTGATGGAAGTACATGAGGACATTGAGGTGCCTCCAAAAATTCAAGAATGGGTCAAAGACAAACCTAAACCCAACCTTAACCAAACCACTTCTTTCAATCTTGGAACCTTAGAAAGCCCTAAGTTAATCCAGATTGGTTCAGACCTTATCCCAAACCAGCGGAATGACATGGTTACGCTACTAACCCAATTCCAGGATGTGTTTACATGGTCTCACGAAGACATGGTGGGTTTTTCCACTGACATTGTCCTTCATCGCCTTCCCATTAAAGAGGGATTTAAGCCAGTCAAGCAAAAGCTCAGGCGATTGAAACCTGAGTGGAGTTTGAAGGTGAAAGAAGAAATTATGAAACAGTTTCAAGTTGGCACCATCATGGTGTCCACATATCCTGAGGGGATATCCAACATTGTTCCCGTGCCTAAACCTGGAGGAAAGGTGCGAGTCTGCATGGACTATCGGGACTTGAACAAAGCTTGCCTTAAAGATAGCTTTCCTGTGCCATTTATCCACATTCTCATTGACAATACTGCATAATACTGCATGTACTCCTTTGCTGATTGCTTTGTGGGCTACCATCAGATCATGGTTGCTGAGGAAGATCGTGAGAAAACTTCTTACATCACGCCTTGGGGAACCTTTTGCTATAGACGATTGTCATTCGGCCTCATCAATGCCGAAGCCACCTACCAGCGAGCTATGATGGCTCTCTTCCACGACTTAATGCACAAAGAAATCAAGATCTACGTGTATGACATCATTGTCAAATCCCGGAAGGAGGAAGACCACTTAGACCATCTCAGAAAGATATTCAACAGGTTGCGTAAGTACAACTTGAAGTTGAATCCAGCCAAGTGCGCCTTTGGCATTAAATCAGGCAAGTTGCTAGGATTTTTAGTCAGCCACAAAGGGATTGAGCTGGATCCTACCAAACTTCAGGCCATTACGGAAATGCCCATTCCTCAGACAAAGAAGGAAATACAGGGAATTTTGGGAAGAATCAACTTTATTAGCAGGTTTATCTCTCAACTCACAGTAACCTGTGAGCCAATCTTCAAGCTATTAAGGAAGAAGTCCTCCATGAAATGGAATGATGAATGCCAAAATGCCTTCCTCGTAATTAAAGAACAGCTAGTCAAAGCTCCCATTTTGGTACCACCCAGGGATGATGTTCCCCACATTCATGTACACATCCATAAGACAACGCCATAATGAACATATGTTGGGACAGAAGGACGATAGAGGACAAGAACGAGCTATCTATTACCTCAACAAAAGATTCAGCAGCAGTGAACACAAGTACATTCTGATCGAAAAGACGTGTTGTGCTTTAGCATGTGCTTCCATGAGGTTACAACATTATATCCATGGTCACACAACCCATCTCATATCCCGTGTAACACCCACATACCTATACTCCCGTGGTATCCGGTATGGTGTTTATAGAGAATTAACATAATGCATTTAAATCTATACACCCATGGTATCTGATTCAAAATATTACATTAGATAGAGGGACTATCAGATATAATTCCCATAGATTCAAGATTCACAGTATCCCATAACAGATGGTAATTTCCCAAGAGAAATATTCTTGTGTTTGGATACCCTCACTTGAATATATGAACTGTATATCTGTGACTAAAGTCTATCTGTCAAAATTGATGTCGATAATAACATGAATAGTCCATATTACCAATACCCTCACCCAGATGTATAGTCTATGTCATGCGAATACATACTATCGTATCGATAGTAACTATCTATCTGAAATTCAGAGTATTAATAACAACATGAACAGTCCATGCTATTAACACCCTCACTCAGATAAATAGTTCCCAAGGATCTCAACTAGAATAGAAGACATCTTACTTTACATCTATATATGTAAGAAAACATGGTTGTGGAAATAAAAGATGTTATATATATATATCATAATATTATGATTTGATTACAAAATTCTCATAACGAGTTCTTATTACAAGGTATTCATACTAACAAGAATATAATATAATCTATGTAGGGACGCTTCCCTTTATCTACTCCAGATGTTCTAAGAATACCATCTAATACTGCAAAGGGAATATTTTGCAAGGGTGAGCTATGACATACTCAACAAGTTGTATATTTATAACAATATAGGATTTGAAGAATTATAACAATTCAAATTTCGACTGATATTTGTTACCATTTCTGGATTTCTAATTCCAACTAGTTCTGGAATTTTTATCATTTCTATCAGTCACAAAGACTTAGAAATTCTGTTCAGATATGAGATAGGGGATCAGCTTATTCAACATCCTAGGAGTATGCATATCACCTACAGTGCTCATTTACACTTACAATTTCTTCGTCAATATATTCATTGACTACACTTTGCTCCACCGGGATACTCAACTTCGATTATCGATTGCCTTACCAAAATAATTTGTCTTGACACAAGCAGTTTATGCTCAATAAACAATATCATATGAATAAATAATTCTTTTCTTAGTCATGCTGGAACTATAACAATAACTTTTCAATAATAGGTAATTTAACATAGGTGTATTATATCAACAATATAGCAAGATAGAATCTTGTTCAGCGAATAAACAGGGTTGATAAATTTTGCATAAGTAATAAATTGGGTATAGAAGACTTGCTGGCGTGGATCGGTCGAAGTTATACTTATTCGAAACGCTATTAAGTACTATGACGTTCGAAGAATATAAATCTAACACGTTAGTATTGATAACAATACTTAAATAAAATATTTATTTAATCTGGGGTTAGATTTAATAGGGTTTGACTTTTAATACCTTTGATAAATGAACTAAATTTTATTTATAAAATTTGGTTATATTTTTAAATAATTTAATTATCCTTATACTATATTTTAGAAGGTTTAAAGTATTTTAAAATATTTATTTATCCTTTAAATGATTTTTTAAACCATTTATTTCTATTTATAAATAATTTATATTTACTAAAATTTAATAAAAAAACATTATTTAATATTATTAAATAATTTATAATAATTTATTATGATTTTTATTTCAATAATAATATTTTACATAATTATTTAGTATTTAAAAGTAATTATTTTAATTACTTTATTAATAAGTTAATTATAAATAATATCTAAATAAAATAAAATAATTATTACATTTTGTAGAAATATCGAAATAATTTATAATAATTTAATATAATTTTTAAAAGCTGTTTTTTATTAATTATTTCTAATTTTTTATAATTTATTTCTAAAAATTAATTTACATTTTGTCATTAAAGCTCTCTACAATGACGGGATGTGTCACCGTAGGTGTTCTAAGTTTACAAGCGATCGTTGCTCGTGGTTGAGTGGCTAGTTTGACCATTAAATAACTTTCGGTTTTGGTAATGAGTTTGGTCGGAGCAAGTATTGGTGTTGTAGTACTCATGTAATAAAGTCTGAGATCAAGCGATAAGCAGGCTTTAATCTACATCTAACAAGAAATTATAAAGATTTAAAGTTACTGTCAGAGCTGTTCTTGGGTTTCTGGGTAACCCAGAACAATGGTCAAGGTCGGTCAACGGTTTTGTGGCTTGAATAACTTTGATTCGGTGTATTAGATGTATGTTGTGTTTGTTGTAACATGTAGTCTATATACCAGGGTACATATATATAACATTAACATGAACAAATCGTAATTCTAAGATCTATATTTATGGCGGTCAAAGTACAGCTAACAACTATTCTTCGTGTTCTTGATTTTTACGGAAAACCCATAAAACTTAATCAAGTACTCGATTAACTACTTTTGACCAATAATTAAGTAATCCTATGAGTTTGTTTGTTCGATTGAAGATCATAGATATGTAGTATGTATACCAGTACCAATTTATAACAAAAACATAAACAATTAACAATCGAAGATGATTAAGCGAATTCGGTCAAAGTAGTGGGATTCAATTTGTTCTTGAGCTTTACGGGTAACCCGGAAAATCGACTTCAATGAGCAGTCGACCCACTTTGGTGATTATATCTTGGAATCAATGGTTCATCTCGAACTGTTTTTCTTTTCGATTAAAGACCTACTTACAAACTACAAATATCAATCGATTAACGAGAACAAAACATAAACACACATGAATCAAAAAGCCACGACATTGGTACATCCGGACCATTTTTTTTCAAAATTCCCATTTCATAAAAGCGCTTAATTAAGGCATCTAGATGTTATGAAAACGTTTTCTACCACTCTAGCATACTTTCTAACATCCTAATACAATATTCTAAACATCTAAACAACAAATCTAACATAAGATCAAAGATAAATTTATGAACTAGGGTTTGCACCTTTTCTTGAGAAATTAGTGATTCTAGCTTCTGATCTTGTTGCTGATAACACCTAGGCTTGATATGGTAGGTTTATAAGTGTATTTAGGCTTTGAGAATTAGTGGGTTTGCTCAAATTTCTAAGGTTCCTATTTATAGAATTTTCCAACTTGGCTTTTTGGTCATTTTTTCACCTCTTGCCTCCATAAAGATCGATCTATGACTCTTCTGATGCTTGGGAGTTTGGAAGCATGTCATGTGATGTTTTGAAACTTGTAATGGTGACTCCCAACCTACTTGTGAGCTAGTTGATTAAGTTAGTAGCTTAATTAGGCTTAAATCTTCACTAATCTTGGTTAGGGTTTTGTTTCTAATGATTAGGAATGTTAAGTAAAGTTAATTAGTACCTAATAGAAGTTTACTAACCATGATTAAGTGTTAACATAAGCTAATTAGAGTTAGATTAGCTAATTAGGGTTTATTAACAAATTAGGGTTAGGGTTTTGCTAATTGGGGTTAGGGTTTTGATAATTAGGGTTAACTCACTAATCCTAACAAGCACGGCAAAGCGTTTTGTCAGTGTAAGCACGACAAAGCAACTTGTCAAAATATTTTTACCGAAAAGTCCGATTATGGAAAAACAATTTAAGCCGAGGTGTCAAGCACGATGTTTTTTTTTCTGAAAAATTTATTCGGTCAATTTAAATCAAACCAAGTATATAATAACACGTAACACATTCAGAACAGAGAAATTTTATTTTATATAATGGGATTTATACATACGAGTCTTATTAGGGTTTTGGGTTTTTACATTCACCCCCACTAATAAGAATTTCGTCCTCGAAATTACTGTGTACATGTTAAGTAAAAAATGATGAGGATAATTCTCGCGCATTTTATCTTCAAGCTCCCATGTAGCTTCCTCGATGTTACGATTTCTCCATATTACTTTAGCGATGCTATCACTTTATTACGAAGGACTTGCTCTTTTTGATTGACGATGCGCATGAGTTCTTCTACATAAGAAAGATTTTCTTCGATTTGGATCGGCTCATAATTTATAACGTGTTTATAATCGAGTTTTGTATGGTCGTAAAAGCGGACACATGAAACACATTATGAATATGGTTTAACTTTCGGTGGTAGTGCTATTTCATAAGTAACTTCACCAATTCTTCTCAAAATTTCAAAAGGTCCAATGAACCTCGGACTTAGTTTTCCTTTCTTGCCAAAATGTATCTTGCCCTTCCAAGGAGATACTTTCAAGAATACATGGCTTCTACGCTAAAATTTCATTGTTGTGATGTGGATCGGTATTTTTTCTTTGTCGATCTTGAGATGCTTGTAATCGTTGACGTATGATTACGATAGTTTGAAATGGTTTATTGAATTATTTCAGGTCCAAACATTTGTCTTTCCCCGACTTCATCCCAACACATAGGCGTTCTACATTTTCTTCCATATAAGGCTTCATAGGGTGGCATACCTATGCTAGCATGATAACTATTGTTGTAGGAAAATTCGACTAAAGGTAATTGATCTTCCCAACTTCCTTTGAAGTCTATGACACATGTTCTCAATATATCCTCTAATGTTTGTATAGTTCTCTCACTCTGTCCATCAGTTTGAGGATGATAAGTTATACTTTATTTTAACTGTGTTCCTAAATTTTTCTGAAGACTTCCAAAAATTTGAAGTCTATGGAAACAGGTACTCCATGCCTAGAAATAATTTCATGAATATATAATTTGGCAAGGTGATCTAGGTTATGAGTAATGTTAATAGGTAAAAAGTGAGCGGATTTAGTTAAACGGTCAACTATTACCCAAATCGCGTTATGCCTTTTTGTGTAGTTGGAAGGCCCACTACAAAGTCCATGGTTATATGTTCCCACTTCCACTCAGGAATTGGTAAGGGTTGAAGTAAACCACTTGGCTTCTGATGTTCTACCTTAACCCTTTGACACGTGAGACATTTACTTACCCATTCAGCTATTTCCCTTTTCATATTCGACCACCAAAAGTGTTGACTTAAATCTTTGAATAGTTTGGTACTGCTAGGATGTATGGCAAATTTAGAGTTATGTGCTTCGTTCAAAATTTCATCTTTTAAAGCTTGATCTAACGGAATCCAGATTCTATTTTCATATCTTATTATTTCATCCGTATCTATTCAAAATTTATTATACTTATCATGTGTGGAAGTAGATTTAAACTTCTGACACTTCATCCTTCTCTTGTATCTCTTTAATTTTATCGAGCAGAGATGAAACTCCTTCTAAAATATATAATTTTTGGGTAGAGGTAGTTGGACATTCCACCTCAATTTTTAAATTTTCAAAGTCTTTTATTAACCTATCATTGGTGGTTAATACATTCAATTTTTCTTGATTCTTTCTACATAACGCATCATTTACAACATTTGCTTCTTAGGGATGATATAAGATTTCACAGTCAAAATCCTTTATCGAGTTCTAACCATCGTCTCTGTCTTAAATTTAATTCCGTTATGTAAAATATATTTGAGACTTTTATGATCTGTATATATCTCTAGACTTCTCCCCAAGTATAAGTAATGTCTCCAAATTTTTAGAGCAAAAAAACTCTGCGGCTAACTCTAAATCATGAGTAGGATATCTCTTCTCATAATCTTTGAGTTGTCATGATGCATAAGCTATCACTTTCCCATGTTGCATCAACACACACCTAATCCTATGTGTGATGCGGCAGATTATATACTACAAGGCCTCTGTATCATCTGGTAAGGATAACACTTTGAGCCATGCTCGATCGCTTCTTCAACTCTTAGAAGCTTTCCTCACATTTATCTGTCGCAGGGCGTATTTCAACGTCTTTCGAGTTAAATTGGTTAATGGGGTTGCTATTTTTGAAAAATCTTTTATAAGCCGTCGGTAATAACCCGCTAAACCGAGAAAACTTACATTATACATTGGAGTTGTTGGTTGTTCCCGATTCACAACCGTTTCGATCTTAGTTGGATCTACAGATATTCCATCTTTATCAATTACATGACCTAAAATTGAACTCTCTTCAACCAAAATTCACACTTGGAAAACTTTGCATAAAGTTGTTCCTTTAAGTAATATCTCCAATCGACTCTCAAGTGTTCAGATATTCTCTTCCGTGTTCTCGGTATACGAATATCGTTGATAAACACTACAACAAATTTGTCCAAGCATGGTTTAAACACTCGATTCATTAAATCCATAAATCTTTAGGGTGCATTTGTTAATCCAAAAGACATTACAAGAAATTTATAATGTCCATAGCGTGTCCTAAACGCTGTTTTTGGCACATCCTCCTTTCTTACCTTTAATTGATGATAACCTGTTCTAAGGTCAATTTTTGAAAAATGTTCAAATTTCTTTAATTGGTCAAACAAATCATCAATCCTTGGCAAAGGATATTTATTCTTAATAGTTAACTTATTTAGCTCCTATAATCTATAAAAAGTCTCATAGTTCCATCCTTCTTCTTTACAAAAATAACACCGAGTGCGCCCCAAGGTGAAACACTAGGTTGTATGTACTTTTTTATCTAAGAGTTCTTGTAATTGAATAAGTAACTCTTTCGGTTCTATAGGTGCCATTACATGCGGTGCCTTAGAAAGCTGGTGCCGTTCTGGTGCAAGATCAATGATAAACTCAATCTCCTATCTCAAGGCAAACCGGGTAAATCATCCTGAAATACATCGGAAATTCCTTAACTATAGGTATTTGATCTAATTTTACTCCTTCCCATGAGTATCAACTATATAGGCCAAATATCCTAAACAACCCTTTTGAGTAATATTTACTTTGAATTATAGTCAAACATCGAGATTGCTTAGGTGAACAACTACCATTGAACACTACTTTTGACTTGAAGCGTTAGCGAAAAGGTTATCGTTTTGATGACAATCAATCATCGCGTTATGATTAACTAACCAATCCATTCCTAGAATTACATCAAATTCTCCCAACTAAATTGGTATTAAATCTACCTTAAAATTATATCCTTTTATTACCACACTACAGTTTCTATATATGGTCTTAACCGGAATTCTTTCATTATTAGCAATTTTTACACAAAATGGTTTGTCTAAATTTTCACAAGGCATATTCAAGTGTGTAGAGAAATTTCTAGACACAAATGAACAAGTAGCACCAGAATCGAATAACACATATGCATTTAAAGTGTTGATAGGGATGATACATGTCACTACGTCCTGTGAAACAACAATATTCCTCACCGACATATTAAATGTTCTTGTGGTAGGTCGATTTTGAACCCCAACTGCAGCTACTGTTGATTTATTATTCTCTGGTATTCTAACTCCTTTTCCTCCTTGGTTTGTGGGACAGTTCTTAGAAAAATGATCCATTGAACCACAATTAAAACATTTATTTTTCTTTGGAAGAGGACACTGTAAAAGATAATGTCCTGACTGTCCATAATTAAAGCATTTGTTAAAGAAGACACTCTCCTTTATGTTTCTTATTACATTTAGGACAAGGTTTAATATTATTATTACTAAAATTGTTATTTGTATTTCCTATATTTTTCCCTGAATTGTTAGAAAAAGAATTATTCCATTTACGCTTGTTATTAAACCCACCTGAATTGGGTTCTGTCTTATTTTTCCCTTTCTCATTCTGAATCTTTTTGTCCTGATGAAACTTAGCAAGATTTTCATTTTCACCTTCAATTATAGTGGCCTTCTCTAGTATTTCAGAGAAAGTTTTGATTTGAAGCACTGATAATTTGCTCCGAATATGAGGTTTTAAACCTTCTTGGTACCTACGAGTCTTTCTAAGTTCAGTAGTCACTTGATGAGGAGTAAACCTGGATAGTTCATTAAACTTAGTTTATATCTTTGGGTTACGATAAGATCTCCTTGTTTTAAGTCCAGAAATTTTATTTCCATTCGGTCTTTCAGGGATTGGGAAAAATTGTTTTCAAAGAATAACTCTTTAAATCTATCCCAAGGAACAATTTCAGTTTCTACTCGACCTTTGGTTGATTCCCACCAATAATTAGGTTCACCTTTCAAGAAGAAAGTTGCAAAAGTTGTCTTCTGGTTATTACTAACGTTGGTTACTAGGAAGAATTTTTCTATCTCAGAAATCCAAATCTGTGCATCTACAAGTTCTAATTTACCTTTAAATTCAGGTGGTCCAACTAATTTAAAGTCTTTAAAGGATGTATTTTGGTTTACAGGTCTGTTTATTACTCCTAACATCATATGTACTAACTATTGAGTTGGATTATCCTCATTATTCATTTCTCTTTGGGGTCTTCTGGTTGGTGGCATGATTCTATAAAATAACGTTCTAAATTTCAGAACCCTTATTAAATTGTCCAAACCAAACTTCCTTTAGTGCGGACTCGAATTTCAAACTGAGATGAAGAACCCTGCAAAGGGATTTACTTATGCGTTAGCGTTAAGATATTGTGCACAATATAGTACTAAGGGCTGATCCCCCAAAAGTATGAGTAGAAAGGTCCATAGTCTTATAGTACATTAAAGGTTTTAAGTATAACCCTTGATAACCTAGGACATAGTTCAAGGTCTTCCGACCCTCGAAATCTTTTTGATTCTTGTTATTCATTCTTGATTCAAAAGTTGAGCTTTTATCTCGTAAGTCTTTGATTCCTCGCATGTTATTATACATTGTTATTTCATTATTTTCTTTGTGGGCAATCATGCTCACTCTTGCTTAGTAATAACATTGCGATTAAGAACGAAAAGAACCGGTATGAGCCTTCTACTAGTAAAGGCAAGGGCAAGATTAACAAATGTTGAAGATTTGTATTTATGAGATGTTGAATTTATGTGTTAAGACTTGATGTTGTTTAAGACTTATTGTTTATATTTCCGCACAGATGATTAAGGTTAGTTTAACCTGGGATTGTATTATTATTCGGATGTTGTAACCCTTAAGGGGAAGATTTTATTTCTATCTATTGCATGGTTTGCATTTATTATGGGTAGATAGATAGATGATATTTGTCTGATGAACACCAAATCCAGTGGAATTGAAGTACACGGATTTGGGGGTGTCACAAGTTAATATCAAAGTCATGAGGTTATGAACCTTATGTGGGGGAACAACCTTAGGTAGTAGCCTTATAGAAAGAACATAGTGATGGAAAACTCTTATCGAGTTCTAGGAAATGAATTTTTTTTAATTCATTGAAAATAATAAAAGACTTTATGTGCTTATGTGTTAAAAGTATGTGTTCACTAGTATGGCTTAGTAACTAAAACTCAAATTTTGTTGTCAGGATGTCTGACGTTGGAGGAACTAGTCGAGCAGGGGAGGTGGAACCCCGAGTACCTATAGTACCTACAGAGGAGGAGCCCAGAGACATTCATGTCGTTAGGGAATAGTTGGTACAGAGGGAGTCATCTCCATTGATCACCGTTGTTGGTCAGGAGAATGAATTTGAAACTGATCCTGAGGAGGATCTTGAGGAGGAATTTGACGAGGAAGAGGAAGAAGAGGAGTTTCCATAGCACTCCATTGATGCTGAGATGTACGACACATTATACGACCGTAACGTAGAGTTACGAGATGAGGTGTAGGATCTGACTGAGCGGGCTATTATTCAGAAGATTAATCTAGAGGAGAAGGAGAGGGAGATTTCGATTCTTCACTCACGACTGGGAAATATAGAATGGGATTTGGTCCATGAGAAGGGTCAAACCGAAGATAAGACCGCAAAGATAGAAAAGTTGAAGAAGGATCTAAAAGAGAGTTCAGAGAGGCTTACCATAACAAAGGAGGGCTGGGTAAGAGAATCACGTCGTGCTAATCTTGCTGAAGAGGATGGTCGTGCGAAGAAGGTAAAGCTTGGAGAGACATACTCTACACTTAATCATGCAATGGATGAAGCCCATCGAGTTTTGGGTTACCCCATCCAGTTCGAAGGACTTCCATCGTACATGCTGGATCACAGAACGATGTCTCGTATCATGGAAGAGGAGCGTGGCAAGGCTATTCAGCACCTTGACAGACAATGATATAATCTGTTTAATTATGTGAAAGACTTAGTTAGTTTTATATGTAAATTCCGATATGTTTATGAACGAAGGAATATTTTAATATTTAAATCCTGTGGATTCTTTATCTCAGGATGGTGGATGTAAATAGCAGTTATGCTATCGTTTGATGTAAAACTTTTAGTTTGAATTAAATATATTAAGTTGTTTGAGATGATGTGTTAAATGATTATATTAAATTGTTGAGTTAAGTCTTAACTATTTAGAGAATTCAATAGAGATTTAATAAGCATATATTATTCTTAACAGAAATATACCGCCTAGAAGAAGACAACCACATCAACCAGCTCAGGAAGAGTCAATAAATAACAATAATAATGCCAATGCTAATCCCGTGCAGTAGTTGGTTAACTTACTGACTGGAGCAATGAATAATCAACCTCAAGCTCCACCAAATACTACGTTTAAAGATTTCAAGGCGGTGGGACTGCAAGAATTTAAAGGTTCCATGAACCCGATCGAGGCTTAAACGTGGGTTATGGAAATGGAGAAGGTTTTCGACGTTGCTAGGGTTAGAGAAGACCAGAAGACTGCTTTTGCAACGTTTATGCTGAAGTCTGAGGCTAGCTATTGGTGGCAAGAAAACAAAGTGCGAGGAGGTGAAGGTGTAATTACTTGGGAGAGATTTAAGGAAATGTTTTTCGAGATGTACTTCCCAACTACCACGTAGAACCAGATGGAGGTTCAATTTCTGGAATTGAAGCAGGGAAATATGAGCGTACCTGATTATGCGGAAAAATTCAACGAGTTTGCCAGGTTCGCCCCGTATCAAGTTCACACGGATGAGAGGAAGGCGAGACAGTTTGAGCAAGGACTAAAGCCTTGGGTGTACAGCAAGGTATCAATGTTTCAGCTAAACACGTTTGCTGGAGTACTAGAAAAGGCCATCCTCGCTGAAGGTGGAAGTGATGCGGTGACCAAGTATAATCAAGAAAAAAAGAAGAAGAAGAGTGAGAATGAAAGTAATAACAAGACTGGTGGAAGTAGCACTGGGGGTAGTCATAATCCGAAGAGGAAGTGGACGGATAACTCGTTAGCTGGAAGTCAACAAGGAGGGCAGAAGAAGAAGATCGAAGCGTGCTCAAACTACGAAAAAGCTCATTTGGGAGTTTGCATGAAAGGGAAGCGAGTGTGCTACAATTGTGGTCAGGAAGGGCCACATAGCACCAAACTATCCAAACCCAAAGAAGGGTGCTTGTTTCACTTGTGGTTCGAAGGACCATCTGGCAAGAGATTGTCCTAAGAAGGGATCGGGAGGGTCAGGATCAGGAGGAAACCGGGGAAACAATAGTGGAAATACCTTAACTATCACCGGACCAACCGCAACAAACCGACTTACTGTAAGGACTTTCAACATGACGGTGCAGGATGCAGTTTAATCTCGTGATGTGGTGTCAGGTATCATTCCGATCAATAAAATTAATGCTTATGTTTTATTTGATTCGGGTGCTACTTGTTCCTTTATATCCGATGACTTTGCCAAGAATTTAGATTTGCCTAAGGATGAATTGGATTACCCCATTAACATAGAAATTGCGAATAGAGAAATAACAATTCAAATATACGTGCATAAGAACTGTAGAGTGGATATTAAGGGTAATATCATGAACGTAGATCTTATCCCTATTCAACTTAGGAAATTTGACGTTATTTTGAGAATGGACTGGTTATTCAATTATGGGGCTGTAATTGATTGCCAAAAGAAGCGTATTAACCTTATGACCCCGTCAATGGTTGTATTTTATGGTAGCAAGTCGCCTAGACATGTGAGTTGTCTAATGATGATGCAGGCCAGAAAGTTATTAAGACAAGGTTGTGTAGGATATTTAGCTTACATAGTCGATAGTCAAAAAGAGAATCCAAAGGTAGAAGAGATACTGATTGTGAGGGACTTCATCAACGTGTTTCCAGACGATTTTCCAGGACTTCCACCAGATAGAGAGGTAGATTTTGTGATCGATTTGGCGCCCGGAACTGCTCCAATATCGAAGGCATCATATCAAATGGCACCAGTAGAGATGAAGGAACTAATGGTACAACTATAAGAATTGTTGGACAAGAAGTACATTCAACCGAGCGTATCGCCGTGGGGAGCGCAGGTTTTATTTGTGAAAAAGAAGGACGGATCGATGCGGTTCTGCATTGACTACAGAGAACTGAATAAGATCACGATTAAGAACAGATATCCATTACCGAGGATCGACGACCAGTTTGATCAATTGAAGGGAGCGAGATACTTTTCCAAGATAGACTTGAGAAGCGATTATCATCAACTGAAGGTGAGGCCAGAGGATGTACCGAAGACAGCACTCTGAACGCGATATGGTCACTACGAATTTTTAGTAATGTCGTTTGGTCTTACGAATGCTCCTGCATCATTTATGGGACTAATGAATTGTGTGTGTAAGACCCCAACTTATTATAAATAAAATCAAATTTCTTCTAATTATTATTGTGAATAATAAGGTGTTAAATTGATATAATATTTTGGTTATGGGTTAAATGTTCAAATTTTGCAAAATAAGCAAATGGTTATTAAATAATCATTGTTGTCGGGGAATATTCGTTTGGTCGTGGAATATTCTTCTGTTGGGCTTCGGCACAAAAACGCACAGCGGAAATTAAAATTTTAAAGTAATTTCTGAAACCCTAAAACAGGATCCATGCGAAAAATCAATTAATTCAGAGGTTTAGAGATTATACCAGATATAAACAAAAAAAAAAGCGAGAATCAAAATCATTGCGCCTCGAATCTCCAACGCATAATACAAACCAGATTAACGCCTCTACTAATATCCACATGAACGCAGCATCGAACCGTCGAATGATTCTCGCAATAAGAAGGACTTGCGGTACTAGCCACCAAAAGGAATGGATTTTCTGAAACTGTTCTCTCTAGTCTCTCTCTAAGAGCGGCTAGGGTTTTTCAATTATGATATCTTACCCTAAGTAGCTGCTATATATCATATATATAGTAGTTAAAAGGAATTAATCAAATCAAAATCTAATTTTATAAAATCCGAATTTATATATATATATCTCTTAATTAAGTCTTACTTAATTAATATACATATATACAATTATCCTTTTAATTTAAATTAAGTGATTTAAATACTATTAATCATATTAATATATTTAAATCCTTAAAATTTAAATTAATTCCCTTTAAATAACGTTCTATGTGTGTGACCACATATAGGTTATTATTACGTTGGCAATAATTTTAAAATCATATTATAAAATTATAAACGAGTGAGCTGACATCTAGTAATGCATCACCGCTACCCAAGTAATAATAAGATCGATGATTCAATGCAACCTTTTACGTGACCAATGTTTCAATGTAATTTAATCCTTTTAACCTTAATATCCTAGATTAAACTCGAGTCATGGAATGTGTCATACTCTTCATAATTTAATCTGAGTTTTCTTGATCAATGAGTAGACTATATGAAACAAATCACTATTTGAGCATGGCCATGCATTTCATAGTCCTACTCAATTAAGAGGCCTATGGATATCACCCATAATATATAGGATGGTTAAATTCCATCTAGATCACTCATATTTCTCACACGATTAATGATGAACCCAATAATCACCTTTATAGTCCACCTATTAAAGGTGACATTTGATGATATCAAAGTACATAAATTCTAGTGTAGTAATATAAGCGATTTCAGCTCTGAGGACCATTACATCATTGTCACTATGAGAATTGCTAATGACACTTCGCATAATGCTCCATATAGAATTCTCATGGTGGGTCTGTCCAAAGACATCGTTTCTCTAACATGTACCTATGCATTGACTTAATATCTCATATATTTATGACCACCGAGATTTGGTCATCAATCGATCCACATACTAGTCTCAATGCATCATTGTTGTCCCATCAACAATGATACTCGATTAAGGGACATTTAAGAACAACGATACTAATGGTAATATATAATCTCATGTTCAAGTCACATACTTGAAACTATATAATTTTTATCACTATTCTAAGGAATTTTATTATGTTAACAATTATATTACGCAGTAAATAAAACCATAATAAAATCATATATTTATTCAATCAAATATAATATCAAAACGTTAAACAATTATATCAAATAATTGGCCTATAGGGCATAAACTCTAACATCTTGTTGTCGGGGAATATTTGTGCATGACGCTATCATTTAGGGGCCCATATAATGTAATAACCGCTCGGATGAAGAAAATGACAAGTTTGAGTTTTGATAAATAACGGCGTAGTTGTTACCGTTAACACTGTTAGAATACCCCGTGGTTAAAATACAGTAATACTCGTGGATGCACAGTATTTTTGAATTATTGATGCTTACGTAAGAAGGCACTACTCAATAAATGTTACAGTAATTACTGTTCAATATTTTATTTTTTATTGATTCAATAATTGCTGCGTTGATATTTTATATTATTGTTGTTTCAATAATTAACACTGCACAGTATTTCCCATTATCAGATCAATAATTCATATTATTTGAATAATATTATTAGCTAGCATTATTGGCGATGTCTAGAAAGTTCTGTCAAGGAGAGGTTTGGTCACCTAATTGCATGCCAGTAAGTAGAAATTCTTATTGGAAAGCCACCTCTTTCCTGGGAATGGCCTGGTTGCCATAATTGTGATTCTGTAATATTATTTGTGAATAATTAATTATTGATTTATATGATAAGAAAATATTTATTTTATGTGGATATAAATGATGGATATATTTATTTTTATGCGGATGAAAATGAAGGAATTAATGCTGAGGTGTTTAATCAGTATTTAGTCTCCTATGGCGTTCTAGCATTTTCCTATAAATAGACGCTTAGGTTAGAATTGAAAATATCACCAGAAACAAGTTTTCTTTCTCTCTATATTGTCGAGCGTATTTTAGTGAGTATTTATATACTTTGAGAGTTGCTGTTCGGTACAAGTTTCCTTCGACTTTCTATCCGATATTCCGATCAAAAGTACCGTTATTTTAAGATAAGGGATGTTATTTTCTTCATAAATGATATTATTTTTTTCGATATCATTATGCCAAAATATTGGTTTGAACTTTTTATCAAATTTGAAACTTTTTGTGTCGGGGTTACTATTCACGTATACGGCACTATTCATGAATACAACACTATTCACCGAAAAAATGAAATTTTCTTCATTTTGTCCAAGATGTCTATTATGGTTACTATCTTTGATTGTATCCATGTTTTAATCTTTATTCTTGAATTTTGCTTCAAAATTGGTTATTATGGAGTATTATTGATCTTGGATAAACTATTATACGAATCCCTACTATTTGTCCTTCTGTCTCACTGGATTCATTTTCTTTAAAATATTTTTCATCATCCTCTGTCCTAAATGATGATATTCTTTGAATATCTTTGGCCCCATAGTGCAAAGATGAATGATTAATCGATGAATATCTTTGGCCCAGTAGTGCAAGATGAACAGTGTTGAGATGAATATGACCAACTGGTGATACAAATGAATATATTTGGCCTGTAGTGCAAAGATGAATATTTGATTAAAAATGTATATTGATTGTTGTTACAGGGATAAAATATTGGTGATGGACTTTTAAATCTTAGAAGATAGTAGAACTCATTCTCTACTTGACTCTTCTAATGGATTTTTGTTTCCGCTGCAGTTGTTGATCTAAAACTTGTTGTCTATTATATTTTATCAGATTTTTCCCTGTTGAAAACTAATGATAATTTGTTGTATATTATGTTAGTCATAATATTCTTTACTAGGCTAGTTGAGCTCACCCATTTTCCTTTTTGTTCCATTTTTCTTCTCAGGAGGTGAGAACATAGCAGGATCTAGTCGGGGTATGGAGTGATGGTTCTAGAAAGATGTTTTAGCAGTCCTCACTATTTTTGTAAAATAGTTTTTGAATAATTGTAATGAGGACTTATTTTTGTGGGGATATTATCTAGAAGATAATATTTGTATTTAAACTAACAGTATGTGTATTCGTATTTTGCACGACAATTGTATTATTGAAGTTGTAGTTTGCTTTATGTACCATGTATTTGGCGACTCAAAATGGATGTTTTATACCTATTTTGGGGGCGTCACAGTTGGTATCAAAGCTTAGGATATGGTCTCTCTGGCGAGATCGGAGAATAGAACTAGGAGGGAGAGATGAGTAAATCCTTCGCTAGTGTGTCCTATCTAAGCTTATTTGTTGGCCAGTCATAATATAGGGATATTATGTGATATGTTAATTTGTTTAATTAACCCTTGTTTTATGGCAGTATTTAAGAATGGCTGCTAAGAACGTTAACAATGGAGTGTATGAGACTGTGGAACAACCTTTAGTTATAAACCAGGAGAACGTGCAACATGAAGGCAATATTCCTCCTGTAAACAACATTACCGAGCAAACGATGAATGATGGAATGTTTAGGAGTTTTTTGCAGTTCATCCAAAATCAGACGAGGGAGACTCATGTACAAAATACGGGTGGAAGTGATACCAATGTGCGGTCTATCACAACCAAGCAGTTCAAGGAGTTGGGACCACCAGAATTTATTGGAAAGCCGGATCCGATCAAGGCGAAAACATGGATCAAGCAAATTACCAAGATATTCGATGTCTTGGGATGCACGGAGGAACAGAAGGTTCCATTCACCACCTTTATGTTCCGCGGTGAGGCAGACTACTGGTGGGAGTCTGTGAAGCGTACCCAGCCTGCTGCACTCAACATGTATTAGGAAACGTTTCAAAACCTGTTCAATGACAAGTACTTTCCTGAAAGTATTCGTCATATGAAAGAGGTAGAGTTTATCAGACTGGAACAAAACAACATGACGGTGTCCCAGTACGAGGTGAAGTTCGCTGAGTTATCCAAGTTTGTAATTCATTTGGTAGAGAATGAGGAACGAATGACAAGGATGTTTCTGAGAGGTTTAAAACCCGAGATTCGTCAATACCTTATCTCTCATAAATTTTCTCTGTATTTAGATGTTGTCAAAAGGGCTCAATTATTAGGCTGAGATAGTGAGTATGTTCAACCGAGGGACCACAACCAGGGTCATACCCTGTGATGGCCGATCATCGAGCGAGGATAACCAAATGAGGAGGGAAAATACTGAACAAAGGCGGTAACCACTTTCGGGTGGTCATCATGGCCATGATAATAGGAGAGGTGAGTCAAGTGGAAATTTCGGAAGAGGAGATTCAACAATGACGGGAAGACATCAACAGCAGCACCAAAGCACCAACAACAAATTCTAGGGGAGGAGAACGACCGCCAGTTAGATGTTACAAATGCGGGAAAGAGGGACATATTAACCCAAACTATCCACAACAATCCAAGGTATGTTACAACTGTGGAAAGGAAGGCCACATAGCTCGGGATTGTTCTATAGAAAAACCAAGTTCAACGGGGATGGTGACTCCAAGGGCTGTCCCGGATAAGTCGAAATCAGCGGTTCCTGGAAGAGCGTTTGTCGTGGCTGGCCAAAACGTGAGGAACCCGAACGAGGTGATCATGCGTAAGCTAATCTTGAATTCTTTCGAAGTTTATACCTTACTAGATACCGGTTCTACCCATTCTTTTATCTTTCCTGCCTGTGCTCAACGTTTAAACTTGACTCCGGAGAAATTAGACTTTGATTTATTAGTGGAGACTCCGTTAGGAGAAAATTTCGTTACGTCCACTGTTTATAAATCTTGCTTAATCCAAGTTGGCACTATCACATTACCTGTTGATCTTATCTCTTTAAAGATACTTGCTTTTGATATGATTTTAGGAATTGATTGGTTAACCACTCATCATGCCAAAATTGATTGTTTTCGTAAGGTTGTTAGTTTTCATATTCCTAACCAACCTGTCATACGAATTCGAACAACTAAACCACTAAAATCAGTCACTGTCATATCAAGCCATAAAGCTATTCATTTATTGAAAAACGGATGTCAAGCTTTCTTATCCCATGTTATGGATTTGAACAAAGACAAGTCAGATTTGAATAATATTTCTATTGTTAGAGAATTTCGTGATGTATTTCCTAAAGAACTTTCCGGTCTACCCCCAGAACGTGATGTTGAATTTTTTATTGACCTTGAACCAGGTACAAAGCCCATTTCTAAAACCCCATATCGAATGGCTCCTATTGAACTTAAGGAGTTAAAATCCAACTACAGGAGTTATTAGACATCGGTTTCATTCGTCCTAGTACATCTCCTTGGGGTGCTCCTGTTTTATTCGTAAAGAAGAAAGACGGGAGTATGCGACTTTGTATTGACTACCGAGAATTGAACCATGTCACCATCAAGAATAGGTATCCGCTACCTCGCATTGATGACTTGTTCGACCAGTTGCAAGGAGCAAAATTCTTTTCAAAGATCGACCTTCGTTCTGGATATCATCAGCTGAAGATTAAAACTGAGGATATTCCAAAGACTGCCTTCAGAACTCGGTACGGGCATTATGAATTCTTAGTAATGTCTTTTGGATTGACTAATGCTCCTGCTGCTTTCATGGATATGATGAACCGTGTATTCAAGGAATATTTTTTCGTTGTTGTCTTTATTGATGACATCCTCATATATTCCAAAAGCCGTGAAGATCATGAGCACCATTTGAAGCTGATACTTGAAAGGCTTCGTGAAAATAAGCTATATGCCAAGCTGAAGAAATGCGAGTTCTGGCTTGAGGAAGTAGCATTCCTTGGGCACGCGGTGTCAAAACATGGAGTATCTATTGACCCGGTGAAGATTGAAAGCGATCTGAAGTTGGAGCAACCAAGTTTGTGGCCAAGTGCGTAGCTTTACGGGCTTAGCGAGTTATTATCGGAGATTCGTGGAAGGATTTTCTTGAATCGCTATCTGCTTAACTCAGATTGACTCGAAAGATACAAAATTTGTATGGAGCGAGGAATGCGAGAAGAGTTTCCAAGAGCTCAAGAGGAGACTCATTTCGGCACTGCTTCGGCAATACCATCCGGTTCGGATGGATTTGTTATATACTGATGATGCGTCGAGGCAAAGGGTTAGGATGTGTTCTCATGCAACATGGGAAAGTCATAGCCTTTATGCCTCACGACAACTCAAAAGAATATGAGAGGAATTATCCTACTCATGATCTAGAGTTAGCGTGATCGATTTTCGCGTTGAAAATCTGGAGACACTACCTGTATGGGGAGAAAGTGGAGATCTATACGGATCATAAAACCCTCAAATATTTCTTCACCCAAAAGGAACTCAACATGCGGCAACAACGTTTGCTCGAGCTATTGAAAGATTACGATCATACCATTCAATACCATCCTGGAAAAACAAACGTAGTAGCTGACGCATTTAGTAGAAGATCGTATGCGGGTATGAGTGCGATGTTGTTAACACAAAGACCCATTTTGTATGATTTACAAAGGATGGAGATTGAGTTAAAGACTCCAGGGACCCAGGTGATGATGGCGAATATACGATTAGAACCGACTTTAATTGATAAAGTTAAAGCTACTCAAGCTACGGACCTAGAGCTGATGTGTATGAAGAAGAAAGTGCAAGAAGGTGCTATTCCAGAAGCAAGAATCGATGAAGAAGGAATACTTTGATTCAACTCCAGACTTTGTGTTCCTAACGATTCTGAGTTGAAGCATAGAATTATGATGGAGGCACACAACACACCGTTTACAATCCATCCTAGGAGTACCAAAATATTTCATGATATTCGACACACATTTTGGTGGAACAATATGAAGAGAGAGATCGCGGAGTTTACCTTGAGGTGTTTAACCTGTCAACGTGTAAAGGCGGAGCATCAAGTGCCAAAGGGTCCATTACAACCACTTGAGAATTTGACATGGAAGTGGGAACACATTAATATGGATTTCGTTACGGGTCTTCCCAAGGTTTCTCAAGGAATAGATGCGATTTGGGTTATTGTTGATAGATTAACCAAGTCTGCCCATTTCTTGCATATACGGGAGACTTATTCCCTTGAACGTCTTGCTAGTATGTACGTGAATGAGATTATGAGATTGCATGCCATGCCAGTATCCATAGTTTCGGATCGTGACCCAAGATTCACTTCACGATTTTGGGTTAGCTTGTAGAAAGCTATGGGCACAGATTCTGATTGATTCAAAGATACTATCCTCAAACGGATGGACAATCGAGAGGACTATTCAAACTCTTGAAGATCTATTAAGACTATGTGTCCTAGATTTCAAAGGGAGTTGGGATAAGTACCTACCATTGGTGGAATTCTCCTACAACAATAGTTATCAAGCAAGTATAGGTGTGGCTCTATTTGAAGCATTGTATGGATGAAAGTGTTGCTCTCTAGTATGCTGGGACGAGGTGGGAGAAACAACATTGTTGGGACCAGAATTAGTACGCATGACTATAAAAAAGATCCAAATGATTCGACAACGACGGCACAAGATCGACAAAAGAGTTATGCAGATCTTCATCACGTGGAATTTAATATTGGGGATCATGTATTGTTACGTGTTGCACCATGGAAGGGAGTTAAAAGATTTGGGAAGAGAGGAAAACTCAACCCATGATTTGTTGGTCCATTTGAGATTCTTGACCGAATAGGAAATGTGGCCTATAGACTCGCATTACCTCCAAGTATGTCTCGTGTTCATAATGTTTTTCACATATCTATGCTTTATAAATATGTGAAAGACCCGAACCATATTATTGCTTTAGAACCAGACGAGATAGCTGAAGATTTAACGTACGAAGAAGTACCTATTAAGATCTTGGATAGGAAAGAGCATGCCCTACGCACGAAGGTTATACCACAAGTTAAGGTTTTGTGGAGAAACCATGCTATTGAAGAAATGACCTGGGAGTTGGAATCAGAAATGAAATCGAGGTATCCTCACCTTTTCGAAACACTAGGTACGTACGTCAATTTCGAGGAAGAAATTTTATAAAGAGGGGAGGTTGTAAGACACCAACTTATTATAAATAAAATCGAATTTTCTCTAATTATTATTATGAATAATAAGGTGTTAAATTGATATAATATTTTGGTTATGGGTGAAATGTGCAAATTTTGCAAAATAAGCAAGTGGTTATTAAATAATCATTGTTGTCGGGGAATATTCGTACGACGGCGCAGTCATTTATGGGCCCCATAACAGAATAATTGTCGGATGAAGAAAGCGACACGTTTGAGTTTTTATAAATAACGGCGTAGTTGTTACCGTTAACACTGTTGGAATACCCAGTGCTTAAAATACAGTAATACGCGTGGATGCAGAGTATTTTTGAATTAATGATTCTTACGTAAGAAGGCACTACTCATAAATGTTACAGTAATTACTGTTCAATATTTTATTTTTTATTGATTCAATAATTGCTTCGTTGATATTTTATATTATTGTTGTTTCAATAATTATCACTGCACAGTATTTCTCATTATCAGATCAATAATTCATATTATTTGAATGATATTATTAGATAGCATTATTAGTAATGTCTAGAAATTTCTGTCAAGGAGAGGTTTGGTCACCTAATTACGCTTGAAAGAAGGAGAAATTATTATTGAAAGCCCCTTTCCTCGAACTACCCGTGTTGTCATAATTGTGATTCTGTAATATTATTTGTGAATAAATAATTATTGATTTATATGATAAGGAAATATGTATTTTATGTGGATATAAATGATGGATATATTTATTTTATGTGGATAAAAATGAAGGATTTAATGTTTGAGGTGTTTTATCAAGATTTTGTTTGCAGTAGAGTATTAAAATCATCCGTTTGTGGATTTCTTGATATTTTATGTTTGGAATTTGGAAAAATCATAGCTACAAAGTTGTAGAGAATTAGATTTCAAAAGAATGGACATAAAATTCGTATTTTAAATATAACCGCTATTTTCTATGAATTACTTGAAGTTTCAAAAATAAAATGATTTTTATTAAATTATGGGGTGGGACCCACTTTGGTTGGTGTTAATAACATGTGGGCTGCTGGAAAAAAAAATTAGAATTGGCATGCTAGGCATTCAACAAAGTAGGCATGCGTGGAAGAAATAAAAGAAAATAATATTTTATTATCTTAGTCTCCTATGGCGTTATAGCATTTTCCTATAAATAGACGCTTAGGTTAGAATTGAAAATCACACCAGAAACAAGTTTTCTTTCTCTCTATATTGTCGAGCGTATTTTAGTGAGTATTTATATACTTTGAGAGTTGATGTTCGGTACAAGTTTCCTTCGGCTTTCTATCCGATATTCAGATCAAAACTACCGTTATTTTGAGGTAAGGGATGTTATTTTCTTCATAAATGATATTATTTCTTTTGATATCATTATGCCAAAATATTGGTTTGAACTTTTTATCAAATTTGAAACTTTTTGTGTCGGGGTTACTATTCACGTATACGGCACTATTCATGAATACGACACTATTCACCAAAAAATGAAATTTGCTTCATTTTGTCCAAGATGTCTATTATGGTTATTATCTTTGATTGTATCCATGTTTTGATCTTTATTCTTGAATTTTACTTCAAAATTGGTTATTATGGAGTATTATTGATCTTGGATAAACTGTTATACGAATCCCTACTATTTGTCCTTCTGTCTCACTGGATTCATTTTCTTTAAATATTTTTCATCATCCTTAGTCCTAAATGATGATATTACTGAATATCTTTGGTCTGTAGTGCAAAGATGAATGATTAACTGATGAATATCTTTGGCCCGTAGTGCAAAGATGAACAGGTGTTGAGATGAATATGACCAACTGGTGATACAAATGAATATATTTGGCCTGTAGTGCAAAGATGAATATTTGATTAAAAATGTATATTGATTGTTGTTACAGGGATAAAATATTGATGATGTACTTTTAAATCTTAGAAGATAGTAGAACTCATTCTCTACTTGACTCTTCTAATGAATTGTTTGCTTTCCACTGCAGATTGTTGATCTAAAACTTGTTGTCTATTATATTTTATCGATTTTTCCTGTTAAAAACTAATGATAATTTGTTGTATATTATCTTAGTCATAATATTCTTTCTTTGGGCTAGTTGAGCTCACCCTTTTCCTTTTTGTTCCATTTTTCTTCTCAAAGATGTGAGAACATAGCGAGATCTAGTGGGGTATGGAGTGATGGTTCTAGAAAGATGTTTTAGCGATCCTCACTATTTCTATAAAATAGTGTTTGAATAATTGTAATGAGGACTTATTTGAGTGTAGATATTGTCTAGAAGACAATATTTGTATTTAAACTCACAGTATGTGTTGTCGTATTTTGCACGACAATTGTATTATTGAAGTTGTAGTTTGCTTTATATACCTTGTATTTGGCGACTCAGAATGGGTGTTGTATACCTATTTTGGGGGAGTCACAGTGTGTTCAAGCCGTTTTTGGACAAGTTCGTAGTGGTATTTATTGATGACATTTTGGATTATTCGAAAACCAAGGAAGAACATGAAGAGCATTAGAGATTAACATTGGAAGTATTGAGAAGGGAAAAGCTGTATGCCATGTTTTCAAAATGCGAATTTTGGATTGAACGAGTACAATTTCTTGGTCACGTGATCGATAAAAATGGAATTTCGGTAGATCCATCTAAAGTCAAAGCCGTGATTAACTGGGATCAGCCGAGAACGCCGTCGGAAGTAAGAAGTTTTTTTGGATTGGCGGGATATTATAGAAGGTTCATACAAGACTTTTCCAAGATCGCAACTCCGTTAATGAATTTAACTCAAAAAGCTGTGAAATTTGTTTGGACGGATAAGTGTGAGGAATGTTTTCAAGAATTGAAGAAGAGGTTGAGTACGGCCCCTGTGTTATCTCTTTCGGATGATACATGAAATTTGTTGTTTATAGTGATGCGTCGCATAAAGGACTTGGCTGTGTACTGATGCAAAATAGCAAAGTCATTGCGTATGCATCACGACAATTAAAGGATTACGAGAAGGGATATTCGACCCATGATTTGGAGTTAGCTGCAGTTGTTTTTGCTTTGAAAATTTGGAGGCACTATCTCTACGGGGAGAAGTGTGAAATATATACGGACCACAAGAGTCTGAAATATATTTTCACGAAGAAGGATTTGAATATGCGTCAAAGAAGATGGTTGGAATTAATTAAGGACTACGACTGTGATATTTTATACCATCCGGGTAAGGCGAATGTCGTTGCCGATGCCTTAAGTAGAAAGGGTGGGGAGAAGTTGATGATGTTGACTGCTCAGGAGGAGCTAATTGCAGAAATGGAGAAACTGGAGTTGGAAGTGAAGTATCCTATGGAGATTGATGAGAAGCTATTTCAGATGCAATCTGGTACAACTCTACTAGATAAAGTAAAGGAGGCTCAACTTCAGGACGATGAATGCAAAAAAGTGACAAAGAAGATATCTGAAGGATCTGAGCCGAGGTTCAAGATGGATAAGGAAGGAATACTGCGATTTGAGGGCAGAATTTGGGTACCGCCAGTACCCGAGATTAAGGAAGACATTTTGAGTGAGGCTCATAGTTCACGATATTCGATTCACCTTGGTAGTATCAAGATGTACCAAGATCTTTGACAACATTTCTGGTGGCCGAATTTGAAACGTGATGTTGCAGAATGTGTTGCCAAGTGTCTGACCTATCAGAAAGTAAAAGCAGAACATCAGAGACCAAGTGGATTATTACAACCGTTGGAGATCCCAAAATGGAAATGGGAGCATATTACAATGGACTTCGTAGTTGGCTTTCCGCCGACTCAGAAAGGCTACGATGCAGTATGGGTTATCGTTGACCGACTGACGAAATTCGTACACTTCCTTCCGATCAAAATCAGATTCAACTTAGATCAGTTGGCGAGGTTATACGTAAAAGAGATTGTTTCCAGGCACGGAGTTCTGGTGTTAATTGTTTCTGATAAAGATCCGTGCTTCACATCGAATTTCTAGAAACGTCTTCAAGAATGTATGGGTACGCAATTGCGAATGAGTACAGCATACCACCCTCAAACAGACGGATATAGTGAGAGAACGATTCAGACATTATAAGATATGCTAAGAGCCTTTGTGATGGACTTTAAAGGAAATTGGGATGATCACCTACCGTTAGTAGAGTTCGGCTACAACAACAGTTACCACGCTAGTATAGGCATGCCGCCTTACGAAGCGTTATACGGCAGAAAGACAATTGCTAGGGCCATAATTGTTACAGCAGACAGCAGAAATAGTCAAAGTGATCCGAGCACGACTGGTAGCAGCTCAAGATCGACAGAAGAAATACGCTGATCCACATCATAAAAATATCGAATTTGAATCAGGTAGTTATGTTTTCTTGAAGGTCTCTCCTTGGAAGGGAAAGATCAGGTTCGGAAAGAAAGGGAAATTAAGCCCAAGATTCATTGGACCATTTGAAGTATTGAGAAGAATCGGTGAAGTTGCGTATGAGGTAGCCTTACCTCCATCACTCGAGAATGTCTATAACGTCTTCCATGTTTCTGTTTTACAACCCTACAAACCCGATTACAAGCATGTAATTGAATACGAACCCCTACATTTTGAAAAAGACTTATCTTACGAAGAAATTCCTGTTCAAATTGTCGACACAAAAGAACAAGTTCTCAGAAATAAAGTAATACCTTCTGTTAAGGTAATTTGGAGGAACCACAACGTCAAGAAGCTACGGGGGAACTCAAGAGAATATGATGAAGAATTACCCTCATGAATTTACTTAATTTATGTGTAAGCGATTCTGGGGGCATAATCTTTGTAAGGAGGGGAGAATGTAACGGGTCGAATCTATTGAGTCGTGATTCTGGGGATAGAATCCTTTTAAGGGGGGAAAGATGTGATGAACGAGATTTTTGTAATTTAATTTTAATATTTATTGAAGTAAATAAATATTTTCGATGATTTAATTATTAGATTAAATAATTAATTGATGCAGATTGTGTAGATTAATTTAACTATATGTGTTACATCTATTAAATTAATGTGGAGAATTTTATTATCAAGTATGTCATTATGTGAGCTTATTGTATTAAATGAAATATTTAATTAAGCATGATGTTATTTTAATTAATTTAATTATTAATTAGAGATTTAATAATTTGATATAATTAATTCATGAGAAAATTAATTATGTGACTATGTGAATTTATGAGAAATTATTATATTTATTTTATATTAAATTAAATAATATAATTGAGTTGTTGTGTATGGGTGTGACATGATTTAAACTATATTATAAAGCTTTTATTAAATTAAATGACCTTGAATCAATTAAAGCTTGCCAAATAAGGCGCTAGTAGTGGTTGATAGCAGTTACCCATGATTGGGTTAACTAACCTTAGTGCGCATCAGTTCTTTCCTTTATACGTATTCTCTCCTTCATTATTACTAAGTTTAAGAAATATTCAGAGAGAGAGTTTGAGAATTGTCAGAGAGAATTAAGATATTGTGAAAGAGATTGAAAGAGGAGAATTTAAGAAAACATCTGATTCTTCTAATCTATACCTTACACTCAGGGTAATCTCCTCCTTCCCAAATTTTTAAAGTTACGTTGTGTAAGTTTTATAAAAATGGCTTTCAAGTTTTCTGTAAGGTCTCTATATTTATAAAGGGTATGGATTAGGTGTTGTTTATGTGTTAAATGTTACCATATTGTATTTAATTAGATATATTTCATAAACCATATCAACTGTTTCATTAAAATACATTGTATATGTTGATCAAAACTTACAGAGTATGGGTTTTGGCCATATGGCCCTTATACGTAATTTTAATGTGTCAAACATAAATGATTTTGTAAAATTTATACTCGTATATTATTATGCATATTAATATGAAGAGACCAAACCTTAAATGAACGGATTCGGTGTTATAACGAATCCGTAGTGTTAATTTTCATGTTTTGTTTTCAAAACCTTCAAGAACAGTGAAACTTGCATGCTTTAATTCTGTAATTAAGTGTTTAAATTGGTTAAAGTCACTCAATAAATGTTGGGTAATGATTATGTGTGAATTATATCATGTGGGTATGTCTAAATTCGAGTAGAAAATAAGAAATTGGTAGAAATTGGCATGTTCATGATTTTTTGACTTAATCGCTATTTCTGAATCGATACCTGCATCTTGTCAATACGTACCGTCATTTATTTTCTCCCATCAAGAAGTTACCGCTGTCCTTGAAGACTAAGTGTCCGTGAAGAAGCGCCACCATACCATGACAGCCAAGACCTAGTATAAACATGGCGCCGCAACGCCACTCTGCAGAATGGTCCAGAAATGTAATTTTTAAAGTGTTAAGTCCATGAATGTGATGTTAACTTAATGAAATGAACATAAAATTATGTTATAAGTATAATGAGATGTTAAAATAGATATTTAGCATGTAAATAACATAATTACATGTGGATTGAATTATTGAATACATAATTAGCTTGTTATTCATGTTGTGTAAATTATGTGACAAAGTGGTAATTTGACTAAGTATAGTCAATATTCGAATTAGACAAAAGAATGAGTTTATGATGATTAGTTAAGTTATAATTAACAGGTATTGTGAATGTGAATGGTATATAGGATTAAATTCAAAGAACGTGCTTAGTTAAAGTGTAATCTACGCACGAGGCAAGTTTTCCTACCCCTAATTGTCATTATTGTTCAAGTTTATTAGTTACCTCAAGTAAATCATCATTACTATTATTCAAGTTCAAATGTTATATTAAATATTTATTATCTTTTTAAAGCATGATTCAGTTATACAATAATTATCCTATTGTATACTTCTTGAGATTTTTATTCAAATCGAATATCATTATTGTTGAACCTTATTAGACTAGTGAACTTTATTGATTTAACTAGTCCTTAGTTGATGAACGTTCTAAATTTTAGAACCCTTATTGAATTATCCAAACCAAACTTCCTTTGGTGTGGACTCGAATGTCAAACTGAGATGAAGAACCCTGCACAGGGATTTACTTATGCGTTAGCGTTAAGATATTGTGCATAGTATGGTACTAAGGGCTGATCCCCCTAAGTACGAGTAGAAAAGTCCATAGTCTTATGACTGTTAAAGGTTTCAAGTATAACCCTTGATAACTTAGGACATAGTTCAAGGTCTTATGACCCTCAGAAATCTTTTGATTCTTGTTATTCATTCTTGATTCAAAAGTTGAGCTTTTATCTCAGAAGTCTTTGATTCCCTCGCATGTTATTATACATTGTTATTTCATTATTTTATTTATGGGCAATCATGCTCACTCTTTCTTAATAATAACATTGAAGTTAAGAACTAAAGAACCGATGAGCCTTCTACTAGTAAAGGCAAGGGCAAGATTAGCAAATGTTGAAGATTTGTATTTATGAGATGTTGAATTTATGTGTTAAGACTTGATGTTATTTAAGACTTATTGTTTATATTTCCGCACAGATGATTAAGGTTAGTTTAACCTGGGATTGTATTATTATTCGGATGTTGTAACCCTTAAGGGAAAGATTTTATTTCTATCTATTGCATGGTTTACATTTATTATGGGTAGATATATAGATGATATTTGTACAGTGAACACCAAATCCCGTGGAATTGAAGTACCCGGATTCGGGGGTGTCACAGTTGTGCCCCATTCTTGCTATATCTTTTGATAGGCCTCTGCTAGTAGTAGGGCGTCTGTGCCCCATTTCCCTGTATTTGTAGCTGTACAGAGATGATGTATTAGATGATGATATACTTAGGAATGTATGCACAGTTTTTCGATTCCCAATATCATATTGCCATCCATTATCTGCTATGCATGTATCATGTTATGCATATGTATGTATGTCCAAAGATATTCGGCATTGACCTGGATGGTCTTATGACACGGCCCATGACATGTATGTCTTCTTGACGCTTAGTCAGTATAGATCATACCCCACCATCATTGGTGGCATTGGGTATCGATCGTGGTATAATAACATGTCACCATCGAGTAGGTGGTATCAGAGATCATTTGTTGCAGCATATCATGCCATTATTGATGTTTCAGGTTCCCGCAGGGTTTGTGGATGGGATGCTAGAGCATTGGGTACCGGATAGGCAGGTCTTCTGATTCGGGACCCATGAGTTGACTCCTACTATGGAGGAGTATGCATGATTGATGATGATGCCATTAGACAGACCTTGCGTGTATATGGCTTTGGGAGATATGAGTAGACGGTTCATGACTCTCACTGGATTGCGGTATTTGAGTGGTGCGGGGATGAGTGAAGTCCGCCACGTGATATCCCAGCATTTTCTGTATGACAGATTTGGCTCTGAGGATAGCTATTCACGACATTCCAGGGATTTCACCACACTAGAGGATCATTGGTGTTTGGCCAGGGTTGATGTACTGTTGTTATGCGTATTGTCATATGTCTATATGCCATGGTACATGGATGAGATAGACATAGGTGTCATCATGGCCGTGAGAGCTATCAGGGAGGGTCGCACCATTATACCTATGATTGTAGTAGAGACCCTACGGTTAGCATCCTACTGCTGCACTTATCTGACAGGAGTGTTCACAGGTAGCTCGGTCATGTTATATGTGTGGTTTATGTCACACTTGAGACCGATTGGCACTCTTAGAAGGCATGGGTATTGGTTCACCCATGTTGTAGCCATGTCATACTCCTTTCAGCCATCGGACTATATAGATGCTCTGTCTTAGTCCACATTTTTGGCAGATATCAGAGATCCATTCAGCATATTGCCGTGTTCGGGGCTTAGCTCACCATACAGCTTCATTACTCATGTTTCGGGCATAGACTACCTCCCTCTAGCTGGTTTGAGGGTCGTGACTACTTACCACCCACTGGCCATGATGTCGCAGTTTGACCAGTTTCAGGATTTTCATCCTTTCGAGGGGGCGATAGGTCAGCGTTCAGCTTCTCGATATCTCTCAGCAGAGGACTGATCCCGTGTGTATGCTTGTTGGGATCAGCGGATGATAACTATTTTTTCTGTGAGCCATCTGGGTTGTTCTGCAGAGTATTCTGCATGGATGGAGACAAAGATTTTATCGGTACGCATCGATGATCTGCGATCTGGGATAGATGATGAGTTAGATGATGTAGAGCCCATGGAGGACATTGATTCCTACATCGAGGAGGAGCCCGCTACTGGGTTGCTAGCATTTCCTCCAGATTCTCCCAAGATCAAAGATTATATTGTGATTCAAAGACTCGATGACAATACCTTTAGCAGAGTCTTCATCTGATGACCTTTGAGAGAGATCAAGCTCGATCTATGATGTTGACTGCCCTTGATGGCAGAGACGCAGCTCTATTAGAGAGAGACGAGGCATTAACTCACAGAGATGTCGCTATTGTTGAGCGGGATGAGGCCAGATCAGCCAGAGATGCAGTGATAGTTGAGCGGGATAGTGCTATATCTCTTTTCGAGATGTAGCCAATCCACAGATATCTGCAGTGAGGTCCCTTACCACTGGCATGATCGCAGAGATGAGCGCTTACATTGATGAACATATAGTCACCATGCAGATGGCTGCAGATCTGTTGGTTCGTGTGGATATTCTCGTACAAGAGACCATAGCTTCACCTCCTTCTTCTAAGAGGGACGCCATGTTGGGCTTGTTAGCTCGCATATACCCTGACTTGTAGATGGATTTGTATTTTCATGCACAGACTAGCTTAGCCATTTTGTCATGTGCAGTTTACATTGTATATATCAAACAGCATTATATATATGACAGGGAAATATATTTTTGGATCACTTCCCTTTTAAATATGCTTTGCTACTTGCTTGATATTTTTCCTGCTGCTTCAGGGCTTGCGATCTTGATGTATTCTGAATTCTTCCTGGGTGGATGGACATTGAGTTGTCTCTGGATATTTCAGAATGGACCATTGATCTGTATGTATCCCTACCATCTTTGGTGTCTTGGGACTGTTTTCTGTATGAAAATGTGGAGAGGAGTGTGGCTTTCTTCTCTGAGATTGACCGCACCACAGATGGTCGCCAGTACTTCTATTTAGGAGAAACCTAGTTAATTCCATCTCTTATGGATTGGTGTTGCTCTTCAAGGTATGACCGCAGCTTAGATGGTCGCCGAATCTCCTATTTGGGAGGAGTTCAGGTAATTCCACCCCTTTGGTCTGAAGCCGAATGAAATGTAGTGGATTGAAATATGATCCCAATACCAACTGACAAGGGTTTGTGTTTTGGTAGGGGGTGAGACCGAACCATGAATGGCTGCCTACGTACTCCTATTGAAGAGGAGATCAGGTCTGCATAGTTCGAACCTAGTGTAAGAGGTTCAAATCTGTATATGGCAGAAATGGTGTATGAATGTTTTTGTTGTTTTTGTTTTTGTAAGGGTAGAAATGTTTTTATTGTTTTTGTTTTATTGCGACCGTGCCATATGAAATGGTTGCCTATGTACTCCTATTGAAGAGTAGATCAGGTCGACATAGTTCGCCCCTCAGGGCGAGTGGAAAAGCGTGATCCCATGTGCAGGTCAGAGTGCGGGGAGGAGAAAGTTTAATCCTAGGTTGAGGATAAACTGCAGGTACGAGAAGTTTGATCCCAGGTATGGGTAGCCAAACTGCAAATACGAGAGGTTCAATCTGTAGTGGGATGACCTAAGTCGTAGGAACACAGAGGAGCCCAATGACTGGCGATGGAGGGGCAAAGTGTAGAAAAGTTATATGTGGTAAAGGGTTAAAGAACCGGAATGACTGGTGATCTTATGGTCCAACACTCGGGTGTTTGCTTGATGGCAACTTCAGACATAGTACTGTTTCATGGTGTTTGAGTTGATAAGTTGTGGAAATTCATCGCCGTCCATCTCTTGTAATCTGAGAGCACCTCCTGTCAATATTTCCTTGACAATAAATGGGCCTTCCCAGTTAGGAGCGAATTTTCCCTTAGATTGATCTTGGTTGTCAAGGATCTTCTTCAAAACCAAGTTATGTTGTTTAAACTGCCGTAGCCAGACTTTTTTGTTGTAGGATCTAGCGATCCTTTGTTGATATAACTGACCATGGAAGATAGCCGCGGTTCGCCTTTCGTCTATCAAAGATAATTGGTGATACCTATCTTGTACCCATTGGTCTTCATCCAGTTGAGCATCTATCAACACTCTTAGGGATTCCATTTCAACTTCTATGGCGAGCATTGCTTCCATCCCATAGGTTAATGCATAGGGGGTTGCCCCAGTGGAAGTGCATATTGAGGTTCTGTAGGCTAACAGAGTAAGAGGCAATAGGTCAGGCCAATCTTTGTGGTTGGCGGACATCTTTTGCATAATCTTCTTGATGTTTTTGTTAGTCGCTTAATAAAGACCGCTCATCTTGAGACGATAGATGATAGAGTTAAGATGTTTGATGTGGAATTTCTTCGCATAATTCCTCCATCATTTTGTTGTTGAGGTTCTTAGCATTGTCGACACAATCACCTCTGGTTGTCCATATCGACAAACGACATTGTTTCTGATGAAAGCAATGATGACTTCTTTAGTATCCCTGGGGAAGGAGGCTGCTTCTACCCACTTGGTAAAGTAGTTGATCATGGTGAAGATAAATCGATGTCCATTACTGGCTTTAGGCTCAACGGGCCCGATAACGTCCATTCCCCACATTGAGAAGGGCCAAGGTGAACTCATGTTGTGGAGTTCTCTTGGAGGGGCGTGTATAGCATTCCCATGAATCTGGCACTGATAGCATCTCTTGACGTGGTCATTGCAATCAGCTTTGAGAGACAGCCAATAATGTCCCTTCCTGAGGACTTTCTTGACAAGGAGGGGGCCACTCATATGGGGGCCACAGACTCCACCATGGATTTCATCCATAAGCTTTTGGGCTTGATCTTTGTCTAAACATCTGAGGAGACCTAGTCTTGCATCTCTTTTGTAGAGTGCATCTCCACTCAGGTAGAATTTCATGGCAAGTCGATGGATCCGCCTTTTCTCAGTCGGGCTTGCCTCAGCGGGTGTAAATCCATCTCGTAGATATTCCTTGATATGCTGATACCAAGGATGTTGGATGGGAGGTAGCTCATCCGATACTTTTCCAACGTAATTCACATAGGTTGGGGCCTTGTGCAGGGAAATTGTGACGCTTGGCAAGTGTTCCTTGTCTGATATACGAATCAAGGAGGCCAAAGTAGCTAATGCGTCCACAAAGTCATTCCTATTATGAGGAATATGTAGAAAGGAGATTTCTTCGAACTCCAAAGCCATCTTCAAAACCTGCCGATGGTAGGGCAGCAAATGTAATTCCTTGGTTTGATAGATTCCGGTGGATTGTCTGATTACCAACTCTGAATCTCCAAAGACAGATTAACACTTTGATGCCCAAAGAGAATGCAAGTTTTAGCCCCATGAGATAGCCTTCATACTCACCGTGTTATTTGTCTTGACAAATCGTAATTTGAGGCGACGGATCTTTGTTCCCATGCGGATACTAGAACCTGCTCCCCAGCTCGAAACTTCCATATTAATTGCTCCATCAAAATACATCTTCCATGATTGGTAGCGTATCGTCTCGATGGTGTTCTTTGATCGCATTACTCCTTCATTGGGGAAATATGTTTCCAAGGGTTTGAAATCCCCTGAAGGTGCGGCGGCCAGTTGATCCGCAATTCCTTGACCTTTGATGGACTTTTGAGTCACATATACGATGTCAAATTGTTGTAGGATCAACTGCCATCTGGACAGCCGGCAATTTAACATGGGTTTATTGAACACGTATTTGAGAGGATCCATGCGGGATATGAGATGGGTTGTGTGACCATGGAGATAATGATGTAACCTCATGGAAGCCCATACTAAAGCACAACACGTCTTTTCGATCAGAGTGTACTTGTGTTCACTGCTGCTGAACCTTTTGCTGAGGTAATAGATAGCTCATTCTTGGCCTCTATCATCCTTCTGTCCCAGCATGCAGCCCATGGCATTATCACTTATGGACATATATATAAATAGGGGAACATCAACCCTGGGTGGTACCAACACGGGAGCTTTGACTAGCTGTTTCTTGATTTTGAGGAAGGCATTCTGGCACTCATCATTCCATTTCATGGAGGAGTCACTACTACAAAACAGTAAATAGACAACGCGAAAAAAACGTTGTGGTTTCAGTCAGAAAAACGTCGTGGTTAAGAGTGTTATCTATTTGACACCCTTACACGACGTTTTTAAAACATTGTAGTTAAGCACATTACACAACGTTTCTAAAAAAAATTGTTGTAGATTTGTTATCCATAAATTAGCAGATGCTTAAAAACGTTGTAGAAGGTATGATTCCACAACATTTTTAAAATGTTGTAGATTAAAAATAAAATAAAAAAAAAGGTTGGTTCACCTACATTACCAATGCACCTGCAATATGCTAATGCCATGATATATAGCTAAAAGGTCTAAATTCCATTTAAATTTAAAGTCAAAATGTATCAACCATTCAAAATACATTCTAATAATACCATTAGGTAAATTTAAATTACTACATCCACAAAATATATACCAAACTATCATATATGCTTTCTACATGTAAATTTGCTCACATCGCTTCCCCACTCATTTCGTACTTTGTCAAAGTATCATATATGCATTCAATACTATCATCTTTCATGCAAATCGAAGCGACTACTCAACCGCCAAGAATAACAAGAGAGCTATATCGACATCTTTGTTAAAAATTATATCATATCAGTCCATGAACCACATAAGACAGTATGGCAGAAAAACTCAAGGGAGTACTTTTAGTAGCTTCTGTTGCACTTCTCCTTATTTCTTTCAAGTGGTTGATAACTTGAGCAAGTAAGAAGGCTTTATCCATCTGTATATCCAAATAAGTCAAGACACGACATTCAAATAAGTTAAGACAATACTTAACAAAGAAAAATGTGACAAAACTACCTATACAAGGAAAGTTTACAATCCACTACAATGACAAACAATAAAATTGCGTAAACTAAAGAAAAACACACTTTGTGATAAAGGGAACAAAATCTATTGATATTAGAATCAAAATAAGTTCGACAATCAGTTATAGTAAATTACAATTTCCCTTAGAAGGGAGTTTCACAGGGAGTGCAATGTATCATATACAACATTAGAATTGAACCAATTTATAGTATGGTAGTACAACGTATGGTATGAGGCCCTATTCATTCAATTTTCTTAACCCATGCTTAACACGAAAAGCATAATTCAACATCACCAGAGACTAATTGTACAAATTCTAACAAATCATTTTGTTCTCCCAAATTACTACTAAGAACTAAGAAACAGGACATGCGAGACGGAGGCGCAAAATTATTGATCGAGACAAAATGCATACAAAGAAGAAGCACAAACAAACATAAAGTAGTTTTCAAATAGAAATATAGAACCACAACATAAAGTAAAAAATGGGGCATCTTAAGCATAAAGGCTAGGATACAAATAAAAGTACACAGTAATAACAATAGTTGTGGCATATCTCATCGACTTATATCTTTCTGAAAAGCTCTATGTAAGGATTCGGTGAACACTGCCCATTTTTTGAAAGTAGCTTTACTGTCTCGTGAAGAAAATCTATCATGTAAACAGGACAAAATAGTAAAAGAGCAAATGAAACACAAACAAGAAGAATAACATATTAGAAAAGGTTAGATATCTCATAAGAAATGCGAAGTTATAGTTTCAACATGCCTCAAATATGTACTTTTAGGGAAGAAAATGTGCTAAGAGATTTCCCAAGACATGTGATGCGAGAAATGAGACATGTCATCCAAATTTAATCATTCTTGCCCTTTTATTGTTATCAACAACATCCGCCTTATAAAAGGAAAATACTATTGATTCATAATCACTTCTAGCCATAATTTAACAAATCACATGGTTTGAAATCTTACCATATAAGCAAATCGAAATACCGATTGTCTAGAAACAACTATGTAACGCAATATGTTGAATAATGAAATAGAAAGGGATGTCAAATGTAATATGTATTACTTTTTATATTGTCTAAAAATGACTATGTAATGCAATTTTGAGTTGACCAAAGTGCATCATAAACATCCTAAGTCTTTGAATATTTGCGGACAAATGTAGACAAGACGACCACTAGAACTATCCCAAAATTTAGAATACATAGACATAAATTTCTCAATTCACGATGTGCAACCATGTACATATATGATCAAATGCAATGCAATGGTATATGATCAAATGCAATCCCAAAATTGTATGATGCATCACTAGAATAAAATAGAGCAAATAACAAACACCAGAAATATAATGGTTATATTCACTGTATAAAAAATGCGAGAATAAATGTAAGCACCAAAACTAAAATCAAGAACAAATGATGGGGCAATGATATTAAAAAAAGTGTCGTACAATAGAAATTCTTTCCCCATAGCTAAATGATCTGATTACGAATTTTGAGATTCCTCAACCTCGACTCCATTTGTCAATTTATTGTGCATATCCCGCATTCGTAAATCCTAGAATTAGGCCCATTTCCATCCCATCATAAACTTTAGTTCATCTAGATTATAAAAGAAACAAATCGACAAGAAATAATATGTATAAAAACTACCAAGTTCAAAGAATAGATTGTCCACCATAGAGGTAGTTGTGGTTCTAAACAGATGTCTGTGTAAAAGAACTTGGTTCATCACACAGCAACTGTTTAATCGATGATGGGTAACAACTAACTAAAAGTTACAAAGTTAGGAAAAAAACTTACCCAGGTTGATCGGTCATCTTCAAACAAATCCAGTGCTTTCTCGTATAATTGCATATTTAAGGAAGACTGGAAGCATCAAAATTAAAACATAAAAATATATATAGTTGAGTATAAAACTATTGTCAAATAATCAAGTGCAGAATAACAATCATCATCTGGGTGTGTCTATTGGTATGTTCATCATGAACGATGATGCGTATGCCTGACATCATTTGGATGACATCTTGCTTATTTCTTCGTTCCTCTTCTTCCACTGCGGGATTTGGAACAAAGACTTCTTTCTCCTTTACTGGTACCAGCTTGGGAAATAATATAGCCATTACATTGGCTGGCACCTTTATAGAAGGTTGTGCGGACTCAGAGTTTGAAGGCGAAGATAAACGCCGTATGGTTGAAGCTGAAGGAATTTGCTGATGCTTATAAGGATTCCTGTGACTAGAACTTGCAGAATAGCCTAGCCCAGCTGTTCCAGTTTGCTTGGTTAATCGAATTGGGTACTTGATACCCTGGCAATTTTTACCCAGCCCTTGTCCCGGTTTATGATCCAATGACATCATTTCTTGAGTAGCCGACATTACCTCGGCAGAAATCTTGGGTTCGGGTAATGGAATTCCAATAGCATGGTATTGGGTATTGCTTATTTCTAAGTCATGAAAATAGACCGGTTCAACATCTACGTTGGCATTGATGAATGGCATGTTCCCGTGTTGAGGACACTCTAGTTCAGCGTTGACCGTGACCAGGCTATTGTTGATAATGTATTTTAACTGTTGGTTAAGAGTGGAGGGGATTGCCCCAGCCATATGAATCCATGGTTGTCCCAAGAGCAGGTTGTATCTCGAATCTATCTTGAGTACGTGGAAAGATATGCAAAATGTATGAGGACCAATTTCGATTGGCAGTTCAATTACTCCGACCGAATTCCGACGGGATCCATCAAAAGCTTTGATGATAGTATGGCTACTCCGAATTCGGTTGAGATTGATATTCATCTTCACCGAGGTAGCATATGGACAGATATTAAGAGATGAACCTCCATCGATCAAGACTCTAGCTAGCATGTATCTGGAGGACAAGACCGCAATGTGCAACGGCTTGCAATGACCGGTCCCCTCGGGCGGTATGTCATCATCAGTGAAGGATATCACATTGTTGTTGAAAATGTGATCAACCAAATGTTGAAATTTTTTCGTATCAACTGATGCCGGTAAATAGGCTTCTTCTAAAACCTTCAACAAGACCTTCCGATGATTCTCGAAAGTTAGGACCAAGTCCAAAATTGATATTTGTTGTGGAGCTTCTTTTAAGCTTAAAACCACCTTAGCTTCGTGATGACCCATAGTGCGGAGGGATTTTTCAATCTTCTCCATGGGTATTTTCCCCTTTGATTTGATGGTGGACTTCATCACCCGTTGGGGAAGATACAATGGATTTTCCTTCGACAATCATGAGCGCTTGTATGTGAGGTGGATCTTTCACCTTCTCCATAATTCCACGAAACCTTCATGCAAGCTAACAATAGGTATTGTGCTATGTGCACGGCAAGTTGATTGGCTCGGGAGCGGCCACTTTCAAAGGATTGTTGCTTCCCCTGAGTCGAATTGTTGGCATTGTGAGTGATTGATTAATCCCATCAGTTTCAGTGGATATGACTGCTGCCACACTCTTCCACTTAGTAGGACCAGTATTCTCACTTGCACGTAACCACAAAGATTGCCGCACCTGCTAGTGCGGACACACCACCGTCGATTAGATTTTGGATAAGGTGGTGGAGTGCCCAAAGATTCTTCTGTGATGTTACACGCGAGGCGGGAGTGATATTGACATACTCCATCAGAGTTGTACCACCCTGAACGGGGGTTGATTGTAGGTAGAAGGGAACTGATCCTTCCTTCATTGATTAACATCTGAAGGATTTCCTCCATAGGTTGGCCCAAATAGGTGAATTTCCTTTTTTTGGTGAAATCCTGACGGGCTTTGGCATTGGCTCTCTTTGTCACTTTGTCTTCCAGCATTTCATTTTCTGAAATTGATGAGGGAATTGACGAGTCACTTGATGCTGATAAGTCACCAATTCTGCCAATTGTTCAATTTTCTTGCATAGAGCTTTCATCTTTCGTTCCATTGTGAACTGAAACTTGGCATAATCTCATTTGTCATCACCATCTTTGAGGGTCTGGGAGGATTCAAAGTTGAAATTGGAATTCTGTACATTACTCCAATTTATCATGTTAACCTCTTCTTCTTTGTGTTAAGGAAGAGGGTTGTCTTGAAAGTGAGGCTGATCTGGTTTGGTGACCATGATTTCCCCATTGTCTATCAGGTCTTGGATCTTGTGTTTCAAGGTCCAATAATCCTGAGTATCATGTCCAGGTGCCCCGGCATGATAAGCACATTTTTGAGCAGCATTGAAACCCCGTCCATTAGGGCTGGCTGGTGGAATAAGATGTGTAATTTTCTTCTGTGTTATCAGAAGAGTGAGAATATTCTCGAGGGTGTCCCCTAAGGGTGTGAACACTCGAGGACATTTGACTTCTCCACCTTTTGGTATTGGAGGTTTCGCAGACTGTGCTTGAAAGGGAGTGTAGTTTCTCTTTTGAATAGGCTTATTTTGATTGCCTTTTTGACCCTGTAGTATCAGGGAAACATCTTTCTCTTTCTTTTTATGGACCCTCCGGGGGTTGTTTCCATAATTTCAGGATTGGATGTGATCAACAACAGCTTTAAGTGCAGCTAGGTCTTGAATTTTTCTAGACTTCAATCCCATCTCAGCCATCTCCCCATGTTTGACCATTTTAGAAAATGGTTTACCGATGCTGGCGAAAACTCTCTCATAGAATGGAGCTTCTTATATGTCTATGAAAGTCATGACCATCTCTGATTCTATCATGGAAGGACTAATTTGGGCAGCCAGGTGTCTCCACCTTTGAGCATACTCTCTGAAAGACTCGTTAGACTATTTCTTGATCTTGGTAATTTGATACAGATTAGGAGCTATCTGAGATTGAAAGCTATATTGAGTGAGGAAAGCATGTGCTAGCTCTTCCCAGCTATGGATCTTTGAATTATCTAATCTTGTGTACCACGAACGGGCTTCTCCAGTTAGACTTTTTTGGAACAATTGAATTCTGAGCTTTTCGTCCTCCGCATGAGATCCAAGTTCTCCAATAAACACTTTTAAATGTGTGTAAGGGTCTCCTAACCCGTCATATTTTTCAAAGTCATGAGTTTTAAATTTTTCTTTATAATGAACACCAGGGAAAATGCAAAGATCAGCATATGAAACACTCCCGTGTGTTCCAATTCCTTTGATAGCACGAAGGGTCTCTTCCATTTGGAGGACTTTCTTTTAATGTCACCAAAGGTTCGGATCTCCATTGGGATGGGCAACATCATGAGTTTTGTTGGTCATATCCAATCGCAGCTCGAGATATTGTAATGACTGGGTTCCCCAGCCAGTGTGGAGGATTCAAAGATGTACGGGTATTTTTGGAACCTGATTGGACTGGTGTAGTTCTTTGAGTAGAACAGCCAAATCTGTAATTTGTTTGCTTAATCCGTTGAATTCTTTGCGAGAAACCGGATTAAGTTCAGTCTAGTCGAATGATGACATGATTGATTGTAGGCCTGTAGCCTTTTTGGATTTTGACCGGGTAGTAGGTCTGATTGGTTCCCTACGAAAGACTTCCATAGTTTAGTCTTTAGGGAATGTGTATAATAACATGCTATGTGATGTGTCCATTTTAGGAATTTTATCCTACAAAAACGGATGTCAGCTGTTTGTAGCATGTTAATTAAAATATGTATGTGTACACATCTCTTAATATTTCTCATTACATGGAGATATATATGGAATGAAATTACAAGTAATCATGTTTACAAGTAATTAAAATGAGAGCATGAAGAGACTTTCCTCCATTTTGGGTTTATCAGAGGCTGACCTATCTTAGGTTACTCTCGCGGCTTTTTGGCATGAAGGTTCCCAAATCATCGCAATCTACTTGACGGGAAATTAATCCTATTCTTTCAACCTGGAGCGAATTTGGGTGGTTCCTGTGATTTACCCCAAATCCAGTATCGCGAAACCCGAACTCCTGGTTCTCCACGATACCATTTCTTTAAGTGAATAATACTAAATAATAATACATTCGAACTTAATTTACATACATCAAAGTTTACTTCCCAGTGCACGTGACCTTCAAATACATTCCTTACAATACTTGAATAGATACCAATACAACTATAACCATTAACTCATAATACACACTTATTCGATCGACTTTCCTTTTCCTTTTGCTCGTGCTCGAGCCTTCAAAGTTGCTCATACATAACCTGAAAACATTTAATTTAAGCAAGGATGAGCATTTAAGTGCCCAAACAAGTAATAGCAATTATATATAAGTTTAAAGAATATAAATATTCTCTTTACATAACACTTCTACAACTAATTGAAAGTTGTGAAAGTAATCTGTCTTCGATAAAAAATTAACATAACAACTCTCTTTCAAATTCTTTAAATTTGGCTCGCTCTACCCTTGAATAGGGTTTAAGAAACATACTATGAACATTCTTTTCGCTTTGAAAAGATTTAGCGTAAATCCATCCATAAACCATCATAACTTACTAGCACGGAGGGTGATCACCCATTGTACCTGTCAGATTGATCAATACTACATAACTTAAACGAAATTCATCGCTCACTCTATCGCCTTGCATGCAAAAATCTTCCCATATAGGGATGTTCATACATGCCTCGGTTCCAAACCCGAAGGTTTTAATCTTGCTCAACAATAATATGTAATTCAACATATATGTATACGGGTAATTGACAAAGGTGTATCAACATGTGAATAAATGCTATGATTATCCAAGTGAGGACACTTGTATAACCATTTAGAAATCAACTTAACGTAATATATATCGAGCTAACATGTTGATAATCAAAGCGTATATAATACATAGGGGAATAGAATAATTACGAAACTTCTTACTCATGTCCATTGCATAAAGAAAATGCAAAGGTAGGATACTTTTTGATTCACCGATTACAAATCTCAACTTAGGTTCTCTTTATCACAACCTATCAATAATCGGATCATTCGCTCGATTAGAACAATATATCTTAACACATAATACTTTGTCTATTACAATAACACATAGTCTAATCACATAATCACAAAGTGATCATACTTTTAGTTCTTATTCTATACTTGAAATATTTTTATACATTTTCAAATATCTCATCCATGCTCTTATAGTAGTCTTTTCTTTTTTTATAAGGTTCGACATTTGTCGCTGCATCGAAATGACTTTATCTCGGTAAATCTTGAGTCTAAGACTCTTATTCTATACCTCAACATCTGTAAATATCGGACATCTTATTTTTAATCATTTTCACAATTTCCGAGAAATTGAAAAATTTAAAATAATTCAAATCATTACTAAAGGGCCTATAGTGATATAATCATTACTATAGGTGTTCTTCTTCAAATTCGTAACTTCATAATCGGTTCTCAAGTCGACTAGTTTGGCCATTATAACTTTTAAATATCTAATCATAATTAAATGATTTAAACATTAAACAATTCCATTATCATTAATAGTTTAATTAATACTAAACTATTAATGAAACCATCATAAAATATAAAAGTTATTTATAATAACTCAAACTATTTTTAAAACATTTATATTACCCAAATAATTACCATTAATATTTAAATATTAATGTACTATTTATCCAAATATTAAAAGTCATTAATTATAACTTAAAATATTTTTAAATCCTTAATATCCTCTTTAAATGGTTTTTAAATATGTAAAACCATTTTTAAACTATTTATTTAATATTAATCATTAAATAAATTAAATATCATTAATATTATCTTAATATCATTAATATTTAATTATTAATGAAATTATCATTTAAATATTAAAAGTTATATTTTATAACTTCAAATATTTTAAATACCTTATTTTCATTTAAAATGATTTTTATAATATTAAAATCATTTTTAAACTAAATTATTTAATATAATCATTAAATAACTTTAATATCATTAATAATTATTAATTAATGAATTTCATCACAAAATATTTAAAGTCATCACAAATAACTCATTTACATAATCAATTCCAAGCCAAAATAAACATAGTAAACTAACTAGTTTATTAACAACACTAACTAAACTTCAAAAATTCAAACTTTGACTAACAATTAAAAATAATAACATTACAAAAATTAAATAAGAACATACCCTAAATACGAATTCCACAATTCTAATAATGCACTTCCACGCCTAAAATTTAACTAAGGAGATCTTTATAAAAGTTCTCCCACAACAAAGCCTTTCTCAAAAATTGAGGCCTTATTGTTGGTGAATGAAACAAAGGCCAAACCCTTCTATTTATAGGTTTAGAAAATGGTGAAGTTCTCAATTTAGTCGATGTGGACTTTGGTTTATACTAATTTTCAATAGCTCACTTTATGATTTTCTAACGCATTGCTCATAACTCCGATTAATCTGATTTTTGGATATGTTATACATGGTATGTAAGACTATTTTTAAAAATACGAATTACCCAATTCGATTCATTAGGTAGCCCAAACAAAGGCGTCAAAAGTGGACGTTCATAACAGCTTTTCAATCTCGTTTCAGCTTTACCCTCTTTCGCTAAAACAGTCCTTAACTCTTTCATTTTAAAACATTTTTAGCGATTCTTGAGCCTGTGCCAAGCTAACTTCTGGGGCTACAACTTTTATTCTTTGACCATTTCCAAATTCCTAACACATCAGCCCAGAAATTCCGTTCAAATGAACTGCACCGCACTTGTTGGGAAGTTTTGACACTACTACTTTGAAATGTCATAACTCTCTCCTCCGATATCGGATTTAGTCCGTTTTGGAGTCTATGGAAAGCTTATTCGGTGTACTATAACATACCAAAATCCCAGTAGGTTTTGGAAACATTAACTGATCGAAACAGTGTCCCGAATAGCACATCCCCGCTGCTGACTTTCAGTTTTGAGAAATTTGACACATTTCCTTCCAATCACCGTAATTCACTCATCCGAGGTCGGAATGAGGTCATTCCAAAGCCTATGGCTTCCTAACTCAGTGCACTACAACATATCAAAAGCCCAGACCTTTTAAAGCAGAAAAAGTGGACGAGAATGCCCCTATTACAAACTGCCCAAAAACAGTTTATCATGATCGGTCAACCATATTTAACCATCTATAACTTCTAATCTATACATGATATGGACTTGATTCTTTTTGCGATTAAAACCACATATCGGGCTACATAACAACTTTTGAAGAAAAAACTCATGATCGAGCAAAAGAGTTATGACCTCGACATTTGGTGAAAAATAATGTAATCTTGTTATTCCAACTTGCTTAAATCTTCAAATTATTGCACACTTTGATGTTATGGGTCTTTGATTTATCAACCCATATCATCAATTAACATTCTATTACACAACTTTAAACAATCAATTGCATCAAATAACATCGAATCAAAGGATTTCTAGGTTTAGTGTTCTTATATCCTTTTTTGCCAAAAATTCTTGATTCTTGCTTACGATTTGTTATGGGTGATGGTTGGGCTTTGTTTAAGAGTGTATGGGCAATCTTGTACAAGGCAATTAAATGTAATATTTAATCACTAGATTTAATTCTTATAATTTTACCAATTAACTTCTATCCTTTGGTAAATTAAAACACTTATACAATAACATCAAAATTAAACCCAGAATTAAAATTAGGGTTTCTCAACGCCATCAATTAGGGTTTCTAATTGACCATTAGTGGTTCTTTAATTATCCGTATATATTAACAACACGGTCATTACGGTTTCTAATTTCAACGATTAGGGTTATAATAATTAGGGTTTGTCCTAATTATCGACATACAACAGTAATTAGGGTTTCTTCTAATTACCGATATTCTTATTCACAGTAACTTCATATACACAGTCACTACTCAGAGATATCCCATAACTGAGTTTAATAATTAGGGTTTCACAGCACGGTAATATCTTATGACCTAATTGACCAAATCATTGCTCAATATTATATGTCCGCTTTACCGATAGACATAATTATGGTACTATAAAATCATTATATAAATAATATAATATTATTATTCTCATCTCTTGATCACAATCCCAATCCAGATTTGGATCTCATGTCCGACTTATTCTTCGTACACAAAGATCAATAATCAAGTTAAAATAATTAACTTAAATATTATGAACAATTCATATAATAAAATATTTATTATATAAATCTAATTATCACTTTATATATTATTTTCAATCATGTTTTCATGGAAAATAATTAATAAAAACATTTCACTTATGTAATTTATTACCATATAATTTGTGGTAATTAATAATTCCAAAATTATTTCTAATTTTTCAAGTAATAAATGTATTCGCATTTATCGCTCACTTTACTTGACACTTAGTCTCAATCATTAAATAAAAAAAATTTATACGCAAAAATTTCTTATTTATTTTATATAGAAAATCTCGAGTTATTACATTCACCTTCCTTTATAAGGATTCCGCCCCTAATCACCGCTTTAAAACTCATATGCAGAAGGGTACATAACATATAATCATTGTCGTAGATCTCGATCGTATTTGATCAAACCGATCTTTAATTATTCATTATAACACTTGTCTCATCCGATTAAGCGAAATATAAGATATATAAGTTATTCAAATAGCACTTGGAGTTACTTTCCAAATTTGCCACCGTATCCTGGACCGTCGTGTTGTAAACCCTGAGTCGCTTTACGTTGGGTTCTTGGTTGAGTTTGGTCACGAAATTGCTAACGTCCCACCGCTTCTCCCGTGGTTATGTTCACGCCTCCATTCCCCTCTGTGGATGCTTCCTCACCTTATGCTCAATCGATCCAATATGAAGCATCCACTCGATCATCCTTGAGTTAGGGCGATTGGGAGAGATATGACCTCTTGCCCAGCACTTGTAGCATACAAACTTGCCCTTGAGACACTCGCCAGAGTGATTCTTCCCAGTTGATTCTTACCTTTGCACTACCTCTTCTTTTTATACCTTCCTACTTTACTTGCATTTTCTCTAGAAAAATTCCTCATTCTTTTCTCACCCCTATTCCCACTACTACTTTCTATCTTTCTTGTTCCTCCTAACTTGCTTTTGTTCTTCTTCTCCTTATGGTAGAGGCTTATGGCCTCACTTCCTGATCAAAGAATGATAGCCTTCTCCGTGAGTCTTTGCAAAAATATTAATTTGCAAGATCGACACCCTTATCAGAGAGCCGTGGTTTTAAGCCCACTCAAATCTCCTTAGCTTCCTAGCCTCTGTATCCACTTGATGTGGAGCAAACCTAGCCAACTCATTAAATTTTATGGCATACTCACAACAACGATCGTATTATCCTGCTTTAACTCCGTGAATCTCACCTCCATTCCATAGATCGCATACTAACAGAGAGATAGTTTTCAAAAATAAATCCTTAAGCTTTATCCCAAGTAATTTCTTCTTCTCCTTTGAGTCTTATTTGCCTCCCACCAAAAGTTAGCTTCCCTTTCATCATATAAGTGGCAAAAGCGGTCTTTTGCCCTCATCTACTTTAGCGATTACTGACATTTAACTTTCTCTATCTCGTTCACCCAAGTCCGGGCTTCTATAGGTCACCGATCCTCTCAATTACTCGTGGTCCTACGGCTTTGAAGTCTTTGAATTTTGCCAAGCGATTGTCCGGATGGTTTCCAAATCGGGTGTTCCCTACTTGATAGCTCGAAGCTACAATGTTTGCAAAGTTTTTGCATCGAGTTCTGGTCATGCTCCTCAAAGATTAGTAGATTCATCTATCCTTTGGTTTTGAGTTTGACGTCTTGTCGGCATTATCTAGTTAAATAAAACCATAAATTATACCCTTACATTTAAACCTTATTGCATAAGATTAATGTATTAAACTCGTTTCATTTCTCAAACTTAGATTCATATTCATTTATCGAATATTTACACAAAGACATCCTCGCTTTAATCAACACTATCCCTTTGTGACTACGAAAAGTCTGGATTTAAAATCTTAACCAACATAAAAGTTAAAAATAGTTCATTAGTTATCACACATATTACATATATAACCCATACTACTTATTTACCAAGCCTTTTTCTCGGACATTCATTTGCTCGATGTCCTTCCATCCCACAATTTAAAACATCCACCTTTCTTATAGTCGGGGCAACGAGGAGAGGTGTGTCCTTCACGGATGTGTCGCTTGAGGCTCCATCTGGTCAATTTCGATTTTGAGCTTATCCTGCTCTTCCATTGTTTCCATTAATGTCTGACACATCACCTTTTCTATCTCCCACAACCTTTCCAATGAAGAAACTTGTTCTCCAAATCCTGCACCTTCGTTGATGCTTGAGCAGCTTCAACTTTAGTGTCTGAATCACTATCTGTCAAATCCAACATTTCTGGATCTGATGCTACGTTTTTCCACGATAGCCACCTCGTCCGATTTGGGTTCCTAGTGAGCTTCTATTTCATTTGTTGGCCTCGATATTAGCTCGGGGTGTGAATATGATCCTTCTTATTCCACATATCTTTCTCACTGAACATCTACATACATAAGTTACCCTTTGATTAACATATAGTATATATACACAGCAATCAAGAGTTCTATATACGTTGTCTCTTATTTTGATTGACGATAAATTTATTCAATTCTCATCAACGCCTATCTCTGCCGAAAGGCAGCTCCATCCACTCACGCATCGAATCGCATGAAGGTGATGACTAAAGCTCAGTCCAAGGTATATATCCGTGTCTTTGGCTTCTATTTCAACCTTCAATTATCTTATCCTGAATATCTCCCTCTGCTCCAACCTCCCTCATAACTCGGCTTTAACTCTATCTGTCTTACAACATTCACACATATCATCACATGCTACCCAATACACCTCTCACAAGAGTAAAAGTTTTCAAATTGTCTTTGGGGTCATATAGACCACACGAACACATAGTTTTAACCAGATTCATACCGCAAAACAAAACATTACACGGTATGTTTACAATCACAAAGAAGGTAAACTACCATTAATAGTACTTTAGGTGATTAGCCTATTGTACCCCTACGTCATGCATAACGTATTAATCATACCTAGCAAATATTTACGCCATTAGATTTGATCATTTATCCAAACAACATTGTTCACCTCAGTTTTACCATAGGATTCCGCACCAAACAATTTGGTTCGGAAAATTTCTTTCAATGAACACTTAGAGTTTTCATAAACATTAGTCTAGCTGATTCAAATAGCATAGACTCATATCAATAATTCAATTCAATCGAATTATTTAGATGTAGCCAAACCCCGTTGGCAAATTAAACTTTTTGAAAACATTTTCGAGAATGACGCCATGATGTCGCATCAGTATTAATAATCCGTTGAGGATGCTGTCATTGTATGACTTTGTCATAACACATCATACAATAGTGGAACAACGACTTGTGTCAAATTCACACTAAGTATTCTCAGATTTACAACTCCATCACATTTTTATCATCTCTCGCACTCAAAGTTACATGGTACATGAGTGATAATTAAAAACAAATTTTGATATTTCAAATCATTTGCGTCTAGCCAAAATAAGTAGCATAGACCGTATTTTTTAAACCATTTCAAAAATGATTACGAGTCTACATTTTGTTTTCAAAAGCACATAGTGCGCATTTAGCTTGATGTCAAAAATTTTGAAGTTTAGCATAGCTAGGAGTTTAGGAAAACCTAACACCTTCACTAAAAATCATTTACTTAACAATCTATCATTCTCCTAATCCATAACACTCCATCCATTCACACAAAACTATACCCAGTTCATCAAACCACACTTATGAGTTCATAAATTGCCACAATCATATGAGTTTAAGAACTTATCCTAGTCGGACCTTTGGCGTCCATTCATTTGAGGGTTCATAAACATTTCATATAATTATGAGTCAAGAATGTCTCATAGGTATGAGTTTTAAGAACTCGAACTTAATCTTATATTCTCTATCTATGACCTATCTACCATACACACGAGAATGGAGTCATCCTCTTAATGTGCATATAACAAATAGCGCCACACGGACATTTCAATGATTATCGCGTGCGGAAACTAAGTGGTTTTTACACCAAGTACAATTCACTCCCATACGAAGAATCATACAACTCAAATTTAGCCGACATGAGTCCTCAATTGAATCCCCATCTAACACTAACCCCATTCTCCATAATGAATTTAATTCGTATTTATAATTCTCTTCCGGATCTGTACCCAATTGATAGTACAATTCATACACGTAAATCTTGTGTGTAACTTTTCAATCATCGAGTTGATTCCTTACATTCATCATAGCCTTATCGATCACGGGGTGATCTCATCGTATATATTACGATTTAGTTCTATATCTTGATCGTTTTATTTTACGATCTCTCATAATCGCACTTTCGATCTTTTAGACTCAATCTATTCCCCACTACATTTAACTTTATAATCGTGAGTTAGGGAACTCTGCGTCTTTACACTCGCATAGAGATTCATCTTTGAATCTTATCGACCAACTAACTCTATATGAGTTAATACTTATCCTAATCATTGCGGTTATTAGTCTCGGTATTCATACCTAAGCTTCATAACCAACAAACTTTGATACCAACCTCGTGATTTACCCCAAATCCAGTACTTGAAACCCTAACTTCGGTTCTCCACGATACCATTTCTTTAAGTCAATAATACTAAATAATAATACATTCAACTTAATTTACATACATCAAAGTTTACTTCCCAGTGCACGTGACCTTCAAATACATTCCTTACAATACTTGAATAGATACCAATACAACTATAACCATTAACTCATAATACACACTTATTCGATCGACTTTCCTTTTCCTTTGCTCGTGCTCGAGCCTTGAGTGTTGCTTTACATAATCGAAAACATTTAATTTAAGCAAGGATGAGCATTTAAGTGCCCAAACAAGTAATAGCAATTATATATAAGTTTGAAAGAATATAAATATTCTCTTTACATAACACTTCTACAACGAAATTGAAAGTTGTGAAGTAATCAGATTGATAAAAATTAACATAACAACTCTCTTTCAAATTCTTTAAATTTGGCTCGCCTCTACCTTTGAATAGGGTTTAAGAAACATACTATGAACATTCTTTTCATTTTTGAAAAGGTTTAGCGAAATCCATCCGCAAACCATCATAACTTACGGCACGGAGGGTGATCACTTCCAGTTGTACCTCAGATTGATCAATACTACATAACTTAAACGAAATTCATCGCTCATCCTATCCGCCTTTATGCAAAAATCTTCCCATATAGGGATGTTCATACATGCACGGTTCCAAACCCGAAGGTTTTAATCTTGCTTTCAACAATAATATGTAATTCAACATATATGTATACGGGTAATTGACAAAGGTGTATCAACATATGAATAAATGCTATGATTATCCAAGTGGGGACACTTGTATAACCATTTAGAAATCAACTTAATGTAATATATATCCGAGCTAACATGTTGATAATCAAAGCGTATATAATGTGTATGGTGAATAGAATAATTCAAACTTCTTACTCATGTCCATTGCATAAAGAAAATGCAAAGGTAGGATACTTTTGATTAGTGATTACAAATCTCAACTTAGGTTCTCTTTATCACAACCTATCAATAATCGATCATTCGCTCGATTAGAACAATATATCTTAACACATAGTAGATCGTTTATTACAGACAAAGACATATCCCTAATCACATAATCACAAAGGATCATACTTTTAGTTCCTATTCTATACTTGAAATATTTTTATACATTTTTCAAATATCTCATCCATGCTCTTATAGTAGTCTTTTTCTTTCTTTTATAAGGTTCGACATTTGTTTGCTGCATCGACGCCTTTTATCGGGGTAATAATCGAGTCTAAGACTCTTATTCTATACCTCAACATCTCGTAAATATCGGACATCTTATTTTTTAATCATTTTCGCAATTTCCGTAAATTGAAAAATTTAAAATAATTCAAATCATCACTAAAGGGCCTATAATGATATAATCATTACTATAGGTGTTCTTCTTCAAATTCGAACTTCATAATCGGCCTCAAGTCACTAGTTTGACCTATTATAACTTTCAAATATCTAATCATAATTAAATGATATAAACATTAAACAATTCTATTATCATTAATAGTTTAATTAATACTAAACTATTAATGAAACCATTGCTAAAATATAAAAGTTATTTATAATAACTCAAACTATTTTTAAAACATTTATATTACCCAAATAATTACCATTAATATTTAAATATTAATGTACTATTTATCCAAATATTAAAAGTCATTAATTATAACTTAAAATATTTTTAAATCCTTAATATCCTCTTTAAATAGTTTTTAAATAAGTAAAACCATTTTTTAAACTATTTATTTAATATTAATCATTAAATAAATTAAATATCATTAATATTATCTTAATATCATTAATATTTAATTATTAATGAAATTATCATTTAAATATTAAAAGTTATATTTTATAACTTCAAATATTTTTAAATACCTTATTTTCATTTAAAATGATTTTTATAATATTAAAATCATTTTTAAACTAAATTATTTAATATAATCATTAAATAACTTTAATATCATTAATAATTATTAATTAATGAAATTCATCACAAAATATTTAAAGTCATCACAAATAACTCATTTACATAATCAATTCCAAGCCAAAATAAACATAGTAAACTAACTAGTTTATTAACAACACTAACTAAACTTCAAAAATTCAAACTTTAACTAACAATTAAAAATAATAACATTACAAAATTAAATAAGAAACATACCCTAAAATACCCAATTCCACAGAACCTAATACGCACTTCCACGCCTAAAATTTAACTAAGGAGATCTTTATAAAAGTTCTCCCACAACAAAGCCTTTCTCAAAAATTGGAGGCCTTATTGTTGGTGAATGAAACAAAGGCCAAACCCTTCTATTTATAGGTTTAGAAAATGGTGAAGTTCTCAATTTAGTCGATCTTGGGACTTGGTTTATACTAATTTTTCAATAGCTCACTTTATGATTTTCTAACGCATTGCTCATAACTCTGATTAATCTGATTTTTGGATATGTTATACATGGTATGTAAGACTATTTTAAAAAATACGAATTACCCAATTCGGGTTCATTAGGTAGCCCAAACAAAGGCGTCAAAAGTGGACGCTCATAACAGCTTTTCAATCTCGTTTCAACTTTACCCTCTTTCGCTAAAAACATACCATAACTCTTTCATTTTAAAACATTTTTAGCGATTCTTGAGCCCACGCCAAGCTAACTTCGGGCTACAACTTTTATTCTTTGACCATTTCCAAATTCCTAACACATCAGCCCAGAAATTCCGTTCAAATGAACTCACACCGCACTTGTTGGGAAGTTTGACACTACTACTTTGAAATGTCATAACTCTCTCCTCCGATATCGGATTTAGTCCATTTTGGAGTCTATGGAAAGCTTATTCGGTGTACTATAACATACCAAAAGCCCAGAAGGTTTTGGAAACATTAACTGATCGAAACAGTGTCCCGAATAGCACATCCCCGTCTGCTGACTTTCAGCTTTTGAGAAATTTGACACATTTCCTTCCAATCACCGTAATTCCTCATCCGAGGTCGGAATGAGGTCATTCCAAAGCCTATGGCTTCATAACTCAGTGCACTACAACATATCAAAAGCCCAGACCTTTTAAAGTACAAAAAGTGGACGAGAATGCCCCATTATAGACTCGCCCAAAAAGTTTATCATGATCTCGATTGACCATATTTGACCATCTATAACTTCTAATCTATACATGATATGGACTTGATTCTTTTGTGCATTAAAGACCACATATCAAAGCTACACATAACAACATTTGAAGAACAAAACTCATAATCGAGCAAAGAGTTATGGCCTCGACATTTGGTGAAAAATAACGTAATTTTGTTTTTCCAACTTGCTTAAATCTTCAAATTATGTGCACTTTGATGTTTTGGGTCTTTGATTTATCAACCCATATCATCAATTAACATTCTATTACACAACTTTAAACAATCAATTGCATCAAATAACATCGAATCAAAGGATTTCTAGGTTTAGTGTTCTTATATCCTTTTTGCCAAAAATTCTTGATTCTTGCTTCGATTTGTTATGGGTGATGGTCGGGCTTTGTTTAAGAGTGTATGGGCAATCTTGTACAAGGCAAAAATGTAATATTTAATCACTAGATTTAATTCTTATAATTTTACCAATTAACTTCTATCCTTTGGTAAATGAAAACACTTATACAATAACATCAAAATTAAACCCCAGAATTAAAATTAGGGTTTCTCAACGCCATCAATTAGGGTTTCTAATTGACCATTAGTGGTTCTTTAATTATCTCGTGTATGTTACTAACACAAATCGTTACTGCATTTCTAATTTCAACCGCTTAGGGTTATAATAATTAGGGTTTGTCCTAATTATCGACATACAACAATAATTAGGGTTTCTTCTAATTACCGATATTCTTATTCACAAAGAATTTCATATACACAAATACTACTCGTAGAGATATCCCATAACCGAAAGTTTAATAATTAGGGTTTCACAAAGACGGTAATATGCTATGACCTAATTGGACAGTCCATTGCTTCAATATTATCTCGTCAAGCACATACCCAAAGACATAATTATGGTATCAGAAAATCATTATATAAATAATATAATATTATTATTCTCATCTCTTGATCACAATCCCAATCCAGATTTGGATCTCATGTCCGACTTATTCTTCGTACACAAAGATCAATAATCAAGTTAAAATAATTAACTTAAATATTATGAACAATTCATATAATAAAATATTTATTATATAAATCTAATTATCACTTCATATATTATTTTCAATCATGTTTTCATGGAAAATAATTAATAAAAACATTTCGACTTCGTAAATTTATTACCATATAATTTGTGGTAATTAATAATTCCAAAATTATTTCTAATTTTTCAAGTAATAAATGTATTCGCATTTATCGCTTCACTTTACTTGACACTTAGTCTCGTCATTAAATAAAAAAAAATTATACGCAAAATTTCTTATTTATTTTATATAGAAAATCTCGAGTTATTACAGTTCCTTTCCTGTGCCTCGGAGAATTAGTCTTCTCACAAGTCCAGTAATCAAACACCGACGGGATAGCCTCCGGGTGGAGGGACCACACAACATACATTCACATACATCGCGTCTCACCGTATGAAAATGATGACATGTGCGAACCATTAATATCACAAGCAGTTATGGTGCGAGGCACTAAGTGCAATAAGGAAATGCATTCGTACACATTCATCATACATGTAAATGCAACATCCACACACAAGCAGATAACAGTTTTGAAAAAATTATAATAGCGGCTTAAGTCCTCTTACTGGACTCCCCAGCGGAGTCGCCACCTGTTGACTTCGGGATTTTTAGATGTCCATTTCCGTTACTTGTTCTTTGGTGTTCTTAGTTTAGGTGAGATTTATTTGAAAAAATAAGTGAAAAAGGTCTGACATGTATAATGTCGACGATGGACTGTTAAGAGTCGCCAGTTGATTTTTTAAATGGTTGTACCAACACAACCGAGAAAAGGTTTGCACATTGACCCGATGATGTGACCTGCTAAATAGGTCGGTGAAACAAGATTCATTAGGGTCCTGGACTTGGTTGGTTATGCGAGGAAGGTGTTAGGCACCCCCACATCCGTGTTACCATGGTATTTGCCTCTTTTCAAGAAACTATTATCTGAATGTGTGTGTGTGTGGGTCAATGTGTTTGTTATTTGGAAGTAGTCACGAGGCCTCGTTCGCACCTATATATACACAAGGTTTGAATTTATGTAAAAATTCAATTTTAAGCAAGATATGGCAAGATGTTTTATAAAAGAGGTTTTTCAAACCCTGATGCTCAATAGTAATTGAGACCTTTTACACTCCCATTTTATTAAGAGTTCGGCTTGATTGATTTTATTTTACAAATGCGAGGCATCCGTACGAAAATAATGTACAAAATAATGCCGACTTCCTCGTGGGTATGAGAACCATCTCGAGGAAATTCGAGATAATTGCAGAATAATTTATAAGTCGCTACAATTTGAAAATGTCCATCACGGAACCGAATCTGGATCCAATGGGTTGAATCTGTGATCACATGATTCCTAGGCGCACATGATAACGCAATTTGTATGAAAGCAGTAAGTAGGTATATATATAAAAGTCAGAAATATATATATATATATATATATATATATATATATATATATATATATATATAGACATGATCACCAACCACGAAACAACTCCATGGGGGATCAGAAATGTAAATAAAGCTATAAAAGCTATCAACCGCCACGTAAGAAACTCCGAGCAGAATGAAACGTAAATAAAGTCAGAATACGGCCAACCGCCACGAAGGGAACTCTAGGCGATTTAATATATATATATATATATATATATATATATATATATATATATATATATAAGCGAATAAACGCACTGGATGTAAAATCCGTGCTCATCGAATGTAGTCCGGACACACAATTAATATATATATATATATATATATATATATTAAAGTAAGAAACGCCTGCATCAAGTCTAGGCTCATCGAACAAAAGGTTTACATACGGTTCATATATATATAAATATATATATATATATATAAGCAAATAAACGCTCTGCATCAAGTTCAGGCTCAATCGAGGCATAGCTCGATAATGTTAGTCGAGATATATATATATATATATATATATATATATATATATATATATATATATATATATATATATATATATATATATATATAAATGAAATAAAACCATGTCAAGTCCGAGGTAAATGCGCCAAGCAAATACTTACTCTCAACGTGAAGAAGGGTGTGTGCGGAGATGAAGATAAATGGTTTAAAGTGTGTGAGAAGGCTTACAGGTTGATCGCCAAAGAAGACTTCTATATCTTTAAAGTGGGTAAACACTGGCTTTTTGTAGGTACAAAAGAAGCTATATGTGAGCTCACAAGTGTTTAAATGAGAAAGTACGTCACATCGGGTGAGTCAGAAAGAAAATCAAGCGGAGCTTCCTCGCCGCTTTTCTCTTACAAAATGGCCACCGCAAGCCCTCTATTTATAGAGGATGGAGCCACGGGTGTACTCATGTTGTACATGCAGAGGATACCCGGTGCGCGGTTACTCGGCCGGGTCGTCTCGTAAGACGTGCACTTTCGGGCACTATAATGTCCGCTTCGAACTTTCGGCGTAATCCGCATCCGATTTAGGTATCTGGGACCTATTTCGGACCGCCATTGTCGAGAGTTGTACAATGGCATAGGATTAGAGTTTGTACGAAGTCATTGAAGATGGGACAATGCCCTCCGGTCTTCAAGCTTCAAATTCCATCCGTTACCCCGTACAATAATCACTAGGGATTGATTATCCTTGATTCTTGTGGGACATCGTTGCGTAGAGATGTGTATGAAATGTTGAGATGACGTGGCGTGGCATCGTGTTAGCGAGATGACGATGTTGCCCCTCACCGGTGTTATCGCCAGTTTGGGCTTATAAAGCAGACGTTGCTCAGAGCTTTGCTGATATTGGACTGCTGCATTTGTTGAAGGTCCTCATTTTCATCTTTGAGGTGTGCATGTCCTCCCGGTGTTATCTCCAGGTTGGTACGGAGTATCTCGTTGTGAGAGCCGAGATTAAAGCTGGTTGCACTTGAAACAAGCATTTCCGGGGTTATCGCCGAAACTACTTTCCTTGGGGTTATCACTAAGGTTGGTGGCTATTCCCGTGGTTGGGACTGAGACTGGATACCTCGAGGTTATCTCTGAGATTAATCGGTCTTCTCAGGTGTGTGTTTCGGTATTGGATCTGCACGCCTCGGGGTTATATCTGAGGTTGGAATTGTTACTCCCAGTGTGTGTTCCGGGGTTGATGCTGAACTTCCGGTAGTATCCGGTATGGATATGGATTGTCTTTCAAGGTTCCCTCTTAAAAGATTAATCTGTCCTCTTACAATATCAGTGACAGTATTACAGAAAATTTCGAGTGTCTACAATCAGCCCAAGGAATGCAGTTCCGGCGATAACCCCAGAAATGCTTGTTTCAAATACAACCAGCTTCAATAACGGTGCTCACAACGAGATACCCAGTATCAACCTGGAGATAACACCGGGAGGACAGGAGTTGACACTGAGGACCTTCAACACTTACAACAATTCCAATCTCAAAGAATAACCTCGAGCAACGCGCACTTTATCAAATTAAATCGGCGATAACTTTCGGTGAGGGGCCAAGGCATCATCTCGCCACTCTAAAGCCACATCACGTCGTCTCAACATTTCATACACACATCTCTACATAATGATGTCCCACAAGAATCAAGGAAAACCAATCCCGAGTGACTATTGTGCGGGGTAACGGATAGAATTTGAAGCTTGAAGACCGGAGGGCATCGTCCCATCTTCAATGACTTCGTACAACCTCTAATCCCATGCCATTGTACAACTCTCGATAACGACGATCCGAAATAGGTCCTATATACCTCAGTCGGATGCCCGGATTGCAATTCTGAAAGTTCGAGCAGACATTGTCGTGCCTACGTGCACGTACTGCGAGATGACCCGACCCGAGAAACTCGGGGCAACTTGGGCAGCCTCAAGTACACCTGCGGCTCCCCCCTCTATAAATAAAGGGCTTGGGGTGGCCATTTTGAAGAGAGAGAAGAACGAGGAAGCCCTGTCAAATTTGCTCCGTACTTGCAATATACTGAGTGTTTTCCCATTTTAAACACTTGTGAGCTCATGTAAGACCCCGAATTTTTTGAAATAAAAGTATTCAATTTTTCTATTCAGTAAATGGTTAAATTGATAAAAAGTTAAAGTTAAGGGTGATATATATAAATTTTTCAAAATACACAAGTGGTTATAGAATATTCTTGTTGTCGGGGAATATTCGTTTGGTCGTAGAATATTCTTGTTGTCGGGGAATATTCATACGACGGTGCAATCATTTGTGGGCCCCATAACGGATAACTGTCGGATGAAGAAAATGACAAATTTGAGTTTTTATAAATAACGGCGTAGTTGTTACCGTTAACACTGTTGGAATACCTGGTGGTTAAAATACATTAATACGCGTAGTTACACAGTAGCACACGGTATTGCACAGTATTTTTTTCAATTATTGATTCTTACGTGAGAAGGCACTACTCAATCTTTTAACAGTAATTATTGTTCAATATTTTATTTTATTGAATCAATAATTGCTGCGTTGATATTTTATATTATTGTTGTTTCAATAATTGTGACTGCACAGTATATCCATTATCAGATCAATAATTCATATTATTTGAATAATATTATTAGATAGCAGTACTGGAAATGTCTAGAAAGTTCTGTCAAGGAGAGGTTTGGTCACCTAATTGCGCGCCAGTAAGGAGAAATCCTTATCGGAAAGCCCCCTCTTTCCTAGAAACTGACTGGTTGTCATTATTGTGATTCTGTAAAATTATTTATGAATAATTAATTATTGATTTATATGATAATGAAATATTTATTTGATGTGGATATAAATGATGGATTTATTTATGTGGTTATAAATGAAGGAATTAATGTTGAGGTATTTTATTAGTATTTTGTCGGATTGGAGGTATTAAAAGATCAAATCAGTGTTCTTATAGCTTTATTGTGTAAGTTATAATTTTTAATCTGATCGTTGGATCGTTTTGATTTTTGGATATGTTATACATATATAAGTTGAGTATATGTTCACAAATTTTGAACCGTTAAAAATGAACGAATGATTTGTTATGAATTTTAAGAGGTGACTAATTCAGAAATTAGGTTTATAAATGATTTTGGTGGAAAATTCTAGAAATGGGTGGGCCCCACTTTTGGTTGTTGGGGAAGATGGCTGATTTTTGGTGGGTGGAATAGTAGCAGGTAAAGCCATAAGGTAGCAGGTCAAGTCTGCTTCGGCGTGCTAACATTTTCCTATAAATAGAGGGCTAAGTTAGAATTGAAAAACACACCAGAATTCATAAGTTTTCTCTCTAGATTATCGAGTGTATTTTGTGAGTATTTAGATACTTGGTGAGTTGCTATTCATCGGTGCAAGTTTCCTCCAGCGTCATATCTGATATCCAGTCAGAAGTGCTGATCTTTTGAGGTAAGGGATAGTAAGGGATTTTAAGGGTTATTATGTTTTTTAGTTTGTACTTCTTTCGACCTTCAGAAAATTCTGAAAAAATTTGAAATAATAATTTGATGAGATTTATTGATTGTGTCCAAAAATGGCGATTTTTGCATGTATAGATTAAGAGTTATGAATTTTATGAGAAAAGACTATTTTAAAAGTAATTGCTTATAACTCCTTGTGGTTAACTCTAAAATTGATGAAATTTGTATTGGGAGTACATCTATATAATATCGATTAATATTACGTAATTTCGAATTTTTGGATAAAAGTACAATTTATGATAAATGTCTAAATATTCTAGTATTTTGGCCATATGAAAAATAGTAAATGATTTTTAAAAATTCTGAGAAAAATATATGTTCAATACGGGACTATATTCTGCTAAATCCCTGAAAAGAATTATTTTTGGAACTGATTTGGTATTTTTCATGAAAATGGTCTAATTATGAGTAAATGAATAAAATATGTTATGTGAAGTAAGAAAATTGGAAAATATGATTTTATGGCTTAAGAATCCTATATGAGGTATATGCAGATTTTTGATGAGGGTTTTTGTTATTGGTGATGAAATCTTATGAGTTTGGAATTTTAGGATGATTAAATGCATTATTTAATAAAGTGTAAACAATTAAAATAAATTGTTTATAAGTTTAAGAAATGTTATTTCAATATCATTATATCGAAATATTGGTATGGATTTTATTGTGGAATTTCTACTTTTTTGTGTCGGGTTTACTATTCATGAGTTACTATTCATAGGTTACTATTCACGAGTTACTATTCATAATAAAATTGGTTTCTTTTTCTAACCAAATTATAGTTGATTTATGAATATTACTCTTGAGATTACATCTAGATGTTTTGATTATATTGATTTTACTATTATATATAACATTTTTATAACCCTAATGATGATATTTCTCTTTGACTTGAGTGTAAAGATGGGTAGATTATTGGGTATGATCATGACTATGGGTTCTCTTTGGCCAAGAGTGCAAAGTTGAATCGTCAATCGGTATATGATCATGACCATTGAATTTACAATTGAATATTTTTAGCTTAAGTGCAAAGGTGAATTGATCAACATGGTTATAATTATGGTTTATATAAATTCTAAAATGATTATATATTTCTTTGAGATATTAATATATTTGGCCTGTAGTGCAAATATGAACTGTTGATGAATATATTTGGTCTGTAGTGCAAATATGAACTATTGATGAATATATTTGTCCTGTAGTGCAAATATGAACTGTTGAGGAATATCTTTGGCCTGTAGTGCAAAGATGAATTGTTGATGAATATCTCTGGCCCATAGTGCAAAGATGGCCTGTTATTGAATATCTTTGGCCTGTAGTGCAAAGATGGTCTGTTAATGAATATCTTTGTCCGTAGTGCAAAGATGAAAATTGTTAGTATGATTATAAACAGGAACTGTGATTTAGTTTAACCATTATCTTTGATGTTTCAGGTAAAGACATGTGATGAAAATTATCTTCGTCCCGGATGTGAAGAGGAATTTAGAATTAAAATTATGATTATGAGTTATTCATATAACTGTGGAAAGGAACTGTTGAGTGATGTTACTGGGATAAAACACTGTTGGTGGACTTTTAATGTGGAGAAGATAGTAGACTTTATGGTCTATTGGACTCTTCTAATGGATTTCTCGTTCCGCTGCAACTATGGTTGAAAAGTTTTATCATCTACCATATGTTCTAAATCTCTGATTTATTTCTGATGAAGGCTATTGATAATTTAATTATCTTTAGTCATGATATTCTTTTCTTGGGCTTAGTTGTGTTCACCCTTTTGCTTCACAATTCCTTTTTAGGTAATAATAGTGTAATGGGTTTGAATTGCGGGTAAATGGGGAAATAGAAATCGGTGGTCTCTAGTTGTGGAGGTTCTCCCTAAGTAGTATAGAAAGGTGTTGTATACATCATTTAGTAGTTATATTTGGTGAATCAAATAGGGTGAGGCGAACCCAACGTTAGAAGGGTGTTTTGCCACTATTATACAAGATGTCTAATGACATACAACCTCGTGTCATCATAAGACAGGGTTGTGCTCATCCACTTGCTGAGTATATCTACGAGCACTACCTATATAATCTTGGTGTTTGGTTGAAGGATAACTCTCAATTACAGATAGTGGAGATAATGATATTTCAAGAGAAGACTCACCATTAGAAAAAATATGATAGTAATCTTCTCATTTTTCTTTGGGGTCTATTGGGTCAACCAAGGATAATTCTGTGGACATATGATATCTATTATAACCTAGACGCATGGCCTCCTATGTATGAAGGTTTCCTTGAGTACTTCCCAAAGATTCTAATTTCTAAAACAGTTTTTGACTATACCTTTATGTAAGGTGTCATTGTGAGGTGCTGTCCACGGTTGGAACATGAGTCACATTTAGTATATATTTGTATCCAAACTCATAGCATATGTGTTGTTGTATTTTGCACGACAATTATTGTAATAAAGTTATAGTTGTTTTCTGTACCATGTATTTGACGATTCAAAATAGGTTGGATGGAATGGACCTATTTTGGGGTTGTCACATTTGGTATCAGAGCTTAGGGATATAATCTCTGGCGGAGATCGGGGATTAGAACTAGGAAGGGAGAGACGAGTAATATACTTCGCTAGTGTGTGTCCTACCTAAGCTAAAAATTTTACTTAAGTTGACAAATTGTGATATGTCAATTAACCTTTGTTATGAAGCTGTATTCTAGAATGATATCTGAAATATAGGAGATGAGTAATGGAGAAATCATGATGACATGGAAGATGGAATCTGAGATGAAAGCAAGGTATTCTCAACTCTTTGAAATACAAGGTACGTAAATTTCGGGGATGAAATTTCATAAGGAGGGGTGATTGTAAGACCCCGAATTTTCTGAAATAAAAGTATTCAATTTTTCTATTCAGTAAATGGTTAAATTGATAAAAGGTTAAAGTTAAGGGTGATATATATAAATTTTTCAAAATACGCAAGTGGTTATAGAATATTCTTGTTGTCGGGAATATTCGCTTCGGTCGTAGAATATTCTTGTTGTCGAGGGAATATTCGTATTTACTCGCCAGCTTGATTTGTGTGGGCCCCATAACGGATAACAGTCGGATGAAGAAAACGATAAATTTGAGTTTTTATAAATAATGGCGTAGTTGTTACCGTTAACACTGTTGGAATACCTAGTGGTTAAAATATAGTAATACGCGTAGTTGCACAAGAAAGACACCAGATTGCAGATATTTTTTCAATTATTGATTCTTACGTGAGAAGGCACTACTCAATAATTTTTACAGTAATTATTGTTCAATATTTTATTTTATTGAATCAATAATTGCTGTGTTGATATTTTATATTATTGTTGTTTCAATAATTGTCACGGCACAGTATCTCCATTATCAGATCAATAATTCATATTATTTGAATAATATTATTAGATAACATTATTGGCAATGTCTAGAAAGTTCTGTCAAGGAGAGGTTTGGTCACCTAATTTCACGTCAGTAAGGAGAAATCCTTATCGGAAAGCCCCATCTTTCCTGGGAACTGCCTGGTTGTCATTATTGTGATTCTGTAATATTATTTGTGAATAATTAATTATTGATTTATATGATAATGAAATATTTATTTGATGTGGATATAAATGATGGATTTATTTATGTGGTTATAAATGAAGGAATTAATGTTGACGTATTTTATTAGTATTTTGTCGGATTGAAGGTATTAAAAGATCAAATCAGTGTTCTTATAGCTTTATTGTGTGAGTTATAATTTTTAATCTGACCGTTGGATCGTTGTGATTTTTGGATATGTTATACATATATAAGTTGAGTATATGTTCACAAATTTTGAACCGTTAAAAATGAACGAATGATTTGTTATGAATTTTAAGAGGTGACTGATTCGGAAATTAGGTTTACAAATGATTTTGGTGGAAAATTCTAAAAATGGGTGGGCCCCACTTTTCGTTGTTGGGGAAGATAGCTGATTTTTGGTGGATGGAATAGTAGCAGGTAAAGCCATAAGGTAGTAGGCCAAGTCTGCTTCGGCGTGCTAACATTTTCCTATAAATAGAGGGCTAAGTTAGAATTGAAAAACACACCAGAATTCATAAGTTTTATCTATTTTTCTCTCTAGATTATCGAGTGTATTTTGTGAGTATTTAAATACTTGGTGAGTTTCTATTCATCGCTAAGGCAAGTTTCCTTCAAATCATATCCGATATCCAATCGGTGTCTTTTTTTGAGGTAAGGGATAGTAAGAGATTTTAAGGGTTATTATGTTTTTCAGTTCGTACTTCTTCCGACCTTCCAAAAATTCTGGAAAATTTTGAAATGATAATTTGTTGAGTTTTATTGATTGTGTCCAAAAATGGCGATTTTTGGATGTATAGATTAAGAGTTATGAATTTTATGAGAAAAGACTATTTTAAAAGAAATTGCTTGTAACTCCTTGTGGTTAACTCTAAAATTGATGAAATTTTTATCAGGAGTACATCTATATAATATCAGTGTACTATGTAAATTTCGGAATTTTTGGATAAAAGTACAATTTATGATAAATGTCTAAATATTCGGCGATTTTGGCCATATGAAAAATAGTAAATGAATTTTAAAAATTCTGAGAAAAATATATGTTCAATACGGGACTATATTCTGCTAAATCCCAGAAAAGAAATATTTTTGGAACTGATTTGGTATTGTTCATGAAAATGGTCTAATTATGAGTAAATGAATTAAATATGTTATGTGAAGTAAGAAAATTAGAAAATATGATTTTATGGCTTAAGAATCCTATATGAGGTATATGCACATTTTTGATGAGGGTTTTGGTTATTGGTGATGAAATCTTATGAGTTTGGAATTTTAGGATGATTAAATGCATTATTTAATAAAGTGTAAACAATTAAAATAAATTGTTTATAAGTTTAAGAAATGTTATTTCAATATCATTATACCGAAATATTGGTATGAATTTTATTGTGGAATTTCTACCTTTTTGTGTCGGATTTACTATTTATGAGTTACTATTCACGAAGTAACTATTCATAGGTTACTATTCACGAGTTGCTATTCATGACAAAATTGGTTTCTTTTTCTAACCAAATTATAGTTGATTTATGAATATTACTCTTGAGATTAAATCTAGATGTTTTGATTATATTGATTTTACTATTATATATAACATTTTTATAACCCTAATGATGATATTTCTCTTTGACTTGAGTGTAAAGATGGGTAGATTATTGGTATGATCATGACTATGGGTTCTCTTTGGCCAGTAGTGCAAAGTTGAATCGTTGACTGGTATGATCATGACCATTGAATTTATAATTGAATATTTTTAGCTTAAGTGCAAAGGTGAATTGATCAACATGGTTATACATATGGTTTATATAAATTCTAAAATGATTATATATTTCTTTGAGATATTAATATATTTGGCCTGTAGTGCAAATATGAACTGTTGATGAATATATTTGGCATGTAGTGCAAATATGAACTATTGATGAATATATTTGACCTGTAGTGGAAATATGAACTGTTGAGGAATATCTTTGGCCTGTAGTGCAAAGATGAATTGTTGATGAATATCTTTGGCCCGTAGTGCAAAGAAGATGACTGTTGTTGAATATCTTTGGCCTCAGTAGTGCAAAGATGGTTTGTTGATGAATATATTTGGTAGTAGTGCAAAGATGAAATTGTTAGTATGATTATAAACAGGAACTGTGATTTGGTATAACCATGATCTTTGATGTTTCAGGTAAAGACATGTGATGAAAATTATCTTCGTCCTGTATACGAAGAGGAATTTAGAATTACAATTATTATTATGAGTTATTCATATAATTGTGGAAAGGAACTGTTGAGTGATGTTACAGGGATAAAACATCACAGGGACTTTTAATGTGGAGAAGATAGTAGACTTTATGGTCTATTTTACTCTTCTAATGGATTGCTCGTTCCGCTGCAACTATGGTTGAAAAGTTTTATCATCTACCATATGTTCTAAATCTCTGATTTATTACTGATGAAGGCTATTGATAATTTAATTATCTTTAGTCATGATATTCTTTACTAGGCTAGTTGTGCTCACCCTTTTGCTTCACATTTACTTTTCAGGTAATAAGAGTGTAGCCGGGTTTGTTTAGGGTACGAGGGAAATAGAATCAAGTGGTCTCTAGTCGTGGAGGTTCTCCCTAAGCAGTATAGAAAGGTGTTGTATACATCATTTAGTAGTTATATTTGGTGAATCAAATAGGGTGAGGCGAACCCAACGTTGGAAGGGTGTTTTGCCACTATTATACAAGATGTCTAATGACATACAACCTCGTGTCATCATAAGACAGGGTTGTGCTCATCCACTTGCTAAGTGTATCTACGAGCACTACCTATATAATCTTGGTGTTTGGTTGAAGTATAACTCTCAATTAGAGACAGTGGAGATAATGATATGTCAAGAGAAGACTCACCATTAGAAAAAATATGATAGTAATCTTCTCATTTTTCTTTGGGGTCTATTAGGTCAACCAAGGATAATTTTGTGGCCATATGATATCTATTATAACCTGCATTTACGGCCTCCCATGTATACGAAGGTTTCCTTGAGTACTTCCCAAAGATTCTAATTTCTAAAACAGTTTTTGACTATACCTTTATGTAAGGTGTCATTGTGAGGTGTTGTCCACGGTTGGAACATGAGTCACATTTGGTATATATTTGTATCCAAACTCACAGCATATGTGTTGTTGTATTTTGCACGACAATTGTTGTAATAAAGTTGTAGTTGTTTTCTGTACCATGTATTTGGCGATTCAAAATAGGTTGGATGGAATGGACCTATTTTGGGGTTGTCACAGCTCACATATAGCTACTTTTGTACTGACGGGAGCCGAGTTTCATCCACTTTAAAGATATAGAAGCCTTCTTTGGCAGCCCATTGTAAGCTTTCTCACACAGTTTAAAGCCTTTCCCTTCATCTTTGCACACACCGTTCTTCACGTTGAGAGTCGTGTTGCATGTGTTTGCCCGGACTTCGGTCCGTGGTTTTATTCAATTTGTATATATATATATATATATATATATATATATATATATATATATATATATATATATATATATATATATTAATTGTGTGTGCCGGACTTTGTTCGATGAGCCTCAGATTTTACATCCGTGTATATGCTTACTCGCTTATATATATATATATTTATATATATGAACTGTTGTCGAACTCTGTTCGATGAGCCTGGATTTTACATCTGGTGCGTTTATCGCTTTTATATGTATATATATATATACATTTTCGTCCCACCTGGGGTTTACTTCGTGGTGGTTGATCGCTTTTACAGCTTTCTTTACGTTTCGTCCTGCCTGGAGTTCACTTCGTGGCAGTTGATTGTTTTGTACATCTTTATTTATATTTTGTCCCGCCTGGAGTTTCCTCCGTGGTGGTTGATAGCTTTTTATAGCTTTATTTACATTTCTGATCCCCCCATGGAGGTGTTTCGTGGTTGGTGATCATGTCTTTATATATATATTTACAGCTTTTATATATATACACATTTCTTCGCTTTCATACAAATTATGCGGTATCATAATGCTTTAGAAATCATGTGATCACAGATTCACCTTTGGATCTAGATTCGGTTCCGTGATGGACATTTTCATTGTAAGCGACTTGTAAATTATTATGCGGTGTCCGAATTTCCTCGAGATGGTTTTCGACGCATTTAGGAAGTCGGCATTATTTTGTACATTATTTTCTTACAGATGCTTCGTATCTCCAAAATAAAATCAATCAAGCCGAACACTTACTAAAATGGAAGTGTAAAATGTCTCAATTACTATTGAGCATCAGAGTTTGAAAAAACTTCTTTTATAAAACTTCATTGATATATCTTGCTAAAAACTAAATTTTTACATAAATTCAAACCCTGTGTATATAGGTGCGAATGAGGCCTCGCACTACTTCCAAATAACAGCACATTGACCCACACACACACATTCAGATAATAGTTTCTTGAAAAGAGACGGTCACCGTGGTAACACGAATGTCGGGGAGTGCCTAACACCTTCCCTCCGCATAATCAAGTCCCCGGACCCTAATGAATCTCGATTTCACCGACCCGTTTAGCAGTGTCACATCACTGGGTCAATGTGCAAACCTTTTCTCGGTTGTGTTGGTACAACCATTTTAAAAACCAACCGGCAACTCTTAACAGTGTATCGTCGACATTATGCATGTCGGACCTTTTTCACTTGTTTTTTCAAACAAATCCCACCTAAAATGAGAACACCAAAGAACAAGTAACGAAAATGGACAATTAAAAATCCCGACGTCGACATCTAACATAATTTCAGACCATGTTATGATGTTTTCCCAAATCTATAGAAATAGCGAAGCGAAATCTCAAACTGTAGGTATGGCGCAATTAAGCCATACAAAAGCTTTAGACTCCACAGCAAGGCTTTTCCGCTTTATACCGCAAGAATTGCCACCTTTGATTCAGACAGACGCAGAGAAGGCTAATGAACAGTAGCCGACTTTAGCCCAACAAACACAAATTTCACCCAATAGACAGTAATATTAACACGTAAAATAAATATACAACTATCATAAACATTATTGCTCACATTTACAACCAATTAGAACAATTTAACACCAACTAAAACTATTTTAATTTCTCAAAATTCATATTTTCGTGAAAAACTCAATTTTCTTGACATTCATCCTAAAAATAATCACTGTGAATTCATTAGTTGGCCAAATCACCTCATTCAAATACGTTATGCTTGTATCTCATAGAACTAACATATACAAGCTTGAATTTATACTTTCACATACAAATTGGCCATTATATACTAACAAAATTTCTACTAATGTCAAACAAAATTAGCATGAATTTCTCGTTTAAGCACAACCTCCAGTCATCATATACTCACATAATCACAAGTAATCCCATTGTATAACAACAATTCAACAATTTGAAATTCACAGATTATATAAAAGTTTGTCGTAAAACTTATAAACATATATAATATCCAAGCTGTAAAACATACCTTCAATTACCAACACAATCGTTGCCAATTACTGAAATTGCTGTGAAAATTCTTAAGACTCTCTCAATTTTCTCTGAAGCTCTCACAAAACTCGGTACTCTCAAACTTGGAAAATAGAATGCATTATAGCAAGGAAATCAACTGATATTCAAGCGCAAGAATAAAACTGATACTTAATAACACTACTAATTGCAAAATCAGTTACTAACGTATATAATATAAATATATTATATTTATTGTTTTATTTATATTATTTATATTATTTATTCTATATATTTTATTTAATTTCAAAAACTAGAAATCCCAAAAGCCATAAGGCTTGTTTGGCAAAAACCCTTTAAATATTAAAGAATTAATATATTAAGCCTTGTTTGGCAAAAACTAAATTAAACTACTTTAATTTATTTTTAATAACTCCTTATAATATAGTTATTTGTCATACTATATTTAATCAAATTTTCATATTTAATTTAATTAATTCAAATCACAATTAATTAAATAAATCTTTTAATCACATAACATAATACAAATAATTAACCATTAAATTGAAATATCAATATAATAATAATTTCCTTCATTCATCAACTATTTATTTAACAAATAATTCTCCAAATAAAATTAAATCAATTAAACAAATATTTATTCAACGATAAACACGTCCATTAAATATTTATATAATTCAATAAATATTTAATATTACATTTAAAATTCTGGAATGTTACAGATGAAGATGAACCTAGACGTAGTAAAAGGGTTAAGATTTCCAAGTCTGTTGGTCCTGACTTTCAAAGTTACATGCTAGAAAGTGAAAGTCAAAGTGTGAAGGAAGCGTTGTCTACTCCAGAGGCTTCATATTGGAAAGAAGCAATCAATAGTGAAATTGAATCTATTATGCAAAATTATACTTGGGAATTGGTGGATCTTCCACCAGGAACCAAACCATTAGGATGCAAATGGATCTTCAAAAGGAAAATGAAAGCCGATGGATCTATTAATAAATATAAAGCAAGACTTGTAGCCAAAGGTTATAGGCAAAAGGAGGGACTTGATTATTTTGACACTTATTCACTAGTTACAAGGATAACATCTATTCGAATGTTAGTTGCAATAGCTGAAATACACAATTTAGAAATACATCAAATGGATGTTAAAACTGCTTTTCTTAATGGTGAATTAGAGGAAGAAATTTATATGGAGCAACCAGAAGGTTCTATTGCCCCTGGAAAAGAAACGAAAGTTTACAAGCTTGTTAAATCATTATATGATTTGAAACAAGCACCAACGCAATGGTATGCAAAATTTGATAATGTTATTACCATTTTTAAATTTTGGAAAATGGACAGAAATGTCAAAATTTTGATTTTGGTTCACAATTCTTCTTTTCATTTAGTAAAACATGATACTACGAGCATTAATTTTCTAGGATAACATGTTCTAACACTTAATAATATATCATAACATAAAAATAATAAAATCATAAACCTACTTATGTAAAATTTATGACTTTTGCTCAAGAATATACGAAGAATGCGAAGAACACGAAGAACGAAAAAATCGATCATGGTAACGACTTATGTTCTTGAGCTTTTGGTTTTCATAATTAAAATATTTTGGGCATTATTACGGCTTGCATAGGTGATTATAAAATTTTATAAAAGAAATTACATAAACTTAAATAATATTAGATTTGATCAAGAACACATGAAGAAACACGAAGTTGGAAAATCCGAACATGGTAACGACTTGTGTTCTTGACATTTGTACTATACAATTACATTAATTGAACATAATAATGTCTTACTCAAGAAATTACGAAGGACACGAAGTTGGAAAATCCGAACATGGTAACGACTTATATTCTTGAGCTTATAGACTATAAAATGAAATAAAATCTAACATAACTACTAGAGATGTTACCCCTTGTAGTTTCTAGCTTTATTTCCAATTGCGTAGTGCTTTGATGCTTCGAAATTAATTATTTTCTCACAATATCTCTCAGAATATAAATATAGAGTATTTTTGCTCTTGAATTCCTTGTGAATTGGTAGGAAATGAATGAATTTAGCTTACTATTTATAGAAAAACATAGTTTCACTAATTGCATGTTAGGGGCTTGGCTTATTACAGTTTTCACCCGGCTTATTACACTTTGGTACCTAGGTTAATTACACTTTAGTACGTAGGTTAATTACGCTATTTATACTTTACAGCCGGCTTATTACATTTTGGTAGCTAGGTTAATTGCAGTTTAGTACCCAGCATGTGCAAGCGTGTGCCAGGCATGTGTCAGCGTGTGTCAGGCGCGTGTTAGCATGTGTCAGGCGTAAGCACGACAAAGAATCTTGTCAGTATAAGCACGAAAAAACATTTTGTCAGTGTAAGCACGATAAAGGAGCTTGTCAAAACAAATATACCGAAAAGTCCATAGGCGAAAGAAAATTTTTTAAGCACGACGTGTCAAGCACGATGTTTTTCGGAGAAATTTTTTTATTGGACAATACAACTTTTCACGATGTATTACCGGTATATCTTGAAATGAAAAGTCAAAACGACGTATGGATCTCTCAAAAGAACTTAGGGTCAAAACCTAACTCGTATCGTTCTTTATGTGAATAGTGTTTTTTACGCAAACTTTCTCCGAAATTTTTTATTTTCGTCTTCAAAATTCTTAATTATTTATTCTTTCACGTAATAAAAATACTACAATATTATCACCATCCTAGGTCATAAAATGACATTTGAACACACAATTCAAATAATATTCCAAACTTAAATTTTAAACTAAGTGGAATTTCTCGATCGTTACATTCTTCCCCTCTTATAAGGATTATGTCCCCAGAATCATGATACACATTACCCATAAAAAGATGTGGATAACTATTCTTCATCTATATCTTGATATTCCCACCTGGCTTCAAAAACATTTGTGCTTATAATCATACCACCTTTATAGAAGATATATTTTACTACTCAACACTTATCTTTTTTATCAATTCTACGGATACTCCGTCTCTTTAAAGACCTAAAATTAACTTATTCTCAGCCAAAATTCATAAGAATTGAACTTAGTTCACGGTTTCTTTCCTTTTTAGTGTTTCCACGCTATCCTTAACTTTCAATATGATCCTTCTACTGATCAAAAAGAACTTCTATTATAACAATATGTACCTACTTTTAATAGTTACTTTGTTCAACAACTTATAGTCGAACAAAAGTCTCAACACTTCACTCTTCTTCTTCTTGACAAACAATAATGGTGCCTCCTATATAAACACACATGATTGAATAAATTTTATACCTAATAATTCTCCATTTCTATCATCAATTCCTTCATTTATTATTTATACTAACAAAATTTTACACAGAACATAAAGTTTTTTTATGTTATTTTATGTGTAAGTTAATATTTTTACGGACTCGAAGACTATATACTAAGAAACCTCTTCCTTATATCTATAGTCTTAACTACTTTGATTGTAACATTCCATTTTTTTAAATGTAAGTTATAAATATTTATTGATTTATATAAATATTTATTGGACGTGTTTATTATTGAATAAGTAATTGTTCAATTTGATTGAGATGTTTTAGTTAATTATTTATTTGTTAAATAATTAATGTGTTATGCGGATTGAGTAATGTTATTAAGTGATTTATTTAATAAATTGTTATTACATAAAGTGTGACAAATAACTATGTGATAAAGAGTTATTAAAATAATTAAAGTAATTCTTAATTTAGTTTTGCCAAACAAGGTTTAAGTATTAATCCTTTAATTTTAAATGGTTTGCCAAACAAAGCCTTATAGCTTTTGGATTTCTTTTGAATTTAAATTATTAAATAAATAAATAATATATATATATATATATGAATATATTTTTTGTAACTGATAAACTTATTGGTATATTTAATACAGTCGTCAGTTTCCAAACGTTTGAAAAATAGAGCGTGCGTTAGTTTTATTTTTAGTATATGTATATTGTTATGTGGCTTAGCTATCAGTTTTACCTTAGAGTTGTCTTCTAAAAGAAAGAAAAGAATACAAAGATAGTTGAGAGAGAAAGGGCTGGGATTCTAGGAAAATACAGAGTTCTTCAAGCTTTTTTAAGGGTTTAACAAGTGTTTCTTAACAACAAAAGGTAGGTGTTTATAACCTAAATTTATGTTTATGAAGACATATATGTTTTATGTCATTAGGTTTAAAGTCTCTGTGTTCTTGAAAGTCATTCACTTTGTTAAGGTTTTTACCAAAAATTATCTATAAAACATGTTCTAGAATTGGTTATGATGCTATGTGTTTTTATTGTTATAATTTTTATAGTTAGCATATATATATATATATATATATATATATATATATATATATATATGTTTTGTATGCTAAATTAAGATTTAGAAAGAGAACTTGGTTTTACGGTGAAAAATATATATACGAATATATGTTTTGTAGAAATATCAAAAGTTATGTATGTTAACTGAGGAATTGAACTATACATGTTAATTTGTTATATATTGGTATACTTGTATTTCAAAGGAATCAAATTTGGTTGATAACAGTAAAAATTTTGTTCACTGTACTTTAGATATCAACAATGGAGTTTTGAGTTTTAACCAAATATTATTTTAGTGATTTAAGTCTTTTAAATTTGTTGTTTTAATTGTTGGAAATTGGTATATGGATAATTGTTAACAATTATGTGTAGTGTATATTAGTTATACATGTTGTTTGGGGCAAATTGTTGTTACAAATTTAAGACAGTAGCTTTGGCTCTGTTCTTCGTTTTGGTTCTGTGAGTTTGGCCATTTCAAATACACAAAATTCGCTACCATCGCCAAATTTCGTGTCCTGGCATCAAAGTTTGCGCCCCATCGTCAAAAATGGGCGATGGCTTTCGCCAAAGTATTTGGAACTCAGCGCCTAGCTATTTGGTACTCGCGCCCTAAGACCATCGATCCGCGCCCGGCCTTGGAAAGTTGTACGAGTTAGGCGCTTTTGACCTCCTGTAATAAAATGGCCATAACTTTCTCATACGAACTCCGATTGAGTTGATTAAAGATGATACAGAACGAGGACGAATAGACCTACAACTTGCATGCTTTACGTTTTTTAATTTGATGTCTGTAACAGTAGTCAAAATGGCCATCTTTAGGACTGTTGTGTATTTGGAGCCAATCGGAGGGCGTCGGGATGCACGAATGCAAGTGCAACCCTTTGGGTATTAGTATAAATTAATGATAACATGTTGGATATGTAATAGGATGTTTTATCAAGTTGTTAATGTGCATGTAGTGCAATGATATGATCACTTAAGTAGTTGTAATAAAGCTAAAAAGTAATGTTCATGAAAAGATGTGATGTTGTTTAAACTTAAACATAGTTAGTAGCTATACTAAGAGTAATAAAGTAACTCGTAAAGGTAATGTTAGTGTAACTAATGTGTATTGTCAATACATGTGGTATGTGTAGGACTTGGGGTGAACGTGAATAGTAATTGTTTAACCTACGCACGAGGTAAGTTCTCTAATTCTACTTTTATAATTGTGCAAGTTTCTAAACCTATCTTTTTACATTAAGCAAGTTCTCTAACTCCATACTCTCGTTGAGTTAGTTTGTTGTGTTTAAGAAAGTTTTCTAATTCTAAAGCTTCGTTATGCAAATTTCATATGCTATACTTTATTGAGTAAAATATTTCTATTAAGCAACTTCATTGTATCCAGTTATTCATGATGATACAAGTTTCCCATCTCCACACTTTCGTTGAGATAGTTATTATGATTATGCAAGTTTTCTTAACTCTAAACTTGTTATATTAGCATGCAAGTACCTTTAGTTTATCATTCAAGTTATTATTTGTTGTGCATGCTTGATATTAAATTCTAAGATGTAACCTTAGCTTAATGTTATTCAAAGCAAGGTATGATGTGTTATTCAATAGTTATGCTATTAGATTATCCCTAAAGCATGAACTTAGAACGAAATATTTATTCAGTTATGATTATTCAATAACATGGTGTTATTATCTTTCATTCAACTAATCCTTAGTTGATGTCCGTTGAATCCCAAATTACCTTCAAGTGTATCCAAACTAAACTATCTTTGGGGCGGAATTGTACTCAAAATACTGAGATGAAGTACCCTATTTATAGGGGTTGCGCTTAGTTTTGTACTTTGCGCTGAAATGTTTGTATACAATACATGTACGAAAGGTTGATCCCCCTAAGTACCTTAAAGTCATTATGGTCGTATGACTATAAAAGTTTAAGTTGAAAGATTACTTATAACTGTGGACAAGGTTCGTGGTCATTAGACCCTTAGTGAATGTTAAGATGTTAATAGGACTTATTATTTAGTTCTATTGAGCCGCTGAATGGGAAAGGAATGTTTAAGATGTTAATAGAACCTATTGTTCAGTTCTATTGAGCCCCTGAATGGGCAGAGAATGTAAAAGTTATTCATTCTTATTTCAAGTGAGCCTTGTTTGCTCACTCTTGCCTGTAAAATCCTTACAGCTAAAGATGGAAAGGGTGACGTACCTAGCACCAGTAAAGGAAAGGGAAAGATGAACAAGTACTGAAGACTTGTAATAGTTTTGATAGTTTTATTATCAGACTTTGGTTTAAAGAATGTAATGAAGTTTATTTAAATTTTCCGCATGAATGATTGTTTGTAAAGGTTAGATAACCTGGGAGATTTTATTTTATGTAATTCCTGTATGGGCATGTTTATTATTCAATTTTATTTATGATTGGGTAGTTATAAATGAATGTTTTGATTACGTGAACACCAAATCTTGAGGTAATGAAGTACCGAGATTTGGGGGTGTCACATTGATACCATTCTGTGACGCCCCCAAATCTATACGCCCGTGGTATCCGATATGGTGCTCATGACTAATCAATTAATATAATGCATTTAAATCTATACACCCATGGTATCCGATTTTATGCTTATATCTAATCGAGTGACTATACAATTATTACAAGATACAATTCCCATAGATCCAGGGTTCATAGTATCCCATAACAGATAGTAGTTCTTGTAAGAACTATTGCTGTGTTTGGATACCCTCACTTAGATGTATAGACTGTATCTACGAATAGTATATTTCTATCCAAAATTCAGAGTACTAGTAATAACATGAACAGTCCATATTACCTATACCATCACTCAGATGTTTAGTCTATATCATGCAAATTTAAACTATCGTATCGATAGTAACTATCTATCCGAAATCTAGAGTATTAATAACAACATGAACAGTCCATGCTATTAATACCCTCACTCAGATAAATAGTTCCCAAGGATCTCAACTAAATTGAAGATTCTAATTACATCTATATATGTAAGAAAAACACGGTTCCAGAAATAAAAGATGTTATATATCATAAATATTAAAGTTCGATTACATGATTCTCATAAACAATTTCTTATTACAAAGTATTCGACTAGACAAGAATATAACCTAATCTAAGCAGGGACGCTTCCTTTTATCTACTCCAGATGTTCCAGGATTACCATCTAAAACTGCAAAGGGAATAATTTACAAGGGTGAGCTATGACATGTTCAGCAAGTTTTGTATTTATAACAATATATGATTTAAAGAAATACAACAATTCAAATTTCGACTGATAGTTGTTACCATTTCATTATGGATTTATATTTCTATCAGTCACACAGACTTAGAAATTTTGTTTAGATATGAGATAGGGGATCGGCCCATTCAACATCTTAGGAGTATGCATCTCATCCTACCAGTACTCAAATGCACCCAAATTAGTGTCAATATATTATCGACCGAATGATCCCATATGGCATACCCAACTTCAGAATAGGATGTCTTACCAAACAATTTGGTTTGACACAACAATTTAAGCTTTAACAATTAATATGAATAAACAATTCATTTCTTAGTTATGTTGAAGCTATAGCAATAACCTTTCAATAAGAGGTAATTCAATTGTAGGTGTAGTATATTATATCAATAGCATATCAAGATAAAAATCTTGTTTCGTGAATAAACTGGGTTGAGAAATTTTGCATAAGTAAGTTAAGGTTTAAGAAGAACTTGCTCAATATGAGATTTAAGGATAGAGAACTTGCATAATGAAGAAATAAGTTTAGGGTTTAGGAAACTTGCCTTGATGTTTAGTACACTAAACTATAAGCGTAACCTTGTTAAAATAACCCTACACAATCATATAGTACATAAGCGGTTAGATTCATCGTTTTATATAACTTTATATGTTATATAATAACTTAACTTAACTATGTTCATAGGTGATATTAGATTCTTAACACCCTAGCTCTTTTAAGCCCTTAAATTAGAGTCTCCAAGAAATTTTCAGGTTTGACGTCCTTTACAAAAATTGCCATAACGTTTTCGTTTTAAAACATTTTTGGTTGATTCTTGTGCCTACGCGCTCCTAACTTCCATATCTACGACTTTCTTAATCATTCAAAAGCATATTACCAGTTTAAAATTTTGGAAAATGGACAGAAATGTCAAAATTGTGATTTTGGTTCACAATTCTTTTTTTCATTTAGTAAAACATGATACTACGAGCATTAATTTGCTAGGATAACATGTTCTAACACTTAATAATATATCATAACATAAAAATAATAAAATCATAAACCTATTTATATAAAATTTATGACCTTTGCTCAAGAATATACGAAGAACGCGAAGAACACGAAGAACGAAAAATCGATCATGGTAACGACTTATGTTCTTGAGCTTTTGGTTTTCATAATTAAAATATTTTGGGCATTATAACGGCTTGCATAGGTGATTATAAAATTTTATAAAAGAAATTATATAAACTTAAATAATATTAGATTTGATCAAGAACACATGAAGAAACACGAAGTTGGAAAATCTGAACATGGTAACGACTTGTGTTCTTGACATTTGTACTATACAATTACATAAATTGAACATAATAACGTCTTGCTCAAGAACTTATGAAGGACACTGTGACAACCCGAATTTTTATAGGTTATTAAAATAGGAATTTAATAATTAAAATTCTTATTATGAGATGTTTTAGTATTTATATATATGTGCTATATACTTTGAAATATGTGATCTAGTGTGAAGAGAAATATATATTCATTTATTGGGTAAGTGAAGTTTAATAGTTAAGTTAACTATTGAAGAAATTAAATGAATTTTAAATATTTATTAAATTAAATAAATATTTTAATTAATTTATTTATTGAGATAAATAAATAATTGATGAATTGTGGTGCATTAATTTAGTAATAAAATTGAATAATGGTAATTTTTATTTGAAAGATTTAATTTAATAAAATAATTAAATTAAATTAAATAGTTTAATATTAAAAAAAAAAAGTAAATTAAATAAAGCGATGTTTAAGTCTAATTTATTAATTAAATTAGATATATAATTATTTATTAATCATAAGTATAATTATAATAAAAATTATAATTATTATAATTATAAGTGTAAAGCTAATGGGTTTGTATGTGTGACAAATAAAAAAAACCATATAATATAATAATATAAAAATAAACTAGTATAGGAGAATTGTGGTTAGCCAAACAAAGCCCTGTGGCCTTTGGCTTATTTTAACTGACACCTATTGGTTTTTTGAATTGATGTATATGTGAGAGAGAGGGGAGTCAGGTTATATGTTGCGCATAATTCCTAAAGGCTAAGTTCAGAGAATTGAGGTTGAGAGCTTGTGAAAACTCTCTGAGATTGTAAAGAGGAAGAGAAGTGTTTGCTAAATCAAGGTATAATCTATTCTAAATTTTAACTCCTAGTTTTGATAGTGTTTATGCTATATGATTTGGAAATTGTAAGACCCCAACTTTTATGAATAAAGATGATTATTCTATAAATATCATTTTTGAATATTATGGAATGAATTTGATATAATGTTATAGTTATGGGTAATATTTATAAATTTTTTAAAGTACGTAAGTTGTTATATAATATTCGATTGGTCGGAGAATATTCATTTTAACAGGGAATATTCGTACAACGGCACAATCATTGGTGAACCCCATAACGGAATTATTGTCAGATTGAGAAAACGACAAAAATATTTTATGAAAATAACGGCAGAAGTTTTACCGTTAAGTTGAAACACCCGGTGTTAAAAGTACAAGAATAATGCTGGCGTTGGTTGCATAGTAGCACTTACTGATGTATTGATTATTGATGCTTACGTGATAAGTCACTCAGTTTTGTTCAATTATTGCTACAGTAATTATTGCATAGTATCTCACGTTATTTGATTCAATTATTGTCGATATTTTATATTATTAAATCAATAATTGAGATGACATAGTTATTAATATTATTATTTACAATATTGATGATGTCTAGAAGTTTTGTCAAGGAGAGGTTTGGTCACCTAATTACGCGCCACTAGGGAGAAATCCTTATTAAAAGCCCCCTCTTTCCTAGGAACGACCTGGTCGATTAATATTGTGAATTATAATAATGGTGATAAATGTTGTTTTATTATTATTATAAATATAATAAAAACAAAAAACTTTTTATATAAAACAGAATACTTTTTATAAAGTTTTGTTTTATTTGATTATAAATAGAATATATTATATTTTATTATGCATAATGTTTGCATAGTGTCTGCATAGTGTTTGCATAGTTAAAACTTTTTATATAAAACAGAATACTTTTTATAAAATTTTGTTTTATTTGATTATAAATAGAATATATTATATTTTATTATGCATAGTGTTTGCATAGTACATGCATAGTAAAAACTTTTTATATAAAACAGAATACTTTTTATAAAGTTTTATTTTATTTGATTATAAATAGAATATATTATATTTTGTTGCATAGTGCAGCATAGTATCCTTTCCATTCTCATATAAATAGGATGCTTAGTTAGAATTGAAAATCACACTAGAAATTCAGAGAATTCTTCTTCTATAATCTTGAGCGTATTTCTTTAGAGTTTAAGAAAGTTTTGGTCGTAGAAAATAGTGCAAATTTTCTTCAAGTATATCCCCGCCCTAATCGTCGGAATACTCTTCTTTTTAAGGTAAGAGGTATTATTCTTTCATATTCATAAAGAGAACTATTGTTATTCCATTCCTTATTATTCAGTTGGAATAACCTATATACGTGGACTACCGTATACATGGTGAATTCTTATGTTATTCCATTCTTTATTATTCTGTTGGAATAACCTGTTTATGCGGTCTATTGCATGCCTGGTTAATTCTGTTGTTATTCCATTCTTTATTATTCTATTGGAACATCCTGTCTGTGCGGATTACGAATGACCTGGTTCCATTCTTTATTATTCTCACATCCCGCCTGCATGCGGATTACGCATGACTTGGTTCCATTTTTATTATTACATTGGAATATCACGTGCATGCGGATTACGCATGACCTAGTTCCATTCTTTATTATTACATTAGAATAATCATGCTTCACGTGGATTACCGCATGGCGACAAAAAATCCATTTGCGGTTTCATATATTCTATTATACTCAGTTGGTTAAAGTTTTGGCTTCTATACTCCATGAAATTAGTAGAATATCCTTGATATTTGCGCTTCATCTAGTATCTTTTCATGGAAATATTCTTCTGAGTATTCTTGAATTTTACTCCACAAAACAGTATCATGTTGACAATTTGGACGTTATTGATTTTTGGATAAATTAAATTATAAATCTTTAAAAATTTATCCTTGAACTTTTTTTTATTGAATTCTTATATCATTGTCATCATCCTCATGTTTATAATATGTTGAAAGTCATATGTGGCATGTAGTGCATAGATGGACTTGGTATGATTATGACCAGGGATTATTCGGTATAATCATGACCGTAATGTTACAAATGATGTGGTAAAAATCCTCATTGGCCGTAGTGCATTAATGGACAGTTGTCAACATGATCATGACCATTGATGAATACACGAATATCCTTGGCCTATTGTCGACGTCGAGATCTTTAGATGTCCCTTTCCGTTACTTGTTCTTTGGTGTTCTCATTTTAGGTGAGATTTGTTTGAAAAAAATAAGTGAAAAAGGTCTGACATGTATAATGTCAACGATGGACTGTTAAGAGTCGCCAGTTGGTTTTTTAAATGGTTGTACCAACACAACCGAGAAAAGGTTTTCACATTGACCCAAAGATGATGATATCTTGCTAAATGGGTTTGAAACCGAGATTCATTAGGGTCCAGGGACTTGGTTATGCGGAGGGAAGGTGTTAGGCACCCCCCTTGACATCCGTGTTACCACGGTGACCGCCTCTTTTCAAGAAACTGTTATCTGAATGTGTTTGTGTGTGGGTCAATGTGCTGTTATTTAGAAGTAGTACGAGGCCTCGTTCACACCTATATACACAGGGTTTGAATTTATGTAAAAACTCAATTTTAAGTAAGATATGGCAGTGATGTTTTATAAAAGAGGTTTTTCAAACCCTGATGCTTAATAGTAATTGAGACCTTTTACACTACCATTTTATTAAGTGTTCAGCTTGATTGATTTTATTTTACTTAACGCGAGGCATCCGTATTTAAAATAATGTACAAAAATAATGCCGACTTCCTCGTGGGTATGGAAACCATCTGAGGGAATTCAGACATCGCAGAATAATTTACAAGCTGCTTATAGCTGAAAATGTCCATCACGGGAACCTAATCCAGATCCAATGGGCTGAATCTGTGATCACATGATTCCTAGGCGCACATGATACCGCAATTTGTATGAAAGCGATGACGCAGTATATATATAAAAGTCAGAATATATATATACGCACGTGATCACACTACAAGAAAAAGGTCTATCAATGATTAATTATATCAATGATATTGATATTCTCTGTCGATATTCCTACTAGCGATCGACATCAACGACCAATATATAGCCCAACAAGAAAGAGTTATATTAGCGGATCGTGACGCGATCACCGATCGGTCATAGAACAAATTTCCCACCCAAAATTTGGCTGGAAATGTTGGCGCGTAGGTTTTTTGCGACAACATGCGGTTGCGAATAGCGGTCGCTGATCAAACTAAATGAAATCAGTATCAGTTATTCGCTCGACACATAACACAGAAGGAAAAAGAAAAGAGGGAGGTCCGAAATAGAGAGAAGAGGGAGAAAGGGGGGATAGGAGAAGGAGAAGAAGGAGGCTAACGCCACCGGTCGCCACTAGCTGCCTCCAGCTGCCACTAGCCACCACCAGCAGCCAATGCCTTATCCACTTCACCGCCTCACCCACCACCTCGCCCACTCCACAACTGCCTCAACCATTGCCTCATTTTTGGAGGTACTCCTCTCCTTTTTTTATTAGGTTAATTGCAGTAGTAGTTTTATCTTGAAGGGTATTGGGTGATGTGAATTATTTGACACTGAATTTCTGTACAAGGGTTTTTGAGTTGTGTTCAGATAGGAAATGTCGTCACAGAGAAACAACAGTTGAGTTGTAGTTCAGGAAAAATGTAGTTCACCTTGTTATATGATATATGCCTCCAAAGCTAGAGTTAGATGATTACACAACTCAAAATCATTGAGATATCTCAGCTTAAAATTTCAATTTGTACATTCCCCAACACAACCAACCAAAAAATTAGAGAAATCGACTACCTTAAAACTGAATATAGGGAATGCAAGTCCACAGATTTTATACAAACTCAAGCACATATAGGGAATTCATCTATATGGGATTAGATAGTAGAAAATAGAAAGTGTTAAAATCATAATTTTAAGCTGGTTTAGAAATTGAATATTTAAATATTCATCTTGATCGGAATTGAAGAAGTATCAATTTAAATGCTTTAAAAAGTCTACCTCAAATTATGCACTCTATCCAAGCAAAAGACATATACACATACGTCTTTAATTATTATACGGAGTCTATATTCTTACTCAATGGCAAAGGACCACCTCCTTTATAATATGAAGACTATAATAATTTTCTAATTTTCACTAAACAATGCAATGAAAGGCTATCTCTATATTTCACGTAGTTGTTTCCCTATGTTTTACATACTATTTGAAACAACAAATCATGTAAAATATTGATCAAATTGACGGGGGTATATATTTGTAGGCTCGTAATGTGTTATATAGGGAATTTGTATATTTGTAGTTTGAGACCCCGAATTTTATGAAATAAAAGTATTCAATATTTCTATTTTGGTAAATAGTTAAATTGATAAAAGTTTAATGTTAAGGGTGATATGTGAAAATTTTTCAAAGTAGACAAGTTTTCATAAAATACCCGGTTACTATTTACTCTAATATTGTTCACTCGAGTATTTGAGGTAGTTGTTGTGTCAGAGTACTATTCACGAGTTACTATTCATGGATTACTATTCATGGGTTACTATTCACCTAAATTACTATTCACCTGAATATTATTCACTCGGGTATTTGGGGTATTTTTCGTGTTTGAAAGTACTATTCACTAAGTTACTATTCAAATTGATTACTATTCACTCTAGTATTGTTCACTCGAGTATTTGGGACACTTTTTGTGCTCGGGGTACTATTCACAGTGGTACTATTCCTCAAGTACTTATTTCATTCGGGTACTATTGATCACCCAGAAAATATATTTCTTTTCATTCCAAATTATTTTTTGGTACAATATTATTCCATGAGGAGATGTGCTAATTTTTCGTATCTGTTGGTTGAAGATATAATAGTAAATTAATATGGACCACCAGAAAGTTATAATAGTGAATCAATATGGATCGTTGGTTTAAAGTTTTAATAGTAAAATCTTTTATATAAAATGTAAATACTTTTATAAAGTTATTCTATAAATAGAATATATTATATTCTATTATGCATAGTGTTTTGCATAGTAAAATCTTTTTATATAAAATAGAATACTTTTTATAAAGTTATTCTATAAATAGAATATATTATATTTTATTATGCATAGTGTTGCATAGTGCTACCGTGATAGTGTTTTGCATAGTAAAATCTTTTTATATAAAACATAATACTTTTATAAAGTTATTCGTTTTATTAGATTATATCATTAGCACAGATTTAACAATAACGGTTCATGTATAAACAGAACATACTTGTATTGAACAGCTCAATCACAGAACAATTCATATCATAGAAACACCAAAGTGTTCAAATTATGGCTCAAGGCCTCATACATTCTAACACCTTGTACAAATATCACACCTTCAAGACATGTATGTAACTTCTCAAGTACAACATCTGAGAAGTTTAAGAAACTAGCATTCATGTAATATGAATGAAGTTAGGAAACTTGCCTTACGCCCATCTACAGCTTACGCTGATCTGCTCATTTCAATTCCTATATCACACATATGGAGAAAACATAAACACCAATTAGTCATATATTGAACTTACGCATTGGTTTACTTAACTTTACTTCTTAGAGTTCGCGTTCTTGCAATATAAGTTTACGCGACTAACTTCTTTTTTACCAATTTACGGCTTTATGACATACTTGAGATGTCTTACTCAAAACGCTCATCATCTTGGATGATTTATATTATTATCTTATTCTTATAACTTCTCTAGGACTCGTAACACATCGCTGGCCTCTCGCTAGTAGTCCATATGGTACTCTGAGTGGTTTCCACAAACAACCAACAAACAAGTTCCTCGCCTCATCTACACTTTGCCATCACAAAGGAGTTAGATCGGTTGCCGCTTTGTATATACCTTCGCTCTCCTGAAGGAATTGTTTAGCCCAAAATCCCATATGTCAACCATCAAAGGTTACGATTGTACCACAACCTAACTTCTCTTAACTTATACGAACTATTAAACTATAATGTTCGATTAAGTCAATTTCTTATTCCTTACGGCATTCCTCGACAACTAAATGTCATCCTCCCATTCATTCTTTATCGAATCACATTCAAATTTCATTAATCTTATTACCGCTTGTTACGGCTTTCTTGATAATTCATATACTATTTAATACTTTCGTTATCCATTATATGAACCCCATGTTCATTACTCGTTCTTAGTGTCAAAGCCATACCGATCATTGTATGCTAAGACCAAACGTCCATCGCAACGACGTTGCGTTCACAGCGTCTATACACTTCACACTTATCTCTCATTATCATGATATAACATCGAAATGTTATTCAATACCCTTGTCACTCAACGTCTAAGGAATCACAACCATAACAATTCCTCACGTTCGTTCATCCCGACTACGGTCCCCGGACATCGATTACGTTACTCGTGATTATATTCTTTGTTATTTAATCTCGTTTAATCTTTACGTTCAACCTTTTATAAAGGTTTAAGTCATTTTCTTAAGTGTTATTTTAGGTGAACTATATGTTCATATTTCTTTCTTGCACATCCCCTAGTAATTGAGCATTTAAATCTCATCTCTGGCATTGCCTCAAGCACCAGGTCATATCATTGCGTCCCTTCCTTTCCTCTAGCGCATACGACCTACTTCTATCTCCTCTCTTCCCGGGCTGGCGCTTCGGCGCCAAGTCCTTTGTTATCTCTCACGCTATGGCTACCACTCTCCGTAAGATTGTGGCTGAGCTGTCAACAAGGGTTCCACTTCCCACTATCTATCCGTAAGTAAGGGCACGAGACAAAACCCTAGAAATTTTTCTAAGTGTTAAATAAATTCTTTGAAACGCTCACTTCCCGATCTCATAACTCTTTCGTTATAACTCGGAACGAGGTCATTTCAAAGTCATTCTCTTCCTTATCTTACGTACTTCAATACCCCTCAGACATAATTGCGTTCTGAATCCATTAACATGCCATTAGATTGGCTTGATCTTCACTCTTCGTTCATTTTTATGTTTTTAACGCTCGTCGTTTGTTCGTCCGTAATTCGATCATCTGAACTCGGAACTTGTTCATTCTTGAGTCCACGACTCATGTTTTCTACGTTCTATTACTTTCTTATGAAACCCTACACGTTCGGGTTCATTTACTAACTTTCTAATTCTCGTTTGTCTTTTACAAAATTTCGCCATAACTTCGTTATAGCTAAGTTTTAATCCGTTCTTCATGAACGTTTGTACCGTTCCTAACCAAACAATACACATCTAACTTATACGCGATGGTTTTAAACTTGTCCATCAATAACAATTACACTACGATGGTTTTAAATTTGTCCATCAACAACGTTCTTCGTGTTCTTCGCGTGTTCTTCGTGTTCTTCGTTCGTTCTTCATTTTAATCGATATTTTGGATTATGATTTCACTTTTTATTGGAATTTGATTTTATAGAACATAATTCCTTACTTATTTAACCTATTTATTCATATAATCCACTCGGATCGTTCAAATTCACTACAAATCTTATACTTCCTTAAGAAATTTATTTACTAAACTTCTAAGTTCTTATTTCTTCTTTTCTCATGATTTCAACCATATGAAATTATTTCTAACATCATCTTCTCTCTATTCTCATTAAGCTATGTTTTAAACATATTAACTTACAGAAAATATTAGAATAAACTATGTTCGGATTACCGTTCTTCTTTAATCCTCTTCTGTTATACAAAGCCGGCGATTTGCTAGCTTTTCTATTTCACGAACACTTTCGATCCGATCATTCATGTTCATGCTCTTCCTTCTCTTTCTTCCTCCGAGCTCTCTCTCTCTCTCTCTAAGATGTAGGATTTTCAAAATCGCATCAAATGAGCATAAGGCTTCCTATTTATAGAAAATCCAAAGCTAGGGCAATTTTGTCATTTCGCCCCCCTTAACCTCCTTACTATTCAAGACTTAAGCCCTAAGTTAACTTGGCCTCCACATTAACTTAGCCACTCAGTCTTCTTAGCCCTTAAGCTTACTTAGTCTTTAAGTTACTTAGCCCTTAAGTTTACTTAACCCTTAAGTTTACTTACTCATCACTTATAAGCACTTTACTTAATCATTAAGCATAAACACTTTACTTAGCTATTAAGTTTACTTAGTCATTACTTAACTTATCTTTTACTAAAACTAATCGTATTCTACGCATCTCATTCTCGTATTCTCTTCGCATATAGTTCGTACGATATTCGTATTATACGTCGTATCAATCCTCTTTCTATACTCGTATTCCTCGCGCATAATAATCCTAATTACTATACATAAACATTAAATCATCGGAACTCACTTTTTCTAACCCTTAGGTTTTGAGTCCGTAGGCGAAAACTTCGTTTTTGCCATAACTGAAATATTATTGAATATTCCATCACGCCTCAACATTTTACGTAATCAATAACTTCTAAATTTCAAAATAAATCTCCGAAAGCGTAAATGTATGAATAGTGCCTATTTCGCTTCTTTTTCCCTCGAAAATATTTTGTTCTTCTAAAAACTTCTATTTTCGCCTTGAAAATTCTTATTCATTCAATCTAGCTCAGTAGCGAAATACTCCCGATTAATAATCATCCTAGGTTATAGAACGATTAATAAACACATATAGCACGTATTAGTATTAATAAAAATTAGTTTTATTAATAACTAATTCTTTTAACCTAAATTCTGGACAATCCAAATTTTCGGGTTGTCACATTCTTCCCTCCTTATAAAAATTCCGTCCTCGGAATTTCTTAAATCCACACCCTTACCCGGATCATCACATTCACCCCTTCTTCATAGAATTTTATCCTCGAAATTTTAGCCTACCTTTCTTCTCAACTTCACTTCAACGGAGTTCTTATGTTTCCCTCATTCCTAACCCCCATAACCTATAAAGAATCATGAAGCGGAAGGAATAAAGAGGAATATAAAATTTCCTCTTAAAACGTTTCATACTTTTGCTGAGGGGTCAAATCGACCATGAACTCTTACTAGGTTAACCAACATTTCGTCGTAAGCCCTTCTTTAACGGTCAGTTTACAATCACAAAGAAAGTAACTACCTCTTCCATGTTCTCCTCAGACTAAATCATTAGATTCCGCACCAAAACAATTTGCTTTGGCACAAGTTCTCAAAGAAAGCTCGATGACATATCATTTGTCTAGCTGAATCGAGTAGCTTAGACCATACCAATAAATTGGATATCAACGTGAAACATTCATCTAGTCAACTCAATTGACGTTGACTACTTCTTTAAATTCTTTTCGCAATACATCAAAACGGTTTATGACGTCATGATACCGTACTTTTTACAGTACGTTGAGGACTTCGTCAGTTTGTGACTTCGTCATTATACATCATACCATAGCGGGTTGTTGATCCTAAGATCACATCCAACACCAGGTTCAATGGTATAAACAACTCCATCGTTTTACCACCCTTGCATCGAATGCACAGATGATATAAAATTCATTTTGAATATTTTAAATCAATTTCTGTCTAGCCGAAGCAATTAGCATAGACATACCAAGAATAGCTTTTTTTAAAAAAAAATTCTATTGATTCCAAAAGTTAAACCAATTCTTTCCTTTTCAAAGTAAATATCAACACGAGTTCAATAAAGTTCGAAATCTAGCATATCTAGATGACTTGGAATATCCTATTTCTCCATCTTCCTTCATTGTCTTACTGCGATAATACTTAATCTTCTCTAGCACCTTCAATACTAAGCCTACTGAAAACAACTCATTTTCAGTCTAACATTACTATATCTTAGTACAGTCCATCAACTTACCACACATTATGAGTTCAGGAACTTTTCACAATAATATGAGTTTAAGAACATCCGCATGCACCATAAAGGCCCATTCATTTGAGACGCTCGAAAACATACCATATTATTATGAGTCACGAACTTACCATAAGTATGAGTTTGAAGAACTCGCACCTACCTTATCGTTCTCTACCTATCAAGTATATACATAAGAAAAGATTCACCTTCTCGTCATATACATCTTGATAGCGTGACCAATCCCAATGATTATCACTACCAGAAGCTAAGTGATTATAGAACCAAACACAATTCCTTGCCCATACAGAAAATTGGTCAACTCAGCTTCTGACCGATATAAGAAGCTAAGCGGTTGTTACACCAAGAACAATTCTCCGCCCATACAAAGAATTGTTCAACTTAACAACTATATCGCTAAGAAGCTATGTGGTTCTAAAACCACGTACAATTTCCCCGCCCATACAAGGAATCATACAACTCAGCTGCTGATATGAGTCCTCAATTGAAATTTTACAACTCCTAAATCTCTCTTTACTTAATACGAATTTTCTTTAATTTATATAATATCCTTCACAACTAAATCTAAGTTCTTCTTCCCGTACTACTTCATAGTACCCTTCATTCATAGAATTTGCTATAAATCATTCATAGTTTAACAACTACTTTGTTACTACGAGTCACTATGATCACGTGGTGATCTTCTTATCCTTCTCTCTACGATTATAGTCTTAGGTACTCCTACCTAAGGTTTATAACCTATCAGCTCTGATACCAACTTGTAACGCCCCGAAATTCGGTCTATCTTCACACCCAGATTTCGTACGTCACGAGTACATCATTCATCCAACATGCATCATTATAAACTGAAATATAACGACATACACTCTCAAATCCCAGGTTCTAGAAACCTTATAACCTTTTTCATTACAAATAATAATAAATACATTATTCATTTCATCTTACAAGAGTGACTTTTATCCGCCACCAAGGATACATAACAGTTCCTTAAACTAGTCTAAAGTTCAATTCATCTTTCTAATTTACAAGTCTTCACTTGATCTTCTCGCTACCTTCACACTCTGAATGACAATTCATCTGGATACCGTCAGCTTGATCTTTACGGGATCCTTAAGTTCTTCTAACCTTGTTCGCTGAATTTTTTTTTTCATTTAAAGCAAGTGTGGGCATTCAATTACCCAGCAAGTCATAACAGTTGAACAAATAACTTCAGAATTTAAAACATTTCTTTAGAACTTCTATAACCGAACAAAGGTTATGAAGCAACTTGAATAATAGGAATAGTCTCGATTCCTATCATCTTAAAACATCAATTATTTTCACTTTGAAATACTTTCATCCCTCTACCTTTTTCATACACATCATATCTGGCTAGAATCATTAGCAAAGACTTAACAATAATGGTTCATGTATAAACAGAACATACTTGTATTAAACAGCTCAATCACAGAACAATTCATATCATAGAAACACCGAAGTGTTCAAATTATGGCTCAAGGCCTCATACATTCTAACACCTTGTACAAATATCACACATTCGTACATAGACAGAACTTCTCAAGTACAACATCTGAGAAGTTTAAGAAACTAGCATTCATGTAATATGAATGAAGTTAGGAAACTTGCCTTACGCCCAGCTACAACTTACGCTGATCTGCTCATTTCAATTCCTATATCACACATATGGAGAAAATATAAACACCAATTAGTCATATATTGAACTTACGCATTGGTTTACTTAACTTTACTTCTTAGAGTTCGCGTTCTTGCAATATAAGTTTACGCGACTAACTTCTTTTATCAATTTACGGCTTTATAACATACGAATATGTCTTACTCAAAACGTTCATCATCTTGGATGATTTATATTATTATCTTATTCTTATAACTTCTCTAGGACTCAAAGACACATCGCTACTCTCTGCTAGTAGTCCATATGGTACTGAGTGGTTTCCCACAAACAACCAACAAACAAGTTCTCGTCTCATCTACACTGCCATCACAGTGAGTTAGATCGGTTGCCAGTTTTATATATACCTTCGCTCTCTAAAGGAATTGTTTAGCCCAGCTCCCATATGTCAACCATCAAAGGTTATGATTGTACCACAACCTAATCGCTTTAACTTATACGAACTATTAAACTATAATGTTCGATTAAGTCAATTTCTTATTCCTTACGGCTTTCTGAAAACTAAATGTCATCCCTCCGAATTCATTCTTTATCGAATAACATTCAGCTTTCATTAATCTTATTACCGTTTGTTACGGCTTTCTTGATAATTCATATACTATTTAATACTTTCGTTATCCATTATATGAACCCCGTGTTCATTACTCGTCACTCAACGTCTAAGGAATCACAACCATAGCAATTCCTCACGTTCGTTCATCCCGACTACGATCCCCGGACATCGGTTACGTAACTAGTGATTATATTCTTTGTTATTTAATCTCGTTTAATCTTTACGTTCAACCTTTAATAAAGGTTTAAGTCATTTGCTTAAGTGTTATTTTAGGTGAACTATATGTTCATATTTCTTTCTTGCACATCCCCTAGTAATTGAGCATTAAAATCTCATTTCGGCATTGCTTCTCAGCCGGTCTGTGACATGCAGTTGCCCTTCCTTTCCTCTCTCGTGTACAAGGCACCGACCTACTTCTCTCTCTCTCTTCCCAACCGAAATATGGCAAGCCAAGTCCTTTGTTATCTCTCATACCGCAGTACCACTCTCTAGAAGATTGTGGTTGAGCTCAGCATGCTACGCCACTTCCCATTAGCTTATCCGGTACTGCCATACCGAGATAAAACCCTAGAAATTTTCTAAGTGTTAAATAAATTCTTTGAGACACTCACTTCCCGATCTCATAACTCATTCGTTATAACTCGGAACGAGGTCGTTCCAAAGCCATTCTCTTCCTTATCTTACGTACTTCAATACCCCTTAGACAGAACTACGTTTTGAATCCGTTAACATGCCATTAGATTGGCTTGATCTTAACTCTTCGTTCATTTTTACGTTTTTAACGCTCTTCGTTTGTTCGTCCGTAATTCGATCATCCGAACTCAGAACTCATTCGTTCTTGAGTCCACGACTCATGTTTTCTACGTTCTATTACTTTCTTATGAAACCCTACACGTTCGGGTTCATTTACTAACTTTCTAATTCTCGTTCGTCTTTTACAAAATTTTGCCATAACTTCGTTTTAGCTAAGTTTTAATCCGTTCTTCATGAACGTTTGTACCGTTCCTAACCAAACAATACACATCTAACTTATATGCAATGGTTTTAAACTTGTCCATCAACAACAATTACACTACGATGGTTTTAAATTTGTCCATCAACAACGTTCTTCGTGTTATTCACGTGTTCTTCGTGTTCTTCGTTCATTCTTCATTTTAATCGATATTTTGGATTATGATTTCACTTTTTATTGGAATTTGATGTTATAGAACATAATTCCTTACTTATTTAACCTAATTATTCATATAATCCACTCGGATCGTTCAAATTCGCTACGAATCTTATACTTCCTTAAGAAAAATATTTACTAAACTTCTAAGTTCTTATTTCTTCTTTTCTCATGATTTCAACCATATGAAATTATTTCTAACATCATCTTCTCTCTATTCTCATTATGCTATGTTTTAAACATATTAACTTACAGAAAATATTAGAAGAAACTATGTTCGGATTACCGTTCTTCTTTAATCCTCTTCCGTTATACAAAGCCGGCGATTTGCTAGCTTTTCTATTTCACGAACACTTTCGATCCGATCATTCATGTTAATGCTCTTCCTTCTCCTTCTTCCTCCGAGCTCTCTCTCTCTCTAAGATGTAGGATTTTCAAAATCCCATCAAATGAACATAAGGCTTCCTATTTATAGAAAATCCAAAGCTAGGGCAATTTGGTCATTTCGCCCCCCTTAACCTCCTTACTATTCAAGACTTAAGCCCTAAGTTAATTTGGCCTCCACATTAACTTAGCCACTAAGTCTTCTTAGCCTTTAAGTTTACTTAGTCTTTAAGTTACTTAGCCCTTAAGTTTACTTAACCCTTAAGTTTACTTATTCATCACTTATAAGCACTTTACTTAATCATTAAGCATAAGCACTTTACTTAGCTATTAAGTTTACTTAGTCATTACTTAACTTATCTTTTACTAAAACTAATCGTATTCTACGCATCTCATTCTCGTATTCTCTTCGTATATAGTTCGTATGATATTCAGATTATACGTCAGATCAATCCTCTTTCTATACTGCGTATTTGTAATAACCCGAGATTTTCTATATAAAATAAATAAGAAATTTTATGATAATTTTTTTTTTATTTATTTAATGACGAGAATAAGTGTCTAGTAATGTGAACGATAAATATGAATATATTTATTACTTGAAAATTAGAAATAATTTTGGAATTATTAATTACTACAAATTATATTTTTATGGTAATTAATTTACGTAGCGTAATATTTTTATTAATTATTTTCCATGAAAACATGATTGGAAATAATATATGAAGTGATAATTAGAATTTATATAATATATATTTTATTATATGAATTGTTCGTAATATTTAAATCAAGTATTTTAACTTGATATGCGAAAGAGAAGTCGATATGAGATCCAAACCCCGAATTGGGATTGTGATCAAGAGATGAGAATAATAATATTATATTATTGTTATAATGATTTTACAAATAAATAATTATGTAATCGTATGTGTTTGACGAGATAATATTGAGCAAATAGATTTGGCCAATTAGGTCAAAGATATTACCGTCTTTGTGAAAACCCTAATTATTAAACTTAGTTATGAGAAATGACCGAGTAGTATTGTTGTGTATATGAAGTTTCTTCGTATATGAAGGTTACATCGTATAAGATGTCGGTAATTAGAAGAAAACCCTAATTACTGTTGTTTGTCGATAATTAGGACAAACCCTAATTATTACAACCCTAATCGGTTGAAGTTAGAGATCGTAATGACTATGTTAGAACATACACAGATAATTAGAGAACCCTAATGGTCAATTAGAAACCCTAATTGATGGCGTTAAGAAACCCTAATTAGAAAATCCTAATTTTCTATAGAAAACCCTAATTTAAAATTATCGGGTTTAATTACGATGTTAATGTATAAATGTTTTAATTTACCAAAGGATGAAAAGTAATTGGTAACTAATAAGAATTACCATCTAGTGATTAAATATTACATTTAATTGCCATGTACAAGAATGCCCATGAAATTATATGGGAAATTACCAAAATACCATTTTTGTCCATTTTAGTGTATTATTAGTAGCATTGTTGATGGAATCTTCAATTATGCTAGCTAATCAATGGCTTCTAGAATTCCCTCATGCTACTATACCATTACACCTCAATTATACCAACCCTATTGAGCATCCAAGGCACTTGACATGGTCTATATATAGATCGAGGGAGAAATAATGCAAATGCACACTAATATTTTCTAAACTCTCTAGCCACACTCTCTCAAGCTTTAGCCAACGAAATTCTCTTACCCATAAGCTCCTAATCAAAGCCCAACCATTACAAACAACAAATCAGAAGCATCAAAGCCAAAAAAATCAAAAATCGAAGCTAGAAAAGGTATGAAATTCTCTAATTTTGAAATCCTTCGATTTGATTTTAATTGATGCAATTGATTGTTTAAAGTAGTATAATAGGGAGTCTATTAATGTTTTGGGTTGTAAAAACACAAACTCATAACATCAAAGTGCACGAATTTGAAGATTTAAACAAGTTGGAAAAACCGAATTCTGTTATTTTTCACCAAATGTCAGGGGCTATAACTCTTTGGTCGATCTCGCGTTTTGTTGTTTAAAAGTTGTTATAGGTAGCCTGATATGTGGTCTTTAAACTCCAAAAGGAATCAGGTCTATATCTATTGTAGATCGGGATTTATAAGCGGTCAAAGTGGGTTGACCTAAGATTGACCTACTGCTTTTCAAACCTGTAAAATATTCTAAGTGTCCGTAAATTGTTTTTTTGAAAAACGTCGTGCCTTATATCTCGGTTATCTTTAATGTGTTTTGTGTTCTAAAGGTTGATATGTGTATCTTGTTATGTGGTATTTAACCTCCAAAAAGAATCAGTCCATATATATTACGGATTAAGAGTTATTTAAGGTCAAAGTGGGTTGACCAAGATTGACCGTAAAATTCTCAAATTGACTGCATTTTCTAAGTGTTAATTTTTCCGACAAGGTTTGACCATACTTTAGATGCTTTATTTCTTGTTGTTATGATGATGTTAAGTGTTAGAGTTGTAGTCCTACATGTTGTCTACACAATTTGGAATTGATAGATCACATAAAAGTTACACGATCATCAAGTTATAGAGGTCCAAAGTAGGCACCTCGAATCTGTTCTTCGTGAAGAAACGCCTTTGGTAGCTACTTTGAGGTTCGATTTCTCCCGGATCTGATGTTTTTAGAGGTTATGATTGTTGGTAATTGTAGTCTTGTATTATCTCTACAAGACCCAATTTATAGATTGTCCAAATTGCTAAGATGAGAGAGTTATTCACTACAAAGTAGGCCCTCGCTTACGCCTTATGAAGATCTCTGGTAGGCTCAAGAACACCTATAGCGACAGTTACTCATCACTATAGGGGCCTTTAGCGATAATTTTAATTATTTTAATTTCTCGATTTTCCTAAAAATAATTTAAAAAATTAGAAAATTAGATTTTAATTATTAAAAATACCAAATAAATTATGAAAAATTATTTTAAAGTCCTAAAAAATAGTTTTTAATTATTTTGAGTATATTTCAAAAATATTTAGTATTTTTGGAATATAAGAGGTATTTATTTATTTAATTATAATATTAAATAAATTATTTAAAAATAGTTTTAATTCATGAAAAATCATGAAAAATTATATTATGGTATAAGAAAATATTTTAAGTTATTTCCCATGACTTTTAATATTTTGTGATGAATTTCATTAATTAATTATATATTAATGATATTTAGTTTATTTAATAATTATTATTAAATAAATAGTTTAAAAATGGTTTTATTTATTTAAAAATCATTTAAAGAGGATATTAAGGATTTAAAAATATTTTAAGTTATAATTAATGACTTTTAATATTTGGATGAATAAATACATTAATATTTATATATTAATGGTGATTATTTAAAAATGATTTTAATTGTTTTAAAAATCATTTAAGGGTAATATAAATGTTTTAAAAATAGTTTGAGTTATTATAAATAACTTTTTATATTTTAGCAATGGTTTCATTAATAGTTTAATATAAATTAATGGAATTATTTAATGTTTAAATCATGTAATTATGATTCCGACGTTTTGAAAGTTATATCCGGCCAAACTAGGTGACTTTGAGAACCGATTATGAAGTCCGAGTTTGATGAAGAGCACCCATAGTAACATTTATGTCACTATATAGGCCCAAGTAGTGATGATTTGAATTATTTTAAAATTTTCAATTTACGAAAATTCAAAATGATTAAAAGTAAAATGTCCGATATTTACTGATGTTGAGGTATAGGATAAGAGTCTTGAACTCAAGATTTACCCGATAAAGTGATCGATGCACGCCAACAAAATGTCGAATTCTATAATAGAAAGAAAAGGCTCTTTATAAGAGCATGGATGAGATATTTGAAAAATGTATAAAAATATTTCAAGTATAGAATATGAACTAAAAGTATGATCATTTTGTGATTATGTTATGACGTGATTAGACTATGTCTTGTTGTAATAGACAGCAACTATGTGTTATGATATATTGTTCTAATCGAACGAATGATCCGATTATTGATAGGTTGTGATAAAGAGATAAAACCTAAGTTGAGAGTTGTAATCGGTGAATCAAAAAGTATCCTACCTTTGCATTTTCTTTATGCAATGGACATGAGTAAGAAGTTTCGAATTATTCTATTCCCTACATGTTATATGTACGCTTTGATTATCAACATGTTAGCTCGGATATATATTCATTAAGTTGATTTCTAAATGGTTATACAAGTGTCCCCACTTGGATAATCATGGCATTTATTGACATATTGATATACCTTTGTCAATTACCCGTATACATATATGTTGAATTACATATTATTGTTGAGCAAGATTAAAAACCTTGGGTTTGGAACTGTGCATGTATGAACATCCCGATAATGGGAAAATTTTTATGCGCTTCATGAATGACAAAGGGTGAGCGATGAATTTCGTTCAAGTTATGTAGTATTGATCAATACGAGTGGTACAACGGGTGATCACCCTCCGTGCCGTAAGTTATCTTGCAGATCTGGATGAATTTCTCTAAACCTTTTCGAAAATGAAAAAGAATGTTCATAGTATGTTTCTTAAACCCTATTCATGGGTGGAGCCTAATTTCAAGAAATTGAAAGAGAGTTGTTATGTGAATTTTTTATCAGTACAGATTACTTCACAACTTTCGATTCGTTGTAGAAGTGTTATATAAAGAGAATACTTATATTCTTTCAGCTTATATATATAATTGCTATTACTTGTTGGGCACTCAAATGCTCATCCTTGCTAAATTAAATGTTTTCAGTTACGTATGAGCAACCTGAAGGTTCAGGAACGCATAAAGGGAAAGAAAAGCTGATCGAATAAGTGTGTATTGGTATCTATTCAAGTATTGTAAGGAATGTATTTGAAGGTCACGTACCTGGGGAAGTAAACTTTGATGTATGTAAATTAAGTTCGAATGTATTATTATTTAGTATTATTCAAATTTTAAAGAAATGGTATCATGGAGAACCGAGTTCGGGTTTCAAGTACCTGGATTTGGGGTCGCCACAGGTTGGTATCAAAGCCATAAGCATGAATTTGCAAAGAGCCCCGAGCCTTTATCTGGTGACATCCCTTTAAGGGAAGGCACCGAAGCCAGACTTTCCGTAGGGGACGCCGAGCGAGTCGATGGCAAGTTGATAGGTACCCTTGTGAGGTGCTATGGTTGGAAGCACCATGAGTGTCACAGGTTGGTATCAAAGCTGTAGGTTATAAACGTTAGGAATGCGAAACCTAGGTTATAACCTTAGTAGAATGGATAACGAAAGTTAAGATAGATATTCGGTAGACGAAGAACTCTGGTGAAGAATTATAACCTTAGTAGAATGGAGGACGAAAGTTAAGATAGATATTCAGTGAACCAGGAGACGAAGTACTCTGGTGAGAAGTTATAGGATATGATGAGTTGAAGAGATTCATCGAGTTTTAGTGGTACTAAATAAAATATTACTTCATTTTATCGATGAACATATTTTATTTCAAAGACTAATGTTGTCTCGTTTATTGTGGTCATAAGATGAATGACGAAAAGTCAAGATAGTAATTCCTCGACCCAAGAGACGATGGACTCTAGCGAGGAGTACACGACAAAGGTGAGATGATAAGAGATTTGTTAGTTAGGAACGGCGACTTAAGGGTTAGAGCCGAGCAAAAGGTGAGGTACTGAATCGTACTTCTCAGGTTTCTAACAAAGAAGACAAGGACGCTATTCACCGAACACAGATAGAATTAGTCGAGTTACGAGGGAGAACCGAGCAGAGAGAGATACAGATAGGACAATTGAAGGTTGAGATAGAAGCCAAAGACACCAGGATATATACCTTGGAGCAGGCTTTAGACATTGCCTTTATGCGATTCGATGCAGAGTGGATGGAGCTGCCTTTCGGCAGAGAAAGATAGGCGTTGATGTGTTTATAGAGATGGATTGAATAAATTCATCGTCAAACAAAATAAGAGACAACGTATATAGAACTCTTGATTGCTGTGTATATATACTACATGCTAATCAGGGTAACTTATGTATGTAGATGTCCGTGGAAAGATATGTGGAATAAGAAGGATCGAGATCCATACCCCCGAGCTAATATCGAGGCCAACAGCTGAAATAGAAGCTTACCAAGAACCCAAATCGAACGAGGTGGCTATAGTGGAAAACGTAGTATCAGATCCAGAAATGGTGGATTTGACAGATAGTGATTCAGACACTAAAGTTGAAGCCGCCAAGCATCAACGAAAGTGCAGAGATCTGGAGAACAAGGTTTCTTCACTAGAAAGGTTGTGGGAGATAGAAAAGTTGCTTAATATTCAATCGCAAAAAGCATTAAAAGAAACAATGGAAGAGCAAGATAAGCTCAAAATCCAAATTGACCAGATGGGAGCCTCAAGCAACACATCGTGCAACTCCAGAGGTAGGGAAAAAGAAAGATAGAAGATCCCGACTTTAGGAAAACCCGATAAGAAGAAAGGGAAGAAGATATGTTATATTTGCGGCCGTGAGGGACATACCTATCCTCGTTGCCCCAACTATAAGAAAGGTAGATGTTTTAATTGTGGAATGGAAGGACATCGAGCGAATGAATGTCCGAGAAGAAAGGCTTGGTAGATAAGTAGTATGAGTTATGTTATGTAATATGTGTGATAAGTAATGAACTATTTTCAACTTTTATGTTGGTCAAGATTTTAAATCCCGACTGTTGTAGTCACAAAGGGATAGCTGATGTTTAAAGCAATATGTGCTATGGTATGTTAAGTTCTATTAATGTGAGGTGCTATGGTTGGAAGTACCATGAGTGTCACAAGTTGGATTAATGAAGTAAGTTGTTATAAAAGTAGCAGATATTTATCTGAATATTGGTTAATATAGTAAACCAAGTTTCAAAATTTAATATTTTGGAATACATGATTATTTGAGTAGAAAATTTTGTGTTATATGTCGAACGTATACGATGAGGCTTAGAATGTAAGGAAATGAAGAATAATTTATGATTATGTCACTGAGACGAAAAACGAAAACCACCGCGGAAGATCAACCAGATAATCGAACGTCGAACGCCAAAGACTTTAAGGCAATCTTATTGCTAGGGTATAGAGGATTAAGTGACTCAGTAGAAGCGTTTATGAAAGTTAGGATAACGGAAAGGGCAAAAGATAACTTTTATCACCTATACGATAAAAGGGAAATGAGATAAAGAGAAAGTTTGTGGGCAAAAGAGACATATCTCTTCCAATTGTCCCAATTCAAGAATGTATAGCGAATGTTTTATTTATGAATCAATGGAGTATAAGATGAAAGAGTATAAGGTGAATGATTTTTCAAGAAGGAGAAGTGAGATAAGGAATGTGAATACGAGAAATGACAAAGAAGATATAAAGCGATAAAACGAAATAAACCGTAAGTGTCTTCATTATGGTCGTTCAAGATATCGTAGCAGTTGAGGATACTGTGGCAGCTGGAAATGGAACTCCAGGTTCTATTCGAATAACTTAAATATTTTATATGATTTTCCTTTATAAAATATAGCTATATAGATAGTAAATTATTTCATAAAGAAATTTTGAAGGAGGAATTTTGGTTCTCTTAATCAAAATTATGTTTATCAGAAAGACATGCGTTATGGAGAATAGTTAAAGAACAGTTCGATCAAGTATTGATCGAGGTCTATGTGCAAGGATTATATGTGTTATGTACTCTTCTGTGTATGAGTTTTAAAGCGGTGATTCCGGGGACGGAATCCTTATAAGGGAGGGTGAATGTAATAACCCGAGATTTTCTATATAAAATAAATAAGAAATTTTGCGTATAATTTTTTTTTTATTTATTTAATGACGAGAATAAGTGTCTAGTAATGTGAACGATAAATATGAATATATTTATTACTTGAAAAATTAGAAATAATTTTGGAATTATTAATTACTACAAATTATATTTTTATGGTAATTAATTTCTGTAAGCAGAAATGTTTTTATTAATTATTTTCCATGAAAACATGATTGGAAATAATATATGAAGTGATAATTAGAATTTATATAATATATATTTTATTATATGAATTGTTCAGAATATTTAAATCAAGTATTTTAACTTGATATGCGAAAGAGAAGTCAGATATGAGATCCAAACCCTGAATTGGGATTGTGATCAAGAGATGAGAATAATAATATTATATTATTGTTATAATGATTTTACAAAGACAATAATTATGTACTATGTATATGTATGACAGAGATAATATTGAGCAACGACGGCCAATTAGGTCATAAGCATATTACCGCACATGTGAAACCCTAATTATTAAACTTAGTTATGAGAAATGACCGAGTAGTGACCGTGTATATGAAGTTTACCGTGTATATATGAGGTTACTGTATAAGATGCCTGGTAATTAGAAGAAAACCCTAATTATCGTTGTTTATCGATAATTAGACAAACCCTAATTATTACAACCCTAATCGGTTGAAGTTAGAGATCGTAATGACCGTGTTAGAACATACACGAGATAATTAGAGAACCCTAATGGTCAATTAGAAACCCTAATTGATGGCGTTAAGAAACCCTAATTAGAAAATCCTAATTTTCTATGTAAAACCCTAATTTAAAATTATCAAGGTTTAATTACGATGTTAATGTATAAATGTTTTAATTTACCAAAGGATGAAAAGTAATTGGTAAATAATAAGAATTACCATCTAGTGATTAAATATTACATTTAATTGCCATGTACAAGAATGCCCATGAAATTATATGGGAAATTACCAAAATACCCATTTTGTCCATTTTAGTGTATTATTAGTAGCATTGTTGATGGAATCTTCAATTATGCTAGCTAATCAATGGCTTCTAGAATTCCCTCATGCTACTATACCATTACACCTCAATTATACCAACCCTATTGAGCATCCAAGGCACTTGACATGGTCTATATATAGAGATTGAGGGAGAAATAATGCAAATGCACACTAATATTTTCTAAACTCTCTAGCCACACTCTCTCAAGCTTTAGCCAATGAAATTCTCTTACCCATAAGCTCCTAATCAAAGCCCAACCATTACAAACAACAAATCGAAGCATCAAAGCCAAAAAATCAAAAAATCGGGCTAGAAAAGGTATGAAATTCTTTAATTTTGAAATCCTTCGATTCGATTTTAATTGATGCAATTGATTGTTTAAAGTAGTATAATAGGGAGTCTATTAATGTTTTGGGTTGTAAAAACACAGACTCATAACATCAAAGTGCACGAATTTGAAGATTTAAACAAGTTGGAAAAACTGAATTATGTTATTTTTCACCAAATGTCAGGGGCTATAACTCTTTGGTCGATCTCGCGTTTTGTTGTTTAAAAGTTGTTATAGGTAGCCCGATATGTGGTCTTTAAACTCAAAAGGAATCAGGTCTATATCTATTGTAGATCGGGATTTATAAGCGGTCAAAGTGGGTTGACCAAGATTGACCATTTTTTTTCAAACCCGTAAAATATTCTAAGTGTCCGTAAATTGTTTTTTGGAAAATGTCGCCTTATATCTCAAGTTATCTTTAATGTGTTTTGTGTTCTAAAGGTTGATATGTGTATCTTGTTATGTGGTATTTAACCTCCAAAAAGAATCAGTCCATATATATTACTTGATTAAGAGTTATTTAAGGTCAAAGTGGGTTGATCGAAGATTGACCGTAAAATTCTCAAATTTTAATTTTCTAAGTGTTAATTTTTCCCGACAAGGTTTGACCATACTTTAGATGCTTTATTTCTTGTTTTATGATGATGTTAAGTGTTAGAGTTGTAGTCCTACATGTTGTCTACACACTCGAAATTGATAGATCACATAAAATTTACACGATCATCAAGTTATAGAGGTCCAAAGTAGGCACCTCGAATGTTCTTCGTGAAGAAATGACTTTGGTAGCTACTTTGAGGTTCGATTTCTCCCGATCTGATGTTTTTAGAGGTTATGATTGTTGGTAATTGTAGTCTTGTATTATCTCTACAAGACCCAATTTATAGATTGTCCAAATTCGTTAAGATGAGAGAGTTATTCACGCATTCAAAGTAGGCCACCCGCCTCCGCTTTTATGAAGATCTGGTAGCCTCAAGAACACCTATATGCGATGGTTCTGTCACTATAGGGGCCTTTAGCGACGATTTTCATTATTTTAATTTCTGATTTTCAAAAATAATTTAAAAATTAGAAAAATTAGATTTTAATTATTAAAATACCAAATAAATTATGAAAAAATTATTTTAAAGTCCTAAAAATAGTTTTTAATTATTTTGAGTATATTTCAAAAATATTTAGTATTTTGGAATATAAAGGTATTTATTTATTTAATTATAATATTAAATAAATTATTTAAAAATAGTTTTAATTCATGAAAAATCATGAAAAATTATATTATGGTATAAGAAAATATTTTAAGTTATTTCCCATGACTTTTAATATTTTGTGATGAATTTCATTAATTAATTATATATTAATGATATTTAGTTTATTTAATAATTATTATTAAATAAATAGTTTAAAAATGGTTTTATTTATTTAAAAATCATTTAAAGAGGATATTAAGGATTTAAAATATTTTAAATTATAATTAATGACTTTTAATATTTGGATGAATAGTACATTAATATATAAATATTAATGGTGATTATTTAAAAATGATTTTAATTGTTTTAAAAATCATTTAAGGGTAATATAAATGTTTTAAAAATAGTTTGAGTTATTATAAATAACTTTTATATTTTGGCAATGGTTTCATTAATAGTTTAATTTATTAATGGAATTATTTAATGTTTAAATCATGTAATTATGATTCCGACGTTTGAAAGTTATATCCGGTCAAACTAGCTGACTTGAGAACCGATTATGAAGTCCAGGATTTGATGAAGAGCACCCATAGTAACATTTATGTCACTATAGGCCCATTAGTGATGATTTGAATTATTTTAAAATTTTCAATTTACGAAAAATTCAAAAATGATTAAAAGTAAAATGTCCGATATTTACGTATGTTGAGGTATAGGATAAGAGTCTTAGACTCAAAGATTTACCCGATATAAAGTCGCTTTGTAGATGCATGAACAAATGTCGGACCCTATAATAGAAAAGAAAAGGCCATCTTTGTAAGAGCATGGATGAGATATTTGAAAAATGTATAAAAATATTTCAAGTATAGAATATGAACTAAAAGTATGATCACCGTGATTATGTGATGACGTGATTAGACTATGTCTTGTTCGTAATAGACATGTTACTATGTGTTATGATATATTGTTCTAATCGAACGAATGATCCGATTATTGATAGGTTGTGATAAAGAGATAAAACCTAAGTTGAGAGTTGTAATCAATCGAATCGGTAAGTATCCTACCTTTGCATTTTCTTTATGCAATGGACATGAGTAAGAAGTTTGAGAATTATTCTATTCTGTCATGTATTATATGCGCTTTGATTATCAACATGTTAGCTCGGATATATATTCATTAAGTTGATTTCTAAATGGTTATACAAGTGTCCCCACTTGGATAATCATGGCATTTATTGACATGTTGATATACCTTTGTCAATTACCCGTATACATATATGTTGAATTACATATTATTGTTGAAAGCAAGATTAAAACCTTCTGGGTTGGAACCGTGTATGTATGAACATCCCGATAATGGGAAAATTTTTTATGCGCTTGGCGGACAAAGGGTGAGCGATGAATTTCGTTCCAAGTTATGTAGTATTGATCAATACAGGTACAATACAAATGATCACCCTCCGTCTGGTAAGTTATGCCGCAGATGCGGATGAATTTCTGCTAAACCTTTTCGAAAATGAAAAGAATGTTCATAGTATGTTTCTTAAACCCTATTCATGGGTGGAGCCTAATTTCAAGAAATTGAAAGAGAGTTGTTATGTGAATTTTTATCAAGATGATTACTTCACAACTTTCGATTAGATTGTAGAAGTGTTATATAAAGAGAATACTTATATTCTTTCAGCTTATATATATAATTGCTATTACTTGTTGGGCACTCAAATGCTCATCCTTGCTAAATTAAATGTTTTCAGTTACGTATGAGCAACCTGAAGGTTCAGGCACGCATAAAGGGAAAGAAAAGCTGATCGAATAAGTGTGTATTGGTATCTATTCAAGTATTGTAAGGAATGTATTTGAAGGTCACGTACCTGGGGAAGTAAACTTTGATGTATGTAAATTAAGTTCGAATGTATTATTATTTAGTATTATTCAAATTTTAAAGAAATGGTATCATGGAGAACCGAGTTCGGGTTTCAAGTACTGGATTTGGGGTCGCCACGGTTGGTATCAAAGCCATAAGCATGAATTTGCAAAGAGCCCCGAAGCCTTTATCTGGTGACATCCCTTTAAGGAAGGCACCGCCGAAGCTTTTCCGTAGGGGAATAGAAAGCCGAGTCGATGGCAAGTTGATAGGTACCCTTGTGAGGTGCTATGGTTGGAAGCACCATGAGTGTCACAGGTTGGTATCAAAGCTGTAGGTTATAAACGTTAGGAATGCGAAACCTAGGTTATAACCTTAGTAGAATGGATAACGAAAGTTAAGATAGATATTCGGTAGACGAAGAACTCTGGTGAAGAATTATAACCTTAGTAGAATGGAGGACGAAAGTTAAGATAGATATTCAAAGAACCGAGAGGAAAGTACTGCGGTGAGAAGTTATAGGATATGATGAGTTGAAGAGATTCATCGAGTTTTAGTGGTACTAAATAAAATATTACTTCATTTTATCGATGAACATATTTTATTTCATCTAATGTTGTCTCGCTTATTGTGGTCATAAGATGAATGACGAAAGTCAAGATAGTAATTCCTTGACCCAAGACACGATGGACTCTAGCGAGGAGTACACAGACAGTGAGATGATAAGAGATTTGTTAGTTAGAACGACGACAAGGGTTAGAGTGAAAGGTAGATGCAATTGTACTCTCCGGTTTTCTAACAATGATGCAAGGACGCTATTCACCGAACACAGATAGAATTAGTCGAGTTACGAGGGAGAACCGAGTTCGGGTTTCAAGTACCTGGATTTGGGGTCGCCACAGTATTCCTCGCACATAATAATCCTAATTACTATACGTAAACATTAAATCCTCGGACCTCACTTTTTCTAACCCTTAGATTTTGAGTCCGCAGACGAAAACTTCATTTTTGCCATAACTAAAATATTATTGAATATTCCATCATGTCTCAACATTTTACGTAATCAATAACTTCTCGGAATTTCAAAATAAATCTCCGAGTAGAAACGGATGAATAGTGCCTATTTCGTCTTTTTCCCTGAAAATATTTTGTTCCCGGAAAACTTCTATTTTCGTCTTGAAAATTCTTATTCGCTCAATCTAGCTCGTAGCCAGAATACTCCCGATTAATAATCATCCTAGGTTATAGAACGATTAATAAACACATAGCACAGAATAGTATTAATAAAAATTAGTTTTATTAATAACTAATTCTTTTAACCTAAATTCTGGACAATCCGAATTTCCGGGTTGTAACAGGGGAATAGAGTGATGGTCCTAGATGGTGCATTAGTAGCCCTCACTATTCTGTGAAATAGTGTAATAATAAATGTAATGAGGACTCCATTGAGTGTGGATATTGTCTAGATGACAATATTTGTATTAAAACTCACAGCTCATGTTGTATATTTAAGTTTGTATTTGAATTCTGTACCATGTATTTGGCGACCCAAGATGGGTGATGTATACCTATTTTGGGGGCGTCACAGTTGGTATCAAAGCTTAGGGATATGATCCATGGCTAAGAAGTGAGACAAGAACTAGGACGGGAGAGACGAAGAATTCCTTCGCTAGTATGACCTACCTAAGTTTATTTGTTATTTAATTGGTCGGTCAGAATATACGGGTATTATGTGGTATGTCAATTAACCCTTATTTTGAAACTATATTCTAGAATGATATTTGAAATACAGGAGATGAGAAATGGAAAATCATGACAGAGAGGAAATAACTGGGAAGGTACAATCTGAAAAGAAAGCAAGGTATTCTCATCTCTTCGATTATCAGGTACGTACGTAAATTTCGAGGGTGAAATTTCATAAGGAGGGGAGATTGTGAGACCCCGAATTTTATGAAATAAAAGTATTCAATTTTTTTATTTTGGTAAATAGTTAAATTGATAAAAGTTTGAAGTTAAGGGTGATATATGAAAATTGTTCAAAGTAGACAAGTTGTCATAAAATACCCGGTTACTATTTACTCTAATATTGTTCACTCGAGTATTTGGGGTACTTTTTGTGTCAGAGTACTATTCACGAGTTACTATTCATAGGTTACTATTCACCTAAATTACTATTCACCCGAATATTATTCACTCGGGTATTTGGGGTATTTTTCGTGTCGGAGTATTATTCACGGGTTACTATTCAGCCGATTACTATTCACTCTAGTATTGTTCACTCGGGTATTTGGGACACTTTTTGTGTCGGGGTAATATTCATAGGGTACTATTCCTGAAGTACTATTCACGGGGTATTATTGATCACCCATAAATATATTTCTTTTCGGTCCAAATAATTTTTTGGTACAATATTATTCCATGAGGAAATGTGCTAATTTTTCAGACCGTTGGTTGAAGATATAATAGTAAATTAATATGGACCGCTGGTGGAAAGTTATAATAGTGAATCAATATGGATCGTTGGTTTAAAGTTTTAATAGTAAAATCTTTTTATATAAACAGAATACTTTTATAAAGTTATTCTATAAATAGAATATATTATATTCTATTATGCATAGTATTTTGCATAGTAAAATCTTTTTATATAAAACAAAATACTTTTATAAAGTTATTCTATAAATAGAATATATTATATTTTATTATGCATAGTGTTGCATAGTGCCTGAATAGTGTTTTGCATAGTAAAATCTTTTTATATAAAACATAATACTTTATAAAGTTATTCGTTTTATTAGATTATAAATAGAATATATTATATTTTATTTAAAAGATTTTGCTTTAAATATGGACCGTCCGATTAAAAATAAATCAATCTGGACCGTTCATGACTTAGTTACTATGCAGTCCATTCTTCTATAAATAGAAGCTCATTCCTTCATTATTTCTTACGAATTCACTGAAACTCTAGAGAGAGAATTCTTCTTCTATAATCTTGAGCATATTTCTTTAGAATTTAAGAAAGCTTTGAGCGTAGTACATGTTTCTTCGAGTATATCCTCGCCCTACCAGTCGGAATACTCTTCTTTCAAAAGTAAGAGATATTATTTGTTGTACTCGTAAGGGATATTATTTGTTGTACTCGTAAGGGATATTATTTCTTTTGTATTCATGAAGAGAACTTCTGTTATTCCATTCTTTACTATTATGATGGAATAACTTTTGTATATCTGCCATGTCGCATACTTAGTGAAATTCTTCATTATTTCATTCTTTATTATTATGTTGGAATAACTTTGTTTATCGAAGTCACCGCATACATGGTGAAATTCTTCTTTTATTCCATTCTTTATTATTCGTCCAAAATTCCCTTTCGTGCGTTTACGCATTACCCGGTTCCATTGTTTATTATTACATTGGAATAACTTTGTATGTGCGATCTATCGCATGCGTAGTGAATTCTGTTGTTATTCCATTCTTATTTATTACATTGGAATATCGTGTCATGTGCAATTATGCATGACTGGGTTCCATTATTTATTATTACTGTTTGAATAACTTTTATGCAATATGGATTACACACGCATGGTGAAATTCTTCATTATTCCATTCTTTATTATTATGTTGGAATAACTTTGTCTATGCTGGCAATCTTGCATACATGGTGAAATTATTTTATTATTCCATTCTTTATTATTATGTTGGAATAACTTTGTCTATACGCAATCTTTAAATACATGGTGAAATTCTTTTATTATTCCATTCTTTATTATCTTTGTTGGTTATTGGTTTCTGAACAGTATGTCTTTGGCTTTTATAGTGCAAAAGGAAACGCCCAAGAAGAAACTCTAGGCAAGACGAATATATATATATATATATATATATATATATATATATATATATATATATATATATACACACAAAAGCAATAAACGACTTTGGATGTAAAATCGAGGCTCATCGAGCGAGTTCGACAACAGTTCATATATATATATATATATATATATATATATATATATATATATACAAAAAGCAGAGTAAACGCATGCGGATGTAAAATCCGAGGCTCATCGAGCAGTCAAACCACGAGTTCATGTATATATATATATATATATATAAGCGCGAGTAAACGCTCAGGGCATCAAAATCAGGCTCATCGAACAAAGTTCGACACACGATTATATATATATATATATATATATATATATATATATATATTAAAGCAAGTAAACACTTGGGGCCAAAGTTTAGGCTCATCGAACAAAGTTCGGGCAAATGCGTGCAACCACGACTCTCAACGTGAAGAAGGGTGTGTGCGAGATGAAGAAAGACTCTAAAGTGTGTGAGAGGCTTACAGGTTGCCAAAGAAGACTTCTATATCTTTAGAGTTAGTAAACACCGCTTTTGTAGGTACAAAAGGGCTATATATGAGCTCACAGTGTTTTAAAATGAGAAAGTACAATCTTTGCATGGGGTGAGTCTTGAGAGTAAATTGAGGCGAGGGCTTCCTCATGAATTTTCTCTTGCAAAATGGGTGCCCAAGCCTCTATTTATAGAAGATTTAGCATAGTGTACTGCTGATGGGCATGTGTGTACCAGATGCTGTGCAGGTGGGCCGGTTTTTTGGTCGGGTTATCTCGAAGTACGTGCACTCAGGCACTATAATGTCCATTCGAACTTTAAGAAGTGCAATCCGGGCATCCGTTTGAGGTATCTGAGGACCTATTTTGGACCAAATATTGTTGTCGAGTTGTACGATGGCATGGGATTAGAGTTTCCACGAAGTCATTGAAGATGGGACGATGCCCTCCGGTCTTCAAGCTTCAACTTTCATCCGTTACCCCGCACAATAGTCACTCGGGATTGGTTAGTCTTGTGGGACACCATTACGTAGAGACGTTGAGACGACGTGGCATGGAATTGTGTTGGCTAGATGACGATGTTGCCACTCACCGGTGTTATCGCCGGGATTAAGTGATAAAGTAGACGTTACTCGAGCTTCACGAGAGTGGATTCTTTGCAATTGTTGAAGGTCCTCATTGTCATCTTTAAGGTGTGCTGTCTTCCGATGTTATCGTAGGGTTGGTCTGATGTATCTCGTTATGTGTAGCGAGATTGAAGTCTGGTCACATTTGAAACAAGCATTTAGGGGGTTATCATGAAAGCGCATTCCTTGGGGTTATCACCAAGGTTGGTGGCTATTCCCATGGTTGGGACTGAGACTGGATACCTCAGGGTTATCTCCAAGATTAATTGGTCTTCTCTGGTGTGTGTTTCGATATTGGATCTGCATGCCTCGGGGTTACATCCGAGGTTGGAATTGTTACTCCCAGAGTGGGCTCCGGGGTTGATGCTGAGTTTCCGGTAGTATCCGGTATGGATTGTCTTTCAAGGTTCCCTCTTAAAAGACAAATCTGTCCTCCTGCAATGTTAGTGACAGTAGTACAGAAAATTTCGAGTGTCTACAGATGCCCCTCTTTATCATACTCATGCATGGCGATGCGTGGGTAGGATAAAGAATCCTAGACACTTGAAACGCAACAAGACAAACATGGTACTGTATGTATCAACATGAGGCAAATGCATGATGCATGTGTACGGGGTTGTAGCCCAACATGCTGGGGATGATTGCTGGCTCCCTATTGCTTCAACTAGGGATTGGCAATGCTGACTAGATTTGATGTGTAAGCCGAATCTGTGGGGGATAAAGCTTGATCTATTTGAGGATGTGTATAACATATTCCATCATCTATCCTCTTTGACAACGTTGACCTCTCCTGGTTAGTATCGCCAGAATATGTCACGATTCTGTTGGATTTACTGCCAACAACAAATGTTGTCAGGGATGCCTGACCTTCGTTGACGTGTACTTCACCGACATGTGAATCAACGGCTGAAAAATCCTGTGGGATATATTGTCAAGGTTGCTTGACCTTTGCTGACGTGTGAATCGATGGCTGAGACTCTGTGACTAGATCGTCAAGGTTGTTTGACCTTCGTTGACATGTGAATCAACGGAACATTGCATTGTGACCCCCGACGGGGATCCGCTGTGGAATATGAGTAATCAAGCATGAAATCCTTGAATAGCTCTAGAGCTCCGATAGGTTTAATTGATATCGGCTGAGGTAAAGTCAAGGATGCTTGACCTTCATTAATATGTGTGTCAACGGCTTAAATATACGTTGTAATCCCCTGTTTGGGATTCACGTTGTAACCCTCGCTGATGTGTATAGCAGCGGCTGGTCATCGGATGGTTTCTGATGCTCTGTTGGGTTTTGCTTCCAACGGTTATCATGATGTCAAGGCTGCTTGACCTTCGCTGCTTTGTGTGTCAACGGATGAGCACGTGTTGTAACCCTCGTCAGGGACTCACGTTGTAACCCCCGTCGGGGACTCATGTTGTAACCCCCGTCGGGAATCTACGTTGTAACCCCCGTCGAGGATCTATGTTGTTGCGAAACCCCAGATTTTATGAATAAAGAATTAATTTTCTCGAAATAATTTTTTTTATATTATGGTGTGAATTTGAGATAATGTTATAGTTATAGGTAATATTTATAAATTTTGCAAAGTATGCAAGTTGTCATATTATATTCAATTGGTGAGAATATTCGTTTTAAGCGAGAAAATATTAAATGCGGCAAGCACAACCATTAGTGGACCCCCACAACGGAATTATTGTCGGATTGAGAAAATGACTAAAATATTTTATTGAAAATAACGGCGGAAGTTTTACATGATTGATCTTTGTTGAACTACTTTCGGTAGTATTGAGCACTGATGAATACGCTATTGTTGCATAGTAGCACACGGTATTGATTATTGATATTTATGTGAGAAGTCACTCAGTTTTGTTCAATTATTGCTACAATAGTTGCTGCATAGTATCTCACATTATTTGATTCAATTATTGTTGATTTAGAAGTTTTGTTTTATTCACGTAATAAAATAGAAACATCTTTTTATATAAAACAGAATACTTTATTAAAGTTATTCTATAAATAGAATATATTATATTCTATTATGCATAGTATTTTGCATAGTAAAATCTTTTTATATAAAACAGAATACTTTATTAAAGTTATTCTATAAATAGAATATATTATATTTTATTATGCATAGTATTTGCATAGTGCCCGCATAGTGTTTGCATAGTAAAAATCTTTTTATATAAATAGAATATATTATATTTTATTTAAAAGATTTTTCTTTAAATATGGACCGTCAGATTAAAGTAAATCAATCTGGACCGTTCATGGATTAGTTACTATGCATTCCATTTTCCTATAAATAGAAGCTCATTCCTTCATTATTTTCTTACGAATTCAATTTGAACTCTGAGAGAGAAACTATAGAGAGAGACTATAGAGATAGAAGAAAAGTTTTACGCTACTTCACTACTCTTATATCAAGTATTATTTTACTGTAAGGGATATTATTCTTTTGTATTCAAGAAGAGAACTTACATTATTCCATTTCTTTATTGTTACATTGGAATAACTTTTGTATACGCTAGCTACCCTATACTTGGTGACATTCTTCTATTATTACATCTTTTTATTATTCTCGCTTTAATATCACATGCATGCTTATACGTGGGACACGGTTCCATTTTTATTATTCCGTCTTTATTATTTTGTCGAATATCCATCGCTCATGCTGTCTACGGGACTGGTTCCATCATTTATTATTCGCATTTATTATTACGTTGGAACATCCTGTAGGTGTGAATTTCACGACCGGGTTCCGTTATTATTATTACATTGGAATAACCGCTACTGTCTGAAATCCGCATACATGGTGATATCTTTTGTTATTCTATTCGGTATTATACTAAGTTGATTAAAATTTTGACTTCTATACTCCATGAAATTAGTGGAATATCCTTGATATTTGCGCTTCATCCAGTATCTTTTCATGGAAATATTCTTTTGAGCATTCTTGAATTTTACTCTACAAAGAAGTATCATGTTGACAATGTGGACATTATTAGTTCCTGGATAAATTAATTCTTGAACTTGTTTTATTGAATTCTTATATCATTGTCATCATCCTCATGTTTATATTATGTTAAAAGTCATCTATGGCCTGTAGTGCATAGATGGATTTGGTATGATTATGACCAGGGATTATTCAGTATAATCATAACCGTAATGTTACAAATGATGTGGAAAAAGTCCTCATTGGCCCGTAGTGCATTGATGGACAGTTTTTGGTATGATTATGGCTATGGATTCTCTCCGGCCAAGGGAGCAAAGATGAATTATTTTATGGCATGATCAGGACCGTTGATGAAAACACGATTATCTTTGGCCCGTAGTGCATGGATAATTCGTGGTCGTAATACTAAAGAATATCTTTGGCCTGTAGTGCAGGGATGATTTAATTATCTGGATTATTTATTGAGCTGAGTCTCAGCGATAAAAGTGATGAAAAACATTTTAAATCATAAAAGATAGTAGATTTCATTCTCTACTTGACTCTTTTAATGGATTGCTTGTTCCGCTGCAGTTAAACTTGATATTTATTATATTTTATCAATTTAACATTGTTGAAGGCTAATGATAAATTATTCTGCATTATCTTAGTAATAATATTTCTTACGGGGCTAGTTGAGCTCACCCTTTCTTTCACTGATTCTCTTCAGGAAATGAAAACGTAGCTGGGACTAGTCGGAGAACAGAGTGATGGTCCTAGATGGTGCATTAGTAGTCCTCACTATTCTGTAAAATAGTGTAATAATAATTGTAATGAGGACTCCTTTTGAGTTTGTATAATCTCTAGTAGACAATATTTGTATTCAAACTCACAGTTTATGTTTTGTCGTATTGTACACGACAGTTGTATTATTAAGTTGTATTTGAATTACATACCATGTATCCAGCGACTCAAGATGGGTGATGTATACCTAATTTTGGGGGCGCCACGGTTGGTATCAAAGCTTAGGATATGATCCTTGGCTAAGATGTGAGACTAGAACTAGGAGGGAGGCGGAAATTCCTTCATTAGTATGACCTACCTAAGTTTATTTGGTATTTAATTGGTCAATTAAAGTATAGGGATAATATGTTATATATTTAATTAACCCTTGTTTTGTGGCGGTGTTTGAAAATGGCATCCGAGAATGTGGAGATTATCATCGGAGCACGAGGAGACCGTTGAGTCTCCACGAGATCAATAATCGAGGATAATGTGCAAACAGGAGGATAATACTCCTCATGAAAACAATAACACTGATGAAATGGTGAATGATGGGATGGTCAGAGGCTTTATGAAATTCATGCAACAAGAGGCGAAGGTAGCTTCTGTCCAAAATGCAGGTAGAAATACTGATAACTCTTGGACGATCACCGGTAAGCAGTTTAAGGAGCAATTCATGCAACAACGGGCGAAGGCAGCTCCTGTCCATAATCCAGGTGGAAACAATGATAATCCACGGTTGGTCACCGCTAAGTAGTTCAAGGAGCCAGAACCACTGAAGGCGGAGACATGGATAAAGCAGATTACCAAGATATTTGATATCTTGGAATGCTCAGAGGAGCAAAAGGTTCCATTCGCCACCTTTATGTTGCGTGAAGAAGGAGATCATTGGTGAGAATCTGTAAAACGTACCCAGCCTGACGCACTCAAGATGTCTGGGAGAAGTTCCAAGAATTATTCAACGACAAGTACTTTCCTGAAAGTATTCGTCACATGAAGGAGGTAGAATTCATCAAGTGAGCAAAACAATATGACCGTGTCGCATGACGAGGCTAAGTTTATGAGTTATCCCGGTTTGCATCCCATTTGGTCAATAATGAGGAGCCGAATGACGCGAATGTTTTTGCGAGGTTTGAAACCCGATATACGTCGATACCTCATTTCTCACAAACTTTGTTTATATTCAAATGTTGTGAATAGGGCTCGATTATTGGAGCGCGATAATGAGTCAAGACAACCAAAAGGCAATGACCAACAACACGATAATAATCATACTGCGTGGCAGCGGTCATTGAACTAACAACGATAACCATCGTGGGGATATTATCATGCCAAGAATGGTAACCATTTTGGTGGTAATCATGGCCAAAATAATAAGAATGGACATTTTAAGAAGAGAAGGTTCAACAATGATGTGGAGACGTCTGCAGCAGAAGACACGTTTCAAAGGAAGAAGAAGCAGCCCATCTATTGTATATGTTTCAAATCACGACAAGAGGGACACATCCGTCCAAACTGTATGCAACAATCCAAAGCGTGTTTTAATTGCGAAAGAGAAGGTCACCTAGCTCGATTTTGTCGTATGGTGAAGTCAAGTCCAGCTGGGATAGTGATGCCAAAGGATGTCCCAGATAAGCTAAAGTCGGTAGTTTAAGAAAGAGCATTTTTTTTTTCGTGACAAGGAACCTGAATAAAATTATCACGGGTATGTTAGTCATAAACTCTTGCGAATTCTATACCGTGTTAGATACCGGTTCTACTCACTCTTTTTTTTCACCTAGTTGTGTTTCAATGTTTGAAGTTAATTCCGGAGAAGTTAGACTTTGATATATCTGTTTAAACTCAGTTCGGAGAAACCTTCGTTACCTCCATTATTTATAAATCTTGTTCAAATCAATACTTTCACGTTACGTGTTGATCTTGTGTCTTTGAAAATACTTGCCTTTGATGCGATTGTAGGAATCGATTGGTTAACTACTCATCATGCTTTTCGTAAGGTTGTTAGCTTTCATATTCCTAACCAACCTGTTATGCGAATTCAAGAAACCAAACCACTAAAGTCAATCATTGTCATATCAAGGCATAAATAAAGAGCCATGATCCTTTCGTTGTTGGCTTTCTTGTGTGGAATGCATCGAAGACAGACTTTCTGTAGGTGACATCGTGAATGACGATGACAAGTTGATAGGTATCATTGTGAGGTGCTATCTAGGTTAAGGGATAGAAGTCACAGTTGGTATCAATGTGACGTCTTATCCAAGTCTTGGATGAGAGTAACTTGATTTTTGAATGATATTTCTATCATTAATAAATCTCTTGACGTATTCTGAAAACTTCTTAGCCTACCCTAGAGCATGAAATCGAATTTTGTATCACCGATGACAAAACCCATTTCTTAAACCCTCAAAATATTTCTTCAACTAAAACGAACGTAACATGCTCCAAAGACGTTGACTCGAGCTGTTGAAGATTACGATCGTACTATTCAATATCATCGTGGAAGAACGAACGTGGTAGCTGACGTGTTGAGTAGAAGATCGTATGCGTTTACAAGTGCGATGTTGTTAACTCAAAGACTCATTTCGTATAACTTGCAAATGATGAAGATAGAGTTAAAGACTCTAGGGACCCATGTAAAGATAACGAATATACGAGTAAAATCGACTTTAATAGATAAAGTTAAAGACGCTCAAGCTATATACCCGAATCTGATGAATGTGAAAAAGAAGGTTCAAGAGGGCGTTATTCTAGAAGCGAGAGTTGTTGAAGAGAGGAAATCTCAACCCTAGATTTAATTGGCCCATTTGAAATCCTCGATTGAGTAGGAACTGTGGCTTATAGACTCGTTTTACCGCCAAGTATGTGGCGTGCTCATAACGTTTTTAACGTATCAATGTTACGTAAATATGTGGATGACCCGAACCACATTATTAATTTAGAATCGGACGAGATAGCGGATGATTTAACGTATGAGATCTCGTATTAAAATCTTGGATAAGAAGAATCGTATCCAACACTCAAGGGTTATACCTCAAGAGTTAGAATCTGAAATGAAGTCAAGGTATCCTCACATGTTCGGTATACCAGGTACATACGTAAATTTCGAGGGCGAAATTCCATAAGGAGGGGAGATTGTGATACCCCAGATTTTATGAATAAAGAATTAATTTTCTCGAAATAATTTTTTTTATATTATGGTGTGAATTTGAGATAATGTTATAGTTGTGGGTAATATTTATAAATTTTGCAAAGTATGCAAGTTGTCATATTATATTCGATTGGTCGGGGAATATTCGTTTTAAGCGAGAAAATATTCAATGCGGCCAAGACAATCATTAGTTGACCCCATTAACGGAATTATTGTCGGATTGAGAAAACGACAAAAATATTTTATTGAAAATAACGACAGAACTTTTACCGTTGATACTGTTGAACTACTCGGTAGTAAAAGTACAGTAATACGCGTTGTTGCATAGTAGCACACAGTATTGATTATTGATATTTATGTGAGAAGTCACTAAGTTTTGTTCAATTATTGCTACAATAGTTGATACATAGTATCTCACATTATTTGATTCAATTATTGTTGATTTAGAAGTTTTTGTTGTAAAACCTTTGCAAAGTATAGAAATATACTCTTATAATTGCTACATAAATTTAGAGAGAATAAGCAAGAGAAAAGAGAGAAATATTTTTCTTCAAATAATTCTTTCTTCTTATCTTTCATTCAGTATATCACTCCTTTATATAGGAGAAGAAGAAGAGGAGTGTATGAGAGAAGTCACGGGAGGTGTATGAGAGAAGCCACGGGAGGTGTATGAGAGAAGCAATTAAGGGAATCAATTGTATAATAGTTTTATTTTATTCGCATTATTAACGTAATAAAATAGAAACATCTTTTTATATAAAACAGAATACTCTATTAAAGTTATTCTACAAATAGAATATATTATATTCTATTATGCATAGTGTTTTGCATAGTAAAATCTTTTTATATAAAACAGAATACTTTATTAAAGTTATTCTATAAATAGAATATATTATATTTTATTATGCATAGTATTTGCATAGTGCCCAAATAGTGTTTGCATAGTAAAAATCTTTTTATATAAATAGAATATTTATTTTATTTAAAAGATTTTTCTTTAAATATGGACCGTCAGATTAAAGTAAATCAATCTGGACCGTTCATGGATTAGTTACTATGCATTCCATTTTCCTATAAATAGAAGCTCATTCCTTCATTATTTTCTTACGAATTCCTTTGAACTCTAGAGAGAAACTATAGAGACAGGACTATAGAGATAGAAGAAAAAGTTTTACGCTACTTCACTACTCTTATATCAAGTATTATTTTATGGTAAGGGATATTATTCTTTTGTATTCAAGAAGAGAACTTCATTATTCCATTTCTTATTTGTTACGTTGGAATAACTCAGTATACGCTGCTACCCTATACTTGGTGACATTCTTCTATTATTCTCTTTATTATTATTCAGCCGAATATCCTCTGCATTCGTATCTATACGTGGGACCGGGTTTCATTTTTATTATTCCGTCTTTATTATTTTGTAGGAATATCATGTATACATATATCATGGGACTGGTTCCATCATTTATTATTCCGCATTTATTATTCTGTTGGAACATCTTGTCGGTGTAAATTTCACCTGACCTGGTTCCGTTATTATTATTCTATTGGAATAACCGTTTATGCGAAGTACCGCATGCATGGTGATATCTTTTGTTATTCCATTCGGTATTATATTCAGTTGATTAAAATTTTGACTTCTATACTCCATGAAATTAGTGGAATATCCTTGATATTTGCGCTTCATCCAGTATCTTTTCATGGAAATATTCTTCTGAGCATTCTTGAATTTTACTCTACAAAGAAGTATCATGTTGACAATGTGGACGTTATTAGTTCCTAGATAAATTAATACCTAAACTTGTTTTATTGAATTCTTATATCATTGTCATCATCCTCATGTTTATATTATGTTGAAAGTCATATATGGCCTGTAGTGCATAGATGGATTTGGTATGATTATGACTAGGGATTATTCGGTATAATCATAACCGTAATGTTACAAATGATGTGGAAAAAGTCATCATTGGCCCGTAGTGCATTGATGGATAGTTTTTGGTATGATTATGGCTATGGATTCTCTTCGGCCAAGGGAACAAAGATGAATTATTTTATGGCATGATCAGGACCGTTGATGAAAACAAAATTATCTTTGGCCCGTAGTGCATGGATAATTCGTGGTCATGATACTAAAGAATATCCTTGGCCTGTAGTGAAAGGATGATTTAATGATCTAGATTATTTATTGAGCTGAGTCTCAGCGATATAAGTGATGAAAAACTTTTTAAATCATAAAAGATAGTAGATTTCATTCTCTACTTAACTCTTTTAATGGATTGCTTGTTCCGCTGCAGTTAAACTTGATATATATTATATTTTATCAATTTAACATTGTTGAAGGCTAACGATAAATTATTCTGCATTATCTTAGTCATAATATTTCTTACTGGGCTAGTTGAGCTCACCCTTTCTTTCACTGTTCTCTTCAGGAAATGAAAACGTAGTTGGGACTAGTCGGGGAACAGAGTGATGGTCCTAGATGGTGCATTAGTAGTCCTCACTATTCTGTGAAATAGTGTGATAATAATTATAATGAGGACTCCTTTTGAGTTTGTATAATCTCTAGTAGACAATATTTGTATTCAAACTCACAGTTTATGTTTTGTCGTATTGTACACGACAGTTGTATTATTAAGTTGTATTTGAATTCTATACCATGTATCTGGCGACTCAAGATGGGTGATGTATACCTAATTTTGGGGGCGTCCACAGCTTGGTATCAAAGCTTAGGGATATGATCTCCGGCTAAGATGTAAGACTAGAACTAGGAGGGAGAGATTCGGGAATTCCTTCGCTAGTATGACCTACCTAAGTTTATTTGGTATTTAATTGGTCTCAATCAAAGTATAGGGATAATATGTGATATGTTAATTAACCCTTGTTTTGTGGCGGTGTTTGAAAATGGCATCCGAGAATGTTGAGATTATCAATGGAGCACAGGAGACCGTTGAGTCAATACAGATCAATAATTAGGATAATGTGCAACCAGAGGACAATACTCCTCATGAAAACAATAACACTGATGAAATGGTGAATGATGGGATGGTCAGAGGCTTTATGAAATTCATGAAACAAGAGGCGAAGGTAGCTTCTGTCCAAAATGCTGGTAGAAATACTGATAACTCTCGAACGGTCACCGGTAAGCAGTTTAAGGAGCAATTCATACAACAACTGGCGATGGCAGCTCCTATCCATAATGCAGGTGGAAACAATGGTAACCCACGGTTGGTCACCACTAAGCAGTTCAAGGAGCTGGGACCACCAGAGTTTTTGGGAAAGCCAGAACCACCGAAGGCGGAGACATGGATAAAGCAGATTACCAAGATATTTGATGTCTTGGAATGCTCAGAGGAGCAAAAGGTTCCATTCACCACCTTTATGTTGCGTGAAGAAGGAAATCATTGGTGGGAATCTGTAAAATGTACCCAGCCTGACGCACTCAAGATATCTTGGGAGAAGTTCCAAGAATTATTCAACGACAAGTACTTTCCTGAAAGTATTCGTCACATGAAGGAGGTAGAATTCATCAAGCTGGAGCAAAACAATATGACCGTGTAGCAGTACGAGGCTAAGTTTGCGGAGTTATCCCGGTTTGCAAACCATTTGGTCGATAATGAGGAGCGAATGACGCGAATGTTTTTGCGAGGTTTGAAACCCGATATACGTCAATACCTCATTTCTCACAAACTTTGTTTATATTCAGATGTTGTGAATAGGGCTCAGTTTTTGGAGCGCGATAATGAGTCAGCACAACCAAAAGGCAACGATCAACAACACAATAATAATCATACCGGTGGCAACGATCATCGGAACAACGATAACCATCGTGGGGGATATTATCATGCCAAGAATGGTAACCATTTCGGTGGTAATAATGGCCAAGATAATAAGAACGGACATTTTAAGAAGAGAAGGTTCAACAATGACGTGAAGACGTCTGCACCAGCACCCATTTCAAAGGAAGAAGAACGCCCATCGATCGTATGTTTCAAATGCGGACAAGAGGGACACATCCGTCCAAACTGTATGCAACAATCCAAAGCGTGTTTTAATTGCGAAAGAGAAGGTCACCTAACTCGATTTTGTCGTATGGTGAAGTCAAGTCCAGCTGGGATAGTGATGCCAAAGGATGTCCCAGATAAGCTAAAGTCGGTAGTTTAAGAAAGAGCATTTTTTTTTTCGTGACAAGGAACCTGAATAAAATTATCACGGGTATGTTAGTCATAAACTCTTGCGAATTCTATACCGTGTTAGATCTGGGTTCTACTCACTCTTTTTTTTCACCTAGTTGTGTTTCAATGTTTGAAGTTAATTAGGAGAAGTTAGACTTTGATATATCCTGCTTAAACTTCGGTTCGGAGAAACCTTCGTTACCTCCATTATTTATAAATCTTGTTCAAATCAATACTTTCACGTTACGTGTTGATCTTGTGTCTTTGAAAATACTTGCCTTTGATGCGATTGTAGGAATCGATTGGTTAACTACTCATCATGCTTTTCGTAAGGTTGTTAGCTTTCATATTCCTAACCAACCTGTTATGCGAATTCAAGAAACCAAACCACTAAAGTCAATCATTGTCATATCTAGGCATAAATAAAGAGCCATGATCCTTTCGTTGTTGGCTTTCTTGTGTGGAATGCACCGAAGACAGACTTTCTGTAGGCGACGTCGTGAATGACGATGACAAGTTGATAGGTATCATTGTGAGGTGCTATCTAGGTTAAGGGATAGAAGTCACAGTTGGTATCAATGTGACGTACTATCCAAGTCTTGGATGAGAGTAACAGTTTTGAATGATATTTCTATCATTAATAAATCTCTTGACGTATTCCTAAAGACTTCGTAGCCTACCCCTAGAGCATGAAATCGAATTTTGTATTGACCCCGGTACAAAACCTATTTCTTAAACCCTTAAAATATTTCTTCAACTAAAACGAACGTAACATGCTCCAAAGACGTTGACTCGAGCTGTTGAAGATTACGATCATACTATTCAATATCATCGTGGAAGAGCGAACGTGGTAGCTGACGTGTTGAGTAGAAGATCGTATGCGTTTACAAGTGCGATGTTGTTAACACAAAGACTCATTTCGTATAACTTGCAAATGATGAAGATAGAGTTAAAGACTCTAGGGACCCATGTGAAGATAACGAATATACGAGTAAAATCGACTTTAATCGATAAAGTTAAAGACGCTCAAGCTATATACCCGAATCTGATGAATGTGAAGAAGAAGGTTCAAGAGGGTGTTATTCTAGAAGCAAGAGTTGCTGAAGAGAGGAAATCTCAACCCTCGATTTAATTGGCCCATTTAAAATCCTCGATTGAGTAGGAATTGTGGCTTATAGACCCGTTTTACCACCAAGTATGTGGCGTGCTCATAACGTTTTTAACGTATCAATGTTACGTAAATATGTGGATGACCCGAACCACATTATTAATTTAGAATCGGACGAGATAGCGGATGATTTAACGTATGAGATCTCGTGTTAAAATCTTGGATAAGAAGAATCGTATCCAACACTCAAGGGTTATACCTCAAGAGTTAGAATCTAAAATGAAGTCAAGGTATCCTCACCTGTTCGGCATGCCAGCTACATACGTAAATTTCGAGGGTGAAATTCCATAAGGAGGGGAGATTGTGAAACCCCAGATTTTCTGAATAAAGAATTAATTTTCTCGAAATAATTTTTTTTATATTATGGTGTAAATTTGAGATAATGTTATAGTTGTGGGTAATATTTATAAATTTTGCAAAGTATGCAAGTTGTCATATTATATTCGATTGGTCTGAGAATATTCATTTTAAATAAAAAATATTCGATGACGACTGACACAATCATCAGGTGGACCCCACAATGTAATTATCATTTGATTGAGAAAATGACAAAAATATTTTATTGAAAATAACGGCGAAAGTTTTACCGTTGATACTGTTGAACTCGGAAGTAAAAGTACAGTAATACGCATTGTTGCATAGTAGCACACAGTATTGATTATTGATATTTATGTGAGAAGTCACTCAATTTTGTTCAATTATTGCTACAATAGTTGATGCATAGTATCTCACATTATTTGATTCAATTATTGTTGATTTAGAAGTTTTTGTTATAAAACCGTTGCAAAGTATAGAAATATACTCTTATAATTGCTGCATAAATTTAGAGAGAATAAGCAAGAGAAAAGAGAGAAATATTTTTCTTCAGATAATTCTTTCTTCTTATCTTTCATTCAGTATATCACTCCTTTATATAGGAGAAGAAGAAGAGGAGTGTATGAGAGAAGTCACGGGAGGTGTATGAGAGAAGCCACGGGAGGTGTATGAGAGAAGCCACGAGAGGTGTATGAGAGAAGCAATCAAGGGAATCAATTGTATAATAGTTTTGTTTTATTCGTATTATTAACGTAATAAAATAGAAACATCTTTTTATATAAAACAGAATACTTTATTAAAGTTATTCTATAAATAGAATATATTATATTCTATTATGCATAGTGTTTTGTATACAAAAATCTTTTTTATATAAAAATGAATACTTTATTAAAGTTATTCTATAAATAGAATATATTATATTTTATTATGCATAGTGTTTGCATAGTAAATTTTTTTATATAAATAGAATATATTATATTTTATTTAAAAGATTTTTCTTTAAATATGGACCGTCGATTAAAGTAAATCAATCTGGACCGTTCATGGATTAGTTATTATGTATTCCATTTTCCTATAAATAGAAGCTCATTCCTTCATTATTTTCTTACTTAATTCAATTTGAACTCTAGAGAGAAAACTATAGAGATGGACTATAGAGATAAAAGAAAAGTTTTCTCGCTACTTCACTACTCTTATATCAAGTATTATTTTACTGTAGAGAGATATTATTCTTTTGTATTCAAGAAGAGAACTTCATTATTCCATTTCTTATTTGTTCTGCTGGAATAACTCAGTATATGCGCCGCTACCCTATACTTGGTGACATTCTTCTATTATTCGCTTTTTTATTATTCTCGCTTTAATATCCTATCACAGTAATATATCTGTTGGACTCGGTTCCATTTTTATTATTCCGTCTTTTTATTATTTTGTAGGAATATCCATCGTCTGTATCTATACGCCGGACTTTGGTTCCATCATTTATTATTCCGCATTTATTATTACATTGGAACATCCTCGTAAATTGTGAATTTCACCGACCGGGTTCCGTTATTATTATTCTGTTGGAATAACCGCTTTATGCAAGTCCGCAAGCATGGTGATATCTTTTGTTATTCCATTCGGTATTATACTCAGTTGATTAAAATTTTGACTTATATACTCCATGAAATTAGTGGAATATCCTTGATATTTGCGCTTCATCCAGTATCTTTTCATGGAAATATTCTTCTGAGCATTCTTGAATTTTAATATACAAAGAAGTATCATGTTGACAATGTGGACGTTATTAGTTCCTGGATAAATTAATTCCTGAACTTGTTTTATTGAATTCTTATATCATTGTCATCATCCTCATGTTTATATTATGTTGAAAGTCATCTGTGGCCTGTAGTGCATAGATGGATTTGGTATGATTATGACTAGGGATTATTCGGGTATAATCATAACCGTAATGTTACAAATGATGTGGAAAAGTCATCATTAGCCCGTAGAGTGCATTGATGGATAGTTTTGGTATGATTATGGCTATGGATTCTCTTCACCAAGGGAGCAAAGATGAATTGTTTTATGGCATGATCGGATCATTGATGAAAACACAATTATCTTTGGCCGTGAGTGCATGGATAATTCGTGGTCGTGATACTAAAGAATATCCTCGGCACGTAGTGCGTGGATGATTTAATGATCTAGATTATTTATTGAAATGAGTCTCAAATGATATAAGTGATGAAAAACTTTTAAATCATAAAAGATAGTAGATTTCATTCTCTACTTGACTCTTTTAATGGATTGCTTGTTCAATATAAGCTTAAACTTGATATTTATTATATTTTATCAATTTAACATTGTTGAAGGCTAACGATAAATTATTCTCGCATTATCTTAGTCATAATATTTCTTCTTTGGGCTAGTTGAGCTCACCCTTTCTTTCACCGTTTCTCTTCGTGAAATGAGAACGAGTCGGGACTAGTCGGGAACAGAGTGATGGTCCTAGATGGTGCATTCGTAGTCCTCACTATTCTGTGAAATAGTGTGATAATAATTTTAATGAGGACTCCTTTTGAGTTTGTATAATCTCTAGTAGACAATATTTGTATTCAAACTCACAGTTTATGTTTTGTCGTATTGTACACGACAGTTGTATTATTAAGTTGTATTTGAATTCTGTACCATGTATTTGACGACTCAAGATGGGTGATGTATACCTAATTTTGGGGGCATCACAGTTGTAACCCCCGTCGGGGATCTACATTGTAACCCCCGTCGGGGACTCATGTTGTAACCCCCGTCAGGGATTCATTTAGGGTAACTACCCGGAGTTTGGCGGTTTCAGACCTGTACAAGGTATTGCCGGATGTGATTTTTGACACATGAGATCATTGGCAGGGTATACCTCGTGTTCGGGTGACTACCAATGGGCGATGTACAGACTCAAAGTTTCATCTGAGAAGACCAGGAATGTATACTATTTTGCTCAATCGCGTGGCGTCTTTATTCCCGATTTGACCTTTTTAGTCCGCAAGAACTCCTTTGCAACTCGAACTGGACCGAGCCGGAGGGGTGGGACCCACATAGGGTGCTTGCAGTGCATTCGCTTCAGCCATGAGTGAGCTCATGACCAATCGCGATGATAAATTCCAAAGAGTTGGTCAACGCAAGTCATTTTCAGCTTGTCGCGCGAAGGGAAATTCGTGAGCCTCTTTCAGATCTGCTGAGTTCTTGCTATTTTCTGCAAATTTTGTCACCGTACAAGTGTTCTACACTATCCTGGTAACGTATGCATGTATTTTTTCCAGTTTTTATCCGTTGGATTTTGAGTTATAGCATGAAATGCATCTAAACACATAGATGTGATTATGTATGCACAAATGACATGATAAAAAATATTCAACATAGTAAATGTTAGTATTAAACCATGCTGAACATAATGATGTAAAAAATTTTGACTTCTGAGACAGTCAAATTGGTACCTTTTTCTGCTATTTTTTTTTGCCCTATTTGAGGTCCAATGAGCAAAGGTAGAAAGGCAAAGTACTTCTAATATTGAGGTTAACCTTATGCATGTATGATTTTTATTTTTGATGCATATATTATGTATATGACTTTGGGGCAGGTGTGCTACTGAATGGCCACCTAGACATGCCTATGTGCACGTGGATAGTCCTATTTTCAAAGAAGACTATGGCAAAAAATTTCAAAATGTAGGCATTGGGTAGTCATGCATTTTAACTCTATTGTATGTTGAAGTAAATGCATGCATGCATATAGTCATAAAATGCATTCTATACAACTCCAGGTAAGGAAATACCACACCCTTTCTGAGGTGATTTGGAGACTTGTTGTCCAGATATTATGGATCTGGATCACCCGAGCATTTCTCATAGGACTACTTACGGCGTCATTTGACGAGGGCTTCAAGTGCCTCATCCCCGCTTACATCGAGATGTACCTCGTCATGGTTGGTGGAGGCCGTGATTCGTCCTGTCTAGGCAAACATTCTGTCAGAGCTGTTAGGTGATTTAAGCAAACATCCATCGATGTATCTGCATGCTAACGAGGTATGGCATTAGACTTTGATCTTCCTTCTTTCCTATTGATGAGGATTAAAGGGTTTTGATGTTGATCTGCATTTCATGCACGAGTTCCAGTGTTTTACATGACCTCGAGGAACTGGTTCAAAGATTCACTCCATGTACCAAAGCGCTTCATCCCGACTATAGAGGTAGTGCATGAGTGGGGATTCGGGGCATTCTTCTCCATCCTTCCCCGTCGTTGTCCCTAGGGTTACCTCAGGGCATTGTCTGAGCGATGGTTTTATCAGACTCAGTCACTCCATCTGCTGGATTGCGATGTAATGATGACGCCTATGGATTGGCAATTTATCACAGGTATGGAGTTTGGAGGGGAGCCAGTGCCTTGCATGGCGAATATTAGCCCTACTGCCGTCAGATCCTTGTTAGGAGTTCCAGCGGAGGCGCTCAAAGGTAGGATTGTCCGTTCAGGTCCTTTGAGCGTAGATGCTATGAGCAGGATTTTGAGTGAGCCCATGCCTGATGATGTCAGAATCAGGGATCGCGTTTTGCGGTGATCGTTCCTGATGATCATTCGAGGCTTCTTCATAGTAGATAACTCTTCTATGGTGTCTTTCCTTTGATCAGCGCCACACATGATGTGGATCGTATTGGGGAGTATGATTGGGGCTCCTATACCTTTGCCTATTTCCTCCAGGGAATGCGTATGCGATCACAGGGTTTGACCGAGGCTTGGCTAGGCTTTTACCCGTTTCTGCTGGTGAGTATTTCTCTTGTCATTTCACATTTAGAGATTAAAAGTGTTTACTGATAGCAGATATTTTGCCATTGTGTTGGCAGTTTTGGGCCTATGAGAGGCTCCCATGCTTGCGTCCTATGAGTGTGTTAGGTTTAGATACCTATCCACAAGGACGACGATGGCACCATTCTATTTTGCCGGAAGTCCCTGTAGCTGAGGGCTTCACTCACTGTCGTATGTAGCTGGAGTTACTGATAGCTGACACCATCACATGGATTCCCTATTCAGGGGAACACTTGACCATCGGTTTTGAGGATGGATACCCGACTGGAGTCGAGTACGTGATTTCCACCAGGAGAGTTCCTCTCTTCACAGATAGAGGCTAAGAGCTCTATTTAGGAGAGCGTGCTATTAGGAGAACCATGGGGGAGATTCGTATGCCGATCTTGCCTCCTACCAGGCGTCATTGGCCTATATCACAGTCACCCATCACTAATATCCCATTGTTGGGTGTTGATGGTTTTGCATTGTCAGAGGGTCCATGTACCCAGGAGACGTTCCAGTGGTGGTGGTATCCTTGCACCATTGGAGCTCAGTCTCGTGCCACTCAGTTTATGTGGGATATGGTTCCAAGATCCTTGATGATGACGGATTGGATATCTTATGTCCGAGATCCGACTCATATGACCCAGATTGATAGTTTGACCCGGCAGTTGGACCAGGCACATATATTTATCCGGCATTTGGGCAGAGATCCAAAGAGAGGCGATTCGTTTTGTTCCCTCCAAATTGGTCTTTGCGCCCCTCAGATGACCCATTCGGGCTTTTGGCTTACACAGATCCTCCTTTGTATAGGCCTGACATCCCTGTTGATAGAGATCCAGTGACTCAAGAGGAGTTACATCAGGTGGACAGGATTGATGATGTGGACATCGACACCTTGGTCTTCTTCTGATGTGTATTCTCGTTATATCTTTTGATAGGCCTCTGTTAGATATTGGGTGGATGTGCCCCATTCTAGCTATATCTTTTGATAGCCCTCTGTTAGTAGTAGGGCGTATGTGCCCCATTTCCCTATATTTGTAGCTGTACAGAGATGATGTATTAGATGATGATATACTTAGGAATATATACACAGTTTTTCCATTCCCTATATCATATTGCCATCCATTATCTGTTATGCATGTATCATATTATGCATATATATGTATGTCCAGAGATATTCGGCATTAACCCCTGGATGGTCTTATGACACGGCTCGCACAGATGTCTTCTTCGACAGTTAGAGGTATAGATCATACCCAACCATCATTGGTGGCATTAGGTATGCGATCGTGGTATGATAGCATGTCACCACCAGACGGGGTTTGTAGATCATTTGTTGTAGTATACCATGACCTTATTGATGTTTCAGGTTCCCACAGGGTTTGTAGACGGAATGCTAGAGCATTGGATACCGGATAGGCAGGTTTATCAATTCGGGACCCACGAGTTGACTCCTACTCTAGACGAGTATGCACGATTGACAATGATGCCTTTAGACAGACCTTGCGTGCACTTGGCTTTGGGATACATGAGTAGACGATTCATGACTCTTATTGGATTGCGGCGCAGAGTAGTATAGGATGAGCTGACATCTAGCCATGTGATATCCCAGCATTTTCTGTATGACAGATTTGGCTCGGAGGATAGCTATTCCCGATATTTTGGGGATTTTACTGCACCGGAGGATCATTGGCGCTTGGCCAAGGTTGATGTACTGCTACTATGCATACTGTCGTATGTCTATATGCCACGATATATGGATGAGATAGACATAGGTGTCATCATGGCCGTGAGAGCTCTTAGAGAGGGTTGTACCATTGTACCTATGATTGTAGCAGAGACCCTGCGGTCAGTATCCTATTGTTGCACTTATCCTACAGGAGTGTTCACTGGGAGTTCGGTCATGCTGTACGTGTGGTTTATGTCACACTTGAGACTGATTGGTACCCTTAGATGGTATGGATATTGCTTCACCCATGATGTAGCTATGTCATACTCCTTTCAGCCATCAGAGTGTATAGATGCTCTGTCCTGGTCCACATTTTTGGCAGATATCAGAGTTCCTTTTAGTATATTGCCTTGTTCGGGGCTTAGCTCACCATACATCTTCAATACTCACACTCCGAGCATGGACTACCTCCCTCTGGCTGGTTTGAGAGGTGTGGCTACTTATCACCCATTGGCCATGATGTCACAGTTTGACCAGTTCTAAGACTTTTATCCTTTCGAGGGGGCGATAGGTCAGCATTCAGCTTCTCGATATCTCTCAGCAGAGAACCGATCCCGCGTGTATGCTTGTTGGGATCAGCGTGAGATAGCTTCTTTTTCTGTCAGTCATCCAGGTTGTTCTGCAGAGTATTCCACATGCATGGATACAGAGATTTTATCGGTTGCGGTAGTGTCCACAGTACCGGATAGTGAGTCAGATGATGTAGAGCCCATGGAGGACGTCGATTCATACATCGAGGAGGAGCCCATCACTGTTGCCTACATTTCCTCTCCGATTCTCCCAAAGATTCTTATTGTGATTCAAAGACTTAAGACACGATTACCTAGAGCAGAGTCTTCATCTGATGACCTTTGAGAGAGATCATGCCCGATCTTTGATGTTAACTGCCCTTGACGGGAGAGACGTAGCTCTATTAGAGAGAGACGAGGCATTAGCTTGCAGAGATATCGTTGTTGCTGAGCGGGATGAGGCCAGGTCAGCCAGAGATGCAGTGATAGTAGAGCGGGATAGTGCTATATCTGCCCGGGATGTAGCTGTCACAGATAGTACTGCTGTGAGGTCCCTTACCACTGGCATGATCGCAGAGATGAGCGCATATATTGATGATCATATGGTCACCATGCAGATGGCTGCAGATCTGTTGGGTCGTGTGGATATTCTCGTACAGGAGACCACAACTTCACCTCCTTCTTCTGAGAGGGATTCCATGTTGGGCTTATTAGCTCGCATATACCCTGACTTGTAGATGAGCTTGTATTTACCTGTACAGACTAGCTTAGCCATTTTGTCATGTACAGTTTATATTGTATATATCAAACAAAGATTATATATATGATGAAAAATATATTTTGGATCACTTCCCTTTTAGATATGCTTTGCTACTTGCTTGATATTATGCATGCTGCTTCAGGGCTTGTGATCTTGATGTATTCTGAATTCCTCCTGGGTGGATGGACATTGAGTTATCTCTGGATATTTCAGAATGGATCATCGATCTCTATGTATCCCTACCATCTTTGGTGTCTTGGGACTTGTTTCTGTATGGAAAAATGTGGAGAGGAGTGTGGCTTTCCTCTCTGAGATTGACCACACCATAGATGGTCGCCAGTACTTCTATTTAGGAGAAGCCTAGTTAATTCCACCTCTTATGGATTGGTGCTGCTCTTCAAGGTATGACCGCAGCTTAGATGGTCGCCGAATCTCTTATTTGGGAGGAGTTCTGGTAATTCCATCCCTTTGGTCTGAATCCGAATGAAATGTAGTGGATTGATGTTTGATTCCAGTACCAACTGACAAGGGTTTGTGTTTTGGTAAGGGTGAGACCGAACCATGAATGGCTGCCTACGTACTCCTATTGAAGAGGAGATCAGGTCTGCGTAGTTCAAACCTGGTGTAAGAAGTTCAACGCTGTGTATGGCAGAAATGGTGTAGGAATGTTTTTGTAAGGGTAGAAATTTTTTTGTTTTATTGCGACCGGGCCATGTGAAATGGTTGCCTATGTACTCCTATTGAAGAGGAGATCAGGTCGACGTAGTTCGCCCCTTAGGGCGAGACGAAAAGCGTAATCCCATGTGCAGGTCAGAGTGCGGGGAGAAGAAAGTTTAATCCTAAGTTGAGGATAAATTGCAGGTACGAGAAGTTTGATCCCAAGTATGGGTAGCCAAACTGCAAACGCGACAGGTTCAATCCGTGGTGGGATGACCTAAGTCGTAGGAACGCAAAGGAGAGCCAGGCTGCTGGCTGGAAAAGTATGTTTCGCTGAGGGGCAAAGTGTATAAGAGTTGTATGTAGTAAAGGGTTAAAGAACCGGAATGACTGGTGATTTGATGGTTCTGCACCAGGGTGTTTGCGAATTACTTCAGACATAGTACCGTTTCACGGCGTCTGAGTTGATGAGTTGTGAAAATTCATCGCCTTCCATTTCTTGTAATCTGAGAGCGCCTCCTGTCAATACTTCTTTGACAACAAAAGGGCCTTCCTAGTTAGGAGCGAATTTTCCCTTAGATTGATCTTGGTTGTCAAGGATCTTCTTCAAAACCAAGTCATGTTGTTTAAACTACCGTAGCCGGACTTTTTTGTTGTAGGATTTGGCGATCCTTTGTTGATATAACTGACCATGGAAGATAGCCGCGGTTCGCCTTTCGTCTATTAGAGATAATTGGTGATACTTGTCTTGTACCCATTGGTCTTCATCCAGCTGAGCGTCTATCAACACTCTGAGGGATTCCATTTCAACTTCTATGGGGAGTACTGCTTCCATCCGATAGGTTAATGCGTAGGGGGTTCCAGTGGAAGTGCGCATTGAGGTTATGTAGGCTAACAGAGTTAGAGGCAATAGGTCAGGCCAATCTTTATGGTTGGCGGACATCTTTTGCATAATCTTCTTAATGTTTTTGTTAGCCGCTTCAACAATACCGTTCATCTTCGGACGATAGATGACAGAGTTAAGATGTTTGATGTGGAATTTACTGCATAATTCCTCCATCATTTTGTTATTACTGACACAATTACCTCTGGTTGTCCATATCGACAAATGACATTATTTCTGATGAAAGAAATGATGACTTCTTTAGTAACCCTGGGGAAGGAGTCTGCTTCTACCCACTTGGTGAAGTAGTCGATCATGGTGAAGATAAATCTGTCCATTCATCGCTTTAGGCTCAATGGGCCCACCACGCCCATTCCCCACATCACGAAGGGCCAAGGCAAACTCATATTGTGGAGTTCCCATGGAGGGCGTGGATAACATTCCCATGAATCTGGCACTGATAGCATCTCTTGACGTAGTCATTGCAATCAGCTTTGAGAGATAGCCAATAATGTCCCGTCCTGAGGATTTTCTTGACAAGGAGGGGGCCACAGACTCCACCATGGATTTCATCCATAAGCCTTTGGGCTTGATCTTTGTCTAAACATCCGAGGAGACCTAGTCCTCGCATCTCTTTTGTAGAGCGATCTCCACTCGGTAGAATTTTATAGCAAGTCGATGGATCCGCCTTTTCTCGATCAAGACGCGCCTCGGTGGTGTAGATCCATCTCGCAGATATTCCTTGATATGTTGATACCAAGGATGTTGGATGGGAGGTAGCTCATCCGATACTTCTCCAATGTAATTCCCATAGGCTGGGGCCTTTTTGCAGAGAAATTGTGACGCTTGGCAAGTGTTCCTTATCTGATATGTGAATCAAGGAGGCCAAAGTTGCTAATGCGTCCGCAAAGTTATTCCTATTACGAGGAATGTGTAGAAAAGAGATTTCTTCGAACTCCAAAGCCATCTTCAAAACCTGCCAATGGTAGGGCAGCAAATGTAGTTCCTTGGTTTGATAGATTCTGGTGGATTGTCTGATTACCAACTCCGAATCTCCAAAGAAAGTTAACCGCCTAATGCCTATTGAACGGGCAAGTTTTAGCCCCGTACCAGATACTAGAATTGCTCCAGCTCGAGAACCTTCCAGATTGACAGCTCCATCAAAATACATCTTCCATGCTTGGCGTGTATCGTACTGATGATGTTGCTGAACTGTCATTATTTCTTCATCAGGGAAATATGTTTCCAAGGGTTTGAAATCCCCTGCAGGTGCGGTGGCCAGTTGATCCACAATTCCTTGACCTTTGATGGACTTTTGAGTCACATATACGATGTCAAATTGTTGTAGGATCAACTTCCATCTGGACAGCCGGTAATTTAACATGGGTTTGTTGAACACGTACTTGAGAGGATCCACGCGGGATATGAGATGGGTTGTGTGACCATGGAGGTAATGATGTAACCTCATGGAAGCCCATGATAAAGCACAATACGTCTTTTCGATCAGAGTGTACTTGTGTTCACTGCTGCTGAACCTTTTGCTGAGGTAATAAATAGCTCATTCTTAGCCTCTATCATCCTTCTGTCCCAGCATGCAGCCCATGGCATTGTCACTTATGGACAGGTACATAAACAGGGGAACATCATCCCTGGGTGGTACCAAAACGGGAGTTTTGACTAGCTATTTCTTGATTGTAAGGAAGGCCTTCTGACACTCAACATTCCATTTTATGGAGGAGTTCTTCCTTAATAGCTTGAAGATTGGCTCACAAAGTTCTTTGTGAGTTAGGAGATAAACCATTAATGAAGTTGATTCTTCCCAAAAATCCCGTATTTCCTTTTACGCTTTGAGGAATGGGCATTTCCGTGATGGCTTGGATTTTGGCGGGATCGATCCAATCCTAACTTTGTGGTCGACTAGAAATCTTAGCAACTTGTCCGATTTAACACCAAAGGCGCATTTAGCTGGATTCAACTTCAAGTTGTACTTACGCAACCTGTTGAACAACTTCCTGAGATGGTCTATATGGTCATCCTCCTTTCGGGACTTGACAATGATGTCATTCACGTAGATCTCGATCTCTTTGTGCATTAAGTCGTGGAAAAGAGCCATCATAGCTCGTTGATAGGTGGATCCGGCACTGATGAGGCCGAATGACAACCGTCTATAGCAAAAGGTTCCCCAAGGCGTGATGAAAACAGTTTTCTCACGATCTTCCTCAAAGAACCATGATCCGATGATACCACTGCAAAGAAATCGGCAAAAAGGAGTACATGTCAGACATAGCAAAGATTATCAATGAGAATGTGGATAAATGGCACGGGAAAGCTATCTTTTAAGCAAGCTTTGTTCAAGTCCCGGTAATCCACGCAAACTCGTACCTTCCCTCCAGGTTTAGGCACGGGAACGATGTTGGATATCCACTAGGATATGTAGACACCATGATGATGCCAGGTTGAAATTGTTTCACAATTTCTTCTTTCACCTTTAAAATCCACTCAGGTTTCAATCGCCTGAGCTTTTGCTTGACTGGCTTATATCCCTCTTTAATGGGAAGGCGATGAAGGACAATATCAGTGGACAAACCCACCATTTCTTCATGAGACCATGAAAATACATCCTGGAACTGGGTTAATAGTGTAACCATGTCATTCCGTTGGTTTGGGTTAAGGTCTGAACCAATCTGGATTAACTTAGGGCTTTCTAAGGTTCCGATATTGAAAAGAGTGGTTTGATCAAGGTTGGGTTTGGGTTTGTCTTTGACCCATTCTTTAATTTCTGGAGGCACCTCAATGTCATCTTATATATCCATCAAGGCTGAATTCATCTCTACATCAAAGGTACAATCCTTGTGGAGAAGAGGCACCGTATCAGCAAGTATAGGCACATCTAAACCCAGAGTCCTGAAACAAAATATGCTTGCACTTAGTATATATGAAATGTGTTGATCATACACAGTGTTAGCATATACTGGCAAAATAAACTGCTAATACTGTACAAAAAAGTAAGCAGTTATTATATCTACAGGGCAAAAAGAGTTTCTACCCGCTTTACCCTTATCGACCAATGCAAGGAATGATGTTCTAATTGGCAAGGGCAAAGTCTGGGTGGACCGCAGTGATGGAGGGATTGTCATTATCCTCCCTGTCCTGAATGATGGCCATTACGTCTGGGCAATCATCGTCTTGGGTATATATGTTGGTATATTTGTCATGAACGATAATGCGTATGCCTGACATCATTCGGATGATGTCTTGCTTGATTCTTCATTCCTCCTCTTCCACTGCGGGATTTGGAACAAAGACTTCTTTCTCCTTTATCGGTACCGGTTTGGGAAATAACATAGCCATTACATTGGCTGGCACCTTTACAGGAGGTTGTGCGGACTCAGAATTTGAAGGAAAAGATGAATGCCGCATAGTTGAAGCTGAAGGAATCTGTTGATGCTTATGAGGATTCCTATGACTAGAACTGACAGAATAGCCTAGTCCAGTTGTTCCAGTTTGCCTGGTTAATCGAATTGGGTACTTGATACCCTGGCAATCTTTACCCGGCCCTTGTCCCGGTTTATGACCCAATGACATCATTTCTTGAGTAGCCGACATTACCTCGGAAGAAATCTTGGGTTCGGGCAATGGCGTTCCAATAGCATGGTATTGGGTATTGCTTATTTCCAAAGCATGAAAACTGACTGGTTCCACATCTGCATTGGCATTGATGAATGACATGTCTCCGTGCTGAGGAATTTCTGGTTCAGCGTTGACAGTGACCAGGCTATTGTTGATAATATATTTCAACTGTTGGTGAAGAGTGGAGGGGACTGCCCCTGCCATTTGAATTCATGGTCGTCCCAAGAACAGGTTGTATCCTGAATCTATCTCGAGCACATGGAAGGATACGCAGAATGTATGAGGACCAATTTCGATTGGCAGCTTAATTACTCCGACCGAATTCCAGCGGGCTCCATCAAAAGCTTTGATGATCGTATCGCTACTCCAAATTATGTTGAGATTGATATTCATCTTCACCAAGGCAGTGTATGGACAGATATTTAGAGATGAAACTCCGTCTATCAAGACTCCAGCTAGCATGTATCTAGAGGATAAGACCACAATGTGCAATGGCTTGCCATGACCTGTCCCCTCGGGTGGTATGTCGTCATCAGTGAAGGATATCACATTGTTGTTGAAAATGTGATCAACCAGATGTTGAAATTTTTTCGTATCAACTGATGTTGGTAGATAGGCTTCTTCTAAAACCTTCAACAAGACCTTCTGGTGATTCTCGGAAGTTAGGACCAAGTCCATAATTGATATGTGTTATGGAGCTTCTTTCAAGCTTAAAACCACCTTAGCTTCATGATGACCCATAGTGCGGAGGAATTTTTCAATCTTCTCCATGGGTATTTTCCTCTTTGATTTGGTGGTAGGCTTCATCACTCGTTGGGGAAGATACAGTGGATTTTCCTTCAACACTGTAGCAGTTGTATGTGAGGTGGATCCTTCACCTTCTCCATAATTCCACAAAAATTTGCTCAAGCTAACAATAGAATATTGTGCTCTGCATGGCAAGTTGATTGGCTCGGGAGCGGCCACTTTCAAAGGATTGTTGCTTCCCTTGAGTTGAATTATTGGCGTTGTGAGTAATGTGTTAATCCCATCAGTTTCAGTGGATATGACTGCTACCACACTCTTCCACTTAGTAGGACCTGAATTCACTTGCACGTAACACAGTATCATCGTCCGCTAGGCGCAGGACACCACTGTCGATTAGATTTTGAATAAGGTGGCGGAGTGCCCAGCATTCTTCTATGATGTGACCGCGAGACTGGGAGTGATATTGACATACTCCATCAGAGTTGTACCGCCCTAAACAGGGGTTGATTGGAGGTAGAAGTGAACAGATCCTTCCTTCATTGATTAACATATGAAGGATTTCCTCCATAGGTTGGCCCAAATAGGTGAACTCCCTTTTGTTGGCAAAATCCCGACGGGCCTTGGCATTTGCTCTCTTTGTAACTTTGTCTTCCAACATTTTATTTTCTGAAAGTGATGAGGGAATATTCATAACAATAGGTAGGAGACTGGCATGCTCCTGGCTGATTAACTGACGTGTCACTTGATCTTTGATAAGTCACCAGCCCGCCTGATTACTCAATTTGCTTGCATAGAGCTTTCATCTTTCGTTCCATTGTGAACTAGAACTTGGCATAATCCCATCTGTCATCACCGTCTTTGAGGGTCTGGGATGATTCACAACTGAAATTGGAATTCTGTCCATTACTCCAATTTATCATGTTAACCTCTTCTTTTTTATGCTGAGGAAGAGGGTTGTCTTGAACATGAGGCTGATCTAGTTTGGTGACCACGATCTCCCCGTTGTCTATTAGGTCCTGGATCTTGTGTTTCAAGGCCCAACAATCCTGAGTATCATGTCCAGGTGCCCCGGCATGATAAGCACATTTTTGAGCAGCATTGAAACCCCGTCCATTAGGGCTGGCTGGTGGAAGAAGATGCGTAATTTTCTTCTATGTTGTCAGAAGACTGAGAATGTTTTCGAGGGTATCCCCTAAGGGTGTAAACACTCGAGGGAGTTTGACTTCTCCACCTTTTGGTATTGGAGGGTTTACAGACTGTGCTTGAAAGGGAGTGTAGTTTCTCCTTTGAATAGGCATGTTTTGATTGCCTTTTTGACCCTATAGTATCAGGGAAACATCTTCCTCTTTCTTTTTATGGACCCTCTGGGGGTTGTTTCCATAATTTTCAGATTGGGTGTGATCGGCAACAGCTTTGAGTGCAGCTAGGTCCTGAATCTTTCCGGACTTCAATCCCATCTTAGCCATCTCCCCATGTTTGACCATTTCAGAAAATGGTTTGCCGATGCCGGCTAAAACTCTCTCATAGAAAGGAGCTTCTTGTATTTCTATGAAAGTCATGATCATCTCTGATTCTGTCATGGGAGGACTAACTTGGGCAGCCAGGTGTCTCCACCTTTGAGCATACTCTCTGAAAGACTCGTTAGACTTTTTCTTGATCTTGGTAATTTGATACCGATCAGGAGCCATTTGATTTTGAAAGCTGTATTGAGTGAGGAAAGCATTTGCTAGATCTTCCCAGCTATGGATCTTTGAATTGTCTAATCTTGTGTACCACGACCGGGCTTCTCCAGTTAGACTCTTTTGGAACAATTGCATTTTAAGCTTTTCGTCCTCTTCATAAGATCCAAGTTCTCCAATAAACACCTTTAAATGTGTGTAAGGATCTCCTAACCCGTCATATTTTTTCAAAGTCAGGAGTTTTAAATTTTTTTGGATAATGAACACCAGGAAAAATACACAGATCAACATATGAAACACTCTCGTGTGTTCCAATTCCTTTAATAGCACGAAGGGTCTCTTCCATTTGGAGGAATTTCTTTTTGATGTCACCAGTGTCTGGATCTCTAGTGGGATGGGCAACATCATGAGTTTTATTAATCGTATCAATCTGCAGCTTCGTATTGTAATGACTGGTTCCTCCTTGTGTGGAGGATTCAAAGCGTGTCTTGGTATTTTCTAACCCTGTGTAGATTGGTTTAATTCTTTGAGTATAACAGCCAAATCTGTAATTTGTTTGCTTAATCCGTCAAATTCTTTGCGAGAAACTGGATTAAGTTCAGTCTGGTCGGGTGACGACATGATTGACTGTAGGCATGTTGCCTTTTTGGACTTTGAACGGGTAGTAGGTCCGATTGGTTCCCTGCGAAAGACTTGCATAGTTTAGTCTTTAGGGAATGTATATAATAACATGATATGTGATGTGTCCATTTTAGGAATTTTATCCTGCAAAATGGATGTCAGCTGTTTGTAGCATGTTAATATGTATGTGTATACATTTCTTCATATTTCTCATTACATGGAGATAGATATGGAATGTAATTACAAGTAATTGTATTTACAAGTAATTTAAAATGAGAGCATGAAGAGACTTTCTTCCGTTTTGGGTTTATCAAAGGCTGACCTATCTTAGGTTACTCTCGCGGCTTTTTGGCATGAAGGCTCCCAAATCATCGCAATCTACTTGACGGAAAGTTAATCCTATCTTTCAATCTGAACGCAATTTGGGTGGTGCCTTTCACGAGCCTCGGAGAATTAGTCTTCTCACGAGTCCAAGAATCAAACACCGATGGGATAGCCTCCCGGTGGAGGACCACACAACATACATTCACATACATCGCGTCTCTCACCAGTATGAAAATGATAAAATGTGCGAAGCACTAATATCATAAGCAGATATGGTGCGAAGCACTAATATCACAAACAGATATGGTGTGAAGCACTAATATCACAAGCAGTTATGGTGCGAAGCACTTAGTGCAATAAGGAAATGCATTCGTACACATTCATCAAATGTAAATGCAACATCCACACACAAGCAGATAACAGCTTTTGAAAAGATTGTAATAAGCGGCTTAAGTCCTCTTCTTCGGAGTCCCCAGCAGAAGTGCCACTGTCGACGTCGGGATCTTTAGATGTCCCTTTCCGTTACTTGTTCTTTGGTGTTCTCATTTTAGGTGAGATTTGTTTAAAAAAACAAGTGAAAAAGGTCTGACATGTATAATGTGGACAATGGACTGTTAAGAGTCGCCAGTTGGTTTTTTAAATGGTTGTACTAACACAACCGAGAAAAGGTTTCCACATTGACCTAGTGATGTGACATCGCTAAACGGAATTGGTGAAACAAAGATTCATTAGGGTCCTGGAGACTTGGTTATGCGAGGGAAGGTGTTAGGCACTTCAGAGCATCCGTGTTACCACGGTGGTAGCCTCTTTTCAAGAAACATTATCTGAATATGTGTGTGTGGGGGGCAATTCGATGTCTTTGTTATTTGGAAGTAGTCACGAGGCCTCGTTCACACCTATATATACAGGGGTTTGAATTTATGTAAAACTCAATTTTAAGCAAGATATGGCGTTGATGTTTTATAAAGAGGTTTTTCAAACCACGATGCTCAATAGTAATTGAGACCTTTTACACTCCAATTTTATTAAGTGTTCGACGATTGATTTTTTATTTTACGAATGCAAGGCATCCGTAAATGCGAAAATAATGTACAAAAAATAATGTCGACTTCCTCGTGGGTATGGAAACCATCTCGAGGGAATTCGGACATCGCAGAATAATTTACAAGTCGCCATAACCGAAAATGTCCATCACGGAACCGAATCTAGATCCAATGGGTTTGAATCATGATCACATGATTCCTAAAGCATATGATACCGCAATTTGTTTGAGAGCATTAAGCAAGTATATATATAAAAGTCAGTAAATATATATATATATATATATATATATACGAGACAGGATCACCAACCATGAAGCACCTCCATGGGGATCGAAATGTAAATAAAGGCATAAAAAGCTATCAACCACATGGAGGAAACTACGAGTGGGACGTAAAGCGTAAATGAAGTTTGTAAATGCGGTCAACCGCCACGAAGGAAACTCAAAGGGACGAAATGTAAATAAAAGTCAGAAGCGATCAATCGCCACGAAGGAAACTCAGGCAGATTTAATATATATATATATATATATATATATATATATATACAAAATCAATAAACGCATGGCTGATGTAAAATCGAGGCTCATCAGCGAGTTCGACAATGTTCATATATATATATATATATATATATATATATATATATATATATATATATATATATATATATATATATATATAAAGCAAGTAGTAAACGCATGGATGTAAAATTAGGGCTCATCGAGCAGTCAGTCCCACAATTCATATATATAAATATATATATACAAAAGCGAGTAAACGCATTAGGATGTAAAATCCGGTTCATCGAATGAGTCCCACCACAGTTAATATATATAAATGTGTATATATATATATATATATATATATATATATATATATATATATTAAAAGCAAATAAACGCTCTGAATCAAGTCTAGGCTCAATCGAGGCATAATTCGATAATGTTAGTCAATATATATAAATAGATATATATATATATATATATATATATATATATTAATATATATATATATATATATATATATATATATATAATATATATATAATATAATATATATATATATATACAAGTGAAAGCAAAACCACGGACCAATATCCTGGAAAATGCGCCAAGCAATACACGACTCTCAACGTGAAGAAGGGTGTGTGCAGAGATGAAGAGAAAGACTCTAAAGTGTGTGAGAAGGCTTACAGTTGACTGCCAAAGAAGACTTCTATATCTTTAGAGTGGGTAAACACTGGCTTTTGTAGGTACAAAAGGGCTATATATGAGCTCACATGTGTTTAAAATGAGAAAGTACATTTGCGTGGGGTGAGTCTTGAAGAGCAAATTGGGCAGGGCTTCCTCGCCGTTTTCTCTTGCAAAATGGGCTGCCCAAGCCCTCTATTTATAAACGATTTAGCCGCAGGTGTACCAGAGGAAACCTGGGTGGGCTTGGTTTTTTCGGATCGAGTTGTCTCGAAATACGTACACTCAGGCACTGTAATGTCCACTCGAACTTTAAGAAGTGCAATCCGGGCATCCGTTTGAGGTATCTGAGGACCTATTTGGAATCGCCGTTTGTCGAGAGTTATGCGATGGCATGGGATTAGAGTTTTTACGAAGTCATTGAAGATGGGGACGATGCCTCCGGTCTTCAAGCTTCAACTTTCATCCATTACCCCGCATGATAGTCACTCGGGATTAGTTAGTCTTGTGGGACACCAATTCGTGTAGAGCGTTGAGACGACGTGGGCATGGCATTGTGTTGGCTAGATGACGATGTTGCCCTCACCGGTGTTATCGCCATGAATTAGGTTTGATAAAGCGAGCGTTACTCGAGCTTATTAAGATTGAATTTCTTCTTTGTAGGCCCCAACTTTTATAAATGAAGATTTAATTTCTCTAATTATTATTTTGAAATAGTAAGGGTTGATTTGATTAATGTGGTTAGTTATGGGTAAAATCGCAAATATTTTAAATAAGCAAGTGGTTATAAAATACTCATTGTTGTGGGAGAATATTCATTTGGTGCGTGGAATATTCTTCTTTGTCGGAAATATACGTCTGACAGCCTGACCTTGTGTGGGCCCATAACGGCGATTGGATGAAGAAAACGACAAGTATAAGTTGTTTATAAATAACGACGCAGTTGTTACCATTAATACTGTTGGAATACCCGATGGTTAAAACACAATAATATGCGTTGTTGCACAGTAGCACACGGTATTGCACCAATTATTGATTCTTACGTAAGAAGGCACTACTCAATAATTGTTACAGTAATTATTGTTCAGTATTTTATTTTATTGATTCAATAATTGCTGCGTTGATTTTTTTATATTATTGTTGTTTCAATAATTGTCACTACACAGTATTTTCCATTATCGAGGCAATAATTCATATTATCTGAATAATATTATGAGAAAACATTATTGGCAATGTCTAGAAAGTTTTGTCTAAGGAGAGGTTTGGTCACCTAATTGCGGCCTGATGAGGAGAATTCTTATTGAAAGCCCCTTTTCTTGGGAACCGCTATGCAGTTTGTCGATATTGTGATTACGTAATATTATTTGTGAATAATTAATTATTGATTTATATGATGAGGAAAATATTGATTTTATGTAGATATAGATGGAGAAAATTTTTAATGTGACAATTGTTAAAAATTAATATTTTATCTTTTTCTGATAAAATAATTCATTTAAATATATTATTTTAATAATATATTAATGATGATATTTTTACAATGAATGTGGGATATATGAGTATATAGGGAGGAAGAGTATTTTTGTTGCATTAAATGATTAACACATGTTTTGTGTGTCGGTGGACCCCATTTCTTGACTGAAATTTGATTATAGCATGTAAAATCGTCCGTATGTTGATTTCGGTCAAATTCTGTTTGGAATTTGGAAAAACTTTCTTCTGCAAGGTTGTAGAGAATTGAATTTCCTATAAAAATACGCGAGATTCGAATTTTCTGATAAAAGGGCTATTTATTATGAATTATTGAAGTTCCGAAGTTCCGAAATAATTAATTTTTGTAAGTTTAAAATATTTTAAATCACAAAAACGTTTTTGGCAAGTTTGGCACATGTGTGGCTGATATGTTTGGATCAATGAGTGTGTGCGTAAGAATTCATAATATATATATTATTATTATATTAAATTTTTTGCTTTGGTGTTCTAAGCAATTTCCTATAAATAGGGTGCTTAGGTTAGAATTGAAAATCACACCAGAAACTAAAGATTTCTCTCTCTTTCTCTCTCTATAATATCGGCGTATTTTGTGAGTATTTTAGTACTTTGAGTATTGCTATATCTGGTGCAAGTTCTTTCAAAGACTATATCCATTATTCTAGTCGAAACTATTATTCTTTACGAGGTAAGGGATATTATTTTTTAAAAAAATGATATTATTTCTTCAATATCATTATGCCGAAATATTGGTTAGAACTTTTTATCAAATTTGGAACTTTTTCATGTCGGGGTTACTATTCATGAGTTACTATTCACGAGTACTATTCACGAAGCATGATGATGTTTTTTATGAAATTTCTATCTTTTAGTGTCGAAGTCACTATTCACGTATACGACACTATTCACGAATAAGACACTATTCACAGAAAAATTAAATTTTCTTTTATGTGTCCAAGATTGTCTGTTATAGTTCCTATCTTTGATTGGATCTATGTTTTGGTCTTCATTCTTGAATTCTACTCCACTCTGGTTATTTATGAAGTATTTTTTAACTTGGATTATTTAAAGTACAAATCCTTAATATTTGTTCTTTTGTTTCACTGGATTCGTTTTCTTTAAAATATTTTTCATCATCCTCAATCCTAAATGATGATATAACTGAATATCTTTGGCCCGTAGTGCAAAGATGAATGATTTTATGATGAATATCTTTGGCCCGTAGTGCAAAGATGAACATGTGTTTAGATGAACATGACCAACTGGTGAATATCTTTGGCCTGTAGTGCAAAGATGAATATTTGATTCAAGATGTATATTGATTGATGTTACAGGGATAAAATATCGATGATTGACTTTTAAATTCATAGATGATAGTAGATTTCATTCTCTACTTAACTCTTCTAATGAATTATTGTTTTCGCTGCAGTTGTTGATCTAAAACTTGTTGTCTATTGTATTCTATTAGATTTTTCCCTATTGAAGACTAAGGATAATTTGTTGTACATTATCTTAGTCATAATATTCTTCTTTGGGGTTAGTTGAGCTCACCCTTTTCCTTTTGTTCCATTTTTTTCTCGGAGATCGAGAATATAAGCGGGAACTAGTCGGGGTGTGGAGTAATGGTTCAAGACAGTTGTTTTAGTAGTCCTCACTATTTTGTGAAATAGTGTATCAATAATTGTAATGAGGACTTATTTGAGTGTGGATATTGTCTAGAAGATAATATTTGTATTTAAACTCATAGTTTATGTGTTGTCGTATTTTGCACGACAATTGTATTAATAAAGTTGTAGTTGTTTCTGTACCATGTATTTGGCGACTCAGAATGGGTGATGTATACCTATTTTGGGGACGTCACAGTTGGTATCAGAGCTTAGGGATATAATCTCTGGCGGAGATCGAGGAATAGAACTAGGAGGGGAGAGACTAGTAAATCCTTCGCTAGTGTGTCCTACCTAAGCTTATTTGTTGGTTGGTCATAATATAGGGGTATTATGTGATTTGTTAATTTGTTAAATTAACCCTTTTTTTATGATAGTATTTGAGAATGTCGACTGAGAATATTAACAGTGGAGTGAATGAGACCGTGGAGACACCTCTAATCATCAACCAGGTTAATGTGATTAGAGATATCCATGTGGTGATTGAGGTATTAAAAGTTGCACTCAAGCTAGTCGCAGAGGTAACAGCTGAGAGTGAGGAAGAAGAGGAAGAAGAGGTACCTAAGGAGAGTTTATTAGAGGTATTATATGATCAAAATGTAGAATTTCAAAATCGTATTCATGAGTTAGAAGAAGCGAAATTTGAAGAACGGCGGTGGTTGTGGAACAAAAGGATGCAACGATTCAAACTTGTGTTACCCGATATGTGATGCTTGAACAGAAGCACTCTTTGGCAGAGTATAAGATGATAAAGCTGGAATCTGAGCTGAAAGAAGAAATAACTGAACGAGTGAGAATGGGTGATGCATGGGTAAAAGCCGCACGACGCGTTGGTATTGTGGAAAGAGATGTCTTATCTAAGAAGAGAAGATTTAACGATGACGGGAGACGTCGTCGGCACTGACCAACACCAAAGAATAAATTCTAGGGAAAAGAACGTACCGCCAGCTAGATGCTACAAATGCGGAGAGGAGGGACATATAAATCAAAACTGTTCACAACCTTCAAGGTATGTTTTAGTTGTGGAAAAGATGGTCACATAGCTTGATTTTTTCTGTAGAAAATTAAGTCCAATTTGGAGCAATGGCACCAAAGGCGGATCTGGAAAAGGCAAAGTCAAGTCAATGGTTCTGGAAGAGAGTTTGTCGTGGCCATCAAAATGCGAGGAACCCGAACGAAGTTAGCACGGGTTAGTTAATTATAAATTCTTACGAAGTTTATACCTTATTAGATATCGGTTCTACCCATTCATTTATCTCTCCTGCTTATATTCAACGTTTAAACTTGACTCTGGAGAAAATTAGACTTTGACCTATCTGTGGAAACTCCATTAGGAGAAACTTTCATCACATCCACTGTTTATAAATCTTGCTTGATTCAAGTTGGCACTATCATATTACCTGTTGATCTTATATCTTTAAAAATTCTTGCATTTAATGTGACCTTAGGGATTAATTGGTCAACCACTCATCATGCCAAAATTGATTGCTTTTGTAAGGTTGTTAGTTTTCATATTCCTAAGCAACCTGTTATTCGAATTTAAGTAACCAAACCATTGAAGTCAAACTCTTTTATATCAAGCCATAAAGTCATTCGTTTATTGAAAAACGGATGTCATGTTTTCTTAGCCCATGTTATGGACTTGAACAAAAATATGTCAGATTTGAATGATATTTCTATTGTTAGTAAATTTCCTGATGTATTTCTTGAAGAATTTCTTGGTTTACTACCAAAGTGTGATATTGAATTTTGTATCGACTTTGAACCCGGTACAAAACCCATTTCTAAAATCTCATGGCTCCTATTGAACTTCAGGAGTTAAAAAATTCAACTGTAGAAGTTTGTACCCGAGCCTCTATCTGGTGACTTCCTTTGTGGAATACACCAAAACCAGACTCTCTGTAGGGGATGCCATATTCGTGTGATAGTAAACTGATAGGTACCATTGTGACGTGCTATCCAAGATTGGGATATGAGTCATAGTTGAGAAACAACCTAAGTCGATGTCGAAATCGTAGCTTTACAGCTTAGTTGGTTATTATCGGAGATTCGTGGAAAGATTCTCTCAAATCGATACTCTATTAACTCAGCTGACTCAAAAAGATACAAAATTCGAATGGAGCGAGGAATGTAGAACTCAACATGCGGCAACGACGTTGGCTCGAGCTGATGAAAGACTACGGCCATACCATTTAATACCATCCTGAAAAAAATGAACGTGGTAGCTGACGTGTTGAGTAGAAAATCGTATGTGGTTACGAGTGCGATATTGTTAACACAAAGACCCATTTCGTATGACTTACAGAAGATGGAGATAGAGTTAAAGATTCCAAGAATCTGCGTGAAGATAACGAATATACGATTAGAATCGACTTTAATCGATAAAGTTAAAACGTTCAAGCTACACACCGGAGCTGATGAATATGAAGAAGGAGGTACAAGAAGTTGTTATTCTAAAAGCGAGAATTGGCAATGTGAGGAAAGCTCAAACCTTCGATTTATTAGTCCATTTTAAATCCTCGATAGAATAGGAACTATGGCCTATAGACACATTTTACCGCCAAGTATGACGCGTGTTCATAACGTTTTTCACGTATCGATGTTACGTAAATATGTGGACGACCCGAACCACATTATTGAGTTAGAACCAGACCAGATAGTAGAAGATTTAACGTACGAGGAGGTACCAGTCAAGATCTTGGATAGGAAGGAGCGTGTCCTACGCATGTCAATTTCGAGGACGAAATTTCATAAGGAGGGGAGGTTGTAAGGCCCCAACTTTTTATAAATAAAGATTTAATTTCTCTAATTATTATTTTGAAATAGTAAGGGGTTGATTTGATTAATGTGGTTAGTTATGGGTAAAATACGCAAATATTTTAAATAAGCAAGTGGTTATAAAATACTTATTGTTATCGGAGAATATTCGTTTGGGTCGTGGAATATTCTTTGCTTTGTCGGAAATATTAAATGCAATGCACGCCTGACCTTGTGTGGGCCCATAAACGAAAGCGATTGGATGAAGAAAGCGGCAATATAAGTTGTTTATAAATAACAGGTATGATTATTCTGAATTATCTTGTTGGAATACCCGTAGTTTAAAACACGATGTCGCATTGTTGCCAAAGATAGCACCAGGTATTGCACCAATTATTGATTTTACGTAAGAAGGCACTACTCAATATTTGTTACGGATAATTCTTGCTCGATATTTTATTTTATTGATTCAATAATTCTTTGCGTTGATTTTTTTTATATTTACATTGTTTCAATAATTGTTACTACTGCAATATTTTCCATTATCGAAGCAATAATTCATATTATCTTAATAATATTATTAGAAAACATTATTGGCAATGTCTAGAAAGTTACATCTAAGGAGAGGTTTAGTCACCCTAATTGCTTGCTACCGATGAGGAAAAATTCTTATTGGAAAGCCCCTCTTTCACAGGAAGCGCACGGTTGTCAATATTGTGATTACGTAATATTATTTGTGAATAATTAATTATTGATTTATATGTTGAGGAAAATATTGATTTTATGTAGATATAGATGGAGAAAATTTTTAATGTGACAATTGTTAAAAATTAATATTTTATCTTTTTCTGATAAAATAATTCATTTAAATATATTATTTTAATAATATATTAATGATGATATTTTTACAATGAATGTGGGATATATGAGTATATAAGGAGGAAGAGTATTTTTGTTGCATTAAATGATTAACACATGTTTTGTGTGTCGGTGGACCCCATTTCTTGACTGAAATTTGATTATAGCCTGTAAAATCGTCCGTTTGTGGATTTCGATCAATTTCTGTTTGGAATTTGGAAAACCTTTCTTCTGCAAAGTTGTAGAGAATTGAATTTCCTATAAAAATACGCGAGATTCGAATTTTCTGATAAAAGGGCTATTTATTATGAATTATTGAAGTTCCGAAGTTCCGAAATAATTAATTTTTGTAAGTTTAAAACATTTTAAATCACAAAAACGTTTTTGGCAAGTTTGGCACATGTGTGGCTGATATGTTTGGATCAATGAGGGTGTGCGTAAGAATTTATAATATATATATATTATTATTATATTAAATTTTTTTCTTTGGTGTTCTAAGCAATTTCCTATAAATAGGGTGCTTATGTTAGAATTGAAAATCACACCAGAAACTAAAGATTTCTCTCTCTTTCTCTCTCTATAATATCGAGCGTATTTTGTGAGTATTTTAGTACTTTGAGTATTGCTATCTGATTGCAAGTTCTTTCAAAGACTATATCCGATATTCTAGTCAAGTCTTATTCTTTCCGAGGTAAGGGATATTATTTTTCTAAAAAATGATATTATTTCTTCAATATCATTATGCCGAAATATTGGTTGGAACTTTTTATCAAATTTGGAACTTTTTCATGTCGGGGTTACTATTCATGGGTTACTATTCATGAGTTACTATTCACGAGTTACTATTCATGAGTTACTATTCACGAGTACTATTCACGACTACTATTCAAGAAGCATGATGATGTTTATTGTGAAATTTCTATCTTTTAGTGTCGGAGTCACTATTCACGTATACGACACTATTCACGTATACGGCACTATTCACGAATACGACACTATTCATAGAAAAATTAAATTTTCTTTTATGTGTCCAAGATTGTTTGTTATAGTTCCTATCTTTGATTGGATCTATGTTTTGGTCTTCATTCTTGAATTTTAATCCACTCTGGTTATTTATAAAGTATTTTTTAACTTGGATTATTTAAAGTACGAATCCTTAATATTTGTTCTTTTGTTTCACTGGATTCGTTTTCTTTAAAATATTTTTCATCATCCTTAGTCCTAAATGATGATATAACTGAATATCTTTGGCCCGTAGTGTAAAGATGAATGATTTTATGATGAATATCTTTGGCCCGTAGTGCAAAGATGAATATGTGTTTAGATGAACATGACCAACTGGTGAATATCTTTGGCCTGTAGTTCAAAGATGAATATTTGATTCAAGATGTATATTGATTGATGTTACAGGGATAAAATATCGATGATGGACTTTTAAATTCATAGATGATAGTAGATTTCATTTTCTACTTAACTCTTCTAATGAATTATTGTTTCCGCTGCAGTTGTTGATCGAAAACTTGTTGTCTATTGTATTCTATCAGATTTTTCCCTGTTGAAGACTAAGGATAATTTGTTGTACATTATCTTAGTCATAATATTCTTTACAGGGCTAGTTGAGCTCACCCTTTTCCTTTTGTTCCATTTTTCTTCTCGAGAGGCGAGAATATAGCGGGAACTAGTCAAAGGTGTGGAGTAATGGTTCAAGACAGTTGTTTTAGTAGTCCTCACTATTTTGTGAAATAGTGTATCAATAATTGTAATGAGGACTTATTTGAGCGTGGATATTGTCTAGAAGACAATATTTGTATTTAAACTCATAGTTTATGTGTTGTCGTATTTTGCACGACAATTGTATTAATAAAGTTGTAGTTGTTTCTGTACCATGTATTTGGCGACTCAAAATGGGTGATGTATACCTATTTTAGGGGCGTCACAGCTGCAATTGTTGAAGGTCCTCATTGTCATCTTTGAGGTGTTCCTGTCTTCCCGATGTTATCACCGGGTTGGTACAGTGTATCTCATTGTGAGCGCCGAGATTAAAGCTGGTCGCATTTGAAACAAGCATTTTCGGGGTTATCACCGAAACTGCATTCCTTGGGGTTATCACCAAGGTTGGTGGCTATTCCCATGGTTGGGACTGAGACTGGATACCTCGGGGTTATCTCCGAGATTAATCGGTCTTCTCCGGTGTGTGTTCCGGTATTAGATCCGCATGCCTCGGGGTTACATCCGAGGTTGGAATTGTTACTCCCAGAGTGGGCTCCGGGGTTGATGCTGAGTTTCTGGTAGTATCCGATATGGATTGTCATTTAGGGTTCCCTCTTAAAAGATAAATCTGTCCTCTTGCAATGTTAGTGACAGTAGTACAGAAAATTTCGAATGTCTACACCTATAGTGCATGGATAATTTGTGGTCATGATACTAATGAATATCCTTGGTTGTAGTGCAGGGATGATGTGGATTATTTATTAAGCTGAGTCTCAGTGATAAAAGTAATGAAAAACCTTTTAAATCATAGAAGATAGTATATTTTATTCTCTACTTGACTCTTCTAATGGATTGCTTGTTCTGCTGCAGTTAAACTTGATGTTTGTTATATTTTATTAGTTTAACACTGTTGAAGGCTAATGATAATTTATTCTGCATTATCTTAGTCATAATATTTCTTACTGGGCTAGTTGAGCTCACCCTTTTGCTTTCATTATTCTCTTGAAATAATGAGAACGTGGCAGGACTAGTCGAGGAATGGAGTGACGGTCCAGATGATAGCATTAGTAGTCCTCACTATTCTTTGAAATAATGTGATAATAAATGTATTGAGGACTTATTTTGAGTTTGAATACTGTCTAGAAGATAATATTTGTATTAAAACTCACAGCTCATGTTCTATATTTAAGGTTGTATTTGTATTCTGTACCATGTATTTGGCGACTCAGAATAGGTGATTTATACCTATTTTGGGGGCATCACAATTGGTATCAAAGCTTAGGGATATGATCTCTGGCTAAGATGTGAGACTAGAACTAGGAGGGGAGAGACGGGGAATTCCTTCGCTAGTATGACCTACCTAAGTTTATTTGGTATTTAATTGGTCGGTAAGAGTATAGGGATAATATGTTACATGTCAATTAACTCTTGTTTTGTGGCAGTATCTGAAATGACATCCGAGAATGTTTAGAATAGTAATGGAGCACAGGAGACCGTTGAGTCTCCACATATCAATAATCAGGATAATATGCATCAGGAAGGCGATAATCCTCATGCAAACAACAACACTGACCAAATGATGAATGATGGAATGTTGAGAAGCTTTATGCAATTCATGCAACATCGAAGTAGAGGCGGCTCTCATCCAAAATGTAGGTGGAAACACTTTGAAACTCTCGGACGGTCACCGCTAAACAGTTCAATTCGAGCCTGGGACCACCGGGTTTATTGAGAGCCAAAACCACTTAAGGCGGATGCGTGGATAAAGTAGATCACCAAGATATTTGATGTCTTGGGATGCTTCAAGGAGCAAAAAGTTCCCTTTGCCACCTTTATGTTGCGAGGAGAAGCAGATTATTGGTGGGAATCGGTAAAGCATACTCAACCTGTCGCACTGAAGATGTCTTGGGAGAAGTTCCAAGAACTATTCAATGACAAGTACTTTCCCGAAAGTATTCGGCACATGAAAGAGGTAGAGTTCATCAAGTTGGAGCAGAACAATATGACCGTGTCGTAGTACGAAGCTAAGTTTGCCGAGTTGTCTCGGTTTGCGTCTCACTTGGTTGATAATGAGGAGAGAATGACGCGGATGTTTCTAAGAGGTTTAAAACCCGAGATACGTCAATATCTAATTTCTCATAAACTGTGTTTGTATTCAGATGTTATAAATAGGGCTCAGTTATTGGAGCGCGATAACGAGTCAACGCAACCAAGAGAAAGCAGTCGGCAAAATGATAATACCAGTGGTAGCAGTCATCGACGTGGTGACAACAAACGTGGAGGGAATCAACATGCCAAAAATGGTAACCACTTAGGTGGTAATCATGGCCAAGATAATAAGAATGGACATTTCAAGAAGAGGAGATTCAACAATGATGGAAAGACGTCAGCACCAACACCTGTTGTTAAGTAAGGAGAACGACCACCTATCATATGCTTCAAATACGGAGGGGAGGGACACATCAGTCCAAACTGCGCGATACCATCCAAAGCGTGTTATAATTGTGGAAGAGAATATCACCTAGCCCAATTTTGTCGTGCACCGAAGACAAGTCCAGTTGGAATGGTGACACAAAATACCGTCCCAGACAAGTCAAAACCAGTAGTTCAAGGGAGAGCTTTTGTTGTGACCTCCTAGAAAGCAAGGAACCCGAACGAGGTCATCACGGGTAAGCTTATCATAAACTCTTGCAATGTGACGCCCCCAAAACAGGTACACATCACCCATCTTGAGTCGCCAGATACAAGGTACTGAATACATATACAACTTAATTATACAACAGTCGTGTGAAATACGACAAAACATAGGCTGTGAGTTTTAATACAAATATTGTCATCTAGATAATATCCACACTCAATGGAGTCCTCATTACATTTATTATCACACTATTTCACAAAATAGTGAGGACTACTAATGCACCATCTAGGACCATCACTCTGTTCCCCGACTAGTCCCAGCTACGTTCTCATTTCTTGAAGAGAACAGTGAAAGAAAGAATGAGCTCAACTAGCCCAGTAAGAAATATTATGACTAAGATAATGCAGAATAAATTATCAATAGCCTTCAACAGTATAACAACTGATAGAATATAATAGACAATAAGTTTTAGATCAAAAACTGCAGCAGAATAAGCAATCCATTAGAAGAGTCAAGTAAAGTATAAAATCTATTGTCTTCTATGATTTAAAAAGTTTTTCATCAACTTTATCGCTGAGACTCAACTTAATAAATAAAATCGAATCATCCCTGCTCCACGGCCAAGGATATTCATATAATCATCAATGGTCATGACTATACCGAATAATCCTCGGTCATAATCATACCAACAACCGTCCCACCAATGAACTACGAGCCAATGAGGACTTTTACCACATCATTCGTCACATTACGGTCATGATTATACCGAATAATCCCTGGTCATAATCATACCAAGTTCATCTATGCACGTAAGCCAAAGATGACTTTCAACATAATATAAACATGAGGATCTCTCTATAGTTTCTCTCTCTAGAGTTTCACTGAATTCGTAAGAAATAATGAAGGAATGAGCTTCTATTTGTAGGAGAATGGACTGAATAGTAACTAATTCATGAACGGTCCAGATTGATTTACTTTTAAACGGACGGACCATATTGGTTTACTATTAAAACTTAAAGCAACGGTCCATACTGATTTACTATTAAAACTTTAAACCAGCGATCCATATTGATTTACAATTATACTTCAACCAACGGTTTGAAAAATTAGCATATGTCCTCATGGAATAATATTGCACCCAAAAATGATTTGGACCAAACAGAAATATATCTTACGGGTGAATAGTACCCCGTGAATAGTAACTCGTGAATAGTAACTCATAAATAGTAACTCGTGAATAGTAACTCATGAATAGTAATTCATGAATAGTAACTCGTGAATAGTACTCCGACACGAAAAGTGTCCCGAATACCCAATTGAATAATATAACCTCCAGACATCAATTATACTAACACAAATAAGTTCAACACAATGGAACTATAAAATTCATCTTTAATCAACACGAACTTATTCATCATTAATATTATAATTCACAATATTTAACAACCGTGTCGTTCCGGAAAGAGGGGCTTTCAGATAAGGATTTCTCCTTATTAGCGCAAATTAGGTGACCAAACCTCTCCTCGATGTAACTTCTTCTAGACATTGTCAATATTGCAAATAATAATATGAATAACTTTGTCGTCTCAATTATTGATTTAATAATATATCATATTATGTAGATGATACTGTAACAATAATTGAATCAATAATATGAGAGATATGATGCAGCAATTACTGTAGCAATAATTGAGTATAACTGAGTGACTTTTCACGTAAGCATCAATAATCAATACCGTGTGCTACTATGCAACCACGCATATTACTGTACTTTTACTACTGGGTAGTTCAATAGTTTTAACGGTAAGACCTCCGCCGTTATTTTTATAGAAAGATATTTTTTGTCGTTTTCTAACTACAACAATACTTCCGTTGTCGGGTCCACCAATGATTGTGACGTCGTACGAATATTCCCTGTTAAAACGAATATTCCCCGACCAATCAAATATTATATAACCACTTGCTTACTATGCAAAATTTGTAAATATTACCAATAACTATAACATTATATCAAATCCACACCATAATATTCAAAAATATATTTCGAGAAAATTATTCTTTATTCATAAAAGTTGGGGTCTTACAACCTCCCCTTCTTATGAAATTTCGTCCTCGAAATTAGGGTACATACCTAGTATGTCGAAGAGATGAGGATACCTTGACTTCATCTCAGATTCTAACTCCCAAGTCATTTCCTCCACATCGTGGTTTCTCCACAAAACTTTGACTTGAGGTATAATCTTGGAGCGTAGAACATGATCCTTTTAATCCAAGATTTTAACAGGCAACTCTTCATACGTTAAATCTTCCTCTATCTCGTCTAGTTCTAGCTCAATAATGTGGTTCGGGTCTTTCACATATTTACGTAACATAGGTATGTGAAAAACGTTATGAACACAAGACATAGTTGGCGGTAAGGCGAGTCTATAAGCCACAGTTCCTACTCGCTCGAGAATTAAAAATGGGCCAATGAATCGAGGATTGAGCTTTCCTCTCTTTCCAAATCTCGTAACTCCTTTCCATGGAGCAACACGTAACAACACATGATCTCCAATATTGAATTCTACGTCCTTTCGATGAAGATCAGCATAACTCTTTTGTCGATCTTATGAAGTTTTTATACGTTATCGGATCGTTTGAATCTTTTCTGTAGTCATACGTACCAACTCCAGTCCCAACAACGTTGCTTCACCCGCCGCATCCCAGCATACTAGAGAACGACACTTTCTCCAATACAACGCCTCAAATAGAGTCATGCCAATACTTGCTTGATAACTGTTGTTGTAGGAAAACTCCACCAACGATAATAACTTGTCCCAACTTCCTTTGAAGTCAAGGACATAAAGTCTTAATAGATCTTCAAGAGTTTGAATAGTCCTCTCCGACTACCCGTCCGTCTGAGGATGATATACCGAGCTAAATCGTAAATTCGTGCCCCTTTCTACAAACTAACCCAAAATCGTGAAGTGAATCTTGGGTCTCGATCAGAAACTATGGATACTGGCATACCATGCAGTCTTACAATCTCATTTATGTATGTATATCTGAGCAAGACGTTCAAGTGTATAAGTTTCTCGATATAGGTAAGAAGTGAAGCGGACTTGGTCAATCTATCAACAATGACCCAAATTGCATCTATGCCTTGAGAAACCTTGGGAAGACCAAAGAATGAAATCCATGGTAATGTGCTCCCACTTCCATTCGGAATTTCAAGTGGTTGCAATGGACCTTTTGGTACTTGATGCTCTACCTTGACTCTTTGACAAGTTAAACACCTTGAGATAAACTTCGCTATCTCTCTCTTCATATTGCTCCACCAAAATGTATGTCAAGATCATGATACATTTTGGTACTCCCGAGATGGATTGCAAGCGGTGTGTTGTGTGCCTCCATCATGATTTTATACTTTAAATCAGGGTCGTTAGGAACACAAAGTCTGGAGTTGACTCGAAGTATTCCTTCTTCATCAATTCTTGCTTCCGGAATAGCACCTTCTTGCACTTTCTTCCTCATACGTATCAGCTCCAGGTCTGTAGCTTGAGCAGCTTTAACTCTATCGATTAAAGTCAATTCTACTCGTATATTCGCCATCATCACATGGGTCCCTGGAGTCCTTAACTCTATCTCCATCCTTTGTAAGTCATACAAAATGGGCCTTTGTGTTGACAACATTGCACTCGTACCCGTATATGATCTTCTACTCAATGTGTAAGCTACTATGTTCGCTTTACCAAGATGGTATTGAATGGTATGATCATAATCTTTCAACAGTTCAAGCCAACGTCGTTGTCACATGTTGAGTTCCTTTTGGGTGAAGAAATATTTGAGACTTTTATGATCCATATAGATCTCCACCTTCTCTCAATATAGGTAATGCCTCCAAATCTTAAGCGCGAGACAACAGCTGCCAACTCTAGATCATGAGTAGGATAATTCCTCTCATATTCTTTGAGTTTCCGAGAGGCATATGCTATGACTTTCCCATGTTGCATGAGAACACATCCTAGCTCTTTGCCCGAAGCATCACTATAGATGACAAATCCCTCTGAGCTAGATGGTATTGTCAGAACAGGTGCTGAAATGAGTCTTCCCTTGAGTTCTTAAAAACTCTTTTCCAACCGAACTTTGTATCTTTTCGAGTCAGCTGAGTTAATGGAGTAGCAATTCGAGAAAATCCTTCCACGAATCTCCGATAAAAACCAGCTAAGCCGAGAAAGCTACGTCCTTGATCATATCGACTTTGGTTGCTCCTACTTTGAATTGCTTCAATCTTCGCTGGGTCAACAGATATTCCATGATTTGATATCACATGCCCAAGGAATGCAACTTCCTCAAGCCAAAACTCACATTTCTTCAACTTGGCATAAAGCTTGTTTTCACGAAGCTGTTGGAGTATCAGCCTCAAGTGTTGCTCATGATCTTCACGGCTTTTGGAATATATGAGAATGTCATCAATAAAGATAACCACAAAGTGATCCAAATATTCCTTGAATACTCAGTTCATCATATCCATGAAGGCAGCAGGAGCATTAGTCAATCCAAAAGACATGAACAAGAATTCATAATGCCCGTACCTAGTTCTGAAGGCAGTCTTTGGAATATCCTTAGTTTTAACCTTCAACTGATGATATCCAGAACGAAGATCAATCTTTAAAAAGAATTGTGCTCCTTGCAACTAGTCAAACAGGTCATCAATGCGAGGTAACGAATATCTATTCTTGATGGTGATGGTTCAATTCTCGGTAGTCAATACAAAGTCGCATACTTCCATCTTTCTTCTTCACGAATAGAACAGGAGCACCCCAAGGAGACGTACTAGGACGAATGAAGCCAATGTCTAACAATTCCTGCAATTGGGTCTTTAACTCCTGAAGTTCAATAGGAGCCCTTCGATATGGGGCTTTTGAAATAGGTTTTGTACCAGGTTCAAGGTCGATACAAAATTCAATTTCACGCTCTAGGGGTAGGCCAAGAAATTCTTTAGGGAATACGTCAGGAAATTTATTAACAATAGAAATATCATTCAAAATTGACGTATTTTTGTTTAAATCTGTGACATGAGCTAAGAAAGCTTGACATCTGTTTTTCAATAAATGAATAGCTTTATGGCTTGAAATGACCGTGATTGATTTTAATGGTTTGGTCGCTTGAATTCGCATAATAGGTTGATTAGAAATATGAAAACTAACAACCTTAGGAAAACAATCAATTTTTGCATGATGAGTAGTTAACCAATCAATCCCTAAAATTACGTCAAACGCAAGTATTTTTAAAGAAATAAGATCGACAGGTAATGTGCGGTTACCGATTTAAATCAAACAAGACTTATAAACCGTGGATGTAATGAAGGTTTCTCCCAACGGAGTTTCAACTGATAAGTCAAAGTCCAATTTCTCCGGGGTCAAATTTAAACGTTGAGCGCAAGTAGGAGAAATAAAAGAATGGGTAGAGCCAGTATCAAATAAGGTATATACTTCACTAGAGTTTATGATAAGCTTACACGTGATAACCTCGTTTGGGTTCCTTTCTTTCTAGGAGGTTACAACAAACGCTCTCCCTTGAACTACCGGTTTTATCTTGTCTGGGACAGGCTTTGATGCCTCCATCCCAGCTGGACTTGACTTCGGTGCATGACAAAATCGGGCTAAATGACCTTCTCTTCCACAATTATAGCATGCTTTGGACTGCTGCGTACAGTTTGGACTGATGTGTCCCTCCCCTCCGCATTTGTAACATACGACCGACGGTCGTTCTCCTTCCTTAACAACAGGTGTTGGTGCTGACGTCCTTCCATCATTACTAAATCTCCTCTTCTTGAAACTCCCACTTTTATTGTCTTGGCCATGATTACCACCGAAGTGGTTACCATTTCTGGCATGTTGATTCCCTCCACATTTGTTGTCACCGCTTCGATGACTGTTACCACTGGTATTTTCATTCTGCTGGCTGCTTTCTCTTGGTTGCATTGACCCGTTATCGCGCTCCAATAACTGAGCCATATTTACAACATCTGAATACAATCACAGTTTATGAGAAATAAGATATTAACGTATCTCTGGTTTCAAACCTCTTAAAAACATTCGCGTCATTCGCTCCTCATTATCAACCAAATGGGATGCAAACTGGGAAAACTCCGCAAATTTAGCCTCGTATTGCGACACGGTCATATTTTTTTGCTCCAACTTGATAAATTCCACCTCCTTCATGTGAAGAATACTTTCGGGAAAGTATTTGTCGTTGAACAGCTCTTGGAACTTCTCCCAAGACATCTTGAGTCGTCCAGTCGAGTACGCTTTACGATTCCCACCGATGTCTGCCTCCCCTAGCAACATAAAGGTTGCAAAAGGAACCTTTTGCTCCTCGGAGTATCCCAAGACATCAAATATCTTGGTGATCTGCTTTATCCATGCATCCGCCTTAAGTGATTTTGGCTCTCCAATAAACTCCGGTGGTCCCAACTCATTGAACTGTTTAGCGGTGACCGTCCGAGAGTTTCCAGTGTTTCCACCTACATTTTGGACAGGAGTTTCTTTGGCCTGATGTTGTACGAATTGCAGAAAGCTCCTAAACATTCCGTCGTTCGCCATTTGGTCGGTGTTGTTGTTCACCTGAGGATTATTGTCTTCCTGTTGCACATTATCCTGAGTATTAATCTGTGGTGACTCCACGATCTCATGTGCTTCATTGCTTATCTAAACATTTTTGCATGACATTTTTCAAACTGCCACAAAATAAGGGTTAATTAATATATAACATATTATCCCTATACTCTGACCAACCAGTTAAATACCAAATAAACTTAGGTAGGTCATACTAGCGAAGGAATTCCCCGTCTCTCCCCTCCTAGTTCTTATCTCACATCTCAGCCAGGGATCATATCCCTAAGCTTTGATACCAACTGTGACGCCCCCAAAACAGGTATACATCACCCATCTTGAGTCGCCAGATACAAGGTACTGAATACAAATATAACTTAATTATACAACAGTCCTGTGAAATACGACAAAACATAGGCTGTGAGTTTTAATACAAATATTGTCATCTAGACAATATCCACACTCAATGGAGTCCTAAAGAGAACAGTGAAAGAAAGGGTGAGCTCAACTAGCCCAGTAAGAAATATTATGACTAAGATAATGCAGAATAAATTATCAATAGCCTTCAACAGTATAACAACTGATAGAATATAATAGACAACAAGTTTTAGATCAAAAACTGCAGCAGAATAAGCAATCCATTAGAAGAGTCAAGTAAAGTATAAAATCTACTGTCTTCTATTATTTAAAAAGTTTTTCATCAACTTTATCGATGAGACTCAGCTTAATAAATAAAATCGAATCATCCCTGCTCCACGGCCAAGGATATTCATATAATCATCAATGGTAATGACTATACCGAACAATCCTTGGTCATAATCATACCAACAACTGTCCACCAATGAACTACAGGCCAATGAGGACTTTTACCACATCATTCATCACATTACGGTCATGATTATACCGAATAATCCCTAGTCATAATCATACCAAGTCCATCTATGCATGTAAGCCAAAGATGACTTTTAACATAATATAAGCATGAGGATGATGACAATTTAATAAAATAGGTTCAAGAATAAATTATAATGATTTATAAGTTAATTTATCCTGAACTCAATAACGCTCAAATTGTCAACATGATCTTCGCTTTAATGCAAGAAAATTCAAGAATGCTTGAAGAATATTTCCATGAAAAGATACTGGATGAAGAGCAAATATCAAGGATATTCCGCTAATTTCATGGAGTATAGAAGCCAAAGCTTTAACCAACTGAGTATAATATAATATATGAAACTGCAAATGGATTTTCACCCGCCATGCGGTAATCCACGTATACAGATCATTTTCACAATTTAATAAGGAATGAATACACAGGATCATTCACCATGCATGTGGTAATCCACATAGACAGGTTATTTCAACAGAATAATAAAGAATGGAATAATAGAAGGATTCACCATGTGTGCGATAGACTGCACCGACAGGTTATTCCCAACAGAATAATAAATAATGGAACCAGTCCGGTAAACGCATGCATGTGATATTCACATAATAATAAATAATGGAACCAGTCCGCCATAAACGCATGCATGTGATATTCCATCAATAATAAAGAACGGAATATTAGAATAATTTCACCATGTATGCGCTACTTCGTATAAATAAGTTATTCCAATAGAATAATAAGAATGGAATAACAAAAGAATTTCACTAAGTATAGGGTATCCCGCATATACAGGTTATTCCAACAGAATAATAAAGAAGGGAATAACAGAAGTTCTCTTCATGAATAAAAAAGAAAGAATACCCCTTATGAGTACAACAAATAATATTCTCTACTTTAGAAAAACTGAATACTGAAGTAGTGAAGTAGCAGAATACTTTTCTTCTTTCTCTCTATAGTTTCTCTCTAGAGTTTCAAAGAATTCAAGAAATAATGAAGGAATGAGCTTCTATTTATAGGAGAATGGACTGAATAGTAACTAATTCATGAACGGTCCAGATTGATTTACTTTTAAATGGACGGTCCATATTGGTTTACTATTAAAACTTAAAGCAACGGTCCATACTGATTTACTATTAAAACTTTAAACCAGCGATCCATATTGATTTACTATTATACTTCAACCAACGGTCTGAAAAATTAGCACATCTCCTCATGGAATAATATTGTACACAAAAATAATTTGGACCGAACAGAAATATATCTTACGGGTGAATAGTACCCTTTGAATAGTAACTCATGAATAGTAATTCATGAATAGTAACTCGTGAATAGTAACTCATGAATAGTAACTCGGGAATAGTAACTCATGAATAGTAACTCGGGAATAGTAACTCGTGAATAGTACTCTGACACGAAAAGTGTCCCGAATACCTAATTGAATAATATAACCTCCAGACATCAATTATACTAACACAAATAAGTCCAACACAATGGAACTATAAAATTCATCTTTAATCAACACGAACTTATTCATCATTAATATTATAATTCACAATATTTAACAACCAGTCGCTCCTGAAAGAAAGAGAGGGTTTTCGATAAGGATTTCTCCTTATTAGCGCATGCAATTAGGTGACCAAACATCTCCTCGATGTAACTTCTAGACATTGTCAATATTGCAAATAATAATATGAATAATCGTGTCGCCTCAATTATTGATTTAATAATATATCATATTATGTAGATGATAATCTTTGTAACAATAATTGAATCAATAATATGAGAGATATGATGCGTGAAATTACTATAGCAATAATTGAGTATAACTGAGTGACTTCTCACGTAAGCATCAATAATCAATACCGTAGTGCTACTACTTATGCAACCACACGACATCGCATTTTTTTACTACCGGGGTAGTTCAACAGCTTTTAACGGTAACACCTCCGTAGTTATTTTTATAGAAAGATATTTTTGTCATTTTCTAACTACGACAATACTTCCGCTGGGGTCCACTTAATGATTGTCTTGCCGTCGCATTTAATATTCCTGTTTAAAACGAATATTCCCGACCAATCGAATATTATATAACCACTTGCTTACTTTGCAAAATTTATAAATATTACTCACAAGTATAACATTATATCAAATCCACACCATAATATTCAAAAATATATTTCGAGAAAATTATTCTTTATTCATAAAAGTTGGGGTCTTACATGCAAAGTCTATACCTTATTTGATACCGATTCTACCCATTCTTTTATTTCTCCTACTTGCGCTCAACGATTAAATTTGACTCCGGAGAAATTAGACTTTAACTTATATGTGGAAACTCCGTTGGGAGAAACCTTCATTACATCCACTGTTTATAAGTCTTGTTTGGTTCAAATCGGTACCCTCACATTACCTGTCGACCTTATTTCATTGAAAATACTTGCATTTGATGTGATTCTAGGGCTTGATTGGTTAACTACTTATCATGCAAAAATTGATTATTTTTGTAAGGTTGTTAGCTTTCATATTCCTAATCAACCTATTATGTGAATTCAAGCAACCAAACCATTAAAATCAATCACTGTCATTTCAAGCTATAAAGCTATTCGTTTATTGAAAAATGGATATCAAGCTTTCTTAGCTCATGTCACAGATTTAAACAAAAATAGGTCAGATTTGAATGATATTTCTATTGTTAATAAATTTCCTGACGTATTTCCTGAAGAACTTCCTGGCCTACCCCAAGAGCGTGAAATTGAATTTTGTATCGACCTTGAACCCGGTACAAAACCTATTTCTAAAGCCCCCATATCGAATGGCTCGTATTGAACTTCAGGAGTTAAAGACCCAATTGCAGGAATTGTTAGACATTGGTTTCATTCGTCCTAGTACGTCTCCTTGGGGTGCTCCTGTTCTATTCGTGAAGAAGAAAGATGGGAGTATGCGACTTTGTATTGACTACCAAGAATTGAACCATGTCACCATCAAGAATAGGTATCCACTACCTCGCATTGATGACCTGTTTGACCAGTTGCAAGGAGCACAATTCTTTTCAAAGATCGATCTTCGTTCTGGATATCATCAGTTGAAGATTAAAAGCGAGGATATTCCAAAGATCGCCTTCGTAAACTGGAGCGGGCATTATGAATTCTTAGTCATGTCTTTTGGATTGACTAATGCTCCTGCTGCCTTCATGAATATAATGAACCGAGTATTCAAGGAATATTTGGATCACTTTGTGGTCGTCTTTATTGATGACATCCTCATATATTCCAAAAGCTGTGAAGATTATGAGCAACACTTGAGGCTGATACTCCAAAAGCTTCGTGAAAACAAGCTTTATGCCAAGTTGAAGAAATGCGAGTTCTGACTTGAGGAAGTAGCATTCCTTGGGATCGTAGTATCAAGTCATGGAATATCTGTTGACCCGGCAAAGATTGAAGCTATTCAAAGCTGGGAGCAACCTAAATCAGTGACTGAAGTATTAAGGAAATAAATATATATTATTAAATATAATAAGTATCAAATATCTATATTGTCCTTGTATTGAAAAAAGAGATTGTTATTTATTGGGCAAAAAATAATGAGAAAACTAAAGTTATATTTAATATTTGAGATAATATTGAAAACTAAGTCATTAATACTTACTTAGAATTCTAAAACATCATATATTAAAGGATAAAAAAATTTCTCTAAAACGTCTTATATCAAGACACGGAGAGAGTATAAAAATACTTATAAGGGCTATTTAATACTTTCAATATGTTTTATTTTATCTATATCTATATTGTCTATATTATAAAGCCTCGATGGGAGGTTGGTGATTTTGGTTCATACTCTCTTTTCTCATTTGTCCCTATAATTTTAGATATATTATTATTATTATTAAATTTTAATTTTATCTTTCAAATTAAATTATAAAATTATTATTTTATCTCTATAATTTACACACGTAACGTATATATACTACCCATACGCTAATAAAACTAGAATATAGGCCCAACATATTTTTATAATTAAATTAAGTAAACTGCATTGAACAAAGACTAACCATCATATTTTTTTCCACCACAAATTCAGTCTGACTATCAAATTAAATCTTAACATAAGAACCAAATCTTTCCTAGATTTACTTGGAATATTTTTAATCACGCCGTACGCTAATCATAAAAAAAGACAAAAATAATCTTCATTAATTAATATTAATACTACTAGATAAGAGAACACTAATAACTTAAAATATGTGCACGAGGACAAAGTAACAGTCTATTTAATTAAAATATTTTTCCAAGTGTTTCCCAACTCATTGTGTTGCTTTTTGTATTATATTTTGTTGTTGACAGCTTCATGTTTTTCATCTAATCTCTTTGCTAATGGTTTTTCTTTTATTTCTTTTATTTGATTCATTCTATTTAATATAACTATATAAGGGAGCAACCGACAGTTTCCAGCAATTACTTTAAGGTGTCGTATGTAGAAAACATATTGATCTTTTAGAGTTTGTTTCGCTATCAAGATTTGCGATGTTTGGAACTTCAAACGCAGTGTTTTAATTTTAATGTGTTGTGTTTGAGGCATAAACGTTGTGTTTGTAAATTAAATAAATTATGTCTAAAATAAATTATTACTAGATGACAAGATTTTCAAGTGCGTTTGAATTTTCAAACGCTCTAAATACCGTGTTTAAATTTTCAAACGCTCTAAACACACCAAACGTTACAAACACTGAGTAATCAAATAGTTCAGTAAATATAATGCCATAACTTGTACATAATTTTAATTTTAAAAAAATTTTATCTTGCTTTTTATAAGCTGAAAAGTCGGCACATCTTTATCAAAAGATATATAATTTTTTGTTTTAATCTAAAATGTCATTTTTATTTTTCAAATGTCTAATGATCAGAGAACTTTCATTTAATGCCATCAATATTCTATTTAATTAATTTGAGCTAGGAGATTTGAAGGGGAAATAACAAATTCTCTTAAAATGAGGTACAATGTCCAAGATGCATCTCTAGTCTCTACATTACAAATGGACTAAACTGGTTAAATTATATCATCATCAGCTGTTGTTGCCCTTCTCTCTTTGGGGTTTGAACCAGTTTGAGTTGTTGTTTTTTTATTATAGGCTTCATTTTTTTGTTATTAATAACAGAAAATTTTGGAAGTAACACAAACTTTACGTGTACTCCCTCCGTTCCTTAATATAAGTTATTTTAGATATGTGCACAAGAATTAAGGAAATGATTGAAAAACATTAATTATACTATCAATTGTCTATAATACCCTTCACCTCACTTATCTCATAAATATGGATCAAAAAATTAGGTTAAATAATAAGGGGCAATTTGGGTAAAATAGTGATCAATTCTCCTAGATAACCACAAACGACAAATAATTAAGAATAACAAAAAAAATCTAAAACGACCTACATATAGGAATGGAGGGAGTAATTAATATGGAGACATTGAATATGGAGTATGAGAGAATGTGTAAGAATTTTGATATATATATAAAGTTTGAATCTTAAGTTCACTCCTTATTGAACTCACTCGAGTTCACTCTCTTTTAGAGACGGACTCGGCGAAGGTTCGGTTATACAACCGTCGTCTATACTTTTAGCGACGGACAACATATAGCGTCGCTAAAAATATAGACGACGGTTGTATGACCGAATCGTAAATGTCCGTCCGTCGCTAAAAATAATTTGGAGCTTCGAATGAGTTAAATAAGGGATGAGCTTAAAATCCGGACCATATATATACTTGAAAAAAGTTTTACACTTATTTTAGACACTTTTCACTTTCAAAGACTTTTGTTGTTCTGACACAAAAATATTGGTTTGTTATTATTAGCTGCCGGAGAAATAATATAATTTCAATCTCCAATAAAAAAATCAAGGCAAAATCACAACTAAAATTTCCATATACTTTTCTAACATAAAATGTACAAAATATTATTACTCCAAGAAAATGTATACTCAAATCTCAACCAAAGGTAAAAGAAAAATCAACTAGAAGATGAAAAATGAGATTGAAATATATAGTTTAGAACTTAGAGCTTCAAAGACAAGTCAAGCTTTAGCGACGCTTCCCGTTTAGTCTCCTTCAATCCGCCACCATTTCCCGAAATATACCCACCAATCTTTTCCTCCGGAAAGAAACTTATTGTACTCCTGACCATCTCAAATCTACCCACACTGCCGCCTCGGGATGATGGATCTGTCAGCACACTCGCCGGGAAATTCTCCACCACTAGCCTCCCGACAGCCGGTTGTTGATCAAAGTGTCGGTAAATGTTGTTGTGTCGGTAAAAACTAGACATATAGGAATTAGAATTAGAATTAGGCTTGTGAATCATTGAATGTGCCTGAATTCCAAGAGACCTATTACAAGAAGCTCCATAAAGAGGAAGAGAAGCCATGTTAGAATAATGGTAAGAGTGTCCGAAAGCCGCCGCGGCTGCCATTAAAGGTTGGCAAAATCTTTGCCCTCTTTTAGCCAAATTCCTCTCCTTTTTGTGAGCATTTTGATGACCCCCCAAGGCTTGTGAACTATAAAATTTTCTTTGACAATAATTGCATGAGAAAATTCTGGACTCGGAATTTTCGGATGGTTTTAGGGTTTCTGGTGAAATTTGGGATGATCCCAAATTCAAGCTATCAATAAGATTGAGCCCTATTTCTTCTCCTTCTAATTCTTGTATGTTTTCTTCTGGATTTGAAGAAATATTGCCTGATGACAATTCTTTCCTTAGTGACTCCATAGGAAGGAAAATTCCAAGCCTTTTTCTTTTGGTGGGATTGTGAAATTTTGTTATGGTAAGCAGAAACAAAGGATTAAAAGGAATTGTGGAAGTTAAAGTTTTATACTATAATATGTGGAAGAAGACTATGTTTACTAAATAGGAAAGTGAGTGAGAGAAAATAGGTACTTAATAGGAACTCTCTAAGTATTACATCAATAATTTAGTAGTCTATAAAGGGTGTAACTGTCATTTTCAATACTTTCAATGCCAGAGTGATATACTACCTCCGTCCCACAATAAATACTTTTTTTTAGGCTTAATATTTTTTCCCAAAATAAGTGATGTGTTAGAACTCCAATACAAATTTTGCAATATTTTGTCATATATGCCCTTATGCATTCAATGGAATTTATTGCATCTTACCATCACTACAATTAAATGATACTCATTAACTCTTCAACTTCAAAGAAAATATATTAAGGATATTTTTGCCATTTTAGCTTATATATTGGTATGTGTGATTTAAATTAAAAAAGCACTTATTATAGAACGGAGGTAGTATTTATTTAGTCGAAGTTATTTAAAGTCAGATTAATTACATTAGTCAAGCTCACATATTTCTGTAAAATGATTCTAAAAGGCCAATTTTCAATGGCTATTGATGATGAGCAATGCGAGATCAATATTTAGGAATAAGAAACATTAAAAATGTAAATTACGCTGAAACGAGTATAAAAGTATTATTAATATTTACTTTGCATCATAAATATTAATTTGCATTATCAATAACACTAAAATTAAGGAAGATAATTTGATTCGAAACCTTATCAAAACTAGGTAAATTTTATTTTCTCTGTTCCTTAATATAAGTTATTTTAGAGGAGTATTTTTATTCATTAATATAAGTCGTTTGAGAATTTCAAGTAAGCATTAATTGCTTAGTTTTCAATATTACCCCAAGTATTAAATATAACTTTGGTTCTCTCACTATTTTCTGCCAAATAAATAACATTCTCTTTTTTTAATATATGAACAATATAGACAATTGATATTATATTTAATATTATACAATTATTTTGTTAATACTTCTGCATAACTCTAAAACGACTTATATTAATGAACGGATGGAGTATTGCATTAGATAATATTTGTGTTAGAATTTGAGTTTAAATTGAAGTGGGTATCATTAACTATTTGAAATGATTCTACATATCAGTGTGTTATATTCCATGAGTAGATTAAATTAAGTATTTGGAAGTTCAAATCCATGGAGTAATAAATGAGAAATTAACTCACAAAGATCGCCCTTGAAAATTGGAAATGATAATAAATATTTGTGTGAAGCCAAGTCCTAATTAGAACTAAATATTAAATGAGTTTATATACATTAAAGTTGCCCTTGGGTTTGGGCCCTAAGGGGCACCCCACTTTTGTGGAAGGAAGATGACCTGGCCAAGGCTTGGTTCGAACCTACACGCGCGCCGTCGCCGTTGATCGGTCGGCCTGGCTCGAGCCACATGGGTTTGGGTCATTGTATATAATTTTTTTGACAAAATTTATTTAAATCTTTGTCAGGAATAAGCATGTGAATGATATTCCTGTTTATATATGATTTGATTATGATATATATGAATGAATATGCAAGTATGCTTGTATCAAGAAAAGTTGTAAAGTCCTTTGATAGATAATAGGAACATATGTACAAGGACTTAGAATGAATTGATCAAATGTGTTAGATTGATCCTACATAAGCAAAACAGTTTTGTAAAGTACTTAAAAAGAAATGATGTACAAGGACTATAAATGTAGAAAGATCAAGCTTGTTATGTTGATCTTATAATGTAATAGATAGGCTTATCTGATTGTCGAGCACTGCACCAGAAATCGTAGTCTGCCAGGAGAGTTAAGGAAAACTCGAGAGCTATCAAGGCAGAATCGTAGTCTGCAAGATAGTAGATCTCGAAGTTCGTAGACTGACAGGAGAGACGAGGAAGGATCGTAGTGTGTCAAGAAGAGCTTCCTCGGAGTCGTAGTCTGCTGAGGAAGTCATGTTCAGAATCGTAGAGACAGCCTGTCTACGAGCCGACCGAGCATCTGCTGAAGCCAAGTCAAGAATCGTAGACTACACTCGGAGTCGTAGAGTCTACTGATCATATTAGAGGCAGAGATCGTAGTCGAGCAAGATCAGATGAAGACAAAAAGCATAACGACAGAAATTGTAGAGTGTCAATATCTGATCTCGGAGTCGTAGTGTCTGCACAGCCGAAGCTTAATCGTAGAGTGCAGAACTAAGGCCCCAACAGATGTGCTCACAACGCCAAGGCTGAATCGTAGAGCAAACACGATTCTCAATAAATAAGCACTCCCAGAATATCCAAAGTATGAAGCCTCTGGTCTAAGCTGCAAAGTTACATCCAACCTGAAGGAAACTAGAGAACACTCAACGAATGACATGCAAGCTAACAGAAGATCTAAGTACCAACCCAATCAGGATTCAGATTGAGTTGTTAAGCCATTCAAGTTGAAGTCTTCCACAAGTTGATCAGAAGAAGACTTCAATCAAAGTAACTGACTGAAGAAAGTCAGCAAGTGTAGTATCTGTCAAGTGAATAGAAGACAATGATCTTGGGATTAACCAGGATCGTAGTGTTTTCCAAACAAAGAAGGAACTGATGGAGTGTACACAAAGATACTGGTCAGCCTATGAAGAACAAGGATAAAGTGATTAAGCATTGGGTCAGTCCATTGATAATAAGTGAATGGGAGATCACAAGGAGAAAGCGACCTGGATACACCACAAATCTGAAGTGTCTTGCTCTTCAGAAGGGGCCAGAACAAGGAGTCAAGCCATCAGTATATGAGAATAGTCGAAGTAAACAGAAGTGTTGAAGCACTACACAAAAGAAGGAAGATGTGTTCTACATTGAAGATCCAATCAACACTCTTCAGGATCGTAGTGTTGTCTCAACCTGTCAAGGAGTAACATTCAATAAGACACTATGATCAGGTCCAAGAAGATATGCATCAGAATTGTAGAGTTCGATCATCTGAAGATTGAAGCATTGACAACGGTTCAATCTGAAGATTGATATTCGAACAGATCATATTAAAAGCATAAATAGAAAAGGACAACCCCTAATTGAGAAATCAGAAGGAAGCAATTAAGTCGACTACTTGCCCGAGACATCAAAGTGACATCTCTGACAGGGTAGGTGACATAGTAGACTGTAGTGTCAGAAAGTCATGTTATGTCACATCTGCAGTCTACACCAAATAACTCGAGATCTGTGAAGCAATTCAAATAGCTTTGAACGGCTATATACCAATGGGAAGATTGGGAAAGAGTATAAATCAACAAAGCTTCAAAGATCAAGAGTTGCTGATGATTGCTATAATTGCAGAATCGTTAAGTTGTTAGAATGTTGTCTTGTTGACTCTACGAGTTCTGCCAGAGCTTTACATGAACAAGTCTCAGTGACAGTGAGACTACGAAGGTGGAAGTGAAGCAGCCTTAGAAGAAGGACTTAAACAGACTAAAGCTTCGCTCAACAAAGATGAGAATGCCACTGAAGATGGCAACCAAGCTGAGAGCCGAGAAGGACAAGAAGAAAACATTCAGAAGAGTGGCAGAGCAAAGAGAAGATCCAGAGAGCCACTCTATGAATCACCATGAACCTAAAGATGAACCAAAACAAGTGTAGAACCATGTCTGCCAACTAGTCAAGAAGGGTTCGGGGAATGGTGATGGTGCATAGCTGAAATCATATGAAGATAAACAGAACAAAATGGATATCAGCTGCACCAAAGAAGATGTGGTCCAGACTCGAAGAAGAATGCAAAGAGGACCACACCAAGCTGCTAAGTACATAAGATGTTCAAGATTAAAGACATCTTAGTAGCTCAACACCAACAAACACCAACATCAACAAGAAGCCAAGGCCTGAGGGGTCCTTGACTAGAGGGACTAAATGAAGTTCCAAGCCTGCTGGGCTTGAAGAGTTCCTAGGGAACTAGAGAAGTTCCAAGGTTACTAGCCTTGAAGAGTTCTTAGTGAGCTAAAGTTCCAAGGATGCTGGCCTTGAAGGAATCTCAATGATTCAGGGTGCTGCCCTTCCTTAGTGGAAATCCTGCTAGTTGAAAGCAAAAGAGTGGATTAGGAGCTTGAGTCTTTGAACCACTTAAAATCCCTTGTGTCTTTTACTTTATGTCATGTAAATTATGTACTTAACTGCTATAACTGCTATGTATGTATTAACTACTTACCACTGAACTAACTCTAAGAATAATGTATGTATGATTATGAATATATCAATGAAGGGGATCTTTACTTATTCTGCTGTGCTTGAAAAGATTCTTATGTTTGTCATATGCTAAATCATTAGCAATACAAAATAAATGAGAAAAGTATTTGAAATTAAAAGGATCTATTCAACCCCTCTTCTAGATATATTATGTGCCTACTGGGAACTAATAATTGGTATCAAAGCAGGTTCTCATGCTATATTCAAAAGCTAATCGCTTTGAGTCTGATCTTAGGCACAAACATTTTTCTAAACTTAGTTTAGTAGTAAGTCACTTATAAATACAGATTAGCTAACACGTTGGAAATATTGTGCACAGGTAAATGTGTATAAACACCTGAAGCTGCTCAGATTGGTCCAGGTTCTTAAAAGCCATTACAACAAGACCAATCCTTGGCCGTAGTCAATATTGTAGTCTGAAGACCAGGCTAGGAAGCTCAAAAGACATCAACAACAAAGAGTCAAACATCCACTAGCCTGAAAGGAGAAAAGGCCATACATGCTAAGAAAGGCTTATCCAGAGAAAAAAAACTTCTCAAATATGTATTTGGCCGACCAACAGCTGGATGCAAACCTTGTGGACTCAAGGATGTCAAAGAACTAAAGATGCCAAGACACTCTTAGCCTGCATCTTCAAGATCATGATTGATTGATTGAAGGACAACTGGAGCAACAAGCTGTCAGAAGCAAATGGTAAAGTATGCACATTAATGCCTAACCTCAGTATATCTAAGTTAAATTACTGTTAAGAAACTGACAGTAGAAAGGTACGGTTCCTCAATAATATAAATATGTACATCATGTTGCACCACCTTATGCACTATAACAGTATTCTATCAAGAGACCATACTTTACCTAAAAAGGGGAAGAGAGAAAGTACAGTGAGGTTGGAAACTCAAATGCTAACAAACTTTCTCTCCATCCAAGCTTTAGGTTGAAGATAACATCTTGAAAGAAGTCTGAAATAGGTCATAAGCATATCAAGGTTTAACTAATCTTAAATGGAGTAATCTTTGCTGAAGATAACATCTTTGCTAACAAACTTTCTCTCCATTCAAACATATGTTCTAAGTTTTTGATAACACATAGAGAATGATCAGTTCTACAAGAGTATCTTGAAGATTCGTAGAAACTGATCACCTCCATGAATCAACTAGATGCAAATAAGTGATAGAGTTGATTCTCACTCTGTGAACATTTAAACTCTGTGAACATAACCAAGCAAATGATGAAACCATCAAAGAAAAAGAGTGTTTTATTAAAATGGCTAATCTTACACACACTTATCATCATGCATCTCATAATATAATATCTAAATTAGTTACATGTATGAATATGATTGATGGTGATCAGTATGATGATAATTCTAATATATGAGGAATAGGGATTTTAAAGGCTAACCTAGCAGGACCCATTCAACTATGGGTACCAAAAATAGAAATATATCTAACCTGCAGGCACTTGGTCTATCTGACCACACTAAGGAATGATGAAGCAGAAAACTTCAGTCAAGAAGATTCAACCAGCAGAAGGCTTAAGATTGTTCAGAAATGATTCTGATAAAATTCCTATATGTCAAAGCCTGTCCTTGAAGACCTGCTGAGCTAATCTGAATGAAGCTCACATAGCTGCTGATCTTTATATGGAAGCAGTCCATTCAATCTAAGATGAAAAGGGTCTTATGTGCTCAATAATGCAAAACATGTCATATGAGAATAATCCTCAAGGAAGCTCACATCAGAGGATCATCGAGCATCAATCATGAGGAACTCATTACGGGAGCAGAACTCCACAAGTACACACTGACAAGGAAAACTACGTTCGTAGTGCTGTCAAAGTATCATAGAATGATCAATCCTAAAGATACCCATTTCTACGATACAAGCAGATTTAATGACTTCAGCCAGAATGAGATATGCAAGGATGCATTCTGATACAGATAAAGAAGAAGAACTTATGTCTCTCTGAGAAGAAAGTATCAACTATGTGGGAGTAGTGATCTGCTAACAGAACAACATCTCTAAAACAGTAGAGACATACTATGATGCAATGTGCTAGTTACAGAGTCCCAAAACTTTGTGACTGACGAACCAAATGAAGATCCATAGTCAGTAAGAACGTCTCAAAATGTACTACTGTAACAATATAGAATTTTAATTTGTAATTTTAAATATTTATTGAATTATATAAATATTTAATGGATGTATTTATTGTTGAATAAATATTTGTTTAATTTGATTTGATTTGATTTGGTTAATTATTTGTTTAATAAATAATTAATGGGCTAAGGAAATTAATTATTATGAGATAATATTCTAATTTAATTTAATAATTAAGTTAGAGAGTGTATAATGATTAAATGATTTATTCAATAAATTGTTATTATAATTAATTAAATTAAGTATGAAAACTTAATTAAATAAAGTGTGACAAATAACTATATTATAAATGAGTTATTAAAATAAATTAAAGGAGTTTAATTTAGTTTTGCCAAATAAGGCTTAAAGATATTAAGTATTTAATTTTTAAAGGGTTTTGCCAAACGGAGCCTTATGGCTTTTGGATTTTTGATTTTTGAATTATTAATAATATAAATAAAATAAATAAAAAAATAAATAAGATATATTTATAATCTATACGTTATATTTTGTAACTGATATTAATTATTAGGCTTATTACAGCCATATCAGTTTCTTTTTACGCATTTGGTTATCAGTTGGGTTTTGTTTACGCTCTAGTTATTTGCCAAGTCTGAAAAGAATTTTTACAGAATAGAGAACATTAGAGAGAGTTTGAGAGAGCCTAAGAGAGAATCAAGAGAGAAAGTTCTAAGTTTTTTCAAGCTATTCGCAGTGGTTAACAAGGATTTCTTAAGTATGTTACATAACCTTAACATATATGATTTATGCCATAATTTCTAAGTCTTTGTGTTCTTGAATTTCACTGTGTATAAAGTTTTTACAAAATTGTATGTAAACCATATTTTTATAATTGGTTATGAAATTATTTGTAATTGTAATTGTAATTGTTATATATATATATATATATATATATATATATATATATATATATATATATATATTATGGCGCCCCCAAAATAGGTATACACCACCTATTCTGAGTCGCCAAATACATGGTACAGAAACAAATAAAACTTCAGTAATACAATTGTCGTGCAAAATACGACAACACATATACTGTGAGTTTGAATACAAATATTGTCTGATAGACAGTATACAAACTCAAAAGGAGTCCTCATTACAATTATTGATATACTATTTTACAAAATAGTGAGGACTATTAAAACAACTACCCTGAACCATCACTCCATACCCCGGCTAGTTCCTGCTATCTTTCACCTCCTGAGAAGAAAAATGGAACAAAAAGGAAAATGGTGAGCTCAACTAGCCCAGTAAAGAATATTATGACTAAGATAATATACAATAAATTATCATTAGTCTTCAACATAGAAAAATCTGATAAAATATAATAGATGACAAGTTTTAGATCAACAATCGCAATGAAACAACAATCCATTAGAAGAGTCAAGTAGAGAATGAATTCTACTATCTTTAAGATTTAAAAGTCCATCATCAATATTTTATCCTCAGAACATCAATCAATATACATCTTGAATCAAATATTCATCTTTGCACTACAGGCCAAAGATATTCATTTGTATCACCAGATGGTCATGTTCATCTCAACACCTGTTCATCTTTGCACTACGGGCCAAAGATATTCATCAGTTAATCATTCATCTTTGGGAAATACGTCAGGAAATTTATTAACAATAGAAATATCATTCAAATCTGACGTATTTTTGTTTAAATCTGTGATATGAGCTAAGAAAGCTTGACATTAAACGAATAGCTTTATGGCTTGAGATGACCGTGATTGATTTTAATGGTTTGGTCGCTTGAATTCGCATAATAGGTTGATTAGGAATATGAAAGCTAACAACATTACGAAAACAATCAATTTTAGCATGATGAGTAGTTAACCAATCAATCCCTAGAATCACATCAAATGCATGTATTTTTAAGGAGATAAGATCGACAGGTAACGTGCGGTTAATAATTTGAATCAAACTAGACTTATAAAATAGTGGATGTAATAAAGGTTTCTCCCAACGGAGTTTCAACAGATAAGTCAAAGTCTAATTTCTCCGGAGTCAAATTTAAACGTTGAGCGCAAGTAGGAGAAATAATAGAATGGGTAGAACCGATATCAAATAAGGTATAGACTTCACTAGAGTTTATGATTAGCTTACATGTGATCACCTCATTCGGATTCCTCGCTTTTTGGGAGGTTACAACAAATGCTCTCCCTTGAACTACTGGTTTTGTCTTATCTAGGATGACCTTTGATGCATCCATCCCAGCTGGACTTGACTTCAGTACACGACAAAATCGGGCAAGGTGACCTTTTCTTCCACAATTATAACACGCTTTGGACTGCTGTGTACAGTTTGGACTGATGTGTCCCTCCCCTCCACATTTGTAACATACGACCGACAGTCGTTCTCCTTCCTTAACAACAAGTGCTGGTGCTGACGTCTTTCCATCATTATTGAATTTCCTCTTCTTGAAATTTCCACTTCTATTATCTTGGCCATGATTACCACCGGTGTGGTTACCATTTCTGGCATGTTGATTTCCACCACGTTTGTTGTCACCGCTTCGATGACTGCAACCACTGGTATTATCATTTTGCTGGCTGCTCTCTCTTGGTTGGGTTGACTCGTTATCGCGCTCCAATAACTGAGCCCTATTTATAACATCTGAATACAAACACAGTTTGTGAGAAATTAAGTATTGACGTATCTCAGGTTTCAAACCTCTTAGAAACATCCGCGTCATTCTCTCCTCATTATCAACCAAGTGGGACGCAAACCGGGACAACTCGGCAAACTTAGCTTCGTACTGCGACACGGTCATATTTTTTTGCTCCAGCTTGATGAACTGGACCTCCTTCATGTGACGAATACTTTTGGGAAAGTACTTGTCGTTGAACAGTTCTTGGAATTTCTCCCAAGACATCTTTAGTGCGGCAGGTTGAGTACGCTTTACCGATTCCCACCAGTAATCTGCCTCTCCTCGTAACATAAAGGGGGCAAAGGGAACCTTTTGCTCCTCGGAGCATCCCAAGTCATCAAATATCTTGATGATCTGCTTTATCCACGTCTCTGCCTTAAGTGATTTTGGCTCTCTAATAAACTCCGGTGGTCCCAGCTCCTTAAACTATTTAGCGGTGACCGTCCGAGAGTTGCTAGTGTTTCCACCTGTATTTTGAATAGGAGTCGTTCTCACCTGATGTTGCATGAATTGTATAAAGCCTCTGAACATCCCATCGTTCATCATTTGGTCAGCGTTGTTGTTTTCCTGAGGATTATTGCCATCCTGATGCACATTATCCTAGGTATTGATCGTTGGTGACTCAACTGTTTCATGTGCTTCATTGCTTATCTCAACATTTTCGGATGCCATTTTAAAATACTGCCACAAAACAAGGGTTAATTGACATGTCACATATTATCCCTATACTCTGACCGACCAAATAAATTTAGGTAGGTTATACTAGCGAAGGAATTTCCCATCTCTCCCATCCTAGTTCTGCTCTCACATCTCAGCCAGGGATCATATCCCTAAGCTTTGATACCAACTGTGATGCCCCCAAAATAGGTATACATCACCCATCTTGAGTCGCCAAATACATGGTACATAATTTAAATACAAACTTCTTTTATACAGTACGATAAAACGTAGCTGAGAGTTTCAACACAGATAATGTCTCGTAGAGAGTATCCAAACTCAAATAAAATCCACATTACAATTATTATCACACTATTTCACTAAATAGTGAGGACTACTAATGCAAATAGCTGGACCATCACTCCGTTCCCCGACTAGTCCTAGCTATATTCTTATTTCCTGAAGAGAACAATGAAAACAAAGGGTGAGCTCAACTTGCCCAGTAAGAAATATTATGACTAAGATAATGAAGAATAAATTATCGTTAGCCTTCAACAATGTTAAACTGATAAAATATAATAAACATCAAGTTTAACTGCAACGAAACAAGCAATCCATTAGAAGAGTCAAGTAGAGCATGATATATACTATCTTCTATGATTTAAAAAGTTTATCATCAATGTAAGACCCCAACTTATTATAAATAAAATCAAATTTCCTCTATTTATTATTGTGAATAATAAGGTATTAATTTGATATAATACTTTGGTTATGGGAGAAATGTGCAAATTTTACAAAATAAGCAAGTGGTTATAAAATATTCATAGTTGTCGGGGAATATTCGTTTGGTCGTGGAATATTCTTTCTATCATGGAATATTCGTACGACGGCGTCATCATTTGTGGGCCCCATAACGGATAACGGTCGGATGAAGTAAATGACAAATTTGAGTTTTTACAAATAACGGCGTAATGGTTACCGTTAATACTATTGGAATATCTGGTGGTTAAAATACAATAACACGCGTGGTTGCACACAGTATTGCATAGTATTGTTGAATTATTGATTCTTACGTAAGAAGGCACTACTTAATAATTGTTATAGTAATTACTGTTCAATATTTTATTTTATTGATTCAATAATTGCTGCGTTGATATTTTATATTATTGTTGTTCAATAATTGTCACTGCACAACATCTCCATTATTAGATCAATAATTCATATTATTTGGAATAATATTATTAGATAGCATTATTGGCAATGTCTAGAAAGTTCTGTCAAGGAGAGGTTTGGTACCTAATTGCTGGCGCTACCAGATAAGGAGAAATCGTTATCTAAAGCCCCCTTTTTTACGAACCCGCTTAGTTGTCATTATTGTGATTCTGTAATATTATTTGTGAATAATTAATTATTGATTTATATGATAAGAAAATATTTATTTGATGCGGATATAAATGATGGATTTATTTATGTGTTTATAAATGAAGGAATTAATGTTGAGGTGTTTTATCAGTATTTTGTCGAATTGGAAGTATTTAAAAATCATCCGTTTGTGGATTTCGGATATTTTCTGTATAGAATTTGGAAAAACTTTCTTCTGCAAAGTTGTAGAGAATTCGATTTCGTGTGGAATGGACATAAAATTCATATTTTTCTGATAAACGGGCTATTTTCTATGAATTACTGAAGTTTCGGAAAATAAAATGATTTTTATTAATTTATGGGTGGGACCCACTTTTGTGATTTAAAGCATGAGGGCTGCTGGGATTTTTCAATAGTGGCATTCTGGTCCTTGATGGCTAGCATGCATAGAATGAAGAATAAATAAAATATTATTTTATTATTTTAGTCTCCTATGGCGTTCTAGCATTTTCCTATAAATAGACGCTTAGGTTAGAATTAAAAATCACACCAAAAACAAGTTTTCTTTCTCTCTATATTGTCGAGCGTATTTTAGCAAGTATTTTGATACTTTGAGAGTTGCTATTCAGTGCAAGTTTCTGTCAGCATTATATCCAAAATTCAGTCAGAAGTACGGTTATTTTGAGGTAAGGGGTGTTATTTTCTTCTTAAATGATATTATTTTCTTCAATATCATTATGCCGAAATATTGGTTTGAACTTTTTATCAAATTTTGGAACTTTTTGTGTCGGGGTTACTATTCACATATACGACACTATTCACGTGATAGGACCACTATTCACGATATCTGAACTTTATTCAATAAAAAAATAAAATTTTCTTCTTTTTGTCCAAGATGTCTATTATGGTTACTATCTTTGATTGTATCCATGTTTTGATCTTTATTTTTGAATTATGCTTCAAAATTGGTTATTATGGAGTATTATTGATCTTGAATAAACTGTGATACAAATCCCTAATATTTGTCCTTCCGTCTCCTCACCGATTCGTTTTCTTTAAAATATTTTTCATCATCCTCGGTCCTAAATGATGATATTCTTTGAATATCTTTGGCCCATGGTGCAAAGATGAATGATTACCTAATGAATATCTTTGGCTCAGAGTGCAAAGATGAACATGTGTTGAGATGAACATGACCAATCGGTGATACAAATGAATATCTTTGGCTCAGTGGTAAAAAGATGAATATTTGATTCAAGATGTATATTGATTGATGTTCTGAGGATAAAATATTGATGATGGACTTTTAAATCTTAGAAGATAGTAGAATTCTTTCTCTACTTGACTCTTCTAATGGATTGTTGTTTCCGCTGTAGTTGTTGATCTAAAACTTGTTGTCTATTATATTTTATCAGATTTTTCCCTGTTGAAGACTAATGATAATTTGTTGTATATTATCTTGGTCATAATATTCTTTACTGGGCTAGTTGAGCTCACCCTTTTCCTTTTTGTTCCATTTTTCTTCTCAGGAGGTGAGAACATAACAGGATCTAGTCGGGGTATAGAGTGATGGTTCTAGAAAGATGTTTTAGCAGTCCTCAGTATTTCTATAAAATAGTGTTTGAATAATTGTAATGAGGACTTATTTGAGTGTGAATATTGTCTAGAAGACAATATTTGTATTTAAACTCACAGTATGTGTTGTCGTATTTTGCACGACAATTGTATTATTGAAGTTGTAGTTTTCTTTCTGTACTGTAACGCCCGAGAAATTCGGATCCTTTGTAAAAAAAATTGAAAGAATTAAATAATGAATAAAATAATATTATTTGTTATTATATGTGTTAATAAGATGTATGACGTTCTATAACCTAGAAACGTCGGAATATCATAGTATTCGAACCATGTGAGAGAATTAAAGTGTTTGAATTTCCAAGACGAAAATAAATGTTTTTCGAGAGAGTTTACGAAAAACACTATTCACCGTTTATCGCTCGAGAATTATTTTTGAACTTTCGAGAATTACGTAACGTTAGAATATCAAGGCGAGATGGATTATGTAATAATAATCTAAGTATGGAAAACGTAATATTTTGCATGTGGACTTAAATTGAGAATGTATGTATTAAAAATAATGAAATGAATCGGTGGATATTGTATAAAGATCAAGTCCAATATGTATAAGGTGTAAACTTATGTGGGATTTATTATCAAGCCCAATTATGTAGTTAATGAAGCCCAACTTGATTAATGCAAGCCCAACAAGGAAATTAGCTAGATTAATTAGCAAACCCAATGAATTGAACATGATCCATGGGGCAATCCAAGTGCAAGTGGGTAGACTTGATGGGCAAACATCTTGTGTGGTGACCAAGAGTTGTGGTGGTCAAGTATTATGAGTGATGAGCAAGATTACTTAGTGGCTAAGCAAATGAATAGTAAGGAAGTTAGTTTAAGGAGGTGGGATGACATAATGACCATAATGCCCTAACCTTGTATTGCCTATAAATAGAAAGCTTTCATTTCATTATTTGGTTGATTAATTTCATCCAACAACTCTCTCTCAAAGCAGCTTATTTGTTAGAGCCCATAAGCACTTATAAGCCCTTTCAACTTTTGTTAGATTTTGCAAAGAGAAGTGAAGTAATCATCTAAGGTAAATGATCTTGTCTTCTTCATCTCTATAATGGTAGGTTGATAAGAGAATTGTAAACTAATGAACTTATATGTTAAGAACATAAGAGAAGTTGATAAGCAATGGAGCTAAGCCGAATAAGTCATAAGGAAATGAAAAATCATGTAGTAAGAAATTGTTGTTATGAACTTATAGATAAGCCATAACCAAATTGGACTATAAATTTTGTAATACATAAGTTGAGATGTCTAGATAATGGAATGAATGTGTTTAGAATGATAAACAAATCACTAGTAATAACATTTTGTCGGAATTCACACGGTTGGACGATAATCGTCGAATTCGTTAAATTCTCGAAAATATTTTGTGTTTGGCATTGGAGACGTTGGTTTTCAATGGAGACAAGTCATATTTGGTGTTATAGAGTTGCGGGCTCGAAAATGGCCGGATTTCGACTTAGAAACGAAGAACGCGGCGTTGAACGTCATATGAACGTTTATCGTTTTCGTTAAAATGAACCAATAGGTGAAATTTTAGCAAACGAAGTAAAATAGATAAAATTCTTGCATGAACGGATAGAGTACGTAATTTGTGACCCGTAGGCTATTGAACGAGCCAATTCGGACTTATAACGAAGAAGTTTCTGAGTCAAGGAATCTCAACTTTTGAAAAATCATCCAAAGTGTCGGTGCATGAGCTAAGCGCCATGATTACAAAGACAAGGCAAATAATCCCGTGCTTGCACGTAAAGTGGCCTTGAACACTGCAAACTCGCTACATAAACATGAGAAATAATGATGAACTCATGGCCATGCGCCGAAGTTCGATTTTTGAGGAGTAAGTGCGCGGCCTTGAAGAGACGGCACCAAGTAAATAATCAGTGACTACTAACTGACCTCATAACTTAGATGATGATAAATGTTTACAAATTAAACATGAAGAGTATTGGTTAAGCAATTGAATAAAAATCTTAATGAAACATTTTTAAGACATATTAAAACCTTGAGTACGAACACTTAGAGTTACGTTAAGTCATTTACTTATGAACGTACGAATGACGTAATGGAAAGCCGGAACCTATAATAACAAATCTAATACATAGTTAGATTGAGAAGAAGGGTAAGATTCTTTAAGAACCATATGTAATCATTCTTGACCTAATGATCTATGTTATGCTATCATGTAATGTAGAGACCCTAAAGACGTAAAGTGCACGTGTTATAAATTGTAGCAGACGTTAAAAGGCAAGTACTCTAACCCTTGTTCCAGTTTGATCTGGACAAGTCTTTATGATTTATGTATTCTTCGCATGAGTTAGTATCTAAGGAATGTCAAAGCCAATCATTTCAGCTAGACGTATGCTATGTTATTCTATCAAGTGTTGATAAGGATTTACCAAACTAATATTGTTGTGGTTTTCAAAAGTAGATGGAGTATGCTAAAATGTTTTGACGTCAAACGACAGGCACATGAAGTTGCCACAACTTAAACGTATATACGTTTAATGAAAGTAGTGTTGATCAACAGAGAGTACTATAGGTTGATCACCTAGACGTCTTTCAGTAAGATATCTGGGACTTACGGACTTCGTGCCGGGATGTCCTTTTTAAAGTATTGATGAAATGCTTACGGTCTTGAACCGGAGTCGATGTTTTACTAAATATTGTTATTTTAAAACGTTTTGAATGAAAAGAAGTGCTATTTTGAATTATCGATAGTACTTCGTAACTATTGTTCAGTTATTGAAGATATATGATTCCTATGTTTCAAGCATCCTATTTTCCTAAAATTTTTGTACTTGCTGAGCTAGTTAGGCTCATCCTTGCTTGAACCATATGAACGCAGCTAAGACAGAACAGACCGATGGATCCGGCAAGGATAAAGGGAAGGCGAAGGCGAATCCTTAGATTACTTTTGTAATAGTATAGTTTTGTACGAAATATTATTTGTATTATGACAAAGACAATGTATTGGTTGTAAAGAACCTGGGGTATGTAAATATTCTTTTGATATATATATAAGACATATCCGTTCTTTTGAGGCATTTCAATTGAGTGTTTATGTGAACTGTAGCACCGTGTAGCACCATCTATCGGGTTGGAAGATACCCGGATTTGGGGGCGTCACAGGTTCGTATCAAAGAAATAGGTTATAAAACTTAAGGGTGGAAATAAAACCTTAAGTCATAACCTTAAGAAAAGTCAAAGAAAAAAAAAAGACGGAAGTTAACCTTGTAAAAATGCATCATATATGTTATGTGTTTTTATTATATTGACGTTTACTAATCAACTTTGTGTGTTGTTGTAGATGTCAGGTGAAAATAGGGATGTACAGGTAGTCAATGAAGGGTCGGTAAACCAGATAGAAATCATACCGAACCCATAGCAGCAGATCCTGAGATAGTTGTGGTGGAGTCTGGAGACTCCGAGAGTTTAAACCTCATGTCCATTTTTGACGGCATGTTGGAAGAAGAAGTAGAGGTAATATCCTTCAATCCAGTGGCTATAGCAGTAGAGATAACTCCAGGGGAGTCGATGATGTCACTGTTCATGTCAGTGATATATAAGAATGTACATTACTGTCATGAGGTCAAAGAGCTGAAGGCGAAGCTCCAAGCGGTTATAGAGGACAAGACGGACGTGGAATCCATGTGGGAACAGGAACATGACGAGAGAGTTTTTGCTAAGGACAAGGTCCATGAGCTAAAACAGGAGGTCTTTGAGCTTAGGAGCGAGCTAAAGACCAAGAAACAGAAGATATGGAGAATGTCCTATATTCATAGGAGTTCTCATGAGGATTTCCATTCTGAGGTGTAGCCGGGTATCCTGTAGAGATAGGCGGAATCTGCGATACTATCACCGTGATATTATTGCCGGTCTTGCCAAAGCAGATTTTGAGAATGCCTTAAGGCAGATATGAACAAGTAGTTGCTAAAGTAGTTAGATATGTACATATTTGTGTATCTAGTAGTGACGTAAAGCCCTCTTTTGTATAATCAAGGGTAGCCTTTTGTAAATCCCAATTTTTGGAAAGCAATAGCGGGAAAGTAATGTATCCAACTTAGGCTGTTTTATGTAACCGATGTAGTATTATACTACGATGAATTAATATAAGTTTCCATTTTTGAAAAATGTTGAGTAATGAATGTTTAAGTTATTGTTTAGCATCGATTAATAACTAACTGACAGGAAATGAATAATAACGAAATATGTGTTTATTGTAACAGCAAAATGCCGCCCAGAAGAGTACCCTGTAACCAAGGTGAGAACACGAATCAATCGGAGGGAAGTCCGGTTAACCCCATGCAGGAATTTTTAAACCTTTTAACCGCATGCACGTTTAACCAAATCAAGGGCTAATATCCCGTAGAATCACGGTGTAGTACGAACTACTACATTTAAGGACTTTAAGAGTGTGGGTCCGTCGGAGTTCAAAGGAACTACGGACCCTATCAAAGCCCAAACGTGGGTTAGGGAGATTGAGAAGGCATTTGTAATAGCAAATATCGACGAGGCCCAAAAGGTTGCCTTTGCAACTTACTTGATGAAGGGAGAGGCCAACTTTTGGTGGGAGGCCAATCAGGCAAGGCCTGGAATAGATGTAATAATGTGGGTGAGGTTCAAGGAAATATCCTACGAGAACTACTTTCCCACGAGCATGCAGGGAAGGATGGAGATGCAATTTCTAGATTTAAAACAAGGGGACATGACGGTTCCCCAGTATGCCGCCAAGTTTAATGAACTGGCAAGGTTCGCTCCACATCAAGTGGATACCGAGGTGAGGAAAGCTCGATGATTTGAGCAGGGCTTGAAACCCTGGCTCTATAATCATATCTCTGTTTTCCAAAGTACTTCCTTTTGGATTGTGTTAGAGAAGGCAATAATTGTCGAAGGTGGTAGCGAGGCGTTGAGCCAATACCACAAGGACAAGAAAAGCAAGGGGAAGGTGGATGGAGGAGTGAAGGTTGAAGGTACCAGCGGGAGTGGCGAAGGGTATAAGAGGAAAGTGAGTAGTTCGGGGAATCCCGACGTGAAACTCAGGGACCTGAAAAGGAAGATGGAGGCGTACAAGACCTGCGGGAAGACTCACTTAGGAGTCTGTCTCAAAGGTAAGGCCGTATGTTATAACTGCGGACAGGAGGGGCATATTGCGCCAAACTGTCCAAGCCCGAAGAAGAATCATGGGTGCTTTGTATGTGGGTCTATGGACCACATGGCATAGAACTGCCCAAAGAAGGGGACATACGGGAATAAGGGTGCCAATAGTGGTAAGTTAACTATTGGGGGTCCAGCGCAGCCGGGTAGGTCGATGGCCCGTACCTTTAATATGACCGTCCAGGATGCGATGGCTTTGGGGGACGTAGTTGTAGGTATTATTCCGATCAACAACTTAAATGCATAACTGCTGTTTGACTCGGGTGCTACTTGTTCGTTTATCGCATGCGATTTTGCTAGACGACTAAGACTACTTCCCGAAAAGTTGCCTATACCTTTGATCATTAAGGTAGCAAATGAGGAGATAATTCCTGTTGAAGATATTCATAAGAATTGTTACGTAGACATTTGAGGTTGTAAATTATCGGTAGATTTGATACCGATAAAGTTAGGAGAATTCGATGTAATTCTCGGAATGAATTGGTTGATAAATCATGGGGCAATAATAGATTGTCAAAAGAAATGCGTTAATATTAAAACATCAATTAAATCTCATGTAATATTTTACGAGAATAAATCGCCGGGACGTTCATGTTGTCTTACCATGACACAAACTAGGTTATTTGTGTCATGTGGTTGATACCCAGAGAGTGGTAGCGACCATGGAACAAATATCTATAGTGAGTGAGTTCATGGATGTATTTCCAAGTGAGTTACCGGGTCTTCCGCCGGATAGGGAGACCGAATTCGTAATAGACATTATGCCAGGAGCGGCACCAGTTTCCAGGGCACCGTATCGTATGGCGCCAGTGGAGATGAAGGAGTTGATGGTACAGCTGCAGGAATTATTGGACAGGAAGTACATTCAACCGAGCGTTTCGCCGTGGGGAGCACCGATTCTGTTTGTCAAAAAGAAGGACGGATCGTTGAGACTTTGTATGGACTACCGAGAGTTGAACAAGTTAACGATAAAGAATAAGTATTCATTGCCCAGGATCGATGATCTTTTTAATCAGTTGAAGGGGGCAAAATATTTTTCTAAAATAGATTTAAGGACGGGGTATCATCAGCTGAAGGTTAGGAATGAAGATGTGCTAAAGACAACATTCAGAACTCGGTATGGTCATTACGAGTTTCTGGTGATGTCATTTGGGTTGACTAATGCACCTGCTGCATTTATGGACATGATGAATAGAGTGTTCAAACAATATTTGGACAAGTTCGTCGTGGTGTTTATCGATGATATTCTAGTCTATTCTAAGATGCCAGAAGATCATGCTGAACACCTGAGAATAGTATTGGATACACTAAGGAAGGAGAAGTTATATGCGAAGTTCATTAAGTGTGAATTTTGGTTAGAGAGGGTATAGTTTTTAGGTCATGTTATTGACCACGAGGGGATTTTAGTAGATCCAGCGAAGGTGGAAGCCGTGATGAATTGGGAACAACCAAAAATGCCGACCGAGGTACGGAGCTTCTTAGGGTTAGCGGGTTACTATCGGAGGTTCATTCAGGACTTTTCAAAGATAGCTACTCCGTTGACTAACTTGACGAGGAAGACAGTGAAGTACGTATGGACTAAGAAATGTGAAGATAGTTTTCAAGAACTAAAAAAGAAGTTGAGTGAATTGCCTGTTTTGTAATTACCCGATGACACAGGAAATTTCGTAGTTTATAGCGATGCTTCGCATAAAGGACTTGGTTGCGTGCTCATGCAACATGGCAAGGTCATTGCGTATGCGTCTAGGCAGTTGAAGGATTATGAGAAAGTTTACTCTACTCATGATCTGGAACTGGCCGCGGTGGTGTTTGCCCTAAAGATATGGCGACATTATCTTTATAGGAAAAAGTGTGAGATATACACGAACCATAAGAGTCTAAAATATATCTTCACACAGAAGCAGTTGAATATGAGATAGAGGAGGTGGTTGGAGTTGATAAAGGATTACGACTGTGAAATCTTGTATCACCTTGGAAAAGTTAATGTAGTGGCCGACGCCTTGAGTAGAAAGGGTCGAGAAAAGTTGTCAATGTTAACAGCCCAAGAGGAGTTAATAATAGAGATGGCTAGGATGGAGTTAGAGGTGAAGTTGCCAATTGAGGAGGATCAGAGACTGTTTGCGACAGAGATTTAGTCTACCATCGTAGAGAGAGTCAAGGAGGTGTAACTCAAAACTGATGAGTGTGACCAGATGAAGAAGCGGTTGACCAATGAAAAAGATACTAAGTTTAGTCTTGATAATGAGGGATTATTAAGATTTGAGGGAAGAATTTGGGTTCCGAATGAGACGGAATTAAAGGAGAAAGTGTTACAAGAGACTCACAGTTTGAGGTACTTGATTCACCCTGGTAGCACTAAGATGTATCAAGACCTTCGACAGAGTTATTGGTGGCCGAACATGAAGAGGGAAATAGCGGAGTATGTGAGTAGGTGCTTGACTTGTCAAAGAGTTAAAGCCAAACATCAACGACCGAGTGGCTTGTTACAGTCATTGGAGATTGATGAGTGAGTTTTATACACATGAATTGGATACATTTGGGCATAATTTATTGTTGTTCTCAAGTCTTTTAGATTAGTTTTTAAGTGTTTATATCTATTCATGCATGTTTTATGTTGTTTTGTAGGAATTGGGACAAAAGTTACATGGATCGGCGTTAAAATTGGCTAGATTCGCGTTTTTTCACTTGCCATTTACACAACAAATACTTGAGCAAATTTGAGTATTGCTACAGACCTTATTTTGAAACACTCAAAGAATGAAAGTTGTAGATCTACTTTTCCTATTTCCGGAACATCTTGAATCATCGAAATTGGAGTTTGGACGAAGAAGTTATGGCCATTTTTCCAAAGGACATCGGAGCAGAAAGTGTCAAAACTTGTAACAGCGCCGGAGCGCTATTCTTAGTTCATTTCACGGCACTAGGGGCGCTATAAAGCGATTTGAGCGTCAATCCCAATTTGGGGAAGAGGTTGGTCTGCGGCTGACGCCGCGTTTTTCGGCTTAATTTTTGGCACCTTTTGACTCCAAATTGGATTGGGTTTGTTCCTAAACTAAAAATTGGACTTGTAACCTATAAATACATGACATAAGGAATAAAATAGGAGGGGATTATATAGCTTAGCTTAGATAAAACACTCTATTAGATTAGAATATAAACCCTAGTTCTTAATTAGCCATTGGAGATTGAAGCAAATTGAAGAACGCTGAAGATCAAGAGCGGGAGCAAGAGGGGAGCATCAAATTTGGTTTGACAACAGTCTATTCTCTTCTTATCATCATACTTTTATCTTTTAATGTCTATTCAATTGTGGATTCTTGGTTTTAATTCATTAATTATGAACTAACTCTTTTGTTAAGATTTTAATTGAACCTTTTATGTCTATGAATTAATTATTTGATTTATTCCAATTATTTGTGTCAAATTGAGTTGTTTATCTTGTCTTATGCTTATTGATTAATTATCTGATCAGTAATTACCTTGTTACTCTAGAAGGAATTGGGAAAGGAATTCTAGGGTTAGAACTGGGCATGATGACATGTGACTTAGTTATTTGCACAGTGAATAATTAGGTTTGTGAATAGAATGAGAATATCTATTTGCCGCATGTAACATATAAAGAATTGGGATTGTAACGAGTTTAATTCAATTGTTTTGCATAGAGATATAGCAAAATTAATCTGGGTTAAATAGAAGGCAATTGATCACTCGAGAGAGGGCTTTTGGCATTTGAGAATTCCTGTTAACAATTCAGTAGACATAATAATTATTGGAGTCTTAGCCTTTATTTATTTGAATTCATTTATAAAGTAACCTAGTTTTAATTAGTTAATTTAGTTTTCTTAATTAGAAAATTCACAATTTGCTATTGTTTAAATAAAATTGATTTGGTTAAGAGTTAGTAATTGGTAATTTTTATTAAATAATTCCTCGTGGGAACGATACTCTACTTTCACTTTAGTACTTGTTGACAGTGTATACTTGCACGTATTCATTGATTGCGAAATCGATCAACAGAGATTCCGGAGTAGAAGTGGGAGCATATCACGATGGATTTTGTGGTGGGACTTTCGACGACTCAGAAGGGATATGATGCGATTTGGGTAATAGTGGACCGGTTAACGAAATCGGCTCAATTTTTTCCAATTCAAATCAAGTATAATTTAGATCAGTTAGCTACACTATATGTAAAGGAAATTATTTCCAGGCATGGAGCACCTGTTTCGATAGTGTCAGACCGTGACCCACGATTCACATCGAACTTTAGTCTTTAAGAGCAGTTGGGGACGCAGTTGAAGTTGAGTACGACATATCATCCACAAACTGATGGACAGAGCGAGAGGACAATTCAGACGTTAGAAGATATGTTGAGATCTTGCGTTATGGATTTTAAAGGTAGTTGGGATGATCATCTACCATTAATAGAATTTTCATAAAACAACAGTTATCATGCAAGTATAGGTATATGCCGCAAATGAAGCTTTGTATGGAAGAAAATCACGAAACACCGCCAGTATTGGGATGAAGTGGGAGAACGTCGAATGCTAGGACCAGAATTGGTGCAGCAAACAGCGGAAGTGGTGAAGTTGATTCGAATGCGTCTTGTAGCAGCTCAAGACAGACAAAAGAAATACGCAGACTTACATCGAGAGAATAGAGAGTTTGAGGTAGGCTCGTACGTATTTCTAAATGTATCTCCCTGGAAAGGAAAGATACGCTTTGGAAAGAAGGGAAAACTAAGCCCAAGGTTTATAGGACCTTTCGAGGTATTAGAACGGGTAGGTGAGGTAGCTTATAGGGTAGCGTTACCTCCAGACCTAGAGCGAATACATAATGTATTTCACGTTTCAGTTCTATGTCCTTACAAACCGGATTACAAGCACGTGATAGAATTTGAGCCTATTCAAATCGAGAAGGATTTAACTTATGAAGAGATGCCAATTCAAATCATTGATAGAAAAGAGAAAGTTCTACGGAACAAGGTAATACCGTCAGTAAAGGTGTTATGGAAGAACCATGATGTGGAGGAAGCAATGTGGGAACTTGAAGAAAAGATGAGAAAGAATTATCCTATTTTGTTTGAGTAAGATAGGGCGAGATTCTAGGACAGAATCTTTATAAGGGGGGAAGAATGTAATTCCCTAGAAATTCGGATCCTTTGTAAAAAATATTTTAAAGAATTAAATAATGAATAAAATAATATTATTTGTTATTATATGTGTTAATAAGATGTATGCCATTCTATAACCTAGAAACGTCGGAATATCGTAGTATTCGAACCACGTGAGAGAATTAAAGTGTTTGAATTTCCAAGATGAAAATAAATGTTTTCCGAGAAAGTTTACGAAAAACACTATTCACCGTTTATCGCTTGGGAATTATTTTTGAACTTCCGAGAATTACGTAACGTTAGAATATCATGGCGAGATGGATTATGTAATAATAATCTAAGTATGGAAAACGTAATATTTCGCATGCGGACTTAAATTGAGAATGTATGTATTAAAATTAATGAAATGAATTGGTGGATATTGTATAAAGATCAAGTCCAATATGTATAAGGTGTAAACTTATGTGGGATTTATTACCAAGCCCAAGTATTTAGTTAATGAAGCCTAACTTGATTAATGCAAGCCCAACAAGGAAATTAGCTAGATTAATTAGCAAGCCCAACGAATTGAACATGATCCATGGGGCAATCCAAGTAGACTTGATGGGCAAACATCTTGTGTGATGACCAAGAGTTGTGGTGGTCAAGTATTATGAGTGATGAGCAAGATTACTTAGTGGCTAAGCAAATGAATAGTAAGGAGGTTAGTTTAAGGAGGTGGGATGACATAATGACCTTAATGCCCTAACCTTGTATTGCCTATAAATAGAAAGCTTTCATTTCATTATTTGGTTGATTAATTTCATCCAACAACTCTCTCTCAAAGCAACTTATTTGTTAGAGCCCATAAGCACTTATAAGCCCTTTCAACTTTTGTTAGATTTTGCAAAGAGAAGTGAAGTAATCATCTAAGGTAAATGATCTTGTCTTCTTCATCTCTATCATGGTAGGTTGATAAGAAAATTGTAAACTAATGAACTTATATGTTAAGAACATAAGAGAAGTTGATAAGCAATGGACTTAAGTCGAATAAGTCATAAGGAAATGAAAAATCATGTATTAAGAAATTGTTGTTATGAACTTATAGATAAGCAATAACCAAATTGGAGAATAAGTTTTGTAATACATAAGTTGAGATGTCTAGATAATGGAATGAATGTGTTTAGAATGATAAATAAATCACTAGTAATAACGTTTTGCCGGAATTCACACGGTTGGACGATAATCGTCGAATTCGTGAAATTCTCGGAATGGAAGTCATATTTTGTGTTTGGCATTGGAGACGTTGGTTTTCAATGGAGACAAGTCATATTTGGCATTATAGAGTTGTGGGCTCGAAAATGGCCGGATTCCGACTTAGAACGAAGAAACGAGCGTTGAACGTTCGCGAACGTTTATCGTTTTCGTTAAAATGAACCAATAGGTGAAATTTTAGCAAACGAAGTAAAATAGATAAAATTCTTGCATGAACGCATAGAGTACGTAATTTGTGACCCGTAGGCTGTTGAACGAGCCAATTCGGACTTATAATGAAGAAGTTACGAAGTCCGGAATCTCAACTTGTGAAAATCTCATCCAAAGTGTTCAGGTGCACAGAGTAGCCGCAATGGCGCCAAGCGCCAAAGACAAGCCAAATAATCCCAGTTCTGCAATACCAAAATGGCCTTCGACCACCTGAAACTCACAACTAAGAACGTGACAAATAACACAGACTCGCGTCGCGGCGTCGAGTTCGGATTTTTGAGGAGTAGTAACGCCGTAACGCGCAAGATGAGTACCAAGTCTGATAGCCGCAAATGCCAAACCTCATAACCTAGATGATGTTAAATGTTTACAAATTAAACATGAAGAGTATTGGTTAAGCAATTGAATAAAAATCTTAATGAAACATTTTTAAGACATTAAAACCTTAAGTACGACAACTTAGAGTTACGTTAAGTCATTTACTTATGAACATACGAATGACGTAATGGAAAGCCAGAACCTATAATAACAAATCTAATACATAGTTAGATTGAGAAGAAGGGTAAGATTCTTTAAGAACCATGTGTAATCATTCTTGACCTAATGATCTATGTTATGCTATCATCTAATGTAGAGACCCTAAAGACGTAAAGTGCACGTGTTATAAATTGTAGCAGACGCTAAAAGGCAAGTACTCTAACCCTTGTTCCAGTTTGATCTGGACAAGTCTTTATGATTCATGTATTCTTCGCATGAGTTAGTATCTAAGGAATGTCAAAGCCAATCCTTTCGGCTAGACGTATGCTATGTTATTCTATCAAGTGTTGATAAGGATTTACCAAACTAATATTCTTGTGGTTTTCAAAAGTAGATGGAGTATGCTAAAATGTTTTGCCGTCAAACGACATGCACGTGAGGTTGCCACAACTTAAACGTATATACGTTTAATGAATGTAGTGTTGATCAACATAGAGTACTATAGGTTGATCACCTAGACGTGCTCGTAAGATATACCGGACTTACGGACTTCGTGCCGGGATGTCCTTTTTAAAGTATTGATGAAATGCTTACGGTCTTGAACCGGAGTTGATGTTTTACTAAATATTGTTGTTGTAAAACGTTTTTAATGAAAAGAAGTGCTATTTTGAATTATCGATAGTACTTCGTAACTATTGTTTAGTTATTGAAGATATATGATTCCTATGTTTCAAGCATCCTATTTTCCTAGAATTGTTGTACTTGCTGAGCTAGTTAGGCTCATTCTTACTTGAACCATATGAATGCAGCTAAGACAGAACGGACCGATGGATCCGGCAAGGATAAAGGGAAGGCGTAGTCGAATCCTTAGATTACTTTTGTAATTGTATAGTTTTGTACGAAATATTATTCGTATTATGACAAAGACAATGTATTGGTTGTAAAGAACCTGGGGAATATAAATATTCTTTTGATATATATATAAGACATATCCGTTCTTTTGAGGCATTTCAATTGAGTGTTTATGTGAACTGTAGCACCGTGTAGCACCATCTGTCGAGTTAGAAGATACCCGGATTTGGGGGCGTCACATGTACCATGTATTTGGTGACTCAGAATGGGTGTTGTATACCTATTTTGGGGGCGTCACAGTTGGTATCAGAGCTTAGGGATATGATCCCTGGCTGAGATGTGAGATAATAACTAGGAGGGGAGAGACGGAGAATTCCTTCACTAGTATGACCTGACTAAGTTTATTTAGTATTTATTTGGTCGGTCAGAGTATAAGGATAATATATGACGTGACTATTAACCCTTGTTTTATGGCAGTATTTGAGAATTGCAGCTGAGAACGTTAATAATGGAGTAAATCAGACCGTGGAGATACCTTTGATCACCACCCAGGGGAACGTGCAACAGGAAAGCAATATTCCTCCTGTAAACAACACTACCTAACAAATGATGAATGATGGGATGTTTAGAAGCTTTTTGCAGTTCATGCAAAACTAGACGAGGGAGACCCGTGCACAGAATACAGGTGGAAATGATAGTAATGCGTGGCTTGTCACAGCCAAGTAGTTCAAAGAGTTGGGACCACCAGAATTTATTGGAAAGCCGGATCCGATCAAGGTGAAAACGTGGGTCAAGCAAATTACCAAGATATTCGATGTCTTGGGATGCATGGAGGAACAGAAGGTTCCATTCGCCACCTTTATGTTCCGCGGTGAGGCAGACTAATGGTGGGAGTCTGTGAAGCGTACCCAGCCTACCGCACTCAACTTGTCTTGGGAAACGTTTCAGAAACTATTCAATGACAAGTACTTTCTTGAAAGTATTCGTCATATGAAGGAGGTAGAGTTTATCAGACTGGAACAAAACAACATGACGGTGTCCCAGTAGGAGGCGAAGTTCGCTGAGTTATCCAGGTTTGCACCTCATTTGGTAGAGAATGAGGAACGAATGACAAGGATGTTTCTGAGAGGTCTAAAACCCGAGATTCGTTAATACCTTATCTCTCATAAATTTTCTCTGTATTCAGATGTTGTCAACAGGGCTCAATTATTAGAGCGAGATAGTGAGTATGTTCAACCGAGGGACCACAACGAGGTTATACCGTGGCAAGGCGGCCATCATCGAACAATGACAACCGGAGGAAGGAAAGCATTCGAACAAAAGCGGTAATCACTCTGGTGGTAATCGTGGCCGTGATAATAGAAGGAGCGAGTCGGGAGGAGATTTTAAGAGGAGAAGGTACAACAATGATAACATGAAGACGTCATCACAAACATCAACTGTTTTTAAGGGAGGAGAACGAGCACCGGTCGTGTGTTATAAATGCGGGAAAGAGGGACATATTAGTCCAAACTGTCCACAACAATCCAAGGTATGTTATAACTATGGAAAGGAGGGCCATATAGCTCGAGACTGTTCTGTAGCAAAACCAAGTTCAGCAGGGATGGTAACTCCAAAGGCTGTCCCGGATAAGTCGAAATCAGCGGTTCCTGGAAGAGCGTTTGTCGTGACTGGCCAAAATGCAAGAAACCATAACGAGGTGATCATGTGTAAGCTAATCTTGAATTCTTGCGAAGTTTATACCTTACTAGATACCGGTTCTACCCATTCTTTTATCTCTCCTGCCTGTGCTCAACATTTAAACTTGACTCCGGAGAAATTAGACCTTGACTTATCTGTTGAGACTCCGTTAGGAGAAACTTTTATTACATCTACTATTTATAAATCTTGCTTGATTTAAATCGGTACCATCACATTACCTGCCGACCTTATTTCGTTGAAAATTCTTGCATTTGATGTGATTTTAGGGATTGATTGGTTAACCACGCATCATGCTAAAATTGATTATTTTCGTAAGGTTGTTAGTTTTCATATTCCAAACCAACCTATTATACGAATTCAAGCAACTAAACCACTAAAATCAGTCACTGTCATATCAAGCCATAAAGCTATTCGTTTATTGAAAAATGGATGTCAAGCTTTCTTAGCCCATATTATGGATTTGAACAAAGACAAGTCAGATTTGAATAATATTTCTGTTGTTAGTGAATTTCCTGAGGTATTTCCTGAAGAACTTCCCGGTCTACCCCCAAAAAGTGATGTTAAATTCTTTATTGATCTTGAACCGGGTACAAAGCCCATTTTTAAAACCCCATATCGAATGGCTCCTATTGAACTTCAGGAGTTAAAAGACCAACTACATGAGTTGTTAGACATCAGTTTCATTTGTCCTAGTACATCTCCTTCGGGTGCTCCTATTTTATTCGTAAAGAAGAAAGACGGGAGTATGCGACTTTGTATTGACTACCAAGAATTGAACCATGTCACCATCAAGAATAGGTATCCACTACCTCGCATTGATGACCTATTTGACCAGTTGCAAGGAGCACAATTCTTTTCAAAGATCGATCTTCGTTCTGGATATCATCAGTTGAAGATTAAAACTGAGGATATTCCAAAGACTGCCTTCAGAACTCGGAACGGGCATTATGAATTCTTAGTCATGTCTTTTGGATTGACTAATGCTCTTGCTGCTTTCATGGATATGATGAACCGTGTGTTCAAAGAATATTTGGATCAGTTTGTTATTGTCCTTATTGATGACATCCTCATCTATTCCAAAAGCCGTGAAGATCATGAGCACCATTTGAAGCTGATACTTGAAAGGCTTCGTGAAAACAAGCTATATGCCAAGCTCAAGAAATGCGAGTTCTGGCTTGAGGAAGTAGCATTCCTTGGGCATGTGGTGTCAAAACATGGAGTATCTATTGACCTAGCGAAGATTGAAGCAATACAAAGTTGGGAGCAACCGAAGTCGGTGACCGAAGTGCGTAGCTTTCTGGGCTTAGCTGGTTATTATCGGAGATTCGTGGAAGGATTTTCTCGAATCGCTACTCCATTAACTCAGTTAACTCGGAAGGTTACAAAATATGTATGGAACGAGGAATGCGAGAAGTGTTTCCAAGAGCTCAAGAGGAGACTCATTTCGGCACCTGTTCTGGCAATACCATCTGGTTCAGATGGATTTGTTATATACAGCGATGCTTCAAGCAAAGGGTTATGATGTGTTCTCATGCAATATGGGAATGTCATAGCCTATGCCTCACGATAACTCAAAGAATATGAGAGGAATTATCCTACTCATGATCTAGAGTTGGCAGCAGTCATTTTTGCCTTGAAAATCTGGAGACACTACCTGTATGGGGAGAAAGTGGAGATCTATACGGATCATAAAAGCCTCAAATACTTCGTCACCCAAAAAGCACTCAACACATCGTTTGCAATCCATCCTGGGAGTACCAAAATGTATCATGATATTCGACACACATTTTGGTGGAACAATATGAAGAGAGAGATCGCGGAGTTTACCTCGAGGTGTTTAATCTGTCAACTTGAGGCGGAGCATCAAGTGCCAAAGGGTCCATTGCTACCACTTGAGATTCCAAAATGGAAGTAGAAACACATTACCATGGATTTCGTTACAGGTCTTCCCAAAGTTTCTCAAGGCATAGATGCGATTTGGGTTATTGTTGATAGATTAACCAAGTATGCTCATTTCTTACCGATACGTGAGACTTATTCCCTTGAACACCTTGCTTGTATGTACGTGAATGAGATTGTGAGATTACATGGCATGCCAGTATCCATGGTTTCAGATCGTGACCCAAGATTCACTTCACGATTTTGGGTTAGCTTGCAGAAAGCTATGAGCACGGATTTACGATTCAGTTCGGCATACCATCCTCAAACGGATGGACAATCGGAAAGGACTATTCAAACCCTTGAAGATCTATTAAGACTCTGTGTTCTAGGTTTCAAAGGAAGTTGGGATAACTACTTGCCACTGGTGGAATTCTCCTACAATAACAGTTATCAGGAAAGTATAGGTATGGCTCCATTTGAAGCCTTGTATGGACGAAAGTGTCGTTCTCCAGTATGCTGGGATGAGGTCGGAGAAGCAACATTGTTGGGACCAGAGTTGGTACGCATGACTACAGAGAAGATCCAAACGATTCGACAACGTATACAAACGACACAGGATCTGTGACACCCCCAAATCCGGGTTACCTGACCCCCGAGTTTGGTGTTCATGATCCATAATATAATAACATCTAACTACCCATTTAAATATAAATAGGAATACATAAGTCATTAACATATGTTGTTAATACATAAGTCCCAGGTTTGCTAACCTTAAAATTATAAACATACCCCTTAGATAAACAAAAAGGGTTTACAAATACAACATAATAATAAGTTCTTTATAACTACTCCAGCATCTTGCCTTTGCCTTTGTTCTTCTTTGACCCGTTGGCCTCTTCGTTCCTAGCTGAAATATTTTATTTATAGCAAGGGTGAGCAACAAGTTTGCTCCGCAAGTTAAGACATACAATAAAGGTATAAAAATCAATATCAATTGTTCTAACATTCTTTGCAACAATAATCTGATAATGAAAGAGTACAACACTTTCAAGATTTTCTACGATATTCAATGAATAATCAAGAATTAATTCTACTAAATAGCAAAAGTGGAATGTTTTCCAGATTTATCTTTGAAATGATCCATTGGATCTAGAACTTCTACTTTCTCGGTATCTATCAAAGATTTACTTTGATACATACGCAGAGTATCAGATAACCATAAAGATTGAATCATACCCCTCTGCAAGTACTTAGAGCCAGCAAACTCCTTGTACCCTATATTATGCATAATACTTAGGTCGCGCGCAATGGTCGAGTATACGACTTAAAAATTTTGTTCCCTTTATATAAAATGTTGTTCTTCTCAGTCTCGGAATCAAGATGTTGGTTTAACAACGAAATACTATGATTTCAAATTCTATTTACTTATTGATCTAGCCGAAATAATTGGCATCGATCTATCAATAACAATTGAATTCTCTTCTCGAATTTATCAAGTTCTAACAAATGTTCGTCTAGCCAGAATAATTAGCTAAGACATTTCTTAACATAATTTGAAAATAAACAGGAATTATCTGTACTGTCAATTCTATCTTCTACGAATATGAATATCCAACTATAGTTATTCTACAAATGTATATTCTCCGAATCAATAATTAAATTTGAATTATTAATCATGCACTAACTGCGAATAATCAACAATAAATTCCTTGGACATGGTATAATCAGCAATAATTAACCATTATAATAATTGAATGAATATAACTCAAGGCTGAGAAACTTGCCTTCCGCGTTGATTACAGCTACATAATATAATTAATTGTGTTCGTAAGACCTATATTCAACAATGTCGGTCTCACAATTAGCACAATCATTTATAACACGTAACACTGTATTTTACAGTCAAACTTTTCCTAGACACATTACCACATAACCACATTAGTGTTTATAACCTATATAAACACTTAACAAGTCTAACTAGTTCAGTCTGGTTGGACTTCGGTCCATTCTCGGTGTTCTAGTCACCCTATCCGACAATTAACACATTAATTGTCAATTAAACTTGGTCTCTAAGCTTCAATATTATTTTAGATAAGTCAAATATCGTTTATAATATTTTTCAGAAGTTTTTAATAATTTAAAAACAATTATTATAATTTATAATAATTTTTCAAACACTTAAATCATTTTTAAATGATTTAATTATCAAATAAAAGTATCATTATTAATATTTAATAATATAAAAATATTAATAACATACTTATCAAAATATTAAAGTTATTATTAATAACTTAAAATATTTTTAAATCATTAATATTCTACTTAAATGATTTTTAAATTAATTAAAATTATTTTTAAACCACTACCATTAATATTTAAATATTAATGAAATCATTATCAAAATATTAAAAGTCATTAATTATAACTTCAAATATTTTTAAAACATTTTTCTCATTTTTAAATGATTTTTAAATCAATCATATCATTTTTAATTCATTTATTTAATATAATAATTAATTAAATCTAATATCATTAATATTAATTTATTAATGAGAATTCTCCAAAAATATTGAAAATTGTATTTTATACAAATATTTTCTAACACTTTATTCTTATTTAAAATGATTTTTAAATTAATAAAATCATTTTAACTTATTTATTTAATTTATTAATTAAATAAATCTAAAATTATTAATATAAATTTATTAATGAAAATCCTCCAAAAATATTAAAAGTCACATTTTATAACTCAAAATATTTTTAAATACATTATTCTTATTTAAAATAATTTTTCATAATATTAAATTATTTTTTCTCTAATTTATTTAACACACTAATTAAATAAATTAAATATCATTTTTATTCAAATAATTATAATTATTAAAGAAAATGTCTCAAATAATTAAAAGTTATTTTTCAGAATTTAAAATGAATTTGAAAACCATTTTTAGTAATTTTTAGAATTTATTTCTATTTTTAAATAATTTTCGGAATATTCAGAAATTTAAAAATTAAATAAACCGTTGCTATAGGGCTTTAGCGACAAAAAGCGTCGCTGATGGTGTTCTTGAGCCTCAAGAACACTGACAGCTTCGTTAACAACCTGTCATGTTTGACCATAGTTTAATCTCGGTTCTTGCATATTCTGTTCAAACTAAATGTCAGGTCTTGTAGTGTTTATGTCACTCTACAAGTTACAATACTTATTTTGGTCAAACAACATCACCACAAGGAGATCAAAGCTTCTAAATCTGATGCCAGACGGTCTAGGCACATTCTAGGTCATTTTAATCTATGTTCTGTTCATTATTTTGATGATTTTATGATTCAAACTGGTAGTATACATGTCAAAGAGTAATGAAATGTCAAGATATCAGTACAAAAACATCACATGTACCAGATTTAATTCAGTCAGCTCTTGTCAGAAATGGTGTTCATCCATTTCTGGGTTTTTCCCAGAAACGCGATCCGTGCACAAATAGCATACTTTGTGTAACGACCCCAGAATTCATACCATTTAAATCTCGACTTCAGTCGTTAACCATACATTAAATCTCTAATTTTACATCATTATTCGATATTAAAAACACTTAAATTGCGGAATATTTAAAACGTTTATACATTTCCTTCTTTCTTGCCCTGAATCGCAACCTTTACATTACATCTCTTTGATTCAATCTTATATCATGAATCATTACAACAAAATGACTATACAAAGTCTTACATCATAACTAAATATCCATATACATTGGATAACTCAACTTACAATTCAACAACATGTTACGTTCAAAATATGAAATACATTTCTCATAAAACATAAGTAATCTTTGTGAATATAGATATCTATAACTCACTTAGCACATATCTTTACCTTAAAATCTTGACCTGCAAAAGTGGTTATTTGCAAGAGTGAGCTCGATAGCCCAGCAAAGTCTAACAGTTTTCATGCATCACATAGCACATAATAACATGGTCGATATACATCTCATTAAAGTAACATGACATACATGCTTTTAATTCACATAGCAAATATAAAGATTGAGTTCCTTACTCAATCATCATTATAGCCAAAACAATGCGTACTATATTGACTTTAACATTTCATGATTTCAACATGCATAACATATCATGCAATTTAAAACAGTTTATCAAGTCCACGTGAAAATAGGGCCGAAAGACTTGCCTTGATCGTTGTTTACCAATAATAGATTAACAACTTACGATTATCTCGCACTTCACGTGCCCTACACAATTATATAATCATACACATCAACTATTAGTCACATAACAACACATAGTAATTGTAATGTAAACTCTACTCCACATCTCATAATCTTTCCTATTAATTAGCACACAATGTTCAATTAGATTGTGTTAACTTTCAACTTATATCTCACTATATTTCATAATCTAAGTTCATTCAAGTGCTTAAGTCTTGATAGGACTACTTATTGATTTTATATTAAACCCATTTCATATCTTATAATATTCATTTCAATTGAATTGAAACACTTTTTAAGTTCATTAGCACTTGGCACGGCGTTTCGACGTTCAATTGTCACACGCCCGATTTGCCTCTCTTGTGTATGCTTACTATGATTCTATAACTTTTCTAATACATTATTTATTAATGTTAAGCATCATTATATTTACTAACATACATGTTTTGTAACTTAGGACATCATCTTTTATCGTCAGGAGCACTACACATGCATATGTGCATGCCCGACGCCCTCCGATTGCCCCCAAAAATATAACAGTCCTAAAGATGACCATTTTGACTACTGTTACATACCTCAAATTAAACATCTTAAAGCATATAAGTTGTAGGACTATCCGTCCTCGTTTCGGATCATCTTGAATCAACTCAATCGGAGTTCGTATGAGAAAGTTATGGCCGTTTTACTACAGGAGGCCAAAGCTGCCGACTCAGATTTTGTCCTCAGCGCATGCACATGAGAAGTAAACTAACCAATTAAGTATGTGATCTTGAGATTTATTATTGGGCGCGATTTCAATATACTGAACACGAATTTCAATGTTGGGCATGAACTTCAAGGCTGGTAGCGAATTTTAATATTGGGCATGAATTTTGATTTGGGGCTCCATTTTTTAGTATTTGGTACTAAAAAACTAACGCAAATTTACCTAAAGAATGTAACAACTAAATTTCTTTCTATAACTTAATTTTTAACACTAATTAACATGTATAACTTATGCCAATTACACATATACACATTACCCAACATGCATATACTAATTTAAACCACTAAACAACAATCACAGAAAACTTAATTCCTTGAAAACTATATTTTTAAACCCAAAAAGTCTATCTTTATACTTCTAGACACTGTGAACACGGTAATCACAATTTATAACCCAAATACATTATTCGTAAACTAAAAATAAGACAACCCAACGCCCGCTTTTCAAACGTAAAAACTGACACTATATTAAATAATGCTAATAAGTTATCAGTTACTAATATAACGTATAATTATATTTGATTTATTATTAATTCAAAATTTATAAACCAAAAGCCATAGGGCTTTGTTTGGCAAAACAATTTAAAACTTAGAGACTTAATAAACTTAAGTCTTGCTTGGCAAACTAAATTAAAATCACTTTAATTTATTTTAATAACCACTATAATATAGTTATTTGTCACACTTTCATTTAATCAAGTTCTCATACTTAATTTAATTAATTCTAATAACAATTCATTGCATAATATAATAATTTATTTAAATTATTATAAACTCTCTAACTTAATTATTAAATTAAATTAGATTACTATTTCAAAATAATTGCTTCCCTTAACTTATTAATTATTTATTAAACAAATAAATAATCAAATCACATCAAATCAATTAAACAAATACTTATTCAACGATAAACACATCCATTAAATATTTATATAATTCAATAAATATTTAAATATTATAATTAAAAATCTGGATTGTTACATCATTCCCTCCTTACAAGGATTCTGTCCTCAGAATCACAACTCAAACCGCTCATTCGTTACAATCTTCCCTACTTACAAAGATTCTGTCCCTAGAATTGAAAACATAAATTAAACAAATAACTCAGAGTAATATTTCATCATTTTATCTAAATATAAATTTTATATTTCCTACTACATTCATTACTTTAACAAATTCTAGGTTTCATTTCATAACTTTCACTTGAACTCAATTCCTTTTCTAAGGATCGTTGTCATCAACACACGGGATATTACATTCACCATTTCTTCTAAGAATTTCGTCCTCGAAATTTTATCAATTAATATTCAATCTATCAAAATAGATTTTACGTCACTACTTCATTCATTCATTGGTTTCTATAACCACTTTCTTTTCACAAAGATCTTTCTACAATTATTAACTTTTATATTAAAAGTTTCACGTTATTCTTTGATAACTCATCTACTTCTCACTTCAAAATCTCTTTTCTCACTTATTCAACATATTCATCATTCAGTGTCGTATTCTACGACTTACTTCTTTCTAAGGAATACTTTCCTTTTTCACTTCAATCTTGCAGAATAACAAGAATCCTCCACAATTGTTCAATAATTGGAAAGTAGTATGAATAACTCAGGAATTTAAAAGATTCCAAATCATGGTCAGGGTCACAAGACCATGAACTCTATTCTCTAGGTTTAATAGTGCTTCTCCCCCGGTTCTTCACACTTTAAACCCTCTTTGGCAGAATGTTTATCAATCACAAAGACTGAAAACACCCTCCGCAAGTACTCTAGGTCATCAACCTATTGTACATGTATTGTGCACAAACATTTTAGCACAAAGTATAAACTAAGCGTAACCTCTAATAAAAGAGTTGTTCATCTCAGAATTTAGAGTGCAAGCATTCAACTGAGGGTCTAATGACCACGAACCTTGTCCACAGTTATAAGTAATCTTTCAACTTTAACTTTTATAGTCATACGACTATAATGACTTCAAGGTACTTAGGGGATCAATCCTTCGTACATGTATTGTGTACAAACATTTCAGCGCAAAGTATAAACTAAGCGTAACCCCTAAATAATAGGGTTGTTCATCTCAGCTTTTCAACATCTAAATCCGCACCAAAATAATTTGGTTTGGCATAACTTCTCAAGAAACTCTTGAATTTCATGAACATCTTTCAATATTTGTCTAGCTGAATCAAATAGCATAGACCTCTACAACAATTCGAACATCAATCGAAATATACATATACATACATACATATGTATTCTCATATCTTAAAGAAATATCTCAAAAATCTTTTTATGATGTCATACCATACGATACCGCATCGTATTTACAATTCAGATTGAGGATTCTGTCATTTGGTGATTTTATCATACTACATCATTACCATAGTGGGGTTGACGATCCTTAGATCACATCCAACACTAGTAATACCGCATTGATGACTCCATCATTTTACCATCTTTTCACCAAAGTTACATGATGCATTAATGATATAAAATACATTTTGATATATTACAAATCATTTTTGTTTAAATCAAAGCAATTAGCATGAGACATCACGAATAACAATATTGTTGTTAAAACTCATTGGTTCCATCATTTGATCAAATGTTTTTCAAGAAAATAAAAGTGTAAACATCAGCACGAAGTCAATAAATTTTGAAAGTCTAGCATTACTAGTAGATTTAGAATACCTATGCTTCCACCATCAGCTTCACTTTCTATAATGATCCATTGCTTAATAGGTCTATCTATTCCAATCATCCTCAATACTCCATTTACACTTATCTATACCCGGTTCATCAAAACTTACCACACGTTATGAGTTCAGAACTTGCCACAATCATATGAGTTTAAGAACTTATCCTAGTCGACCATAAAGCGCCCATTCGCCGAGGGGGTTCAAAACATACCATATAATTATGAGTCACGAACCTACCATAAGTATGAGTTTTAAAAACTCGCACTTAACCTTATAATATTCTCTAACTATACTCTACCTATCTGTTATACACAAGAGAAAAGAATCACCTACTCAATAGGCATATAGCAAATAACGCGACATAAACATTCCAATGATTATTAATGTGATAAACTGAGTGCAAACACAAAACCCTCGCCCATACAAAGGTTTGTACAACTCAGCCATCACATGAGTCCTCAATTGAAATCCCACCTAACTCTATCTTGCTCATAACTTGCTCTTTGCTTGATACGAATTCCTCGTATCACATCATCTATAACTCCTCATGAGTTATCTCGTACTATTTCATAGTACACCACCTTCATAGCATTAAGCTATAATCATTCAAAAATTACATACCATCTTTCTTTTATAACTTAAACAGATCACGTCGTGATCTTATTCTATAATTTTCTCCCTTAAGATTCTTTTCTTAACTCGTGATCGTTTTGTTTTACGATCCTCATTCTTTCCCTTTTTCATCATTTACGACATTATTCGTTATCTTGGCTTTTGGAGTTAGGAAACTCCCATTTCTTATCTTTATATCTCTTACATTCTTCTTTGAATCTTCTTGTTTATAAAAACAAATTCTTCCTTTAAGAATTTCTAACTTCAGTTACATCACTCAAAATTTCATTCGAGTTCTACACTTTCATCATACGTGTCCATTCTACACTTGGTACACATCGAGTCTCTAACAGTTTCAATATGGTACGCTGAGTGGTTTTCCACAAACAACCAACAAACTAGGTTCCGAGTTACTAGTTCGTATATACCTCTGCTCCATGAAGGAATCGTTTAGCTCAGATACCGTACATCAACTACTAAAGAGTACAATTGCACCATACTTAGATATAACTCTCTATTCTTAACTTCTTTATTACTCTCTTTTTATAGACATTGTCTATTTATCATCACCTTACATCCTTATTATTGGAGTTAGGTAACCCCACATTCATATTCCTTATAACTCTGCGAGATTCTTCTTTGAATCCTTTCACGCAAGTTTTAATCCCTTATTGTTCAAACTCTATTTGAGCTTATTCATTCATTATCTTCACCTCTCTTCTCTAAGGTTATAGCCTAAGGTACTCCTACCTAAGGTTTATAACCTCATGACTTTTGATACCAACCCATAACGACCCGAATTCATACCATTTAAATCTCGACTTGATTAGTTAACCATACATTAAATCTCTAATTTTACATCATTATTCGATATTAAAAACACTAAAATTGCGGAATATTTAAAACGTTTATACATTTCCTTCTTTCTTGCCCTGAATCGCAACCTTTACATTACATCTCTTTGATTCAATCTTATATCATGAATCATTACAACAAAATGACTATACAAAGTCTTACATCATAACTAAATATCCATATACATTGGATAACTCGACTTACAATTCAACAACATGTTACGTTAAAAATATGAAGTACATTTCTCATAAAACATAAGTAATATAGATCTCTATAACTCACTTAGCACATATCTTTACCTTAAAATCTTGACCTGCAAAAGTGGTTATTTGCAAGAGTGAGCTCGACAGCCCAGGAAAGTCTAACAGTTTTCATGCATCACATAACACATAATAACATGCTCGATATACATCTCATTAAAGTAACATGACATACATGCTTTTAATTCACATAGCAAATATAAAGATTGAGTTCCTTACTTAATCATCATTACTTAGCCAAAACAATGCAGTCATATATTGACTTTAACATTTCATGATTTCAACATGCATAACATATCATGCAATTTAAAACAGTTTATCAAGTCCACGTAGAAAATAGGAACCGAAAGACTTGCCTTGATCATTGTTTACCAATAATAGATTAACAACCTACAGTTATCTGCACTTCACGTGCCCTACACAATTATATAATCATACACATCAACTATTAGTCACATAACAACACATAGTAATTGTAATATAAACTCTACTCCACATCTTATAATCTTTCCTATTAATTAGCACACAATGTTCAATTAGATTGTGTTAACTTTCAACTTATATCTCACTATATTTCATAATTGAAGTTCATTCAAGTGCTTAAGTCTTGCTAGGACTACTTATTGGTTTTATATTAAACCCATTTCATATCCTATAATATTCATTTCAATTGAATTGAAACACTTTTTAAGTTCATTAGCACTTGGCACGACGTTTCGACGTTCAATTGTCACACGCCCGATTTACCTCTCTTGTGTATGCTTACTATGATTCTATAACTTTTCTAATACATTATTTATTAATGTTAAGCATCATTATATTTACTAACATACATGTTTTGTAACTTAGGACATCATCTTTTATCGTCAGAAGCACTACACATGCATATGTGCATGCCCGACGCCCTCTGATTGCCCCCAAAAATACAACAGTCCTAAAGATGACCATTTTGACTACTTTTACAGACCTCAAATTAAATAACTTAAAGCATGAAAGTTGTAGGTGTATCCGTCCTCGTTCCGGATCATCTTGAATCAACTCAATCGGAGTTCGTATGAGAAAGGTATGGCTATTTTACTACAGGAGGCCAAAACTGTCAGACTCAGACTTTTGTCCCCGCGTCGTGGCGCAAGAACTAGGCTAACCAGTGGCGCCGCAGCGTGAGATTGGCGCTGAGGGGGTGAACTTCTGGCACTGGGGCGCGAATTTTGGCGCTAGGGCGCGAATTTTGACGCTGGGGCTCCATTTTTGGCGCTTTGACGTAAAAACTAACGAAGACGTTAAACCCACGAAGAATGTAACAACTAAATTTACATACTATAACTTAATTTCTAACACTAATTAACATGTATAACTTATGCCAATTACACATAAACACATTATCCAACATGCATATACTAATTTAAACAAGTAAACAACAATCACAGAAAACTTAATTCCTTGAAAACCATATTTTTAAACCCAAAAAGTCTATCTTTATACTTCTAGACACTGTGAACACGGTAATCACAATTTATAACCCAAATACATTATTCGTAAACTAAAAATAAGACAACCCAATGCCCGCTTTTCAAACGTAAAAACTGACGCTATATTAAATAATGCTAATAAGTTATCAGTTACTAATATAACGTATAATTATATTTGATTTATTATTAATTCAAAATTTATAAACCAAAAGTCATAGGGCTTTGTTTGGCAAAACAATTTAAAACTTAGAGACTTAATAAACTTAAGCCTTGCTTGGCAAACTAAATTAAAATCACTTTAATTTATTTTAATAACCACTATAATATAGTTATTTGTCACACTTTCATTTAATCAAGTTCTCATACTTAATTTAATTAATTCTAATAACAATTCATTGCATAATATAATAATTTATTTAAATCATTATAAACTCTCTAACTTAATTATTAAATTAAATTAGATTACTATTTCAAAATAATTGATTTCCTTAACTCATTAATTTTTTATTAAACAAATAAATAATCAAATCACATCAAATCAATTAAACAAATACTTATTCAACGATAAACACATCCATTAAATATTTATATAATTTAATAAATATTTAAATATTATAATTAAAAATCTGGATTATTACACTTTGACCATTAATTACAACCAATCTGTTGATTTTTTAAGCGTTCTAAGGCCATGTGTCTAGACTATAACCAACAGGCTACAATTATATTACAACAAAAACATCATAACATGAAACTCCTGACAGATCAAGCGGCTTAGAAATCTTGTCAGACTCTGTTTCATAGGTTCTGGGCTGCCCAGATTTTAGCCCAGTCAACGTCGGTCAATGGGTTTTGACCTTAAATAACTTCAAATCTAGACATCTAATGGCTATACAATCGCTTTCAGATGAAAGAAAACATACCAAACTATAGATTCCAACCATTAAACAACAAAACCCATAAACACATAAAGATCTAGGGCGACTGACATTTGATTGTCAGACCTCTTAACTGTTCTTGGACATATTTTGAAAAACACCTTTTTAAAGCCATTTGATGCTATCGATCCATCATGGATCAACATAGATCAACTAAAAACATTATCTAACACTTATAAAAATACAAAAACACAAATTCGAACATAGCATACAAGATCTAGGTTGAGATAGGGTTTATACCTTCTAGCTTCAAATCTTTGATCTTAATCCTCCTTAGTTGTTTTTAGTGACCTAGGGACTGATATTGGGACTGATTCACTTATGATTTTCGTGGGTTTAGGGGAGAGAGAGAGTTGGTGAGAGCAAGAGAGAAAATGAGCCAAATTTATGAATGTTCTCTCTCTAAATCTCTTATATAATGTGATATGTTGCTTTGGATCTGATAAATTCGGCTGACATTGGCTTATTTCTATGTCACAAAGTCAATTTAGTTGGTAAACCACTAAAGTTACTAGCATTTTTACAAGTTACCTAATTAAAGAAATGAAAAATTGCATTTTAGTCATTTACAAAATAATTTTAATGGCATTCTTTTTAATTAGTCAAACCCTTAGGGTTTAGGGTTTGGGTTAGGGTTTGGTCCCTTTAGGTTTGCAATTTAATTTTCAAGATTTTTTTTTGAATTTCGATTTTTAAAATAGAAAATTAATATTCCTAAATTATAATTAGGATTCGATAATTATATTAATATTTCCTAATCATAAAATTCAATCTTGCTAATTAGGATTAATATTCCTTATTAAAATTGCTTAATTTAGCAATTAGGGTCAAAATGGTGATTAGGGTTTATAACCCACGAATTAGGGTTTTAATTACAAAAATAAATTTTCTAAATTACAATTAGGGTTTGTAAAATAGAAATTAAGATAACTAAAATATAATTAGGGTTTTCTAATCATATTTAAGTTTAATAAACACATTAAGCTTACTAATTAGGATTAGGGTTTTCTAATTCGGGTTTTAGGATTCCCGAATATGAAATTAGGGTTAACTGGCTTTCAATTAGAGTTTCTAACTGTACGTTAGGTTTCCTAAATCTGAGATTAGGGTTTCTAATCTCTTATTGGGATTTATAAATTTTAAACCTTATCCGATCAATCAATTGATCAAAATTTCTGTCCAGTACATACACATTCTCATAAATATAATTATTTTAATTAAATTTTCTACTGAATCCCAATCTAGAAATTAGGGTTAGGGTTTCTAATCTTGTTAAGCACAAGTCTATTGTAATTTTATTAGTCAATACATAAATTAACCTTCTCGAGACTCGTATCCCAGATACTTGTCACAAAAATGATAATTAATATTAATATTAATTAAAAAAAAATTATTAGTAAAATTTTGATTATTCGAAATCCCGGGTTATCACATTCACCCCTCCTTAAAAGGAGTCCCTCCTCGGAATCATCGCTTTCTTATTCTCTACAATCTTTTAAAGTTATATCATCAATTCATTTTTATCAACACAATATTAAATTGTGTTTCAAATTCTAACCTGTGACTTGAATCTATAAGAGAAAACAGTTCACAGAATTATCCAACTCATATTACTCACGTAATTAAATTTCTAAAGCGAAATTGTTACCTGCTACCACCTCCTGGGCAGCCACCGTATCCTGCGCCGTTATGTTGAATGTACGGGCCGTTGGTCTCACTGGCTGTGCAGGTCCTCGAATTGCCAAGGTTCCGCTACTGGGTCCCTTGTTGCCACTTTCTTTCTCCGCATTCTTCTTCGGACAGTTCCGAACCAAATGATCAGTCGATCCGCATGCAAAGCAACCTTGATTTTTTTTGGATTGGGGCAATTGGGCGATATGTGCCCCTCTTGTCCGCAATTATAGAAAACTCCCTTCTTCTTCAGACAAACTCCTGCATGATTCTTTCCAAAATTCGAACATGGCTCCCTTCCTTTCCTATCATCCTCTGTCTTATTACCCGACTGGGTATTCCCGCTCCATTTTCTCTTGTTCGGGTTACTACCACCACTGCTTCCTCTGTCATTGGTCTTCTTCTTCTTCTCCTGATGGAATCAAGACGCAGCTTCGCTCCCTCCTTCAGCAATTAACGCCTTCTCCATCAAAGCCGCGAACGTATTGATCTGCAATACCGCTACATTGTTGAATATTCCCGGCTTCAGTCCGTTCTCAAATCTTCTCGCCTTTCTCGCTTCTATGTCCACCTGATGAGGTGCAAATCTTGCCAATTCGTTGAATTTGGCAGCGTATTCTAATACCAACATGTTCTCCTGCTTAAGTTCTAAGAATTTGACTTCCATTCTGGACATACTCGGCGAGAAGTAGTTCTCAAAGAACAACTCCTTGAATCTTGTCCACAACACCACCGCTGTACCAGCTCTGGCCTGATTAGTCTCCCACTAGTAATTAGCTTCTCCCTTCATTAGATAAGTTGCAAAAGCTGTCTTTTGCCCTTCTGCCACTCGCACAATGACGAATGCTTTCTCAATCTCCTTCACCCAAGTTTGGGCTTTAATCGAATCTGTGGTTCCTTTGAATTCCGACGGTCCTACCGCTTTAAAGTCCTTGAATTTAGCCAATCTATCAGCTGGCTGATTTCTCACGCTTCCTCTTGCTGGAGCCCTATTTTCCATAGCTTCGGCTATCATATCCGCAAATTTTTGCATTGGGTCAGCTTGACCTCCTTCATTATTCACTGACTGTTCTTCTCGTTGGTTTCGATTCTGTCGTCTAGGCGGCATGATCTGATTTAAATAAAAATCTTACATTAATTCTCACATAATCGCATATTTATCAAATAGCACATAGTACATATAGTACTTAACACATTTACTATCCCTTTTTAAATCATATCAGTATTAACGACACAACTTTACACAAAAAGTTACAATTCTCCATTTACACATAGTTCGTCAAATTTACCACATTTATGAGTTCAAGAACTTGCCACAATTATATGAGTGTATGAACTTATCCTAGTCAGACCTTTGGCGTCCATTCGCTGAGGGGTTCAAAACATTTCATATAATTATGAGTCATTAACTTACCATAAGTATGAGTTTTAAGAACACACAAATTAATCTTAATCTTATATTCATATAGAAAATAAAGATTTCATTCATAAAACATATATATTTACATATGCTTAAACATTGTTCTCGATATTACAACACTTAATATCATAATCTACTACCCAAAAGGTACTACCACATATATCTAGGTTATCTACCGACCACTCCCTTCACCAATATTCTTCTTGATGGGACACTTATTAAATCCGTGACCCGTCTGCCCACATGAAAAACACTTCCTCAAATTTGGCTTAGGACAATGCAGAGAAATATGTCCTTCCTGCTTACAGTTAAAGCACACATTTTTCCACATCATGCATTCTCCCGCATGAGTCTTCCCACACTTGCTACAGGCTTGCTTCTTCTTCGGGCTTGACTTTTCAGAATTAGGGCTGTCATTGTCCCTCTTTCTCTTTTTCTTATCTTTCTGCTGCTTGATTGTCCCTTCAGACGATCCACCACCTTCCGCCTTCATCCTTTCTACCTGCGCCTTGAGCTCGTTCCTTTCTTCAGTCATTTTGCGTAACGTTCGTTCCGTCTTCCACAGTTCCTCCAAGAGAAATGCCTTACTCCGGAGTTCTTGAACTTCTGTAGCTAGTTGATCTTGTTCTTCAACTTTAGTCTTATTCTTTTTCTCCACCTTAGCTTGCTCAGACTCTGCCTCCTCATCTCCACTCAGATACATCTCGGGATAATCGTCATGATCGCTCCCCAGATTAACCATGGGTTCATCTTCTCCCACCTTCTCCCCGACTCGCCTCGTCTTAGCACCTCGATTCTTCTCGCACCTTTGATACGACGACACCGCTAGCATCTCCGTACTCATTTTATCTTTTCCCGACATCCTACAATCAGTTTAAACAACTTGATTAGTACTCCACAAGTACAACATTCTCACACTATGTGTCCATATATCTCACTATTGATGCACTTCGACAATTCCTCACTTAGAACTCTAAATGAGTATTCTATATCTCACGTATGGTTATAATCCTAGGGTTTTCCTCACCCCACTTAAGGTTTAAAACCTATAGCTCTGCTACCAAACTTGTGACACCTTGGTCACTACAGCTTTGATACCCACCTGTGACACCCCCAAATCTGGGTTACCTGACCCCCGAGTTTGGTGTTCACGATCCACAATATAATAACATCTAACTACCCATTTAAATATAAATAGGAATACATAAGTCATTAACATATGTTGTTAATACATAAGTCCCATGTTTGCTAACCTTAAAATTACAAACATACCCCTTAGATAAACAAAAAGGGTTTACAAATACAACATAATAATAAGTTCTTTATAACTACTCCAGCATCTTGCCTTTGCCTTTGTTCTTCTTTGACCCGTTGGCCTCTTCGTTCCTAGCTGAAATGTTTTATTTATAGCAAGGGTGAGCAACAAGTTTGCCCCACAAGTTAAGACATACAATAAAGGTATAGAAATTAATATCAATTGTTCTAACATTCTCCGCAACAATAATCTGATAATGAAAGAGTACAACACTTTCAAGGTTTTCTACGATATTCAATGAATAATCAAGAATTAATTCTACGAAATAGCAAAGTGGAATGTTTTCCATATTTATGCTGAGCGATCCATTGGATTTAGAACTTCTACTTTCTTGGGTATCTATCAAAGATTTACTTTGATACATACGCACGAATATCAGATAACCATAAAGATTAAATCATACCCCTCTGCAAGTACTTAGAGCCGGCCAACTGCTTGTACCCTATATTATGCATAATACTTAGGTCGCGCGCAATGGTCGAGTATACAACTTAAAAATTTTGTTCCCTTTATATAAAAGGTTGTTCTTCTCAGTCTCAGAATCAAGATGTTGATTTAACAACGAAATACTGTGATTTTAAATTCTATTTACTTATCGATCTAGCCGAAATAATTGGCATCGATCTATCAATAACAATTGAATTCTCTTCTCGAATTTATCAAGTTCTAACAAATGTTCGTCTAGCCAGAATAATTAGCTAAGACATTTCTCAACATAATTTGACAATAAACAGGAATTATCTCATCATCAATTCTATCTTCTACTTAATATGAATATCCAACCACGGTTATTCTACAAATGTATATTCTCCGAATCAGTAATTTAATTTGAATTATTAATCATGCACTAACTGCGAATAATCAACAATAAATTCCCTAGACATGGTATAATTAGCAATAATTAACCATTATAATAATTGAATGAATATAACTCAAGGTTGAGTTAGAAACTTGCCTTCAAGGTTGATTACAAATACACAATATAATTAATCTGCGTTAAATAAGACCTATATTCAACAATGTCGGTCTCACAATTAAGCGTAATCATTTATAACATGTAACACCGTATTTTACTGAACAAACTTCTCCTAGACACATTACCACATAGCCACATTAGTGTTTATAACCTATATAAAAACTTAACAAGTCTAACTAGTTCGATCTGGTTGGACTTCGATCCATTCTCGGTATTCTGGTCACCCTATCCGACAAATAACACATTGATTGTCAATTAAACTTAGTCTCTAAGCTTCAATATTATTTTAGATAAGTCAAATATCGTTTATAATATTTTTTGGAAGCTTTTAATAATTTAAAACAATTATTATAATTTATAATAATTTTTCAAACACTTAAATCATTTTTAAATGATTTAATTATCAAATAATCGTATAATTATGAATATTTAATAATATAAAAATATTAATAACATACTTGTCAAAATATTTAAATATTAATGAAATCATTATCAAAATATTAAAAGTCATTAATTATAACTTAAAATATTTTTAAAACATTTTTCTCATTTTTAAATGATTTTTAAATCAATAATATCATTTTAATTCATTTATTTAATATAATAATTAAATAAATCTAATATCATTAATATTAATTTATTAATGAGAATTCTCCAAAAATATTGAAAATTATATTTTATAATTCCAAATATTTTCTAACACTTTATTCTTATTTAAAATGATTTTCAATTAATAAAATCATTTTTAACTTAGTTATTTAATTTAATAATTAAATAAATCTAATATTATTAATATAAATTTATTAATGAAAATCATCCAAAAATATTAAAAGTCACATTTTATAACTCAAAATATTTTTAAATACATTATTCTATTTAAAATAATTTTTTCATAATATTAAATCATTTTTTCTCTAATTTATTTAACACACTAATTAAATAAATTAAATATCATTTTATTCAAATAATTATAATTATTAAAGAAAAATGTCTCAAATAATTAAAAGTTATTTTTCAGAATTTAATATGATTTTGAAAACCATTTTTAGTAATTTTTAGAATTTATTTCTATTTTTCAATAATTTCCGGAATATTCAGAAATTCAAAAATTAAATAAACCGTCGCTATAGGGTTTTAGTGACAAAAAGCGTCGCTGTTGGTGTTCTTGAGCCTCAAGAACATTGACAGCTTCGTTAACAACCTGTCATGTTTGACCATAGTTTAATATCGGTTCTTGCATGTTCTGTTCAAACTAAATGTCAGGTCGTGCAATGTTTATGTCTCTACAAGTTACAATACTTATTTTGGTCAAACAACATCACCACAAGGAGATCAAAGCCTCCAAATCTGATGTCAGACGGTTTCTGATTTTTCCCAGAAATCCAGCAGTTCGTCTAGGCACATTCCAGGTCATTTTAATCTATGTTCTGTTCACTATTTTGATGATTTTATGATTCAAACTGGTAGTATACATGTCAAAGAGTAATGACATGTCAAGATATCAATCCAAAAACATCACATGTACCAGATTTAATTCGGTCAACTCTTGTCAGAAATGGTGTTCATTCGTTTCTGGGTTTTTCCCAGAAACGCGATCCATGCACAAATAACATACTTTGACCATTAATTACAACCAATCTGTTGATTTTTTAAGCATTCTAAGGCCATGTATCTAGACTATAACCAACATGCTACAATTATATTACAACAAAAACATCATAACACGAAACTCCTGACAGATCAAGCGGCTTAGAAATCTTGTCGACTCATTTCATGGGTTACGGGTCATGCTTGATTTTAGCCCACTCAACGCGTCCAATCTAAGGTTTTGACCTTAAATAACTTCGAATCTAGACATCTAATGGCTATACAACCACTTTCAGATGAAAGAAAACATACCAAACTATAGATTCCAAACATTAAACAACAAAACCCATAAACACATAAAGATCTAAGGCGACTGACATTTGATTGCCAGACCTCTTAACTGTTCTTGGACAGATTTTGAAAAACACCTTTTTAAAGCCATTTGATGCTATGGATCCATCATGGATCAACATAGATCAACTAAAAACATTAGCTAACACTTATAAAAGCACAAAAACACAAATTGGAACATAGCATACAAGATCTAGGTTGAGATAGGGTTTATACCTTCTAGCTTCAAATCTTTGATCTTAATCCTCCTTAGTTGTTCTTAGTGACCTAGGGACTGATATTGGGACTGATTCACTTATGATTTTCGTGGGTTTAGGAGAGAGAGAGAGTTGGTGAGAGCAAGAAAGAAAATGAGCCAAATTTATGAACGTTCTCTCTCTAAATCTCTTATATAATGTGATATGTTGCTTTGGATCTGATAAATTCGGCTGGCATTGGCTGATTTCTATGTCACAAAGTCAATTTAGTTGGTAAACCACTAAAGTTACTAGCATTTTTACAAGTTACCTAATTAAAGAAATAAAAAATGGCATTTTAGTCATTTACAAAATAATTTTAATGGCATTCCCGTCAATTAGCCAAACCCTTAGGGTTTAGGGTTTGGACCCTTTAGGTTTGCAATTTAATTTCCAAGATTTTTTTTTAAATTTCTGTTTTCAAAATAGAAAATTAATATTCCTAAATTATAGTTAGGTTCGATAATTATATTAATATTTCCTAATCATAAAATTCAATCTTGCTAATTAGGATTACTATTCCTAATTAAAATTGCTTAATTTAGCAATTAGGGTCAAAATGGTGATTAGGGTTTATAACCCACGAATTAGGGTTTTAATTAGAAAAAATAAATTTTCTAAATTACAATTAGGGTTTGTAAAATAGAAATTAAGATAACTAAAATATAATTAGGGTTTTCTAATCATATTTAAGTTTAATAAACACATTAAGCTTACTAATTAGGATTAAGGTTACCTAATTCGGGTTTTAGGATTCCCGAATATGAAATTAGGGTTTACCGTCTTTCAATTAGGGTTTCTAACTGTACGTTAGGTTTCCTAAATCTGAGATTACGGTTTCTAATCTCTTATTGGGATTTATAAATTTTAAACCTTATCCGATCAATCATTTGATCAAAATTTCTGTACAGTACATACACATTCTCATCAATATAATTATTTTAATTATATTTTCTACCGAATCCCTATCCAGAAATTAGGGTTAGGGTTTCTAATCTTGTTAATCACAACTCTACTCTAATTTTATTAGTCAATACACAAATTAACCTTCTCGAGACTCGTATCCCAGATACTTGTCACAAAAATAATAATTAATATTAATATTAATTAAAAAAAAATTTATTCGTAAAATTTTGATTAATCAAAATCCCGGGTTATCACAGGATCGACAAAAGAGTTATGCGGATCTTCATCGGAAGGACGTGGATTTTAATATTGGGGATCATGTATTTTAATTATATTTTCTACCGAATCCCTATCCAGAAATTAGGGCTAGGGTTTCTAATCTTATTAAGCACAACTCTACTCTAATTTTATTAGTCAATACACAAATTAACCTTCTCGAGACTCGTATCCCAGATTCTTGTCACAAAAATGATAATTAATATTAATATTAATTAAAAAAAAAATTATTCGTAAAATTTTGATTATTCGAAATCCCGGGTTATCACAGGATCGACAAAAGAGTTATGCGGATCTTCATCGAAAGGACGTGGAATTTAATATTGGGGATCATGTATTGTTATGTTTCTCAATCCAAGATTTGTTGGTCCATTTGAGATTCTTGATCGAATAGGAAATGTAGTCTATAGACTCGCATTACTTCCAAGCATGTCTCGTGTTCATAATATTTTTTACATATCTATGCTTCGTAAATATGTGAAAGACCCGAACCACATTATTGAGTTCGAACCAGACGAGATAGCCGAAGATTTAACGTACGAGGACGTACCTGTTAAGATCTTGGATAGGAAAGAGCATGTCCTACGCATGAAGGTTATACCACAAGTTAAGGTTTTATGGAGAAACCATGTTATTGAAGAAATGACTTGGGAGTTGGAATCAGAATTGAAAGCGAGGTATCCTCACCTTTTCGAAACACCAGTTACGTACGTCAATTTCGAGGAAGAAATTTCATAAGGAGGGGAGGTTGTAAGACCCCAACTTATTATAAATAAAATCAAATTTCCTCTATTTATTATTGTGAATAATAAGGTATTAATTTGATATAATACTTTGGTTATGGGAGAAATGTGCAAATTTTGCAAAATAAGCAAGTAGTTATAAAATATTCATAGTTATCGGGGAATATTCGTTTGGTCGTGGAATATTTCTTTCCGCTTGGGAATATTAAATGCGACGGTAGCGACCATTTTTGGGCCCCATAACGGATAACTGTCGATGATGAAAAAAGCGACAAATTTGAGTTTTTACAAATAATCAGCGTAATGATTACTTTATAATCATTGGAATACACGGTGGTTAAAATGCGATGTCTGGCTGCGTGGTTGAATAAAGAGTACACGGTGATTGCATAGTATTGTTGAATTATTAATTCTTACGTAAGAAGGCACTACTCAATAATTGTTACAGTAATTACTATTTAATATTTATTTTATTGATTCAATAATTGCTGCTTTGATATTTTATATTATTGTTGTTCAATAATTGTCACTGCACAACATCTCCATTATCAGATCAATAATTCATATTATTTGGAATAATATTATTAGATAGCATTATTGGCAATGTCTAGAAAGTTACATCGAGGAGAGGTTTGGTCACCTAATTGCGCGCATGATGAGAGAAATCCTTATCTAAAACCCCTCTTTCACAGGAACCTCTGGGTTGTCATTATTGTGATTTTGTAATATTATTTGTGAATAATTAATTATTGATTTATATGATAAGGAAATATTTATTTGATGCGGATATAAATGATGGATTTATTTATGTGGTTATAAATGAAGGAATTAGTGTTGAGGTGTTTTATCAGTATTTTGTCGGATTGGAAGTATTTAAAAATCATCTGTTTGTGGATTTCAGATATTTTCTGTATGGAATTTGGAAAAACTTTCTTCTGAAAAGTTGTAGAGAATTCGATTTCGTGTGGAATGGACATAAAATTCGTATTTTTCTGATAAACAGGCTATTTTCTATGAATTACTGAAGTTTCGGAAATTAAAATGATTTTTATTAATTTACGGGTGGGTCCCACTTTTGTGATTTAAAGCATGAGGGCTGCTGGGATTTTTCAAGAGTGGCATGCTGGTCTTTGATGGCTAGCATGCGTAGAATGAAGAATAAATAAAATATTATTTTATTATTTTAGTCTCCTATGACATTCTAGCATTTTCCTATAAATAGGCGCTTAGGTTAGAATTGAAAATCACACCACAAACAAGTTTTCTTTCTCTCTATATTGTCGAACATATTTTAGTAAGTATTTTGATACTTTGAGAGTTGCTCTTCAGTGCAAGTTTTTGTCAGCACTATATCTGAAATTCAGTCAGAAGTACGGTTATTTTGAGGTAATGGATGTTATTTTCTTCTTAAATGATATTATTTTCTTCAATATCATTATGCCGAAATATTGGTTTGAACTTTTTATTAAATTTAGAACTTTTTGTGTCAGGGTTACTATTCACGTATACGGCACTATTCATCGAAAAATCAAATTTTCTTCTTTTTGTCCAAGATGTTTATTATGGTTACTATCTTTGATTGTATCCATGTTTTGATCTTTATTTTTGAATTATGCTTCAAAATTGGTTATTATGGAGTATTATTGATCTTGGATAAACTGTGATACGAATCCCTAATATTTGTCCTTCTGTCTCACTGGATTCGTTTTCTTTAAAATATTTTTCATCCTCAGTCCTAAATGATGATATTATTGAATATCTTTGGCCTGTAGTGCAAAGATGAATGATTACCTAATGAATATCTTTGGCCCGTAGTGCAAAGATGAACATGTGTTGAGATGAACATGACCAACTGGTGATACAAATGAATATCTTTGGCCTGTAGTGCAAAGATGAATATTTGATTCAAGATGTATATTGATTGATGTTACATTGATAAAATATTGATGATGGACTTTTAAATCTTAGAAGATAGTAGAATTCTTTCTCTACTTGACTCTTCTAATGGATTGTTGTTTTCGCTGCAGTTGTTGATCTAAAACTTGTTGTCTATTATATTTTATTAGATTTTTCCCTGTTTAAGAATAATGATAATTTGTTGTATATTATCTTGGTCATAATATTCTTTACTGGGCTAGTTGAGCTCACCCTTTTCCTTTTTGTTCTATTTTTCTTCTCAGGAGGTGAGAACATAGCAGGATCTAGTCGGGGTATAGAGTGATGGTTCTAGAAAGATGTTTTAGCAGTCCTCACTATTTCTATAAAATAGTGTCTGAGTAATTGTAATGATGACTTATTTGAGTGTGGATATTGTCTAGAAGACAATATTTGTATTTAAACTCACAGTATGTGTTGTCGTATTTTGCACGACAATTGTATTTATTGAAGTTGTAGTTTTCTTTCTGTACCATGTATTTGGCGACTCAGAATGGGTGTTGTATACCTATTTTGGGGGCATCACAATCAACTTTATCGTTGAGACTCAGCTTAATAAATAAACCACATCATCGAATCATCCTTGCACTACGGGCCAAGGATATTCATGTAATCATCAATGGTCATGATTATACCGAATAAACCCTGGTCATATTCATACCAACAACTGTCCATCAATGCACTACAGGCCAATGAGGATTTTTATCACATCATTTGTAACATTACAGTCATAATTATACCGAATAATTCCTGGTCATAATCATACCAATCAATAGTACATCTATGCACATAAGCCACAGATGACTTTTATCACAATATAAGCATGAGGATGATGACAATGATATAAGAATTCAATTAAAAGAAAGCAAATGATAAATTTTTAAAGATTTATAACTTAATTTATCCAGAATTTAATAATGTCCAAATTGTCAACATGATACTGCTTTGTGGAGTAAAATTCAAGAATAATATTGTATCAAAAATGATTTGGACAGCAAAGAAATCAATTTTTGCCATGATTAATTCCCCGGGTGAATAGTACCCAAGTGAATAGTACCCAAGTGAATAGTACTTTATGAATAGTACTCGTAAATAGTACTTTGTGAATAGTACTCATGAATAGTACTTTGTGAATAGTACCCCATGAATAGTGTTTTGTGAATAGTACCGTATAAATGAATAGTACTCATGGACAGTACTTCGGCATGAAAAGCTTAAAATTTAACAAGAATGTGCAGAAAATATCCTTGTGAAACGATACTAGATGAAGCGCAAATTTCAAGGATATTCCACTAATTTCACGGAGCATAGAAGCAATACTTTAACAAAATGAGGGTATAATCAAGAATACAAGACAAAATAATATTACTCGCATATTACATAGTATGGAAGAAAATATTATTTCTATTAATACTGAACAAAATAATATCCCTTACCTCAGAAGAAGACTTGATACTAGAATAGTGAGGTAGCAGACTTCTCTTCTACTTTCTCTCTAAAGCTTCTCTCTCTATAGCTTCTCTTTCTATAATTGCTCTTGTGAGTCTTAGTGAATTGGTGAGAATGAAAGAAGAATGAGCTTCTATTTATAGGAAAACATAGTTTTGATAATTGCACGTTTTAGGGCTCGAAATATTACAGTATAATACATTCATCTTTTCTTTCATTTTTAATTTAGTCATGCAAGTATTATCAAACTTGCACCACCTCCCCTAATAGTACATCATGTGAATCAATAGTACAATCATGTGAATAAATAGTATAATCATGTGAAAAAAAATTAATTACAGTATAGTACCTTCATCTATACCTCCATTTTTAATTTAGTCATGCAAGTATTATCAATCTTGCACCACTTCCCCTAATAGTACATGCATGTGAATCAATAGTACACACATGTGAACAAATAGTTATAAGCATGTGAATTAATAACAATTAATTGCTCATTTATCCGATTAATTACCTGATTGGTCAATATAACCTCCAGACATCAATTATTATCGGAATAGATGTCGATTTCCACTAACACTAATAATCCCAACACAATGGAAATATCAATTTCATCTTTAATCAACACGAACTTATTCATCATTAATATTATAACTCACAATATTTAACAACCAAATTATTCCCAGGAAAGAGGGAACTTTCCGATAAGGATTTCTCCCTATTGGCGCGCAATTAGATGACCAAACCTCTCCTTGACAGAACTTTCTAGACATTGTCAATATTGCAAATAATAATATGAATAACTTTGTCGTCTCAATTATTAATTTAATAATATAAGATATTATGCAGATGATACAATGACAATAATTGAATCAATAATATGAGAGATATTATACAGCAACTACTGTAGCAATAATTGAGTATAACTAAGTGACTTCTCACATAAACATCAATAATCAATCACCGGTAGCTACTATATGCGACCAGCGTCTTAGTGTACTTTTACTATCGTAGTTCAACGGTTTAACGGTAAAATTTTTCGTAGTTATTTTTATAAAAAGATAATTCTGTCGTTTTCTAACTACGACAATACTTCCGTTGTGGGGTTCACCAATAATTGTTCCGTCGTACAAATATTCCTTGTTAAAACGAATGTTCCCCGACCAATCGAATATTATATAACCACTTCCTTACTTTGCAAAATTTGTAAATAATACCCACAACTATAACATTATATCAAATCCACACCATAATATTCAAAAATATATTTTGAGAAAAATTAATCTTTATTCATAAAAGTTGGGGTCTTACAAAAAATATCTTAATGAAAACGAATCCAATGAGATAAAAGATCAAATATTAAGGATTCGTACTTTAGTTTATCAAAGTTCAAAAATACCTTATAATAATCAATTGTGGAGCAAAGTTCAAGAATAAAGATCAAAACATGGATACAATCAAAGATAGTAACCATAATAGACAACTTGGACAAAGAAAAAAAAAATTCATTTTTTCCGTGAATAGTGCCGTATTCGTGAATAGTGCCGTATACATGAATAATAACCCCGACACAAAAAGGTAGAAATTCCACAATAAAATCCATACCAATATTTTGGTATAATGATATTGAAAGAATAACATCATTATGAAGAAAATAACATCCCTTACCTCAAAATAACAGTATTTCTGATCGGAATATCGGATGTAAAGCCGAAAGAAACTTGCACTGAATAGAAACTCTCAAAGTATCTAAATACTCACAAAAATATGCTCGACAGTATAGAGAGAGAAAACTTATGTTTCTGGTGTGATTTTCAATTATAACTTAAGCGCCTATTTATAGGAAAATGCTAGAACGCTATAGGAGACTAAAATAATAAAATATTATTATTTATTTTCTTTTCTTCTACGCCATCCTTTTTGAATCAGCCAGCATGCCAATTCTGAATTTTTTTTTGCAGCCCATATGTTTTTAACAAAAATGGGTCCCACCCATATTTTTAATAAAAATATTTAATTTCCAAAACTTCAACAATTCATAATAAAAATCTTTTATCAGAAAAATAAGAATTTTATGTCCATTCCATACGAAATCGAATTCTCTACAACTTTGCAGCTTTAAGTTTTTCCAAATTCCAAACAGAAAATATCCGAATTTCACAAATGGACGATTTTTAACACCTCTTAAAATTCATAACAAATCATACGTTAATTTTTAATGGTTCAAAATTTGTGGACATATACTCAACTTATATATGTATAACATATCCAAAAATCACAACGATCCAACGGTCGGATTAAAATTATAACTCACGCAATAGAGCTTTAAGAACACTGATTTGATTTTTAATACCTCTATTCCGACAAAAATACTGATAAAACACCTCAACATTAATTCTTTCAATTATATCCACATAAAAAAATAAATATTTCCTTATCATAAAAATCAATAAATAATTATTCACAAATAATATTACAGAATCACAATAATGACAACCAGACCGTTCGCAAGAAAGATGGGCTTTCCGATAAGGATTTCTCCTTACTGGTGTGCAATTAGGGGACCAAACCTCTCCTTGACAGAACTTTCTAGACATTATCAATAATGCTATCTAATAATATTATTCAAATAATATGAATTATTAATCTGATAATGAAAATAATGCATGCATGACAATTATTGAAACAACAATAATATAAAAATATCAACGCAAAGTAATTATTGAATCAATAAAATAAAATATTGAACAGTAATTACTGTAACAATTATTGAGTAGTGCCTTCTTACGTAAGAATCAATAATTCAAAAATATTGTGCAATACCATGTGCTACTATGCAACCACACGTATTACGGTATATTAACCATCGGGTATTCTAACAGTGTTAACGGTAACCATTACGCCGTTATTTATAAAAGCTCAAACTTGTCATTTTCTTCATCCGACAGTTATCCGTTATGGGGCCCACAAATGACTGCGCCGTCATACGAATATTCCCTGACAGCAAGAATATTCCATGACCAAACGAATATTCGCCGACAAAATGAATATTTTATAACCACTTGCTTATTTTGCAAAATTTGCACATTTCACCCATAACCAAAGTATTATATCAACTTAAAACTTTATTATTCACAATAATAATTAGAGGAAATTTGATTTTATTCATAAAAAGTTGGGGTCTTACAACCTTCCCTTCTTATGAAATTTCATCCTCGAAATTGACGTACGTACCTGGTGTTTCGAAAAGGTGAGGATTCCTCGTTTTCATTTCTGATTCCAACTCCCAGGTCATTTCTTCAATAGCATGGTTTCTCCACAAAACCTTAACTTGTGGTATAACCTTCGTGCGTAAGACATGCTCTTTCCTATCCAAGATCTTAATAGGTACCTCCTCGTACGTTAAATCTTCGGCTATCTTGTCTGGTTCTAACTCAATAATGTGGTTCGGGTTTTTCACATATTTACGAAGCATAGATATATGAAAAACATTATGAACACGAGACATGCTTGGAGGTAATGTGAGTCTATAGGCCACATTTCCTATTCGGTGAAGAATTTCAAATGGACCAACAAATCTTGGATTGAGCTTTCCTCTCTTCCCAAATCTTGTAACTCCCTTCCATGGAGCAATACGTAACAATACATGATCCCCAATATTAATTTCCACTTCCTTTCGATGAAGATCCACATAACTCTTTTGTCGATCTTGTGCCATTTGTATACGTTATCGAATCATTTGGATCTTTTCTGTAGTTATGCGTACCAATTCTGGTCCCAATAATGTTGCTTCTCCCACCTCATCCCAACATACTGGAGAGCGACACTTTCGTCCATACAATGCTTCAAATGGAGCCATGCCTATACTTGCTTGATAACTGTTGTTGTAGGAGAATTCCACCAATGGTAGGTACTTATCCAAACTCCCTTTGAAATCTAGGACACAGAGTCTTAATAGATCTTTAAGAGTTTGAATAGTCCTCTCTGATTGTCCGTCCGTTTGAGGATGGTATACCGAACTAAATCATAAATCTGTGCCCATAACTTTCTGCAAGCTAACCCAAAATCGTGAAGTGAATCTTGGGTCACGATCCAAAACTATGGATACTGGTATGCCATGCAATCTCATAATCTCATTCACGTACATACGAGCAAGGCGTTCAAGGGAATAAGTCTCCCGTATATGCAAGAAATGAGCAGACTTAGTTAATCTATCAACAATAACCCAAATCGCATCTATGCCTTGAGAAACCTTGGGAAGACCTGTAACAAAATCCATAGTAATGTGTTCCCACTTCCATTTCAGAATCTCAAGTGGTTGCAATGGACCCTTTGGCACTTGATGCTCCGCCTTTACACGTTGACAAGTGAAACACCTCGAGATAAACTCCGCGATCTCTCTTTTCATATTGCTCCACCAAAATGTATGTCGAAGATCATGATACATTTTGGTACTCCTAGGATGGATTGCAAATGGTGTGTTGTGTGCCTCCATCATGATTCTATGCTTCAATTTAGAATTGTTAGGAACACAAAGTCTAGAATTGACTCGAAGTATTCCGTCTTCATCGATTCTTGCTTCTGGAATAACACCTTCTTGCACTTTCTTCTTCATACGCATCAACTCCATGTTTGAGCTTGAGCATCTTTAACTTTATCGATTAAATTCGGGTCTACTCGTATGCTTGATATTATCACGTGGGTACTTGGAGCCTTTACCTCTATCTCCATCCTTTGCGAGTCATACAAAATGGACCTTTGTGTTAACAACATTGCACTCGTACCCGCATATGATCTTCTACTCAATGCGTCAGCTACCACGTTTGCTTTTCAAGGATGATATTGGATGGTATGGTCGTAATCTTTCAAGAACTCAAGCCAACGTCATTGTCGCATGTTAAGTTCCTTTTGGGTGAAGAAATATTTGAGGCTTTTATGATTTGTATAGATCTCCACTTTCTCCCCATACAGGTAGTGCCTCCAGATCTTTAACTCGAAAATGACTGCTGCCAACTCCAAATCATGAGTAGGATAATTCCTCTCATATTCTTTGAGTTGTCGCGAGGCATAGGCTATGACTTTCTCATGTTGCATGAGAACACATCCTAACCCTTTGCCTGAAGCATCGCTATAGATAACAAATCCATCTAAACCAGATGGTATTGTCAGAACAGGTGCCGAAATGAGTCTCCTCTTGAGTTCTTGAACAATCTTCTCACAATCCTCGCTCCAACCAAATTTTATATCTTTACGAGTCAGCTGAGTTAACGGAGTAGCGATTCGAGAAAATCCTTCCACGAATCTTCGATAGTAACCACTAAGCCCGAGAAAACTACGTGCTTGATCACCGAGGCTTGGTTGCTCCCAACTTTGTATGGCTTCAATCTTCACCGGGTCGACAGATACTCTATGTTTTAACACCACGTGCCCAAGGAATGCTACTTCCTCAAGCCAGAACTCGCATTTCTTCAGCTTGGCATATAGCTTGTTATCGCGAAGCCTTTGAAGTACCAGCTTCAAATGGCGCTAATGATCTTCACGGATTTTGGAATAGATGAGAATGTCATCAATAAAGACAACAACGAACTGATCCAAATATTCTTTGAACACACGGTTCATCATATCCATGAAAGCAGCAAGAGCATTAGTCAATCCAAAAGACATGACTAAGAATTCATAATGCTCGTACCGAATTCTGAAGGCAGTCTTCAGAATATCCTCAGTGTTAAATCTTCAGCTGATGATATCCAGGACGAAGATCGATCTTTGAAAAGAATTGTGCTCCTTGCAACTGGTCAAACAAGTCATCAATGTGAGGTAGCGAATACCTATTCTTGATGGTTACATGGTTCAATTCGCGGTAGTCAATACAAAGTCGTATACTCCCGTCTTTCTTCTTTACGAATAACACAGGAGCACCCCAACGAGATGTACTAGGACAAATAAAACCGATGTCCAACAACTCCTGCAGTTGGACCTTTAACTCCTGAAGTTCAATAGGAGCCATTCGATATGGGGTTTTAGAAATGGGTTTTGTACCAGGTTCAAGGTCAATAAAGAATTCAACTTCACGTTCTGGGGGTAGACCGAGAAGTTCTTCAGGAAATACGTCAGGAAATTCACTAACAACAGAAATATTATTCAACTCTGACATGTTTTTTTTCAAGTCCGTGACATGGGCTTAGAAATCTTGACATCCATTTTTCAATAAATGAATAGCTTTATGGCTTGATATGACAGTGATTGACTTTAGTGGTTTGGTTGTTTGAATTTGCATAACAGTTGGTTAGGAATATTAAAACTAACAACCTTACAAAAACAATCAATTTTAGCATGATGAGTGGTTTACCAATCAATCCCTAAAATCACATCAAATGCAAGTATTTTCAACGAAATATGATCGGCAGGTAATGTGATGGTACCAACTTGAATCAAGCAAGATTTATAAATAGTAGATGTAATGAAAGTTTCTCCTAACAGAGTCTCAATAGATAAGTCAAGGTCTAATTTCTCCGTAGTCAAGTTCAAACATTGAGCACAAGTAGGAGAGATAAAAGAATGGGTAGAACCGATATCTAATAAGGTATAAACTTTGCAAGAGTTTATGATTAGCTTACCCGTGATCACCTCGTTTGGGTTCCTCGCGTTTTGGGCAGTAACGACAAACGCCCTTCCAACAACCATCGACTTTGACTTTTCCGGGACAGCCTTTGTAGTCACCATCCCCGTTGAACTTGGTTTCACAATAAGACAATATCTAGCTATATTACCTTCCTTTCTACAGTTATAACACAACTTGGATTGTTGTGGACAGTTTGGGCTGACGTGTCCCTCTTTTCCGCATTTATAACAAATGACACGTGCTCGTTTCTCTCCCCTAAAACAATCGATGTTTGTCTTTGGCGTCTTTACGTTGTCATTGTTGTACCTTCTCTTCTTAAAATCTCCTCCCGACTCGCTTCTTCTATTTTCATGGCCACGATTACCACCAAAGTGGTTACCGCTTTTGTCCGAATATTTTCCCTCCTAACCGGTTGTCATTGCTCTAGATGATATTGGCCACCCGGTGTGACCACGATTGTGGTCCCTTGTTGAACATACTCATTATCTCGCTCTAATAATTGAGCCTTGTTTACAACTTCTGAATATAAAGAAAATTTATGAGAGATAAGATATTACTGAATCTCGGGTTTTAGACCTCTCAAAAACATCCTTGTCATTTGTTCCTTATTCTCGACCAAATGAGGTGCAAACCTGGATAACTCTGTAAACTTCGCCTCGTACTGGGACACCGTCATGTTATTTTGTTCTAGTCTAATAAACTCTACCTCCTTCATATGACGAATACTTTCAGGAAAGTACTTGTCATTAAATAGTTTTTGAAATGTTTCCTAAGACATATTGAGTGCGGCAGGCTGGGTACGCTTCACAGATTCCCACCAGTAATCTGCCTCACCATGAAATATAAAGGTGGCGAATGGAACCTTCTGTTCCTTCGTGCATCCCAAGACATCGAATATCTTGGTAATTTGCTTGACCCACATTTTTGCCTTGATCGGATCCAGCTTTCCCACAAATTCTGGTGGTCCCAACTCTTTGAACTGCTTGGCTGTGACAAACCGCGCATTGCTATCATTTCCACCCGTATTTTGTACACGAGTCTCCCTCGTCTGGTTTTGCATGAACTACAAAAAGCTTCTAAACATCCCATCATTCATCATTTGTTCAGTAGTGTTGTTTACAGGAGGAATATTGCCTTCCTATTGCACGTTCCCCTGGGTGGGGATTAAAGGTGTCTCCACGATCTCATTAACTCCATTGTTAATATTTCCAGCTGCCATTCTCAAATACTACCACAAAACAAGGGTTAATTTACATGTCACGTATTATCCCTATACTCTGACCGACCAAATAAATACCAAATAAACTTAGTCAGGTCATACTAGCGAAGGAATTCCCCATCTCTCCCCTCTTAGTTCTTGTCTCATATCTCCGCCATGGATTATATCCCTAAGCTCTGATACCAACTATGACGCCCCCAAAATAGGTATACATCACCTATTCTGAGTCGCCAAATACATGGTACAGAAACAAATACAACTTCAGTAATATAATTGTTGTGCAAAATACAACAACACATATACTGCGAGTTTGAATACAAATATTTTCCGATAGACAGTATACAAACACAAAAGGAGTTCTTATTACAATTATTGATACACTATTTTACAAAATAGTGAGGACTACTACAACCACTATCCTGAACCATCACTCCATACCCCGGCTAGTTCCTGCTATGTTCTCCCCTCTTGAGAAGAAAAATGGAACAAAAAGGAAAATGGTGAGCTCAACTAGCCCAGTAAAAAATATTATGACTAAGATAATATACAATAAATTATCATTAGTCTTCAATAGGAAAAAATCTGATAAAATATAATACACAATAAGTTTTAGATGAACAACTGCAGGGGAAACATCAATCCAGTAGAAGAGTCAAGTAGAGAATGAATTCTACTATCTTCTAAGATTTAAAAGTCCATCATCAATATTTTATCCCTGTAACATCAATCAATATACATCTTGAATCAAATATTCATCTTTGTACTACATGCCAAAGATATTCATTTGTATCACCAGTTTGTCATGTTCATCTCAACACCTGTTCATCTTTGCACTTTGAGGCAAAGATATTCATCAGTTAATCATTCATCTTTGCACTACAGGCCAAAGATATTAAGTAATATCATCATTTAGGATTGAGGATGATGAAAAATATCTTAAAGAAAACGAATCCAATGATATAAAAGATCAAATATTAAGGATTCGTTCTTTAGGTTATCCAAGTTCAAAAATACCTTATAATAATCAATTGTGGAGCAAAATTCAAAAATAAAGATCAAAACATGAATACAATCAAAGATAGTAACCATAATAGACAACTAGGACAAAGAAAAGAAAATTTCATTTTTTCCATGAATAGTACCGTATTCGTGAATAGTGTCGTATACGTGAATAGTGTCGTATACGTGAATAATAACCCCGACACAAAAAGGTAGAAATTCCACAATAAAATGCATACCAATATTTCAGTATAACGATATTGAAAGAATAACATCATTATGAAGAAAATAACATCCCTTACCTCAAAATAACAGTATTTCTGATCGGAATATCGGATGTAAAGCCGAAGAAAACTTGCATTGAATAACAACTCTCAAAGTATCTAAATACTCACAAAAATACGCTCGACAATATAGAGAGAGAAAAATTATGTTTTTGGTGTGATTTTCAATTCTAACTTAAGCGCCTATTTATAGGAAAATGCTAAAACGCCATATGAGACTAAAATAATAAATTATTATTATTTATTTTCTTTCCTTCTACGCCATCCTTTTTGAATCAGCCAGCATGCCAATTCTGAAATTTTTTTACAGCCCACATGTTTTTAACAAAAGTGGGTCCCACCCATATTTTTAATAAAAACATTTAATTTCCGAAACTTCAACAATTCATAATAAATAGCCCTTTTATCAGAAAAATATAAATTTTATGTCCATTCCATACGAAATCGAATTCTCTACAACTTTGTAGTTTTAAGTTTTTCCAAATTCAAAACAGAAAATATCCGAATTCCACAAACGGACAATTTTCAACACCTCTTAAAATTAATAACAAATCATACGTTAATTTTTAACTGTTCAAAATTTGTGGATATATACTCAACTTATATATGTATAACATATCCAAAAATCACAACGATCCAACGGTCGGATTAAAATTATAACTCACACAATAGAGCTTTAAGAACACTGATTTGATTTTTAATACCTCCATTCCGACAAAAATACTGATAAAACACCTCAACATTAATTCCTTCAATTATATCCACATAAAAAATAAATATTTCCTTATCAAAAAAATCAATAAATAATTATTCACAAATAATATTACAGAATCATAATAATGACAACCAGGTCGTTCCCAAGAAAGAGGGGGCTTTCCGATAAAGATTTTTCCTTACTGGCGCGCAATTAGGTGACCAAACCTCTCCTTGACAGAACTTTCTAGACATTGTCAATAATGCTATCTAATAATATTATTCAAATAATATGAATTATTGATCTGATAATAGAAAATAATGTGCAGTGACAATTATTGAAACAACAATAATATAAAATATCAATGCAATAATTATTGAATCAATAAAATAAAATATTGAATAGTAATTACTGTAACAATTATTGAGTGGTGCCTTCTTACGTAAGAATCAATAATTCAAAATACCAAAATGCAAATCAGGTAATGCTCTTTATGCGACCACAGCGTATTACTGTATTTTAACCACCGGGTATTCCAATAGTGTCAACGGTAACCATTACGTCATTTTTTATAAAAACTCAAACTTGTCATTTTCTTCATCCGACAGTTATCCCTTATGGGGCCCATAAATGGCTGCGTCGTCGTACGAATATTCCTCGACAACAAGAATATTCCACCACCAAACGAATATTCCCTGACAAAATGAATATTTTATAACCACTTGCTTATTTTGTAAAATTTGCACATTTCACCCAAAACCAAAGTTTTATATCAAATGAACACTTTATTATTCACAATAATAATTAGAGGAAATTTGATTTTATTCATAAAAAGTTGGGGTCTTACATATATATATATATATATATATATATATATATATGTGTGTGTGTGTGTGTGTGTGTGTGTGTGTGTGTGTGTGTGTGTATGCTTAACATATATATAAGATTGTATGCTAAATTAAGTCTGTAAGAAAAGAAATTGGTTTTTACAGTGAATATATATATGTGTTTAACGATACGAGTTTCAATTTCTATGTTCTATGAATTCTATTTTTCAAATTTTGCTATACAACTGAATTATTGCAATTGTAAGTAGTTGTAATGCTAGAGTTATGTTTAGATAAATAATTGTATGTTAATTTCGTTTAAAAGAAAGCGAAACTATTTTTCAGTGTATGTTCGTATACATGGCTTATGACAGTAACAAATTTGATGGTTAAAGTGTATACGAATTGTAAAAATTGGACTGTGATTATGTTAATTGGGGATGAAATAAATATAACGAAGTTCAAAGGAATCAAATTGGTTTATAATTGTGGTTAATGTGTTCACTGTGTCAAGAAATATCAAAAATGGAGTTTTGTTGGTTTTAAAATTGGCTTTCAAAGATTTAAGTTTTCTGAAGTTGTTGTTTAGTTGTTTTAAATTAGTATATGTATGCTTGGTAATGTTTATGAGTAATTTATGTAAGTTATACGTCTTAATTTAGATGTTAGCAGTGTTAATAAGTTCAGAATTTAGTTGTGCTGTTCTTTGGGTTGGGTTCTGTAAGTTTCGGCGCCTCAGCGCCAAAATCAGCGCCCCAACTCTAAATTTCACGCCTCAGCGCCAAAGTCAGAGCCGAAGCTCGACTTTCGTAAGAATATTCGATCATTATGACATCATTCCAGCCATGACATATTTTCATTATTATCAATATTATGGAGTTAGCGATAGAGTCGAGAATGACTTTTGTTTTGCACAAAAGTCTGTAATTATTGATGTAATGCAATATGATGATGGTTAAACATGTAATTTTGTTATTATTGTATTATAGTTCTAAAAACGAGCATGTTATTAACGCTTAACGAGTGTTATTATTATTTTATTGGTGTAACTTGATTATGCGATTAAGAATCAAGCCATACATGAAATAGGTACTTATAGAGTATTTGTAATGACTAATTGTATCCTAATGATATGTGATTAGGATATTGTGAGTCAAACTATTACGGCTTAATCTACGTGCAAGGTAAGTTTACTTACCCTATCTCAATTATATTGAGCAAGTTATTCTTGTTTTTAACTTGTTTCGTTGAGCAAGTTATTGTTTCTAATTCGATTACATTATGTAAGTTTTCTAACTCTACACTTTCGTTGAGCTAGTTCTATTGTTACATTGAGCAAGTTTCTTGTATCTAGTTGTTCATGATGATGCAAGTTTTCTAAATCTTATCTTTTGATATTGAACAAGTTTCTCTAATATGTAACTTTTCATTTAGCATGCGAGTTCTACATTCTGATATTCTAGTGTTGAACAATTTTATCGTTCAAATTACTATTCGCTATGCATACTTAGTATTCAATTCTCAATAACTTTAGCTTAATATTGTTCAAGCAGGTTATGTTTTGATTATTCAATGTTTATGATATTAGATTATTCCTAAAGCATGATCTTAATTTACAATGTCGTTTCAGTTATGATAGCATTACATTAGTAACTTTGTATTCAACTAATCCTTAGTTGATAACCGTTGAATTCCAAATTACCTTGAAACGTATCCAAATCAAACTTACTTTGGTGCGGACTTGTATTCTAAATGCTGAGATGAACAAACCTATTATTAGGGGATAACTTACGCATAGGGTTGAAATGTTTGTGCACAATACATTGTACGACGGGATGATCCCCCTAAGTATGAAGAGTCCCTATAGTCTTATGAGTGTTAAAGTTTAAGTTGAAAGATTACTTATAACTATGGACATAGTTCGTGGTCTTCTGACCCATAGATGAATGAACTCAGAATTTTGATTATCATTGATAGAACCTATTGTTCAGTTCTATTGAGCCTATTAATTGGCAATTGTTGTAAAGATTTTATTCATTATTATTTCAAGTGAGTTTTGTTTGCTCATTCTTGCTTATATCACTACAACAAAAAGGGTTATTTCTGACGGAATATTCCGTCGGTAATAAGGCTATTCCGTCGAGGTTAACCTTAATTTCGATGGAATATTCGGTCGGAAATTCAGTCGTATATAAACATGTCGAAATTAAGTCCGTCGATCTTTCGGTCGGGGATAATTAAACTCGACGGACATATCTTCGACCGAATATTCAGTCGGGGTTAATATATATCTGACTGAAAATTGTCTGTCGAGGATATTCGGTCGATGATAAGCATGCCACGTGACAGCATGACAAAAATGGCAAATTCCTTGAACTCGACGGAATTTCGTCGAGAGTATCACTATCCTGTCGAGAATAGATGTGACACGTGACACATGCCCAAAATGAGAAGGACTTAATTCCGACAGAAATCCATCGAGGATAGTACTATTCCGTCGAGAATAGTTTTTTTATATAAATATTTTTTTTTTGCAATATCCAAGGATTTAACCCACATCTTGTACCTGTACCTGTATTCCCAACAGCACATACACATACACAAGCTAACAATATGGCCAATAACATGAATTACAATTTCCAAGACTGATAATATGTCAAAAACCAACTAAATGAGAAGTAAAAAGTTCAAAAACATCCCATTAATCTAAACTAAACTATATCAAACATCTCATTAAGCTAAATTAAACTAAATGTTAAACCGCAACAAAACCAAAGTAATGATAAAGTTTAAACTATAATACATCAAAAATAATGTAAACTACAAAATAATGCAACTCAGAATATAAACTATAAAAGAATGTAAACTAAGTAAAGCTAGTAGAGCCCCTGGTGTGAGGAGGATCATCGGAAGGGTGTCGATGCTACTCTGGAGTATGAAAATCGCCATCATCGTCAATCCGCTCGTCACCCTGTTGATACAATATAATGTAACTCATTAGTTTATATATATGATTCAGTTAAAGATAACTAAATGAAAATTAAATAACATGCATAATATATATTTGAATTTAAAACGAATAGTATACCTGAGCAGTAGAGCGCTGACTCAACATCGGCCCAAACACGTCCTCGACTAAGATAACCACCATCCGAACAATCTCGTCGCATATCGCATCCCATTGCTCCGGAGGGATACCCGTACTCTCGACGGTGGCACCAACTGCAACGTCCCGCGCAAGCTGATGGAGGCGAGAATGGCTAGGTGGGTCCTGACGATGGAACAACGGATCAGTCTCAAACCTCTGCGACACCGCAACCATAACACGCTGGAACAAAGTATCGTCTAAGCCAGCGCCCGTATGTAATGGTCCTATGGGGGCTCTCGGACACAGACGCTGGCTAGATCCTACAAAAATAAATATAACATGAATAATATTATAAGTTTACTTTATTCATAAACAAGAAATAAACTAAAATATTATACCTCCTGACAGTGTATAGGCTAGTATCCTCGGTAAACCCATCACTCGATACCGACCGGTAGTACTAGTGGGAGTATCCTGAGACGCGACCCAAAGAACAGTCTCCTCGTCCTGAGATAAACTAATCTCGGGTGGAGGGACGGTGGAATCTAATGTCTCAGCATCACCCTTAGCAGCCTGCAACTCTGCTATACGCTGGCTGCGGAGCTTCTCAAACCGCTCCTGTAATTTGATATACAAGTGAGTTATCTTGGTATCATCATATAAATTATGTAATATTATCTTAAATACAATTTATTATAGTAAATGTATTACCCGTATAGCTAGTGCTGCTGGAGATATCGTCGACCTCGAAGTAGAGCCCTTCGGCGTATGGACTCTATCCTAGAACTCGATCATAGTAGGAGGTCGACCTAAGCTACTCCGCATGACCTAAATCATATACATTAAATAATATCACCTTAATTTACTATAATTTCAGTTTAATATTAAACTAAACTAAAGTGAAATACATACCGACTTAACCTCCTGAAACGAGTACGAGCCAGAAATATGTATAACTCGTAGCTTGCCACAATTCTTCTTCATCTGCTCTGACTTGGTCTTGAATGCGGCATCATCCCAATAAGCACACATCGCAGCCCATGCTGCATCTGATACTATCGGCGACTGATGCTCTCACAAAGTAGTCCTGAGCGATTCTTCTACTGCCTGGACTGCCCTCTGTCGCATCTCGTATAGCCAATTGGCATAATTCTTCAAGATGTGGGCAATGATAACTGCGTCACCATCCGCCTCAGTGATGTCGGCCTCGTATCTGTAGTATCTCTATCAAACAGACATAACATACATATAATTAATTATTTGAACAATATGTAAATAACATGGACCTTGATTTAATATATGTAATTCGACTTACGTGAAACTCCTGTAACACTATCACCATAAAGCCGGCATTGTAGCACGTGTACTAGCTAAATCGCATGCAGCCAGTAAGGAGATGCGCTAGGCAGATGGCGTGTACGGTCGCCTTAGCGATATGATCCATAATACTAGAATACAAAATTTTTGTTAAGAACATTTTATTTTATTAATCACATAATAATATCATTCTAATTGAACATAAGTTATATATGTTAGTTGAAACCTACACAGACGAGCCGACATCTACTAGAACTGTGTTAGGTCTTGCTGAGGCGACGACCTAATCGTAGAGGTTAGCCCTCGCCGATTGTGGACGCGTCTAGCATCTATATGTTTAATATAGTTATGACATTGTCAAAAAATAGTAAATGGATGTATAATATAGTTATGAAAAAATGCCGAAAAAAATGTTACTGAGCCAAAAAAAGAAATCAACTCACTAGCATCTAAAGATGACCCGCCCTGGGAGCCGTCACCTGATCCGGAGCGGCCACCACCACGACCATCTCCACTGCTATGTCGAGGCATATATAAATGTACTACTGAAATAACAGAAATAGATACGTATAATTAATTAAATTTTATTGAAATTATTATATATAATGATTGATTTTAGTTGTATAATATTTACAAAACACCAATTAGTGAAGAAGTAGTACGTCGTCAAACCCGTCAGAATCAAAATCATTTTCATCCTCTGATTCTGTCTCTTCCTCTTCTGTATTTGTAACATCCACAGATTCGGGTCCCAAATCCCCACGAGTCCGGTGTACTATTTCTATAACTATTGCGGAAGATATAAACATAAATTGTTTATACAATAAACATTACACACTATCCCCAAGGTCGAGAACCTTCACATAATACCTAAATCAATATCCTATCAGACATACAAAGCTATTATCATACATTCTCTTATACAAATTTAGTCGCATATAATCCAAAGTCGACTTGTCTTGGACTTTTCTTATAATCGACGACGTATTAAATCATAATCGCAATGTTTATCATGATATAGCAAGGGTGAGCAACAATTTTGCCCAGCAAGTATATGTTAGAGTTTATGCCCTAGAGGCCAATTATTTGATATAATTGCTTAACGTTTTGATATAATATTTGATTGAATAAATATATGATTTTATTATGGTTTTATTTATCGTAATATAATTGTTAACATAATAAAATTCCTTAGAATAGTGATACAAATTATATAGTTTCAAGTATGTGACTTGAACATGAGATTATATATTACCATTAGTATCGGTGTTCTTAAATGTCCTTAATCGAGTATCATTGTTGATGGGACAACAATGATGCATTGAAGACTAGTATGTGGATTGACCTGATGACCAAATCTCATTGGTCATAAATATATATAGATATTAAGTCGATGCATAGGTACATGTTGAAAACGATGTCTTTGGATAGATCCACCATGAGAATTCTATATGGAGCATTATGCGAAATGTCATTAGCAATTCTCATAGTGACAATGATGTAATGGTCCTCCGACCGAAATCGCTATATTATTACTACGAGAATTTATGTACTTTGATATCATCAAATGTCACCTTTAATAGGGTGGACTATAAAGGTGATTATTGGGTTCATCATTAATCGTGTGAGAAATATGAGTGATCTAGATGGAATTTAACCATCCTATATATTATGGGTGATATCCATAGGCCTCTTGATTGAGTAGGACTATGAAATGCATGGCCATGCTCAAATAGTGATTTGTTTCATATAGTCTACTCATTGATCAAGAAAACTTCAGATTAAATTATGAAGAGTATGACACATTCCATGACTCGAGTTTAATCTAGGATATTAAGGTTAAAAGGATTAAATTACATTGAAACATTGGTCACGAAAAGGTTGCATTGAATTATCGATCTTATTATTACTTGGGTAGCGTTGATGCATTACTAGATGCCGCTCCTTTGTTTATAATTTTATAATATGATTTTGAAATTATTGCCAATGTAATAATAACCTATAGGTCACACACATAGAACGTTATTTAAAGGGAATTAATTTAAATTTTAAGGATTTAAATATATTAATATGATTAATAGTATTTAAATCAAATTTAAATTAAAAGGATAATTTATATATATGTATATTAATTAAGTAAGACTTAATTAAGATATATATATATATATATATATAAATTGGATTTTATGAAATTAGGTTTTGATTTGATTAATTCCTTTTAACTACTATATATATGATATATATAGCACTACTTAGGGTAAGATATCATAATTGAAAAACCCTAGCCGCTCTTCTTAGAGAGACTAGAGAAAAAAACAGTTTGAAAAATCCATTCCTTTTGGTGGCTAGTACCACAATTCCTTCTTAATCTTGAGAATCGTTCGACGGTTAAATGCAAGTTAAATGTGGATAATTAGAGTGGTAGCAATCGGTTTGTATTATGCGTTGGACATTATAGGCGATCGGTTTGATTCTCGCTTTTCATATCTCGTATAATCTCTAAACCTCTCGAATTAATTGATTTTTCGCATGGATCCTGTTTTAGGGTTTCGGAAATTGTTTAAAAATTTAATTTTCACATTTGTGCGTTTACGTGTCAAAAAGATATAAGTTCAATTAAGGATATATCATGATTTAAAGAATTGAACAATAAGTTGGCTAACTTTCTACAATATATACATTGCAAAAGAGCATGAATAAATTTTCATAGTTGAACGAATAATGAACATGAATAAATCAACTGGACTAAATGGTAATGAAGGTGATCGACCTTTCATACGATGAATACATGAAATGTGAGCAGTGAGAATCAATAATTCATAGACAAGGTATAATCGGTAATGATTAACCCCAAGCATATTTCAAAATATCAATTGAGATCGAGTTAGAAGAACTTTTTGTACCATTGATTCTGAATTCATGTGACTATATATCGCTTTTTACGAAGACCTAATATAGATAATACCGATCTCCAAACATTAGAATATCATCACAATATAAATCTTGTTAAATACTGATTATAATATAACCTAACAAATTACCACATAATCCTATCGATCATAAAATACCTAAAATTCTGGTATCAAGTCAAACTATTTCATTGAGTTGAATTCGGTATAATTTCGACATCCCAAAAGTCTAGTCGAGGATAATTCATGAGTCTAATTTCCATAAGACTTTGCCTAAATGCTTTACGTTTACCTTAGATAATTTCATTTTTAAATCAAAATATTTTTCAATGACTTATAATAATTTTTCGATAATTATTATCATTTATCATGATTTTTCAATCATTAATATCATATTAATATGAATTAAATACTACTTAATTCCATTATCATTAATATTAATTTATTAATGAAATTCATTACAAAATATTAAAAGTTATTAAAAATAACTTAAAATATTTCCTTACACTTTAATATAATTTCAAATGATTTTTAAAGTATTAAAATCATTTTTATGTAATTTATTTAATATAATAATTAAATAAATTAACTATCATTAATGTTTAAAATATTAAAATATCAATTGAAATATATTCCAAATTATTAAAACCCATTTTAGGCTTTAAAATAATTTTTATAAAAATTTATTATGAATTTCTAATATTTATTTTCTATTTATTCTAAAATTTTCGTTTAAAGTTGTGGTCCTCCACGTAAACACTTGTGATGATGATCTACAAGTCGATTTGGAGCCCACTTGGTATTGTTAGAACCGTGACTTCCCGAGCTACATTTTAGGCTCAAGAAATGGTCCATTTGGCACAGTATAGCACCCTGAAAACAGGCCACTACCGACTGACCATTACATGCCTTGTAAACATTTTAAGTTTTAGAGTCTTTTATAGAAACGCTTGTATTACGAGATCCACAACTCCGATTGAGGCCCAATCAAACTCGTTGGATCCGTATCTTCTTGAACTACATTTTTCATTTATCAAACACCAAATTCCAATCTGTCTAGGTCCTGAAATCAGGGCCCCAAAGTGACCGGGTCCGCAAGGTTTTCTTCAATAGTTGGTTCATTTTCGGTTTTGGGTCCTTAGCAGGAACGCTTATAAAACGAAATCTACAAATCGGATTTAGGTCCAATAGGTATCATTGGATTCGTAATTTCCCGAACTACAGTAGCTTATGATTTGGGTTTTCTTTTTCTTACCTTTTTCTTCTTGTAAGCCTTCTTGATCCTTCAAAGTAGCTTATGATTTTAAGTTGTATGAAGATCGAAGACCCCTCCTAGACTCCCTATAACTACCAAAATATGCAGCCTCCTTTCTCTCTCGATTGTTCTTCGTTTAGACTTAGGTTTAAAAATTAACATAACTTAGTGTATATACAATATACATATAACACATATAATTATAGAATATTTAACTCCCAATATAATTACAAATACTTATTATCAATTTAATATATAAGTTATAAAAATTAGAATTTTTTAATGCCCTAAGGCTTGTTTGGATAAACCATATTAAAATAATGACTTAATCATTCCTTAAGCCTTTTTGGCAAAACAAGATTAAAATAAGAATTTCAAAAGCTCTAAGGTTTTGTTTGGTAAAACCAAATTAAAACTCTTTTAATTTATTTTCATAAATCATTTATAATATAGTTTATTGTCCCACATTGTTTACTTGGATTTTCATATCCAATCTTAATTAAATAAACTAATTACCACATACTAAATAAATTTCCCACTTAACCAAATATTAAAAAATTATAATCTCATTATAATTTTATTTAACAATTAATATATCACTTTAATTATTAAATTCGACATCAATATAGCAACTCATGTAATCTTTAACAACTCTCTAATCATTAAATTACAAATATATACTAACAATAATCACATAAATAAAATATTTATATAATTAAATAAATATTTAAATATTTAATTAAAATTTGGATTGTTACATCATTCCCTCCTTACAAGGATTTTGTCCTCGTAATCACAACTCAAACCACTAATTCATTACACATTCTTCCTTACTTACAAAGATTCCGTCCCTCGGAATCAAAGACACCAATTAAACAAATAACTCTTCAGTAATAACTTCATCATTTTATCTAAATATAAGTTTTATATTTCCTACTACATTCATTACTTTAACAAATTCTAGGTTTTATTTCATAACTTTCACTTGAACTCAATTATATTTTGAGTATTATATTCTTTAACCCATTCATTTCTTTTTCTAAGAATCGCTTATCATAAACACTTGGGATATTACATTCACCCTTTCTTCTAAAAATTTCGTCCTCAAATTTTTTTTTAATTTTATTCATTTATTCTATCAAAATAGATTTTACACTAAATACTTCATTCATTCCTTGGGTTTTATAACCACTTCTTTCCACAAAGATCTTTCTTCAATTATTAACTTTTCTATTAAAGAGTTTTACATTATTCTTTGATAACTCATCTCCTTCTCACTTCAAAATTTCTTTTCTCACTTATTCAACATATTCATCATTCGATTCGTATTCTATGACTTACTTCTTTCTAAGGAATACTTTCCTTTTTCACTTCCATCTTCTTAGAATAACAAGAATCCTCCACAATTGTTCAATAATTGGGAAGTAGTATGAATAACTCAGAATTTAAAAGATTCCAAATCATGTTTGAGGGTCACAAGACCATGAACTCTATTCTCTGGGTTTAATAATGCTTCACCTCGGTTCTTCACACTTTAAACCCTCTTTAGCGAATGTTTATCAATCACAAAGACCTAAAACACCTCTCCTGAAAGTACTCTAGGTGATCAACCTATTGTACATGTATTATATAAAACATTTTCAAACGACAAAGTATAAACTAAGCGCATTGTCCCCTAATAATAGGGTTGTTCATCTCGACTTTTCAACATCTGAATCCGCACCAAAACAATTTGGTTTGGCATAACTTCTCAAGAAACTCTTGAATTTCATGAACATCTTTCAATATTTGTCTAGCTGAATCAAATAGCATAGACCTCTACAACAATTCGGACATCAACCAAAATATACATATACATACATACATACATATGTATTCTCATATCTCAAAAGAAATCTCAAAATCTTTTTATGGCGTCATGATACTGCACAGTATTTACAGTCCGTTGAGGATTCAATCATTTGGTGATTTTATCATACTACATCATACCGTAGTGGGCTGACGATCCTTAGATCACATCAAACACTAGGTAATATTGCATTGATGACTCCATCATTTTTATCATCTTTGCACCTGATTTACATGATGCATTAATGATATAAAATACATTTTGATATATTCCAAATCATTTTGTCTAGCCAAAGCAATTAGCATAGACATATGAATAACAATATTGTTGTTAAAACTCATTGGTTCCATCATTTGATCCAATGTTTTTCAAAAAATAAAAGTGTAAACATCGTAGACGAAGTCAATAAATTTCAAAGTCTAGCATAGCTAGTAGATTTAGAATACCTATGCTTCCACCATCAACTCCACTTTCTATAATGATCCATTGCTTAATAGGTCTATCTATTCCTATCATCCTCAATACTCCATTTACACTTATCTATATACCGATTCATCAAACTTACCACACGTTATGAGTTCGAGAACTTGCCCCAATCATATGAGTTTAAGAACTTATCCTAGTCAGACCATAGGCATCCATTCGCTTGAGGGGTTCAAAAATATACCATATAATTATGAGTCACGAACCTACCATAAGTATAAGTTTTAAGAACTCGCACTTAACCTTATAATATTCTCTAACTATACTCTACCTATCTGTTATACACATGAGAAAAGAATCACCTTCTCAATCAGTATATAGCAAATAGCGCTTTACAAACATTCTAATGATTATCAATGTGATAAACTGAGTGCAAGCACAAAACCCTCGCCCATACAAAGGTTTGTACAACTCAGCCATCACATGAGTCCTCAATTGAAATCCCACCTAACTCTATCTTGCTTATAACTTGCTCTTTGCTCGATACGAATTCCTCGTATCACATCATCTATAACTCCTCATGAGTTATCTCGTACTATTTCATAGTACTCCATCTTCATAGCATTAAGCTATAATTATTCAAACATTATAGACCATCTTTCTTTTATAACTTAAACAGACCACGTCGTGATCTTATTCTATAATCATCTCCCTAAAATTCTTTTCTTAACTCGTGATCGTTTTTGTTTTACGATCCTCTTTCTTTTTCTTTTTTATCATTTACGACATTATTCGTTATCTTGGCTTTTGGAGTTAGGAAACTCCCATTTCTTATCTTTATATCTCTTAGATTCTTCTTTGAATCTTCTTGTTTAAAAAAATTCTTCCTTTAAGAATTTCTAACTTCATTTACATCTCTCAAAATTTCATTCAAGTTCTACACTTTCATCATACGTATCCATTTCTACACTTGGTACACATCGAGTCTCTAACAGTTTTAATATACTACGCTGAGTGGTTTCCCACAAACAACCAACAAACTAGGTTCCGAGTTACTAGTTCAGATATACCTCGCTCTATAAAGGAATCGCTTAGCCCGGATACCATATATCAACTACTAAAAAGAGTACAATTGCACCACTTAGATATAACTCTCTATTCTTAACTTCTTTATCATTCTCTTTTATAGACATTCTCTATTTATTATCACCTTACATCCTTATTATTGGAGTTGGGTAACCCCACATTCATATTCCTTATAACTCTGCGAGATTCTTTTTTTTTTTTTCCTCTCTTTCATCCCTTCTTTATAAATTTCTTAAATTACTTCTTATTGTTCAAACTCTACTTGAGCTTATTCTTTCATTATCTTCACATTCCTTCTCTAAGGTTATAGCCTACGGTACTCCTACCTAAGGTTTATAACCTACGGCTTTGATACCAACTGTAACGACCCCAAAATTCATACAATTTAATTCTCGACTTTGGTCGTTAATAATACATTCAACCTCTAATTTTACATCATTAAACGATAATACAACCATTGAAATTTGCGGAATAATTAAAATTTTCTATTACAAACTATCCTCGTTCCCAAAACCTTCAACCTTTACATCTAAATATCTCATAATCATTTTAATACTACAATAGTTTACATTTGCAAAATAATATTACAATTCAACATTAATACATTATTCGAAACCTTAAACATGGTTCAAATAATAATAACACAACCAAAGTATATAAATCTTCAAGTATCACATCTAATTCATGTCATTCTTTCAAGTAACACATAACTTTACATTCAATCTTGAACACCGCAAAAGTGGTTATTTACAAGGTTGAGCTCGACAAATTTCAAAGAATTTAATAGTCTATCATGTTTCATATAGCACACAATTCATGCATTATATATATCTAATTTATCGAGTTACATTATACAACATGCATGTGTTATCACATATCACATATAAATTGAGTTACATAACCCAATTAACTTAGTCATATTTTGACTTTAACAATTCATAAAGCATGGTATGTAACTCACCACATAATCACATTTAATCCACAAACATAATAGAACTGAAAAACTTGCCTTGATTGGAGATTACCACAAAATTTAACCTAGAGTTTCTCCATAATTCCTACAGAATTATATTTACTTGTACACACATATTAGATAATTAAATATGTTACAAAACATGCATGTATATTCATCAATAATAATTATTAGGTTTATATAAACTAATATTATTTATTCTTACTCAAAATGAATATTAGTTTATTTAGAAACTTAATTCGTTTTAACCTTTTTACACCAAATAAAGGTCCCTCACATTTTAGTATGTAAATATTTTACACTTTGAAGCTTCAATCATTTATATTCCACTTTAGGAATATCTTATGCCTTTACTCATTAATTTGAGAAACAACTAATAAATAGCTTTTATAGTAAAATTCAATTTACTATAATATTCTTTTAATATAAATAATTTTTATATTATTATTTTTCCCACTCATGAGTCAACTCGGACCATTGTCTAATTTATAAACATTCTATCTCGTTAACACACTTACTGCATTTTTCGTTTTGCAAATATTCACATTTTCACTATATATATTTATATAATAAGTATATATAAATCTTGGCTCAAAAACTCCATTTTGATCCCCACAAATCTTCATTGCATCACTTTTATGATTATTACAACTTTTTAATGGTTCCATGCTTTTCGTTTCGTTATAAAACCATTTTTCATGTCAATCCCGGCTTACATTCGCTTAAATATGCAATTTCATATTTATATAATATTTTTATTGCATTATTTATGTCCGAAAGGAAGTTTCATGACGTAAAATATCATATACAGTCAAATCACTTCTCTTGGAACTTTATTAGATATAATATTGTCTTAAATTTAGCCCAAACACACTTTGGAACGATGAATGTCAAAACAGCCCATCATGACTACATTCGGCGTCGCCCAAATTGTAGTTCTGACATGCATGTTCGCCTATTTTTAATTCTTAACCCATTAATCGAATTTTGGTGAACTTCTAGTATGTTATAGACCTTATGACATAGTACATTTAAAAATTTTCTATAAGCGAAAAAAAGCTACGAACATTGATCAAAATAGCGCTCAAAAAGTCCGCTGACATTCAAGCTCAAGAAGACTTGACCTGCCTGGCACACGACTTGCCGCCGGTACAATGTGGCTAACTTGCCTTGCATAACGAATGAGCCACTCTGCGATTTTCTCACGCCATGCTCGCTTATCGGTAAATTCGCAAATTTTAGTATGTTTTTCGTATCATATGAGACTATTTTTAAAAAAATATGAAACCCCATTTCGGGTTCATTAAATGACCAAATAGAGCGTCAAAAGTGTATACGTTCATAAAAAAAAAATTCACTTTCATTTCGATTTTACCTTCTCTCGCTAAAACAGTCATAACTTTTTCGTTTCAAAACATTTTTAAGCAATTCTTGAGCCCACGCGAAGCTAACTTCTGAGGCTACAACTTTCATTCTTTGACCATTTCCAAATTCATAACACAGAATTCCAAAAAATTCGTGCAAGGGGACTGCTCTGAATTTGTTAGACAAATTTAACGCCACTTCTTTGAAGGGGCATAACTCGTTGCTCCGAAGTCGGAATTAGTCTGTTCTGGAGTCTATGGAAATCTTATTCAGTGTAATATAATCGGCCAAAAGCCCAGAATTTTTTGGAAACCTATACTGTCCCCGAATTTATATTTTAGGGTCAGTAGTCACACAATCTCTCGGACTTTTTATTTTGTCTCAAAAATGCTTCCTCTCTTGATTTTCTTCGCTTATATCTTTTAAATTAGTTATATATAACATGTATGAATCAAAATTAAGTCTTAGCTTTGCCTAACTATGGGTTTTTAGGCAAAATTGCTCTTTTAGTAATTTAATCAACATAATGAGTGCGTCGAAATTGTGGGTTGATTTCATAGCCATTTAGTTCGGTATTCACCCATGTTTTTCCTCCTTATAACTCCACACCACATACTAGCTCCATATCTCTAATTTTATCACTTTTAGGATGTTTCACAACTCATAAAACTCAAAATAACATCTAGCAAGATATGATGAGTTTAAGAGCTAAAATGGAAGGTTAGGGTTTTAAGAGCTTACTTCTTGGATTTCTTTCCTCTAAGATGTTTGATCATGTGCTAAGACCTGCTAGAATCTGATTTCATTTCTCCTTGAACACTCCCGTACCTTAAATCAAGTAAAATCACTCCACCCATTTCTTTCTCTCTCTAGAAAATATGAATGTTTTGGTGGAGAGGATGAAGTAGGATGATTATGGAGGTTTGTAGGAGTTTGTTTTGTTGTTAGTTTGTTTCAATCTTGCTCAAGCCATATGAATCTCTCTTCTCTTGCTCTTTCTTCACTCTCTCTGTTTTTGGTTTGCAATATGGGAAGGAAGAAGTTTGTTGAGGAGAATGAAAAGGAACGGATGGAAGAGAGCAGGAGAATGGCCATAACACACCAATTAAAAGCATCAGTTACAAAACATATAATGTATCAGTTACAAATGTTTATTTTATATTTTATTTATTTTATTAATAAATCAAAATTTAAAATACAAAAGTCATAAGGCTCCGTTTGGCAAAACCCGTTTAAAATTAAAGACTTAATATACTTAAGCCTTGTTGGGTAAAACTAAATTAAAATCACTTTAATTTATTTTAATAACCACTTATAATATAGTTATTTGTCACACTTCTATTTAATTAAGTTTTCATACTTAATTTAATTAATTCTAATAACAATTCATTGCATAATATAATAATTTATTTAATCATTATAAACTCTCTAACTTAATTATTAAATTAAATTAGATTACTATTTCAAAATAATTACTTTCCTTAACTCATTAATTATTTATTAAACAAATAAATAATCAAATCACATCAAATCAATTAAACAAATACTTATTCAACGATAAACACATCCATTAAATATTTATATAATTCAATAAATATTTAAATATTTAAATATTTAATCATTCCCTCCTTAAAATTCTCGCCCTCGAATCATAACTCAAACTTGTTACGTCGTGATGTTCATTATCTTCATCTTCCTTCTTTAAAGGGTATAGCCTACGGTACTCCTACCTAAGGTTTATAACCTACGGCTTTGATACCAACTGTAACATCCCCAGATTCGGGTCCCAAATCACCACGAGTCCGGTGTACTATTTCTATAACTATTGCGGAAGATATAAACATAAATTGTTTATACAATAAACATTACACACTATCCCCAAGGTCGAGAACCTTCACATAATACCTAAATCAATATCCTATCAGACACATAAAGCTATTATCATACATTACTGTTACAAATTTAGCTGCACATATAATCCAAAGCTGACTTGTCTTGGACTTTTCTTGTACCCGACGTATTCGTCATAATCTGCAATGTTTATCATGATATAGCAAGGGTGAGCAACAATTTTGCCCAGCAAGTATAAGTTAAATTAAGGATATATCATGATTGAAAGAATTGAATAATAAGTTGGCTAACTTTCTACAATATATACATTGCGAAAGATCATGAATAAATTTTCGTAGTTGAACGAATAATGAACATGAATAAATCAACTGGACCAAATGGTAATGAAGGTGATCAGCCTTTCATACCTGATGAATACATAAAATGTGCACAGAGTGAGAATCAATAATTCATAGACATGGTATAATCAGTAATGATTAACCCCAAGCATATTTCAAAAATATCAATTCGAGATCGAGTAAGAGAACTTGCCTGTACCATTGATTACCGTTACACAACCTATATCGCTTTTTCTGAAGACCTAATATAGATAATACCAGATCTCCAAATATTAGAATATCATCACAAGATAGTCTTTATTAAATACAGTTATAATATAACCTAATAAATTATCACATAATCCTATCAGTCTATAAAATACCTAAAATTCGGTATCAAGTCAAACTATTTCAATCTGAGTTGAATTCGGTATAATTTCTGACATCCCAACGGTCTAGTCGGATAATTCATGAGTCTAATTTCCATAAGACTTTGCCTAAATGCTTTACGCTTACCTTAGATAATTTCATTTTTCAAATCAAAATATTTTTCAATGACTTATAATAATTTTCAGATAATTATTATCATTTATCATGATTTTTCAATCATTAATATCATATTAATATGAATTAAATACTACTTAATTCCATTATCATTAATATTAATTTATTAATGAAATTCATTACAAAATATTAAAAGTTATTAAAAATAACTTAAAATATTTCCTTACACTTTAATATAATTTCAAATGATTTTTAAAGTATTAAAATCATTTTATGTAATTTATTTAATATAATAATTAAATAAATTAACTATCATTAATGTTTAAAAATATTAAAATATCAGTGAAATATATTCCAAATTATTAAAAACCCATTTTTAGGCTTTAAAATAATTTTTACAAATTTATTATGAATTTCTAATATTTATTTTCTATTTATTCTAAAATTTTCGTTTAAAGTTGGGGTCCTCCACAGAAACACTTGTAGACGGTGATCTACAAGTCTGATTTGGGCCCACTTGGTATTGTTAGAATCGTGACTTCCCGAGCTACGTTTTAGGCTCAAGAAACGGTTCATTTGGCACAGTATAGCACCCTGAAAACAGGCCACTACCGACTGACCATTACATGCCTTGTAAACATTTTCAGTTTTGGAGTCTTTTACAGAAACGCTTGTATTACGAGATCCAAAACTCCGATTGAGGCCCAATCAAACTCGTTGGATCCGTATCTTCTTGAACTACATTTTTCATTTATCAAACACCAAATTCCAATCTGTCTAGGTCCCTGAAATCAGGCCCAAAGTGACTGGTCCGCAAGGTTTTCTTCAACAGTTGGTTCATTTTCCAGATTTGGGGTCTTTAACGGAAACGCTTATAAAACAAAATCTACAATTCGGATTTAGGTCCAATAGGTATCGTTGGATTCGTAATTTCCCGAACTATAGTTTCCATGTATTAAACATCTATTTTGGTTCTGTTTTGATCCTGGAAAAATAGATAGAAGTGACTGATCAGTAGCTTGTGTTCAACAGTTAAGGTAGTTTGGGGTTTAATTCATAACTTGCTCATTTCTTAACATATTTGAGTGATTCCAAAGGAGTTTTGCCCTTAACTCATGTATCTAGCATGCTAACATGTTTTAAACCATTAATCACATGAACCCAAAGAATCTAACATAAAAATATATATAGCATACAAAGGAAAGCTTTTTCTTAAACCTTTTGGTACAAAACTTGATTTCCTCACTTTGGATCTAACTTTTGATTTCAAAAATACTTTGATACACATATAAAATACCAATACTCATGTAAATCATGAGTTTTTAATGATCCAAAATAAAAGTTGCTTGGTTCATAAAGATCTAACAAAAAGAGCACAAAAAGTGAAAACTTTCATTTTCTTACCTTTTTCTTCATGCAAGCCTTCTTGATCCTACAAAGTAGCTTATGATTTTAAGTTGTATGAAGATCCAAGACCTCTCCTAGACTCCCTATAACTACCGAAATATGCAGCCTCCTTTCTCTCTCGATTGTTCTTAGTTTAGACTTAGGTTTAAAAATTAACATAACTTAGTGTATATACAATATACATATAACACATATAATTATAGAATATGTAACTCCCAATATAATTACATATACTTATTATCAATTTAATATATAAGTTACAAAAATTAGAATTTTTTAATGCCCTAAGGCTTGTTTGGAAAAACCATATTAAAATAATGACTTAATCATTCCTTAAGCCTTTTTGGCAAAACAAGATTAAAATAAGAATTTCAAAAGCTCTAAGGTTTTGTTTGGTAAAACCAAATTAAAAATCTTTTAATTTATTTTCATAAATCATTTATAATATAGTTTATTGTCCCACATTGTTTACTTGGATTTTCATATCCAATCTTAATTAAATAAACTAATTACCACATACTAAATAAATTTCTCACTTAACCAAATATCACAAAATTATAATCTCATTATAATTTTATTTAACAATTAATATATCACTTTAATTATTAAATTACGATATCAATATAGCAACTCATGTAATCTTTAACAACTCTCTAACTGTTAAATTAAATTAGAGTATTATTTAATTCACAAATATATATACTAACAACAACAACAATAACATAAATAAAATATTTATTTAATTAAATAAATATTTTAAATTACAAAAAAAAATTGGATTGTTACAGTATCAATTTCTTCCTCAGTATCATCTTCTACCATCACATACAGACTGACAACCACATCTTCCTCCACTTCATCAACATCGAGTACGGTAACGACATCATCAACCAACACATCGTCATCATATAGCACACCGTGGCTGGGATTGCTAACTTGTTCTTGCAACGGGTCATCCGTTCCAGACAGATTAGAACCATCAAATGATCGAGTCTTCGTTGTCACAACTGTATACCAGGGGGTTCTATAATTTACGACATTAGGGGCGTAGTACACTTGAGTTGCTTGGCTGGCTAACACAAATACGTCATCAGACTCTAAATTCAATTTTATATCTACTATGACGATTCTATTACGATCAACTTTAACACCCTTTGCAGTATCAAACCAGCGACACTTAAATGTAACGACCTTTTTAGCCCCTGGATAATTGAGCACAACCACTTCCTTTAATCTTCCATAGTAATTGGACTCAGCATCTCCATAACAACTTTCCAACAGGACAACGCCAGAGTTGACTGGTGAAAATTTGCATTAGTGAATGCTTCCATCTGTGATTCTGTCAACCCCGGGTTTGAAGCATGCGCTTCCAATTCGAATGAACTGGTACAATAATATGGCAATTATTTAATTGTTGATTAAGATTAGATAAATCATTTTCAACTTGTAATAATACATACTTAATGTACGACGATACTTCAGGCATATTTAGAAGCACGCATATAGAGACAATGTTTAAATCTTTATCGGTTAGGTAAGTCTTCGTCTCATATCCAAATGGTTTAGCTGGATAAGTGAATACAACCAACTCATCATCAGCACGACCAGACGGATCAGCGACCTCATTCCGACTTAGACGTAGCGACTACATCATCAAAGTATAACGAGTAGAAGTTGACAAGCTCTTCCTCCGTATAACGTTCAATAATAGAACCCTCTACGCGAGCTTTGTTTTTAACTTTCTGCTTTAATCGACGTATATACCTGAAATATGAAAGTATGTAATATTACCAGATAAGTTAAATATAAAGATGACGAATATCTATCAAATGTATGTGATATTACCTCTCAAATGGATACATCCATCGATATTGCACTGGTCCTCCAAGTTTAAGTTTATATAGCAGATGAATAGGCAAATGCTCCATGCTGTCAAAGAACCCCGGTGGTAAAATCATTTCGAGCTTGCACATTGTCAACACTATATTTTTCTCCATCAGCTCCACATCATTATACCTTAATTATAACAGTTGAGCAAATATCCCGAAAGAAATTTGAAAGTACGGTAAAAGTATCATTAATATTCCTAGGTAACACCTCATGAAATGCAATTGGCATCAACTTCTACATGAATACATAACTATAAGTCAAATTTAACTTCATCGGCAGTCTTCCATATCACGTTCTTACACTTGAAACACGGACATCTCATCTTTTCGTTTGGATCATCAACTTGTTCTATTGCTTTGTTCATAAAATTGGACACCCCTTCACGGTACGCATCAACTAATCCCCTCCTATCAATCTTAATCCTATGGTACATCCAACTCCGGTCGGCTGACATCTTTAATTGAAGAAAATACCCAATTAGATCAAGAATAATCATGAATGTGGTACATGTATGTATTTAGTTTACCTAGTATATATCTCCACTCTACAGGGGTTAGGCTTTTATCCCGTTCCTGGATGCGTCTCCTCACATTAAGCCATTCAGAAGGTCCGTGTTTATAATATTTTAAGAAATTTTCAGCAGCACCTCCCCATGGTCTTCAAGTACACGAAATAGACCAAGACCAACTTAGTCTAAGTATGCACTCGAAGAACATTTAGAGACACTAGCTGAAAAATCCTCAAAATATTATAAACACGCACTCTCTTAATTGGCACCGACCTAAGTGAGAGACATAACATCCAGTAACAGTCCCAAACTGGGGACTATTTGACATTCACTCCTTCTGAGTGAATGTGACACACCTAAATCCGGGTACTTCGATTCCACGGGATTTGGTGTTCACTGTACAAATACCATCTATATATCTACCCATAATAAATGCAAACCATGCAATAGATAGAAATAAATCTTCCCTTTATGGGTTACAACATCTGAATAATAAACATAATCCCAGGTCATACTAACCTTAAACATCTGTGTGGAAACATAAACAAATAATTCTTAAACAACATCATTAACTTAAGTCTTAAACAGAAATACATCTTCATATAAAACAACAAGTCTTCATCACTTGTTAATCTTGCCCTTGCCTTTGTTAGTAGAAGGCTCGTCGGACCTTTCGTTCTTAACTGCAATGTTATTATTACGCAAGAGTGAGCACTATTGCCCCCAAGTAAAATAATGAAATAATAATGTATAATAACATGCGAGTGAATCAAAGACTTCTGAAATAAAAGCTCAACTTTTGAATCAAGAATGAATAACAAGAATCAAAAGATTTCTGAGGGTCATAAGACCTTGAACTATGTCCTTGGTTAGCAAGGGTTATACTTGAAACCTTTAATACTCATAAGACTATGGACCTTTCTACTGCATGCTTAGGGGATCAACCCTTAGTACCATATCGCGCACACAATATCTTAACGCTTAACGATAAGTAAATCCCTTTCAGGGTTGTTCATCTCGATTTGACATTAGAGTCCGCACTAAAGGAAGTTTGGTTTGGATAAATCAATAAGGGTTCTGAATTTAGAACGTTCATCAACTATGGACTAGTTGAATCAATAAGGATTCGCTAGTCTAACAAGGTTCAACAATAAATGATATTTATAATGAATAACAATCTCAATAGGTATACAATAGAACAATTATTTTATAACATAATCATACTTTGAAAAGATAGTAAATCTTTAACATAACAAATGAACTTGATTTATAAACTTGAATAATGATAATAAGTAGGGTTAGGAAACTTTCCTCGTGCGTAGATTACACGTTAATTAAAATTGTTCATTGATTTAAATCCTACATATCATTTACGTTCACAATACCAGTCAATTATAACGTAATTAATCATAGCAACTTCATTCTTTTTGTCTAACTTTGGTTATGACTATACTTAGTCAAATATCAAGAGACTTTACAAAAGCTTTGAAAGCCATTTTCATGAAATCTTAAATACGTAAAATAGAATTTGGGTTTAGAGAATTTACCTAGAGTATAAAGTGTAGAGTATAAAGATAACAACTCTTTTTCAAAAGCTTCTTCAATCACAGAGTTTCTCACAACTCCTTTGAATTCTCTCTTGAATTTCTCAATTTCTCTAACTAGTTTTATCAGACTTAGTAAAATGAAGAAATAAAGAAGACGTCGTATATCAATTAAACTGACGCGTTGTGGAGGTCAGTTACCCATCATGGGTTAACTGCCCTCAACCTCCACTAGTGCCATGTTTGGCTAGCTGTTGGTGAAAATCAATACGCTTAAAAACACGCAAGTGCACGTGGTCAACAAGTAATATAGTAGTGAATAGAGTATCGTTCCCACGAGGACAAAATATCAAGAATCTAAACTTCACAAGTATCAATTTTGTATTAACCCTAATTTTATTAAACTAATCAATTCAATGGTTTTAAATTATAAAAAAAACTAAATTAATAAAGAAATTAACTATCACAAAACAGTCACCAATAACGAAATCCAAAATTTCAAAAAATTAATGGAGAATTAGACTTATGATTTCACCCTGAGCTTCACTCTGATTTTCAAACCTTTATTCCAACTCAATTCAATATTCCAGTTTATTAATCAAGAACACGAACGTAGTAAAAGCCACCTCTCGATGCACTAATACCATATTAACATCAATCCACAATTAAGATAGAAATCAGTTAAACACCTAAATTAACCAACTCACTATATCTCTATGTGAACTCGCAATCAAAGAAGGTTGAAGTTTAAGCTCTATCACGATTACATGCGATGTCGGCGTATCTCTACCTTAACAATAATCACAAATCACGCTATCGACAAAATTCATGACACATGCTAGATTAACTAGGTCTAGATTCGAATCTCCTCTCGATTCCTTTCAAATCCACAAAGAAGCGTTGATCGTGCAATTCATAAATTCACGCTCAAATTAACATAGATAAACCGAAAATATCTTATTGAATTGAAATCAAAGTTATAGAATCATCGTTTAAGCTCAAGATCCATCACAAGTCTAATAAGTAAATTAGTTCATAACGAATGAATTAAAAAGCGAATAATTTGTTGAAAACATCATCCCAATTACAAATAAGACTAAAGAGAAGAAGAATAACGAAAACCCCTTCACTTCGCCTTGATTCGCAATCGTCGTGATAATCTATGAAAATTACTCCTCCAACGTTCGCTCTTCAATCCTTGAAATCGCTCTTGAATTCTTTCCTTTTTTGTTATAAGATCGTTGTTTTTTCTATGTAATAGCAAGCTCTCGTCTCTTCTGGTCGAATTCTTACTTTATTAGAGTCCAAACGCATCAGCCCAATCCCACAAACCGAGCTCTAGCAGACTTCAAATGAATAGGGCAGCTTCAGAACGGGACCCCTGCCCTACGGGAAGTACATGCACAGATAATAAAGCCATTTCCGTGGCTAGGCTACTGTCTTCAAATTTTTTAAGCTCCAACTTTTTTCCACTTTTGCTCTAAAAAGACCGTCTTTCCTCACCAATTGCATCCATGACCACCCTACACATAAAATATCACGAAACGAGTAAAAACGAACACAAAACATGAAGATAACTACGAATTTAAACTTGAAATGAATATTGATTCGTGTATATAAAATCCACTTATCACTAGCCTTAAAGGCTTATACTCAATTAATTTAATAAGCTATTTTATCATATAGTTTAAATAATGTCACACCCTTTATAAAATAACTCAATTAATTAATTTAATTTAAATTAAATAAAATATAATAATTTCTCATTAATTCACATAGTCATATAATTAATTTTCTCATTAATAATAAAATGATATTAGGTTTATTAAATATTTCTTTTAATTCAATAAGCTCACATAATTACATACTTGAATAATAATTATTCTCCACATTAATTTAATTAATATAACACAAATAATTAAATTAATCTATCACAATTGCATCAATTAATTATTTAATCTAATAATTAAATCATCGATTTTTTTTATTAAATCCAATAAATATTAAAATTAATTTACAAAAATCTCGTTCGTCACAGTGAATGTCAAACGGGTTTCTAAGTTCCAAAGTATCGTGCTTTATTATTGAGTGTATTGAAGATTAAAGGGAGAGTATTATTGAGTTTATTGAAAATTGTGGTAAACAAAGCAAATGTGACTTAGTTTATTTTGCCAATGATAAACTAAGTAAGTGGTACTTAATTAGTTTATTTTAATTTATGTTAATTTAATTTAATAGCTTTGATTTTATTTAATTATGGATATTTTTTATGTAATGGAAAACTAAGAAAATGCTAATTAGTTTAAGATAATTAATGTATTTTATTTTATTTTACTATATTTTATTTTATTTTAACTTTATTTTTTTATTATATTATATTATTTAAATTAATTAATTTACATTTAATGATATTAAATTAAATTAAATTTTGAACATTTTAATTTATTCTAGTTTATTATTAAATTTATTTTATTTATTTTAAATTTAATTTATTATTATACTTTTATTTATTTATGTATAATAATTTATTTCATTTTGCATTATTTTATTTTATATGTTTTACTTTAATTAAATTTAATTTAGTTAAATTAAATTAAATTTATTTATTTATTTAGATTAATTTATTTATTTTTTTATAATATTATATTAAATAATAAAGTAAAATTGTTTTATTGTATTAAATTAAATTAAATTAAATTTATTTTATTTTTATTTTATTGTTAATTATATTATATTAAATAATAAAGTAAATTTATTTTATTGTATTAAATTAAATTAAATTTATTTTATTTTTATTTTATTATTAATTATGTTATATTAAATAATAAAGTAAATTTATTTTATTTTATTAAATTTATTTTATGTTATTAAACTTATTTTATTTTAAATTTATTTAAGTTTTTGTGAGTACTACTACTTAGTTTTAGTAGCAAACTAAGTCCTAATTATCTTTTATATGGTTAATTAAATATTTATTTATTATCATCTATAAATTCCACAGAATTCAGTCGAAAATTCCGTCGGAATTAATATTCAAAACCAATATAAGAGAAGTCTTCAGGTTATTCACAAATTAAAATTCACAATGTTGGAAAAGGCAGAAATCAGAACACTGCATATTATAAGTTTATCACACTGCATTTCACTTCCTTTGGCAACAAAAGGCATAAAAATGATATGCTATAACCAAATTGAACCAAATTCAGATACATCAAATTCACTGGCCAAACAGAACCAAATCAGAACCAATTGCATGTACTGCTGACCCCAAATTATACTACGAAGCTTACCTAATCAGATGCATGCAATTGTAACTTATTAAACCCTATAACTCCAGATTATGATATATATTAACACATGACACCAAATCAGATGCAATTGTAACTTATTAAACCAATTCCAGTCAAAATCAGTATAATAAATATGAACCCTAGCTAAAAAAATATGGAATTTCAGTATATACCTTGAATGTTGAATTACAAGAGGAGAAATGAGGAGGGAAAGAGAGCTGGAGGGCCAGAGATGGTGGTCTGAGGCGCTGTCGTCGGAGATGGTGGTCGTCGGAGATGCATCGGAGGCAAGGTTGGAATCCGGCGAGGTGGTGGTGTGGGTGGAGTGAGATGGGGGAGTTTTAGTGTGAGAGAGTGAATGAGAGCTGCTGAAAGAGAGCTGCTGCGAGAGAGAGAGAGAGTGAGGGACGAGGAGGCACTGGAGAAAAGAATCTGATTAGGTTTTTAATACATATTCTCGACGGAAATCCATCAAGGTTATGTCTGTCGACTATAGGCTAATTTCGATGAACTATTCAGTCGAGGATACGACATCTTCGGTCGACTTTATATTCGCGCTGGCGGGAAACCTTCGCGCCAGGGAGGTGGGCTTAATACCGACGGATGTTCACTTAATCAAAACATTCATATCTAACTACCCAATCATAATATAATTGAATAATAAAACCTGCCCATACATGATTATATTAATAAAAAAATATCTCCCAGGTTATCTAACCTTTATTACAATCATCGGCGGAAAATTAAAACATGCTCATAATTAAATATATTACAAGCTTCATAAATAAAAGATAATTTAAACGTTGTCGTATAATCAAGCACTTTGTCTTTGCTCTTGCTTGTAGAAAGCTCTTCAAACTTCTTAACTTCATCTGCATTATTTTGTGCAAGAGTGAGCAAACAATTGCCCACAAGAAGGATAATATACAATAACGGTTTATGAATGACAATTAATCGAGTTTTCAATGGTAAGGTATTTTTACCGGGACAATAAACTTTAATTCAATAACTATGAGTTCAAAGGAATAATGAACGTTAAGTTAACAATAGATATCAACATCAAAGAATACACTAAGGGTCATAAGACCACGAACTATACTCTAGATTTCAAGTATTTCTACTTTAACCTTTAACAGTATAAAAGACTATAATCATAATCTATGTCATAGGTTAACAGGTGTTTCCACTGTAACCTTTAATAGTCTAAACGACTATATGGACCATCATTTTGTACTCTAGGTGATCAGTCCTTTGTACTATGTATTGCACAAACATTTAACGCTATTGCGTAGTACTAAAATAATCCCCTCATATAGGGTTGTTCATCTCAGCTTAGATTATCAGGTTCCAAACCAAATAAAGTTTGGTTGGGAATTAACTTCAAAGGAATTCTAGATCTTTAGAATACTCATCAACCAAGTACTGGTTGAATCAGATAGAGGCGAATAACTATTCAAGAGTTGATTATAATATCTTCATGAACAAGGTATATCGATGAATCAATAAGAGCTAGAGTATTAACTGTTTCTAAATTGAACAAACGTTATCATCGACAACATGCTTTCAAAATTGTGTGAGTACATAAGCAAACCAAAGGAAGTTTGGTTTGGGTTGACTTCAAGGGTAATTTAGAGTTTAGAACATTCATCAACTAAGGATTAGTTGAATTGATAAAGAATCACTATGCAACTTAGAGTTTGGTATAATAATGTAAGATAATACAATGACAGTGGAGAACGAAGATTAAACAACAATTATTAGTAGATGAATAAATACATTTCATATAACAACAATGCATACTTTGAATAACCAAAGTAATCTCGTTTGGAATAAAGAAATAAAGATTAACTAACTTACTTCAACAATAAATGAGGGTTAAAGAATTCGCATGATAATAAATCGTTAAACAAGAGATTAGAGTCAGAGGATTTGCATAAGTATAACATAATAGTGAAAAGTAACCTTGCTGAATAATAAAGTAGCAAAGTTAGGGAACTTGCCTCTTGCGTAAGCTATACAATTACAATTCACGTACCCCAATAACCTACACATACCATTAGGAATATCACATCAATTAGCTACATAACCTCATAGATTTATTTCTCATCTTAGTTAAGTTATAACCATTAGTTTAAGGTCTATCCACAATACTAAACCACATAACACGAATTTGAAAACTTACTAACACTTACATAAGACTGTTAACATCCAACTCACATTTTCAACTTTTATTAATCAATACTACACTTCTCTTTAAATCGAACTTGAAATTCAACCAAGTATTTAAGTCTTCATAGGATTCAATGGTTTTATAATAATCACTTTCCATATCTTAGTGCTCATTTCAGAAATCACAAATGTTAACATCACAAGACTTATTCACCATTCATTGTATAAGCTAAGTAATAACACAACATGTTCATGACTTATAAATCATTTTTACAACTTTGAATTTACAATCCACATAACACAACTTTGTTTAACCTTGTTATTACAAGGTTCTCACATTAACCTAACATTGAGCTAAGTTATATTAAACGACCAAAGTCTTCAGAATTAGCAGACTTCACTATTTGAGACAGGACAACGGCTCGAATTGCCCAGCTTTTATACTTGGTGGTCACAAGACCACGCGCTTAAAACAACAATACCTACCACACATAGATTCCAAGTTCTGTAACATGGTTCTTTCGCAGTTTTCTTAAGCCAACTAACACAAATTTCACCCACCAAATAGTGATAATAACACGTACAAATGATATAGAACTATCACAAACATGTTTCCTCACATATATATCAATATAGAACAATTTAACAACAACTTAAGCTAGTTTAATTTCTCAAATTCCATATTTTTCATATAAAACTCCATTTTTGATATTCATCCCAAGAATCAATACTGTGATTTCAATACTTGGTCAAATCACTTCATTCAAATTACGTTATGCTCATTTCTTAGTGAACTAACATAAACAAGACCCAATTTACAGATTAGCATACAAATTGACCACCAAAATTGGTACTTACATAAGCCATATGAAAAATACAAACACTGTCATTATTTTTCCTACTTTTGATTGTAATTAGCATACAATTCTTGCTTAAACACAAACTCTAATCATCATAAACACATATACTCACAATTACCAATTATATATCAATAATTCAACAAATTAAATTCACAAAGCATGAAAGTTTATGCCGTAAAAACCCAAATATAAACATATATACATACATACTATTATGGTTAAAAAAATACCTTTAATTGGCTTGCTAATTCTTGTTAAACACTGAAGTGGCTTGGTAATCCTTAGGTTTCCTCTCAATTCTCCCAACTCTCTCTGTAATCTTAGTTTAGCAAATACCCAAGCTAATAACCCAGTATGCGTAAAACATAACAAACTGATATGGCCATAACTCGCGTACTAAGTATTATCGGTTACCACAAATAAACGTATAGTTTTAAATATAATATATTTATTATTTAATTTAATTTATTTATAATTCAAATAAAAAAAAAACCAAAAGCCATAAGGCCTTGTTTGGTAAAAAGTCTTTAAAATAAAGACATAATATATTTAAGTCTTGTTTTGTCAAAACTAAATTAAACTACTTTAATTTTATTTGAATAAACCATTTAGTTTATAATTTATAACCACATATGACTTATTTGGATTTCCATATCCAATATTAATCAAATAAAATAATTATATATACTATATTTTAAATAAATACTCCACTTAAACAAACATCACAAAATTATAACTTTATTATAACTTTATTTAATAATTTAATATACCATCTTAATTTGTCACATCACAACAACAATATAACATCTCATGTTATCTTACAACATAATAACTATAAATTAAATTAATTTATAATATTATCTAATAAATATAATTTATAAATATTTACTAACAAAAATAACATATTCATTTAATTTAAGAAATATTCTAAATTACAAAACAACAACTTCATTAATAAAATATTTATTTAATTTAATAAATATTTTAAATTATAAATAAAATCTTGGATTGTTACATCATTCCCTCCTTACAAGGATTCTGTCCCAAGAATCACAACTCAAACAATCAAATCGTCACATTCTTCCCTCCTTAAAAAGATTCTGTCCCAAGAATCGAAGACAGACAAAACAAATAACTCATGGTAATTCTTCATCATTTCAGTTTCGAGTTCCCACATAGCATCTTCGACGTTGTGGTTCCTCCATATCACCTTCACAAAAGGTTTTAACTCATCCCTGAGCATTTGTTCTTTTATGCCGACTATCTGAATAGTAATTTCCTAGTAGGACAACTATAACAGTTCGTAACCATCACATGATTGCAGTCAAGCTTGTTCAACTATATCACCAAATTAAAAAAAACATTACGAATGCGCTTTAACTATAAAGGTAAGGCTACCTCAAAACCATCTTTTAACTTCATCAATGCTTCCTATACTATAACCGTTTATACCCAATATAGTTCATCAAACCTACCACACTTTGGAAATCCAGGAACTTGCCATAATCATATGAGTTTAGGTACTTATCCTAGTCAGACCATATGCGTCCATTCACTGTTGGGTTCAAAACATACCATATGATTATGAGTCACGAACTTACCATATGCTTTAGTTTTAAGAACCGAACCTAATCTTATTATCGTCTAACTTAATCTTAAAAACCTCTAACTATCAAATATATTCATGAGAAAAGAATCACCTTTCCACCACATATACATTGATAGCGCGATTCCGATATTCCAATGATTATCAATGTGATAAACCAAGTATATGCACAAAACCTCTGCCCACACAAATGTTTGTACGACTTAGTCACCATATGAGTCCTCAGTTGAAAACCCACCTAACATTACCTTACTCTTAAATTATTTTAACTTACCCATAACTTGCTAAATGCGGATTCCTCCTATGACATTATCGAAAACTTCTCGTGCGCTTTAGCCCGTCTTCCGATGTTTGGACTTCCTTTTAGTTTGGCAATCGATTTGCAAACGATATGACATAATTCTTTCTAAATGCGTTCCACACGATCTTGCAAACCCTTTTGAAAATTCGATGTAAATCGTGAATCTCGGTTCGACACAATTGATACTGAAACACCGTGCCTTGACACAATTTTTTAACATATAATCTATCACCATATAATCTATCACCAATAGTATTATTGAAGGCAATATATATTTCGTGCTTCCTAGTTGATTCAATATATAAATTTTTTGCAAAACTTCATTTTCAATTCCTGGTATTAGCGAAACCTAGTTTCTTCATTCTACTTTCAACTATAACTATTTAGGACTTTGCATTCACAATCCTCTATCAACTCCCACTATCACTTCAACGCATGCTTAAATACCCCTAGCTCTGAATCGTGAGTCGGATCCCCTTTCACCTAAAAATTTTAATTGACGTGATCCGTAAGAAATGACCCTGTCGTTCTACCTAAACACACCGCCTAATACATGGTAAGATACGTCTCTATACAACACAAAGTTTTCTGTACTATCTGGTAGAGACAACATAGGTGCCATACTAAATTCTTCTTTAATTCTTGAAAATTCACTCTATAATTTCCTGCCCATATAAATTCCACCGATTTCCTTGTCAATTCAGCTAACTAAGTAACTATCTTGCTCTTCATATAACCCACATATTATTTTCTTAATAACTTCTTGTTTTATAACATCGATAAATAACTCTACCGTGCAGACGTCTTTCAACTAAAAGAACAAAATACTACCTTTGACTTCCTCAGAGTCTTAAGGCTTATGCACTTTCTTTAACAATAACTTATCACCACCTGATTTAACCACTTCAGAGTTTCATACATCAAATTGGAAATAAATCCATTAACATCACGTGGCCTTAATACAACACAAAATTTCTACCCATCAACGTAAAAGGAATCATTATTCGCACTTTCTATGTTCATGGAATAGTCTAACTCTTCCCGAAGAGAATCTAGTTTCTAAATGAATTCATCAGGCATAAATTAACAAGTGGTGGTTAAATTAAATAACACGCAGCCGTATAGATAACTGATCGGAACCATACCTTGCATTGCGTTCTGGATCTTCATGTTGGTTGCTTGTTCGGTTGGTCGACTCGGCGTAGCTGACTCTACAATAACCAGTTTGCCACTGCCCGTTTTGCTTCCACTTGCTTTCCCCCCTGCTTTCTTTGGCCAACCTCGAGCAAAGTGCCCCTTCGATCCACACGTGAAGCAGGCTCCCTTCCTCGGTCTTGAACACTTTAGTACAATGTGGCCCTTCAAGCCACAATTAAAGCACACCCTTTTTTCCCTCAAACAAACACCTACATGTTTCTTTCCGTAGTTGCTACACGCCTCCACCTTCTTCTTTTCATTCCCTTGATGATTTTCAGTGTTAATATTATTGTCCCACTTTCTTTACAAAGCGTTCTTAGGTTATGACTATCACCTACCTTATCATCTTCACTCTTCTTTCCCTCTCGCTTTGATTGTCAGATGTCGAAGATATTACCTTTCCCGTCTACATCAATCGTTCTCTCCAACCCTGTAGTAAACGAATTTGGTTGGAACATCGAGATTTGATTATAAAGCCAAAAATTCAGTTGATTTGCCAGTGCTCCCACCAGCAAATTCACCAATTGTGGCACTGGATTTGCGTTAGCTTCCCTATTGTATGCAATTTCCTTGGGGCTCTGTTGACGCTGTTGTCTTCTTCCAGGCAACATTTTACTATTTAAAACATGAACTATTAGATCATCGTTCATCCACACATTAACATTTTGAAACTTATCTTAACCACTTATAGATAAAACATAATATTTCTGAATAAACAATGATAATACTTTATTCATTTATTACATCACCACATCACAAATTAGCAACATCACAAATTGCCCTTGCTTGTAGAAAGCTCTTCAAACTTCTTAACTTCATCTGCATTGTTTTGTGCAAGAGTGAGAAAACAATTGCCCACAAGAAGGATAATATACAATAACGGTTTATGAATGACAATTAACTGAGTTTTCAATGGTAAAGTATTCTAACCGGGGCAATAAACTTTAATTCAATAACTATGAGTTCAAAGGAATAATGAACGTTAAGTTAACAATAGATATCAACATCAAAGAATATACTGAGGGTCACAAGACCGCGAACTATACTCTAGGTTTCAAGTATTTCTACTTTAACCTTTAACAGTCTAAAAGACTATAATCATCATCTATGTCCTAGGTTAACATGTGTTTCCACTGTAACCTTTAACAGTCTAAACGACTATATGGACCATCATTCCGTACTCTAGGTGATCAGTCCTTTGTACTATGTATTGCGCAAACATTTAACTCTATTGCGTAGTTCTAAAATAATCCCCTAATATAGGGTTGTTCATCTCAGCTTAGATTATCAGGTTCCGAACCAAATAAAGTTTGGTTGGGAATTAACTTCAAAGGAATTCTAGATCTTTAGAATACTCATCAGCAAAGTACTGGTTGAATCAGATAGAGGCCAATAACTATTCAAGAGTTGATTATAATATCTTCATGAACAAGGTATATCAATGAATCAATAAGAGCTAGAGTATTAACAGTTTCTAAATCGAACAAACGTTATCATCGACAACATGCTTTCAAAATTGTGTGAGTACATAAGCAAACCAAAGGAAGTTTGGTTTGGGTTGACTTCAAGGGTAATTAAGAGTTTAGAACATTCATCAACTAAGGATTAGTTGAATTGATAAAGAATCGCTAGGCAACTTAGAGTTTGGTACAATAATGCAAGATAGTACAATGACAGTGGAGAACGAAGATTAAACAACAGTTATTAGTAGATGAATAAACACATTTCATACAACAACATTGCAGACTTTGAATAACCAAAGTAATCTTGTTTGGAATAAATAAATAAAGATTAACTAACTTACTTCAACAATAAATGAGGGTTAAAGAATTCGCATGACAATAAATCGTTAAATAAGAGATTAGAGTTAGAGGATTTGCATAAGTATAACGTAATAGTTAAAAGCAACCTTGCTGAATAATAAAGTAGCAAAGGTTAGGGAACTTGCCTCTTGCGTAAGCTATACAATTACAATTCACGTACCCCAATAACCTACACATACCATTAGGAATATCACATCAATTAGCTACATAACCTCATAGATTTATTTCTCATCTTAGTTAAGTTATAATCTTTAGTTTAAGGTCTATCCACAATACTAAACCAAATAACACGAATCTGAAAACTCACTAACACTTACATAAGACTTTTAACATCCAACTCACATTTTCAACTCTTATCAACCAATACTACACTTCTCTTTAAATCGAACTTGAACTTCAACCAAGTATTTAAGTCTTCCTAGGATTCAATGGTTTTATAATAATCACCTTCCATATCTTAGTGCTCATTTAAGAAATCACAAGTGTTAACATCACAAGACTTATTCACCATTCATTGTATAAGCTAAGTTATAACACAACACGTTCATGACTTATAAATCATTTTTATAACTTTGAATTTACAATCCACATAACACAACTTTGTTTAACCTTGTTATTACATGGTTCTCACATTAACCTAACATTGAGCTAAGTTACATTGAACGACCAAAGTCTGCAGAATTAGCAGACTTCACTGTCTGAGACAGAGATAAAGTGCTTGGCCGCTACCAATTTTATACTTTGGGTGGATGCTTGCACAACAGAATAGACATCAAGCACCTAAAGACAACATACCTCGCTACACACCTGATTCGATTCTTGCGAACATGGTTGCGACAGTTTTCTTAAGCCAACTAACACGAATTTCACCCACCAAACAGTGATAATAACACGTACAAATGGTATAGAACTATCACAAACATGTTTCCTCACATATATAATAATATAGAACAATTTAACAACAACTTAAGCTAGTTTAATTTCTCAAATTCCATGTTTTTCATATAAAACTCCATTTTTGATATTCATCCCAAGAATCAACATTGTGATTTCAATACTTGGCTAAATCACTTCATTCAAATTACGTTATGCTCGTTTCTTAGTGAACTAACATAAACAAGAACTAATTTACAGATTAGCATACGAATTGACCACCAAAATTGGTACTTACATAAGTCATATGAAAAATACAAACACTGTCATTATTTTTCATACTTTTGACTGTAATTAGCATACAATTCTTGCTTAAACACAAACTCTAATCATCATAAACACATATACTCATAATTACCAATTATATATCAATAATTCAACAAATTAAATTCGCAAAGTATGAAATTTTATGTCGTAAAAACCCAAATATACACATATATACATACATACTATTATGGTTAAAGAAAATACCTTCAATTGGCTTGCTAATTCTTGTTAAACACTGAAGTTGCTTGGTAATCCTTAGGTTTCCTCTCAATTCTCCCAACTCTCTCTGTAATCTTAGTTTAGCAAATACCCAAGCTAATAACCCATTATGCGTAAAACATAACAAACTGATATGGCCATAACTCGCGTACTAAGTATTATTGGTTACCACAAATAAACGTATAGTTTTAAATATATTATATTTATTATTTTATTTATTTTATTTATAATTCAAATAAAAAAAAAACTAAAAGCCATAAGGCCTTGTTTGGCAAAAAGTCTTTAAAATAAAGACATAATATATTTAAGTCTTGTTTTGTCAAAACTAAATTAAACTACTTTAATTTTATTTTAATAAACCATTTAGTTTATAATTTATAACCACATATGGCTTATTTGGATTTCCATATCCAACATTAATCAAATAAAATAATTATACATACTATATTTTAAATAAATATTCCACTTAAACAAACATCACAATATTATAACTTTATTATAATTTTATTTAATAATTTAATATACCATCTTAATTTATCACATCACAACAACAATATAACATCTCATGTTATCTTACAACATAATAACTATAAATTAAATTAATTTAGAATATTATATAATAAATATAATATATAAATATTTACTAACAAAAATCACATATTCATTTAATTTAAGAAATATTTTAAATTACAAAACAATAACTTCATTAATAAAATATTTATTTAATTTAATAAATATTTTAAATTACAAATAAAATCTTGGATTGTTACAGGCCGTCGAGGATATCGTAACGTCGACGGACTTATAATCGACTGAATATTCAGTCGATCTTATTGTAACACCGACGGGAGTTGTTCAGTCGACCTTATTTTCATCGAAAATAATGCTTTTTCTTGTAGTGTATAAACATTACAGCTAAAGTTGAGAAGGTCGATGTACCTAGCACCAGTAAAGTAAAGGGAAAAGTGAACAAGTATTGAAGACTTGTAATCATGTTGACACTTTGTTGTCAGACTTTATTTTTAATGATTGTAATGAAGATATTTAATTTTCCGCATTTGAATGATTATATTTAAAGGTTAGATAACCTGGGAGATTTTTTATTAATGTAATCCTTTAATGGGAAGGCTTATTATTCAATTTTATTATGATTGGGTAGTTAGATATGAATGTTTTTATTAAGTGAACACCAAATTTTGTGGTAATGAAGTAAGCAGGATTTGGGGGTGTCATAACTACTGATAACCTTGTCAACCACCCAACTCAAGATCGTGGAGCGCTTACGATCAAACATCTGATCATAGTACAAGAGCAGGAGGACACCATGATTACAGCTAATGCAAGTGTCTAAAGTTGGTAGAGGAACTCCCCAGCAGAAAAGGTCAAATGAGATATCAGTGCAAATCACTTCTAAAGTTTTGTTTCTGGAAAACGCCTCAGGGACAAACCTGACCCTTAGTTCACTCTAAGTGGTTGGCCCTTCCTGAGCTACCTTAACCCAGAAGGATTTCTTAGTCAAGTTCATCTCAAGGACCAGAACCATCAACGATCGTAGAGTAGAGTTTGAAGAGAACTCAACGATCGTAGTGCAACCTCAACGATCGTAGAAGTAGACTCGACGATCTCAGTCTACTTAGAGGATACACTAGCTCATAAGGAGCTTGGAAGAATTGGATACTTTCTCACCTACTCAGATCGTGTGGAGATAGATACGAATACAGTTTGGAAAGACATCTTGCAAACTCACCTCAGAACTTCAGTGCCCAAACTGTCTAGGGGTAAATAAGTGGTTAAGCCATGTAACTTCAAGATAAGGATTACTGTCAAATCATCTACTGAAGCCTCTCTTAGAAGACGATCGTTGAGTCAACAAAGAAGAAACGTAGAGTCCATAGCTACCTCACCAAGCTACTCTACGAACCAAAAAAGGTCAACGGTCAATCCACGTCATTGACGTCCATTTTCTTAAAAGAAATATCAAATTGAAAAGCTTATGGGGAGTTACAGTTTGTTACTGGGCATCATGTAACCAATGAATGGTTGACACATCACAGCTAATGCAGAGTCAGAAGGAAATATCTTAAAGAGAAATTCAAAATCTTAAGCCAGTAATCGAAAACTATCGAACCTCTCTCCCTCTCCCTCTCCTTTTTTAAAACCTATAATCCTCTTCACATGCCAAATCAATTAACCCTCCAGAGCCTTGCCCAAATCATATTCAACTATCTCTCATAAAACTTCCTAAATCAATACCCATATTTTTCAACCTCTTCAAATGGCAGATTGGTGAGTAATCACTGGCATTCAGCTCGGAACCAAGACGTTTGAGAAATCCGAAAAGAAGTTCAGAGATATTCTTGAGTTAGTGAGGAAGGCTGGATTCTCAGAATATCTTGAGGCAAACACTCAAATATATGCTCAATTGGTCAAAGAGTTTTACTTAAACGCATCCATGAATTTCGGGACCCTTTCTACTAAGGTCAAAGGTTAGACTCTAAAGCTAAAATCGTCTGGCATCAATCAATGCTTAGGCCTTCCTGACCTAGGACTGTAAAGCCTTAATGAGATCGACACTGAACAAGCAAAGAGGTCTATGGGATACAAAAGAAACCCTAGTCTGAAGGACATGAAGAAAAAGGAGTTTCTTGAAGAATTCGAGTTCTTTGCTGAGATAGTTTGCAAATGTATACTATGCAAGGATACTACACATGACACTGTTATTGATCAACAACCAAAGATTATGTCTGCAATAGTTCTGAAGAAGCGAATCAACTTTGGGGTTATCTTGCTCGATCAAATTTCCAAATGGCTGGAAAAGGCTGAAATGAAGAAGTCTACAGATAAACCCCTTACAAAGGTTTTTCATGGAAGACTCTTGAGCATTGTGCTGAAGAAGAAATTGGGAAGCAAGAGCAAAGATGATAAGGGAGAACCACTAAATGTCCATAAAGTCATGTCTCCACAGCTGTTTGTGAAATGAAAGAAAAATCCCAAGGAAAACAGGAGGCTGACAACTGGGAGCAGCAGTAAGGTCTCTGCAAAGAAGAGGAAGGCAAAGGAGGTGGAAAGCTCTCAATATGATGACTTTGTAGCAATAGCAACCACACCAGCAAAGAAGAAGTCCAAGGGTGTAAAGAAAATAGAGGCTCCACCAAGAAGTCTCTCAATTGACAATCTGGAAGTAGGAGAAGAAAAGGTCTCAACTGCAGAAACCACAAAGAGAAGAAGTAACAGATTACTTCAAGGGCCACCCAGAAAGAAAGTAAAGGTGATAAATAAGCTAACCCTAGTTCTCCAAGAAAGTCTATCTTCCATGGATGAGAGCGTAGAATCAGAAGATGAGAAGGGAACTGAAAGTTTCAAGATTGAGCCCTCAAGAAGCAAATCCAGCAATGAGGAAGAAGAAGTTGGTTCTATGAAAGAAGGAGCTAAGTTTGGAAATGAAGAAGAATGTTCAAGCCCCACGGCTAACTCTTAGACCATCCACTCTAATGATGAAGAAAGGTTGCAAGTCAACACATTTTCATTCCCTACTGATAATGCTCCAACAAGTTCACATGATGGCTCAAAAGATGTACAAAGAAGAAGGAAATGACCCCACTGTTGCAGAACATCAAGGAAGTTTGTCTGATGATTCAGAAGCTTCAGATTTTGACGAAGAAGAGGAGTCTAAAACTCGTATAGCTGAACCTCCAACAAGAAGAAAGAACGATAGACTACTTGCTAAGTCTGTCCCAAAGAAGCAAGGTAAACACTATACTATAATCATTGAAGTGAGTGATGATGAATCTGAATCAAAGGAAGAGGATGCTGAAGATGGTACTAGAGATGAAAATAAGTAAGAAAAATTCACTGATGAATCTGATGAAAGAAGTCAGCATGAGTCAAGCTCAGAAGGTGAAGAAATGGAGGAAGATTCTGGTTCTGAAAATCAGGAATCAGAGGAACCAGCAGACTATCCTGTCCTCTCCAACAAGAATCAGTAGAAGAATAGTGGTGGAAGTTTTTGATGAACCAGCAGAACTACCAGCTGAAAGATGGGTAAGATATGACAATGAACAACTCAAGGTTGTAAGGATGACTGCACATGATATAGTCAAAAATTGTAACAACATGGAGTTAGACTGCACCACTATCCTCTACAATCCTGACGATCCTTTGATGAGATGGTTCTTCCCATGGATGCCCTGGTTAAAGGCATATACTGAGAAGGATGGAAGTTATGTCAGCTGGTGTTACTCTTAGTTTCCAAGCTTGGAGCTGGTGTCACAGAACTTCCCAAGGGTGAAGAGATTTGCAACCTTAATGATCAAAGACCAACCTCACTACAAAGTCTACCGACATGCTAGCAACCATTATATTTCCTATGATCGTAGAGTGGGTTCTGACGGAATAAGGATCATGACCAAGGACATGATTGTAGAGTCCCTTCTCTCAATCACTGAAAATGATCAAGTTCAGTTTGAAGAGCTTCCCTCTGCTCAAGCACAAATGTCTAACATGCCTTCACCCTCCAACAACGATTGGCACTCAAAGATTTTTCAGATTCTCACTGCTTTCAAAAATCTGTCCAAGAATAAAAATCGTAGAGTTCAATCCGGTGCTCAACTAGAGGCTACCCAACAATATGACCAAACTCCTATGGAGCAGGAATTACTAAAGAATTCTGATGAGTTGGTCAAAAGATGTATGTCATCACTGAAGAGGCCAAGATGTTGACCAAACAAGGAGACAATGCAGCTTAAGACAGACTTCAAGCCATTATATCTTACATATCTCTCAACATCAAAGAGAGAGTTAAAATCTATCTAAAGGCTATGAATGATCAGAAGGCAGAAGCTCTACGAGCACAGAAGGCTAATGAAGACCAAGTCCAAGCCTTCTCTGACAAGATTTAAAATCTAAATCAGTCTTTCTCCCTGTAACTAGAGCTGAGCCAACAAGAAATCAAGATTGCGGTTGGTAACTCCTCTTATCTAATAGAGCAACTTATATCCAACATGGAGCAGCTTTCTCAAGTGATTAATGACAAAAAGGGGGAGAAAAAGAGACATAGGAAGAAGCAATCAAGGAGGAGTAAGGAGAAAAGAAACAAAGAAGATAAGAAGGCTAAAAAGAAGATAAAGAAGAAGATAACAGCAACACAAGATGAATCATCATCTGAATTGGAGCCAAAGGATGATGAACCTATGAATCCAAAGTTTGAGGGGTAGCCAGAAAAAGAAGAAGAGCATGAGTCCTAGGGGGAGCAGGAGCAAAGAGATCAAACAGATGAATAACTGATCAATATACATCAATAGACAACCTGGAAACATATATAGAGCCAAAGAGGTACATCTCTAACTAATTAGGTATGTTCTGGATCGAGGATTTAAAAGTGTCATAACTTATAAAATTCCATATCATTATAAAATGACATTCATAATTATCTATTTTAGAAATACAGCTGCTCACTATATATAAGATTCATTCATAACATGCATATGCATTTATTATTTTTGTCATAATCAAATATGGGGAGATTATCAGGAATAAGCATGTGAATGATATTCCTATTTATATATGATTTGATTATGATATATATGAATGAATATGCAAGTATGCTTGCATCAAGAAAAGCTGTAAAGTCTTTTGATGGATAATAGGAACATATGTACAAGGATTTAGAATGAATTGATCAAATGTGTTAGGTTGATCATATATAAGAAAAACATCTTTGTAAAGTCCTTAAAAATAAATGATGTACAAGGACTATAAATGTAGAAAGATCAAGCTTGTCAGGTTGATCTTATAATATAATAGATAGGCTTGTCTAATCATCGAGCACTGCACCAGAAATCGTAGTCTGCAAGAAGAGTCAAGGAAAACTCGAGAGCTAACAAGGCAGAATCGTAGTCTGTAAGATAGTAGATCTCGGAGTTCGTAGACTGCCAGGAGAGACGAGGAAGGATCCAAGTGCGTCGAGAAGAACTTCCTCGGAGCCGTAGTCCGTTGAGGAAATCATGTTCAAAATCGTAGAGACAAACTGTCTACGAGCCGACCAAGCATCTGCCGAAGCCAAGTCAAGAATCGTAGACTACACTCGGAGTCATAGAGTCTACTGATCATATCAGAGGCAGAGATCATAGTCGAGTAAGATCAGATGAAGACAACAAGCATAACGCAAAAATCATAGAGTGTCAAGATCTGATCTCGGAGTCATAGTGTCTGCACAGCCGAAGCTGAATCGTAGAGTGTAGAACTAAGGCCCCAACAGATGTGCTCACAACGCCAAGGCAGAATCGTAGAGCAAACACGATTCTCAACAAATGAACACTCCCAGAATATCCAAAGTATGAAGCCTCTGGTCTAAGCTACAAAGTTACATCTAACCTGAAGGAACTAGAGAGCACTCAACGAATGACATTTAAGCTAACATAAGATCTAAACACCAACCCAATCAGGATTCAGATTGAGTTATGAAGCCATTCAAGTTGAAGTCTTCCACAAGTTAATTAGAAGAAGACTTCAATCAAAGTAACTGACTGAGGAAAGTCAGCAAGTGCAGTAGCTGTCAAGTGAATAGAAGACAACGATCTTGGGATTAACCAGGATCGTTGTGTTTGCCAAACAAAGAAGGAACTGATGGAGTGTACACAAAGATATTAGTCAACCTATAAAGAACAAGGATAAAGTGATTAAGCATTAGGTCAGTCCATTGTTGATAAGTGAACGGGAGACACAAAGAGAAAGCGAGCTGGACACGCCATAAATCTGAAGTGTCTTGCTCTTCAGATGGGGAAAGAATAAGGAGTCAAGCCATCAGTATCTAAGAACAGTCAAAGCAAACAGAAGTGTTGAAGCACTGCACAAAAGAAGGAAGAGGTGTTCTACATTGAAGATCCAATCAACACTCTTCAGGATCGTAGTGTTATCTCAACCTATCAAGGAGCAACATTCAACAAGACACTACGATCAGGTCCAAGAAGATATGCATCATAATTGTAGAGTTCGATCGTCTCAAGATTGAAGCATTGACAATGGTTCAATCTGAAGATTGATATTCGAACAGAGCTTATTGAGAGCATCGATGCAAAAGGAAAACCTCTGATCGAGAAATCAGATGGAAGAAATAAAGTCGACTACCTGCCCGAGACATCAAAGTGACATCTCTAACAGGGTAGGTGACACATAAGACTGCAGTGTCAGAAAGTCATGTAATGTCATATCTGCAGTCCACACCAAATAACTAGAGATTTGCGAAGCAATTCAAATAGCTTTCAACGGCTATATACCAACGGGAAGATTGGGAAGGAGTATAAATCAACAAAACTTCAAAGATCAAGAGTTGCTGATGATTGTTATAATTGCAGAATCGTTAAGTTGTTAGAATGCTATCTTGTTGACTCTACGAGTTCCACCAGAGCTTTAAATGAACAAGTCTCAGTGACAGTGAGACTACGAAGGCGGAAGTGAAGCAACCTTAAAAGAAGGACTTAAACAGACTAAAGCTTCACTTAACAAAGATGAGAATCCCATTGAAGATGGCAGCCAAGCTGAGAGCCGAGAATGACAAGAAGAAAGCATTCAGAAGAGTGGTAGACCAAAGAGAATATCCAGAGAGCCACTCTACGAATCACCATGAACCTAAAGCTGAACCAGATTAAGTGCAAAACCATGTCTGCCAACCAGTCAAGAAGGGTTCAGGGAATGGTGATGGTGCACAGCTGAAATCATATGAAGATAAATAGAGCATAATGAAGATCAGCTACACCAAAGAAGATGTGGTCCAAACTCGAAGCAGAATGAAAAGAGGACCACATCAAGCTGCTAAGTACATAAGATGTTCAAGCTTAAAGACATTATAAAGAAATTTCGGCACCAACAACAACAATAACATCAACAAGAAGTCGTAGCACTGAGGGTCCTTGTCCTGAGGGACTAAATGAAGTTCCAAGCTCTTTGGGATTGAAGAGTTCTGAGGAACTAGAGAAGTTCCAAGGTCATTGCCTTGAAGATTTCTTAAGCGAATCAAGTTCCAAGGCTCTTGCCTTGAAGGAATCTTAGTGATTTAGGGTGCTGCCCTTCCTTAGTGGAAATCCTGCTAGTTGAAAGAAGAAGAGTGGATTAGAAGCTTTAGTCTCTGAATCACTTAAAATCCCTTGTGTCTTTTACTTTATGTCATTTAAATTATGTACTTAACTGCTATAACTGCTATGTATGTATTAACTGCTTACCATTGAACTAACTCTAAGAACAATGTATGTATGATTATGAATATATCAATGAAGGGGATCTTTACTTATTCGGTGTGCTTGAAAAGATTCTTATGTTTGTCATATGCTAAATCATTAGCAATACAAAATAAATGAGAAAAGTATTTGAAATTAAAAGGATCTATTCAACCCCCCTTCTAAATCTATTGTATGCCTACTGGGAACTAACAATCTTTATTTAAAATTTATTTAATTTAGTTCTATTATCAAAACTGTATCATTTTGATAATTATACTTATTCGTTATGGGAAGTGTTACATGTCATTCTACTAAAGACTAAAACTACAACGTTTTTGTTCTGATAAGACTAAAAGTACGTCGTTTAGTGGTCCAAATGGACGCGCCCTTTCTGTTAAGCCTTAAAACTAAGTCATTTTAGCTAAATAATACATTTTCAAGGGGTTATTTCCGTTTTGAAGTGTCTCTAATCCCTCCTATAAATAGATAGGAGGGGGCAACCATTTAATTTATTCAAATCATCAAATCTTTAAGCATTCTAAGTGTTCAAGTCTTTATTATTTCATAAGCAATTCATAGTTTAAGTGAGAGAGAGTCTATATATAGCATTTATTTTGGTTCGTTGTGTATGCTATTTGGAGTGCTACTGTAATATACGATTGTCATTATATCCTGGGAGACAAGTGCTATCAACTCTATGCACCATAAGGAGGACAAACTTGTCTTAAGGACATAGTACAAAGTACTAGGCTTGACAAATTTACTTCTGCAGTTTTTGAGATAAGTTGATATATATATATATATATATATATATATATATTTGCAAGAAATATGACTACAAATTCTGTTACTATCGTCAGGTCTTCTTCTAACCAATAATTCCAAATGTACCTGTGAACCATGGTGAAAAACCAGAAAGGTTTAATGGTACAGAATTCAAAAAGTGGCAACAAAAGATATTATTTTATCTTACTACTCTGAATTTGGCAAAGTTTCTTCATGAAGATCCTCCTGTTCTCTAAGAAGATGAAACAGACGGGCAAGTTGTTGCTGCTACTGATGCATGGAAACATGTTGATTTCCTATGCCGAAACTACATCCTTAATGGATGGACAACACATTATATAATGCGTATAGTTCTCTCAAAATAGCAAGAGAATTATGGTATTCCTTGGATAAAAAGTATAAAACAGAAGATGCTGACACGAAGAAGTTCGTAGTTGGCAAGTTTTTGGACTACAAGTTGGTGGATTCCAAGGCAATCATCAACCAACTCCAAGGATTACGAGTAATCATGCACGAAATACATGTAGAAGTTATGTCCTTGAGTGAATCTTTCCAAGTTGTTGCTATTATTAAAAAATTACCACCAATGTGAACAAATTTTAAGAATTATCTCTAGCATAAATGAAAAGAGATGAAACTTGAAGACTTAATCATAATATTAAGGATAGAAGAGGACAAATGTGCTTCTGAGAGGAAAATAGGAAGGACCTTTATAGAATATAAAGCCAATGTAGTGGATGTGACACCCCTAAATATGGGTATTTCATTCCCACAAAATTTGGTGTTCACTGTCCAAAAAAATCACATCTAACTACCCACAATAGAGGATAATAGCAATATGTAAACTTAATAAATAATCCTCCCATTAAATGGTTACATCAATAATACTCAATCCCAGGTTATCTAACCTTTATTACAATCATTTGTGGAAATAAAACATATAAAGTAAGTCTTATTACATGAACTTTATTAAATAAAAGTAAACAAGTCTTCATCACTTGTTTATCTTGCCCTTGTTCTTCTTTGTGGATGGCTCGTCAGAATTTTCCACTTTAGTTGTAATGTTTTATGCAAGGGTGAGAAAGCAATTTCCCACAAGGATAACAACAACAATAATAATATTTGAATAATAAATGAATAGATTTAACTGAACAACGATAACCAAAAAGTGAAAGCTCAATAGAAACTCTGCTTTGGAATCAATAATAGAAACCAAGATTAAGAAGTACCACTGAGGGTCACGAGACCAGGAACTATGTTATCCTAGATTATAAGGTCTTTCTGCCTTAACATTTAACAGTCTTAATGACTATGGACCATCTATGTCCTAGGTTATCAAGTATTCATACTATAACCTTTAACAACTAAGGCTATATGGACTTACCTTCTTGTACTCTAGGTGATCAGCTTTTTGTACCGTGTATTGTGCACAAACATAACATCGCTATTGCATAGCTCAAAATTATAATTTTCGATAACTCAATCCCTTAATATAGGATTGTTCATTTTAGTCTTTAACATTTGAATCCACACCAAAGGTAGTTCGATTTGGAAAAGCTTTAAAGGAACTCTAGATATTTGGAATGTTCATCAACTAAGGACTAGTTGAATCATTAAGGGTTCAAATCTTTAGAATGTTCATCAACTATAGACTAGTTGAATCATTAAGAGTTCGATATCGTTTAAGAGTTTGATAACAACATGATTTGGTAAAGGAATAGTTTAGTAATGATAGGACAATAATGAATCATAACTGAATAAACATCATATACATAGAAGTCATGCTTTCAAAATCAACTAGAAAGTTTAGTTGAAACATATACACTGAACACTATAAGAAAACCTTGTTTGAACAATAATAAGCTAAGGATATAATATTTCTCAATAAAGAAATAAAGTTAGGAAACTTGCGTATTAATAACAAGTTAAGGATAAGAAACATGCTTAATGAAAGAATAGGGTTACAGAACTTACCTTATGCGTAAGCTATGAAATTACAACTCACTTTCTCTAATTATCCTACATACTGATGAGTGTGTTTCATATATACGAATTGGATAACTATTTGGACTTAAATAGTGACTAATCCATCTATTTTTAAATTATTTTATGCGTTTTATGTGTGTTTGTGTGCAGGGATAGTACGTGCAAAAATCGAAGAAGAATCAGAGGTAGACCACAATCGGAAGAGCATTTATAAGGAAAAACACACTGTATGAGGGTATACAAAATCGAAGACTTATTACCTACCGGGCGTGGCGTATCTGACAAGAGAGAAGAGTTCTGATGCAATTTCACTACTATGGTGGCGTGGCTTGGTGGACTTTGGACGTGACTAGGACTTGAAAGAGGACTTATTCAGATATAATTATAGGGACTTAAGCAATTCTATGGAGGAATTCAAGAATCAATCATCAATTATAACTTAAAAGCCCTAATTTTGATGATTTTGGAGGAATTGGAGCAAGGAGCGAGGAACACGAAGATTGCAGATTAGAGTGAAGAAAAGGGTGATTTTATTGTTGTTCTTATTCTTTAATTTCAGTTCTGTAATTGGGATGTTGATATCTTTGATCTATTAAATGTTTATTTCATCAAGCATGAGCTAATTTATCTTATTAAGTCTATAATGGACCTTTGAGTGTAATGAGGATTATCATGCTTTGATTTTAATTCAATGATGCTATTTTCAGTTCATATATTATGATTTGTGCGTAATCTATGAGTTGCTTGATCACCAAATCTATGTGAACTTGTATGAATTTGAGAGATGAAATATGGGTTTAAACTTAGTTATAATAGCATGTGTTTGTGATTTTTGAATTTTGATGGAATTCATAATTTATGTTAGAGATAGAGATATACCTATGCATCACATGTAATTGTATGAGAACTTGGGATTTAAACCTTCTTTAATTGTAATTCACATAGAGATATAGTGATTTAGTTAATTAGGGTGTTTGGCTTAATTCTATCATATATGGATTTAAGTTGATATGGGTTTAGTGCATCGAGAGATGACTATATCTACTTTAGTGTTCTTGATTAATAAACTGGAATAGTTAAATTGGATTAAAAAGAGGCATGATAATCTAAGTGAAGCATAAAGTGAAGTTGTAGGCTTAATTCTCCATTATCTGAGTAAAATTTATGGTTGATAGTTGATTTTATTTTGCTTATTAGTTTTTCATTATTTTCATCATTAAATTAGTTAGTTTAATAAAATTGAAATAATACAAAGCTGGTAATTGTTAGATTAAAATTAAATTATGTCTATGTGGGAGCGATACTTAACTTATCATTATATTACTTGTTGATCACATATAATTCCGTGTCGTACTTAATTAGATTTTACACCAACAAGTTTTTGGCACCGTTGCCAGGGACAATATAGGATTTTATTACTTTCAATATCACGTTAATTAGATTAGTTTTAGTTAAACATTTTTCTTTTTCCTTTTGTTATTTCTTGTTTCAGGTTCTCGTGACTAGTGCATGCAAACTCGGTCAAAGAAACCAGATTTAATTCCTTATGAGGACGAAATCGAAAGAAGGTTTCAGAGGCTTAGTAAGTGGATTAAAGAGACTAGGGAGAATTTTGAGAAGCAAGAAGATATGGCTGCTATTGGTTAAAATCTAATTACGCTCATACGCAAGTGCATGTGGTCAACAAGTAATATAATGATAAGTCAAGTATCGTTCCCATAGAGACTAGTATAATCCTAACAATTACCAACTTTATATAAATCCAAGTTTTATTAAACTATCCAATTCAATGATTATAACTATTAAAAATTAAAATCATAAAAATACTAAGCAATCAACAAACTTAAAAACTATAATTTCAAGCAAATAATGGAGAATTAGGCTTACGACTTCACTTTTAAGTATCACTCTGATTACTACACCCTATTTTAGTTTAATTCACTATCCCAGTTTATTAATCAAGAACACTCAAGTAGAACTAGCCATCGCTCGATGCACTAATACCATATTAACTTAAATCCACAAATTAGATAGAATTAAGCTAAACACCTTAATCAACTAATTCACTATATCTCTATGTGAATTACAATCAAACAAGGTTTAAGTTCAAGTTCTCTATCCGATTACATGTGACGTTATGAATATCTCTACCCTAACATTAATCAAGATTCCATTCAATCATAGAATTCAAGAACACATGCTATATTGACTAGGTCTAAATTCATATATCATCTCTCGAGTCCATACAAACCCACACAAAATTGGTGATCAAACAATTCATAAATTAAATCATAAATCACAATAGATAAACTGAATGATAGATTATTAAACTAAAATTCAAGGATACATAATCATTGGTCCACCACAAAGATCCGTCATAAGCCTAATAAGTAAATTAGCTCCGTACAAATGAATTAAAAACTGAAAACATCAAAGTAATCATCATCCCAATTAAAACAATTGAATTAAAGAAGTAGAATGAATATAAAAAACACCCTTCTTCTCAGCTCCAATCTGCAATTATCGTAACTCAGACCATCAATCCTTCCTCCAATGTCTTTACTCAAATTATCGGATTCTCAATTGTTAATTGATTGTATGATGTAATCTCCCTTGTTGTATCTTGTTAATATCCAGCCTAGGACACATATTCTGACCATAATTCGACGCCCAATACAGTTCCAAACCATGTCAACCTCTTTCCTTCACGCCTCAGCAACATTATAACTAAAACAGGAATATTAGCCTTTCTCGTACCCCCGCCCCGGCGGGGTTTTTACTTCTTTAAGTGCCCGCCCCGGCGAGGGGTGCTACTATTTTTGATCAAGTACCCCAGCCCCGACAAGGGTCCATTCTGCTGCAGTCCAACTTTAGCTCATTTTCTTGCCCACTTTAGCCACGAAACCACCTTTTAAGCTATACACGCTACGCCACCATACCTAAACATAAAATAGCACAAAACAAGTAAAAAGAATCACAGAAATAATGAATTAACACAGTTCAAGCTCGAATTAGAGGCTTATTCATAGGTATAAAACCCACTCATCAAACTCCCCCAAACTTAAACTCGTGCTAGTCCTCGAGCACAAAACAAAACAAAAGTTCTATGCAATGCAATGGAATGTAATGTAACTAGTCTATATGCCTACGAATCAAGCCGTGGTGATAGAAACAAGTCTATTCCACCGGCCTCAAAGAAATTAAGCAAACATGACAATATTTCATATCAAAACCAATCAGTAAATTCCTATCAACCATCAAATCTTAAACTGTAATCACTGATATAGTACGTGTGTGCTCAACACCCATGCTAACTAATGTTAATTCAAATTTAATACATAACAAGTCTCTTAGAAGGCATCAGATAGTGTAAAATCAAGAATTTCAAAACCAGACAAGATCCAACTAAAATCAAACAAGTACCAATATTAAGGGTCCAATTAGGGTACTTGTGCTCTCTTTTTTACATTTACAGGTGCTTTTTGCTCTTATTTCCCGTTTTATTCATATTTTTTATACACATGGCTTTGCAATGTCTTATTCCCTTAGGCTTTTCAATGCTACCTTAACGAGATTTCGACCAGCGACTCCCAGACCATTAAGACGTTAGGTTGCTAGGTGTAAAGACAATCCCCTCGGGTTTACTTACTCAAGTAACAAAGGCCACAAAACTAGACAAACATGCCACGATGTTTATTTTATTTTATTTTATAAAGCTTATATACCCCAAATTTTCCCCAAACTTAGGTTCTTGCCTAATTTTCGAATTCACTAGCTATCCTTATCATCCTTTTATTCAAACTAGCACTATCCTTTAGAGGTCTATTATGTATCAATTTGAACTAAATCAATCAATTAACATAGTTGTTATTATCGTGTTAACCTTATTATACCAGTTTCAAACAGGAAAAGATCCAATTTATAATAAAAAATCACATCAAAGTTCTAATAGACTGTACTATACTTGTCTACTCGAAGTCATTCTCATCATTGGCCAAAATAGACTGTAACATATCAAATAGCTGGACTCATGCAAAATAATGCAACACTTAACTAAATTTTGTTTTTATGATTTTATATATTTTCTTTTTATGCAACACTGTAACAACTAAATTAAACATGCAAACATAATAAAATTAAACTAACTCCCCCAAACTAAACAATTACAAAGTCCTCATTGTAAAAATAAAGCAATAAGTGTAAGAGGACATCCCTGTAATCGTCTAAGCTTGAGGTGGTGGTGACTATTGCTCTTCATTGTCTGAATCGAAAGGTGGAAACCTTGGCATTGGGGTAGGCTGCTGGTATGGAAACTGAGCATTTCGATTGAAACTTTGGAGAATCGCATTCAGGGAGGCGAATGACATATTCATGGCCTCAAACAGATGGTCCTGCCTGGCCGCGAGTCTCCTCATCTGTTTGTTGGCATCTTTGTTGTACCCATCCACTTGTCTCTGGAGGCTCTGAAATTGAGGGCTAAACATATCTCTACCGGTCTGCTGCATCTCCTTAGTTTCCTACTCTCACATTGTCTCGTCCGCCTGGAACTCGTCATCGTCAGAGGCTGGTGGAAATATAAACCCGACTCCTCTTTGGTGCGACTCGTCCCCAGGACACATTGTATAGCATGCAATCATCCGTGTGTCCAAAGTCTGAAGTGGTATCTGAGTAGTCTCATCACCAGACCACCTAACTCCTGATTGCCTGCACATCCCACATATGAGAGATGGGTTTGGCAGGCCGCCAGAAAATGGCCCTCATAGGCATCTTCGTATAGAGAAACTAATGATGGCACTTATGTAGATGAGAAAGTCTTACACGATTGTATACAAAAGAAATATCTTCTCCTTTGGCACATCTGTCGTATGTATGGACGTGAATAGCTTGGCGCACATGAATGCATACCATATATTTCCATAACGGCTTAGGTCCTTACTGTGGAAGATTGTGCCCCCTTTTCGTCCCTTTACCCACGTGGTGCCCGACTTTGTTATTTCTGTTAAAATTACCTCGTAGTCGGGCATGTGGTAATGTAAATAGGCATACTAGCAATCTATAGGAACTCACAAGTGGTAATACTCATTAATAGCATTGGCACAGAAAGGTACTTGCTTGTCCCTCACGAATGCTATGAATGGGGCCTTGTCCTCTGCATTGGCATAAAATTCCTTCACCACATTATCGATCACTGGCTCTGGCTCGTCAGTGAACCTATCCCATCCTTTTTCATATATTTATCTTTTCATTTCACCATTTATGTTATCGGGTGCCAAGCCTTGTTTTGAGTTAGTGCCTTAGTTACTAGATAGTCATAGCGATCAGCGAAGTTGGCACTGATGAACTTTTTTTTGTCGAAGGCCCGAGTCGGTGGTGTAGATCCGGAGCTCTCACCTCATTGTCTCTTTGATGCTGGTTTTGGTGCCATGGTACTAGAATGGATGAACTCAAGCCAATTTCCTCCCAAACTTTACTTGAACATATCGTCAAACACTTGGTGTGCACGACCCACTAGATTCCCAAATTTGACAACTGTAACCCAACTATGTTGAATAACTTAGAATAATGATTAACACATAAATTCACCCTCGTTGATTATGTTGATTGCATTGATTTCTTCTTCAATGGTGATATTGATGTAGTGGATGAGACCAATTGAAGTACTTCTTCTCCTTATTGAAACCTGAACTAGAAGAATCCAAGCTCTAATATAGCTGAAATTATATGGAATGGGATGAAGATGTGGTGTAGTTAGGGCTTGGATTTATAGAGAGCAGGTAGTGTAGGTATTGTTGTGGGTTAGTGGGAATTTGTGTGGCTTAATCGTGGGTAATGGGGGTATAGGAGCCGGTTGTGAGAGAAGTAAGTGGAGAAAATGGGCTAAATGTTTGTAACTGCCGAATTGAACTTTTCATATTCCGTACCCACCTTTAACTGAGAGTTAATATGCTATAGATACCTTACAGGTGAGAAGGGGTATTCGCATTGGTTCATGACCCATTTACGTGAAAATTACATATGACTAAACTTGATTTTTCAAATTCATTGCATCCAACACATATCCATGCCCTTCCCAAGTACCTGAAACACAAAAAAATTGATAAATTTAAGATAACAACATAAACATTGAACGTTGAAGGTTGAATTTACTAGCTAGAGAGCATGACGCTTCTAACTACATATGAAATCGCTAAACTTATACTTGAAACTAAACTCACACTAAACTTATACTCTGAACTACAAATTAATTAGCATGCTTAAAAATACTGAGAATAAAAGTAAAATTGGGTTACCTCATAGTAAGCACTTGATTTTAAGTCTTTCATCCTGACTACTCCCTGTTCATGGCACGTCGACAAGTGTGATTGCGGTGACTTCATTGTCGATGTTGCCACCCCAGTAATGCTTCAATCGATGACCATTGACTTTGAATGTCTCCAATGGGTTCCTGCTGTATAACTCAACAACGCGATGTGGGAAAACTCTCTTGATTGAAAATGACACCGACCATCTCGATTTGAGCTTTCCTGGGAACAACCGCAGTCGTGAATTGAATAGTAATACTGATTGTCCCGGTTCAAACTTTTTTTGCATGATCTTTTGCTCGTGCCACTTCTTTACTTTTTCCTTGTATATCTTTGAGTTCTCGTATGCTTATAGTCGAAACTCATCTAGTTCGTTTAGTTGGAGCAATCTTTTCTCTCATGCGGCTGCTTGGTCAAAATTAAGTTTCTGAATTGCCCAATATGCTTTATGCTATAATCTACTGGGAGGTGACACGTTTTCCCATAGACCAACTGGTATGGAGACATCCCAATCAGTGTTTTATATGCTGTCCTATAATCCCATAGTGCTTCATCCAATTTTAGAGACCAATCTTTTCTGTTTGGGTTCACTACTTTCTCCAAAATCTTCTTCACCTCTCTGTTTAAAACCTCAACTTGACCACTTGTTTGGGGGTGATATGTTGTAGCCACTCTATGATTGACCCCATATTTCACCAAAAGAACTGTAAACGATCTGTTGCAGAAGTGACTACCCTCATCACTGATAATTGTTCTTGGCGTGCCAAATCTTGTAAACATATTCTTATGTAAGAACTTAAGAACCACTTTGGCATCGTTTGTGGGGAGTGCTACGGCTTCATCCCATTTTGACACATAATCTACAGCTAGCAAGATGTACAGGTTGTTGAAAGATGGAGGAAACAGTCCAATAAAATCTATTCCCCATACGTCAAAAAGTTCCACTTCCATGATAGTCTGTAGTGGGATCTCATTCCGCTTTAATATGTTGTCCACCCTTTGGCATCTGTCGCAAGTTCTCACAAACTGGTGGCCATTCTTGAACACTATATGCCAATAAAATCCTGACTGAAGAACCTTGGCCATTTTCCTCTCACTACCATAATGTCCCCCATATGCAGATGAATGACACCCATGTAGGATATTCTTTACTTCACTGTATGGCACACACCTTCGAATCATCTTATCAGCGCACTGTCTGATTAAATATGGCTCATCCCACATGTACCACTTGACGTCATGTAGGAATTTCTTTTTTTGCTATTGCGTCATATCAAGGGGAAGGATGTTCCTCACCAAATGGTTAGCAAAATCTGCATACCGTGGAAACTCAGAATTAACTCCAAATAGATGTTCATCTGGGAATGATTCATTGATCACACACTTATCTACTCTATCTTTATCCGGATTTTCTAACCTCAAAAGATGACCCGCTACTTGATTTTCTGTCCCCTTCCTATCCTTTATTTCCAATTCGAATTCTTGAAAGAGAAGGATCCATCTAATTAATCTAGGCTTAACATCCTTCTTTGAAATTAAATAGCGAATTTCCGAGTGATCTGTGTAAACCACCACCTTTGTCCCAATCAAGTATGCTATGAATTTGTAAAAGGCATATGCTACTGCAAGTAACTCCTTCTCTATAGTTGTTTAGTTCAATTGTGCATCTGTAAGAGTTTTACTTGCATAGTATATGGCGTGGAATATTTTATCTCGACTGTAACAACCCGGAATTTTGGATTATCCAGAATTTAGGTTTAAAGAATTAGTTATTAATAAAAGGAATTTTTATTAATACTATTATGTGATATGTGTTTATTAATCGTTCTATAACCTAGGATGATTATAAGTCGGGAGGATTCTGGCTACGAGATAGATTTAACGAGTAAGAATTTTCAAGACGAAAAATGAAAGTTTTCCGGGAAAAAAATATGAATGTTTTCCGAATTAAGTATTGTCGCAAGTAAGACAATGAAGGAAGATGGAGAATAGGATATTCCAAGTCATCTAGCTATGCTAGATTTCGAAATTTCTTGAAATCATGCTAATGTGCGCATTTGGAAAATGAAAGAATTGGTTCGACTTTTGGAACCAATGGATTTTAAAAGAACTATTCTTGGTATGTCTACGCTAATTGTTTCAGCTAGACAAAAATTGATTTGAAATATCAAAATGAATTCTATATCATCAGTGCATTTGATGCGAGGATGGTAAAATGATGGAGTTATTAATGCAATTAAACTTGGTGTGGAATTTGATCAGAGGATCAACAACCTGTTATGGTATGATGTATAATGATGAAGTCATAAACTGACGAAGTCCTCAACGTACTGTGAAAAGTGCGGTATCATGACGTCAAAAAACGTTTTGATGTATTGCAAAAGAATTTAAAGAAGTAGTCGATGTCAAGTGAGTTGACTAGACGAATGTTTCCAGTTGATGTCCAATTTATTGGTATGGTCGAGGCTATTTGATTTGGCTAAGACGAATGATAAGTTATGATTAAAAGAAAATCGAGCTTTCTTTGAGGAGCTATGCCGAACTAAATTATTTTGGTGCGGATTCTAATGATTAAGTCTGAGGTGAACATACCCTAAAATGGGGTTATACGATAGGCTGATCACCTACGTATGGAAGAGGTAGTTTACCTTCTTGGTGATTGTAAACTGACCGTGGAAAGAAAGGTTACGACGTCATGCTGTTTAACCTAGTAAGAGTTCATGGTCAATTTGACCCCTCAGCAAAAGAATGAAATGTTTTAAAGGAATCTTTATATTCTTATTTATTCCTTTCACTTCATGATTCTTGATAAGTTATGAAGGGTAGGGAATGTTTGAAAGATAATAACTTCTTTGAAGAGAAGTTGAGAAGAAGGGTAAGCTAAGAATTTCGAGGATGAAATTCTATGAAGAAGGGAAGAATGTGATGACCCGGGAAAGGGTTGGTTTTAAGAAATTCCGAGGACGGAATTTTTATAAGGAGGGAAGAATGTAACAACCCGGAATTTTGGATTATCCAAAATGTAGGTCTAAAGAATTAATTATTAATAAAAGGAATTTTTATTAATACTATTATGTGCTATGTATTTATTAATCGTTCTATAATCTAGGATGATTATAAGTCGGGAGGTTTCTGGCTACGAGCTAGATTTAATGAGTAAGAATTTTCAAGATGAAAATGAATGTTTTCCGGGAAAAAAATATTTATGGGGAAAAAGACGAAATAGGCACTATTCACCCGACGAAACCTAAGGGTTAGGGTTTGAATAACCTAAGCCTTTCCGAGAGTTCGGTATGTCGAAATGACATTCCGTCAAAAGATTTGATGATTATATATCGTGAAAAGTTAATTAAGCCGATAAAAGTTTTTCTCGAAAAACGTACAGAAATCGGACGAAATAAAAACGATGAAAAGTACTGCTGTGTACTTTTCATTCGTTTAGCTACGTTAGGGGAAAACGTGAAGGAAAATGCTTAACGTGGAAAAGGGTTTTTCAGTTTTTCGGAGATCCGAAGATTACGTAAAAGTTAATAGGTAAAGAAAAGATGAAATATCCAAAAATATTTGGATTCCGAGAATCGCAGTTTTCGAACTGTCGGACGAATTCCGAATTACGGAAGCACGAAGCTTCCAAGGGAAGCTAGCTAAGGAGGTGGGGTGGCCACTTGGCCACCAAGTAAACTTGGTGGCTAAGTTATGAATAGTAAGGAGGTTAGGGTGGCGAAATGACTAAAATGTCCCTAGCCTTGGTTTTCTATATAAACAAGCTTAAGCTCATTTGTTTGATGGAAAATTTCAACCAACAGTTGAGAGAGAAAGAGAGAGACTTCGGATGGGAGAGGAAGAGAAAGAGAATGAGGAAAAGCTAGCTTGAATGCACGCTTTGTCCGATGGAAGGAGATTAAAGAAGAACGGTAATCCGAACCCTAGTTCTTCTAATTTTTCTTTAAGTTTTTATGTTCAAAAACATAACTCAATGAGAATAAGGAGTAAAAGATATTGAGAATGATTTCATATGGTTGAAATCATGAGAAAATAAGAAATAAGAAATAAGAAATTTAGTTTATAAATTTCTTAAAAAATATAAGATTAAATAAGGATTTTGAAGCGATCTGAATGAATTTTATGAATGAGTAGGTTAAATAAGTAAGGAATGGTGTTCTATAACATCAAATTCCAAGAAAAAGTGAAATCGTAATCCAAAATATCGATTAAAAATGAAGAACGAACGAAGAACGCGAAGAACACGAAGAACGTTGTTGATGGACAAATTTAAAACCATCATAGTATAATTGTTGTTGATGGACAAGTTTAAAACCATCGTGTATAAGTTAGATGCTTATTGCTTGGTTAGGAATGGTAGAAACGTTCATGAAGAATGGATTAAAACTTAGCTATAACGAAGTTATGGCGAAAAGTTCGTAAAAGACGGGCGAGAATTTGAAAGTTAGTAAATGAACCCGAACGTGTAGGGTTTCATAAGAATGTAAGAGAACGTAGAAAACATGAGTCGTGGACTCAAGAACAAATGAATTTTGAGTTCGGATGACCGAATTACGGACGAACGAATGAAGAATGTTAATAATGTAAAAATGAACGAAGAGTGAAGATTAAGCCAATTGAATGGCATGCCACAAATTGTACTACGGTTCACGCTGCGACAAACTCTTGTAGTGTGCTCGGACACTTTATTACAGCGGCTACTGGCCGGGCCTCAAAGGCTGACTTCATGACTAGCGGCATGAGCATGAAACCTAGAAAATTTTTCTAAGTCTTTTATAAGCTTGAGACGCCAATTTCGAAATCTCATAACTTCTTCGTTATAACTCGAAACGAGGTCGTTCCAAAGCCATTTTCTTCCTTACCTTACGTACTTTGATTAGCCATAGACAGAACTTCATTCTGAATCTGTTAACATGCCATTCAATTGGCTTAATCTACACTCTTCGTTCATTTTTACGTTATTAATGTTCTTCGTTCGTTCGCCCGTAATTAGGTCATCCGAACTCGGAATTCGTTCGTTCTTGAGTCCACGACTCATGTTTTCTACATTCTCTTACATTCTTATGAAACCCTACACGTTCGAGTTCATTTACTAACTTTCAAATTCTCGCTTTAAATTTTTTTTAACTTTCGCCATAACTTCGTATAGCTAAGTTTTAATCCGTTCTTCATGAAAGTTTCTACCGTTCCTAACCAAGCAATAAGCATCTAACTTATACGCGATGGTTTTAAACTTGTCCATCAACAACAATTACACTATAATGGTTTTAAATTTGTCCATCAACAATGTTTTTTGTGTTCTTCGCGTTCTTCGTTCGTTCTTCATTTTTAATCGATATTTTGGATTACGATTTCACTTTTTCTTGGAATTTGATGTTATAGAACACCATTCCTTACTTATTTAACCTACTCATTCACAAGATTCATTCGGATCGCTCAAAATCCTTACGAATCTTATACTTAAGAAATTTATAAACTAAATTTCTTATTTTTATTTCTTCATTTTCTTACGATTTCAACCATATGAAATCATTTCTAACTTAATCTACTTCTTATCTTCATTAAGTTATGTTTTTGAACATAAAAACATAAAGAAAATTATTAGAAGAACTAGGGTTCGGATTACCGTTCTTCTTTAATCCTCTTCCATTAGACAAAGCCGGCGATTTGCGAGCTTTTCTATTTCTCGATCACTTTTGATCCGAGCATTCATGCTCATACTCTTCCTTTTCTCTCCCAACCGAGCTCTCTCTATCTCTCTCAAGTGGAGGATTTTCAAAATCTAAAAAAAAGAAGAAAATCTAGCTTTCTATTTATAGATTTTCAAAGCTAGGGGCAAAATAGTCATTTCGCCCCTAAAATCACTATTCCCACCTCCTTAACAACTTAGCCACCAAGTTTACTTGGCCACCACCCTTACTTGGTGGCCAAATGGCTGCCGCTTATGCCCATGGGTCACCCCATGGGTTGGCCCAATGGTTCTTACCCATCCGTTTACCTATCGGTTCGATCCGCGGTTTCTTTTCTTGGTTTGGGCCTTAACCCTAATTCTTATTGGGCCTAACTTGGGCTTAACTTCACAAATCATTGGGCTTGACATAATCCAAGTCCAATTGGATTCTACAAAGTCCATGAACACAAAGTCTATTAAGACTAATCGTATTCTACGCATTCTTTTCTCGTATTCTCATAATCTTTTCGTATTTAATTCGTACGATGTTCGTATTATGCGTCGTACTATTCTTCTTTCTATACTCGTATAATAACTCGTATCATACTCGTATTTCTCACGCATAATAACTCTAGTTATTATACGTACTCATTACATTCTAAGAACTCACTTTTCCTAACCCTTAGGTTTTGAGTCAGCATGCGAAAACTTCATTTTTGCCATAACTGAAATATTATTGAATATTCCATCACGTCTCAACATTTTATGTAATCAATAACTTCTCGGAATTTCAAAATAAATCTCCGAGCAGAAACAGGTGAATAGTGCCTATTTTGTCTTTTTTTCTGAAAATATTTTTGTTCCCGGAAAACATTCATTTTCGTCTTGAAAATTCTTACTCGTTAAATCTAGCTCATAGCCAGAATCCTCCTGACTTATAATCATCCTAGGTTATAGAACGATTAATAAACACATAGCACATAATAGTATTAATAAAAATTCCGTACTCTTCATAACATTCCCTACCCTTCATAACTTATCAAGAATCATGAAGTGAAAGGAATAACGAGGAATATAAAGATTCCTTTAAAACATTTCATACTTTTGCTTAGGTGTCAAATTGACCATAAACTCTTACCAGGTTAAATAGCATGACGCCGTAACCTTTCTTTCCACGGTCAATTTACAATCACAAAGAAGGTAAGCTACCTCTTCCATACGTAGGTGATCAACCCATCGTATAACCCCATTTTGGAGTATGTTCACCTCAGACTTACTCATTAGATTCCGCACCAAAACAATTTGGTTTGGCATAGCTCTTCAAAGAAAGCTCGATTTTCTTTTAATCATGACATACCATTCGTCTTAGCCAAATCAAGTAGCTTAGACCATACCAATAAATTGGACATCAACTTGAAACATTCATCTAGTCAATTCACTTGACATCGACTAATTCTTTAAATTTGTTTGCAATACATCAAAACGTTTCATGACGTCATGATACCGCACTTTTCACAGTTCGTTGAGGACTTCGTCAGTTTATGACTTCGTCACTATACATCATACCATAGTAGGTTGTTGATCCTAAGATCAAATCCAATACCAGGTTTAATTTCATTAATAACTCTATCCTTTTACCATCTTTGCATCAAATGCACTAATGATATAAAATTCATTTTGATGTTTTAAACCAATTTCTATCTCGCTGAAACAATTAGCATAGTCATACCAAGAATAGTTCTTTTAAAATCCATTGGTTCCAAAAGCTGAACCAATTCTTTAATTTTCAAAATGAGCACATCAACACGATTTCAAGAAATTTTGAAATCTAGCATGGCTAGATGACTTGGAATATCATATTCTCCATCTTCCTTCATTGTCTTACTTGTGAAAATACTTAATCTTCTCTAGAACCTTCAATGCTAAGTCTACCAAAAATACTTACTTTCAGTCTAAACATTCCTATACCTTAGTATAGTTCATCAACTTACCACACTTTATGTGTTTAGGAACTTTCCACAACCATATGTGTTTAAGAACTTATCTTCGCAATATGTAATCAAAGAACAAATCAAGGACTATCCATATGCTTAGGGCTCAGAAACATAGCATATAACTATGAGTCACAAACTTTTCATAATTATGAGTTTCAAGAACCCGCACCTATCTTATCATTCTCTACCTATCAAGTATATACATGAGAAAAGATTCACCTTCTCGTCATATACAACTTGATAGTGCGACTAATTTCAATGATTATCACTGTAATAAACTGAGTGGTTGTTACACCAAGCACAAACCTCCCTCCATACAAAGATTCATACAACTCAGCCATCACATGAGTCCTCAATTGAAATCTTACAACTTCTAACTTTCTCTTTACTTAATACGAAATTTCTTTAATTCGTATACTATCCTTTACAACTCAATTTGAGTTCTTCTTCCTGTAACATCCCCAGATTCGGGTCCCAAATCACCATGAATCCGGTGTATTATTTCTATAACTATTGCGGAAGATATAAACATAAATTGTTTATTTATTAAACATTACACACTATCCCCAAGGTCGAGAACCTTCACATAATACCTAAATCAATATCCTATCAGACATACAAAGCTATTATCATACATTACTGTTACAACTTTAGCTGCACATATAATCCAAAGCTGACTTGTCTTCGACTTTTCTTGTAACCGATGTATTCGTCATAATCTGCAATATTTATCATGATATAGCAAGGGTGAGCAACAATTTTGCCTAGCAAGTATAAGTTTAATTAAGGATATATCATGATCGAAAGAATTGAACAATAAGTTGGCTAACTTTCTATAATATATACATTGCGAAAGAGCATGAATAAATTTTCATAGTTGAATCGAATAATGAACATGAATAAATCAATGGACCAAATGGTAATGAAGGTGATCGACCTTTCATACACGATGAATACATGAAATGTGCACAGAGTGAGAATCAATAATTCATGAGACATGGTATAATCGGTAATGATTAACCCCCAAGCATATTTCAAAAATATCAATTCGAGATCGAGTTAGAGAACTTGCACATACAATTGATTCTTGAATTCTGTGACCTATATAAGCTTTTACGAAGACCTAATATAGATAATCTAGATCTCCAAATATTAGAATATCATCACGGTATAAATCTTAAATACAATTATAATATAACCTAACAAATTACCACATAATCTATCGACTATAAAATACCTAAAATTCGGTATTAAGTCAAACTATTTCAGTCAGAGTTGAATTCGGTATAATTTTTGACATCCCAAAAAGTCTAGTCAGATAATTCATGAGTCTAATTTCCATAAGACTTTGCCTAAATGCTTTACATTTACCTTAGATAATTTCACATTCAGTCAAAATATTTTTCAATGACTTATAATAATTTTCAGATAATTATTATCATTTATCATGATTTTTCAATCATTAATATCATATTAATATGAATTAAATACTATTTAATTCCATTATCATTAATATTAATTTATTAATAAAATTCATTACAAAATATTAAAAGTCATAAAATAACTTAAAATATTTCCTTACCTTTTAATATAATTTCAAATGATTTTTAAAGTGTTAAAATCATTTTATGTAATTTATTTAATATAATAATTAAATAAATTAACTATCATTAATATTTAAAATATTAAAATATCAGTGAAATATATTCCAAATTATTAAAACCCATTTTAGGCTTTAAAATAATTTTTACAAATTTATTATGAATTTATAATATTTATTTTCTATTTATTCTATAATTTTCGTTTAAAGTTGGGGTCCTCCACGAAACACACATGAGCGGTGATCTACAAGTCCGATTTGGGCTCACTTGGTATTGTTAGAACCGAGACTTCCTAGCTACGTTTTAGGCTCAAGAAACGGTCCATTTGGTACAATATAGTACCACAAAAACAGCCACTACCGACTCCGACCATTACATGCCTTGTAAACATTTTCAGTTTTGGAGTCTTTTTAAGAAAGCGCTTGTATTACGAGATCCACAACTCCGATTGAGGCCCAATCAAACTCGTTGGATCCGTATCTTCTTGAACTACGAGTTTTCAGTTATCAAATACCAAATTCCAATCTGTCTAGGTCCCTAAAATCAGGTCCAAAGTGACTGGTCCGCAAGGTTTTCTTCTTCACAATTGGTTCATTTTCCAGTTTGGGGTCCTTAATCTGAAGCGCTTATAAAACGAAATCTACAAATCAGATATAGGTCCAATAGGTATCGTTGGATTCGTAATTTCCCGAACTATAGTTTCCTGTATCAAACATCTATTTTGGTTCTGTTTTGGTCCCGGAAAAATGGACAGAAGTGACTGATCAGTAGCTTGTGTTCTACAGTTAAGGTAGTTTGGGAATTAATTCATAACTTCCTCATTTCTTAACATATTTGAGTGATTCCAAAGGAGTTTTGCCCTTAACTCATGTATCTAGCATCCTAACATGTTTTAAACCATTAATCACATGAACTCAAAGAATCTAACATAAAAAAATATATATAGCATACAAAGGAAAGCTTTTTCTTAAACCTTTTGGTACAAAACTTGATTTCCTCACTTTGGATCTAACTTTTGATTTTAAAAATACTTTGATACACATATAAAATACCAATACTCATGTAAATAATGAGTTTTTAATGATCCAAAACAAAAGTTGCTTGGTTAATAAAGATCTAACAAAAAGAGCACAAAAAGTGAAAACTTTCATTTTCTTACCTTTTTCTTCTTTCAAGCCTTCTTGATCCTTCAAAATAGCTTATGATTTTAAGTTGTATGAAGATCCAAGACCCCTCCTAGACTCCCTATAACTCCCGAAATATGCAGCCTCCTTTCTCTCTCTATTGTTCTTAGTTTAGACTTAGGTTTAAAAATTAACATAACTTAGTGTATATACAATATACATATAACACATAATTATAGAATATGTAACTCCCAATATAATTACATATACTTATTATCAATTTAATATATAAGTTACAAAAATTAGAATTTTTAATGCCCTAAGGCTTGTTTGGCAAAACCATATTAAAATAATGACTTAATCATTTCTTAAGCCTTTTTGGCAAAACAAGATTAAAATAAGAATTTCAAAAGCTCTAAGGTTTTGTTTGGTAAAATCAAATTAAAACTCTTTTAATAAATATAGTTTATTGTCCCACATTGTTTACTTGGATTTTCATATCCATTCTTAATTAAATAAACTAATTACCACATACTAAATAAATTTCTCACTTAATCAAATATCACAAAATTATAATCTCATTATAATTTTATTTAACAATTAATATATCACTTTAATTATTAAATTACGACATCAATATAGCAACTCATGTAATCTTTAACAACTCTCTAACTGTTAAATTAAATTAGAGTATTATTTAATTCACAAATATATACTAACAACAATCACATAAATAAAATATTTATTTAATTAAATAAATATTTTAAATTATAAATAAAATTTTGGATTGTTACATCATTCCCTCCTTATAAGGATTCTGTCCCCAGAATCACAACTCAAATAATTCATTCGTCACATTCTTCCTTCCTTATAAGAATTTCGTCCTCTGAATCACCGAAACCCTACTTTACTCAGGTTTTCGTCAAATCTCTTCATTGAATAACTTCAACACATGACCTTAATATAGGTTTTATATTTCCTATTACATTCATTTCTTCAACAAATTCTAGGTTTTATTTCATAACTTTCACTTTAACTCAATTATATTCTGAGTATTATATATTCTTTAATCTATTTATTTCCTTTTCTAAAGATTGTTATCATAAACACTCGGGATATTACATTCACCCATTCTTCTAAGAATTTCGTCTTCAAAATTTTTATTTATTAATCTTTATTCATTCATTCTATCAAAATAGATTTTACGTTAATACTTTATTCACTCATTGGGTTTTATAACCACTTCTTTTCACAAAGGTCTTTCTTCAATTATTAAACTTTTCTATTAAGAGATTTATATTATTCTTTGATAACTCATCTCCTTCTCATTTCAAAATTTCTTTTCTCACCTATTCCATATATTCATCATTCGATTAATAGCATTCTCGACTTACTTCTTTCTAAGGAATATCATCCTTACCACATTCACCTTTTAGAATTGCAAGAATCTTCTATAATTGCTCAATAATTGGGAAGAAGTATGAATAACTCAGGAATTTTAAAAGATTCCAAATCATGCTGAGGGGTCACAAGACCGTGAACTCTATTCTCGGTTTACTAGTGCTTCAACTCAATCTTTCACACTGCAAACCAGAGTGTGTAATAACTCGAGATTTTCGATATAAAATAAATAAGAAATTTTGCATATAAATTTTTTTTAATTTTTTTAATGACGAGAATAAGTGTCAAGTAATGTGAACGATAAACGCAAATATATTTATTACTTGAAAAATTAGAAATAATTTTGGAATTATTAATTACTACAAATTATATTGTATGGTAATTAATTCCTGTAAGCCGAAATATTTTTATTAATTATTTTCCATGAAAACATGATTGGAAATAATATATGAAGTGATAATTAAATTTATATAATAAATATTTTATTATATGAATTGTCAGAATATTTAAGTTAATTATTTTAACTTGATTATTGATGCTGTGTATGAAGAATAAGTCAGATATTGAATCCAAACCCTGAATTGGGATTGTGATCAAGAGATGAGAATAATAATATTATATTATCTATATTATGATTTTACAGCATCATAAATATGTACTGTGTAAGTGCAAACAGATAAAGTTGAGCAACGATGGTCCATTAGGTCATAACATATTACCGTGCTGTGAAACCCTAATTATTAAACTCAGTTATGAGATATGACTGAGTAGTGACTGTGTATATGAAGTTATTGTGTATAAGAATGTCGGTAATTAGGACAAACCCTAATTACTGTTTTTACGCCGATAATTAGGACAAACCCTAATTATTATAACCCTAATCGGTTGAAGTTAGAAACCAGAACGACTGTATTAGTAACACACACAGATAATTAGAGAACCCTAATTGATGACGTCAAGAAACCCTAATTATAGAACCCTATTTTTTCTATAGAAAACCCTAATTTAAATTACCGGGTTTAATTTCGATGTTGTTATATAAGTGTTTTAATTTACCAAAGGATAGAAATTAATTGGTAAATGATAAGAATTACCATCTAGTGATTAAATATTACATTTAATTGCCTTGTACAAGATTGCCCTTGAATTTATATGGAAAATTACCAAAATACCCTTTTTGGTTTATTAGTGTATTATTAGTTACATTGTTGATGGAATCTTGCAAAAATCATGGCCAACGTCCTACCCCACCAAACATATCAGGTAAGCAATCAATTGTACCAACCAATTTGAGCATCCAATGCATTTGGCTTAGCTTATATAAAGAATAGAGAGAGTTAGTATATTTTGTACACTTGAATTTTCCTAACTCTCATCCTAGACTCTCTCAAGCTCAAACCTACGAATTCATCTTGGCCATACACTCATAATCAAAGCCCAACCATCACAAACAACAAATCAGAAACAAGGAATCAAGAATTTTTGTGCATAAAAGGTATAAAACCCTAAGCCTAGAAATCCTTTGATTCGATGTTATTTGATGCAATTGATTGTTTAAAGTTGTGTAATAGGATGTTAATTGATGATATGGGTTGATAAATCAAAGACCCATAACATCAAAGTACACAAATTTGAAGATTTGAGAAATCTGGAAATTTCCATTTCTGTGATTTTTCGTCAAATGTCAGAGCTTATAGATCTTTGATCGATCATGATTTTTGTTGTTTTTAAGTTGTTATGTGTAGCTTGTTATGTGGTTTTTAATCTGAAAAAAGAATCAAGTCCGTATCATGTACAGATTAGAAGTTATAGATGGTCAAACATGGTTGACCGATCATGAGAAACCTTTTTGGGCGATCTGTGCGGGCATTCTAGTCCACTTTTTGTGCTTTAAAAGGTCTGGGCTTTTGATATGTTGTAGTACACTGAATAAGCTTTTCATAGACTCCGAAACGGACTAAATCCGATATCGGGGAAGAGTTGTAGTCTCGGAAGATAGCTTCGCGTGGGCTCAAGAATCATCTATAAATGTTTTAAAACGAAAGAGTTATGACTTGTTTTAGCGAAAGAGGGTAAATCTAGGAAATAGATAAAAAGCAGTTTGCAGTGAACATTTTTGGGGTCTGCATTTAGGCTTAGAAGAGATCCGAAATTACTGGGTTATATATTTTTAAAATACTTTGGTATACCATGTATAACATATCCAAAGTTGGGAATTTTCTGATAAATGAGCAAGGCGTGAGAAAATCGCAAAGTGAGCTATTGAAAAATTAGTATAAACCAAGTTCCACATCGACTAAATTGAGAACTTCACCATTTTCTAAACCTATAAATAGAAGGGCTTGGCCTTTGTTTCATTCATCAACAATAAGACATCTAATTTTGAGAAATACTTTGTTGTGGGAGGACTTTTTATAAAGATCTCCTTAGTTAAATCTTGGTCGAGTACGTATTCAGTTTGTGGAATTCGTATTTTCGGGTATGTTTCTTATTTAATTTTTTTGTAATATTATTATTTTAAATATTGTATTTAGTTATTAGTTAAAGTTTGAATTTTTGAAGTTTAGTTAGTTTTGTTAATAAACTAGTTAGTTTACTATGTTTATTTTGGCTTGGAATTGATTATGTAAATGAGTTATTTGTGATGACTTTTAATATTTTAGGATGAATTTCATTAATTAAGTATTATTAATGATATTAAAGTTATTTATTAATTATATTAAATAATTAGTTTAAAAATGATTTTATTATTTTAAAATTATTTTAAATGAAAATAAAGTGTTTAAAGATATTTTGAGTTATAAAATAGAACTTTTAATATTTAGAAGATAATTTCATTAATAATTATATATTAATGATATCTAGTTAATGATTTGTGATATTAAGTTTATTTAATAAATAGTTTAAAAATTGTTTTATTTATTTAAAAATCATTTAAAAAGGATATTAAGGATTTAAAAATATTTTAAGTTATAATTAATGACTTTTAATATTTGGATAAATAATATAATATTATTAATAATAGTATTGTTTGATGTTTAAATCATTTAATTATGATTCCGATGTTTGAAAATGCATGATAATTTTTAATAAGTGTTTTAAAATTATTTTAAGTCATTTAAAAATAAAATGACCGATATTTGCTGAGATGTTGAGGTACGAAATAAGAGTCTTAGACTCAAGATTTACTCGATAAAGTTGTTTGTACAATCGACAATTTGTCGAAATTCAATCCGAACTTAGATATTTGACTGTGTTAATGATTGTTTAGGACGTAATGACTGTTAGATATATGTGATGATGTGATTAGACTATGTGCTGACTGTAATAGGCAGTACTATATATTATTATATATTGTTCTAATCGAACGAATGATCTGATTAATGATAGGTTGTGATATAAAGAGATAGAACCTAAGTTGAGATTTGTAATCAGCGAATCAGGCAAGTATCTTACCTTTGCATTTCCTTTATGCAATGGACATGAGTAAGAAGTTTCAGAATTATTCTATTCCTGTACAGATTATGTACTCTTTGATTATCAACATGTTAGCTCAGATATATATTCTGTTCATTAATTTCTAAATGGTTATACAAGTGTCCCTACTTGGATAATCATGGTATTTATTCACATGTTGATACACCTTTGTCAATTACCCGTATATATATATGTTGAATTACATATTATTGTTGAGCAAGATTAAAAACCTTCGGGTTTGGAACCAGACATGTATGAACATCCCTATATGGGAAATTTTTACATCAAGGCGGGATAGAGTGAGCGATGAATTTCGCTTCGAGGTTATAGTAGTATTGATCAATCTGAGGTACAACGGGTGATCACCCTCCGCGTCTCGTAAGTTATGACTTGCATTTCGCGGATGGATTTCTGCTAAACCTTTTCAAAAATGAAAAGAATGTTCATAGTATGTTTCTTAAACCCTATTCATGGCTAGAGCCAATTTCAAGAATTTGAAATAGAGTTGTTATGTGAATTTTTTATCAGTACAGATTACTTCACAACTTTCAATTCGTTGTAGAAGTGTTATGTAAAGAGAATACTTATATTCTTTCAGCTTATATATATAATTGCTATTACTTGTTGGGCACTCAAATGCTCACCCTTGCTTAAATTAAATGTTTTCAGTCATGTATGAGCAACCTGAAGGCTCAGGCACGAACAAGGGGAAATGAAAGCTGTTCGAATGAGTTTATATTATGAGTTGATGGTTATAGTCAGTATTGGTATCTATTCAAGTATTGTAAGGAATGTATTTGAAGGTCTCGTACCTGGGAAATAAACTTTGATGTATGTAAATTAATTTGAATGTATTATTATTTGTATTATTCAGCTTATAAAAATGGTATCGTGAAGCACCGAGTTCAGGTTTCAAGTACCTGGATTTGGGGGCGTCACAGAGTGTTTATCAATCACAAAGACTGAAAACACCCTCCTCACGTACACTAGGTGGCCAGCCTATTGTACCACTACGTTGGACCGCAACGTAGTGTTTTGTAACGACTATATGCGTTACACTCGGAACCATTGTCCCCGAAAACATGTCCCCTTATAGGGTTGTTCACCTCAGCTTTTCAACATCTGAATCCGCACTAAAACAATTTGGTTTGGCATAACTTTTCAATAAACACTTGAATTTCATGAACATCTTTCAATATTCGTCTAGCTAAATCAAATAGCATAGACTTTTACAACAATTCAGACATCAATTGAAATATATATATATATATATATATATATATATATATTCTCATATCTTAAAGAAATCTCAAAAATCTTTTTATGACGTCATGATACCATACTTCGTATTTACAAATTCATTGAGGATTCCGTCATTTGGTGATTTTATCATACTACATCATACCATAGTGGGCTGACGATCCTTAGATCACATCCAACACTAGGTAATACTGCATTGATGACTCCATCATTTTTATCATCTTTGCACCAAGTTACATGATGCATTATTGATATAAAATACATTTTGATATATTACAAATCATTTTTGTCTAGCCGAAGCAATTAGCATAGACATACGAATAACAGTATTGTTGTTAAAACTCATTGGTTCCATCATTTGATCCAATGTTTTTCAAGAAAATAGAACTGTAAACATCAGCACAAAGTCAATAAATTTTGAAAGTCTAGCATAGCTAGTAGATTTAGAGTACCTATGCTTCCACCATCAACTCCACTTTCTATAATGATCCATTGATTAATAGGTCTATCTATTCTTATCATTCTCAATACTCCATTTACACTTATCTATACCCAGTTCATCAAACTTACCACACGTTATGAGTTCAGGAACTTGCCACAATCATATGAGTTTAAGAACTTATCCTAGTCGGACCATACAAAGGCCCATTCATTTGAGGGGTTCAAAAACATACCATATAATTATGAGTCACGAACCTACCATAAGTATGAGTTTTAAGAACTCACACTTAACCTTATAATATTCTCTAACTATACTCTACCTATCTGTTATACACATTAAAAAAGAATCACCTTCTCAACAGGCATATAGCAAATAGCGCGACACAAACATTCCAATGATTATCAATGTGATAAACTGAGTGCAAGCACAAAACCCTCACCCATACAAAGGTTTGTAAAACTCAGCCATCATATGAGTCCTCAATTGAAATCCCACCTAACTCTATCTTGCTTATAACTTGCTCTTTGCTCGATACGAATTCCTCGTATCACATCATCTATAACTCCTCATTAGTTATCTCGTATTATTTCATAGTACTCCATCTTCATAGCATTAAGCTATAATTATTCAAACATTATAGACCATCTTTCTTTTATAACTTAAACATACCACGTCCTGATCTTATTCTATAATCATCTCCCTTAAAATTCTTTTCTTAACTCGTGATCGTTTTGTTTTACGATCTTCTTTCTTTCTCTTTTTCATCATTTACGACATTATTCGTTATCTTGGATTTTGGAGTTAGGAAACTCCCATTTCTTATCTTTATATCTCTTAGATTCTTCTTGTTTATAAAAAAAATTCTTCCTTTAAGAATTTCTAACTTCATTTACATCGCTCAAAATTTCATTCGAGTTCTACACTTTCATCATACATATCCATTTCTACACTTGGAACACATCGAGTCTCTAACAGTTTCAATATGGTACGCTGAGTGGTTTCCCACAAACAACCAACAAACTAGGTTTCGAGTTACTAGTTCGTATATACCTCCGCTCTATGAAGGAATCGTTAAGCCTAGATACCATACCTCAACTACTAAAGAGTACAATTGTACAATACTTAACTATAACTTTTCATTCTTAACTTCGTTACCAATCTCTTCTTATAGACATTCTCTATTTGTTATCACCTTACATTCTTATTATTGGAGTTGGGTAACTCCATAACTCTGCGAGATTCTTCTTTGAATCCTCTCACGCATGTTTTCATCCCTTCTTTGTAAATTTCTTAAATTACTTCTTATTGTTCAAACTCTATTTGAGCGTATTCGTTCATTATCTTCACCTCTCTTCTCTATGGTTATAGCCTAAGGTACTCCTACCTAAGGTTTATAACCTCTGCCTTTGATACTAATCAGAACATCCCCAGTTCGGGTCCCAAATCACGTGAATCCGGTTGTACTATTTCTATAACTATTGCGGAAGATATAAACATAAATTGTTTATACATTAAACATTACACATTATCCCCAAGGTCGAGAACCTTCACATAATACCTAAATCAATATCCTATCAGACATACAAAGCTATTATCATACATTACTGTTACAACTTTAGCTGCACATATAATCCAAAGCTGACTTCTCTTGGACTTTTCTTATAACCGATGTATTCGTCATAATCTTCAATGTTTATCATGATATAGCAAGGGTGAGCAACAATTTTGTCCAGCAAGTATAAGTTCAATTAAGGATATATCATGATCGAAAGAATTGAACAATAAGTTGGCTAACTTTCTACAATATATACATTGCGAAAGAGCATGAATAAATTTTCATAGTTGAACGAATAATGAACATGAATAAATCAATGGACCAAATGGTAATGAAGGTGATCGACCTTTTCATACCGATGAATACATGAAATGTGCACGCGGCGTGAGAATCAATAATTCATAGACATGGTATAATCGGTAAATGATTAACCCCAAGTATATTTCAAAAGTATCAATTCGAGATCGAAGTTAGAGAACTTTTCGTACTATCATTTCTGAATTCATGCTGACCTATATCGCTTTTACTCAAGACCTAATATAGATAATACCGATCTCCAAATATTAGAATATCATCACAGTATAGTACTGTTAAATACAGTTATAATATAACCTAACAAATTACCCCATAATTCTATCAGTCTATAAAATACCTAAAATTCGGTATTAAGTCAAACTATTTCAGTCTGAGTTGAATTCGGTATAATTTCTGACATCCCAAAAAGTCTAGTCAGATAATTCATGAGTCTAATTTCCATAAGACTTTGCCTAAAGGCTTTACATTTACCTTAGATAATTTTATATTCAGTCAAAATATTTTTCAATGACTTATAATAATTTTCAGATAATTATTATCATTTATCATGATTTTTCAATCATTAATATCATATTAATATGAATTAAATACTACTTAATTCCATTATCATTAATATTAATTTATTAATAAAATTCATTACAAAATATTAAAAGTCATAAAAATAACTTAAAATATTTCCTTACACTTTAATATAATTTCAAATGATTTTTAAAGTATTAAAATCATTTTATGTAATTTATTTAATATAATAATTAAATAAATTAACTATCATTAATATTTAAAAATATTAAAATATCAGTGAAATATATTCCAAATTATTAAAAATCCATTTTTAGGCTTTAAAATAATTTTTAAAAATTTATTATGAATTTTTAATATTTATTTTCTATTTATTCTATAATTTTCGTTTAAAGTTGGGGTCCTCCACAGAAACACTTGTAGACGGTGATCTACAAGTTCGATTTGGGCCCACTTGGTATTGTTAGAACCGTGACTTCCCGATCTACGTTTTAGGCTCAAGAAACGGTCCATTTGGCTCAGTATAGTACCCTGAAAACAGGCCACTACCGACTGACCATTACATGCCTTGTAAACATTTTCAGTTTTGGAGTCTTTTACAGAAACGCTTGTATTACGAGATCCACAACTCTGATTGAGGCCCAATCAAACTCGTTGGATCCGTATCTTCTTGAACTACAGTTTTAAGTTATCAAATACCAAATTCCAATCTGTCTAGGTCCCTGAAATCAGGTCCAAAGTGACTGGTCCGCAAGGTGTTCTTCAACAGTTGGTTCATTTTCCAGATTTGGGGTCCTTAACGGAAACGCTTATAAAACGAAATCTACAAATCGGATTTAGGTCCAATAGGTATCGTTGGATTCGTAATTTCCCAAACTACAGTTTCCATGTATCAAACATCTATTTTGGTTCTATTTTTGTCCCGAAAAAATGGACAGAAGTGACTGATCAGTAGCTTGTGTTCAACAGTTAAGGTAGTTTGGGATTTAATTCATAACTTGCTCATTTCTTAACATATTTGAGTGATTCCAAAGGAGTTTTGCCCTTAACTCATGTATCTATCATGCTAACATGTTTTAAACCATTAATTACATGAACCCAAAGAATCTAACATAAAAAAATATATATAGCATACAAAGGAAAGCTTTTTCTTAAACCTTTTGGTACAAAACTTGATTTCCTCACTTTGGATCTAACTTTTGATTTCAAAAATACTTTGATACACATATAAAATACCAATACTCATGTAAATCATGAGTTTTAATGATCCAAAACAAAAGTTGCTTGGTTCATAAAGATCTAACAAAAGAGCACAAAAGTGAAAACTTTCATTTTCTTACCTTTTTCTTCTTTCAAGCCTTCTTGATCCTTCAAAGTAGCTTATGATTTTAAGTTGTATGAAGATCCAAGACCCTCCTAGACTCCCTATAACTCTTTGAAATATGCAAATCCTTTCTCTCTTTATTGTTCTTAGTTTAGACTTAGGTTTAAAAATTAACATAACTTAGTGTATATACAATATACATATAACACATATAATTATAGAATATGTAACTCCCAATATAATTACATATACTTATTATCAATTTAATATATAAGTTACATAAATTAGAATTTTTAATGCCTTAAGGCTTGTTTGGCAAAACCATATTAAAATAATGACTTAATAATTCCTTAAGCCTTTTTGACAAAATAAGATTAAAATAAGAATTTCAAAAGCTCTAAGGTTTTGTTTGGTAAAATCAAATTTATACTCTTTTAATAAATGTAGTTTATTGTCCCACATTGTTTACTTGGATTTTCATATCCAATCTTAATTAAATAAACTAATTACCACATACTAAATAAATTTCCCACTTAACCAAATATCACAAAATTATAATCTCATTATAATTTTATTTAACAATTAATATATCACTTTAATTATTAAATTACGACATCAATATAGCAACTCATGTAATCTTTAACAACTCTCTAACTGTTAAAATAAATTAGAGTATTATTTAATTCACAAATATATAGTAACAACAATCACATAAATAAAATATTTATTTAATTAAATAAATATTTTAAATTACAAATAAAATTTTGGATTGTTACACTTCCCGTACTACTTCGTAGTACCATTCATTCATAGCATTAGCTATAAATCATTCATCGTTTAACATATCATCTGTTACTACGATTTACTATGATCACGTGGTGATCTTCTTATCCTTCTCTTTACGATTATAGTCTTAGGTACTCATACCTAAGGTTTATAATCTATCAGCTTTGATACCAACCTATAACGCCCCGAAATCCGGTCTTTCTTCACACCCGGATTCCGTACGTCACAAGTACATCATTCATCCAACATACATCATTATATACTGAAATATAATAACATACATTCTGAATTCCCAGGTTCTAAAACCTTATAACCTTCCTCATTACAAATAATGATAATTACATTATTCCTTTCATCTTACAAGCGTGACTTTTATCCGCCACCAAGGATTCATAAATTCATTAAACTAGTCTATAGTTTAATTTTCTTCTTTCTACATTACAAGTCTTCTCTTGATCTTCTCGCTCATTCACATTCTGAATGGCACTTCATCTGGATACCGTCAGTTTGATCTATACGGGATCCTTAAGTTCTTCTAACATCGTTCGCTGAAAATGTTTTTCATTTAAACCAAGTGTGAACATTCAATTGCCCAACAAGTCATACAGTTGAACAAACAACTTCAAGGGTTTAACATTCCTTTGGAACTTCGATAATCGAACAAAGGTTATGAAGCAGCTTGAACAATAGGAATAATCTCGATTCCTATCATTTTAAAACATTAGTCACATTCACTTTGAAATACTTTAATTCTCTACTCTTTTTTCATACACATTCTGTCTGGCTAGAATCAATAGCACAGACTTAACAACAACGGTTCATGTAAAACTAGAACATTCTTTTATTGAACAGTTCAATCATAGAACAGTTCATCTCACAGAAACACCGAAGTGTTCAAATTGTGGCACAAGGCCTCATACGTTCTACCACATTGTACAAATATCGCACATTCGCACATAGACAGAACTTCTCAAGTTCAACATCGGAGAAGTTTAAGAAACTAGCATTCATTTGAAATATGAATGAAGTTAGGAAACTTGCCTTACGCACAGCTACAGCTTACGCTGAACTGCTCATTCAAATCCCTATAACACATAAGGAAATAACAAATACACCAATTAGTCATATACTTGACTTACTCATTGGTTTACTTAACTTTACTTCTTAAGGTTCGCGTTCTTGCAATATAAGTTTACGCGACTAACTTTCATTTCCGCTTTACGGCTTTATGACATACGTAGATGTCTTAATCAAAACGTTCTTCATCTTTGATGATTTTCATTCTTATCTTCTTCGTATACTTCTCTAGGACTCAGCACACATCGCTTCTCTTCTAGTAGTCCATATGATACTTTGAGTGGTTTCCCACAAACAACCAACAAACAAGTTCCCGTCTCATCTACACTACCATCACAGTGAGTTAGATCGGTTGCCAATTTTGTATATACCTTCGCTCTCTGAAGGAATTGTTTAGCCCAGGTCCCATATGTCAACCATCAAATGTTACGATTGTACCACAACCTAACTTTCTCTTAAACTTATACGAATTATTAAATTAAAATATTCGTTAAGTTAATTTCTTATTCCTTTTGGCTTTCTGGCAAGTAATTGCCATACCTCAGGATTCATTCTTATCCGATTCACATTCGGCTTTCATTAATCTCATTACCGTTCGATACGGCTTTCTTGATACCATTCGTATTTTACTTACTACATTCATCAGCGTCTAAGTCATACAACCAGGGTATACTTAGCACGTTCGTTAAACACTAAATACAATTCACGAGGATCGTTTACGTATTCAACGTGCACGTTGCTCGTCTCTTAATCTCTCATTCAACCTTTACTCAAGGTTTTAATTGCTTTCGATCGTTATCCATCCCATGAACCCCATGTTCATTATTCTTTCTTAATGTCAAAGCCATACAGTCCGTTGTATGCTAAGATCGATTGTTCATCGCAACAACGTTGCGTTCATAGCGTTTATACGCTTTACACTTATCTCTTATTACCATGACATAACATCGGAATGTTATTCATTACCTTCGTCACTTAACATACAAGGAATCACAATCACAGTAATCCCTCACGTTCGTTCATCGTGACTATGGTTTCCGGATATCGGTTCCGTAACCCGGACCTACATTCTTTGTATTTTTAATCTCGTTTAAACTTTTCGTTCAACCTTCATTAAAGGTTAAATACACTTGAATGGATGTTACATTACGTGAACTACATGTTCATACTTCTTTCTTGCACATCCTCCAGTAACTGAGAACTAAAAATCTTATTTCTGGGCATTGCTCTCTTGCCGTGCTGTGTCCTTCCTTTCTCTCTCATGCTGCGGCATGACCTCTTCTCTCTCTCCTCTTCCCGATTTGGCTGTATGCATGAGTCCTTACTTAATGGTATGTCTTTGCTTGCCACACTCTAGAAAGATTTATGTGATCAGACATGGTGTCATGCGGTGCCAAAAATTGTACTACGGTTCACACATGGGCCGAACTCTTCTTGATGTCTTTCGGACACTATTACGCCTCAAGGCACAAACTCGCCTTCTTGGCGCCGAGAGCATGAAACCTAGAAAATTTTTCTAAGTCTTTTACAAGCTTGAGACGCCGATTTTGAAATCTCATAACTTCTTCGTTATAACTCAGAACGAGGTTGTTCCAAAGCCATTTTCTTCCTTACCTTACGTACTTCGATTACCCACAGACAGAACTTCGTTCTGAATCCGTTAACATGCCATTCAATTGGCTTAATCTTAACTCTTCGTTCATTTTTATGTTATTAACGTTCTTCATTCATTTGTCCGTAATTCGGTCATCCGAACTCGGAATTCGTTCGTTCTTGAGTCCACGACTCACGTTTTCTATGTTCTCTTACATTCTTATGAAACCCTACACGTTTGGGTTCATTTAATAACTTTCAAATTCTCGCTCGTCTTTTACGAACTTTTCGCCATAACTTCGTTATAGCTAAGTTTTAATCCGTTCTTCATGAACGCGTTTCTCTGAATTCTAACCAAGAAATAAGCATCTAACTTATACGCGGTGGTTTTAAACTTGTCCATCAACAACAATTACACTACGATGGTTTTAAATTTGTCCATCAACAACATTCTTCGTGTTCTTCGCGTTCTTCGTTCGTTCTTCATTTTTAATCGATATTTTGGATTATGATTTCACTTTTTCTTGGAATTTTATGTTATAGAACACCATTCCTTACTTATTTAACCTACTCATTCACAAGATTTATTCGGATCACTCATACTCTTCCTTTTCTCTCCCAACCGAGCTCTCTCTATCTCTCTCAAGTGGAGGATTTTCAAAATCTCAAAAAAAAAAGAAAATCTAGCTTTCTATTTATAGATTTTCAAAGCTAGGGGCAAATAGTCATTTCGCCCCTAAAATCATTATTCCCACCTCCTTAACAACTTAGCCACCAAGTTTACTTAGCCACCACCCTTACTTGGTGGCCAAGTGGCCGCCCCTTATGCCCATGGGTCACCCCATGGGTTGCCCCAATGGTTCTTACCCATCTGTTTACCCATGGGTTCGATCCGCGGTTTCTTTTCTTGGTTTGGGCCTTAACCCTAATTCTTATTGGGCCTAACTTGGGCTTAACTTCACAAATCATTGGACTTGACATAATCCAAGTCCAATTGGATTCTACAAAGTCCATGAACACAAAGTCCATTAAGACTAATCGTATTCTACGCATTCTTTTCTTGTATTCTCATAATCTCTTCGTATTTAATTAAATGCGATGTTAGTATTATCGTCGTCTTATTCTTCTTTCTATACTCAGATAATAACTTTCGTTATCATACTAAGATTTCTCACGCATAATAACCCTAGTTATTATATCGTACTCATTACATTCTCTAACTCATTTTCCTAACCCTTAGGTTTTGAGTCCATGAGACGAAAACTTCGTTTTGCCATAAGCTGAAATATTATTGAATATTCCATCACGTCTCAACATTTTACGTAATCAATAACTTCTCGGAATTTCAAAATAAATCTCCAAGCAGAAACGGGTGAATAGTGCCTATTTTGTCTTTTTCCCCGAAAATATTTTTGTTCCCGAAAAACATTCATTTTCGTCTTGAAAATTCTTACTCCTTAAATCTAGCTCGTAGCCAGAATCCTCCCGACTTATAATTATCCTAGGTTATAGAACGATTAATAAACAAATAGCACATAATAGTATTAATAAAAATTCCATTTATTAATAACTAATTCTTTAAACCTAAATTCTGGATAATCCAAAATTTCGGGTTGTTATAGCGAAGGTATATACAAAACTGGCAACCGATCTAACTCACTGTGTTGGCAGTGTAGACGAGATGGGAACTTGTTTGTTGGTTTTTTGTGGGAAACCACTCAGAGTACCATATGGACTACTAGCAGAGAAGAGATGTGTGTTGAGTCCTAGAGAAGTATAAGAAGAAGATAAGAATGTAAATCATCAAAGATGATGAACGTTTTGAGTAAGACATCTCCGTATGTAATGAAACCGTAAACCGGTAATGAAAGTTAGTCGCGTAAAATTATATTGTAAGAAAGCGAACCTTAAGAAGTAAAGTTAAGTAAACCAATGTGTAAGTCAAGTATATGACTAATTGGTGTATTTGTTATTTCCTTATGTGTTATAGGTATTGGAATGAGCAGTTTAGCGTAAGTTGTAGCTGTGCGTAAGGCAAGTTTCCTAACTTCATTCATATTTGAAATGAATGCTAGTTTCTTAAACTTCTCCGATGTTGAACTTGAGAAGTTCTGTCTATGTGGGAATGTGCGATATTTGTACAAGGTGGTAGAATGTATGAGGCCTTGTGCCACAATTTGAACACTTCGGTGTTTCTGTGAGATGAACTGTTCTATGATTGAACTGTTCAATAAAAGAATGTTCTAGTTTTACATGAACCGTTGTTGTTAAGTCTGTGCTATTGATTCTAGCCAGACAGAATGTGTATGAAAAAAGAGTAGAGAATTAAAGTATTTCAAAGTGAATGTGACTAATGTTTTAAAATGATAGGAATCGAGATTATTCCTATTGTTCAAGCTGCTTCATAACCTTTGTTCAGTTATCGAAGTTCCAAAGGAATGTTAAACCCTTGAAGTTGTAGCGAACGATGTTAGAAGAACTTAAGGATCCCGTATAGATTAAGCTGACGGTATCTAGATGAAGTGTCATTAAAAATGTGAATTAGCGAGAAGATCAAGTGAAGACTTGTAATGTAGAAAGATGAGAATTAAACTATAGAATAGTTTAATGAACGATTATGTATCCTTGTTGGCAGATAAAAGTCACTCGTGCAAGATGTAAAGAATAATGTAATTATCATTATTTGTAATGAGAAAAACTATATGGTTTTTAGAACCTGGGATTTGAGAGTGTATGTTGTTATATTTCAGTATATAATGATGTATGCAGAATGAATGATGTACTCGTGATGTACGGAATCCGGGTGTGAAGATAGATCGGATCTCGGGGCGTTACATTGACGTTGACCCAAAACATCTCCTACTACATAGTTGCTCGCATCGCATATTAGTTCAAAGGGCATAGTCCAATCCAGTGCAACGAACACTAGGGCTGTAGTCAACCTCTTTTTCAACTACTCGAATGCTGCTTTACACTACTCATCCAAGCTGAATACTGCATCCTTCTCTAAAAGACTGCACAATGACTTTGCAATCTTAGAGAATTCATTTATAAACCTTATGTAGAACCCGACATGTCCAAGAAAACTGCGGATTCCCTTTATTGAATTAGGCGGGGGAAGATTCGCGATCGTATCTAACTTTGTCTTATCAACCTCTGGACCTTTAGAAAAGACTTTGTGCCCAAGAATTATCCTTTTTTCAACCATAAAGTGGCACTTCTCCCAATTGAGTACAAAATTAGTTTCCAAACACCTCTTTAAGACCATGACCAAATTCTCTAGACAATCATCAAAAGTGTTTCCATAGACTAGAAAGTCATCCATGAAAACTTCAACCTCTTTCTCCACCATGTTCGAGAAGATAGCCATCATGCATCTTTGGAATGTAGCTGGTGCATTACATAACCCAAAGGACATCCTTCTGATGGCAAAGGTGCCATATGGGAATGTAAATGTGGTCTTCTCTTGATCCTCGGGAGAAATGACAATTTAGTTGTACCTCGAGTATCCATCCAGTAAACAGTAATATTCATGTCCGGCTAGTCGGTCCAACATCTAATCAACGAAGGGTAGAGGAAAATGATCCTTCCGAGTTGCCTTATTTAGTTTTCTGTAGTCCATGCAAACCCTCCATCCGGTCACTGTCCTCGTTGGAATCTGCTCATTATCTTCATTCTTTACCACTGTCATTCCACTCTTTTTCGGCACACACTGTACTAAACTGACACATGCACTGTCTGAAATCGGGTAAATAATTCCCGCATCCAACCACTTCAATATTTCTTTCTTTACTACTTCTTTCATGATTGGATTTAACCTTCTCTGCTGCTCCACTGTTGGCTTTACATCCTCTTCCATGAGAATCTTGTGCATGAAAAAGGAGGGGCTGATCCCCTTTATATCGGCAATGGTGCAGCCTATTGCAGACTTGTATTCTCTCAAAATCCTTAGCAATTTACTTTCCTACAATTCGTTAAGTGAAGATGAAATGATAACATATAAAGTATTTGAATCACCTAAATAAGCATATCTGAGGTGTTTAGGAAGTGGTTTGAGCTCAAGAGTGGGTGGTTCCTCAAGTGACGGTTTCATCCGAGCTGAAGCTTTTTCCTCCGTGTGTAATGGCTCGAATGGAACTTTAAATCTACTAACTCTTGGTAAAGCATCCAGCATGTGTAAATAATCCACGAACTCTGGATCATCCAAATCCTCATCCCCCAGCAATGTAATTTCCAAAGGATCACTAACCAAACTTTTTACCATATCATCATTGACTATCCGGTCGATGACATCAACATGGAAACACTCCTCTGCATCCGTAGGGAACTTCATAGCTTTGAACACATTGAATGTGACTTACTGATCTTGGGCCCTCAAGGTTAGTTCACCTTTTTGCACATCGTTGAGAGTCATGCCCATAGCCAAAAATGGTCTCCCTAAGATGATTGGGATGTTCTTATCTTCCTCAAAATCCAAAATTATAAAGTCAGCTGGAAATATGAATTTTTCCACCTTAACCAAAATATCCTCTACAATTCCTCTTGGATAAGTTACCGATCAGTCAGCTAACTGCAGCGATATTTTCGTAGGCTTTGGATCTGGTAGCCCCAATTCGGTGTAAACGAATAATGGCATGAGGTTTATACTTACCCCCAAGTCACACAAACACTTTTTGAAGGCCATGTTACCGATCGTGCAAGGTATTGTAAAACTCCCTAGATCCTTCAACTTTGGAGGTAACTTTCGCTGTAAAACTGTGCTGCATTCCTCCGTCAAAGCCATAGTTTAATAATCTTCTAACTTTTTCTTCCTAGACAGAATACCCTTCATGAATTTGGCATAACTAGGCATCTTCTCTAAGGCTTCTGCGAACGGAATATTAATTTGAAGTTTCTTGAAAACTTCCAAAAATTTGGCAAATTGTTTATCTAATTTCTATTTTTGGACCCTCTGCTGAAACGACGATGGAGGATACACAATTGGCTCGACATCTGACTTGGTCTTGTCCCCTTGCTTTTCCCTATCCCGTTTCTCTGCAACCACTTTATTTTCATTCTCCTTGACATCCTTCTGTGCTGAATTTTCTAAAATTTCCCCATCAAGATGTTTTCCACTCCTCAAAGTGATTGCTTGACAATGCTTATGATTCCCCTTCAAATTCTTTTCTGTGTCACTTGGTAAAGTCCCATGCGGACTATTATTCAATGCTAATGCAAGCTGTCATATGATTTTCTAAATTTTTGATGGCCACTGCTTGTGTTTTCATTGCCGCCTCGTTTCTTGATATGTATTTCAACAAAAGCTTTTCTAAGTCTGTTTTCTTTTCTTGATGTGGAGCTCCTTGTTGATGCTGATTTTGAAACCCCGGGGGATAAGAAGGTCGTGGAGTCTGCTGATTTTGATTATTGCTCCATGAAAAATTGGGATGGTTCCAATTCGCTGGGTTGTAGGCATTTTGATACATGTTCTGCGGAATCCTATTGTAGTTGCCGATAAACTAAATTGATGCTGGGTTGATGGCACACTGTTCTGTAGGACATTCTCCTACACATAACTTGAAAACATATGCCACATGCTGTGGTTGTGCACTAGTCAAGGCATCCATTTTCTTTGATAAGGCAAAAATATGTGCCACCAATGCTGTTACCCCATCTACCTCTAATACCCCAGCTACCTTAAGGATGTGTCATCCTTGATGTAGGCCACTGGTAGTTATTAGCTGCCATAGTTTCTATCAATTCATACACCTCCTCATAGCTCTTGGCCATAAATGCTCCACCCAAAGTTGCATCTATACTCGTCTTGAGATTCCCATTCAACCCATTGTAAAATGTATTCATCTGCAACCATTTTTGTAGTCCATGATGAGGGCACTTTCTGAGTAACTCCTTATACCGTTCCCACGCCTCATATAAAGACTCCCCGTGCTACTGCTTGATAAGTGGGTTTTACACCTACTTATTGGATATTAATTCACACGAACTAGGCCCATCTCAAGTATATTTTAGTGTGTTTTTAGTTGCATTTCATGTTATTTTGCATTGCATTTACTTAAAACTCCTTTGGTGTAAAAGTGAAGGATATGGCATGATTTGGTGATGTAAATGGCATGAGGCTGTTGGATGCATGTCATGAGGATCAATTGGAGCAAGAGGCTAAGCATGGATGGATAAAAGAATGAACAATGAAACGGATCGGTCTGCGTGAAGCAGAAAGTTCAAAGTTCAAAGTCAGGCCAAGTCACAGCGGCAGAGATAAGCTTGAGGACGCTTGCCACATGAAAGCACCCAAATGTTGGTCGACATTGCACACTATGAAGTTCTTGGCGCTTGCCATGGATTGCAAAGGTGGGGTCTTGTATTGCATGCGACGTTGATCAGACAGCCACTCTTGACTTTATTTTAAATTGGAAATTGGAAGCGTAACTAAAGAGGGGTTCAATTAGGGCTTATATATTAGACGTATTTTCATTATGTAAGATTAATCCCACCCCTTGGGGGCTGAAACTACTGTTACTTTCTTCTTCCAATATTCAATTAGATTAGATTAGAACCCTAGATTAGCTAATATTTGGGGATTGAAGCAATTGAAGAACATTAGAAGTTCAGAAGTGAAAGAAGAGAAGAAACTCAGATTTGCTATTCTTAATCCCTAACTCTCTTACTTCTATTTGTATCTTTCAATGTATATTCAATTGTGGATCATGGATTCTAATTCAACTATGAGTTAAATTCTATTTTGGGATTGTAATGGAATCTATTGCCTAGTTTATTTTGACATACTTCATTGTTAGCCTTATTGATTGCTATGGGATTGTCTATTAAGATTCATGCTTATTTGCTTAGTTGATTGACAATCAATTACTGTGATAACCCATATGAACTTGAAAGACGGAGTATGGGTTTAGATTTGATCTTGATAGCTTGTGTTTGTATGTTCTACATGGTGATGGAATATATGATTCGTGCTTAGGATAGACATATATCGAAGCACTAGCTTCAGTAGTCAATTGAGAACTTGGGCTTAAACCCTAATTATTTGTAAATCACATAGACATATAGTGGTTTAGGTAATTTGGGTGTTCATGTGTATTCTTTTAACTGGGGATTATATTTGATATGGATATGGTACATTGAGATATGGCTGTACTTTATTTTCGTGTTCTCGACTAGCAATCCAGTGCAAGTAGTTTGGCTTAACAGGGAGTGCGTTGATTTAAATTATTCAATAGATGAAATTGTAATATCAGGTCTTCATTATCTAGTCTCACTCTAGGAATAGTTAGGTTTATTTAATTTAATAGTTTAAATATAAAATATAATATCATTCGTTTAAATAAGACTGAGATGGTTATGAGTTAATGCTTTGTGAACTTTATTAGTTAATTCTCCGTGGGAACGATACTTTACTTACTCTTTATTACTTGTTGACCACGTATACTTGCGTGTTGTGCGTAACTAGAATTTACCCAACAAGTTTTTGGCGTCGTTGCCGGGGAATTAGCTTAATAAATTTTTGCCATTATTAATTTCAATCAAATTAGTCTTAATTTACAAAAAAATTTTGTTTTAATTATCTTCTTATATTTCTCTCTTTTAAGGTACCATGGGTGACTTTGCTTATCAATGGCCTTATACAAATATGATTCAACCAAGGGACACAAGAACTGAGGGACTCAATGTATTTTCTACATTGTCATCATAAATTGCAACACTTTCGGAGAGGTTGGATATTCTTGAAGCCCAACACACTCGAGAGATAGTAGTTACATGTGAATACTGTGCTGGCGAGCATCCGAGTTATCAGTGCAACATCAAGGTTGGACAAGTGCAGTTTGGGGGTGATTACTTCAACAACGATGTTTATCCTGATTATCAACAAGGTTGGGGGTATCACCCAGATTATGAATTGAGTTATAACTATCCCGACCAATACTGCATCCCAAGTCCAACACATCCATCAGATTTCTCATATCCACCTTCAACGCAACAAGAGGAAAATTCAAGGTTGAAGGAATTCATGTCAAAAAGCATAGCAGACCATGAAGAGATGATGATGAGTCAGGAGTTATCAAGCCAAAATCTTAACAAACAGATGGAACAACTCATTAACTCCTCAATGAATGGTCCTCAATACATGGATTTTGAAACTAAATAAGATAATTCAAGATTGGAGGATTTGTGGTTCAAGTGTGTAGCATCAAGTGAGGAGAAGATGATTGAGCAAGAGAGGTCAATTCAAAATCTTCAGAATAAGATGGATCAAATGTTTGAAGCCTTGAACAATCGCCCTCCAAACAATTGGTGCTATGACATGGACGACGAAACTGATGGAGAGCCAGAGGTGTTCATGCCACTAAATGAACTGAAAGGAGTGGACATTGAGGAGACAACTGGGGGTATGGAAAATGAAGATCATGAGCTAATGTGTATAATACCCCAAGTGCCTTCTCAGTTATAGTTGAAAAATTCAGTGAAATTTGGACACCCATGTCCTTTTGGTAGTCACATCCAAAGAAACAATTTCTGCGATTATGAGGCCTCTTACAAACCATGGTGGACTGATGAAGAGATAATAGAAGAACGGGAGAAGCAAAAAATGGAGACATCATGTACAGGAAAAATCTATTCACAGATGGGGAACCTGGCGATGCAAAAATCATGCCTCAATGCAAAAATCTATTCACAGATACAACGGGAGAAGCACCTGGCGATGCAATAGAAATGGAGACATCATGTACAGGAAATATGCTAGGTGACTTCAATCCGAAGACTCTCATGATGGGGAACCTACCTAAGCACATAGCGGTTCTAATGGATGGAGGGTTCTTATCTTATCGTAGAGGAATCGAATAGCGGTGTCAAGAAAAGAGTCCAGCTAACGGACTATAAACCGAGCGCTCGATAGGAGGCACCCCATCCAATCTTTATCCTTCCTTATATAATTATTTTTTTTTACATTTACATATTTAGTAAATGTTAGATAGTGGTAAGTCTTAATAATAGTTTTATTGTTTCTCCTCTCAGGTTCAATCCAATTGGTATAAGCATTTAGGATCACACAGAAGTCAAAAACTGAAGCTTCCAAAGTATGGTGGTGGCAGCATTGGCCTTACTAAGCCAAACTCCATGGCGATTCATACATAGCTCGATCACCACAGAAAAAAAAAATGCTAAATTTTTAGAATTTCTGACTCAGGCATTCAGACAGTTAGAAGCCCACACTAAGTCTCCAACTATAGAATATCTCAAACTTAGCCATCGTCTGATATACTATCAGATCATGAGGAAGTGAACGGGGATGACATTGCCACTTAGGGGAGTATTCTTTCACTTTTAAGTATAATGAGGGCATTATTTATTTTATGTTTGGGGGTATTGGGTTGTAGTGAGTAGTTGTTGCATATAGTTAGTTGCATAGTAGGAGTATTTTAGTATGAATTTTTTTTTTTAGTTTTCTTTTGCCTTGTTTACTTAGTATGTGTTTAGTTGCATAACATTGCATAATCTCAGGTTTTTAGTTAGTTGAATTCTAATTTGGCCAATGATGACATAGAAATTTGATAGATTTTTGAATTTAGTTGATAACATGAGCTTAGTTATAATGTTATACATGATTTAATTCATGCTTGTTGTTTAGATGCTATCGGTTAGCACATAGGTGTTCATATCTGCTTGTTGGTTTAAGAATAACTTGTTTGTTTGCTGAGTAGAAAATGTTATTTTTAAAGATGGAATTGTGTATAAAGTAGACATAGACTATGAAAACACAGATACTCAAACTTTGGGAACACATGGGTATGCTTGCTATTGGGACGAGATGGAGCGTAAAACGCACTCGTTTAAATAGAAATGGAAAGTGAGATGGAGCATAAAACGCACTCGCTATATATATATATATATATATATATATATATAAATAAATAAATCAATAAACGCCACGGGAAAGTGCAAAAATCGCCCTCGTGAGTATAAATAAAGCAGAATAAACCCATTGTTGAACCTTAATTTGTATTGATGTGTTGGAGTAGTTGATCGATGTCTCATTAGTATATGTAGTTCTTGATCTAAACTTCAATTTTCTGTCTTAAGCAATGTAGCATGTGGTATCTTCATCTTTGTCAAGCTTATCTGTGAACACATCACACACACACAACATCTTTATAGCAGGTTAGGATTATCTGATTGTATGTCATTATTCCTTGAGCTTAGTTTGATGCTTTGTTCTTGGATCTTGATATTTCTCTGAGGTAAATCTAATTGGAATTCATATTTGGCTGAGAATGTGGGACTCATTTGCATAGTAGTGTAGCTTGCATAACATGTAGATTGCATTATATTGCATTGCTTGAGGGCAAGAAATAGTTCAAGTTTGGGGGTATTTGATAAGTGGGTTTTACACCTACTTATTGGATATTAATTCACACGAACTAGGCCCATCTCAAGTATATTTTAGTGTGTTTTTAGTTGCATTTCATGTTATTTTGCATTGCATTTACTTAAAACTCTTTTGGTGTAAAAGTGCAGGATATGACATGATTTGGTGATTTAAATGGCATGAGGCTGTTGGATGTATGACATGAGGATCAATTGGAGCATGAGGCTAAGCATGGATGGATAAAAGAATGAAACAATGAAACAGATCGGTCTTGCGGCGTGAACCGAAATTCAAAGTTCTGCGAGAAGTTCTTGGTTACATTGGATGTATGACATGAGGATCAATTGAGGCGGGAGGCTAAGCATGGATGGATAAAAGAATGAACAAAGCAGAGCAGGATCGGTCACAGCAGTTGGAACCGTAATTCAAAGTTAAGAAGGCTGCTTGGCCACATGCAGCTGCAGATAAGCTTGAGGAGCGCCATACCATGAAACACCACCCACCGGGACATTTACATTACACTACAAGTTCTTGCATGCTTCGAGGATTGTAAAGGAGAGGCGGCAAGGCGACGCTGCTATGACGTTGATCTGCACTAGTGACTTTATTTTAAATTGGAAATTGGAAGCGTAAATAAAGAGGGGTTCAATTAGGGCTTATATATTAGACGTATTTTCATTATGTAAGATTAATCCCACCCCTTGGGGGCTGAAACTAATGTTACTTTCTTCTTCCAATATTCGATTAGATTAGATTAGAACCCTAAATTAGCTCAGATTTGGGGATTGAAGCAATTGAAGAACATTGGAAGTTCAGAAGTGAAAGAAAAGAAGAAACTCAGATTTGCTATTCTTAATCCCTAACTCTCTTACTTCTATTTGTATCTTTCAATGTATATTCAATTGTGGATCATGGATTCTAATTCAACTATGAGTTAAATTCTATTTTGGGATTGTAATGGAATCTATTGCCTAATTTATTTTGACATACTTCATTGTTAGCCTTATTGATTGCTATGGGATTGTCTATTAAGATTCATGCTTATTTGCTTAGTTGATTGACCATCAATTACTAGGATAACCCATATGAACTTGAAAGACGGAGTATGGGTTTAGATTTGATCTTGATAGCATGTGTTTGTATGTTCTACATGGTGATGGAATATATGATTCGTGCTTAGGATAGACATATACCGAAGCACCACTCGTAGTCAATTGAGAACTATGCATACTGCAAAACAAACACAAAAAGCAAATAAAACATACCAAAAATACTTGAGTTGAACAAAATTCCAGTGAGTAACCAATAAGTAGGTATAAAACCTACTTATCAAATACCCCCAAACTTGAACTATTGCTTGCCCTCAAGCAATACACACAAAAACAAATTAGACAATGCAACTACATGCTATGCAAAGTACACTATCATCCAAGTGATTCCCAAGATTTCTAGCCATACTAAAATTCCAATCAAATATGCCTCAAAAAAATATCCAGATTCAAGAACAAAGTATCAAACTAAGTTACATGCATAACGCCATACAATCAAATAATCCAAACCTGCCATATAGATAATGTGTGTGTGTGATGTGTTAACAAATAAGCTTGACAAAGGCGAAGACTACACATGTTATACTGCTTAAGAAAGAAAATTGAAATTCAAATCAAGAACTATGCATACAATTGAAACAACAACTACTCCAACACATCAATACAAACTAAGGTTTAACCATGGGTTTATTCTGCTTTATTTTTACTCACGAGGACGATTTTTGCACTTTCCCACGGTGTTTATTTATTTCTTTTCTTTTTCCCATGACTGTGCAATGTCTCATTCCATTAGGCTAACAGTGCTACCCCTTAGCGAGCTTTCAACCAACGACTCCCAGACCATAAAAGACTTTAGGGTGCTAGATGTAAAGATAATCCCCTTGGGCGTATTTGCTCAAGTGACAAAGGCCCCGAAACAAGACTAGCCACGGTAATTTTTTCATATTTTTCTCTTTTTCTTTTTCTTTTTTTTATATATAGCAAGCATACCCATGTGTTCCCCAGAGTTTGAATATCAGTGTTTTCATAGTCTATATTCACTTCCTACACAAATCTATCTTTAAAAACAACATTTTCTTCTCAACAGGCAAACACGTTATTCTTTTACCAACAAGCAGATATGAACACTAACGTGCTAACCGATAGCATCTAAACAACAAGCATGGATCAAATCATGTATAACATTATAACTCAACTCATGCTATCAAACTAGTTCAAAAATCCATCAAATTTCTTCTTCATCATTGGCTAAACTAGAATTCAACTAACTAGATACTTGGGAATATACAGTGTTATGCAATTAAACATATAAACTAAACAAATAATTAGCAAGAAACGAAAATTTTTTCTACAACATAAAATTAAACACCTTAACATGCAAAACTATACTAAACATGGATAAATGATATGTAATTATACTACATGCTTTATACCTACACTACTAATCACCAAATATCCCCAAACTTAATATATTCATTAACCCAATGAATGAATATAAAGGGCATAGAAAACTCCCCTAATTATCGGCATGGCCACCCTCCTCGGGTGGTGAGTCTGGTGGTGGAAAAGGCACGACTGTCCCGAACTGAGGCCACTCTAGCATTGTTCCTTGTTGCGTAAAGGCTGCAGCTAATGACCACGTTAACCCATTTGCAAACATCGAGAAATTGTCATACATGGCATCCACTTTTCTCTCCAATCTCCTAAGTCTGCGATCATTATTTTCTGCAATGGAATGGGGTAATGTTCTTGCTTCAGTTGGCTGCATTAGCTATGGAGACGACACCAAAGATGTTGTTGGAAGAATAAAGCCCTTACCCCTCGGGTGTGGTGTGCCTCATGCCCAATCCTCAAATTTTGCAATAGTAGCATGAGTAATGTCTTGGCTAGGTAACTGCAACTTCTCATCTGCCCATTAAACTTCCGCCTTGTAACACAAATGAGCGACAACTAAAGCATGTGGAATGCTGCCAGTGGTACTCCCCCTCATGTAGCGGAGCATGTTTTGGTTGAGGAGGTGGCCTATGTTTATGTATTTGCCCGTGACAATCCCCCACAGTATGATAGATTTCTTAGACGGGATGTCATGCTAGTGCGTGGATGGTAGTAACTTGGCACATATGAACAGGTTCCAGACCTTTGCGTAGTGGTTCAGGGCTGAACTTGGAAAATTTGTAGGTTGGTTTGTGCCAAGTTTGTAATTCCACTGCGTACCAGGCACGTACAAATCAGCTATCACCCTATCTAAGTTGGTCTCAAACCTTGCAGCCTCTACCTAGTTAGCAAGTCCAGTTGGCGGGTCAGGCAAATTGAAAACCCCTCTAATCGCCTGTGGGCGATAATCCACTTGAACACCCCTAACAATTGACAATCCACTCATAATTTCCTTGGCGTTGTCGTAGAACTCACACACTAAAGCCATTGGTGCAGGCATGGGGCTTGATACCCCTCCAACCCATCCTCTCGCTCGAATCATTTCCCATAACTCACCATCCTGCTTTCCAGGATTGAATACGTGTTCCTTCAGAAATGATTTGGCCACAATTCGATAGTACTCTATTTGAGCATCTAGGCTGACGAACTTGGTGAGGTCGACTATGTCCTCAATCTGACTGCCTGAAGAAGATGACTCGGGGATACAAGAACGTGCTCTTTTGGGTACCATGGAGATTGCTGAAGAAAAATCCTAATTAATTTGAGAAGAATAGAAATTGACTGATGAAACAATCTATGTATACTCTGAAGAACAATAAAACCCCCAAACTTGTTACTTTGAAGAACTCTAACAAACCCTAGGCCACTAATCTATAACTGAATGGGTAAGTTGTGGAGATTGAGTATGGAGAGATAGAGTGCGAGAGATTGTAGTGGATTGGGAGTTTATATGTGGGAAACCGAATGAAGTGGGATAAAAGGGAGAGTTTTTGGTTTTAAAAGAGAGGTGGGGAGGCGCACGTCTGATATAAGAAATTGTAACTGATGTAAGTAGGATTTGCACGCCTTTAAAACATTTCAAATTTTCTGGATTCAGACTCTGGAGCGGCCGCGCTGAGTTTAAGCATATGTGTAGAGCATGTGCGCGGTGTGTGAAGTGGGCGCGTTGAGATTAGGCATCATGAAGGCGTGTGCACGCTAAAGATTCAATATCTTTGAAGTTCGGTGCGGGTGCGCCATTTTTTCTGTAATGGTAACCCAATGGCATGACATCACCACGCTCGCACCACAATTGAATCGATTGCACAAGAAGAAGTATCGAACAACATCTTTCCTCTAACAAGCAAACCTGCATAACAAGAATTCCAAAAATAAGATATACCAATTCCCAAATCAAAATTTGTACTATAAAACATGTATGAATGAGTGTATATCCAAAAATTCTCTATATGTTATTCTTATCAAAAATGATATATGCATTCAGCTCTAACAAAACTTGTATCAAAAGTTTTATATTCACAAGAATTAAACATGGAGGGGGAAAATAGATATGATGCACGAAGAATTAAACATGAGGAGAGAAGAGAAATTGTGACAACCCGAGAATTTAGACAATTTATTAAAATCTTAAAAGATTGAACAAGGGTCAAATAATAGACCTAGACAGAAAATAAGTGTATGAATTTGACATTTTTGGGAAGAAATTTTGAGGATTTAAAAATTTTTGTGGAGAATTATTCAGGATTAAGTGTATAAGTGTATATGTTCTGTGTATATGATCATATATGTGTGTTAAGGGTCAAGTATGAATCAGATAAGTGTAGCATGGGTAAACCCTAATGCTAAGTATAAAATCCTAAGGGTTAAAAGTTATGTGAGTAATGAATATGAATATTATGTGATGGTTTATATTTGTTTATTAATATAAGCAAATAAAAGAAACTAATGTAATCTAATTATATATTAGGAATGAAAAATTGAAAAACTTAAGGGTTATGATACGGGAGAATATTAGTATATAAATATATACTAATTTTAAGATATTTATTTTATACATCTAAATTAATTAATTTTATAACCTAATTATAGCAAGTTTAATTGGGTTAAGAAATTAAATGTACATGAGTAAGGATTTAAATTATAATTGAGAAAATGAAAACCCTAATTAAATTATTTGGGTTGGATAAGAATTAAAGGTATTGGACTATGTAAATTTTATAGCCCAAGTAATTAATTTAAAAGCCTAAAAGAATTAATTTGTAAGCCCAAAACATTAAATTGAAGCCCAAACTTTTAGCCCAATTAATAAGAGACATTTTGGACCATTAGTAAGTTAATAAAGCATGAAAACAAAACAAAAATTTGGGGCAACAAAGGGGTCATGATGCCCGGCCATACAAGAGGGAGGAGGAGAGATTCATGTATATAATGATTAAAAGTTACCTACTCCTACCAAACATATACCAACTCCTCTTACTTGTCACTTATTTATTTAACCAACACTTATGCTCAATTTTGCAAGCAATCTTATAATAATAATAGAGTGAAGGATCAAGTGTGTGGGTGAAGTGTACAATATATCAATACATTTTTTTTATTCAAACAAAACCTTACACTTTTCTCTTTCTTTTTATTTCTTAAGTTAGCTAACAAATCAAAGCAAGAGAGAGAGAGAGAGAGAGCAAAGAGAGATTTCAGATATAGAGAGAGTGAATATAGGGGCCATTTCGGCAGCCCTAGGGAGAAGAGGAGGGGAGATTTTGATCTTCATACACCCAAGATCCATCTCATATTTTAGAAGGAGAAGAAGGAAAAGCTAAGGTATAATAAAATTTCTATTTTTGTAGTTTAATTTCCTTTTTGGTTTGATTTTTGATAATATGAAGTTATGATCTTGAGGTTTAAAACCTTAGATCTATGTGTTTATGAGTGTTTCATGTTTAGATATACCCATATTGGGTGTTGTTTTAGTTGGAAATCAAAAGTAAAGAAAAGTGATTTTTCTAGTTTATAAACCATAAACTTTCTATGTAATTTGGATTTTCACCGTTTTTGATCTACACCTTCTTTTTGTAATTCGTCAAATAGATGTGCTAGATATATAAGTTATCTACTAAACCCAAGTGATAGCACTCAAAAATATTGAGTACACAATCCGTAGTGACTGTTTTATTCAAACCAATTTTGAGTTTTGAAACGAAAATAGACTATTTTTGGACAGTCAAGGGTAAGGGTAGTTTCATCATTTTTTCAGACATTCAAATATTCTGGAAACCTTTTGGGAGGATACTATGATAAGTTTTCTAACATCTCCAAGTGGAATCACTGAAAAAGGAGTTGTAGATTTTCTTATGGATTATTTTTCAAAAAGTAGGAAAAAACCATTTTTCCAAATTAGCTACTGCCGAAAACTTTCCAGGGGACGTTTCGGCAACTTAATTTTTAAAATAAATTCCGGCCTTTTGGTACATGGAAATATATGGTATAAAGTACCTCCTGTCCAAAAATGAGCTCATTCCGACTTAAAATGACCAAGTTATGACCATTTCAATATTTGTGATTTTGTGACAAAAATGGCTATAACCGGAGTTCTATAACTCCGATGGCCACGAAATTTAAACTAGAGGCTCATGTTAATACGTATAAGATTGTGTCAAGAGATGGGAATTTCTGGAGTTGAGCATGATGGGGCTAAATTCTTAAGTTACACACTAAAAATGATTTTTGAAAAATACTAAAGGAAGTTGGAAAATTATGAAAAAATACATTTTGTGTATGAATTATAAGTATATGTGTTTGGGCAAAGGATAGAAAAATAATAAGCTGATTTGGTGTTTTCGTGAAAAAGGTATGGAATCCAGCTTACTAGATTGAATAATTTATGCATCCAGTTAGCTGGATTGAAAAATCTGATGAATCCAGCTTGCTGGATTGAAAATCAGTTTATTGAATTGAAAATATATTGAATCCAACTTGCTGGATTGCAATCTAATTGCTGGATTTGGAATCCAGTTTGCTGGATTGTAGTTTGGTTTGCTGGATTGGCTATATATATGATTACATGCATTGGATTGGACATCTATCTCTAGAATATCTTTTCATGTATTGTGACCCAGTTCGCACTTTTTGATCTCTTATCATCCTTTCTTATTTTCAATCGAAGCTCAAGAGAATATACACACATGGAACAACAACAACAGGACAATATAGAATAAAGAATTTAAAAACCCCATTGTTTGAGGATTGATAAATACGTACCACATTCGAGGATGCTCTCGGTAAAATTGAGTTATCACTTCGAGTGGGGGACTGTATATACATATCCGCTCGATTAATCTCTTTTTTATTTATTTATACTACAAATTAAACCAAAAATAGTACATAATTCAAGAAATACTCTATTCATAGAAGTCTAATACATGATTAACGACAAAAAACATTAAAATATCATCAGATACTACCAATTCATGCTTCTTTTTTGGAATTGATTTAGTGCCCACCGTATGACCTACCAATATTTTTTTCTAATTTTCACAATTTTTTGTTGCTATATCCTGCATTGCATGTATTTTAAAATTAATAATAATATATAACAATAAGTAAGAATTGATAATGCATAAAATTTGAATAAACACAACCTGTGCATCATCAGTTAGCCAATAATCAACCAACGCAGCCCATTGATTAGGATTTACTCGATCATTGTTCATAGTATTCGCTATAGATTTGACACGGTCACCAGGCACAAAATTATTACTCTTTTAAGTTAGACTTCCAATCTCTCCACCTATTGTTCATGATATCCATCAATTTTCTTTTAGCATTAGGGTGATTTGTGGAAATCATTTCTACAACAAATAAATTTATGAATATATTAAATTACCGTCAAAGTGCTTAAGGTCAAATTCTATGATTAATAACCTGAATTTCATTCCAAGCCCTTGTCATGTTAGCCTCTGTGATATTAGACCATGTTGAAGTACTTATTGGAAAAAATTCTCCATTGCGAGCAAGACACCCGAGAAAGGTTGTTAACTTATTGGCCTCTCCCCCAACATGTTGACCATTTGCATCATAAGTTACTTTCTTGGGTACATCGATATTTGATCACAACTTTGCTCCCATCGTTGGTCCATGCTTCCTTTTAGGTCAAGAACCTAAAAGAGAGGAAGAATCAAGATATATGAAGTGAAATATAACATGAAGTTCAATAAATGTAATAAATTGAACTGAAATATAACATGAACTGAAATATTTAACTGATATATAACATGAACTCATATATGAACTGAAATATAACATGAACTTATATATGTAACTGAAATATATGAACTAGAATAAATTGATGGAGCGTCCAATTTCTTTCTTTAGGCCTTCTATTTTCTTAGTCAAACATGCTTTACTTGTACGTTTGAGTAAGTAGTGCATAGTTTCATCCACAAATTAAGATGCATGGAACTCAAAAAAATGGGCTAGCTTTTACTAAATGGATTTATAATTAAGTTGACCATGCATACTAATTATTGAATTTATATATAGATTTCAGATCTTGGTAGCAGAGTAGAACAAGACTGGCCATCTCTAGCAGGCCCAAGTAGTGAGGGGTTGAGGTTCTGGGGACACGAATGGGATAAACATGGTACCTGCTCCTCCGAGTCACTTGCTGATCACCATGCTTATTTTAAACCATATGTAAATATATATTGTGCATATTTAATCTTCCAGTGGATTTTAATGTTTTTCGAATTATGGCAGATGTTAAGAAGAAGTGGGAGAACATCTCATGGCGAAGGAAGCTTATTGTTTGTCTAATAAAATCCTATTGTGTAAAAGCATTTATTCATCATCCTCTTTTAACTTTCTGTATCAACTTGGTCAGGCAAGATCTTGCAAAGCTAAAGAAGGAGACCACTGCATAAATATTAGGATATTTAAAAGTAAAGACAGTTTTGCTATGAATTTTCCCTGAGTTATACTATTGGATAGCTAGCTTTATAAGATCTGTTTGTCTAAGCTTATATGTTGCATATATCATGTTATCTTCATAACTAGGTTGTCAAACCATGATTCTTGTAGAGTTTTCTTTCCGCTTTAGTCTAAGATATGTTTGCATATAGAAGAGTGAACATGAACTTCAATTTATTTATAAACCTAATCAAAACTCAAAAGTCAATATTTTGAAGTATCAAGTATCATAAACTGAAGACTAGTCATAGTAGGAATATAACATGAAGTTCAATAGAAAGGAAATGATGTAATAGTACAAGTAAATCCCAAAAACTTACTCTTTTTCAACCTGCAGCTGAAATATCAGAAAAGAGCAAGAAACCACATGGAAAATAAGATGACACTCTTTAAACTCACTTTACATATAGCAAATAGTACATGACATCTTACTTTTGAAATCTCATGGCTTGACTATACCTTGGAATCATTTCTAGCAAGCAAATCTTGGCCCAACATAAGGTTGTTACTGCCTAGCATGGTCAATCTTCTTAAATCACCATGACATACCCCGTTTACATAACATAACATAACATATGAACTTCATTTTCTTTGATAACCATTACTCTTGCTACACTTTATATACATTCTACCATTTTTAACATAAATTATAATCAAGGCATGAGCTTATTGAGGTATAGAATTATCAGGTCATGAGCACATTATCAAGTTTACTTTTCAATACAAGGCATGACATCTTACTTCAGATTATCAAGTCTGAAGTCTACTTTTCAATACAAGTCATTACATCTTACCATAATAATCAAGGCATGAGCACATTATCAAGTTGGCATCCACACTTTCTGTGCGCCCCCAAATCCGAGTATCTTCCAACCCAACAGATGGTGCTACACAGTGCTACAGTTCACATAAACATTCAATTGAAATGCCTCAAAAGAACGGATATGTCTTATATATATAAAACGAATATTTACATTTCCCAGGTTCTCTACAACCAATACATTTGTCTTTGTCATAATATCAAATATTATTCTTACAAAACCTATACTATTACATATGTAATCTATGGGTTCGCCTTCGCCTTCCCTTTATCCTTGCCGGATCCATCGATCCGTTCGGTCTTAGCTGCATTCATATGGTTCAAGCAAGAATGAGCCTAACTAGCTCAGCAAGTACAACAATTATAGGAAGATAACATGCTTGAAAAATAGGAATAGTATATCTTCAATAACTGAACAATAGCTATGAAGTACTATCAATAATATAGCACTTCTTTTCATTCAAAACGTTTTACAAAAACAATATTCGGTAAAACATCAATTCCGGTTCAAGACCGTAAGTATATTATAAGTACTTTAAAAAGGACGTCCCGACACAAAGTCCATAAGTTCGGCATAGCTTACGAGCACGTCTAGGTGATCATCCAATAGTATTTTATGTTGATCAACACTACATTCATTAAACGTGTATACGTTTAAGTTGTGGCCACCTCACGTGCCTGTTGTTTGACGACAAAACATTTTAGCATACTCAGTCTACTTTTGAAAACCACAACAATATTAGTTTGGTAAATCCTTATCAACACTTGATATAATAACATAGCATACGTCTAGCCGAAAGAATTGGCTTTGACTTCCTCAACATTAACTCATGTGAAAAATACATGAATCACAAAGACTTGTCCAGATCGAACTGGAACAAGGGTTAGAGTATTTTCCTTCAGTGTCTGCAACAGTTTATAACACGTGCACTTTAGGTCCTTAAGTCTCTATAGTAGACGATACATCAAATAGCACATTAGGTCATGAATAATCATACATGGTTCTTAAATATTACCCTTCTTCTAAATCTAAATATGTATTAGATTTGTTATTATAGGTCCCGAATTTCCATTACGTCATTCTTACGTTCATAAGTAATTGTCTTAACTTAACCTTAAGTGTTCATACTTAAGGCTTAATTATGTCTTAACCATGTTTCATTAAGATCCTTGATTAAGTGTTCATTCATTACCATCCATGCTCAACATGTAAACATTCTTTATTGTCTAGGTCTTGAAATTTGGTGACTGCATACCATTATTACACTTGGTTACTGTGACCGCGGCATCACCCATTATTGCTTAGAAAGCGGGACTTCAGGCGCTTACTGACTGAGTCTCTTTGTTAATGGTCGCTCTCTGGCGCGCTTGAGTTCATGAGGTTCCTTTCCCTTTACGCTATGACATTTGGCAAAATGGCTTGGAGTCACGCCATGGCGCGACTCGTGCCATGCTGTAAATGTTTGATGATTTTTTCAAAAGATGAGATTCCTGGACTCGTAACTCCTTCGTTATAAGTCCAATTTGGCTCGTTCAAGAGCCTACGGTTCATAATTTACGTACTTTATGCGTTCACGCAAGAATTTTATCTATTTTACTTCGTTTGTTAAAATTTCACCTATTAATCCATTTTAACGAAAATAATAAACGTTCGTGAACGTTCAACGCTCGTTTTTTCGTTCTAAGTCAGAATCCGGCCATTTTTGAGTCTGTAACTCTATAATGCCAAATATGACTTGTCTCCATCGAAAACAAACGTTTACGGCTTCTAACACAAAATACGACTTCCATTTCGAGAATTTCACGAATTCGACGATTATCGTCCAATCGTGTGAATTCCGGCGAAACCTCATTACTAATCATTCTAGGAGGATTTTAATCAACATATAGACATTTTCAAGTTACTTACTACACCAACTTATTATCAAAGTAGGTTTTGACTTATTATCACAAGTCAATGTTTTATTTAACTTATGAACTCCAATGTTCATGCTTATGACTTATTATGAACTTAAGTCCAATAATCAATGTTCTCATACCATAATGAACATACTAACATCATATGACAAATATGTAATAAGTTTTGTACAAGTTTATCAACTTATTTAGGTTCAAGTTATTTATTCATCTTATTTGGCTTAAGTCCATTGCTTATCCACTTCCCTTATGTTCTTAGCATCTAAGTTCATTAGATTACACTTCTCTTATCAACCTACCATGATAGAGATAGAAGAGACAAGATCAATTACTTTTTGAAGATTACTTCTTCTTGCTTTGGAAATCTACAAAGGAAGCTTTGACTTAAAAGTGCTTATTTGCTTTAACAATTAAGTTGTTTGGTGAGAGAGTTTGTTGGATGAAAACTAATCAACCAAAATAATGAATGGTGAGCTTTCTATTTATAAACTTCCTAAAGTGAGGGTAGAAGGGTCTTTAATACATACCACCTCCTTAAGTCACCTCCTTACTATTCATAACTTCAAGCCTAAGTATTCTTGCTCCCTACATCTTATACTTGACCACCACACTTAATGTTTGCCCATAAAGTCTACCCACATCTCACTTGGGTTGCCCCATGGATCATAGCCAATTCATTGGGCTTACTTAATTAATCTAGCTAATTTCTTATTAGGCTTATACTACAATAGTTTGGACTCATGACATATCAAACACTTGGGCTTGAGTATCACTTACTAATTGGACTTCTACCATTAAGCTAATAATCTTACAAGTCCATTACCTTTAATTAAACAACTTAACATAAATACCTCACGTATAATTCTCGTATTCTAGCTCGTATACTAATTCGTAATATAAGTTATTTAATTCTCCATACACAATAGTATAATACGTCATATTATACTCACGTTCATTACCTCGTATAATGCATACGCATCATACGATTACAACTTTCTTTCCTTAACGCTTAATAAACCTAATGTTCTCAAATTAAGTCCGCATATGAAATATTGCATTTTACATACTTAGATTATTATTACATAATCCATCTTGTCTTGATATTATAACGTTACGTATTTCTCGGAAGTTCAAAAATAACTCCCGAGTGTTAAACGGCGAATAATGTTTTTGTAAACTTCCTCAGAAAACTTTTATTTTCGTCTTGGAAATTCAAACACTTTAATTCATTAACGTGGTTCAAATAATACGATGTTCCGACGTTTCTAGGTTATAGAATGACATACATCTTATTAACACATATAATGACAAATAAGATTATTTTATTCATTATTTTATTCTTTTAAATATTTTACAAAGGATCTGAATTTCTCGGTCGTTACAGTCTTCCCCCCTTATAAAGATTTTGTCCCCAGAATCTCGCCCTACATCACTCAAATAAAAGAGGGTAATCCTTCTTTATCTTCTCTTCCAATTCCCACGTTGCTTCCTCGACATCGTGGTTCTTCCATAATACCTTTACCAACGATATTACCTTTTTTCGCAGAACTTGCTCTTTTCTATCGATGATTTGAATCGACATCTCTTCATATGTTAAATCCTTCTCGATTTGAATAGGCTCAAATTCTATCACGTGCTTATAATCCGATTTATAAGGATGTAGCACTGAAATGTGAAATACGTTATGTATTTGCTCTAGGTCTGGAGGTAACGCTACCCTATAAGCTACCTCACCTACCCGTTCTAATACCTCAAAAGGTCCTATAAACCTTGGGCTTAGTTTTCCCTTCTTTCAAAAGTGTATCTTTCCTTTCCAGGGAAATACCTTTAGAAATACGTACGAGCCTACCACAAACTCCCTATTCTCTCGATGTAAGTCTGCGTATTTCTTTTGTCTGTCTTGAGCTGCTACCAGATGCATTCGAATCAACTTCACCACTTCCGCTGTTTGCTACACCAATTCTGGTCCTAGCATTTGACGTTCTCCCACTTCATCCCAATACAATTGTGTTCTGCATTTTCTTCCATACAACGCTTCATACGGCGGCATACCTATGCTTGCATGATAACTGTTGTTATACGCAAATTCTACTAATGGTAGATGATCATCCCAACTACCCTTGAAATCCATGACGCAAGATCTCAACATATCTTCTAACGTCTGAATTGTCCTCTCATTTTGTCCATCGGTTTGTGGATGATATGCCGTACTCAACTACAAATGCGTCCCCAAATGCTCTTGAAGACTTCTCCAAAAGTTTGATGTGAATCGTGGGTCACAATCTGACACAATCGAAACTGGTGCTCCATGTCTGGAAATAATTTCCTTAACATAAATTTTCGCTAATTGATCTAAGTTATACTTAACCCGAATTAGGAAAACGTGAGCCGACTTTGTCAACCGGTCCACTATTACCCAAATTGCATCATACCCTTTCTGAGTAGTCGGAAGTCCCACCACAAAGTCTGTAACACCCCAGTCCAACATCGAAAGATAGGGGAAAAATTTGTCTGCATATAAGGAAATAAGTTACTACCAATAGTACCTTCAAGTCATGACCTTTTGGGAGCCTGTGGTGGCCTAAGATGACCCAAGAAGATACTATTGGGCCAGTAGTTTAAGGCCTTATTTTGATTGATTTGATTCGATTCGGACTTGGGATTTGACCCGGGTTGTTCCATATGGTATTAAAGCCGACTCTCGAAATCTCGGGTCGGGTCATCCGATCGGGTTGCTGAAGGTGGGGACACGAAGTCTGGTGGTATTATCCCATAATGGAGAGATGGAGGTCCGATGGTGGAGACACGAAGTCAGCCGGTATTATCCCACAATAGCTAGAGAGGCAAAGATCATTGGGCCGTGTGTGTGATCGGATTCTGACGAGGACGTCAGAAATTTAAGTGGGGGAGTTTGTAACACCCCAATCCAACATCGAAAGATAGGGGAAAAATTTGTCTGCATATAAGGAAATAAGTTAATACCAATAGTACCTTCAAATCATGACCTTTTGGGAGCCTGTGGTGGGCTAAGATGACCCAAGAAGATACTATTGTGCCAGTAGTTTGAGGCCTTATTTTGATGTATTTGATTCGATTCGGACTCGGGATTTGACCTGGGAGTTACCAACATTTGTTTGAGTTGTGATTCTAAGAACAGAATCCTTGTAAGGAGGGAATGACGTAACATTCCAGAATTTTAAATTGTAGTATTAAATATTTATTGAATTATATAAGTATTTAACAGATATGTTTATTGTTGAATAAATAATTGTTCAATTTGAGTTGATGTGGTTTAGTTAATTATTTGTTAAATAAATAATTAAGGAATTAAGAAAATTAATTATTATGAGATTATATACTAATTTAATTTAATAATTAAGTTATGATGATTAAATGAATTATAATATTTTAATTGGAATTTGTAATTAAAATAAGGTGTTAAATAAAATTATAATTATAAAGGAAATTATAATTATGTGGTAATGATTTATATGTTAAAGTAATTTAATAGATTAGTATTTGAATTGATTAAATTGATTATTTAATTTAATAGAAGTGTGACAAAGAACCTTGTTATAAAGGAGTTATTAAAATAAATTAAAGGAGTTTAATTTAGTTTTGGCCAAACAAGCCTTAATGCATATTAAGTCTTTAATATAATAGTATTTTTATCAATCAAGGTATAAAGATTAATCCATTTATTTTAACTAGGTTTACCAAACAAGGTATAAGGATTAATCCATTTATTTTAATTAGGTTTACCAAACAAGGTGTAATGGTTAATGTGTTATTTTTAATTAGCCTAGCCAAACAAGCCTTATGGCTTTTGATTTTCAAAATTTAGATAACTGATATCAGTTATATCTAGAGTTATATTATATAATTAATATATATTATTACTATATACGTTATATTTTACTACGTAAGATAGAGTTAGGAGAAGAAAAACTCAGAAGAAGAAAAAGGAAGAGAAGAAGAAAAATTGAGAGAGAATTGAGAGAATCCTAGCAGGTTTTGATAAAGGAATTGGAGGAAAGAGGTATTTTTGATCAAAGGAAGGAGGTCAGACCTTCAAATTTTAGAGTTTGTTGTTACATGCATGTAACAATGATCTTATTCTCGCGTCCTTGTGCCTTGGGTATCCTCATATCATAGCCAATCGCTAGCTTTGAGTCTCGTATTGCAGAATATTAACTCAATATTGCAAATACCAACCCACAGTGTAAACGTAAAATTATCATTTAACTAGTATTAGTGTTAACGTAATTCTATTATGTGATTTGATAATTAAACCTACATGATGTGTATACTTGTTTATATATACAAAATGTTGGTAGTGACTAATTATGTCATGATGACATATATATAGGGTATTGAGATTAAAGTTGTAAGGTTTAGCTTGTTCTCAAGGCAAGTTCTCTAACCCTAAAACTTCGTTGTGCAAGTTTAACTTCGTTGAGTACGTTATTGTTTTTAAAATCAATTACAATTTTGCAAGTTGTTACCTCTACACTTTTGTAGATCTAGATTGTCTATTATTGAGTAAGTTCTTGTATCTAGTTGCTCATAATGATGCAAGTATCCCAAATCTTATATTTTAATATTGAGCAAGTTTCTTAAATATGTAACTTATTATTTAGCATGCGAGTCACTATATTTTTATATTCTAGTATTCAACAACTTTATAGTTCAAATTACTATTCACTATGAATGCTTAGTATCCAATTTTCAATAACCTTGACTTAATATTGTTCAAGAAAATTATGTTATGATTATTTAATGTTTATGCTATTAGATTATTCCTAAAGCATGATGTTAATTTACAAATATCGATTCAGTTATGATTATTCCATAGCATACAGTTAGTTCTTTTGTATTCAACTAATCCTTAGTTGATGACCGTTGAACTCTAAATTTTCCTTGTAATGTATCCAAACCAAACCTACTTTGGTGCGGACTTGTATTATAGATACTGAGATGAACAACTCTTTCATTAGAGGTTTATGCTTAGCGTTGAAATGGTTGTGAACAATACATTGTATGAAGGGTTGATCCCCCTAAGTACGTAGAGTCCTTATAGTCTTATGACTGTTAAAGTTAAAGTTGAAAGATTACTTATAATTGTGGACATGATTCATGGTCATTAGACCCTCAGTAGTATGTTTCAGAATATTAATAGGAAATATCATTCAGTTATATTGAGCCTATTTCTGAAAATTGTTGTAATGTTGTAAAGTTATTCATTCTTCTTCAAGTGAGCATCGTTTGCTCAGTCTTGCATATTTATACACTTATTGCAGCTAAGGTTGAGAAGGTCAATGAACCTACCACTAGCAAAGGAAAGGGAAAAATGTACAAGTGATGAAGACTTGTAATTTTATTTTTATCGTTATGATAATAGACTTTTAAATATGATGTGATGTAATGAACTTTAAGTTACGCATTTGAATGATTGTAATTAAAGGTTAGATAACCTGGGAGAGTTTTATTAAATGTAATCCTGTATGGGCAGGTTCTTATTATTCAATTTTATTATGATTGGGTAGTTAGTAATGAATGTTTTGGTTAAGTGAACACCAAATCTTGAGGAAATGAAGTACCAGGATTTGGGGGTATCACAAGTTGGTATCAAAGCTTTAGGTTATGAACCTTTAGGTGGGGAAAAGCTTTAGGAAGTAACCTTTGAAAAGATAGTGGTGATTAACTCTTATCAAGTTTTAAAAAAGAAGTAATAAAACACATAAGTGCTTATGTGTTTATAACTTATGTGCTCGTGAGTGTCGAGTAGTAATGATTGATAATTAAGCTTAAAATTTTATTGTCAGGATGACTAATGTCGAAGAATTCAATCAGGCTAGGGAGGAGGGACCTCAGATGCCTATAGAGGAGGAGCCTCGCGACATTCAGGTATTTTGGGAACAACTACTGCCATGGGAGTCAGCCCCGTTGGTCACAGTGGTTGAAGATGAGGATGATGATGTGGAGACGAATGAGGAGGATCCCGTTGAGTTGCCACAGGAGGATGAGGATGACGAGGACGAGGAGGAGGAGACTCCATTAACCTCAATGGTTGCTCAGATTTATGATGAAGTCTACGAATCGTAACGGAACTTCGTGGATACAGATTGAGGAGTTGCGGAGAGATAGTAGAACAATGCAATCGCAAATGACACAAAAAGAAACTCGTAATATCCATACTGAGTTAAGAAAATAAATTGTGATGAGATTATATACTAATTTAATTTAATAATTAAATTAGATAGCTTATAATGATTAAATGAATTATAATATTTTAATTAGAATTTGTAATTAAAATAAGGTGTTAGTTGGTTAAATAAAATTATAATTATAAAGGAAATTATAATTATGTGGTTTGGATTTATGTGTTAAAGTAAATTAATAAATTAGTATTAGAATTTATTAAATTGATTATTAAAATTAATTAAATAGAAGTGTGACAAAGAACCTTGCTATAAAGGAGTTATTAGAATAAATTAAAGGAGTTTAATTTAGTTTTGGCCAAACAAGCCTTAATGCATATTAAGTCTTTAATCTAATGGTGTTTTTTTTACCAAACAAGGTATATGGATTAATTGATTTATTTTAATTAGATTTACCAAACAAGGTGCAAGAGTTAAAAGGGTTATTTTTATTAGCCTAGCCAAACAAGCCTTATGGCTTTTTAATTTCAAAACTTAGATAACTGATATCAGTTATATCTATATTTTTATTATATAATTAATATATATTATTACTATTATACGTTATATTTTACTACGTAAGATAGAATAGAGAAGAAAGACTCAGAAGAAGAAAAGAGGAGAAGAAGAATAATACAGAGAAAAAGTTAGAGTTTTAGAGAGAACTTGGGAAAAGAAGCTTGAGAATCAAAGATAGCCATCGTCTTCTTCTAAATTAAGGTATCATCTTGCTTCTATTCTCTAAAAAATTTAGTTGTCTTCTTCTTCCAAAAGTTCTCTGTAAAGTTTTTGGTGGAAGATGAATTTCTTGTGTATATAGCTTTATATGATAATTGTTTGGTAAAAGATTGTTTTCATAAGTTATATATGAGTATAGGTAAACTAATTCATGTATGTATGTATTTTGTGAAAGAAGTCACATCACAATGAGTTTATATGAACATATATGAATATGGCTTAGTTTAAAGTAAAATTGGGGTTTAGGTAGTTGTTAAAATTATAAATTGACTATTGAAATAGGAAGAGGATGAATAAACATAAACATGATATTTTGAATTAACTGTTTTGATTGAAAAACAAAGTTACAGTGATGATTTTCATTAAAAATGTCAAAAAGAGAAGTTTTATCAAAAACAGTGAAATTGGGTGTTGTAAATTTGATGTTTATGTTATTTTATGGGTAGAATCATGTTAAGAGTCTTTACAATATATTTACATGAAGTCTCTGTATGTATTACATGTTAATTAGTTTGTTAGATTGGAGCTTGTAGGCCAATTTGGCTTTTTTGTTCATGTCATTGCCGAAATTTGGTCAAAGTTCTGAAATTGGAGTTAGGAGTGCCGCTCAATAAAGATCATTATTCTCGCCAAATCGCTAGCCCGAAGTCTCGCGTCAAGGTCATAGGCCATTGTCATTCAATGTACCCACAATTCAATAAAGAAATCGTAGAAATACAGTGTGAAAGTTAAGCGTAATGGTTCCGACAATTTTATTTATTTACACAAAGTCTAAAAATAAATGTTATGTGTTAATAATAGGACTGTTAAATTATGATTTCAGTAGTACTAAACTAAGAATGAGCATGTTATCAAGGGTTAACTAGTATTAGGATTAACGTAATTCGATTATGTGAATTAAAAATCAAACCTACATGATGAATATACTTGTTTATATATATAAAATGTTGGTAATGACTAATTATGTCATGATGACATATATATAGGGTATTGGGATTCAAGTTGTAAGGTTTAGCTTGTGCTCAAGGAAAGTTCTCTAACCCTAAAACTTCATTGTGTAAGTTTAATTTCGTTGAGTACGTTACTGCTTCTAATTCAATTACAATTATGCAAGTTGCTAACTCTACACTTTCGTAGAGCTAGATTGTTTATTATTGAGTAAGTTCTTGTATCTAGTTGTTCATGATGATGCAAGTATTCTAAATCTTATATGTTAATATTGAGTAAGTTTCTTTAATATGGAACTTGTTATTTAGTATGTGAGTCGCTATATTTTAATATTCTAGTATTGAACAACTTTATCGTTCAAATTAATATTCGCTATGCATGTTTAGTATCCAATTCTCAATAAACTTGACTTAATATTGTTCAAGCAAACTATGTTATGATTATTCAATGTTTATGCTACTAGATTATTCCTAAAACATGATATTAATTTACAAATATAGATTCAGTTATGATTATCCCATAGCATATAGTTATTTCTTTTGTATTCAACTAATCCTTAGTTGATGACCGTTGAATTCTAAATTACCTTGTAATGTATCCAAACCAAACCTACTTTGGTGCAGACTTATATTCTAAATACTGAGATGAACAACTCTTTTATTAGAGGTTTACGCTTAGCGTTGAAATAGTTGTGCACAATACATTGTACGAAAGGCTGATCCCCCTAAGTACGTTGAGTCCTTATAGTTATATGACTATTAAAGTTAAAGTTGAAAGATTACTTATAACTGTGGACATGGTTCGTGGTCATTAGACCCTCAGTAGTATGTTTCAGAATATTAATAAAATATATCATTCAGTTCTATTGAGTCTATTTCTTGCAAATGTTGTAATATTATAAAGTTATTCATTCTTATTTCAAGTGAGCTTTGTTTGCTCACTCTTGCATATTCATACACTTATTGCAGGTAAGGTTGAGATGGTAAATGAACCTACAACTAGCAAAGGAAAGGGAAAAATGTACAAGTGATGAAGACTTGTAATTTTGATTTATCGTTATGATAATAGACTTTTAATAATGATGTGATGTAATAATTTAATTTCCGCATTTGAATGATTGTAATTAAAGGTTAGATAACCTGGGAGATTTTTATTAAATGTACTCATGTATGGGCAGGTTTTTATTATTCAATTTTATTATGATTGGGTAGTTAGAAATGAATGTTTTGATTAAGTGAACACCAAATCTTGAGGAAATGAAGTATCAGGATTTGGGGGTGTCACAAGTTGGTATCAAAGCTTTAGGTTATGAACCTTAGGTGGGGAAAAGCCTTAGGAAGTAACCTTTGAAAAGATAATGGTGATAAACTCTTATCAAATTTTAAGAAAGAAGTAATAAAACACTTATGTGCTTATGTGTTTATAATTTATGTGCTCGTGAGTGTCGAGTAGGAATGATTAATAATTAAAGCTTAAAATTTTATTGTCAGGATGACTAATGTCGGAGAATCCAGTCAGGATAGGGAGGAGGGACTTCAGATGCCTATAGAAGAGGAGCCTCGCGACATTCAGGTAGTTTGGGAACAACTACTGCCACGGGAGTCAGCCCCCTTGATCACAGTAGTTGAAGATGAGGATGACGACGTGGAGACGGATGAGGTTGACGAGGACGAGGAGGAAGAGACTCCATTAACCTCGATGGCTGATCTTATGTACGATGAAGTCTATGACTGTAAAGTGGAACTTTATGATACAGTTGAGGAGTTGCAGGAGATAATAGCTGAACAACAGACCGCAATGACATAAAAAGACGGCGAGATCCAGGATTGTGAAGAACGACTGACAAATGTCGAGGAGAAACTAGTACAGACTGAAGGAGAGAAAGAACAACTGATCGAAGTGGTCGTTGAACTGAAGAACAAGCTGGGAGAAGAAGCTACTAAGAGGGCAAGAGCTGAAGGTGCCTACGAGGAAGCTTATCAACGAACCAGAATAGCAGTAAGAGACGCGCAGTCAAAGAGGATGAAGATGGAAGAGATGGATAAAGTATTTAACACCACGATTAATCGAGCTCAAGACCGGGTCATGCGATATCCTATTCAGTTCGAGACGCTACCATCATACGTATTAGATCATAGAACAATGTTCCGAGTCATGGAGGAAGAACGTAGTAAGGCTAAGCAGTATCTTAGTAGAACATCGTAGTTGTTGTACGATGAATAAAATGTTAAATAAATTGTAAATCCCAAGTGTTATGCAACCTATGGGATATGATGATGATGTTGTCCTGAAACTTTTGTAGTTCAGGGAAGTAATGTAAATAGCAGTGATGCTATTGTTTTATGTTTTCAAAGAGATTATGAATAGATAAAAGTTTTTACTTTATTCAAAGTGTTATATGTTATGTGGTTATTTCTTTGTAGAGGCAAGTTAAGTAGAAATTACTTAAAAGAATTGAATAATAATCTAATGAATGTATTTTTATCAGAAAATGCCTCCCAGACGTCAACCACCGCGACAGAGAACCACTGAAGGAACCAATAACGACAATGTTGATGGTAACCCCATTCAACAACTAGTGACGCTACTGACAGGAGCGTTGCCGAATCAACCACAAAACCAAGGTACAACGTTTAAGGATTTCAAGGCGGTTGGACCACCTGAGTTCCGTTAGTCCATGAATCCAGTCGAAGCACAGACCTCGATTATGGAGATAGAAAAGGTATTCGATGTCGCTAGGGTAAGGGAAGATCAGAGGACTACTTTCGCAATATTCATGTTGAAAGCAGAAGCTAGTTATTTGTGGCAGGCCAATAAAACTCGTGAAGGGACAAGGGTGATGACCTGGGATAGGTTTAAGGAAATATTCTTCGAGACCTATTTCTTGGAGAGTTCGAAGAGTCATCTAGAAGTGCAATTTCTGGAACTAAAGCAAGAAACGATGACGGTATCTGAGTATGTCGCTAAATTCAACGAGTTGGCAAGGTTTGCGCTATATCAAGTCAGTACGGACGAACGCAAGGCAAAGAGGTTTGAACAGGGACCAAGCCACGGTTTATACAAATGAGGGTTTCCCCTATTTCAGTTAAAGACTTTTGCAGCAGTGATGGAGAAAGCAATACTTGCTGAAGGTGGAGGTGAGGCAGTGACAAAGTTTAATCAGGAACAGAAGAAGAAAAAGAATGAGGTGGAAATTAAGAATGGAAATGGTAGAGTGGAAACGGCAATAACAACAACAACTTGAAGAGGAAGTGGAATGGGAGCATGGGTGCTGGAAACCAGCAGGGTAACCAGAAAAATAAAAAGTTTGAAACATGTGCGACATGCGGGAAATTTCACAAAGGTGCGTGCATAATGGGGAAACGAGTTTGCTTCAATTGTGGCCAGGAGGGTCACATCGCCCCAAATTGCACTCAACCGAAGAAGAATGTGTGCTTCACGTGCGGATCCAAGGATCACTTTGCTCGTGAATACCCTAAGAAAAAGGATGGAATGACAACTAGAAACAATGGAGGTACATGGGCCATTGCAGGACCTGCAACATCAAACAAACGCACAGCCAGAACCTTCAACATGACTGTGCAAGATGATGTGCAATCAAAAGATGTGGTGTCAGGTATTATCCCAATCAATGATATAAATGCTTATGTATTATTTGATTTGGGTGCTACTTGTTCGTTTATATCTGCTGAATTTGCTAAGAGGTTAGGAATTCCTAGTGAAGAACTAAATTTTCCTTTGAACATAGAAATTGCGAATAAGGAAGTAATCCCTGTTAGATTCGTATACAAGAACTGTAGGGTGAACATTAAGGAAAATATCTTTATGGTAGATTTGATTCCGATTAGACTTGGAGAGTTTAATGTTATTTTGGGAATGGATTGGATGTTCAAGTATGGAGCGGTAATTGATTGCCAAAAGAAGTGTGTAAACCTTATGACTCCATCAAAGGTAGTATTCTATGGTAGCAAGTCGCCTAGACAAATGAAATGTCTGACGATTATGCAGGCCAAGAAATTGTTGAGTCAAGGCTATGTGGGCTATTTAGCTTACATAGTCGATACTCAGAAGAAGAATGTAAAACTGAAAGAAATACCAGTGGTGAGAGAATTCGAGGACGTGTTTCCAAAGGATTTGCTAGGAGTTCAGCCTGACAGAGAAATTGAGTTCGTGATCGACTTGCCGCTGGGAACAACACCAATATCGAAGGCCTTGTACCGAATGGCTCCGGTAGAGATGAAGGAACTGATGGTGCAATTGCAAGAGCTACTAGACAAGAAGTATATTCAACCAAGCGTATCGCCTTGGGAAGCGCCGGTATTATTCATGAAAAAGAAGGATGGGTCAATGAGACTTTGCATTGATTATAGGGAATTGAACAAAGTCATTATTAAAAATAGATACCCGTTGCCAAGAATAGATGACTTGTTTGATCAATTGAAGGGTGCTAAATATTTCTCTAAAATAGATTTGAGAAGTGGGTATCACCAATTGAAAGTGAGGAAGGAGGATATACCTAGAACGTTATTCAGAACTCGGTATGGACATTACGAGTTTCTGGTGATGTCTTTTGGTTTAACCAATACCCCTGCTGCATTCATGGATTTGATGAACATGATGTTTTAACCATTCTTAGACAAGTTTGTAGTGGTATTAATCGATGACATTCTGGTGTATTCCAAAACTCAAGAAGAATACGTGGAACACTTACGTTTGACATTGGAAACACTAAGAAAGGAAAAACTATACGCAAAATTCTCTAAGTGGAAATTTTGTCTAGATCGTGTACAATTTCTTGGGCACGTGATTGACAAGGATGGGATTTCAGTGGATCCATCAAAAGTGGAAGTTGTAATCAATTGGGAACAACCAAGAACACCGTCAGAAGTGAGGAGTTTCTTGGGACTGGCCGGTTATTATAGAAGATTCATTCAAGATTTTTCTAAGATAGCCACTCCGCTAACAAATTTGACAAGGAAGACTGTAAAATTTGTTTGGACGGAAAAGTGTGAAGAAAGTTTTCAAGATTTGAAGAAAAAGTCAAGTATGGCACCTGTGTTGACATTACTAGATAATACAAGAAACTTTGTGGTGTATAGTGATGACTCACACAAAGGGTTGGGTTGTGTTCTTATGCAGAACGGCAAAGTTATTGCATATGCATCAAGACAACTGAAGGATTATGAGAAAAGATATTTGACTCATGATTTGGAATTGGCTGCAGTTGTATTTGCTCTTAAGATATGGAGACACTATCTATGGAGAGAAATGTGAAATCTACACAGACCATAAAAGTCTGAAGTATATTTTCACACAGAAGGACCTGAATATGCGACAAAGAAGATGGATGGAATTGATAAAGGACTATGATTGTGAGATCTTTTATCACCCGGACAAAGCGAATGTGGTTGCAGATTCTTTAAGCAGGAAAGGTCGGGAAAAATTAATGCTGATAACAACTCAGGAGGAACTCATTTCAGCAATGACAAAACTGAAATTGGAAATCAAATTTCCAAACGAATCCGACGAACAACTATTCCAGATAGAAGCTGGTCCAACTCTAGTGGACAAAGTAAAGAATGCTCAACTACTAGATGAAGAGTGTGGAAAAATAAAAGATAATCTGGTTGACGGTAGTGATGTAAAATAAAAGATCGATACTGAAGGATTACTACGATTTGAGGGAAGAATTTGGGTTCCAGCACTGCCAGAGCTCAAAGACAAAATTTTGACCGAAGCACACAACACAAGATATTCGATTCATCCATCAAGTACAAAGATGTATCAAGATTTGCGGTGACATTTTTGGTGGCCAAATATGAAAAGAGATGTTGCTGAATGTGTGGCCAAATGCTTGACATGCCAAGGGGTCAAGGCCGAGCATCAAAGACCAAGCGGGTTACTTCAACCGTTGGAAATACCAGAATGGAAGTGGGAACACATCACAATGGATTTTGTGGTGGGTCTTCCAACTACTCAAAGAGGATACGATGCGATTTGGGTGATAGTGGACAGACTGACAAAATCTATACACTTTTTGCCAATAAAGATTAGATTTGATCTCAATCAACTAGCGAAGCTGTACGTTAAAGGGATCGTGTCAAGACATGGAGTTCGAGTGTCAGATAGAGATCCAAGGTTCACATCAAATTTCTGGAAGAGACTACAAGAATGTATGGGAAACACGATTATGAATGAGTATAACATACCATCCGAAAACCGACGGGCAAAGCGAATCAAACAATCCAAACATTGGAAGATATGTCAGAGAGCATGCATCATGGATTTCAAAGGAAATCAAAGAACATTTATCGTTGGTGGAATTTGCCTACAACAACAAAGCACTACATAAGCATCGGCATACCGCCTTATGAGGCATTATCTTTGTAGAAAGTGCGAAACTCCACTATTGGGATGAAGTCGATGAACGCCAAATTGTTAGGACCGTAATCGGTACAACAAACTACTGAGATTGTCAAACTCATCAGAACAAGATTGGTAGCAGCCCTAGATAGACAAAAAAAGTATGTTGATCAACACAGACAAGATCGTGCATTCGACGTATGAACTTTCGTATTTCAAAAAGTTTCTCCTTGGAAGGGGAAAATTTGTTTCGATAAAAAGGGAAAGATAAGCCCGAGGTTTATTGGACCCTTTGAAGTGCTTTGAAGAGTGGGAGAAGTGGCTTATGAGGTAGCTCTACCTCCAGAATTGGAAAACATTCACAGTGTTTTTCACATTTCAGTGTTACGACCATATAAACCTGATTACAAGCACGTGATCGAGTACGAACCGTTGCAGTTTGATAAAGACTTGTCCTATGAAGAGATTCCTATCCAGATAGTTGACAGGAAAGAACAGGTGCTCAGGAATAAAGTTATACCTTCTGTGAAGGTGATATGGAGAAACCACAACGCTAAAGAAGCTACGTGGGAACTCAAGGATAAAATGATGAAAGATTACCCTGAGTTATTTGTTTAATCTGTGTCTTTAATTCTGGGGACAGAATCTTTGTAAGTAGGGAAGAATGTAACGAATGATTTGTTTGAGTTGTTATTCTGAGGACAGAATCCTTGTAAGGAGGGAATGATGTAATATTCCAGAATTTTAAATTGTAGTATTAAATATTTATTGAATTATATAAGTATTTAATGTATATGTTTATTGTTGAATAAATAATTGTTTAATTTGAGTTGATGTGGTTTAGTTAATTATTTATTAAATAAATAATTAAGGAGTTAAGAAAATTAATTGTTATGAGATTATATACTTGTAAAACCCCAACTTTTTGAATAAAGATGAATTTTCTATAAATATTATTTTTGAATATTATGGAGTAAAATTGATATAATGTTATAGTTGAGGGTAATATTTATAAATTTTGCAAAGTATGCAAGTTGTTGTATTATATTCGATTGGTTGAGGAATATTCGTTTTAGCAGGTAATATTTGTACAACGGCGCAATCATTGGTGGACCCCACAACGGAATTATTGTCGGATTGAGAAAACGATAAAAATATTTTTATGAAAATAACGGCGGAAGTTTTACCATTAATACTGTTGAACTACTCGGTAGTAAAAGTACAGTAATACGCGTGGTTGCATAGTAGCACACGGTATTGGTTATTAATGCTTACGTGAGAAGTCATCTCAGTTTTGTTTTATTACTTATATATATATATTAAAGTTATATATATATAGGGTATGTATTTATATATTATATATATGCAATGTTGTCAAGATTGACAAAGTGGGTGGAGGGAAATTGGGTGCTCACGTGTAGGGAACACAATTATTATTATTTTATATATATATTTGTATGATAGTGGATTTGGTGGAGGAAAGCAATATTATTTTATATATATTTAAATGATAGTGGATTTTGGTGGAGGCAAGATGGAATACTATAGGTATTAATGTATACGCAATTGGCAGAGAGGGTACAATTATTATTATTATTATATATAATAGCATGTGTTTATTATATACATATATATATATAATATATTTTTTTTGTTTGTAATGAATTGTTGCATTGAAATCAATCTCCGTATGACGCCCGTGACTCTGCCAAATTATTTCGTCTGAATTCCTACTGTACAGTCCAATAGTATCCTTCAATTCTCCTATAAATAGAAGCTCATTCCTTCATTATTTCTTACGAATTCACTGAAACTCTAGAGAGAGAAAATTATAGAGAGAAAGAAGAAAAGTTTTCTGCTACTTAACTACTCTTATATTCAGTTCTTTTACGGTATGGGGTGTTATTTCTTTTGTATTCATGAAGAGAATTTCTGTTATTCCATTATTTATTATTCTCTGGAATAACCAAAGATATCGCGGACTACCCTATACTTGGTGACATTCTTCTATTATTACATCTTTATGATTATTACATTGGAATATCCCATGTACATGCGTTGTCGCATGGACACAGTTTCCGTCTTTATTATTATTCTGTTGGAATATCATATACATGCATTTCACGCCGACACAGTTCCGCTCTTTGTTATTATTCTGCTGGAATATCACATCATGCGTTTTTGTGGGACCTAGTTCCGTCTGTATTTTTCCGTTGGAACATCCTGTCGGTACGAATTTTGCCTGACCTGGTTCCGTTACTTATTATTATGTTGGAATAACCTGTCTATGAGAAGTACCGCATACATGGTGATTTCTTTTGTTATTCCATTCATTATTATACTCAGTTGGTTAAAGTTTTAACTTCTATACTCCATGAAATTAGTGGAATATCCTTGATATTTGCGCTTCATCCAGTATCTTTTCATGGAAATATTCTTCTAAGCATTCTTGAATTTTACTCTACAAAGCAGTATCATGTTGACAATTTGGATGTTATTGATTCATGGATAAATTAATTCTTGAACTTGTTTTATTGAATTCTTATATCATTGTCATCATCCTCATGTTTATATTATGTTGAAAGTCATATGTGGCCTATGTAGTGCATAGATGGACTTGGTATGATTATGACCAAGGATTATTCGGTGTAATCATGACCGTAATGTTACAAATGATGTGGTAAAAGTCCTCATTGGCCTGTAGTGCATTAATGGACAGTTGTTGGCATGATCATGACCATTGATGAATACACAAATATTCTTGGCCCATAGTACATGGATAATTGTGGTTGTGATACTAAAGAATATCCTTGGCCGTAGTGCAGGGGTGATTCAATGATGTGGAATATTTATTAACCTGAGTCTCAGCGATAACAGTGATGAAAAACCTTTTAAATCATAAAAGATAGTAGATTTTATTTTCTACTTAACTCTTTTAATGGATTGCTTGTTCCGCTGCAGTTAAACTTGATGTTTGTTATATTGTATCAGTTTAACACTGTTTAAGGCTAATGATAATTTATTTTGCATTATCTTAGTCATAATATTTCTTACTGGGCTAGTTGAGCTCAACCTTTCTTTCACTGTTCTCTTCAGGAAATGAGAATATAGCTGGGACGAGTCGGGGAACGGAGTGATGGACCAGATGATAGTATTAGTAGTTCTCACTATTCTGTGAAATAGTGTGTTAACAATTGTAATGAGGACTCCTTTTGAGTTTGTATAATCTCTAGTAGACAATAATTGTATTCAAACTCACAGTTATGTTTTGTCGTATTGTACACGACAGTTGTATTAGTAAATTGTATTTGAATTCTGTACCATGTATCTGGCGACCCAAGATGGGTGATGTATACCTAATTTTGGGGGCGTCATAGTTGGTATCAAAGCTTAGGGATATGATCCCTGGCTAAGATGTGAGAATAGACCTAGGAGGGGAGAGCCGAGGAATTCCTTCGCTAGTATGACCTGCCTAAGTTTTTTTTGTATTTACTTGGTTGGTCAGAATATAGGGATAATATGTTACATGTTAATTAACCTTTTGTTTTGTGGCAGTATCTGAAAATGACATCCGAGAATATTGAGAATAACAATGGAGCATAGGTGACCGTTGATTCACCACATATCAATAATCAGAACAATGTGCATCAGGAAGGCGACAATCCTCATGCAAACAACAACACTGACCAAATGATGAATGATGGATTGTTCAGAGGCTTTATGCAATTCATGCAACAAAGAAGGCGAGAGCGGATCTGTCCAAAATGTAGGTGGAAACACTTTGAAACTCTCGGCGGTCACTAGCTAAACATTCAAGGAGCTGGGACCACCGGAAGTTTAAGGAGAGCCAAAACTACTTATGGCGGAAGCATGGATAAAGCGAGATCACTAAGATATTTGATGTCTTGGGATGCTCAGAGAGTAAAAGGTTCCCTTCTTGCGCCTTTATGTTGCGTGGAGAGCGGATTCTTGGTGGGAATCGGTAAAAGCGATACTCGACTGCCGTCTTGAAGATGTCTTGGGAGAAGTTCCAAGAGTACATTCAACGACAAATACTTTCCGAAAGTATTCGTCACATGAAGGAGGTGGAGTTTATCAAATTGGAGCAAAATAATATGGCCGTATCGCAATACAAGGCAAAATTTGCGAGTTATCCCTGGTTTAAATCCCACTTGGTGGATAATGAAGAGAGAATGGTGCTAATGTTTTAAGAGGTTTGAAGCGGGAGATACGTCAACATCTTATTTCTCATAAACCGTGTTTGTATTCGAGATGTTGTAAATAGGGCTCAATTGGTGGAGCGCGATAACGAGTCAACGCAACCAAAAGAGAAGCGGTAAACAAAAATGATAATACCGGTGAGGCGATCATCAAGTGGTGACAACAAGCGTGGATGGAATCAACATGCGAAATGGTAACCACTTGGTGGTAATCGGGGTCAAAATAATAAGAATGGACATTTCAAGACGAGGAGATTCAACAATGATGGAAAGGCGTCGACCAAAGACCTGCGTTGTTAAGGAAGGAGAAAGACCACCTATCATATGCTTCAAATGCGGAGGGAGGGACACATCGGTCAAAATTGCGATCTTAGTCAAAGCATGTTATAATTATGGAAGAGAAGGTCACTTGCCCCCAATTTTGTCGTTCACCAGAAGACAAATTCAATTTAGGATGGAGGCACCAAAGGCCATCCCGAGAAAAGTTAAAGCCCGGTAGTGCAAGGGAGGCGTTTGTTGTGACCTCCCGAGGAAAGCGAGGAACCCGAATGAGGTCATCACGGGTAAGCTTATCATAAACTCTAACGAAGTCTATACTTTATTTGATCTGGGATTCTACCCATTCTTTTATTTCTCCTACTTGCGCTCATCGATTAAATTTGACTCCGGAGAAATTAGACTTTGACTTATCTGTGGAAACTCCGTTGGGAGAAACCTTCATTACATCCATTGTTTATAAGTCTTGTTTGGTTCAAATCTGTACCCTCACATTACCAGTCGATCTTATTTCATTGAAAATACTTGCATTTGACGTGATTCTAGGGATTGATTGGTTAACTACTCATCATGCAAAAATTGATTATTTTCGTAAGGTTGTTATCTTTCATATTCCTAATCAACCTATTATGCGAATTCAAGCGACCAAACCATTAAAATCAATCATGGTCATCTCAAGCCATAAAGCTATTCGTTTATTGAAAAACGGATGTCGAGTTTTCTTAGCTCATGTCACAGATCTAAACAAAAATACATCAGCTTTGAATGATATTTCTGTTGTTAATAAATTTCCTTACGTATTCCCCAAAGAATTTCCTGGCCTACCCCTAGAGCGTGAAATTGAATTTTGTATCTACCTTGAACCCGGTACAAAACCTATTTCCAAAGCCCCATATCGAATGGCTCCTATTTAACTTCAGGAGTTAAAGACCCAACTGCAGGAATTGTTAGACATTGACTTTATTCGTCCTAGTACTTCTCCTTGGGGTGCTCCTATTCTATTTGTGAAGAAGAAAGATGGGAGTATGCAACTTTGTATTGATTATCGGGAGTTGAATCATGTCACCATCAAAAATAGGTATCCATTTCCACGTATTGATGACCTGTTTGACCAGTTGCAAGGAGCCAAATTCTTTTCAAAGATTGATCTTTGTTCCGGATATCACCAATTGAAGATTAGAACCGATGACATTCCAAAGATGACTTTTCGAACTTCTATGCGGGCATTATGAATTGCTAGTCATGTCCTTTGGATTGACTAATGCTCCTCTTTGCCTTCATGGATATGATGAACCGAGTATTCAAGGAATATTTGGATCACTTTGTGGTCGTCTTTATTGATGACATCCTTATTTATTCCAAAAGCCGTGAAGATCATGAGCAACACTTGAGGCTGACACTCCAAAAGCTTCGTGAATATAAGCTTTATGCCAAGTTGAAGAAATGCGATTTCTGGCTTGAGGAAGTAACATTCCTTGGGCACGTGGTATCAAGTCATGGAATATCTGTTGACCCAACAAAGATTGAAGCTATTCAAAGCTAGGAGCAACCTAAATTTAGTGACCGAAGTACGTAGCTTTTTCGGTTTAGCTGGTTATTATCGGAGATTCATGGAAGGATTTTCTCGAATCGCTACTCCATTGACTCAGCTGACTCGGAAAGATACAAATTTCGGTTGGAGTGAAGAATGTTAGAAGAGTTTTCAAGAACTCAAGAGGAGACTCATTTCAGCACATGTTCTGACAATACCATCTGGCTCGGAGGGATTTGTCATCTGATGATGCTTCGAGCAAAGGGGTTGGGATGTGTTCTCATGCAACATGGAAAAGTCATAGCCTATGCCTCAAGACAACTCAAAGAATATGAGAGGAATTATCCTACTTATGATCTAGAGTTGGCAGCTGTTGTCTTTGCAATTAAAATTTGGAGGCATTACTTGTATGGGGAGAAGGTGGAGATCTTTACTGATAGTAAAACCTCAAATATTTCTTCACTCAAAAGGAACTCAACATGCGACAACGACGTTGGCTTGAACTGTTGAAAGATTATGATCATACCATCCAATACCATCCTAGAAAAGCGAACGTGGTAGATGACGCATTGAGTAGAAGATCATATGCAAGTACAAGTGTGATATTGTCAACGCAAAGGCCCATTTTGTGTGACTTGCAAAGGATGGAGATAGAGTTAAAGACTCCAGGGACCCTTGTGATAATAGCGAATATACGAGTAGAACCGACTTTAATCGATAAAGTTAAAGCTGCTCAAGTTCTGGGACACCGAGGTGATCGTATGAGGAAGAAAGTGCAAGAAGGTGCGATCTTAAAGCAAGAATCGATGAAGAAGGAATACTTCGAGTCAACTCCGGACTTTGTGTTCCTAACGACCACGATTTAAAGTATAAAATCATGATGGGCGCGCTGACACACAGCTTACAATCCATCTCAGGGAGTACCAAAATGTATCATGATCTTGACATACATTTTGGTGGGGCAATATGAAGAGAGAAATAGCGCTGTTTATCTCAAGGTGTCTAGCGTGTCAACGAGTCAAGGCGGTGCATCAAGTACCAAAAGGTCCATTGCAACAACTTGAAATTCCAAAATGGAAGTGGGAGCACATTACCATGGATTTCGTTACTGGTCTTCCCAAGGTTTCTCAAGGCATAGATGCAATTTGGGTCATTGTTGATAGATTGACCAAGTCTGCTCACTTCTTACCAATACGAGAAACTTATACACTTGAACGTCTTTCTCGTATGTACATAAACGAGATTGTAAGATCGCATGGTATGCGGTATCCATAGTTTCGATCGAGACCCAAGATTCACTTCACGATTTTGGGTTAGTTTGCGTAAATGCTATGGGCGCAGATTATGATTTAGCTCGGCATATCATCCTCGAGACGGACGGACGATCGGAGAGGACTATTCAAACTCTTGAAGATCTATTAAGACTCTGTGTTCTTGATTTCAAAGGAAGTTGGGACAAGTTCTTACCATTGGTGGAGTTTTCCTACAACAACAGTTATCAAGCCAAGTATTGGCATGGCTCCATTTAAAGCGTTGTATGGAAGAAAATGTCGTTCTCCAGTATGCTGGGATGAGGTGGGTGAAGCAACGTTGTTGGGGCCCGAGTTGAAATACGTATGACTACGGAAAATATTCAAACGATCCCGTGAACGTATAAAAACCTCACAAGATCGACAAAAGAGTTATCTTGATCTTCATGAGAAAGGCGTGGAATTCGATATAGGAGATCATGTGTTGTTACGTGTTGCTCCATGGAAAGGAGTTACAAGATTTGGAAAGAGAGAAAGCTCAATCCTCGATTCATCGGCCCATTTTAATCCTTGATCGAGTAGGAACTATGGCCTATAGAGTCGCTTTCTGGCAAGTATGTCTCGTGTTCATAACGCTTTTCACATATCCATGTTACATAAATATGTGGAAGACCCGAACCACATTATTGAGTTAGAACCCGACGAAATAGCGGAAGATTTGACGTATGAAGAGGTTCCTGTTCAAATCTTGGATAAGAAGGAACATATTCTATGCTCCAAGGTTATACCTCAAGCCAGAGTTTTGTGGAGAAACCACGATGTTGAGGAAATGAATTGGGAGTTAGAATCTGAAATAAAATCAAGGTATCCTTACCTCTTCGATATACCAGGTACGTACCCTAATTTCGAGGGCAAAATTTCATAAGAAGGGGAGATTGTAAAACCCCAACTTTTTGAATAAAGTTGAATTTTCTATAAATATTATTTTTGAATATTATGGAGTAAAATTGATATAATGTTATAGTTGTGGGTAATATTTATAAATTTTGCAAAGTATGCAAGTTGTTGTATTATATTCGATTGGTCGGGGAATATTCGTTTTAGCAGGGAATATTCGTACAACGGTGTAATCATTGGTGGACCCCACAACAAAATTATTGTCGGATTGAGAAAATGACAAAAATATTTTTATGAAAATAACGGCGGAAGTTTTACCATTAATACTGTTGAACTACTCGGTAGTAAAAGTACAGTAATACGCGTGGTTGCATAGTAACACACGGTATTGGTTATTAATGCTTATGTGAGAAGTCATCTCAGTTTTGTTTTATTACTTATATATATATATATATATATATTAAAGTTATATATATATATATATATATATATATATATATATACATATACGGTATGTATTTATATATTATATATATATATATATATATGCAATATTGTCAAGATTGACAAAGTGGGTGGAGGGAAATTGGGTGTTCACGTGGAGGGAACACAATTATTATTATTTTATATATATATTTGTATGATAGTGGATTTGGTGGAGGAAAGAAATATTATTTTATATATATTTAAATGATAGTGGATTTTGGTGGAGGCAAGATGGAGTACTATAGGTATTAATGTATATGCAATTATTATTAGAGATTATTATTATTATTATTATTATTATATATATTATAGCATGTGTTTATTATATATATATATATATATAGTATATTTTTTTGTTTGTAATGAATTATTGCATTGAAATCAATCTCCCGTATGTATGGCGCCTTTAGTGACTCTTCTGCCAAATTATTTAAATCGAATTCTCTTGTAGTCCAATAGTATCCTTTAATTCTCCTATAAATAGAAGCGCATTCCTTCATTATTTCTTACGAATTCACTGAAACTCTAGAGAGAGAAAATTATAGAGAGAAAGAAGAAAAGTTTTCTACTACTTAACTACTCTTATATTCAGTTCTTTTACGGTAAGGGGTGTTATTTCTTTTGTATTCATGAAGAGAATTTTTGTTATTCCATTATTTATTATTCTGCTGGAATAACCAGTATACGTGGACTACCCTATACTTGGTGACATTCTTCTATTATTCTGTCTTTATGATTATTCTGTTGGAATATCCAGTCTGTGCATTTTACACCAGACTTGGTTTCGTTTTTGTTATTATTACATTTGGAATATCCTCACGTATGCATATGCGTTTCTACGCCGACACTGGTTAAAATCTTGTTATTATTTTGTTGGAATATCATGTACAGCGTTTTCTGTAACCGGTTCCGTCTGTATTATTTTGTTGGAACATCCTGTCGGTGTGAATTTCGTCTGACCTGGTTCCGTTACTTATTATTTTGTTGGAATAACCTATCTATCTGCAATCGCATGCATGCATGGTGATTTCTTTTGTTATTCCATTCGTTATTATACTCAGTTGGTTAAAGTTTTGACTTCTATACTCCATAAAATTAGTGGAATATCCTTGATATTTGCGCTTCATCCAGTATCTTTTCATGGAAATATTCTTCTGAGCATTCTTCAATTTTACTCTACAAAGCAGTATCATGTTGACAATTTGGATGTTATTGATTCATGGATAAATTAATTCTTGAACTTGTTTTATTGAATTCTTATATCATTGTCATCATCCTCATTTTTATATTATGTTGAAAGTCATCTGTGGCCTGTAGTGCATAGATGGACTTGGTATGATTATGACCAGGGATTATTCAGTGTAATCATGACCGTAATGTTACAAATGATGTGGTAAAAGTCCTCATTGGCCCGTAGTACATTGATGGACAGTTGTTGGCATAATCATGACCATTAATTAATACACAAATATTCTTGGCCCGTAGTGCATGGATAATTGTGGTCGTGATACTAAAGACTAGCATTGGTCGTAGTGCAAGGGTGATTCAATGATGTGGAATATTTATTAAGCTGAGTCTCAGCGATAACAGTGATGAAAAACCTTTTAAATCATAAAAGTAGTAGATTTTATTTTCTACTTGACTCTTTTAATGGATTGCTTGTTCCGCTGCAGTTAAACTTGATGTTTGTTATATTGTATCAGTTTAACACTGTTTAAGGCTAATGATAATTTATTCTGCATTATCTTAGTCATAATATTTATTACTGGGCTAGTTGAGCTCACCCTTTCTTTAACTGTTCTCTTCAGGAAATGAGAATATAGCTGGGACGAGTCGGGGAACGAAGTGATGGACGAGATGATAGTATTAGTAGTCCTCACTATTCGGTGAAATAGTGTGTTAACAATTGTAATGAGGACTCCTTTTGAGTTTGTATAATCTCTAGTAGACAATAATTGTATTCAAACTCACAGTTATGTTTTGTCGTATTGTACATGACAGTTATATTAGTAAATTGTATTTGAATTCTGTACCATGTATCTAGCGACCCAAGATGGGTGATGTATACCTAATTTTGGGGGCGTCACAATACTAATTTAATTTAATAATTAAGTTATGATGATTAAATGAATTATAATATTTTAATCTAAATTTGTAATTAAAATAAGGTGTTAAATAAAATTATAATTATAAAGGAAATTATAATTATGTGGTAGTGATTTATGTGTTAAAGTAATTTAATAGATTAGTATTTGAATTGATTAAATTGATTATTTAATTTAATAGAAGTGTGACAAAGAACCCTGCTATAAAGGAGTTATTAAAATAAATTAAAGGAGTTTAATTTAGTTTTGGCCAAACAAGCCTTAATGCATATTAAGTCTTTAATATAATAGTATTTTTATCAATCAAGGTATAAGGATTAATCCATTTATTTTAACTAGGTTTACCAAACAAGGTATAAGGATTAATCCATTTATTTTAATTAGGTTTACCAAACAAGGTGTAAGGGTTAATGTGTTATTTTTAATTAGCCTAGCCAAACAAGCTTTATGGCTTTTGATTTTCAAAATTTAGATAACTGATATCAGTTATATCTAGAGTTATATTATATAATTAATATATATTATTACTATATACGTTATATTTTACAACGTAAGATAGAGTTAGGAGAAGAAAAACTCAGAAGAAGAAAAAGGAAGAGAAGAAGAAAAATTGAGAGAGAATTGAGAGAATCCTAGCAGGTTTTGATAAAGGAATTGGAGAAAAGAGGTATTGTTGATCAAAGGAAGGAAAAATCTTCATCATCTACCATACAAGGTATCATCCAAACCTTTTCCTTAAAAAAATTTTGTTGTCTTCTTCTTCTTCCAAAAAGCTCTCTGTAAAAATATTTGTAGAAGATGAATTGTTGATATAGCTTTATATGATAGTCGTTGTTATAAGAATTATTTTCATAAGGTTTATATATGAGTATAGATAAATTATTTCATGTGTGTATGTATTTTGTGAAAGAAAATATATTACAGTGAGTTCATATGAATATACATATATGAATATGGCTTGGCTTAATGTAAAATTGGGGTTTAATTAGTTGTTTAAATTATAAATTGACTATTGAAATAGGGAGAGGATGTATAAATATAAACATGATGTTTTGAATTAACTGTTTTGATTGAAAAACAATGTTATAGTGATGATTTTCATTAAAAACGTCAAAAATGGAGTTTTTGTCAAAAACATTGAAATTGGATGTTATAAAGTTGATGTTTATGTTATTTTATGGGTAGAATCATGTTTGAAGTCTTTACAATATGTTTACATGAAGTCTCTATATGAATTGCATGTTAATTAGTTTGTTAGATTGGAGGTTGTAGGCCAATTTAGCTTTTGTTCATGCTGTTGTCGAGGCTGGGCGCCGAATTCTGGAGTTTGGCACTGTAGCGCGGCCCAACAGTCTTATTCTCTCGCTTGCAATTGTCTTATCATCCATGCAATAGCCAATCGCTAGCTCGAGTCTCATGTAATACAACTTCAAATACCAACCCACAAGTAAATCGTATGTAGCCATAGCAATGAAAGTTAGCGAGAATGGTCTGATAGTTTTATTTAATTATGTAAAGTCTAAAAATAAATGTTATGTGGACTGTTAAATTATAATTTCAGTAGTACTAAACTAAGAATGAGCATGTTATCAAGGGTTAACTAGTATTAGTGTTAACGTAATTCGATTATGTGATTTGATAATTAAACCTACATGATGTGTATATTTGTTTATATATACAAAATGTTGGTAGTAACTAATTATGTCATGATGACATATATATATATATAGGGTATTGAGATTCAAGTTGTAAGGTTTAACTTGTGTTCAAGGCAAGTTCTCTAACCCTAAAACTTCGTTGTGCAAGTTTAACTTCGTTGAGTGCGTTATTGTTTTCAAATTCAATTACAATTTTTCAAGTTGCTACCTCTAAACTTTCGTAGAGCTAGATTGTCTATTATTGAGTTGATTAACACTTGGCACGGCGTTTCGGCGTTTATTCGTCACACGCTCGATTTGCCTCTCTTGTGTATGCTTACTATGCTTCTATAACTTATCTAATACATCATTTATTAATTTTAAACATCATTATATTTATTAACATTCATGTTTTATAACTTAGAATAACATCTTTTATCGTTAGAAGCACTACACATGCATATGTGCATGCCCGACGCCCTCCGATTGCCCCCTAAAACACAACAGTCCTAAAGAGGATCATTTTGACTACTGTTACCGACCTCAAATTGAAAATCTTAAAGAACTAAAATTGTAGGTCTATTCGTCCTCGTTCCGGATCATCTTGAATAACCTCAATCGGAGTTCGTATGGGAAAGTTATGGCCATTTTACTACAGGAGGTCAAAACTGTCTGACCTGCATTTCTCTTCCTGTCGCCAAGATGAGAACTAAGTCATACAATGGCGTATTTGAACGCGACATTGGTATCAAGCACGAATTTCAGCGTTGGGGCGCCAAAAACTAACAGAACCGAGCATGAAGACCATTTTCGGTCTATTTAAGAAATTCTAGCAACTAATTACATACATATAACTGATGTAATTTACACATAACCTCACCAAGCATACATATATAACTTAAAACTACTGAACAACAAATTTAGAAAGACTAAATCCGTAAAAACAATGTTTTAAAATTAAAACTCCATGTTTAACAGTTGATAAACACAGTGAATACTGTAAATCCTACTAACCACCAATCTGATTACTTTTAAACTACAATTCTCTATAGTTCATATCCAATTAACATACCTGAATTTCAATTTCACAACTAGCATACAATTGTATCTATAACCTTTGATTTTGTACAACTCAAATTCATACACGTTTTCACTGTAAACCAATTTTTCTTTCTCTTTGAACGTATTTTAGCATACAACACACACACACACACACACACACACACACACACACATATATATATATATATATGTTAGTTATAATATTTATAATTATAATTACATATAATATCATAACCAATTCTAAAACATGGTTTACAAACACTTTTGTAAAAACCTTATACACATGAATGGATTTCAAGAACACGAGACTAAGTAATTATACTATAAAACATATCTCATTAAGAGTATAAAACATACCTTTAATTTGTTCGCATAACACTTGTTAATCAAATAGCTTCGACGAACTCGTAACTTGTTTTGGGAATCACGTTCTTTTCACTCTCAAACTCTCTCTCGAACTTTTCTCGCATAAACTTATTTTCCTTAGGCTTAAGCCAAAAACAATATACGTAAACTAAAAAAATCAAACGCACTTTTCAAACGCTTAAAACCCAAACGTAACTGCCATATACTAATGACCCTATTAAACTTTCGCTTTACCAAATATATTATATATTATTTATATTTTATTTAATTTAATTTATATTACTAATAAATCAAATTTAAAAATCCAAAAGCTATAGGGCTTTGTTTGGCAAAATTATTTAAAATTAAAGACTTAATATATTTAAGCCTTGTTTGGCAAAAATAAATTAAAACTACTTTAATTTATTTTAATAACCACTTATAATATAGCTATTTGTCACACTTCTAATTAATTAAGTTTTCATACTTAATTTAATTAATTCTAATAACAATTCATTGCATAATATAATAATTTATTTAATCATTATAAACTCTCTAACTTAATTATTAAATTAAATTAGATTACTATTTCAAACAAATTACTTTCCTTAACTCATTAATTATTTATTAAACAAATAAATAATCAAATCACATCAAATCAAATCAATTAAACAAATACTTATTCAACGATAAACGCATCCATTAAATATTTATATAATTCAATAAATATTTAAATATTTAATTAAAATCGGATTATTACATCATTCCTCCTTACAAGGATTCTGCCCCTCGTAATCACAACTCAAACCACTCATTCGTTATAATCTTCCCTACTTTATAAAGATTCTCGTCCCTCGAATCGAAGACACAAATTAAACAAATAACTCGAGTAATCTTTCATCATTTTATCTAAATATAGGTTTTATATTTCCTACTACATTCATTACTTTAACAAATTCTAGGTTTCATTTCATAACTTTCACTTGAACTCAATTATATTCTGAGTATTATGTATCTTTTAACCCATTCATTTCCTTTTCTAATGATCGTTATCATCAACACCCAGGATATTACATTCACCCTTTCTTCTAAAAATTTCGTCCTTGAAATTTTAGCAATTATTATTCAATCTATCAATATAGATTTTACGTTAATATTATATTCATTCCTTGGGTTTTATAATCACTTCTTTCCACAAATATTTTTCTACAATTATTAACTTTTCTATTAAAAGTTTCACCTTATTCTTTAATAACTCATCTCCTTCTCACTTCAAAATCTCTTTTCTCACTTATTCAACATATTCATCATTCAGTGTTGTATTCTACGACTCACTTCTTTCTAAGGAATACTTTCCTTTTTCACTTCCATCTTGTAGAATAACAAGAATCTTCCACAATTGTTCAATAATTGGGAAGTATTATGAATAACTCAGGAATTTAAAAGATTCCAAATCATGCTGAGGGTCACAAGACCTTGAACTCTATTCTCTAGGTTTAATAGTGCTTCACCCCCCGGTTCTTCACACTTTAAACCCTCTTTGGCAGAATGTTTATCAATCACAAAGACCTAAAACACCCTCCACTGCATAACTTAGGTGGCTGACCTATTGTACCACTACGTTGGGCATAACGTAGTGTTTTGTAACGACTATATATCGTTACGCCAAGATTTAGGGTGTTAAGCCCTTCGTACTATGTATTGTGCACAAACATTTCAAATGAAAGTATAAACTAAGCGCAACCTCAAATAAAAGAGTTGTTCATCTTAGAATTTAGAGTGCAAGCATTCAACTGAGGTTTTAATGACCACGAACGATGTCCACAGTTATAAGTAATCTTTCAACTTTAACTTTAATAGTCATACGACTATAAGGACTCCAAGGTGCTTAGGGGATCAATCCTTCGTACATGTATTGTGCTCAAACATTTCAGTGCAAAGTATAAACTAAGCGCAACCCCTAAATAATAGGGTTGTTCATCTCAGCTTTTCAACATCTGAATCTGCACCAAAACAATTTGGTTTAGCATAACTTCTCAAGAAACTCTTTAATTTCATGAACATCTTTCAATATTTGTCTAGCTGAATCAAATAGCATAGACCTCTACAACAATTCTGACATCAACCAAAATATACAAATACTGTAAGACCCCAACTTTTTGAATAAAGATTAAATTTTCTCGAAATATATTTTTAAATATTATAGTGTGAATTTGATATAATGTTATAGTTGTGGGTAATATTTACAAATTTTGCAAAGTACACAAGTTGTTATATAATATTCAATTTGTCTGGGAATATTCGTTTTAGCAGAGAATATTCGTACAACGGCACAATCATTGGTGAACCCCCACAATGTAATTATTATCTCTGATCGAGAAAAACGACAAAAATACTTTTATGAAAATAACGGCGGAAGTTTTATCTTTAATCGCTGAAACACCCGGTGTTAAAAGTACAAGAATACGCGTGGGTGCATAGTAAACACCAGATTGATTATTGATGCTTACGTGAGAAGTCACTCACTTATACTAAATTATTGCTACAGTAATTGCTGCATCATATCTCTCATATTATTGATTCAATTATTGTCACAGTATCATTTGCATAATATTTTATATTATTAAATCAATAATTGAGATGACAAAGTTATTCATATTATTATTTGCAATATTGACAATGTCTAGAAGTTCTGTCAAGGAGAGGTTTGGTCACCTAATTGCGCGCCAATAAGGAGAAATCCTTATCGGAAAGCCCCATCTTTCCTAGGAACGACCTGGTTGTTAAATATTGTGAGTTATAATATTAATGATGAATAAGTTGTGTTGATTAAAAATGAATTTTGATAGTTCCATTGTGTTGGGATTATTAGTGTTAGTGGAAATCGACATTTATTTCGATGATAATCGATGTATGGGGGTTATATTGATAAATCGGGTAATTTATCGGATAAATGAGCAATTAATTGCTACTAATTCACATGTTTATATAAATATTTGTTCACATGTGTGTACTATTAAATCACATTATTTACTATTAGGGGAGGTAGTGCAAGTTTGATAATACTTGCAGGACTAAATTAAAAAAGAAAGAAAAGTTGGAGGTATTGTACTGTAATTTTTCGAGCCCCAAAATGTGCAATTATCGAAACTATATTTTCCTATAAATAGAAGCTCATTCTTCCTTCATTTCTCACCAATTCACAAAAGCTTTAGAGCGATTATTATAGAGAGAAATTATAGAGAGAAAGAAGTAGAGAAGTCTGCTACCTCACTATTACAGTATCCAGTTTTTCTAAGGTAGGGAGTATTATTTCTTGCATATCCATGAAGAGAACTTCTGTTATTCCATTCTTTATTATTCTGTTGGAATAACCTATATACGCGGGCTACCCTATAATTTGTGAAATTATTCAGTTATTCCATTATTTATCATTCTATTGGAACATCATGTCTGTGCATTTACGCCGGACCTGGTTCCATTATTTATCATTCTGTTGGAACATCCTGTCTGTGCTTTACGCATAACCTGGTTCTATTATTTATTATTCTATTTGAATATCCTATCTGTGCATTTTACGCCGGACCTGATTCCGTCTTTATTATTCTGTTGGAACATCCTGTCTGTGCGAATTTTGCCTGACTTGGTTCTGTTATTTAGTATTCTGTTGGAATAACCTGTCTATACGAAGTACCACATGCATGGTGATTTCTTTTGTTATTCCATTCTTTATTATACTCAGTTGGTTAAAGTTTTGACTTCTATACTCCATCAAATTAGTTGAATATCCTTGATATTTGCGCTTCATCCAGTATCTTTTCAATATAAATATTCTTCTGAGCATTCTTGAATTTTACTCTACAAAGCAGTATCATGTTGACAATTTGGACATTATTAGTTCCTGGATAAAATAATTCTTGAACTTGTTTTATTGAATTCTTATATCAGTGTCATCATCCTCATGTTTATATTTTTGAAAGTCATTTGTGGCAGAGTGCATAGATGGACTTGGTATGATTATGACCAGTGATTATTCAAAGGTAATCATGACCGTAATGTTACAAATGATGTGGTAAAAGTCCTCATTGGCCCGTAGTGCATTGATGGACAGCTTGTTGGCATGATCATGACCATTAATGAATACACAAATATTCTTGGCTCGTGAGTGCATGGATAATTGTGGTCGGATACTAAAGAATATCCTTGGTCAGAAGTGCGGGGGTGATTCGATGATGTGGATTATTTATTAAAATCGAGTCCCAAATGATAAAAGTGATGAAAAACCTTTAAATCATAAAAGATAGTAGATTTTATTCTCTACTTGACTCTTTTAATGGATTGCTTGTTCCAATCGTAGTTAAACTTGATGGTTGCTATATTATATCAGTTTAACGCTGTTGAAGGCTAACGATAATATATTCTGCATTATCTTAGTCATAATATTTTCTCTTGGACTAGTTGAGCTCACCCTTTTACTTTCATTGTTCTCTTGTGAAATGAGAACGTAGCGAGGACTAGTCGGGGAACGGAAAGGTGACGTCTATGATGATAGCATTAGTAGTCCTCACTATTCAAAGGAATTAGTGGGAAAATAAATGTAATAATATTGAATTTGAGTTTATATATTGTGCAGACGACAATATTTGTATTAAAACTCACAACTTATGTTTTTTCGTACTTTGCAATACGTTTGTATAATTAAGTTGTATTTGTATTCAGACCATGTATTTGGCGACTTTAATAGGTGATGTATACCTATTTTGGGGCGCCACGCTTGGTATCAAAGCTTAAGGATATGATCCTGCCAAGATGTGAGACTAGAACTAGGAGGGAGAGACGGGAATTCCTTCATTAGTATGACCTACCAAAATTTTTTGGTATTTAATTGGTTGGTCGATATAGAGATAATATGTTGCATGTCAATTAACCCTTGTTTTGTGGCGATTTTTGAAAATGGCCTCCGAGAATATTGAGAATAGCAATGGAGCACAAGAGACCGTTGAGTCTCCACAGATCAATAATCAGAATAATGTGCATCAGGAAGGCGACAATCCTCATGCAAACAACAACACTGATCAAATAATGAACGATGGAATGTTTAGAGGCTTTATGCAATTCATGCAACATCAGGCGAGAGTGACTCCTGTTCAAAATGCACGTGGAAACAGTGGAAACTCTCGAACGGTCACCGCTAAACAGTTCAAGGAGCTAGGACCACCCGAGTTTATTGGAGAGCCAAAACCACTTAAGGCGGAAGCGTGGATAAAGCAAATCACCAAGATATTTGATGTCTTGGGATGCTCCGAGGAGGAAAAGGTTACCTTCGCCACCTTCATGTTACAGTGCGTGAGGCGATTACTAGTGGAATCAGAAAACGCATTTCAACCGATGCACTCAAGATGTCTTGGGAGAAGTTCCAAGAGCTATTCAACGACAAGTACTTTCCCGAAAGTATTCGTCACATGAAAGAGGTGGAGTTTATCAAGTTGGAGCAAAACAATATGACCGTGTCGTAAGATGAGGCTAAATTTGCGGAGTTATCCCGGTTTACATCCCATTTGGTCGATAATGAGGAGCGAATGACATGAATGTTTTTAAGAGGTTTGAAACCGGAGATACGTCAATATCTTATTTCTCATAAACTTTGTTTGTACTCAGATATTGTAAATAGGGCTCAGTTATTAGAGCGCGGTAATGTGTCAACACAACTAAGAGAAAGCAGCCGACAACATGAAAATACCAGTGGTATCAGTCATCGAAATGGTGACAACAAACGTGGAGGGAATCAACATGCCAGAAATGGTAACCACTTTGGTGGTAATCATGGCCAAGATAGTAAATATGTACATTTCAAGAAAAGGAGATTCAACAATGATGGAAAGACGTCAGCACCAGCAACCATGGTTAAGGAAGGAGAATGACCACCTATCATATGCTTCAAATGCGGAGGGGAGGGACATATCACCAAACCGCGCGATGCCATCCAAAAACGTGTTATAATTATGGAAGAGAAGGTCACCTAGCCCGATTTTGTCGCTCACCAAGACAAGTTCAATTAGGGTGGAGGCACCAAAGGTCGTCCCGTAAAAGTCAAAGTCGGTGGTGTGCAAGGGAGAGCATTTGTTGTGACATCCCGTAAAGCAAGGAACCCAACGAGGTCATCACGGGTAAGCTTATCATAAACTCTAGCGAAGTCTATACCTTATTTGATACCGGTTCTACCCATTCTTTTATTTCTCCTACTTGAGCTCCAACGATTAAATTTGACTCGAGAAATTAGACTTTGACTTATCTCATTAAAACTCCGCTGGGAGAAACCTTCATTACATCAATCGTATAAGTCTTGTTTGGTTCAAATTGGTACCTTCACATTACCTGTCGATCTTATTTCATTGAAAATACTTGCATTTGACGTGATTCTAGGGATTGATTGGTTAACTACTCATCATGCAAAAATTAATTGTTTTTGTAAGGTTGTTAGCTTTCATATTCCTAACCAACCTATTATACGAATTCAAACAACTAAACCATTAAAATCAATCAATGTCATTTCAAGCCATAAAGCTATTCGCTTATTGAAAACGGATGTCGCTTTCTTAGCTCAGTCACCGATCTAAACAAAAACGCGCCGCCAATGATATTTCTATTGTTAATAAATTTCCGACGATTCCCAAGAACTTCCCCTGCCTACCCTCAAAAGCGTGAATTGAATTTTGTATCGACCTTGAACCCGGTACAAAACCCATTTCCAAAGCCCCATATCGAATAGCTACTATTGAACTTCAGGAGTTAAAGACCCAGTTACAGGAATTATTAGACATTGGTTTCATTTGTCTTAGTACGTCTCCTTGGGGTGCTCATGTTCTATTCGTGAAGAAGAAAGATGGGAGTATGCGACTTTGTATTGATTATCGGGAGTTGAATCATGTCACCATCAAAAATAGGTACCCATTTCCACGTATTGATGACCTGTTTGACCAGTTACAAGGTGCCAAATTCTTTTCAAAGATTGATCTTCGTTCAGGATATCATCAATTGAAGATTAGAATCAATGACATTCCAAAGATGACTTTCAGAACTCGGTATGGGCATTATAAATTCCTAGTCATGTCCTTTGGATTGACTAATGCTCCTGCTGCCTTCATGGATATGATGAACCGAGTATTCAAGGAATATTTGGATCATTTTGTGGTCGTCTTTATTGATGACATCCTCATATATTCCAAAAGCCGTGAAGATCATGAGCAACACTTGAGGCTGATACTCCAAAAGCTTCGTGAAAACAAGCTATATGCCAAGTTGAAGAAATGCAAGTTCTAGCTTGAGGAAGTTGCATTCCTTGGGCACGTGATATCAAGTCATGGAATATCTGTTGACCCAATAAAGATTGAAGCAATTCAAAGCTGGGAGAAACCTAAATCAGTGACCGAAGTACGTAGCTTTCTCGACTTAGCTGGTTATTATCGGATATTCGTATAAGAGTTTTCTCGAATCGCTACTCCATTAACTCAGCTAACTCGAAAAGATACAAAATTCAGTTGGAGCGTGGAATGTGAGAATAATTTTCAAGAACTCAAGAGAAGACTCATTTCAGCACCTGTTCTGACAATACCATCTAGCTCGGAGGGATTTGTCATCTACAGTGATGCTTCGGGCAAAGGGTTAGGTTGTGTTCTCATGCAACATGGGAAAGTCATAGCCTATGCCTCATGTCAACTCAAAGAATATGAGAGGAATTATCCTACTCATGATCTAGAGTTGGCAGCTGTCGTTTTTGCGCTTAAAATTTGGAGGCATTACATGTATGGGGAGAAAGTGGAGATCTATACGGATCATAAAAGGCTCAAATATTTCTTCACTCAAAAGGAACTCAACATTCGGCAACAACATTGGCTCAAACTGTTGAAAGATTATGATCATACTATTCAATACCATCCTGGAAAAGCGAACGTAGTAGCTGATGCACTGAGTAGAAGATCATATGCGGGTACGAGTGCAATATTATCAACGCAAAGGCCCATTTTGTATGACTTGCAAAGGATGGAGTTAGAGATAAAGACTCCAGGGACCCATGTGATGATGGCGAATATACGAGTAGAACCGACTTTAATCGATAAAGTTAAAGTTGTTCAAGCTACAGACCTGGAGCTGATGCGTATGAGGAAGAAAGTACAAGAAGGTGCTATGCCGGAAGCAAGAATCGATGAAGAAGGAATACTTTGAGTCAACTCCAGAATTTGTGTTCCTAACAACCCTGATTTAAAGTATAAAATCATGATGGAGGCGCACAACACACCGTTTGGAATCCATCCTGGGAGTACCAAAATGTATCGTGATCTTCGACATACATTTTGGTGGAGCAATATGAAGAGAGAGATAGTAGAGTTTATCTCAAGGTGTTTAACTTGTCAACGAGTCAAGGCGGAGCATCAAGTACCAAAAGGTCCATTGCAACCACTTGAAATTCCAGAATGGAAGTGGAAACACATTGTGAGGTCCCCGAATCCGGATACTTGAAACCCGAACTCAGTACTTCACGATACCATTTCTATGAGCGGAATAATACTAATAATAATAACAATAATATAAAACTTAACTTAAGTTTACAAATACATCAGAGTCATTCTCCCAAGTACGTAACCTTTAAACATTCATTACATGTCATAATATATATATATATATATATATATATATATCATAGTCTTCATAATCTAATAAAACTATTACAAATACTGCCGCAATTCTTATTTGGTTAGCTTTCCTTTTCCTTTGTCTCGGCCTGAACTTTCTGGTCCTTCACACTTAGCTGAAAACATTTAAATTAAGCAAGGATGAGCATTTGAGTGCCCAGCAAGTATTATATATATATAGGCTGAAAGAATTTAAATGTTTTCTTTATAATATCTTCTACAACTAGTCAGTAGTTGTGAAGTAATCTGTACCAATAATAATTCATAACAACCCTCTTTCAACTTTTGAAATTACGATTGATTATTTGTATATGGGGGTTTCGTGACATACCATGAACATTATTTTTTCATTTTCAAAAGGTTTAAATGTAAATTCATCATGTAAACATCATGACTTCTACTTCACGGAGGGTGATCGGCCTGTTGTACCACAGATTGATCAATACTACATTTACATGAGCGATGTTATCGTTATTTCTGTCGCCTTGAAGCATAAAATTTTCCTTCGGGATGTTCATATCTCGCCGGGTTTCATAACAAAGGTCTTATATAATTCAACATATATGTATATCAAAAGGGGTATCAACATGCGATGAAAAACAATGATTGTCCAAGTGGGGACACTTGTATAATCATTTATAGAAATTAACGAAATGTAATATATTTATCCGAATTATCATATACTAGCATGTTGATAATCAATGGGCATATATAATATAGGCTTAACAATCATGCATAATAATAACAATAATTACGAACTTCTCATACATCCATTGCATAAAGAAAATGCAAAGTTAGGATACTTGCACGATCTTGCTTTTACACTTTGCAACTTAATTTTATCTTTTATGAAATCACCTATCATTAATCGGATCATTTCTTGATTAGTATAACATAACGTATACATATACCTTACCGCCTATTGCGACAAAGACATTCCTATTCACATCATCACACATGTTTAACAATCGTTGACTCATAATCAAACATCGACACCTTCCTAATCACATTGTCATATAACCTTAACAACCATTGAATCACAAATAAACATTTAACTAACTAAATTTTTAAGTCCGATCAATTTACGAAACATGTTGGTCTCTGAATTGCTTTTCAATAATTATCGAGTCTAAGACTCTAAGCAAGTAGTTCAATATCCATTTGGATAACTTAAACATTAGTCACACTATTTTTTCATGGCCTTATAATAATTATTAAATAATTATTATCATTTTATCATAATTTTGAAATATCAAAATCATTATTAAATGATTTAAGTATTACATAATTCTATTATCATTAACATTTAATTAATATTAAATTATTAATGAAACCATTGCCAAAATATTAAAGTTATGTATAATAACTCAAAATATTTTTAAAGTATTTACAATACCTTTAAATGATTTTTAAAACATTTAAAATCATTATTAAATAATTACCATTAATATTTAAATATTAATGAACTATTTATACAAATATTAAAAGTCAATAATTATAACTTAAAATATTTTTAAATCATTAATATCCTTTTTAAATGATTTTTAAATAAATAAAACCATTTTAAACTATTTATTTAATATAATTATTAAATAAATTTAATATCATTAATCATTAAATAAATATCATTAATATTAAATTATTAATGAAATTATTCTTTAAATATTAAAGTTATATTTTATAACTTAAAATATCTTTAAACACTTTATTTTTATTTAAAATGATTATTATAATAATAAAATCATTTTTAAACTAAATTATTTAATATAATTATTAAATAACTTATATTATCATTAATCATAATTAATTAATGAAATTTACCTTTAAATATTAAAAGTTATATTTTATAACTTAAAATATTTTTAAATACCTTATTATTATTTAAAATGATTTTTAATATAATAAAATTATTTTTAATTCATTTATTTATTTTATTTAATAAATAACTTAATTATCATTAATATAAATTTATTAATGAAAATTATCACATAATATTAAAAGTTATCAAAAATAACTTCAATTATTTTCTTATATCATAATATAATTTTAAATGATTTTTCATGAATTAAAATCATTATTAAATAATTTATTTAATATTATAATTAAATAAATTAATTACTTTTAATATTTCAAAAATATTAAATATTTATGAAATATATTTAAAATAATTAAAAACTAATTTTCAGAATTTAAAATAATTTTTAATAATTTATTTTGTATTTTTAATAATTTAAAACTAATTTTCTATAATTATTAATTAATTTCCTAAAATATTAATGCATTTTGTCGCTAAAGGCCACCTATAGCGACAGAACCGTCGCTATAGGTGTTCTTCATGTTCATACTTAAACCCAGATCTTCATAGGCAGTTGCCGAGTGGCCATGTTTGACCCACTTTAATTCTCTGTATATTGTGTTTCTGAGAAATACAAAAGCTAGATTTTGTAGACAAAGTTCAAGACTACATGTTCTAATAGACCACATGATCTAACAACCTAACATAAGCTAGATCTAAGCGTTCCAAGATCTTTGTCGAGTCGTGTTCTTCATTTTCAGGGTTGCCCGAAATGAAGAAACGATTCAGTGACCACTTTTGATCGACTATAACGTCAGACACATGAACTGTTCTTGTGATATAAAGGGTTCAGTTGTAGCTAGCATGCAAGAGAGTAGATCTATTACATAAAATACAACTAACATGAGCAGAATCCAAAAGTTATGACTCGGTCAAACCATGTCGATCGACATGTTCATATATTTTCTGGGTTACCCGGAAAAAAGCGAGAAACAAGCTTCGACCTTGCTAGTTTGGCCCAGTCCATAAAATCCAACCCATTTACGAAATAAGTGATATTAAGGTATGATGATGTAGTCTAACAAACATACTACAACTTAGATACAAGAACCATAACGATACATCAAACCAACATCGATTCAAGCCATTTAAAAACTTGTCGAGCTTTACGGGCTCTTTACGGGTTACCCGAAATGGCCCGATCAATGTTGATCAACGACCTTTGGCCGATTATAACTTATAATCTACAAGCCGATCTAGAATTGCGATTCTTGATCCAGCAAAGATCTCATAACCGACTACCATATTCCACACTTATAACACAAAAATCAAACACCTACGAGAGATCTACACGACGACATTCGTTGTCGGGCGCCTCCTTTAAAAATTTCCAGATTTTGAAAATCTTTAATTTCGAGCACTTTAATGTTATGGACTTGATAAATACCAACCCGGATCATCATAATATCTTATAAACAACATATTCTAACACCCAAACATAACATCTAACAACCGAAAATTGAATGATTTTGAATTAGGGTTTCATACCTTTTATGCTCAATTCTTGATTTACGGCTATTGATTTGTTGTTGGATTTAAATGGGGCTTGATAATGGGTCCGATATACTATATATTTTCGGAGGTTTGGGGCTTGAGAGTGTTAGTATGAATGTTGTGCAATTTTTAGTAACCAACTCCACTTTCTCTCTCCTTAAATCTATTTATAGGCAACTTGATGCATGTATGGGTGATCTAGCGGTGATTTCTTTGTCATCAAATTAGTCAATATTGAGTTGTTGGGAGTTGTTGATTTGGTGAACAACTTTCTCCTATTGTCAAAACCTATAACTAGCTTCTTAAATGCTAAAAAGGGCAAAATGGTCATTTCCTTAAATTTCTAGAAAAGTGCCTTAGGGTTTAGGGTTTAGACATTTTAGTGTTTAGGGTTTGAGCAAATTTGGGTTTTATAAGTAAACAAAAATCTAGGATTTCCAATTTAGGGTTTGCACATTAAATAAATAACATTAAATAAATAAAATTAAATAACTTTTAGTTTCTAAAATTTTGAAAAATAAATATTGTTAATTAATTAAGTTTGTAATTACATGAACATTAGGGTTTATTACCCTTAATCATAATGAACTTTGCTAATAAAGCAATTAGGGTTTAAAATATCGATAATTACGGTTTCTAGAAATACAATTAGGGTTTCTAGAAATTAAATTAGGATTCTAGGTTTTAGGGTTTTGATTTACTAATTACGTTTATTTTAATTAGCAATTAAAGTCTATCACACGTGTTATTAATCACTGTAACACAATTCTTGACAGATCAAACCTCCGGTTTAGGTTTTCCGGATTAGGGTTTCTAATATTGGAAATTAGGGTTTAACATTATTAGGGTTTCCAGAATTTTAATTAGGGTTTACCTAATTAATACATTTAATACTACATAAAATGGTATTACATGCTTATAAAACAATCTCACACTCTAATTTGGATCTCAAATTAGGGTTTAACATTATTACTAGGGTTTGGGTCAAAATACACCGTAATTGACCAACCATTATCAATACGGACATACCGTACATATTCATAGCACTGAAAAATCAAAATATATGTAATATTATATTATTATTCTCATACCTTGACAATAATCCAAAATTAGGGTTTGGATTCCATATCTGATTATTCTTTCATATTTAACCTTAATAATTAAGGTAAAATAATTAACTTAATAATCTGTACAAAAATTCATATAATAAAATAATTATTATATTTATTCTAAAAATCACTTCATATATTATTTAAATAATATATGATTATATATTCATGGAAAATAATTAATAAAAACATTTTTATCTTAAAATTAATTATTATAAGAATATACTTTATAATAATCAATAATTCTAAAATAAATTTACTTGTAAATATTCATGTAATAAATATATTTTATTTACCACATAAATACATATACACATAATCTTGTACAAATCCTCATCCTTAAAAAAAAAAAAAAAAATTTATCATAAAAATTTATTTAAGATTTATTTATATAGAAAATATCGGGTTGTCACACACATTACCATGAATTTCAAATTCTATCGTTCTTCCCAAGGTTTCTCAAGGCATAGATGCAATTTGGGTCATTGTTGATAGATTGACCAAGTCTTCTCATTTCCTACCTATATACGAGAAACTTATACACTTGAACGCCTTGCTCGTATGTACATAAACGAGATTGTAAGATCAGATGGTATGCCGATTTCCATAGTTTCGATCGAGACCCAAGATTCACTTCAAGATTTTGGGTTAGTTTGCAAAAAGCTATGGGCACAGATTTACGATTTAGCTCGGCATATCATCCTCAGACGGACAGGCAGTCGGAGAGGACCATTCAAACTCTTGAAGATCTATTAAGTTTCTGTGTCATTGACTTCAAGGGAAGTTGGGATAAGTTCCTACCATTGGTGGAGTTTTCCTACAACAATAGTTATCAAGCAAGTATTGGCATGGCTCCATTTGAGGCGTTGTATAGAAGAAAGTGTCGTTCTTCAGTATACTGGGATGAGGTGGGTGAAGCAACGTTGTTGGGACCGGAGTTGGTACGTATGACTACGAAAAAGATTCAAACGATCCGACAACGTATAAAAACCTCACAAGATCGACAAAAGAGTTATGTTGATATTCATCGAAAGGACGTGGAATTCGATATTGGAGATCATGTGTTGTTACGTGTTGCTCCATGGAAGGGAGTTACGAGATTTGGAAAGAGAGGAAAGCTCAACCCTCGATTCATTGGCCCATTTTTAATCCTCGATCGAGTAGGAAATGTGGCCTATAGACTCGCCTTATCGCCAAGTATGTCTCGTGTTCATAACATTTTTCACATATCTATGTTACGTAAATATGTGAAAGACCCAAACCACATTATTGAATAAGAACTAGACGAGATAGAGGAAGATTTAACGTATGAAGAGTTACCTGTTAAAATCTTGGATAAAAAGGATCATATTCTACGCTCCAAGGTTATACCTCAAGTCAAAGTTTTGTGGAGAAACCACGATGTGGAAGAAATGTCCTGGGAGTTAGAATCTGAGATGAAATCAAGATATCCTTACCTCTTCGACATACCAGGTACGCACCCTAATTTCGAGGACAAAATTTCATAAGAAAGGGAGGTTGTAAGACCCCAACTTTTTGAATAAAGATTAAATTTTCTCAAAATATATTTTTGAATATTATGGTGTGGATTTGATATAATGTTATAGTTGTGGGTAAAATTTACAAATTTTGCAAAGTACGCAAGTTGATATATAATATTCGATTGGTCGGGGAATATTCATTTTAACAGGGAATATTCGTACAACGGCACAATCATTGGTGAACCCCCACAACAGAATTATTATCAGATTGAGAAAATGACAAAAATACTTTATGAAAATAACGGCGGAAGGTTTATCGTTAACTGTTGAAACACCCGGTGTTAAAAGTACAGTAATACGCGTGGTTGCATAGTAGCACACGATATTGGTTATTGATGCTTACGTGAGAAGTCACTCATTTATACTCAATTATTGCTACAGTAATTGATGCATCATATCTCTCATATTATTGATTCAATTATTGTCACAATATCATTTGAATAATATTTTATATTATTAAATCAATAATTGAGACGATAAAGTTATTCATATTATTATTTGCAATATTGACAATGTCTAGAAGTTCTGTCAAGGAGAGGTTTGGTCACCTAATTGCGCGCCAATAAGGAGAAATCCTTATCGGAAAGCCCCATCTTTCCTAGGAACGACCTGGTTGTTAAATATTGTGAGTTATAATATTAATGATGAATAAGTTGTGTTGATTAAAAATGAATTTTGATAGTTCCATTGTGTTAGGATTATTAGTGTTAGTGGAAATCGACATCTATTCCGATGATAATTGATGTTTAGGGGTTATATTGATAAATCGGGTAATTTATCGGATAAATGAGAAATTAATTACTACTAATTCACATGCTTATATAACTATTTGTTCACATGTGTGTACTATTAAATCACATTATTTACTATTAGGGGAGGTGGTGCAAGTTTGATAATATTTGCAGGACTAAATTAAAATGAAAGAAAAGTTGGAGGTATTGTACTGTAATTTTTCGAGCCCCAAAACGTGCAATTATCGAAACTATATTTTCCTATAAATAGAAGCTCATTCTTCCTTCATTTCTCACCAATTCACAAAAGCTTTAGAGCGATTATTATAGAGAGAAAGAAGAAGAGAAGTCTACTACCTCACTATTACAGTATCCAGTTTTTCTAAGGTAGGGAGTATTATTTCTTGCATATCCATGAAGAGAACTTCATTTATTCCATTCTTTATTGTTCCGTTGAATAACTCAGATACGCTGGCTACCCTATACTTGGTGAAATTCTTCCATTATTCCATTCTTTATTATTCTCATTGGAACATCCTGCTCTCTGCTTTTTGTGGGACCGGTTCCATTATTTATCATTCTATTGAATATCCCTGTCTGCATGCTTTTACGCATGACCGGTTCCATTATTTATTATTCTGTTGGAATATCATGTATGGTATGCGTTTTTACCGACACGATTCCGCCTTTTTTTATTCTGTTGGAACACCACGCTTGCGCGAATTTCTTTGACTTGGTTCCGTTATTTAGTATTCTCGTTGAATAACTTTATCTATGCGCAATACCGCATGCATGGTGATTTCTTTTGTTATTCCATTCTTTATTATACTCATTGGTTAAAGTTTTGACTTCTATACTCCATGAAATTAGTTGAATATCCTTGATATTTGCGCTTCATCCAATGATCTTTCATGGAAATATTCTTCTCGAGCATTCTTGAATTTTACTCTACAAAGCGATATCATGTTGACAATTTGGACATTATTAGTTCCTGGATAAAATAATTCTTGAACTTGTTTTATTGAATTCCTATATCATTGTCATCATCCTCATGTTTATATTTTTTGAAAGTCATATGTGGCCTGTAGTGCATAGATGGACTTGGTATGATTATGACCAGGGATTATTCGGTGTAATCATGACCGTAATGTTACAAATGATGTGGTAAAAGTCCTCATTGGCCCGTAGTGCATTGATGGACAGTTGTTGGCATGATCATGACCATTGATGAATACACGAATATTCTTGGCCCGTAGTGTATGGATAATTGTGGTCGTGATACTAAAGAATATCCTTGGCCGTAGTGCAGGGGTGATTCGGTGATGTGGATTATTTATTAAGCTGAGTCCTAGCGATAAAAGTGATGAAAAACCTTTTAAATCATAAAAGATAGTAGATTTTATTCTCTACTTGATTCTTTTAATGGATTGCTTGTTCCGCTGCAGTTAAACTTGATGGTTGTTATATTATATCAGTTTAACACTGTTGAAGGCTAACGATAATATATTCTGCATTATCTTAGTCATAATATTTTCTACTGGGCTAGTTGAACTCACCCTTTTACTTTCATTGTTCTCTTCAGAAAATGAGAACGTTGCATGGACTAGTCGGAAAACGAAGTGACGGACCAGATGATAGCATTAGTAGTCCTCACTATTCAGTGAATTAGTGGGAAAATAAATGTAATAAAATTGAATTTGAGTTTGTATATTGTCTAGATGACAATATTTGTATTAAAACTAACAGCTTATGTTTTGTCGTACTTTGCACGACAGTTGTATAATTAAGTTGTATTTGTATTCTGTACCATATATTTGGCGACTCAGAATAGGTGATGTATACCTGTTTTGGGGGCATCACATATACATACATACATATGTATTCTCATATCTTAAAGAAATCTCAAAAATATTTTTATGACATCATGATACCGTACTATATTTACAGTCCGTTGAGGATTCCGTCATTTGGTGATTTTATCATACTACATCATACCATAGTGGGCTGACGATCCTTAGATCACATCCAACACTAGGTAATACTGCATTGATGACTCCATCGTTTTTATCATCTTTGCACTTCAAAGTTACATGATGCATTAATGATATGAAATACATTTTGATATATTGCAAATCATTTTTGTCTAGCCGAAGCAATTAGCATAGACATACAAATAACAGAATTGTTGTTAAAACTCATTGGTTCCATCAGTTGATCCAATGTTTTCAAGAAAATAGAAGTGTAAACATCAGCACGAAGTCAATAAATTTTAAAAGTCTAGCATAGCTAGTAGATTTAGAATACCTATGCTTCCACCATCAACTCCACTTTCAATAATGATCCATTTCTTAATAAGTCTATCTATTACTATCATCCTCAATACTCCATTTACATTTGTCTATACCCAGTTCGTTAAACTTACTACACGTTATGAGTTCAGGAACTTGCCACAATCATATGAGTTTAAGAACTTATCCTAGTCAGACCATAGGCGTCTATTCACTGAGGGGTTCAAAAATATACCATATAATTATGAGTCACGAACCTATCATAAGTATGAGTTTTAAGAACTCACACTTAACCTTATAATATTCTCTAACTATACTCTACCTATGTGTTATATACATGAGAAAAGAATCACCTTCTCAACAGGCATATAGCAAATAACGCGACACAAATATTCCAATGATTATCAATGTGATAAACTGAGTGCAAGCACAAAACCCTCGCCCATACAAAGGTTTGTTCAACTCAGCCATCACATGAGTCCTCAATTGAAATCCCTCCTAACTTTATCTTGCTCATGACTTGCTCTTTGATCGATACGAATTCCTCATGTCACATTATCTATAACTCCTCATGAGTTTATCTCATACTATCATAGTACATTATCTTAATAACATCAAGCTATAATCATTCAAACATTACAAACTATCTTCCTTTTATAACTTAAATAGATCATGTCGTGATCTTATTCTATAATCATCTCCCTTAACATTCTTTTCTTAACTCGTGATCATTATGTTTTACGATCCTTATTTTTTCCCTTGTTCATCATTTACGACATTATTCATTATATAATCATACACAACTATTAGTCATATAACATCACATAGTAATTGTAATGTAAACTCTACTCCACATCTCATAATCTTTCCTATTAATTAGCACACAATGTACAACTAGATTGTGTTAACTTTTCGACTTATGACTCACTATATTTCTTTTTAGTCAAACTCGAAGTTCATTCAAGTGCTTAAGTCTTGCTAGTACTACTTATTGGTTTTATATTAAACCCATTTCATATCCTATAATATTCATTTCAATTGAATTGAAACAAAATGACTATACAAAGTCTTACATCATCAATAGATATCCATATACACCGGATAACTCAACTTACAATTCAACAACATGTTACATTCAAAATATTACATACATTTCTCACAAAACATAAGTAACCTTCGTTAATATAGATCTCTATAACTCACTTAGCACATATCCTTACCTTAATTCCTTGACCTGCAAAAGTGGTTATTTGCAAGAGTGAGCTCGATAAAAATTTCAAAGAAAATCTAACTGTTTTCATGCATCACATAACACATAATAATATGCTAAACATACATATCATAATAATTAAAGTAACATGGCATACATGCTTTTAATTCAAATATAAAATATAAAGATTGAGTTCCTTACTCAATCCTCCTTATTTAACCAAAACAATGTAGTCATAAATTGACTTTAACATTTCATGATTTCAAATTGTATAACATATTATGCAATTTAAAATAGTTCATCAAGTCCACGTAGAAAATAGGAACCGAAAGACTTGCCTTTGATCGTTGTTTACCAATAATGATTTTAACGACTTACGATTATCTCGCACTTCACGTGCCCTACACAATTATATAATCATACACATCAACTATTATTCACATAACAACACATAGTAATTGTAATGTAAACTCTACTCCACATCTCATAATCTTTCCTATTAATTAGCACACAATGTTCAATTATATTGTGTTAACTTTTCGACTTATGACTCACTATATTTCTTTTTAGTCAAACTCGAAGTTCATTCAAGTGCTTAAGTCACGCTAGGACTACTTATTGGTTTTATATTAAACTCATTTCATATCCTATAATATTCATTTCAATTAAATTGAAACAAAATGACTATACGAAGTCTTACATCATCAATAGATATCCATATACACTGGATAACTCAACTTACAATTCAACAACATGTTACATTCAAAATCTTACATACATTTATCACAAAACATAAGTAACCTTCGTGAATATAGATCTCTATAAACCACTTAGCACATATCCTTACCTTAATTCCTTGACCTGCAAAAGTGGTTATTTGCAAGACTGAGCTCGATAATGAAAGAAAATCTAATAAATTCATGCATCACATAACACATAATAATATGCTAAACATATATATCATAATAATTAAAGTAACGTGGCATACATGCTTTTAATTCAAATAGCAAATATAAAGATTGAGTTCCTTACTCAATCCTCCTTATTTAACGAAGACAATGTAGTCATAAATTGACTTTAACATTTCATGATTTTAAATTTTATAACATATTATGCAATTTAAAATAGTTCATCAAGTCCACGTAGAAAATAGGAACTGAAAGACTTGCCTTGATGTTTGTTTACCAATAGAAGTTTAAGAGCTTACAGTTATCTGCACTTCACGTGCCCTACACAATTATATAATCATACATATCAACTATTAGTCACATAACAACACATAGTAATTGTAATTTAAACTCTACGCCACATCTCATAATCTTTTCTATTAATTAACACACAATGTTCAACTAGATTGTGTTAACTTTTTGACTTATGACTCACTATATTTCTCTTTAGTCAAACTCGAAGTTCATTCAAGTGCTTAAGTCTTGCTAGGACTACTTATTGGTTTTATATTAAACCCATTTCATATCCTATAATATTCATTTCAATTGAATTGAAACAAAATGACTATACAAAGTCTTACATCATCAATAGATATCTATATACACCGGATAACTCAACTTACTATTCAACAACATGTTACATTCAAAATCTTACATACATTTCTCACAAAACATATGTAACCTTCGTGAATATAGATCTCTATAACTCACTTAGCACATATCCTTAACTTAATTCATTGACCTGCAAAAGTGGTTATTTGCAAGAGTGAGCTCGATAGCCCAACAAAAGCTAACAGTTTTCATGCATCACATAACACATAATAATATGCTAAACATACATATCATAATAATTAAAGTAACATGGCATACATGCTTTTAATTCACAAAGAAAATATAAAGATTGAGCTCCTTACTCAATCCTCCTTATTTAACCAAGACAATGTTGTCATAAATTGACTTTAACATTTCATGATTTGAAATTGTATTACATATTATGCAATTTAAAACAGTTCATCAAGTCCACGTAGAAAATAGGAACCGAAAGACTTGCCTTGATCGTTGTTTACCAATAACAGTTTAACAGCTTACAGTTATCTGCACTTCACGTGCCCTACACAATTATATAATCATACACATCAACTATTAGTCAAATAACAACACATAGTAATTGTAATGTAAACTCTACTCCACATCTCATAATCTTTCCTATTAATTAGCACACAATGTTCAATTAGATTGTGTTAACTTTTTGACTTATGACTCACTATATTTCTTCTTAGTCAAACTCGAAGTTCATTCAAGTGCTTAAGTCTTGCTAGGAGTAGTTATTGGTTTTATATTAAACCTATTTCATATCCTATAATATTTATTTCCATTGAATTGAAAAAAAATGACTATACAAAGTCTTACATCATCAATAGATATCCATATACACCGGATAACTCAACTTGAAATTCAACAACATGTTAAATTTAAAATCTTACATACATTTCTCACAAAACATAAGTAACCTTCGTGAATATAGATCTCTATAACTCACTTAGCACATATCCTTACCTTAATTCCTTGACCTGCAAAAGTGGTTATTTGCAAGACTGAGCTCGATAGCCCAGCAAAATCTAACAATTTTCATGCATCACATAACACATAATAATATGCTAAACATATATATCATAATAATTAAAGTAACGTGGCATACATGCTTTTAATTCAAATAGCAAATATAAAGATTGAGTTCCTTACTCAATCCTCATTATTTAACGAAGACAATGTAGTCATAAATTGACTTTAACATTTCATGATTTGAAATTGTATTACATATTATGCAATTTAAAACATTTCATCAAGTCCACGTAGAAAATAGGAACCGAAAGACTTGCCTTGATCGTTGTTTACCAATAACAGTTTAACAGCTTACAGTTATCTGCACTTCACGTGCCCTATACAATTATATAATCATACACATCAACTATTAGTCACATAACAACACATAGTAATTGTAATGTAAACTCTACTCCACATCTCATAATCTTTCCTATTAATTAGCACACAATGTTCAATTAGATTGTGTTAACTTTTTGACTTATGACTCACTATATTTCTTCTTAGTCAAAGTCGAAGTTCATTCAAGTGCTTAAGTCTTGCTAGGAGTAGTTATTGGTTTTATATTAAACCTATTTCATATCCTATAATATTTATTTCTATTGAATTGAAAAAAAATGACTATACAAAGTCTTACATCATCAATAGATATCCATATACACCGGATAACTCAACTTGAAATTCAACAACATGTTAAATTTAAAATCTTACATACATTTCTCACAAAACATAAGTAACCTTCGTGAATATAGATCTCTATAACTCACTTAGCACATATCCTTACCTTAATTCCTTGACCTGCAAAAGTGGTTATTTTCAAGAGTGAGCTTGACAGCGCAGCAAAATCTAACAGTTTTCATGCACCACATAACACATAATAATATGCTAAACATACATATCATAATAATTAAAGTAGCATGGCATACATGCTTTTAATTCACATATCAAATATAAATATTGAGTTCCTTACTCAATCCTCCTTATTTAACCAAAACAATGTAGTCATAAATTGACTTTAACATTTCATGATTTAAAATTGTATAACATATTATGCAATTTAAAACAGTTCATCAAGTCCACATAGAAAATAGGAACCGAAAGACTTGCCTTGATCATTGTTTACCAATAACAGTTTAACAGCTTACAGTTATCTGCACTTCACGTGCCCTACACAATTATATAATTATACACATCAACTATTAGTCACATAACAACACATAGTAATTGTAATGTAAACTCTACTCCACATCTCATAATTTTTCCTATTAATTAGCACACAATGTTCAATTAGATTGTGTTAACTTTTTGACTTATGACTCACTATATTTCTTGTTAGTTAAACTCGAAGTTCATTCAAGTGCTTAAGTCTTGCTAGGACTACTTATTGGTTTTATATTAAACCCATTTCATATCCTATAATATTCATTTCAATTGAATTGAAACAAAATGACTATACAAAGTCTTACATCATCAATAGATATCCATATACACCGGATAACTCAACTTACTATTCAATAACATGTTACATTCAAAATCTTACATACATTTCTCACAAAACATAAGTAACCTTCGTGAATATAGATCTCTATAACTCACTTAGCACATATCCTTACCTTAATTCCTTAACCTGCAAAAGTTGTTATTTGTAAGAGTGAGCTCGACAACCAAGCAAAATCTAACAGTTTTCATGCATCACATAACACATAATAATATGATAAACATACATATCATAATAATTAAAGTAACATGGCATACATGCTTTTGATTCAAATAGCAAATGTAAAGATTGAGTTCCTTACTCAATCCTCCTTATTTAACCAAAACAATGTAGTCATAAATTGACTTTAACATTTCATGATTTCAAATTATATAACATATTGTGCAATTTAAAACAGTTCATCAAGTCCACGTAGAAAATAGGAACCGAAAGACTTACCTTGATCGTTGTTTACCAATAACAGTTTAACAGCTTACAGTTATCTGCACTTCACGTGCCCTACACAATTATATAATCATACACATCAACTATTATTCACATAACAACACATAGTAATTGTAATGTAAACTCTACTCCACATCTCATAATCTTTCCTATTAATTAGCACACAATGTTCAATTATATTGTGTTAACTTTTCGACTTTATTACTCACTATATTTCTTTTTAGTCAAACTCAAGTTCATTCAAGTGCTTAAGTCTTGCTAGGACTACTTATTGGTTTTATATTAAACCCATTTCATATCCTATAATATTCATTTCAATTGAATTGAAACAAAATGACTATACAAAGTCTTACATCATCAATAATAGATATCCATATACACCGGATAACTCAACTTACAATTCAACAACATGTTACATTCAAAATCTTACATACATTTATCACAAAACATAAGTAACCTTCGTGAATATAGATCTCTATAAACCACTTAGCACATATCCTTACCTTAATTCCTTGACCTGCAAAAGTGGTTATTTGCAAGACTGAGCTCGATAGCCCAGCAAAATCTAACAGTTTTCATGCATCACATAACACATAATAATATGCTAAACATATATATCATAATAATTAAAGTAACGTGGCATACATGCTTTTAATTCAAATAGCAAATATAAAGATTGAGTTCCTTACTCAATCCTCCTTATTTAACGAAGACAATGTAGTCATAAATTGACTTTAACATTTCATGATTTTAAATTTTATAACATATTATGCAATTTAAAATAGTTCATCAAGTCCACGTAGAAAATAGGAACTGAAAGACTTGCCTTGATGTTTGTTTACCAATAGAAGTTTAAGAGCTTACAGTTATCTGCACTTCACGTGCCCTACACAATTATATAATCATACATATCAACTATTAGTCACATAACAACACATAGTAATTGTAATGTAAACTCTACTCCACATCTCATAATCTTTCCTATTAATTAACACACAATGTTCAATTAGATTGTGTTAACTTTTCTCACTTATGACTCACTATATTTCTCTTAGTCAAACTCAAGTTCATTCAAGTGCTTAAGTCTTGCTAGGACTACTTATTGGTTTTATATTAAACCCATTTCATATCCTATAATATTCATTTCAATTGAATTGAAACAAAATGACTATACAAAGTCTTACATCATCAATAGATATCCATATACATCGGATAACTCAACTTACAATTCAACAACATGTTAAATTCAAAATCTTACATACATTTCTCACAAAACATAAGTAACCTTCGTGAATATAGATCTCTATAACTCACTTAGCACATATCCTTAACTTAATTCCTTGACCTGCAAAAGTGGTTATTTGCAAGAGTGAGCTCGACAGCGCAGCAAAATCTAACAGTTTTCATGCATCACATAACACATAATAATATGCTAAACATACATATCATAATAATTAAAGTAACATGGCATACATGCTTTTAATTCACATAGCAAATATAAAGATTGAGTTCCTTACTCAATCCTCCTTATTTAACCAAAACAATGTAGTCATAAATTGACTTTAACATTTCATGATTTCAAATTGTATAACATATTATGCAATTTAAAACAGTTCATCAAGTCCACGTGAAAATAGGAACCAAAGACTTGCCTTGATCGTTGTTTACCAATAACAGCTTTAATGACTTACGCTTATATGCACTTCACGTGCCCTACAAAATTATATAATCATACACATCAACTATTAGTCAAATAACAACAAATAGTAATTGTAATGTAAACTCTACTCCACATCTCATAATCTTTCCTATTAATTAGCACACAATGTTCAATTAGATTGTGTTAACTTTTCGACTTATGACTCACTATATTTCTTCTTAGTCAAACTCGAAGTTCATTCAAGTGCTTAAGTCTTGCTAGGACTACTTATTGGTTTTATATTAAACCCATTTCATATCCTATAATATTTATTTCAATTGAATTGAAACAAAATGACTATACAAAGTCTTACATCATCAATAGATATCCATATACACCCTGATAACTCAACTTACAATTCAACAACATGTTAAATTCAAAATCTTACATACATTTCTCACAAAACATAAGTAACCTTCGTGAATATAGATCTCTATAACTCACTTAGCACATATCCTTACCTTAATTCCTTGACCTGCAAAAGTGGTTATTTGCAAGAGTGAGCTCGACAGCCCAGCAAAATCTAACAGTTTTCATGCATCACATAACACATAATAATATGCTAAACATACATATCATAATAATTAAAGTAACATGGCATACATGCTTTTAATTCAAATAGCAAATGTAAAGATTGAGTTCCTTACTCAATCCTCCTTATTTAACCAAAATAATGTAGTCATAAATTGACTTTAACATTTCATGATTTGAAATTGTATTACATATTATGCAATTTAAAACATTTCATCAAGTCCACGTAGAAAATAGGAACCGAAAGACTTGCCTTGATCGTTGTTTACCAATAAAAGTTTAACAGCTTACAGTTATATGCACTTCACGTGCCCTACACAATTATATAATCATACACATCAACTATTAGTCACATAACAACATATAGTAATTGTAATGTAAACTCTACTCCACATCTCATAATCTTTCCTATTAATTAGCACACAATGTTCAATTAGATTGTGTTAACTTTTCGACTTATGACTCACTATATTTCTTCTTAGTCAAACTCAAGTTCATTCAAGTGCTTAAGTCTTGCTAGGACTACTTATTGGTTTTATATTAAACCCATTTCATATCCTATAATATTTATTTCAATTGAATTGAAACAAAATGACTATACAAAGTCTTACATCATCAATAGATATCCATATACACCTAATAACTCAACTTACAATTCAACAACATGTTAAATTCAAAATCTTACATACATTTCTCACAAAAATATAAGTAACCTTCGTGAATATAGATCTCTATAACTCACTTAGCACATATCCTTACCTTAATTCCTTGACCTTTAAAAAGTGGTTATTTGCAAGAGTGAGCTCGACAAATACAAACAAAATCTAATGAGTTTTCATGCATCACATAACACATAATAATATGCTAAACATACATATCATAATAATTAAAGTAACATGGCATACATGCTTTTAATTCAAATATCAAATATAAAGATTGAGTTCCTTACTCAATCCTCCTTATTTAACCAAAACAATGTAGTCATAAATTGACTTTTAACATTTCATGATTTCAAATTGTATAACATATTATGCAATTTAAAACAGTTCATCAAGTCCACGTAGAAAATAGGAACCGAAAGACTTGCCTTGATCATTGTTTTACCAATAACAGTTTAACGATTTACGCTTATCTTGCACTTCACGTGCCCTACACAATTATATAATCATACACATCAACTATTAGTCACATAACAACATATAGTAATCGTAATGTAAACTCTACTCCACATCTCATAATCTTTCCTATTAATTAGCACACAATGTTCAATTAGATTGTGTTAACTTTTCGACTTATGACTCACTATATTTCTTCATAGTCAAACTCGAAGTTCATTCAAGTGCTTAAGTCTTGCTAGGACTACTTATTGGTTTTATATTAAACCCATTTCATATCCTATAATATTTATTTCAATTGAATTGAAACAAAATGACTATACAAAGTCTTACATCATCAATAGATATCCATATACATCGGATAACTCAACTTACTATTCAACAACATGTTACATTCAAAATCTTACATACATTTCTCACAAAACATAAGTAACCTTCGTGAATATAGATCTCTATAACTCACTTAGCACATATCCTTACCTTAATTCCTTAACTCGCAAAAAGTGGTTATTTGCAAAGAGTGAGCTCGATGCACCAAGCAAAATCAAATCAGTTTTCATGCATCACATAACACATATTAATATGCTAAACATACATTTCATAATAATTAAAGTAACATGGCATACATGCTTTTAATTCACATAGCAAATATAAAGATTGAGTTCCTTACTCAATCCTCCTTATTTAACCAAAACAATGTAGTCATAAATTGACTTTAACACTTCATGATTTCAAATTGTATAACATATTATGCAATTTAAAACAGTTCATCAAGTCCACGTAGAAAATAGGAACCGAAAGACTTGCCTTGATCGTTGTTTACCAATAACAGTTTAACAGCTTACAGTTATCTGCACTTCACGTGCCCTACACAATTATATAATTATACACATCAACTATTAGTCACATAACAACACATAGTAATTGTAATGTAAACTCTACTCCACATCTCATAATCTTTCCTATTAATTAGCACACAATGTTCAATTAGATTGTGTTAACTTTTTGACTTATTAGTCACTATATTTCTTCTTAGTCAAACTCGAAGTTCATTCAAGTGCTTAAGTCTTGCTAGGACTACTTATTGGTTTTATATTAAACCCATTTCATATCCTATAATATTCATTTCAATTGAATTGAAACAAAATGACTATACAAAGTCTTACATCATCAATAGATATCCATATACACCGGATAACTCAACTTACAATTCAACAACATGTTAAATTCAAAATCTTACATACATTTCTCACAAAACATAAGTAACCTTCGTGAATATAGATCTCTATAACTCATTTAGCACATATCCTTACCTTAATTCCTTGACCTGTAAAAGTGGTTATTTGCAAGAGTGAGCTCGACAACCCAGCAAAATCTAACAGTTTTCATGCATCACATAACACATAATAATATGCTAAACATACATATCATAATAATTAAAGTAGCATGGCATACATGCTTTTAATTCACATATCAAATATAAAGATTGAGTTCCTTACTCAATCCTCCTTATTTAACCAAAATAATGTAGTCATAAATTGACTTTAACATTTAATGATTTCAAATTGTATAACATATTATGCAATTTAAAACAGTTCATCAAGTCCACGTAGAAAATAGGAACTGAATGACTTGCCTTGATCGTTGTTTTTACCAATAACAGCTTTAATAACTTACGCTTATATGCACTTCACGTGCCCTACACAATTATATAATCATACACATCAACTATTAGTCACAATAACAACATATAGTAATTGTAATGTAAACTCTACTCCACATCTCATAATTTTCCTATTAATTAGCACACAATGTTCAATTAGATTGTGTTAACTTTTTGACTTATGACTCACTATATTTCTTCTTTAGTTAAACTCAAGTTCATTCAAGTGCTTAAGTCTTGCTAGGACTACTTATTGGTTTTATATTAAACCCATTTCATATCCTATAATATTCATTTCAATTGAATTGAAACAAAATGACTATACAAAGTCTTACATCATCAATAGATATCCATATACATCGGATAATTCAACTTACTATTCAACAACATGTTACATTCAAAATCTTACATACATTTCTCACAAAACATAAGTAACCTTCGTGAATATAGATCTCTATAACTCACTTAGCACATATCCTTACCTTAATTCCTTGACTCGCAAAAAGTGGTTATTTGCAAGAGTGAGCTCTCGATGACCAAAGCAAAATCAAATGCTTTTCATGCATCACATAACACATAATAATATGCTAAACATACATATCATAATAATTAAAGTAACATGGCATACATGCTTTTAATTCAAATAAGCAATATAAAGATTGAGTTCCTTACTCAATCCTCCTTATTTAACCAAAACAATGTAGTCATAAATTGACTTTAACATTTCATGATTTCAAATTGTATAACATATTATGCAATTTAAAATAGTTCATCAAGTCCACGTGAGAAAATAGGAACCGAAAAAGACTTGCCTTGATCGTTGTTTACCAATAACAGTTTAACAGCTTACAGTTATCTGCACTTCACGTGCCCTACACAATTATATAATAATACACATCAACTATTAGTCACATAACAACATATAGTAATTGTAATGTAAACTCTACTCCACATCTCATAATCTTTCCTATTAATTAGCACACAATGTTCAATTAGATTGTGTTAACTTTTCACTTATGACTCACTATATTTCTTCTTAGTCAAACTCAAGTTCATTCAAGTGCTTAAGTCTTGCTAGGACTACTTATTGGTTTTATATTAAACCCATTTCATATCCTATAATATTCATTTCAATTGAATTGAAACAAAATGACTATACAAAGTCTTACATCATCAATAGATATCCATATACATCGGATAACTCAACTTACAATTCAACAACATGTTAAATTCAAAATCTTACATACATTTCTCACAAAACATAAGTAACCTTCGTGAATATAGATCTCTATAACTCACTTAGCACATATCCTTAACTTAATTCCTTGACCTGCAAAAGTGGTTATTTGCACAGTGAGCTCGATGTAAATGCAGAAAATCTAATAGCTTTTCATGTATCACATAACACATAATAATATGCTAAACATACATATCATAATAATTAAAGTAACATGGCATACATGCTTTTAATTCAAATAGCAAATGTAAAGATTGAGTTCCTTACTCAATCCTCCTTATTTAACCAAAATAATGTAGTCATAAATTGACTTTAACATTTCATGATTTCAAATTGTATAACATATTATGCAATTTAAAATAGTTCATCAAGTCCACGTAGAAAATAGGAACCGAAAGACTTGCCTTGATCGTTGTTTACCAATAACAGTTTAACAGCTTACAGTTATATGCACTTCACGTGCCCTACACAATTATATAATAATACACATCAACTATTAGTCACATAACAACATATAGTAATTGTAATGTAAACTCTACTCCACATCTCATAATCTTTCCTATTAATTAGCACACAATGTTCAATTAGATTGTGTTAACTTTTCGACTTATGACTCACTATATTTCTTCATAGTCAAACTCGAAGTTCATTCAAGTGCTTAAGTCTTGCTAGGACTACTTATTGGTTTTATATTAAACCCATTTCATATCCTATAATATTTATTTCAATTGAATTGAAACAAAATGACTATACAAAGTCTTACATCATCAATAGATATCCATATACACCGGATAACTCAACTTACAATTGAACAAAATGTTAAATTCAAAATCTTGCATACATTTCTAACAAAAATATAAGTAACCTTCGTGAATATAGATCTCTATAACTCACTTAGCACATATCCTTACCTTAATTCCTTGACTCCAAAAAGTGGTTATTTGCAAGAGTGAGCTCGATGACCAAAAAAAATCAAACAGCTTTTCATGCATCACATAACACATAATAATATGCTAAACATACATATCATAATAATTAAAGTAACATGGCATACATGCTTTTAATTCACATAGCAAATATAAAGATTGAGTTCCTTACTCAATCCTCCTTATTTAACCAAAACAATGTAGTCATAAATTGACTTTAACATTTCATGATTTCAAATTGTATAACATATTATGCAATTTAAAAACAGCTTCATCAAGTCCACGTAGAAAATAGGAACCAAAAGACTTGCCTTGATCGATCGTTGTTTACCAATAACAATTTTAACAACTTACGCTTATATGCACTTCACGTGCCTTCTACAAAATTATATAATCATACACATCAACTATTAGTCAAATAACAACAAATAGTAATTGTAATGTAAACTCTACTCCACATCTCATAATCTTTCCTATTAATTAGCACACAATGTTCAATTAGATTGTGTTAACTTTTCGACTTATGACTCACTATATTTCTTCATAGTCAAACTCGAAGTTCATTCAAGTGCTTAAGTCTTGCTAGGACTACTTATTGGTTTTATATTAAACCCATTTCATATCCTATAATATTTATTTCAATTGAATTGAAACAAAATGACTATACAAAGTCTTACATCATCAATAGATATCCATATACACCTTAATAACTCAACTTACAATTGAACAAAATGTTAAATTCAAAATCTTGCATACATTTCTAACAAAATATAAGTGACCTTCGTGAATATAGATCTCTATAACTCACTTAGCACATATCCTTACCTTAATTCCTTGACCTGCAAAAGTGGTTATTTGGAAGAGTGAGCTCGATGATTTCAAAGAAAATCAAATAGCTTTTCATGCATCACATAACACATAATAATATGCTAAACATACATATCATACTAATTAAAGTAACATGGCATACATGCTTTTAATTCACATAGCAAATATAAAGATTGAGTTCCTTACTCAATCCTCCTTATTTAACCAAAACAATGTAGTCATAAATTGACTTTAACACTTCATGATTTCAAATTGTATAACATATTATGCAATTTAAAACAGTTCATCAAGTCCACGTAGAAAATAGGAACCGAAAGACTTGCCTTGATCGTTGTTTACCAATAACAGTTTAACAGCTTACAGTTATATGCACTTCACGTGCCCTACACAATTATATAATAATACACATCAACTATTAGTCACATAACAACATATAGTAATTGTAATGTAAACTCTACTCCACATCTCATAATCTTTCCTATTAATTAGCACACAATGTTCAATTAGATTGTGTTAACTTTTCGACTTATGACTCACTATATTTCTTCATAGTCAAACTCGAAGTTCATTCAAGTGCTTAAGTCTTGCTAGGACTACTTATTGGTTTTATATTAAACCCATTTCATATCCTATAATATTTATTTCAATTGAATTGAAACAAAATGACTATACAAAGTCTTACATCATCAATAGATATCCATATACACCGAATAACTCAACTTACAATTGAACAAAATGTTAAATTCAAAATCTTGCATACATTTCTAACAAAATATAAGTGACCTTCGTGAATATAGATCTCTATAACTCACTTAGCACATATCCTTACCTTAATTCCTTGACCTGCAAAAGTGGTTATTTGGAAGAGTGAGCTCGACAGCCCAGCAAAATCAAACAGTTTTCATGCATCACATAACACATAATAATATGCTAAACATACATATCATACTAATTAAAGTAACATGGCATACATGCTTTTAATTCACATAGCAAATATAAAGATTGAGTTCCTTACTCAATCCTCCTTATTTAACCAAAACAATGTAGTCATAAATTGACTTTTAACATTTCATGATTTCAAATTGTATAACATATTATGCAATTTAAAACAGTTCATCAAGTCCACGTAGAAAATAGGAACCGAAAGACTTGCCTTGATCATTGTTTACCAATAACAGTTTAACAGCTTACAGTTATATGCACTTCACGTGCCCTACACAATTATATAATCATACACATCAACTATTAGTCACATAACAACATATAGTAATTGTAATGTAAACTCTACTCCACATCTCATAATCTTTCCTATTAATTAGCACACAATGTTCAATTAGATTGTGTTAACTTTTCGACTTATGACTCACTATATTTCTTCATAGTCAAACTCGAAGTTCATTCAAGTGCTTAAGTCTTGCTAGGACTACTTATTGGTTTTATATTAAACCCATTTCATATCCTATAATATTTATTTCAATTGAATTGAAACAAAATGACTATACAAAGTCTTACATCATCAATAGATATCCATATACACCGAATAACTCAACTTACAATTGAACAAAATGTTAAATTCAAAATCTTGCATACATTTCTAACAAAATATAAGCCACCTTCGTGAATATAGATCTCTATAACTCACTTAGCACATATCCTTACCTTAATTCCTTGACCTGCAAAAGTGGTTATTTGCAAGAGTGAGCTCAACAGCTCAGCAAAATCAAACAGTTTTCATGCATCACATAACACATAATAATATGCTAAACATACATATCATACTAATTAAAGTAACATTGCATACATGCTTTTAATTCACATAGCAAATATAAAGATTGAGTTCCTTACTCAATCCTCCTTATTTAACCAAAACAATGTAGTCATAAATTGACTTTAACATTTCATGATTTCAAATTGTATAACATATTATGCAATTTAAAACAGTTCATCAAGTCCACGTAGAAAATAGGAACCGAAAGACTTGCCTTGATCGTTGTTTACCAATAACAGTTTAACAACTTACAGTTATATGCACTTCACGTGTCTACACAATTAATTATATAATCATACACATCAACTATTAGTCACATAACAACATATAGTAATTGTAATGTAAACTCTACTCCACATCTCATAATCTTTCCTATTAATTAGCACACAATGTTCAATTAGATTGTGTTAACTTTTCGACTTATGACTCACTATATTTCTTCATAGTCAAACTCGAAGTTCATTCAAGTGCTTAAGTCTTGCTAGGACTACTTATTGGTTTTATATTAAACCCATTTCATATCCTATAATATTTATTTCAATTGAATAGAAACAAAATGACTATACAAAGTCTTACATCATCAATAGATATCCATATACACCGAATAACTCAACTTACAATTCAACAACATGTTAAATTCAAAATCTTACATACATTTCTGACAAAACATAAGTAACCTTCGTGAATATAGATCTCTATAACTCACTTAGCACATATCCTTACCTTAATTCCTTGACCTGCAAAAGTGGTTATTTGGAAGAGTGAGCTCGACAGCCCAGCAAAATCAAACAGTTTTCATGCATCACATAACACATAATAATATGCTAAACATACATATCATACTAATTAAAGTAACATGGCATACATGCTTTTAATTCACATAGGAAATATAAAGATTGAGTTCCTTACTCAATCCTCCTTATTTAACCAAAACAATGTAGTCATAAATTGACTTTAACACTTCATGATTTCAAATTGTATAACATATTATGCAATTTAAAAAAGTTCATCAAGTCCACGTAGAAAATAGGAACCAAAGACTTGCCTTGATCATTGTTTACCAATAACAGCTTTAACAAATTACGCTTATATGCACTTCACGTGCCCTACACAATTATATAATCATACACATCAACTATTAGTCACATAACAACATATAGTAATTGTAATGTAAACTCTACTCCACATCTCATAATCTTTCCTATTAATTAGCACACAATGTTCAATTAGATTGTGTTAACTTTTCGACTTATGACTCACTATATTTCTTCATAGTCAAACTCGAAGTTCATTCAAGTGCTTAAGTCTTGCTAGGACTACTTATTGGTTTTATATTAAACCCATTTCATATCCTATAATATTTATTTCAATTGAATTGAAACAAAATGACTATACAAAGTCTTACATCATCAATAGATATCCATATACAATCGAATAACTCAACTTACAATTCAACAACATGTTAAATTCAAAATCTTACATACATTTCTAACAAAATATAAGTAACCTTCGTGAATATAGATCTCTATAACTCACTTAGCACATATCCTTACCTTAATTCCTTGACCTGCAAAAGTGGTTATTTGGAAGAGTGAGCTCGACAGCCCAGCAAAATCAAACAGTTTTCATGCATCACATAACACATAATAATATGCTAAACATACATATCATACTAATTAAAGTAACATTGCATACATGCTTTTAATTCACATAGCAAATATAAAGATTGAGTTCCTTACTCAATCCTCCTTATTTAACCAAAACAATATAGTCATAAATTGACTTTAACATTTCATGATTTCAAATTGTATAACATATTATGCAATTTAAAACAGTTTATCAAGTCCACGTAGAAAATAGGAATCGAAAGACTTGCCTTGATCGTTGTTTACCAATAACGCTTTAACGACTTACGCTTATATGCACTTCACGTGCCCTACACAATTATATAATCATACACATCAACTATTAGTCACATAACAACATATAGTAATTGTAATGTAAACTCTACTCCACATCTCATAATCTTTCCTATTAATTAGCACACAATGTTCAATTAGATTGTGTTAACTTTTCGACTTATGACTCACTATATTTCTTCATAGTCAAACTCGAAGTTCATTCAAGTGCTTAAGTCTTGCTAGGACTACTTATTGGTTTTATATTAAACCCATTTCATATCCTATAATATTTATTTCAATTGAATAGAAACAAAATGACTATACAAAGTCTTACATCATCAATAGATATCCATATACACCGAATAACTCAACTTACAATTCAACAACATGTTAAATTCAAAATCTTACATACATTTCTAACAAAAAATATAAGTAACCTTCGTGAATATAGATCTCTATAACTCACTTAGCACATATCCTTACCTTAATTCCTTGACTTCGCAAAAGTGGTTATTTGGAAGAGTGAGCTCGATAAATGTGATGAAGAAAATCAAACAGTTTTCATGCATCACATAACACATAATAATATGCTAAACATACATATCATACTAATTAAAGTAACATGGCATACATGCTTTTAATTCACATAGGAAATATAAAGATTGAGTTCCTTACTCAATCCTCCTTATTTAACCAAAACAATGTAGTCATAAATTGACTTTAACACTTCATGATTTCAAATTGTATAACATATTATGCAATTTAAAAAAGTTCATCAAGTCCACGTAGAAAATAGGAACCGAAAGACTTGCCTTGATCGTTGTTTACCAATAACAGTTTAACAGCTTACAGTTATATGCACTTCACGTGCCCTACACAATTATATAATAATACACATCAACTATTAGTCACATAACAACATATAGTAATTGTAATGTAAACTCTACTCCACATCTCATAATCTTTCCTATTAATTAGCACACAATGTTCAATTAGATTGTGTTAACTTTTCGACTTATGACTCACTATATTTCTTCATAGTCAAACTCGAAGTTCATTCAAGTGCTTAAGTCTTGCTAGGACTACTTATTGGTTTTATATTAAACCCATTTCATATCCTATAATATTTATTTCAATTGAATTGAAACAAAATGACTATACAAAGTCTTACATCATCAATAGATATCCATATACATCGGATAACTCAACTTACAATTCAACAACATGTTAAATTCAAAATCTTACATACATTTCTAACAAAATATAAGTGACCTTCGTGAATATAGATCTCTATAACTCACTTAGCACATATCCTTACCTTAATTCCTTGACCTGCAAAAGTGGTTATTTGGAAGAGTGAGCTCGACAGCCCAGCAAAATCAAACAGTTTTCATGCATCACATAACACATAATAATATGCTAAACATACATATCATACTAATTAAAGTAACATGGCATACATGCTTTTAATTCATATAGCAAATATAAAGATTGAGTTCCTTACTCAATCCTCCTTATTTAACCAAAACAATGTAGTCATAAATTGACTTTAACACTTCAAGATTTCAAATTGTATAACATATTATGCAATTTAAAACAGTTCATCAAGTCCACGTAGAAAATAGGAACCGAAAGACTTGCCTTGATCGTTGTTTACCAATAACAGCTTTAACGACTTACGATTATATGCACTTCACGTGCCCTACACAATTATATAATCATACACATCAACTATTAGTCACATAACAACATATAGTAATTGTAATGTAAACTCTACTCCACATCTCATAATCTTTCCTATTAATTAGCACACATGTTCAATTAGATTGTGTTAACTTTTGACTTATGACTCACTATATTTCTTCATAGTCAAACTCGAAGTTCATTCAAGTGCTTAAGTCTTGCTAGGACTACTTATTGGTTTTATATTAAACCCATTTCATATCCTATAATATTTATTTCAATTGAATTGAAACAAAATGACTATACAAAGTCTTACATCATCAATAGATATCCATATACACCGAATAACTCAACTTACAATTGAACAAAATGTTAAATTCAAAATCTTGCATACATTTCTAACAAAATATAAGTAACCTTCGTGAATATAGATCTCTATAACTCACTTAGCACATATCCTTACCTTAATTCCTTAACCTGCAAAAGTTGTTATTTGCAAGAGTGAGCTCGACAGCCAAGCAAAATCTAACAGTTTTCATGCATCACATAACACATAATAATATGCTAAACATACATTTCATAATAATTAAAGTAACATGGCATACATGCTTTTAATTCACATAGCAAATATAAAGATTGAGTTCCTTACTCAATCCTCCTTATTTAACCAAAACAATGTAGTCATAAATTGACTTTAACACTTCATGATTTCAAATTGTATAACATATTATGCAATTTAAAATAGTTCATCAAGTCCACGTAGAAAATAGGAACCAAAAGACTTGCCTTGATCGTTGTTTACCAATAACAGTTTAACATCTTACAGTTATATGCACTTCACGTGCCCTACACAATTATATAATAATACACATCAACTATTAGTCACATAACAACATATAGTAATTGTAATGTAAACTCTACTCCACATCTCATAATCTTTCCTATTAATTAGCACACAATGTTCAATTAGATTGTGTTAACTTTTCGACTTATGACTCACTATATTTCTTCATAGTCAAACTCGAAGTTCATTCAAGTGCTTAAGTCTTGCTAGGACTACTTATTGGTTTTATATTAAACCCATTTCATATCCTATAATATTTATTTCAATTGAATTGAAACAAAATGACTATACAAAGTCTTACATCATCAATAGATATCCATATACACCGAATAACTCAACTTACAATTGAACAAAATGTTAAATTCAAAATCTTGCATACATTTCTAACAAAATATAAGTGACCTTCGTGAATATAGATCTCTATAACTCACTTAGCACATATCCTTACCTTAATTCCTTGACTGCAAAAAAAGTGGTTATTTGGAAGAGTGAGCTCGACAATGACCCAAAAAATCAAATAGTTTTTCATGCATCACATAACACATAATAATATGCTAAACATACATATCATACTAATTAAAGTAACATGGCATACATGCTTTTAATTCACATAGCAAATATAAAGATTGAGTTCCTTACTCAATCCTCCTTATTTAACCAAAACAATGTAGTCATAAATTGACTTTAACACTTCATGATTTCAAATTGTATAACATATTATGCAATTTAAAACAGTTCATCAAGTCCACGTAGAAAATAGGAACCGAAAGACTTGCCTTGATCATTGTTTACCAATAACAGTTTAACAGCTTACAGTTATATGCACTTCACGTGCCCTACACAATTATATAATCATACACATCAACTATTAGTCACATAACAACATATAGTAATTGTAATGTAAACTCTACTCCACATCTCATAATCTTTCCTATTAATTAGCACACAATGTTCAATTAGATTGTGTTAACTTTTCGACTTATGACTCACTATATTTCTTCATAGTCAAACTCGAAGTTCATTCAAGTGCTTAAGTCTTGCTAGGACTACTTATTGGTTTTATATTAAACCCATTTCATATCCTATAATATTTATTTCAATTGAATTGAAACAAAATGACTATACAAAGTCTTACATCATCAATAGATATCCATATACACCGAATAACTCAACTTACAATTGAACAAAATGTTAAATTCAAAATCTTGCATACATTTCTAACAAAATATAAGTAACCTTCGTGAATATAGATCTCTATAACTCACTTAGCACATATCCTTACCTTAATTCCTTGACCTGCAAAAGTGGTTATTTGGAAGAGTGAGCTCGACAGCCCAGCAAAATCAAACAGTTTTCATGCATCACATAACACATAATAATATGCTAAACATACATATCATACTAATTAAAGTAACATGGCATACATGCTTTTAATTCACATAGCAAATATAAAGATTGAGTTCCTTACTCAATCCTCCTTATTTAACCAAAACAATGTAGTCATAAATTGACTTTAACACTTCATGATTTCAAATTGTATAACATATTATGCAATTTAAAACAGTTCATCAAGTCCACGTAGAAAATAGGAACCGAAAGACTTGCCTTGATCATTGTTTACCAATAACAGTTTAACAGCTTACAGTTATATGCACTTCACGTGCCCTACACAATTATATAATCATACACATCAACTATTAGTCACATAACAACATATAGTAATTGTAATGTAAACTCTACTCCACATCTCATAATCTTTCCTATTAATTAGCACACAATGTTCAATTAGATTGTGTTAACTTTTCGACTTATGACTCACTATATTTCTTCTTAGTCAAACTCGAAGTTCATTCAAGTGCTTAAGTCTTGCTAGGACTAGTTATTGGTTTTATATTAAACCCATTTCATATCCTATAATATTCATTTCAATTGAATTGAAACAAAATGACTATACAAAGTCTTACATCATCAATAGATATCTATATACACCGGATAACTCAACTTATATTTCAACAACATGTTAAATTCAAAATCTTATATACATTTCTAACAAAACATAAGTAACCTTCGTGAATATAGATCTCTATAACTCACTTAGCACATATCCTTACCTTAATTCCTTGACCTGCAAAAGTGGTTATTTGCAAGAGTGAGCTCGATAGCACAGCAAAATCAAACAGTTTTCATGCATCACATAACACATAATAATATGCTAAACATATATATCATACTAATTAAAGTAACATGGCATACATGCTTTTAATTCAAATAGCAAATGTAAAGATTGAGTTCCTTACTCAATCCTCCTTATTTAACCAAAACAATGTAGTCATAAATTGACTTTAACATTTCATGATTTCAAATTGTATAACATATTATGCAATTTAAAACAGTTCATCAAGTCCACGTAGAAAATAGGAACCGAAAGACTTGCCTTGATCGTTGTTTACCAATAACAGTTTAACAGCTTACAGTTATTTGCACTTCACGTGCCCTACACAATTATATAATCATACACATCAACTATTAGTCACATAACAACACATAGTAATTGTAATGTAAACTCTACTCGATATCTCATAATCTTTCCTATTAATTAGCACACAATGTTCAATTAGATTGTGTTAACTTTTCGACTTATTACTCACTATATTTCTTCTTAGTCAAATTTGAAGTTCATTCAAGTGCTTAAGTCTTGCTAGGACTACTTATTGGTTTTATATTAAACCCATTTCATATCCTATAATATTCATTTCAATTGAATTGAAACAAAATGACTATACAAAGTCTTACATCATCAATAGATATCCATATACACCGGATAACTCAACTTACAATTCAACAACATGTTAAATTCAAAATCTTACATACATTTCTCACAAAACATAAGTAACCTTCGTGAATATAGATCTCTATAACTCACTTAGCACATATCCTTAACTTAATTCCTTGACCTGCAAAAGTGGTTATATTCAAGAGTGAGCTCGACAGGCCAGCAAAATCTAATAGTTTTCATGCACCACATAACACATAATAATATGCTAAACATACATATCATAATAATTAAAGTAGCATGGCATACATGATTTTAATTCACATATCAAATATAAAGATTGAGTTCCTTACTCAATCCTCCTTATTTAACCAAAATAATGTAGTCATAAATTGACTTTAACATTTCATAATTTCAAATTGTATAACATATTATGCAATTTAAAACAGTTCATCAAGTCCACGTAGAAAATAGGAACCGAAAGACTTTCCTTGATCGTTGTTTACCAATAACAGTTTAACAGCTTACAGTTATCTGCACTTCACGTGCCCTACACAATTATATAATCATACACATCAACTATTAGTCACATAACAACACATAGTAATTATAATGTAAATTTTACTCCACATCTCATAATCTTTCCTATTAATTAGCACACAATGTTCAATTAGATTGTGTTAACTTTTTCGACTTATGACTCACTATATTTCTCTTTAGTCAAACTCGAAGTTCATTCAAGTTCTTAAGTCTTGCTAGGACTAGTTATTGGTTTTATATTAAACCCATTTCATATCCTATAATATTTATTTCAATTGAATTGAAACAAAATGACTATACAAAGTCTTACATCATCAATAGATATCCATATACACCGGATAACTCAACTTACAATTCAACAACATGTTAAATTCAAAATCTTACATACATTTCTAACAAAATATAAGTAACCTTCGTGAATATAGATCTCTATAACTCACTTAGCACATATCCTTACCTTAATTCCTTGACCTGCAAAAGTTGTTATTTGCAAGAGTGACCTCGACAGCCCAACAAAATCAAACAGTTTTCATGCATCACATAACACATAATAATATACTAAACATACATATCATAATAATTAAAGTAACATTGCATACATGCTTTTAATTCACATATAAATAATTGTATTGAGTTCCTTACTCAATCCTCCTTATTTAACCAAAACAATGTAGTCATAAATTGACTTTAACATTTCATGATTTCAAATTGTATTACATATTATGCAATTTAAAATAATTCATCAAGTCCACGTAGAAAATAGGAACCGAAAGACTTGCCTTGATCGTTGTTTACCAATAACAGTTTAACAGCTTACAGTTATATGCACTTCACGTGCCCTACACAATTATATAATCATACACATCAACTATTAGTCACATAACAACATATAGTAATCGTAATGTAAACTCTACTCCACATCTCATAATCTTTCCTATTAATTAGCACACAATGTTCAATTAGATTGTGTTAACTTTTCGACTTATGACTCACTATATTTCTTCATAGTCAAACTCGAAGTTCATTCAAGTGCTTAAGTCTTGCTAGGACTACTTATTGGTTTTATATTAAACCCATTTCATATCCTATAATATTTATTTCAATTGAATTGAAACAAAATGACTATACAAAGTCTTACATCATCAATAGATATCCATATACACCGGATAACTCAACTTACAATTGAACAACATGTTAAATTCAAAATCTTGCATACATTTCTAACAAAATATAAGTAACCTTCGTGAATATAGATCTCTATAACTCACTGAGCACATATCCTTACCTTAATTCCTTGACCTACAAAAGTGGTTATTTGCAAGAGTGAGCTCGACAGCCCAGCAAAATCAAACAGTTTTCATGCATCACATAACACATAATAATATGCTAAACATACATATCATAATAATTAAAGTAACATGGCATACATGCTTTTAATTCAAATAGCAAATGTAAAGATTGAGTTCCTTACTCAATCCTCCTTATTTAACCAAAACAATGTAGTCATAAATTGACTTTAACATTTCATGATTTCAAATTGTATAACATATTATGCAATTTAAAATAGTTCATCAAGTCCACGTAGAAAATAGGAACCGAAAGACTTGCCTTGATCGTTGTTTACAAATAACAGTTTAACAGCTTACAGTTATCTTCACTTCACGTGCCCTACACAATTATATAATCATACACATCAACTATTAGTCAAAAAACAACGCATAGTAATTATAATGTAAACTCTACTCGATATCTCATAATATTTCCTATTAATTAGCACACAATGTTCAATTAGATTGTGTTAACTTTCCAACTTATGACTCTCTATATTTCTTCTTAGTCAAACTCGAAGTTCATTCAAGTGCTTAAGTCTTGCTAGGACTACTTATTGGTTTTATATTAAACCCATTTCATATCCTATAATATTCATTTCAATTGAATTGAAACAAAATGACTATACAAAGTCTTACATCATCAATAGATATCCATATACATCGGATAACTCAACTTACAATTCAACAACATGTTAAATTCAAAATCTTACATACATTTCTGACAAAACATAAGTAACCTTCGTGAATATAGATCTCTATAACTCACTTAGCACATATCCTTACCTTAATTCCTTGACTGCAAAAGTGGTTATTTGGAAGAGTGAGCTCGATGGTACCAAAGAAAATCTAACAGTTTTCATGCATCACATAACACATAATAATATGCTAAACATACATATCATACTAATTAAAGTAACATGGCATACATGCTTTTAATTCACATAGCAAATATAAAGATTGAGTTCCTTACTCAATCCTCCTTATTTAACCAAAACAATGTAGTCATAAATTGACTTTAACACTTCATGATTTCAAATTGTATAACATATTATGCAATTTAAAACAGTTCATCAAGTCCACGTAGAAAATAGGAACCGAAAGACTTGCCTTGATCGTTGTTTACCAATAACAGTTTAACAGCTTACAGTTATATGCACTTCACGTGCCCTACACAATTATATAATAATACACATCAACTATTAGTCACATAACAACATATAGTAATTGTAATGTAAACTCTACTCCACATCTCATAATCTTTCCTATTAATTAGCACACAATGTTCAATTAGATTGTGTTAACTTTTCGACTTATGACTCACTATATTTCTTCATAGTCAAACTCGAAGTTCATTCAAGTGCTTAAGTCTTGCTAGGACTACTTATTGGTTTTATATTAAACCCATTTCATATCCTATAATATTCATTTCAATTGAATTGAAACAAAATGACTATACAAAGTCTTACATCATCAATAGATATCCATATACACCGGATAACTCAACTTATAATTCAACAACATGTTAAATTCAAAATCTTACATACATTTCTAACAAAACATAAGTAACCTTCGTGAATATAGATCTCTATAACTCACTTAGCACATATCCTTACCTTAATTCCTTGACCTGCAAAAGTGGTTATTTGGAAGAGTGAGCTCGACAGCCCAGCAAAATCAAACAGTTTTCATGCATCACATAACACATAATAATATGCTAAACATACATATCATACTAATTAAAGTAACATGGCATACATGCTTTTAATTCACATAGCAAATATAAAGATTGAGTTCCTTACTCAATCCTCCTTATTTAACCAAAACAATGTAGTCATAAATTGACTTTAACATTTCATGATTTCAAATTGTATAACATATTATGCAATTTAAAACAGTTCATCAAGTCCACGTAGAAAATAGGAACCGAAAGACTTGCCTTGATCATTGTTTACCAATAACAGTTTAACAGCTTACAGTTATTTGCACTTCACGTGCCCTACACAATTATATAATCATACACATCAACTATTAGTCACATAACAACACATAGTAATTGTAATGTAAACTCTACTCGATATCTCATAATCTTTCCTATTAATTAGCACACAATGTTCAATTAGATTGTGTTAACTTTTCGACTTATTACTCACTATATTTCTTCTTAGTCAAATTTGAAGTTCATTCAAGTGCTTAAGTCTTGCTAGGACTACTTATTGGTTTTATATCAAACACATTTCATAAACTATAATATTCATTTCAATTGAATTGAAACAAAATGACTATACAAAGTCTTACATCATCAATAGATATCCATATACACCGGATAACTCAACTTACAATTCAACGACATGTTAAATTCAAAATTTTACATACATTTCTCACAAAACATAAGTAACCTTCGTGAATATAGATCTCTATAACTCACTTAGCACATATCCTTAACTTAATTCCTTGACCTGCAAAAGTGGTTATATTCAAGAGTGAGCTCGACAGGCCAGCAAAATCTAATAGTTTTCATGCACCACATAACACATAATAATATGCTAAACATACATATCATAATAATTAAAGTAGAATGGCATACATGATTTTAATTCACATATCAAATATAAAGATTGAGTTCCTTACTCAATCCTCCTTATTTAACCAAAATAATGTAGTCATAAGTTGACTTTAACATTTCATAATTTCAAATTGTATAACATATTATGCAATTTAAAACAGTTCATCAAGTCCACGTAGAAAATAGGAACCGAAAGACTTGCCTTGATCGTTGTTTACCAATAACAGTTTAACAGCTTACAGTTATCTGCACTTCACGTGCCCTACACAATTATATAATCATACACATCAACTATTAGTCGCATAACAACACATAGTAATTATAATGTAAATTTTACTCCACATCTCATAATCTTTCCTATTAATTAGCACACAATGTTCAATTAGATTGTGTTAACTTTTCGACTTATGACTCACTATATTTCTCTTTAGTCAAACTCGAAGTTCATTCAAGTTCTTAAGTCTTGCTAGGACTAGTTATTGGTTTTATATTAAACCCATTTCATATCCTATAATATTTATTTCAATTGAATTGAAACAAAATGACTATACAAAGTCTTACATCATCAATAGATATCCATATACACCGGATAACTCAACTTACAATTCAACAACATGTTAAATTCAAAATCTTACATACATTTCTAACAAAATATAAGTAACCTTCGTGAATATAGATCTCTATAACTCACTTAGCACATATCCTTACCTTAATTCCTTGACCTGCAAAAGTTGTTATTTGCAAGAGTGACCTCGACAGCCCAACAAAATCAAACAGTTTTCATGCATCACATAACACATAATAATATACTAAACATACATATCATAATAATTAAAGTAACATTGCATACATGCTTTTAATTCAAATATTAATTGTAAATATTGAGTTCCTTACTCAATCCTCCTTATTTAACCAAAACAATGTAGTCATAAATTGACTTTAACATTTCATGATTTCAAATTGTATTACATATTATGCAATTTAAAATAATTCATCAAGTCCACGTAGAAAATAGGAACCGAAAGACTTGCCTTGATCATTGTTTACCAATAATAGTTTAACAGCTTACAGTTATATGCACTTCACGTGCCCTACACAATTATATAATCATACACATCAACTATTAGTCACATAACAACATATAGTAATCGTAATGTAAACTCTACTCCACATCTCATAATCTTTCCTATTAATTAGCACACAATGTTCAATTAGATTGTGTTAACTTTTCGACTTATGACTCACTATATTTCTTCTTAGTCAAACTCGAAGTTCATTCAAGTGCTTAAGTCTTGCTAGGACTACTTATTGGTTTTATATTAAACCCATTTCATATCCTATAATATTCATTTCAATTGAATTGAAACAAAATGACTATACAAAGTCTTACATCATCAATAGATATCCATATACACCGGATAACTCAACTTACAATTCAACAACATGTTAAATTCAAAATCTTACATACATTTCTCACAAAACATAAGTAACCTTCGTGAATATAGATCTCTATAACTCACTTAGCACATATCCTTACCTTAATTCCTTGACCTGCAAAAGTGGTTATTTGCAAGAGTGAGCTCGATAGCCCAGCAAAATCAAACAGTTTTCATGCATCACATAACACATAATAATATGCTAAACATACATATCATAATAATTAAAGTAACATGGCATACATGCTTTTAATTCAAATAGCAAATGTAAAGATTGAGTTCCTTACTCAATCCTCCTTATTTAACCAAAACAATGTAGTCATAAATTGACTTTAACATTTCATGATTTCAAATTGTATAACATATTATGCAATTTAAAATAGTTCATCAAGTCCACGTAGAAAATAGGAACCGAAAAGACTTGCCTTGATCGTTGTTTTACCAATAACAGTTTAACGACTTACGATTATATTGCACTTCACGTGCCCTACACAATTATATAATCATACACATCAACTATTAGTCACATAACAACATATAGTAATTGTAATATAAACTCTACTCCACATCTCATAATCTTTCCTATTAATTAGCACACACAATTTCAATTAGATTGTGTTAACTTTTCGACTTATTAGTCACTATATTTCTTCTTAGTCAAACTCGAAGTTCATTCAAGTGCTTAAGTCTTGCTAGGACTACTTATTGGTTTTATATTAAACCCATTTCATATCCTATAATATTCATTTCAATTGAATTGAAACAAAATGACTATACAAAGTCTTACATCATCAATAGATATCCATATACACCGGATAACTCAACTTACAATTCAACAACATGTTAAATTCAAAATCTTACATACATTTCTCACAAAACATAAGTAACCTTCGTGAATATAGATCTCTATAACTCACTTAGCACATATCCTTACCTTAATTCCTTGACCTGCAAAAGTGGTTATTTGCAAGAGTGAGCTCGACAGCCAAGCAAAATCTAACAGTTTTCATGCATCACATAACACATAATAATATGCTAAACATACATATCATAATAATTAAAGTAGCATGGCATACATGCTTTTAATTCACATATCAAATATAAAGATTGAGTTCCTTACTCAATCCTCCTTATTTAACCAAAACAATGTAGTCATAAATTGACTTTAACATTTCATGATTTCAAATTGTATAACATATTATGCAATTTAAAACAGTTCATCAAGTCCACGTAGAAAATAGGAACCGAAAGACTTGCCTTGATCGTTGTTTACCAATAACAGTTTAACAGCTTACAGTTATTTGCACTTCACGTGCCCTACACAATTATATAATCATACACATCAACTATTAGTCACATAACAACACATAGTAATTGTAATGTAAACTCTACTCCACATCTCATAATCTTTCCTATTAATTAGCACACAATGTTCAATTAGATTGTGTTAACTTTTCGACTTATGACTCACTATATTTCTTCTTAGTCAAACTCGAAGTTCATTCAAGTGCTTAAGTCTTGCTAGGACTACTTATTGGTTTTATATTAAACCCATTTCATATCCTATAATATTCATTTCAATTGAATTGAAACAAAATGACTATACAAAGTCTTACATCATCAATAGATATCCATATACACCGATAACTCAACTTACAATTCAACAACATGTTAAATTCAAAATCTTACATACATTTCTAACAAAATATAAGTAACCTTCGTGAATATAGATCTCTATAACTCACTTAGCACATATCCTTACCTTAATTCCTTGACCTGCAAAAGTGGTTATTTGCAAGAGTGAGCTCGACAGCCCAGCAAAATCAAACAGTTTTCATGCATCACATAACACATAATAATATGCTAAACATACATATCATAATAATTAAAGTAACATGGCATACATGCTTTTAATTCAAATAGAAAATGTAAAGATTGAGTTCCTTACTCAATCCTCCTTATTTAACCAAAACAATATAGTCATAAATTGACTTTAACATTTCATGATTTCAAATTGTATAACATATTATGCAATTTAAAACAGTTTATCAAGTCCACGTAGAAAATAGGAATCGAAAGACTTGCCTTGATCGTTGTTTACCAATAACAGTTTAACAGCTTACAGTTATTTGCACTTCACGTGCCCTACAAAATTATATAATCATACACATCAACTATTAGTCAAATAACAACAAATAGTAATTGTAATGTAAACTCTACTCCACATCTCATAATCTTTCCTATTAATTAGCACACAATGTTCAATTAGATTGTGTTAACTTTTCGACTTATGACTCACTATATTTCTTCTTAGTCAAACTCGAAGTTCATTCAAGTGCTTAAGTCTTGCTAGGACTACTTATTGGTTTTATATTAAACCCATTTCATATCCTATAATATTCATTTCAATTGAATTGAAACAAAATGACTATACAAAGTCTTACATCATCAATAGATATCCATATACACCGGATAACTCAACTTACAATTCAACAACATGTTAAATTCAAAATCTTACATACATTTCTCACAAAACATAAGTAACCTTCGTGAATATAGATCTCTATAACTCACTTTAGCACATATCCTTACCTTAATTCCTTGACACCTTAAAAAGTGGTTATTTGCAAGAGTGAGCTCGATAATGACCAAAAGCAAAATCTAAAGCAGTTTTTCATGCATCACATAACACATAATAATATGCTAAACATATATTTCATAATAATTAAAGTAACATGGCATACATGCTTTTAATTCACATAGCAAATATAAAGATTGAGTTCCTTACTCAATCCTCCTTATTTAACCAAAACAATATAGTCATAAATTGACTTTAACATTTCATGATTTCAAATTGTATAACATATTATGCAATTTAAAACAGTTTATCAAGTCCACGTAGAAAATAGGAATCGAAAGACTTGCCTTGATCGTTGTTTACCAATAACAGTTTAACGACTTACGATATTATTTGCACTTCACGTGCCCTACAATTATATATAATCATACACATCAACTATTAGTCACATAACAACACATAGTAATTGTAATGTAAACTCTACTCCACATCTCATAATCTTTCCTATTAATTAGCACACATGTTCAATTAGATTGTGTTAACTTTTCGACTTATGACTCACTATATTTCTTCTTAGTCAAACTCAAGTTCATTCAAGTGCTTAAGTCTTGCTAGGACTACTTATTGGTTTTATATTAAACCCATTTCATATCCTATAATATTTATTTCAATTGAATTGAAACAAAATGACTATACAAAGTCTTACATCATCAATAGATATCCATATACATCGGATAACTCAACTTACTATTCAACAACATGTTAAATTCAAAATCTTACATACATTTCTAACAAAATATAAGTAACCTTCGTGAATATAGATCTCTATAACTCACTTAGCACATATCCTTACCTTAATTCCTTGACTGCAAAAGTGGTTATTTGCAAGAGTGAGCTCGACAAAATGAAAAAAATCAAACAGTTTTCATGCATCACATAACACATAATAATATGCTAAACATACATATCATAATAATTAAAGTAACATTGCATACATGCTTTTAATTCAAATATTATTTGTAAAGATTGAGTTCCTTACTCATTCCTCCTTATTTAACCAAAACAATGTAGTCATAAATTGACTTTAACATTTCATGATTTCAAATTGTATTACATATTATGCAATTTAAAATAGTTCATCAAGTCCACGTAGAAAATAGGAACCGAAAGACTTGCCTTGATCGTTGTTTACCAATAACAGTTTAACGACTTACGCTTATATTGCACTTCACGCGCCCTACACAATTATATAATCATACACATCAACTATTAGTCACATAACAACATATAGTAATTGTAATGTAAACTCTACTCCACATCTCATAATCTTTCCTATTAATTAGCACACAATGTTCAATTAGATTGTGTTAACTTTTCGACTTATGACTCACTATATTTCTTCATAGTCAAACTCGAAGTTCATTCAAGTGCTTAAGTCTTGCTAGGACTACTTATTGGTTTTATATTAAACCCATTTCATATCCTATAATATTCATTTCAATTGAATTGAAACAAAATGACTATACAAAGTCTTACATCATCAATAGATATCCATATACACCGGATAACTCAACTTACAATTCAACAACATGTTAAATTCAAAATCTTACATACATTTCTCACAAAACATAAGTAACCTTCGTGAATATAGATCTCTATAACTCACTTAGCACATATCCTTAACTTAATTCCTTGACTTGCAAAAAAGTGGTTATTTGCAAGAGTGAGCTCGATGTACCCGAAAAAATCTAATAGTTTTCATGCATCACATAACACATAATAATATGCTAAACATACATATCATAATAATTAAAGTAACATGGCATACATGCTTTTAATTCACATAGAAAATATAAAGATTGAGTTCCTTACTCAATCCTCCTTATTTACCAAAACAATGTAGTCATAAATTGACTTTAACATTTCATGATTTCAAATTGTATAACATATTATGCAATTTAAAATAGTTCATCAAGTCCACGTAGAAAATAGGAACCGAAAGACTTGCCTTGATCGTTGTTTACCAATAAAAGTTTAACAGCTTACAGTTATCTGCACTTCACGTGCCCTACACAATTATATAATCATCCACATCAACTATTAGTCACATAACAACATATAGTAATGTTAATATAAACTCTACTCCACATCTCATAATCTTTCCTATTAATTAGCACACAATGTTCAATTAGATTGTGTTAACTTTTCGACTTATTACTCACTATATTTCTTCTTAGTCAAACTCGAAGTTCATTCAAGTGCTTAAGTCTTGCTAGGACTACTTATTGGTTTTATATCAAACCCATTTCATATCCTATAATATTCATTTCAATTGAATTGAAACAAAATGACTATACAAAGTCTTACATCATCAATAGATATCCATATACACCGGATAACTCAACTTACAATTCAACAACATGTTAAATTCAAAATCTTACATACATTTCTAACAAAACATAAGTAACCTTCGTGAATATAGATCTCTATAACTCACTTAGCACATATCCTTACCTTAATTCCTTGACTTGCAAAAGTGGTTATTTGCAAGAGTGAGCTCGACAGCGCAGCAAAATCTAACAGTTTTCATGCATCACATAACACATAATAATATGCTAAACATACATATCATAATAATTAAAGTAAATGGCATACATGCTTTTAATTCAAATAGCAAATGTAAAGATTGAGTTCCTTACTCAATCCTCCTTTTTTAACCAAAACAATGTAGTCATAAATTAACTTTAACATTTCATGATTTCAAATTGTATAACATATTATGCAATTTAAAACAGTTCATCAAGTCCACGTAGAAAATTGGAACCGAAAGACTTGCCTTGATCGTTGTTTACCAATAACAGTTTAACAGCTTACGAGTTATATGCACTTCACGTGCCCTACACAATTATATAATCATACACATCAACTATTAGTCACATAACAACACATAGTAATTGTAATGTAAACTCTACTCCACATCTCATAATTTTTCCTATTAATTAGCACACAATGTTCAATTAGATTGTGTTAACTTTTCGACTTATTACTCACTATATTTCTTCTTAGTCAAACTCGAAGTTCATTCAAGTGCTTAAGTCTTGCTAGGACTACTTATTGGTTTTATATCAAACCCATTTCATATCCTATAATATTTATTTCAATTGAATTGAAACAAAATGACTATACAAAGTCTTACATCATCAATAGATATCCATATACAATTTGATAACTCAACTTACAATTCAACAACATGTTAAATTCAAAATCTTACATACATTTCTCACAAAATATAAGTAACCTTCGTGAATATAGATCTCTATAACTCACTTAGCACATATCCTTACCTTAATTCCTTGACTGCAAAAAATTGGTTATTTGCAAGAGTGAGCTCGACAGCCCAGCAAAATCTAACAGTTTTCATGCATCACATAACACATAATAATATGCTAAACATACATTTCATAATAATTAAAGTAACATGGCATACATGCTTTTAATTCAAATAGAAAATGTAAAGATTGAGTTCCTTACTCAATCCTACTTATTTAACCAAAACAATGTAGTCATAAATTAACTTTAACATTTCATGATTTCAAAATGTATAACATATTATGCAATTTAAAACAGTTCATCAAGTCCACGTAGAAAATAGGAACCGAAAGACTTGCCTTGATCGTTGTTTACCAATAATTTAACAAATTTTACACGACTTACGCTTATATGCACTTCACGTGCCCTTCACAATTATATAATCATACACATCAACTATTAGTCACATAACAACATATAGTAATTATAATGTAAACTCTACTCCACATCTCATAATCTTTCCTATTAATTAGCACACAATGTTCAATTAGATTGTGTTAACTTTTCGACTTATTACTCACTATATTTCTTCTTAGTCAAACTCGAAGTTCATTCAAGTGCTTAAGTCTTGCTAGGACTACTTATTGGTTTTATATTAAACCCATTTCATATCCTATAATATTTATTTCAATTGAATTGAAACAAAATGACTATACAAAGTCTTACATCATCAATAGATATCCATATACACCCGGATAACTCAACTTACAATTCAACAACATGTTAAATTCAAAATCTTACATACATTTCTCACAAAATATAAGTAACCTTCGTGAATATAGATCTCTATAACTCACTTAGCACATATCCTTACCTTAATTCCTTGACTTGTAAAAGTGGTTATTTGCAAGAGTGAGCTCGACAGCGCAGCAAAATCTAACAGTTTTCATGCATCACATAACACATAATAATATGCTAAACATACATATCATAATAATTAAAGTAAATGGCATACATGCTTTTAATTCAAATAGCAAATGTAAAGATTGAATTCCTTACTCAATCCTCCTTTTTTAACCAAAACAATGTAGTCATAAATTAACTTTAACATTTCATGATTTCAAATTGTATAACATATTATGCAATTTAAAATAGTTCATCAAGTCCACGTAGAAAATTGGAACCGAAAGACTTGCCTTGATCGTTGTTTACCAATAACAGTTTAACAGCTTAGAGTTATATGCACTTCACGTGCCCTACACAATTATATAATCATACACATCAACTATTAGTCACATAACAACACATAGTAATTGTAATGTAAACTCTACTCCACATCTCATAATTTTTCCTATTAATTAGCACACAATGTTCAATTAGATTGTGTTAACTTTTCGACTTATTACTCACTATATTTCTTCTTAGTCAAACTCGAAGTTCATTCAAGTGCTTAAGTCTTGCTAGGACTACTTATTGGTTTTATATCAAACCCATTTCATATCCTATAATATTCATTTCAATTGAATTGAAACAAAATGACTATACAAAGTCTTACATCATCAATAGATATCCATATACACCGGATAACTCAACTTACAATTCAACAACATGTTAAATTCAAAATCTTACATACATTTCTCACAAAACATAAGTAACCTTCGTGAATATAGATCTCTATAAATCACTTAGCACATATCCTTACCTTAATTCCTTGACACTTTAAAAGTAGTTATTTGCAAGAGTGAGCTCGATGCAATGACAAAATCTAACAGCTTTTCATGCATCACATAACACATAATAATATGCTAAACATACATTTCATAATAATTAAAGTAACATGGCATACATGCTTTTAATTCACATAGAAAATATAAAGATTGAGTTCCTTACTCAATCCTCCTTATTCAACCAAAACAATGTAGTCATAAATTAACTTTAACATTTCATGATTTCAAATTGTATAACATATTATGCAATTTAAAATAGTTCATCAAGTCCACGTAGAAAATTGGAACCGAAAGACTTGCCTTGATCGTTGTTTACCAATAATTGTTTAACGACTTACGCTTATTTGCACTTCACGCCCTTCACAATTATATAATCATACACATCAACTATTAGTCACATAACAACACATAGTAATTATAATGTAAACTCTACTCCACATCTCATAATTTTTCCTATTAATTAGCACACACAATGTTCAATTAGATTGTGTTAACTTTTTCGACTTATTACTCACTATATTTCTTCTTAGTCAAACTCAAGTTCATTCAAGTGCTTAAGTCTTGCTAGGACTACTTATTGGTTTTATATCAAACCCATTTCATATCCTATAATATTTATTTCAATTGAATTGAAAAAAAATAACTATACAAAGTCGTACATCATCAATAGATATCCATATACACCGGATAACTCAACTTACAATTCAACAACATGTTAAATTCAAAATCTTACATACATTTCTCACAAAACATAAGTAACCTTCGTGAATATAGATCTCTATAACTCACTTAGCACATATCCTTACCTTAATTCCTTGACTTGTAAAAGTGGTTATTTGCAAGAGTGAGCTCGACAAATAAAGAAAAATCTAAATGTTTTCATGCATCACATAACACATAATAATATGCTAAACATACATATCATAATAATTAAAGTAAATGGCATACATGCTTTTAATTCAAATAGCAAATGTAAAGATTGAATTCCTTACTCAATCCTCCTTTTTTAACCAAAACAATGTAGTCATAAATTAACTTTAACATTTCATGATTTCAAATTGTATAACATATTATGCAATTTAAAACAGTTCATCAAGTCCACGTAGAAAATTGGAACCGAAAGACTTGCCTTGATCGTTGTTTACCAATAACAGTTTAACAGCTTAGAGTTATATGCACTTCACGTGCCCTACACAATTATATAATCATACACATCAACTATTAGTCACATAACAACACATAGTAATTGTAATGTAAACTCTACTCCACATCTCATAATTTTTCCTATTAATTAGCACACAATGTTCAATTAGATTGTGTTAACTTTTCGACTTATTACTCACTATATTTCTTCTTAGTCAAACTCGAAGTTCATTCAAGTGCTTAAGTCTTGCTAGGACTACTTATTGGTTTTATATCAAACCCATTTCATATCCTATAATATTCATTTCAATTGAATTGAAACAAAATGACTATACAAAGTCTTACATCATCAATAGATATCCATATACACCGAATAACTCAACTTACAATTCAACAACATGTTAAATTCAAAATCTTACATACATTTCTCACAAAACATAAGTAACCTTCGTGAATATAGATCTCTATAGCTCACTTAGCACATATCCTTACCTTAATTCCTTGACCTGCAAAAGTAGTTATTTGCAAGAGTGAGCTCGACAAATTTTGTAAAAATCTAACAGTTTTCATGCATCACATAACACATAATAATATGCTAAACATACATTTCATAATAATTAAAGTAACATGGCATACATGATTTTAATTCACATAGAAAATATAAAGATTGAGTTCCTTACTCAATCCTACTTATTTCACCAAAACAATGTAGTCATAAATTAACTTTAACATTTCATGATTTCAAATTGTATAACATATTATGCAATTTAAAATAGTTCATCAAGTCCACGTGAAAATTGGGAACCGAAAGACTTGCCTTGATCAATTGTTTACCAATAACAGTTTAACGACTTACGATTATTTGCACTTCACGCGCCCTTCACAATTATATTATCATACACATCAACTATTAGTCACATAACAACACATAGTAATTATAATGTAAACTCTACTCCACATCTCATAATTTTTCCTATTAATTAGCACACAATGTTCAATTAGATTGTGTTAACTTTTCGACTTATTACTCACTATATTTCTTCTTAGTCAAACTCAAAGTTCATTCAAGTGCTTAAGTCTTGCTAGGACTACTTATTGGTTTTATATCAAACCCATTTCATATCCTATAATATGCATTTCAATTGAATTGAAAAAAAATAACTATACAAAGTCGTACATCATCAATAGATATCCATATACACCGGATAACTCAACTTACAATTCAACAACATGTTAAATTCAAAATCTTACATACATTTCTCACAAAACATAAGTAACCTTCGTGAATATAGATCTCTATAACTCACTTAGCACATATCCTTACCTTAATTCCTTGACTTGTAAAAGTGGTTATTTGCAAGAGTGAGTGAGCATCGACACGACAAAATCTAATGATTTTCATGCATCACATAACACATAATAATATGCTAAACATACATATCATAATAATTAAAGTAAATGGCATACATGCTTTTAATTCAAATAGCAAATGTAAAGATTGAATTCCTTACTCAATCCTCCTTTTTAACAAAACAATGTAGTCATAAATTAACTTTAACATTTCATGATTTCAAATTGTATAACATATTATGCAATTTAAAATAGTTCATCAAGTCCACGTAGAAAATAGGAACCGAAAGACTTGCCTTGATCGTTGTTTTTACAATAACAGTTTAACGACTTACGAGCTTATTTGCACTTCACGTGCCCTACACAATTATATAATTATACACATCAACTATTAGTCACATAACAACACATAGTAATTGTAATGTAAACTCTACACCACATCTCATAATCTTTCCTATTAATTAGCACACAATGTTTAATTAGATTGTGTTAACTTTTCGACTTATTACTCACTATATTTCTTCTTAGTCAAACTCGAAGTTCATTCAAGTGCTTAAGTCTTGCTAGGACTACTTATTGGTTTTATATTAAACCCATTTCATATCCTATAATATTCATTTCAATTAAATTGAAACAAAATAACTATACAAAGTCGTTCATCATCAATAGATATCCATATACACCGGATAACTCAACTTACAATTCAACAACATGTTAAATTCAAAATCTGACATACATTTCTCACAAAACATAAGTAACCTTCGTGAATATAGATCTCTATAACTCACTTAGCACATATCCTTACCTTAATTCCTTGACCTCTAAAAGTGGTTATTTGCAAGAGTGAGCTCGACAGCCCAGCAAAATCTAACAGTTTTCATGCATCACATAACACATAATAATATGCTAAACATACATTTCATAATAATTAAAGTAACATGGCATACATGCTTTTAATTCACATAGCACATATAAAGATTGAGTTCCTTACTCAATCCTACTTATTTAACCAAAACAATGTAGTCATAAATTAACTTTAACATTTCATGATTTCAAATTGTATAACATATTATGCAATTTAAAATAGTTCATCAAGTCCACGTAGAAAATTGGAACCGAAAGACTTGCCTTGATCGTTGTTTACCAATAACAGTTTAACAGCTTAGAGTTATATGCACTTCACGTGCCCTACACAATTATATAATCATACACATCAACTATTAGTCACATAACAACACATAGTAATTGTAATGTAAACTCTACTCCACATCTCATAATTTTTCCTATTAATTAGCACACAATGTTCAATTAGATTGTGTTAACTTTTTGACTTATTACTCACTATATTTCTTCTTAGTCAAACTCGAAGTTCATTCAAGTGCTTAAGTCTTGCTAGGACTACTTATTGGTTTTATATCAAACCCATTTCATATCCTATAATATTCATTTCAATTGAATTGAAACAAAATGACTATACAAAGTCTTACATCATCAATAGATATCCATATACACCGGATAACTCAACTTACAATTCAACAACATGTTAAATTCAAAATCTTACATACATTTCTCACAAAACATAAGTAACCTTCGTGAATATAGATCTCTATAGCTCACTTAGCACATATCCTTACCTTAATTCCTTGACCTGCAAAAGTAGTTATTTGCAAGAGTGAGCTCGACAGCCCAGCAAAATCTAACAGTTTTCATGCATCACATAACACATAATAATATGCTAAACATACATTTCATAATAATTAAAGTAACATGGCATACATGCTTTTAATTCACATAGAAAATATAAAGATTGAGTTCCTTACTCAATCCTACTTATTTCACCAAAACAATGTAGTCATAAATTAACTTTAACATTTCATGATTTCAAATTGTATAACATATTATGCAATTTAAAATAGTTCATCAAGTCCACGTAGAAAATTGGAACCGAAAGACTTGCCTTGATCGTTGTTTACCAATAACAGTTTAACAGCTTACAGTTATTTGCACTTCACGCGCCCTTCACAATTATATTATCATACACATCAACTATTAGTCACATAACAACACATAGTAATTATAATGTAAACTCTACTCCACATCTCATAATTTTTCCTATTAATTAGCACACAATGTTCAATTAGATTGTGTTAACTTTTCGACTTATTACTCACTATATTTCTTCTTAGTCAAACTCGAAGTTCATTCAAGTGCTTAAGTCTTGCTAGGACTACTTATTGGTTTTATATCAAACCCATTTCATATCCTATAATATGCATTTCAATTGAATTGAAAAAAAATAACTATACAAAGTCGTACATCATCAATAGATATCCATATACAGGATAACTCAACTTACAATTCAACAACATGTTAAATTCAAAATCTTACATACATTTCTCACAAAACATAAGTAACCTTCGTGAATATAGATCTCTATAACTCACTTAGCACATATCCTTACCTTAATTCCTTGACTTGTAAAAGTGGTTATTTGCAAGAGTGAGCTCGACAGCGCAGCAAAATCTAACAGTTTTCATGCATCACATAACACATAATAATATGCTAAACATACATATCATAATAATTAAAGTAAATGGCATACATGCTTTTAATTCAAATAGCAAATGTAAAGATTGAATTCCTTACTCAATCCTCCTTTTTTAACCAAAACAATGTAGTCATAAATTAACTTTAACATTTCATGATTTCAAATTGTATAACATATTATGCAATTTAAAAGCAGTTCATCAAGTCCACGTAAAATAGGAACCTAAAGACTTGCCTTGATCGTTGTTTACCAATAACGGTTTAATGACTTACGCTTATTTGCACTTCACGTGCCCTACACAATTATATAATCATACACATCAACTATTAGTCACATAACAACACATAGTAATTGTAATGTAAACTCTACACCACATCTCATAATCTTTCCTATTAATTAGCACACAATGTTTAATTAGATTGTGTTAACTTTTCGACTTATTACTCACTATATTTCTTCTTAGTCAAACTCGAAGTTCATTCAAGTGCTTAAGTCTTGCTAGGACTACTTATTGGTTTTATATTAAACCCATTTCATATCCTATAATATTCATTTCAATTGAATTGAAACAAAATAACTATACAAAGTCGTTCATCATCAATAGATATCCATATACACCGGATAACTCAACTTACAATTCAACAACATGTTAAATTCAAAATCTTACATACATTTCTCACAAAACATAAGTAACCTTCGTGAATATAGATCTCTATAACTCACTTAGCACATATCCTTACCTTAATTCCTTGACCTGCAAAAGTGGTTATTTGCAAGAGTGAGCTCGACAGCCCAGCAAAATATAACAGTTTTCATGCATCACATAACACATAATAATATGCTAAACATACATTTCATAATAATTAAAGTAACATGGCATACATGCTTTTAATTCAAATAGCACATATAAAGATTGAGTTCCTTACTCAATCCTACTTATTTAACCAAAACAATGTAGTCATAAATTAACTTTAACATTTCATGATTTCAAATTGTATAACATATTATGCAATTTAAAATAGTTCATCAAGTCCACGTAGAAAATTGGAACCGAAAGACTTGCCTTGATCGTTGTTTACCAATAACAGTTTAACAGCTTACAGTTATTTGCACTTCACGTGCCCTTCACAATTATATAATCATACACATCAACTATTAGTCACATAACAACACATAGTAATTGTAAAGTAAACTCTACTCCACATCTCATAATTTTTCGTATTAATTAGCACACAATGTTCAATTAGATTGTGTTAACTTTTCGACTTATTACTCACTATATTTCTTCTTAGTCAAACTCGAAGTTCATTCAAGTGCTTAAGTCTTGGTAGGACTACTTATTGTTTTCATATCAAACCCATTTCATATCCTATAATATTCATTTCAATTGAATTGAAACAAAATAACTATACAAAGTCGTACATCATCAATAGATATCCATATACACCGGATAACTCAACTTACAATTCAACAACATGTTAAATTCAAAATCTTACATACATTTCTCACAAAACATAAGTAACCTTCGTGAATATAGATCTCTATAGCTCACTTAGCACATATCCTTACCTTAATTCCTTGACCTGCAAAAGTAGTTATTTGCAAGAGTGAGCTCGACAGCCCAGCAAAATCTAACAGTTTTCATGCATCACATAACACATAATAATATGCTGAACATACATTTCATAATAATTAAAGTAACATGGCATACATGCTTTTAATTCACATAGAAAATATAAAGATTGAGTTCCTTACTCAATCCTACTTATTTCACCAAAACAATGTAGTCATAAATTAACTTTAACATTTCATGATTTCAAATTGTATAACATATTATGCAATTTAAAATAGTTCATCAAGTCCACGTAGAAAATTGGAACCGAAAGACTTGCCTTGATCGTTGTTTACCAATAACAGTTTAACAGCTTACAGTTATTTGCACTTCACGCGCCCTTCACAATTATATTATCATACACATCAACTATTAGTCACATAACAACACATAGTAATTATAATGTAAACTCTACTCCACATCTCATAAATTTTCCTATTAATTAGCACACAATGTTCAATTAGATTGTGTTAACTTTTCGACTTATTACTCACTATATTTCTTCTTAGTCAAACTCGAAGTTCATTCAAGTGCTTAAGTCTTGCTAGGACTACTTATTGGTTTTATATCAAACCCATTTCATATCCTATAATATTCATTTCAATTGAATTGAAAAAAAATAACTATACAAAGTCGTACATCATCAATAGATATCCATATACACCGGATAACTCAACTTACAATTCAACAACATGTTAAATTCAAAATCTTACATACATTTCTCACAAAACATAAGTAACCTTCGTGAATATAGATCTCTATAACTCACTTAGCACATATCCTTACCTTAATTCCTTGACTTGTAAAAGTGGTTATTTGCAAGAGTGAGCTCGACAGCGCAGCAAAATCTAACAGTTTTCATGCATCACATAACACATAATAATATGCTAAACATACATATCATAATAATTAAAGTAAATGGCATACATGCTTTTAATTCAAATAGCAAATGTAAAGATTGAATTCCTTACTCAATCCTCCTTTTTTAACCAAAACAATGTAGTCATAAATTAACTTTAACATTTCATGATTTCAAATTGTATAACATATTATGCAATTTAAAACAGTTCATCAAGTCCACGTAGAAAATAGGAACCGAAAGACTTGCCTTGATCGTTGTTTACCAATAACAGTTTAACAGCTTACAGTTATTTGCACTTCACGTGCCCTACACAATTATATAATCATACACATCAACTATTAGTCACATAACAACACATAGTAATTGTAATGTAAACTCTACACCACATCTCATAATCTTTCCTATTAATTAGCACACAATGTTTAATTAGATTGTGTTAACTTTTCGACTTATTACTCACTATATTTCTTCTTAGTCAAACTCGAAGTTCATTCAAGTGCTTAAGTCTTGCTAGGACTACTTATTGGTTTTATATTAAACCCATTTCATATCCTATAATATTCATTTCAATTGAATTGAAACAAAATAACTATACAAAGTCGTTCATCATCAATAGATATCCATATACACCGGATAACTCAACTTACAATTCAACAACATGTTAAATTCAAAATCTTACATACATTTCTCACAAAACATAAGTAACCTTCGTGAATATAGATCTCTATAACTCACTTAGCACATATCCTTACCTTAATTCCTTGACCTGCAAAAGTGGTTATTTGCAAGAGTGAGCTCGACAAACCCAAAGAAAATCTAATTGGTTTTCATGCATCACATAACACATAATAATATGCTAAACATACATTTCATAATAATTAAAGTAACATGGCATACATGCTTTTAATTCAAGATAGCATATATAAAGATTGAGTTCCTTACTCAATCCTACTTATTTAACCAAAACAATGTAGTCATAAATTAACTTTAACATTTCATGATTTCAAATTGTATAACATATTATGCAATTTAAAAAGAGTTCATCAAGTCCACGTAGAAAATTGGAACCAAAGACTTGCCTTGATCGTTGTTTACCAATAACAGCTTTAACGACTTACAGCTTATTTGCACTTCACGTGCCTTCACAATTATATAATAATACACATCAACTATTAGTCACATAACAACACATAGTAATTGTAAAGTAAACTCTACTCCACATCTCATAATTTTTCCTTATTAATTAGCACACAAATGTTCAATTAGATTGTGTTAACTTTTCGACTTATTACTCACTATATTTCTTCTTAGTCAAACTCGAAGTTCATTCAAGTGCTTAAGTCTTGGTAGGACTACTTATTGTTTTCATATCAAACCCATTTCATATCCTATAATATTCATTTCAATTGAATTGAAACAAAATAACTATACAAAGTCGTACATCATCAATAGATATCCATATACACCGGATAACTCAACTTACAATTCAACAACATGTTAAATTCAAAATCTTACATACATTTCTAACAAAACTTAAGTAACCTTCGTGAATATAGATCTCTATAACTCACTTAGCACATATCCTTACCTTAATTCCTTGACTTGCAAAAGTGGTTATTTGCAAGAGTGAGCTCGACAGCGCAGCAAAATCTAACAGTTTTCATGCATCACATAACACATAATAATATGCTAAACATACATATCATAATAATTAAAGTAAATGGCATACATGCTTTTAATTCAAATAGCAAATGTAAAGATTGAGTTCCTTACTCAATCCTCCTTTTTTAACCAAAACAATGTAGTCATAAATTAACTTTAACATTTCATGATTTCAAATTGTATAACATATTATGCAATTTAAAATAGTTCATCAAGTCCACGTAGAAAATAGGAACCGAAAGACTTTCCTTGATCGTTGTTTACCAATAACAGTTTAACAGCTTACAGTTATTTGCACTTCACGTGCCCTACCCAATTATATAATCATACACATCACCTATTAGTCACATAACAACACATAGTAATTGTTATGTAAACTCTACACCACATCTCATAATTTTTCCTATTAATTAGCACACAATGTTCAATTAGATTGTGTTAACTTTTCGACTTATTACTCACTATATTTCTTCTTAGTCAAACTCGAAGTTCATTCGAATGCTTAAGTCTTGCTAGGACAACTTATTGGTTTTATATTAAACCCATTTCATATCCTATAATATTCATTTCAATTGAATTGAAACAAAATAACTATACAAAGTCGTTCATCATCAATAGATATCCATATACACCGGATAACTCAACTTACAATTCAACAACATGTTAAATTCAAAATCTTACATACATTTCTCACAAAACATAAGTAACCTTCGTGAATATAGATCTCTATAACTCACTTAGCACATATCCTTACCTTAATTCCTTGACCTGCAAAAGTGGTTATTTGCAAGAGTGAGCTCGACAGCCCAGCAAAATCTAACAGTTTTAATGCATCACATAACACATAATAATATGCTAAACATACATTTCATAATAATTAATGTAACATGGCATACATGCTTTTAATTCACATAGCAAATATAAAGATTGAGTTCCTTACTCAATCCTACTTATTTAACCAAAACAATGTAGTCATAAATTAACTTTAACATTTCATGATTTCAAATTGTATAACATATTATGCAATTTAAAACAGTTCATCAACTCCACGTAGAAAATAGGAACCGAAAGACTTGCCTTGATCGTTATTTACCAATAGCAGTTTAACAGCTTACAGTTATTTGCACTTCAAGTGCCCTACCCAATTATATAATCATACACATCTCCTATTAGTCACATAACAACACATAGTAATTGTTATGTAAACTCTACTCCACAGCTCATAATTTTTCCTATTAATTAGCACACAATGTTCAATTAGATTGTGTTAACTTTTCGACTTATTACTCACTATATTTCTTCTTAGTCAAACTCGAAGTTCATTCAAGTGCTTAAGTCTTGCTAGGACTACTTATTGGTTTTATATCAAACCCATTTCATATCCTATAATATTCATTTCAATTGAATTGAAACAAAATGACTATACAAAGTCTTACATCATCAATAGATATCCATATACACCGGATAACTCAACTTACAATTCAACAACATGTTACATTCAAAATCTTACATACATTACACACAAAACATAAGTAACCTTCGTGAATATAGATCTCTATAACTCACTTAGCACATATCCTTACCTTAATTCCTTGACCTGCAAAAGTGGTTATTTGCAAGAGTGAGCTCGACAGCCCAGAAAAGTCTAACAGTTTTCATGCATCACATAACACATAATAATATGCTAAGCATACATATCATAATAATTAAATTAACATGGAATACATGCTTTTAATTCACATTGCAAATATAAAGATTGAGTTCCTTACTTAATCCTCCTTATTTAAACAAAACAATGTAGTCATAAATTGACTTTAACATTTCATGATTTCAAATTGTACAACATATTGTGCAATTTAAAACAGTTCATCAAGTCCACGTAGAAAATAGGAACCGAAAGACTTGCCTTGATCGTTGTTTACCAATAACAGTTTAACAACTTATAGTTCTCTGCACTTCACGTGCCCTACATAATTATATAATCAGACACATAAACTATTAGTCACATAACAACATATAGTAATTGTAATGTAAACTTTACTCCACATCTCATAATCTTTCCTATTAATTAGCACACAATGTTTAATTAGATTATGTTAACTTTTCGACTTATGACTCACTATATTTCTTCTTAGTCAAACTCGAAGTTCATTCAAGTGCTTAAGTCTTGCTAGGACTACTTATTGGTTTTATATTAAACCCATTTCATATCCTATAATATTCATTTCAATTGAATTGAAACACTTTTTAAATTTATTAACACTTGGCACGGTGTTTCTACGTTCATTCGTCACACGCTCAATTTGCCTCTCTTTTGTATGCTTACTATCCTTCTATAACTTATCTAATATATCATTTATTAATGTTAAGCACCATTATATTTATTAACATTCATGTTTTATAACTTAGAATAACATCTTTTATCCTCAGAAGCACAACACATGCATATGTGCATGCCCGATGCCCTCCGATTGCCCTCGAAAACACAACAGTCCTAAAGATGACCATTTTGACTACTGTTACAGACCTCAAATTGAAAAACTTAAATGAAGAAAATTGTAGGTCTATTCGTCCTCGTTCCGGATCATCTTGAATCACCTCAATCGAAATTCGTATGAGAAAGTTATGGTCATTTTCCTACAGGATGTCAAAACTGTCCGACCCAAACTTCTCTTCCGTGGCCATGAAGAACTAAGTCATCTGATACGTACGCAATGAGACATTGGTGTCACAAGCAAATTTCAGTATTAGGCGCGAATTTCTGACTCATTGGGCTCCATTTTTGGCACTAGGCGAAAACTAATGTAAACCGAAGAAGACATTTTTGATCTGTTTAAGAATTTCTAGCAACTAATTACATACATATAACTGATGTAATTTACACATAACCTCACCAATCATACATATATTAACTTAAATCTACTGCACAACAAATTTAGAAAGACTAAATCCGTAAAAACAATGTTTTAAAATTAAAACTCCATGTTTGACAGTTGATAAACACAGTGTGTGACGCCCCCAAATCAGGGTATCTTCCAAACTGACAGATGGTGCACTCTTATATAAACATATTGAAATGCCTCAAAAGAATATTTACATATATATATCAAAAGAATATTTACATTCCCGTGTTCTTTACAACCAATACATTGTCTTTTGTCATAATATCAATAATATTCCTTACAAAACCTATACTATTACATATACAAACCACGGGTTCACCTTTGCTTTCCCTTTATCCTTGCTTTGGATCCATCTATCCGTTTTGGCCTTAGTCGCATCCATATGGTTCAAGCAAGAATGAGCCTAACTAGCTCAAAGTAAAAACAATTCTAGGAAAATAGCATGCTTGAAACATAGGAATCGTGATATCTTCAATAATCGATAAGAGTTACGTAAGTACTATTGAGAATTCAAAATAGCACTTCTTTTCATTCAAAACATTTTACAACAACAATGTCCAGTAAAACAACAATTCCGGTTCAAGACCGTAAGCATTTCATAAGTATTTTGAAAAGGACATCCCGACACGAAGTCCGTAAGTCCGGTATAGCTTAAGAGCACGTCTAGGTGATCAGCCTATAGTACTCTATGTTGATCAACACTACATTCATTAAACGTGTATACATTTAAGTTGTAGCAACCTCACGTGCCTGTCGTTTGACGATAAAACATTTTAGCATACTCAATCTACTTTTGAAAACCACAACAATATTAGTTTGGTAAATCCTTATCAACACTTGATAGAATAACATAGCATACGCTAGCCGAAAGGATTGGCTTTGACATTCCTCAGATACTAACTCATACGAAGAATACATGAATCACAAAGACTTGTCCAGATTGAACTGGAACAAGGGTTAGAGTACTTTCCTTTAGCGTCTTCTTATGGATATAACACGTGCACTTTACGTCTTTCAGGTCTCTGCATTAAATAATAACATCACATAGTACATTAGGTCTTAATTCACACATGGTTTAAAGAATGTTTCTTTTCTCAATCTAAATACCTAAGTTATTATTGGTTCCGCTTTCTTGCTAGATTAGATCATTCTTACATTAATATGTCTTAACTTAACTGTTTCTTTTAATTATCCTTAACAATGTTCTTACATCTTACTAATCATTATTAACATGCTTACATGTAAACATTCATTACTATCTAGGTTATGAGGCTAAATACACTGTTGCGCCTATTATTATATTTGGTACATGCTACTGCAAGCTACCTCTTATTGCTAAAAATTTGGACTCTCGTTACACAAGCATGTAGTCTCTCAGAGTTAAAATGTCGCTACATGGCGGTGACTCTCCGTAAGGGTATGGCTTTGTTTCTTAAGCTCAACAAGCAAGATATGGGCTAAATGACCTTGGGATGGTGCCAGCCATGGCCACTGTCATTTCTGGCACACGAAAATTTTTTTGACAGACTTTTTATTTTGTGAGATTCTGACTCAGAATTCTTCAAGTTATAAGTCCGAATTGGCTCGTTCAAGGGCCTACGGTTCACAAATCACGTACTCTATGCGTTCATGTAAGAATTTAATCTATTCGATTTTGTTTGCTAAAATTTCACCTATTAGCCCATTTTTAACGAAAACGATAAACGTTCGTGAACGTTCAACGCTTGTTTCTTCGTTCTAAGTCGGAATCCGGCCATTTTTAAGTCCACAACTCTATAATGCCAAATATGACTTGTCTCCATCGAAAACCAATGTTTACGACTTCAATCACAAAATACGACCTTCATTCCGAGAATTCACGAATTCTATAATTATCATCCAATCGTGTGAATTCCGGCGAATCCTCATTACTAATCATTCTAGGTGGATTTTAATCAACATGTAAACATTACAAGTTACATATTACACCAACTTATTATCAAAGTAGGTTTTTACTTATTCTCATAAGTCAATGACTTATTTCATTTATTATCTAAAATTCTCATGCTTATGACAACAAAGGCAATTCTTCATAAGTTCATTAACTTATTTAGGTTCAAGTTGCTTATTCAACTTATTCAGCTTAAGTTCATTCATCAATAACTTATAACATGACATCATTAAACCATCGCACTCCTCTATCAATCCTATTATGATAGAGATAGAAGAGACAAGATAATTACCTTTGATGAACTATTACTTCACTTCACTTTGGAAAATCTAGCAAAAGTTGAGATGACTTATAAGTGCTTATGTGACTTATTCTCTCTAACACTTAAGTTGTTTATCTTGTAAGAAGTTGGAAGAAATTTGAACAAGCAACAAATGAATTGAAGCTTGCTATTTATAGGCAACACAAGGTTAGGGTATTAAGGTCATTATGTCATCCCACCTCCTTAAACTAACCTCCTTACTATTCATTTGCTTAACCACCAAGACTACTAAGTAATCTTTCTATTACTTGGCTATCACAACACTTGGTCATCACACAAAATGTTCTTGCTTCAAGTTCACCCACTTACACTTGGATCGTTGCTTACCCATCATGTCCAATCGTTTGGGCTTGGTTTTTAATTAATAGCTCAATTTCTTGTTGGGCTTGCATTAATTAATTTTGGGCTTCCCAACTAAATACTTGGGCTAAATATTAAATCCCACATAGGTTTACATCTTTTAATATAATAAACTTGCACTTTTTATACAATATCCACCATTCCATTCCATTAGATTATTAATACATACGCTCTCAATTAAGTCCGCATGCGAATTATTGTGTTTTCCATACTTAGATTATTATTACATAATCCATCTCGCCTCGATATTTCTAACGCTATTTATTTCTCGGAAGTTCAAAAATCATTCCCGAGCGATAAATGATGAATAGTGATGTTCATAAACTTCCTCGGAAAACATTTATTTTCGTCTTGGAAATTCAAACACTTTAATTCATTCACATGGTTCAAATACTACGATCTTCCGACGTTTCTAGGTTATAGAATGACATACATCTTATTAACACATATAATAACAAATAATATTATTTTATTTATTAATTAATTCTTTCAAATATTTTTACAAAGGATCCGAATTTCTTGGGCGTTACATTCTTCCCCCCATATAAAGATTCTGTCCCCAGAACCTCACTTTATCTTACTCAAACAAAAGAGGATAAATCTTTCTCATCTTTTCTTCTAGTTCCCACGTTGCTTCCTCCACATCGTGGTTCTTCCATAACACCTTTACTGATGGTATTACCTTGTTTTGTAGAACTTGCTCTTTTCTATCGATGATTTGAATCGGCATATCTTCATATGTTAAATCTTTCTCGATTTGAATAGGCTCAAATTCTATCACGTGCTTGTAATTCGGTTTGTAAGGACGTAAAGCATCAAAACGTGAAATACATTATGTATTCGCTTAGGTCCGGAGGTAACGCTACCCTATAAGCTACCTCACCTACCCGCTCTAATACCTCAAAAGGTCCTATAAACCTTGGGCTTAGTTTTCCTTCTTTCCAAAGCGTATCTTCCCTTTCCAGGAGATACCTTTAGAAATACGTATGAGCCTACCTCAAACTCTCTATTCTCTCGATGTAAGTCCGCATATTTCTTCTCGTTCTGTCTGAAGTCATGATGAGACGACATACGTATCAACTTCACGACATCCATTGCTTGCTGCACCAATTCGGTCCTAGCATTCAAAGCTTCTCCCACTTCATCCCAATACAACGACGCTCGCATTTCCTTCCATACAAAGCTTCATACTACGGCATACCTATACTTGCATGATAACTGTTGTTATATGCAAATTCTACTAATGGTAGATGATCATCCCAACTACCCTTGAAATCCATGACGCAAGATCTCAACATATCTTCTAACGCCCCTAATTGTCCTCTCACTCTCATCCATCGGTTTTGTGGATGATATGTCGTATTCAACTTCAATCGCATCCCCAATCGCCTCCTCAAGACTTCTCCAAAGTTCGATGTGAATCGTGGGTCACGATCTGACACTATCGAAATAGGTGCTCCATTTCTGGAAATAATTTCCTTAACATAGAGTGTAGTTAACTGATCTAAGTTATACTTAATTCGAATTGGCAAAAGTGAGCCGACTTTCACAACCGTCCACTATTACCCAAATCGCATCATATCCCTTCCGAGTCATCTAAGTCCCACCACAAAGCCCATCGTGATATGCTCCCACTTCCACTCCGGAATCTCCAATGACTGTAACAAGCCACTTGGTCGTTGATGTTCGGCTTTAACTCTTTGACAAGTCAACCACCTACTCACATATTCGACTATTTCTTTCTTCATGTTCGGCCACCAAAAACTCTGTCGAAGGTCTTGATACATCTTAGTGCTACAAGGATGAATCGAGTACCTCGAACTGTGAGCCTCTTATAAAACTTGCTCCTTTAATTCCATCTCATTTGGAACCCAAATTCTTCCCTCAAATCTTAATAATCCCTCATTATCAAGACTAAACTTAATATCTTTTTCATTGGTACAACCGCTTCTTCATTTGATCACACTCATCAGTTTTGAGCTGCACCTCCTTGACTCTCTCTACAATGGTAGACTGAATCTCCGTCGCAAACAGTCTCTGATCCGTCTCAATTGGCAACTTGACCTTTAACTCCATTCTAGCCATCTCTGTTATTAACTCAGTTTGAGCTGTTAACATAGACAACTTCTCCCAACCCTTTCTACTCAAGGCGCCGCCACTACATCGCTTTTTTCCTGGTGATACAGATTTCACAATCGTAATCCTTTATCAACTCCAACCATCTTCTCTATCTCATATTCAACTCCTTCTGTGTGAAGATATATTTTAGACTCTTGTGGTCCGTATATATATCTCACACTTTTCCCCATAAAGATAATGTCGCCATATCTTTAAGGCAAACACCACTGCACAGCCGCATCATGAGTAGGGTAAACTTTCTCATAATCCTTCAACTGCCTAGATGCATACGCAATGACCTTGCCATGCTGCATGAGCACTCAACCAAGTCCTTTATGCGAAGCATCGCTATAAACTACGAAATTTCCTGTGTCATCGGGTAATGACAAAATAGGCGCTTCACTCAATCTCTTTTTCAATTCTTGAAAACCATCTTCGCATTTCTCAGTCCATACGTACTTCACCGTCTTCCTCGTCAAGTTAGTCAGCGGAGTAGCTATCTTCAAAAAGTCTTGAATAAACCTCCGATAGTAACCCGCTAACCCTAAGAAACTTCGTACCTCGGTCGACGTTTTTGGTTGTTCCCAATTCATCACGGCTTTCAACTTTGCTGGATCTACTAAAATCCCCTCGTGGTCAATAACATGACCTAAAAACTGTACCCTCTCTAACCAAAATTCACACTTAGTGAACTATGCATATAACTTCTCCTTTCTTAGTGTCTCCAACACTATTCTAAGGTGTTCAGCATGATCTTCTGGTGTCTTAAAATAGACTAGAATATCATCGATAAACACCACGATGAACTTGTCCAAATATTGTTTGAACACTCTATTCATCATGTCCATAAATGCAAAGCAGTATTAGTTAACCCAAATGACATCACCAAAACTCAGAATGACCATAATGAGTCCTCAATGTCGTCTTTGGCACATCTTCATTCCTAACCTTCACCTTTATGATACCATGTCCTTAAATCTATTTTGGAAAAATATTTTGCCCCTTCAACTCGATCAAAAGATCATCGATCCTCGGCAACGGATACTTATTCTTTATTGTTAACTTATTCAACTCTCGGTAGTCGATACAAAGTCTCAACGATCCGTCCTTCTTCTTGACAAACAATACCGGTGCTCCCCACGGTGAAACGCTCGGTTGAATGTACTTCCTGTCCAATAATTCTTACAGTTGTACCATCAACTCCTTCATCTCCACTGGCGCCATACGATACGGTGCCCTAGAAACTGGTGCCGCTCCTGGCACAATGTCTATTACAAACTAGGTCTCCCTATCCGGCGGAAGACCCGGTAACTCACTTGGAAATACATCCATGAACTCACTCACTATAGGTATTTGTTCCATGGTCGCTCTCATTCTATGGGTATCAACCACATGACACAAATAGCCTACACACCCTTTCCTCAATAATTTCCTAGTTTGTGTCATGAAAAGACAACACGAACGTCCCGGCGATTTATTCCCATAAAATATTACATGTGATTGAATTGATGTTTTAATATTTACGCATTTCTTTTGACAATCTATAATTGCCCCATGATTTATCAACCAATCCATTCCGAGAATTACATCGAATTCTCCTAACTTTATCGGTATCAGATCTACCGATAATTTACAACCTCGAATGTCTACGCAACAATTCTCATGAATATCTTCAACAGGAATTATCTCTTCGTTTGCTACCTTAATGTTCAAAGGTATAGGAAACTTTTCGGTAAATAATCCTAATCGTCAAGCAAAATCACATGCGATAAATGAACAAGTAGAACCCGAGTCAAACAGCACGTATACATTTAAGTCGTTGATAAGAATAATACCTGTGACTACATCCCCGGGCCATCGCTATCTTGGATAATCATATATTAAAGGTACGGGCCATCGGGCTACCTACCCTACCACTACGACCCCCCAATAGTTAACTTACCACTATCACGCCTTTATTACCATCTCGTCCCCTTCTTTGGGAAGTTCTTTGCCATGTGGTCTGTTGACCCACAGACAAAGCATCCATGGTTCTTCTTCGGGCTTGGACAGTTTGGCGCAATATGCCCCTCTTGTCCACAATTATAACACACGGCCTTCCCTTTGAGACAAACTCCTAGGTGAGTCTTCCCACAGGTTTTATAGGCCTCCATCCTCCTTTTAGGGTCTCCTTGTTTCACTCCGGTATTCCTCGAGCTAACTACCTTCCTTTTATACCCTTCGCCACTCCCGCTGGCACCTTCACTCCTCCATCCACCTTCCCCTTACTTTTCTTGTCCTTGTGGTATTGGCTCAACGCCTCGCTACCACCTTCAGCAATTATTTCCTTCTCTAAAACAACTCCAAAGGAAGTACTTTGGAACACAGAGATATGATTATAGAGCCAGGTTTCAAGCCCCGCCAAATCGTCCGAGCTTTCTCACCTTGGTATCCACTTGATGTGGAGCTTAACCTTGCCAGCTTCATTAAACTTATGGCATACTCGGGAACCATCATGTCCCTTATTTTAAATCTAGAAATCGATTTCCATCCTTTCCTCGCATGCTCGTGGGAAAGTAGTTCTCGTAGAATATTTCCTTGAACCTCTCCCACGTTATAACATCTATTCCGGCTCTCACCTGATTGGACTCCCACCAAACGTTGGCCTCTCCCTTCATCATGTAGGTTGCAAAGGCAACCTTTTGGGTCTCATCAACATTTGCTATCACAAATGCCTTCTCTCTCTCTCTACCCATGTTTGGGCTTCGATAGGGTCCGTAGTTCCTTTGAACTCCTATGACCCACACTCTTAAAGTCCTTGAATGTAGTAGCTCGACTACACTAGGATTTACGGGATATTAGCCCCAGTTTGATTAAACGTCATGCGTTAAAAGGTTCAAAAATTCTCGCATGGGGTTAACTTAACCTCCTCCGGTTGATTTGTGTTCGCACCTTGGTTACGTGGTACTCTTCTTGGCGGCATTTTGTTGTTACAATAAACACATATTTCGTTATTATTCATTTCCGCTGTCATTAGTTATTATTCAATGTTAAACAATAACTTAAACATTCATACTCAACATTTTTCAAAAATGAAAACTTATATTAATTCATTGTAGTATAATACATTTGCTACATACATAACACGTACCTTGTCGGATACATTACTTTCCAGCTATTGCTCTCCAAAAATTGGGATTTACAAAAGACTACCCTTGATTATACAAAAGAGGGTTTTACGTCACTACTAGATACACAAATATGTACATATCTAACTACTCTAGCAACTACTCGATCACATCTGCCTTAAGGCATTCTCTAAATCTGCCTTGGCAAGACCGAAGCAATATCTCTACCGATAGTATGTCACTGATTCTCTCCTCTCTGGATAACCAAATACCTCGTGAATCGAAATCCTCATGAGAATTCCTAAGGATATAGGACATTCTCCCTATCTTCTGTTTCTTAGCCTTTAGCTCACTCCTAAGCTCAAAGACCTTCTATTTTAGCTCATGGACCTTATCCTTAGCCAAAAATCTCTAGTCATGTTCCTGTTCCCACATGGACTCCACGTCCGTCTTGTCCTCTATAACCGCTTGGAGCTCCGCCTTCACTTCCTTGACCTCGACACAGACAGTGAGTGTATCGCTCCTATCTATCATCGACATGAATAAAGGACATCATCAACTCCCCTGGAGTTATCTATGCTGCTATTGCTACTGGATTGAAGGATACTACCTCCACTTCTTCTTCCAACATGCCATCAAATACGGACATGAGGTCTAAGCTCTCGGAGTCTCCAGACTCCACCACAACTATCTCGGGATCTGCTGCAAGGGGGTTCGATATAATTTCTATTTGGTTTACCGACCCTTCGTTGACTACCTACACAGCTCTATTTTCACCTAACATCTACAACAACAAAAAATTGATTAGTAAACGTCAGTATAATAAAAACACATAACATATATAATGCATCTTTATAAGGTTAACTTCCATATTTTATTCTTTGACTTTTCTTAAGGTTATGACTTAAGGTTTTATTTTCCCCCTTAAGTTTTATAACCTAAGGCTTTGATACCAACCAGTGACGCCCCCAAATCCGGGTATCTTCCAACCCGACAGATGGTGCTACATGGTGCTACAGTTCACATAAACATTCAATTGAAATGCCTCAAAAGAACGGATATGTCTTATATATATATATATATATATATATATATATATATATCAAAAGAATATTTACATTCCCCAGGTTCTTTACAACTAGACAATTGTCTTTGTCATAATATCAATAATATTCCTTACAAAACCTATACTATTACATATACAAACTACGGGTTCACCTTTGCTTTCCCTTTATCCTTACCGGATCCATCAGTCCGTTTGGTCTTAGTTGCATTCATATGGTTCAAGAAAGAATGAGCCTAACTAGCTCAGCAAGTACAACAATTCTAGGAAAATAACATGCTTGAAACATAGAAATCGTATATCTGCAATAACTGGACAAGAGTTACGAAGTACTATTGAGAATTCAAAATAGCACTTCTTTTTATTCAAAACATTTTACAACAACAATGTTCAGTAAAACATCAATTCCAGTTCAAGACCGTAAGCATTTCATAAGTACATTGAAAAGGACATCCCGGTACAAAGTCCGTAAGTCCGTTATAGCTTACGAGCACGTCTAGGTGATCAGCCTATAGTACTCTATGTTGATCAACACTACATTCATTAAACGTGTATACATTTAAGTTGTGGCAACCTCACGTGCCTGTCTTTTGACGACAAAACATTTTAGCATACTCAATCTACTTTTGAAAACCACAACAATATTAGTTTGGTAAATCCTTATCAACACTTGGTAGAATAACATAGCATACGTCTAGCCGAAAGGATTGGCTTTGACATTCCTCGATACTAACTCATGCGAAGAATACATGAATCACAAAGACTTGTCCGTGATCGAATCTGGAACAAGGGTTAGAGTATTTTGCCTTTTAGCGCTTCTTATAGATATAACACGTGCACTTTACGTCTTTCAGGTCTCTACATTAAATAATAACATCACATAATACATTAGGTCATGAATGATAACACATGGTTCCTAAAGAATATTACCCTTCTTCTCAATCTAAATACATATTAGATTTGTTATTATTGGTTCCGGCTTTCCGTTAGATCATTCTTACATTCATATGCAATTGAATTAACTAAACCCTAAGTGTTCATACTTAAGGCTTAACTATGTCTTAAAATGTTTCTTTTAAGATCCTTAATTAATGTTCATCCATTACTAATCATGTTCAACATGTAAACATTCATTACTATCTAGGTTATTAGGTCAAATGCATGGCTTTATTATCAGATTTGGTGCTACCACAGGCCTTACCTCTTATTTCGCTTAAAATCCGGACTCGCAATCACTGCATGAGTCTCAAGTTTAATGGTCATCATGCCATACGCCACTCTCCAAAAGGTTATGGCTTTGCTTTCTCGCCAAGCTCAACACGGATAATGGTGGCCTTGGTTGGTGTCATGCCACAACTTCTGCACCCGTAAAATTTTTACAGACTTTTTATTTTGTGAGATTCTCGGACTCGTAACTTCTTCATTATAAGTCCGAATTGACTCGTTCAAGAGCCTGTGTTTCACAAATCACGTACTCTATGCGTTCATCCAAGAATTTTATCTATTCGATTTTGTTTGCTAAAATTTCACCTATTAGTCTATTTTTAACGAAAATGATAAACGTTCGTGAACGTTCAACACTCGTTTCTTCGTTCTAAGTTGGAAACCGGCCATTTTTGAGTTCGCAACTCTATAATGCCAAATATGACTTGTCTCCATCGAAAACCAATGTTTACGACTTCAATCACAAAATACGACCTTTATTCCGAGAATTTCACGAATTCGACGATTATCATCCAATCATGTGAATTCCGGCGAATCCTCATTACTAATCATTCTAGGTGGATTTTAATCAACATGTAAACATTACAAGTAACTTATTACACCAACTTATTATCAAAGTAGGTTTTTACTTATTCTAATAAGTCAATGACTTATTTCACTTATTATCTACAATTCTCATGCTTATGACAACAAAGGCAATTCTTCATAAGTTCATTAACTTATTTAGGTTCAAGTTGCGTATTCAACTTATTCGGCTTAAGTTCATTCATCAATGACTTATGGCATGATATCATTAAACCATCCCACTCCTCTATCAATCCTATTATGATAGAGATGGAAGAGACAAGATAATTACCTTTGATGAACTATTACTTCACTTCACTTTGGAAAATCTAGCAAAAGTTGAGATGACTTATAAGTGCTTATGTGACTTATTCTCTCTAACACTTAAGTTGTTTATCTTGTAAGAAGTTGGAAGAAATTTGAACAAGCAACAAATGAATTGAAACTTGCTATTTATAGACAACACAAGGTTAGGGCATTAAGGTCATTATGTCACCCCACCTCCTTAAACTAACCTCCTTACTATTCATTTGCTTAGCCACTAAGTAATCTTGCTCAACACAACACTTGCTCCTCACATAAAGTTCTTGCTCTCCAAGTTCACCCATAGGTTGCACCATGGATCATTGCTTTACCCATTGGATCATCCTTTAGGCTTGGTTTTAGTTAATTACTCTAATTCTTGTGGGCTTGCATGCATTTGGTTTGGGCTTCCCATTAATCCACAGTTGGCTAAACATTGATACGACTTGGGCTTGTCCCTTAATGCTTAATAAACTTGCACACCCAAGATTACACAAAATCATTCCTTAGACATTAATTTTCCAAACGCTCCCAATTAAGTCCACATGCGAATTATTGCGTTTTCCATACTTAGATTATTATTACATAATCCATTAAACTATCAGTTACCAAATATATTATATATTATTTATATTTTGTTTAATTTAATTTATATTACTAATAAATCAAATTTAAAAATCCAAAAGCTATAGGGCTTTGTTTGGCAAAATTATTTAAAATTAAAGACTTAATATATTTAAGCCTTGTTTGGCAAAATAAATTAAAACTACTTTAATTTATTTTAATAACCACTTATAATATAGCTATTTGTCACACTTCTAATTAATTAAGTTTCATTCTTAATTTAATTAATTCTAATAACAATTCATTATATAATATAATAATTTATTTAATCATTATAAACTCTCTAACTTAATTATTAAATTAAATTAGATTACTATTTTAAAATAATTACTTTCATTAACTCATTAACTATTTATTAAACAAATAAAAAATCAAATCACATCACATCACATCAATTACACAAATACTTATTCAACGATAAACACATCCATTAAATATTTATATAATTCAATAAATATTTAAATATTTAATTAAAAATCTGGATTGTTACAAAGTCCATCGTAATATGCTCCCACTTCCACTCCGGAATCTCCAATGACGGTAACAAGCCACTTGGTCGTTGATGTTTGGCTTTAACTCTTTGACAAGTCAAGCACTTACTCACATACTCGACTATTTCTCTCTTCATATTCGGCCACCAAAAACTCTATCGAAGGTCTTAATACATCTTAGTGCTACCAGGATGAATCGAGTACCTCGAACTATGAGCCTCTTGTAATAATTGCTCCTTTAATTCCGTCTCATTCGGAACCCAAATTCTTCCTTCAAATCTTAATAATCCATCATTATCAAGACTAAACCTAATATCTTTTTTGGTGGTTAACCGCTCCTTCATCTGGTCACACTCAACAGTTTTGAGCTGCACCTCCTTGACTTTCTCTACGATGGTGGATTGTATCTCCGTCGCAAAAAGTCTTTGTTCTGTATCACTTGGCAACTTCACCTCCAACTCCATCCTAGCCATCTTTGTTATTAACTCAGTTTGAGCCGTTAACATAGACAACTTCTCCCGACCCTTTCTACTCAAGGCGCCTACCACAACATCGCTTTTCCAGGTGATACAGATTTCACAGTCGTAATCCTTTATCAACTCCAGCCATCTCCTCTGTCTCATATTCAACTCCTTCTGTGTGAAGATATATTTTAGACTCTTATGGTCCGTGTATATCTCACACTTTTCCCCATAAAGATAATGTCGCCATATCTTTAAGGCAAACACCACTGCGGCTAGTTCCAGATCATGAGTAGGGTAAACTTTTTCATAATCCTTCAACTGCCTAGATGCATACGCAATGACCTGGACATGCTGCATGAGCACGCAACCCAGTCCTTTATGCGAAGCATCGCTATAAACTACAAAATTTCCTGTGTCATCGGGTAATGACAAAACAGGCATTTCACTCAACCTCTAGTTCAGTTTTTGAAAACTATCTTCGCATTTCTCAGTCCATACGTACTTCACCGTCTTCCTCGTCAAGTTAGTCAACGGAGTAGCTATCTTTGAAAAATCCTGAATAAATCTCCGATAGTAACCTGCTAATCCTAGGAAACTCCGCACCTCGATCGGCGTTTTCTGTTGTTCCCAATTCATCACGGCTTCCACCTTTGCTAGATCTACTGAAATCCCCTCATGGTCAATGACATGACCTAAAAAATGTACCCTCTCTAACAAGAATTCACACTTAGTGAACTTCGCATATAACTTTTCCTTTCTTAGTGTCTCAAACAATATTCTAAGGTGTTCAGTATGATCTTCTGGCGTCTTAGAATAGACTAGAATATCATCGATAAACACCATGATGAACTTGTCCAAATATTGTTTGAACACTCTATTCATCATGTCCATAAATGCAGCAGGTGCATTAGTCAACCCAAATGACATCACCAGAAACTCGTAATGACCATAACGAGTTCTGAATGATGTCTTTGGCACGTCTTCATTCCTAACCTTCAGCTGATAATACCCCGTCCTTAAATCTATTTTGGAAAAATATTTTGCCCCCTTCAATTGACCAAAAAGATCATCGATTCTGGGCAACGGATACTTATTCTTTATCGTTAACTTGTTCAACTCTTGATAGTCGATACAAAGCCTTAACGATCCATCCTTCTTCTTGACAAACAGTACCGGTGCTCCCCATGGCGAAACACTCGATTGAATGTACTTCCTTTCTAACAGTTCTTGCAACTGCACCATCAACTCCTTCATCTCCATTGGCGCCATATGATACGGTGCCCTGGAAACTGGTGTCGTTCCTGGCATAATGTCTATTACAAACTCGGTCTCCCTATCCGGCGGAAGACCCGGTAACTCACTCGAAAATACATCCATGAGCTCACTCACTATAGGTATTTGTTCCATGGTCGCTCCTACTCTCTAGGTATCAACCACATGACATAAATAGCCTACACACCCTTTCCTTAATAATTTCCTAGTTTGTGTCATAGTAAGACAACACGAACGTCCCGGCGATTTATTCCCGTAAAATATTACATGAGATTGAATTGATGTTTTAATATTTACGCATTTCTTTTGACAATCTATAATTGCCCAATGATTTATCAACCAATCCATTATGAGAAATACGTTGAATTCTCCTAACTTTATCGGTATCAGATCTACCGATAGTTTACAACCTCGAATGTCTACGCAACAACACCTATGAATATCTTCAACAGGAATTATCTCTTCGTTTGTTACCTTAATATTTAAAGCTATAGGCAATTTTTCGGGAAGTAATCCTAATCGTCTAGCAAAATCACATGTGATAAACGAACAAGTAGCACCCGAGTCAAACAGCACGTATGCATAAGTCGTTGATCAGAATAATACCTGCGACTACATCCCCCGAGGCCATCGTGTCTTGGATGGTTATGTTAAAGGTATGGGCCATTGGCCTACCCGGCTGCACTGGACCCCCAATAGTTAACTTACCACTATTGGTGCCCCTATTCCCGTCTGTCCCCTTCTTTGGGCAGTTCTTTGCCATGTGGTCAGTTGACCCACATACAAAGCATTCATGGTTCTTCTTCGGACTTGGACAGTTTGGCGCAATATGCCCCTCCTGTCCGCAGTTATAACACATGGCCTTACCTTTGAGACAGACTCCTAATTGAGTCTTCCCACAGGTTTTGCAGGCCTCCATCCTCCTCTTCGGGTCTCCTTGTTTCACTCCGGTATTCCCAGAGCTAACTACCTTCCTCTTATAACCTTCGCCACTCCCGCTGGCACCCTCGTTCTTTATTCCCCCGTCCACCTTCCCCTTGATTTTCTTATCCTTGTGGTATTGGCTCAATGCCTCGCTACCACCTTCGACAATTATTGCCTTCTCTAAAACGATTCCAAAGGAAGTACTTTGGAATACTGAAATACGGTTATAGAGCTAGGGTTTCAAGCCCTGCTCAAACCGTTGAGCCTTCCTCACCTCAGTATCCACTTGATGTGGATCAACCTTGCTACCATTAAACTTGGCTGGCATCTTTGGGAACCGCTATATCCTTTTGTTTCAAATCTGAAAACCTCATCTCCATCCTTTCCTGCATGCTCGTGGGAAAGTAGTTCTCGTAAAATATTTCCTTGAACCCCACCCATGTTATAATTCTATTCCGGCCCTAGCCTGATTGGCCTCCCACCAAAAGTTGGCCTCTCCCTTCATCATGTAGGTTGCAAAGGCAACCTTCTGGGCCTCATCAACATTTGCTATCACAAATGCTTTCTCGATTTCCTTCACCCATGTTTGGGCTTCGATAGGGTCCGTAGTTCCTTTGAACTCTGGTTGACCCACACTCTTAAAGTCCTTAAATGTAGTAGCTCGTACTACACTAGGATTTACGAGAATGTTAGCCCCAGTTCTATTAAATGTTGCGTTTAATAGATTTACGAACTCCTACATTGGGTTAACCGGACCTCCCTCCGGTTGGTTTGTGTTTGCACCCTGATTACGTGGTACTCTTCTTGGCGGCATTTTTCTGCTACAATAAACACATATTTCATTATTATTCATTTCCTGTCAATTAGTTATTATTCAATGTTAAACAATAACTTAATCATTCATTACTCAACATTCTTCGAAAAAGACTTATATTGATTCATTGTAGTATAATACTACATCGGTTACATAACACATCCTAAGCTGAATACATTACTTTCCCGCCATTGCTTTCCAAATATTGGGATTTACAAAAGACTACCCTTGATTATACAAAAGAGGGTTTTACGTTGCTACTAGATACAAAAATATGTACATCTCCAACTACCCTAGCCACTACTAAATTATATTTGCCTTAAGGCATTCTCAAAATCCGCCTTGGCAAGACCGAAAATAATATCACGGCTGATAGTATGCCGCGTCTGCCCTGCTTCGATGGGATAACCGGCTACCTGCAGCTGGAAATCCTCATGAGAACTCCTATTGATATAGGACATTCTCCATATCTTCTGCTTCTTGGTCTTTAGCTCCCCCCTAAGCTCAAAGACCTCCTATTTCAGCTCATGGACCTTATCCTTAGCCAAAACCCTTTCATCACGTTCCTGCTCCCACATGGACTCCACGTCCGTCTTGTCTTCTATAACAGCTTGGAGCTCTGCCTTCATCTCCTTAACCTCCTGACAGTAGTGGATGTTTCTATCCAACACTGACATGAACAGTGACATCATTGACTCCCCTGGAGTCATCTCTGCTGTTATTGCTACGAGGTTGAAGGACACTACCTCCACTTCTTCTTCCAACATGTTGTCAACACACGGACATGAGGTCTAGGCTCTCTGAGTCTCCAGACTCAATCACCACTATCTCAGGATCTGCTGCTATGGGGCTCGGTATAATCTCTACCTGATTAACCGATCCTTCACTGACTACCGCACATCTCTATTTTCTCCGACATCTTCATAACAACACAAAAGTTTGATTTGTACACGTTAGTAGAATAATAAAAACACATAACATATATAATGCATTTTTATATGGTTATCTTCCATCTTTTATTCTTTGACTTTTCTTAAGGTTATGACTTAAGGTTTTATTTTCCCCCTTCAGTTTTATAACTTAATGCTTTGATACCAACCTGTGACGCCTCCAAATCCAGGTATCTTCCAACCCGACAGATGGTGCTACACGGTGTTACAGTTCACATAAACATTCAATTGAAATGCCTCAAAATAACGGATATGTCTTATATATATAAAAAGAATATTTATATTTCCCAGGTTCTTTACAACCAATACATTTGTCTTTATCATAATATCAAATATTATTCTTACAAAACATATATTATTACATATATAATCTATGGGTTCGCCTTCGCCTTCCGTTTATCCTTGACGGATCCATCGATCCGTTCGGTCTTAGCTGCATTCATATGGTTAAAACAAGAATGCTCCTAACTAGCTCAGCAAGTACAATAATTCTAGGAAAACAACATGCTTAAAACATAGGAATAGTATATCTTCAATAACTGAACAATAGCTATGAAGTACTATCGATAATTCAAAATAGCACTTCTTTTGATTCAAAATGTTTTACAAGAACAATATTCGATAAAACATCAATTCTGGTTCAAGACCGTAAGTATATCATAAGTACTTTAAAAAGGACGTCCTGACACTAAGTCCGTAAGTCCGGCATAGCTTACGAGAATGTCTAGGTGATCAGCCTATAGTACTCTATGTTGATCAACACTACATTCATTAAACGTGTATACGTTTAAGTTGTGGCAACCTCACGTGCCTGTCGTTTGGCGACAAATTTTTTTAGCATACTCAGTCTACTTTTGAAAACTACAACAATATTAGTTCGGTAAATCCTTCTCAACACTTGATAGAATAACAGAGCATACATCTAACCGAAAGAATTGGCTTTGACTTCCTCAACATTAACTCATGTGAAAAATACATGAATCACAAAGACTTTTCCAGATCGAGCTGGAACAAGGGTTCGAGTACTTGCCTTCAGCGTCTGCAACAGTTTATAACACGTGCACTTTAGGTCCTTAAGTCTCTACAGTAAATGATACATCACATAGCACATTAGGTCATGAATAATCATACATGGTTCTTAAAGAATCTTACCATTCTTCTCAATCAAAATACGTATTAGATTTGTTATTATAGGTCCCGAATTTCCATTACGTCATTCTTACATTCATAAGTAATTGTCTTAACTTAACCCTAAGTGTTCATACTTAAGGCTTAATTATGTCTTAACCATGTTTCATTAAGATCCTTGATTAAGTGTCCATTCATTACCATCCATGCTCAACATATAAACATTCTTTATTGTCTAGGTCTTTAAATTTGGCCACATACTAACGACTATTACATTGGTTTCATTTACAAGGCCACCCATTATTGCTTAGAAATCGGACTCCTTTGTAAAGCTGGCCGAGTCTCTTTGTTAATTGTCGTCACTGCGGCAGATGAGTTTTCGTGGGTGAGAGGCTCCTTTGGCGCCAAGTACACCATAAATGGCTTGGAGTCGCGTCGCGGCGCGAACTTTATGCCACAAAAATGTTTGACAAATTTTTTTCAAAAGATGAGATTCCCGGACTCGTAACTCCTTCGTTATAAGTCCGAATTGGCTCGTTCAAGAGCCTACGGTTCACAATTTATGTACTCTATGCGTTCACGCGAGAATTTTATCTATTTTACTTCATTTTCTAAAATTTCACCTATTAGTCCATTTTAATGTTTACGATTTCAAACACAAAATACGACTTCCATTCCGAGAATTTCACGAATTTGACGATTATCATTCAATCGTGTGAATTCCGGCGAAACCTCATTACTAATCATTCTAGGTGGATTTTAATCAACATATAGACATTTTCAAGTTACTTACTACACCAACTTATTATCAAAGTAGGTTTTGACTTATTCTCACAAGTCAATGTCTTATTTAACTTATGAACTCCAATGCTCATGCTTATGACTTATTTTGAACTTAAGTCCAATAATCAATGTTCTAATACCATAATGAACGTACTAACATCATATGACAAACATGTAACAAGTTTTGTACAAGTTTATCAACTTATTTAGGTTCAAGTTGTTTATTCATCTTATTCGGCTTAAGTCCATTGCTTATCCACTTCCCTTATGTTCTTAGCATCTAAGTTCATTAGATTACACTTCTCTTATCAACCTACCATGATAGAGATAGAAGAGACAAGATCAATTACCTTTGAAGATTACTTCTTCTTGCTTTGGAAATCTACAAAGGAAGCTTTGACTTAAAAGTGCTTATTTGCTCTAATAATTAAGTTGTTTGGTGAGAGAGTTTGTTGGATGAAAACTAATCAACCAAAATAATGAATGGTGAGCTTTCTATTTATAGACTTCCTAAAGTGATGGTAGAAGGGTCTTTAATGCATCCCACCTCCTTAAGTCACCTCCTTAATATTCATAACTTAAAGCTTAAGTATTCTTGTTCCCTACATCTTATACTTGACCACCACACTTAATGTTTGCCCATCAAGTCTACCCACATCTCACTTGGGTTGCCACATGGATCATAGCCAATTCATTGGGCTTACTTAATTAATCTAGCTAATTTCTTATTGGGCTTATACTACAATAGTTTGGACTCATGACATATCAAACACTTGGGCTTGAGTATCACTTACTAATTGGACTTCTACCATTAAGATAATAATCATACAAGTCCATTACCTTTAATTAAACAACTCAACATAAATACCTCGCGTATAATTCTCCTATGCTAGCTCGTATACTAATTCATAATATATGTTATTTCATTCTCCATACACAATAGTATAATACGTCGTATTATACTCACATTCATTACCTCGTATAATGCATACGCGTCATACGATTACAACTTTATTTCCTTAACGCTTAATAAACCTAACGTTCTCAAATTAAGTCAGCATGCGAAATATTGCATTTTCCATACTTAGATTTTTATTACATAATCCATCTCGTCTTGATATTATAATGTTACGTATTTCTCAAAAGTTCAAATATAACTCCCGAGCATTAAACAGTGAATAGTGTTTTTCGTAAACTTCCTCGAAAAACTTTTATTTTTGTCTTGGAAATTCAAACACTTTAATTCATTCACGTGGTTCAAATACTACGATGTTCCGACGTTTCTAGGTTATAAAACGACATACATCTTGTCAGGAATAAGCATGTGACTGCTATTTCTATTTATATATGATTTGATTATGATATATATGTATATGAATGAATAATATGCAAGTATGCTTGCATTAAGAAAAGCTGTAAAGTCCTCTGATAGATAATAGAAATATGTGTACAAGGACTTAGAATGAATTGATCAAATATGTTAGGCTGATCCTACATAAGAGAGACAGCTTTGTAAAGTCCTTAAAAGGAAAAGATGTACAAGGACTATAAAGATAGAAAGAACAAGCATGTTAGGTTGATCTTATGATGTAATAGATAGGCTAGTTTGATCGTCGAGCACTGCACCAGAAGTCGTAGTCTGCTAAGTGAGTCAAGGTTAACTCGGGAGCTATCGAGGCAGAATAGGAGTAATGAAGATAGAAGATCTCAGAGTTCGTAGACTGCCAGGGGAAATGAAGAAGGATCGTAGTGTATCAAGTAGAGATTCCCCGGGAATGTAGTGTGCTGAGGAAGTCATGTTCGAATCGTAGAGATACCACTGCTCTGGTGACCAATCATCTGCCAAGATAAAAAGCAGAACGTTAGACTACACTCGTAGTCGTATAGTCTCATCGATGCCAAGCCAAGTCAAGGATCGTAGATCACACTCTGAGTTCGTAGAGTCTATTGATTATATGTAGAGATCGTAGTCGAGCAAGTTCAGATGAAGACAACAAGCACAAGGCAGAAATCGTAGAGTGTCAATAGCTGATCTCGGGATCGTAGTGTCTGCACAGCCGAAGCTGAATCGTAGAGTGCAGATTTATGACTCCAACAGAAGTGCTCACAATGCTAAGTCAGAATCGTAGAAGCGAATCACGGTTCTCAATGAATGAGCACTCCTGAATATCCAAAGATACGAAGCCTCCGGGTTGGCATCGCAAAGTTGTATTCCATAGTATTGGAACCAGAGAGCACTCAACGAATGGCATGCAGTGCTATGTAAGATCTCAAAGACAAACCCAATCAAAGATTAAGATTGAGGTGTAAGGCCATTTGTGATGAAGTCTTCCACAAGGAGATCCAAAGAAGACTTCAGAAGCTGACTAAGGAAAGTCAGCTTATGCAGTAGCTATCAAGTGTACAGAAGACAACGATCTTGGAAGCAACTAAGATTGTAGTGTTTGCCAAACAAAGAAGGAACTGATGGAAGGTGAACCGAGATACTGGTCAGCCTTTGAAGAACAAGGCTAAAGTGATTAAGGTCAGTTCATTGATGATAAGTGAACGAGAGATCACAAAGAGAAAGCAAGCTGGACGCGCCATAAATCTGAAGTGTCTTGATGTTCAGAAGGGGACCAGAGCAAGGAATTAGGACATCATTATCTGAGAACAGTCGAAGCAAACAGAAGTATTGAAGCACTGCACAATACAAGGAAGAGGTGTTCTACATTGAAGATCCAATCAACACTCTTCAGGATCGTAGTGTTAACTCTACTAGTCAACGAGCAATAATCAACAAGACACTACGATCAGGTCCTTGAAGACATGTATCAGAATCGTAGAGTTCGAATACCTAAAGACTAAAGCATTGGCAACGGTTCAATCTTATGGGTAATATTCGGACAAGTGCTTATTGAGAACATCGATGCAAAAGGACAACCTCTGATCTAGAAATCAGAAGAAATAAAGTCTTCAACCCCGCCCCAAGACAAAGAAAGTGATACATCCGACAGTGTAGGTGAAACAAAGAGATCGCAACGCCGTAAAAGTATGACAAGTCACATCAAGCAGTCTACATCAAGCAACTTGAGATATGTGAAGATATTTGAATAGCCTTCAACGGTTACTTTCCAACGGAAGGATTGGGAAGAAGTATAAATGAGAAAGAGCTTCAAAGATCAAAGGCTGCTGGAGTTACCGAGTTTAGAGAGAAGGTGGACTGATATAAACCATGTGAGATAGTGAGTCCGTAGGCTCACTCTACGATCCACCAAGAACACTTAGAAGTCAGATAAAGAAAGAAGTAGAAGTGTGAGTTCTACTATGTAGAAGTGATAATTCTACTACATGAAGATTGTTCTGAACTTCCTAGAGAAAGGAGAACATCATGCCATCTGGATGTCCATCATGGGAAGACTCTAAGTACAATCGAGAAGAGCTTACGGTCATCTTAACAAGTCCATCATGAGAAGGCATCAAGTAGCAAGAAAGGAGATCACAAAAGCCGTCTTGGTGTCAAGCATGAGAAAGATTCTAAGTACCTTATAGAAGAGCTTACAGTAATCTTAGAAGCCTCTCATGTGCAGCCATCAAGTACCAAAGAGAATGATCTTCAAGGAAGTTCATCAAGGTGTCATCCAGAGTAGTTGAGCAACCTAAGAAGCTGAGCATAATGCAACACTCAACTGCTCTTCAAGGATGATCAAGTAAAACTGCTAAGTATAGAAGATGTTTAGAGCATGAAGACATCATAGCAGCTCAGCACCGACTCCAACAACAACAAACAAACAACTCAGCAAAGCCAGGGCATGAGGGGTCCTTGTCCAGAGGGACTAAACAAAGCAGGGCCAAAGGGTCCTTGACCGGAGGGACTAAACAAAGTTCCAAGCTTGCTGGGCTTGAAGAGTTCCTAGGGAACTAGATGAGTCCTAAGGCTGCTGGCCTTGAAGAGTTCTTAGTGAACTGAAGTCCCAAGGCTGCTGGCCTTGAAGGAATTTTAGTGATTCAAGGTCGCCTTCCCTTAGTGGAAATCTCGCTAGTTGAAAGCGTAAGAATGGATTAGAGCTTGAGTCTCCGAACCACTTAAAACCCTTGTGTCTTTTTACATTATGTCATTTACATTATGTACTATAACCTCGCTATAACTCTGCTATGTATGCTTTAACTACTTACAACTAAACTTACTCTACTTAACAATCCATTGTATGATTATGGATATATCAATGAAGGGATCTTTTACTTATTCATTGTGGTTTGAAAAAGATTCTTATGTTTTTCATATATTAATTATGAACAAAATAATATAAACCGTAAAAAGTCTTTGAAATAAAAAGGATCTATTCAACCCCCCCCCCCTTCTAGATCTATCGTGCCTCTCGAACTAACAATTGGTATCGAGAGCGTGTTTTATGCTATATTCAAAAGCTAATCGCTTTGAGTCTGTTCCAAGGCAATAACATTTTTCTAAACCTAGTTTAGTAGTAAGTAACTTGTTATATGTAGATGAGCTCACATGTTGGAAATATTGTGTATAGGTTAAATGTGTATATACACCTGAAGCTGCTCAGATTGGTCCATGGTCTCTATTGATACATCAACAAGACCAATCCTAGCCTGCAGTCAATCTTGTAGTCCCAAGACTAGACGAAATCACTCAAGAGAAGTCAATGATAAAGAGTCAAGCACCCACCAGTCTGAAAGATGAAGAAGCCATACATGCTAAGAAATGCTTATCGAAGAAAAGAAAGAAGATCTTCTCAAACTTATGTCTGGCCAACCAACATCTGGGTGCAAACTCTGTCAGCTAAAGGATGTCAATGATCTTAATGCTGAGATTCTCTTGGCCTATATCTTCAAGACCACTACTGATTGATTAAAGGTCAGCAAGAGCAATAAGCTGTCAAGAGCAAAAGTAAAGCCATGCACATCAATACCCAAACTCAGTATATCTTCAATAAATGACTGTTTTGTAACTGATAGTAAAAAGGTACGGTTCTTCACTATTATAAATGTACATCATTATTGCATCTTCTTATGAACTATAACAGTATTTTGTCAAGGAGTCATAATCTACCTAAAAAGGTGAAGAGAGAAAGTAACATGAGGATGGAAACTCAAATGACTATAAACTTTCTCTCCATCCAAGTTTTAGGTTGAAGATGATATCTTGAAGGAAGTCTGAAATGGGTCATAAGAGCATCACAGACCTAATAAACGTTATGTGAAGTAATCTTTGCTGATGGGTTAGTATGTATGTACAAGCCTATGTTCTAAGTGGTTGACAACACACAGAGCATGATCAGTTCTGCAAGAGGATCTTGCTAATTTGTAGAAACTGATCACCTCAATGAATCAACTAGATACTCCTAAAATCGTAGAGCTGATTCTCACTCTGTGAACACTTAAACATTGTGAACATAACCTAGTGAATGATGAAACCATCATAGATAGAAAGTGTGTTATTAGATGCCAAATCCCACACACACTCACCATCATGCATCTCAAAATGTATTATCATAAGATAGTTGCATGCATGGATATGTTTGTTGGTGATAAATATGATGATTATCCAAATAAGAGGAACAGGGGTTTAGAAAACTAACCTAGCAGGACCCATTTAACTATGGGTAGCAAAAATAGAAATATATTTAAACCTGTAGGTACTTGGTCAGTTTGACCACACTAAGGAATGATGAAGCAGAAGACTTCAGTCAAGAAGACTCAACCAGCAGAAGACTAAGGACAATTCAGAGATGATTATGATAAAGTTCCTATATGTCCAAGCCTATCCTTGAAGACCCTCTGAGATAACCGGAATGGAGCTCACATGGCTGCAAATCTGTATATGGGAGCATGCCATGTAACAGAAGATTATCGAGCATCATTCAAGAGGAACTTATTGCAAGAGCAGAACTTCACAAACAACTGTCAAAGAAGACTACATTAGTAGTGCTATCATATAATCGTAGAGTGATCAGTCTTGAAAATACGCATCTCTACGATACAAGGAAATCCGAGCTATGATGGAGATTTCAGTCAGAAGGAGATATGCAAGGCTGCCTTTAAATGAACCTGAAGAAGAGGGAATCACATCTATCTGGAAAGACAGCGTCAACAACGGAGGAGCAGTGATCTGCTAAGGAACAACAGCACTGAGAAATACTATGAAAAGTTGTACCAGCTATAGAGTCCCAAAACTTTCTGGCTGATGAACCAAATGAAGATCCATAGTCAGTAGGAATGTCTCAAAACGTACTACTGATAACCCTTCAGCCACCCAACCCATAATCGTGAAGTGCCTATGATCAAACATATGATCGTAGTGTAAGAAGCAGGAAGATAACACGATTTTAGCAATACAATTATCCAAAGCTGGTAGAAGACCTCCCCACCAAAAAAGGTCTAATGAGATGTTATTGCAAATTATTGCCATAGCATTTCATCTGGAAAGCGCCTCAGGGACAAACCTGACCCTTAGCTCACTCTAAGAGGTTGGCCCTTCCTGAGCTACCTTATCCCAGAAGGAATGCTTGATCTAGTTCATCTCAAAAGAACCAAGTCAGTCAATGATCGTAGAGTTGAGATTGAAGAGAACTAAACGATCGAAGTGCAACCTCAGTGATTGTAGAAGAAAACTCAACGATCATAGTCCTACCAAAGGGTACACCAGTTCACAAGGAACCAGAAGGCTGAGACATCTGCTAAGCCATTCAAGTTTAGGAGATAAGTTCGAATACATCAGTGATTGAGCTATGTTGCATCGAAGTAAGGAGGAATTACAAAGCCATCCACTGCATCATCTCTCAGAAGTTGATCATTGAGTCAACAAAGGAAATCGTAGAGTCTATAGTTGAATCATCATGCTACTCTACGAATCAAAAGGTCAACGGTCAAAGCCACGTCAATTAAACGTCCACTCTTCTGATAACTGAAAAGTTGTGGGGAGTTACAGCTCATTACTGGGCAACGTTCAATCAATGGACAATTGACACATCACTAAGTGTGCAGAGTTAGAAGGAACTGCCATAAAGACAAATTCAAATCTGCAGACAGTTACCAAAAGATATCGAACCTTTCTCCCTCCCATTTTCAAAACCCTAGAAAGCTTTTCAAGAGCAAAATCAGTTAACCCTCCAGAGCCTTACCAAATCATAGATAGCCATCTCTCTTAACCCTCTCTAAATCAAACACCCATAGTCTTTGAACTATTCAAATGGAGAACTGGAAACTTATCACCGGTATTCAGCTCGGAACCAAATCGTTTGAGAAATCCGAGAAGAAGTTCAGGGACATACTTGAACTCGTGAAGAAAGCTGGGTTTTCAGAATGCCTTGAGGCAAATACTCGTGTGGACATTGACCTGGTTAAGGAGTTCTACTCAAACGTCTCCATAAACTCTGGAACTCTCTCTACCAAGGTTAAAGGTCAGACTCTGAAGCTGAAATCTTCTGACCTAAATCAATGCCTAGGTTTTCCTAACCAAGGGCTAAAGAACCTTGAAGATGTCAACACTGAACAAGCGAAGAAGCTCATGGGGTACCAAAGAAACCCTAGTTTCAAAGACATGAAGAAAAAGGAGTTTCCTGAAGAGTATGAGTTCCTTGCTGAAATTGTAGGAAAGTGCATACTGTGTAAAAACACTGCACATGATACGGTGATTGACCAACAACTAAAGATAATGTTAGCCATAGTTTTGAAGAAACAAATTGACTTTGGAGCTATTTTGTTTGATCAAATCTCCAAGTGGGTAGAGAAGGCTGAGAAGAAGAAATCTACTGAAAAGCCCCTGACCAAGGTATTTCATGGAAGGTTACTGAGTATCATACTGATGAAAAAGCTAGGAGGAAAAATTAAGGATGATGATGGGGAAGCCTTGAAAGTGTACAAAGTGATGTCTCCACAGATATTTGAAAACTGGAAGAAGAACCCCAAGGAGAACAAAAGGTTGATAGCTGGGAGCAGCAGTAGAGCCTCTGTAAAGAAGAGGAAGATAGTAGAGGCAGAGAGCTCTGAGTCTGATGACTCAGAAAACCAAATCACACCAGCTAGGAGGAAATCAAAAGTGGTAAAGAGAGTTGGTGATGTGAAGAAAGCCCAGGCCCCACCAAGGAGAATCTCCTCCCTGAATAAGGACAAAGAAGAAAATGTCCTAACTGCTGAAACTACAAAGAGAAGAAGCAGCAGGCTGCTTCAAGGACCAGTTATCAAGAAAGCTAAGATGGAAGACAAACCATCCTCAGCTTCCCAGAACAGTACGTCTGCTGAAGAAAGGGACGAAGAGTCAGCAGAAGGAAAGAAAACAGATGTCAAGGCTCATTCTCCACAAACAACTTCCAGCAATGAAAATGAAGCTGATGTGATGGAAAAGATTGCAGCAACTGCTGACAAAGAAAAATGCTCAAGCCCCATGACCAATCCTCAAAGCAGTAAAACTGTTGATGAAGAGGAAAATCAAGATAACCAAAAAGCATCCCCAAATGTAATTTCTCCAACAAGCCCTGAGAATGGGTCTGACAATGCTATTCAAGAAGAAGAAGAGAATGCCCCCTCCAATTCAGAAAGCTCTCATTATGGCTCAGAAAGTGATGAGTCCAAGAAAGAAGAATCTGCCCCTGCCAGTGCTGAACTCCAAAGAAGTATGTCTGTTGAGCAAAAGGAGTCAGAGCCTGAGGAAGAAGAAGAGTATGTGACTCCAATAGTTGAACCTCCACGAAGAAGGAGAAGCTACAGGCTGCAAGCCCAGTTTACCTCCAAAAAGAATAATGGCCAATCAAATGCCATCATTGAATTAAGTGATGATGAGTCTGAATCCCCAATAGAAATTGCTGAAGATGAAGCTAGCAGTGAAGAAGAAGGATCTGAGGAAATACTTGCTGAAGAAGGTTCTGATAATGGAATGCAGCTAGAGGAATTCCCTGCTAAAAATAATCAAGAAAGTTCAGGCTTCGAGAAAGAAGAGATTGAAGAAGATTCTCGTTCCGCACTCGTGAAGCGTATTTAACAAGAAGATTATCCAGCTTTCCTCTCTGCAAAGATTTGGCGGATATCAAATGATCTAGCAGATGCTCTACCAGAGAGATGGTTCTTCCAGTGGATGTCATGGCTCAAGGCCCACACTGAAAAAGATGCAAGCTCCTTCATTGGTGTTACAAGCGCTTCAAGCATGGAACCGGTGTCTCGTAACTTTCCAAGAGTAAAGAAGTTTGCTACCAAACCCGATCAAAGACCAGAAATTTCCACTTCAAGGTCTATCATCATGTCGAAAATCTCTACATCCCCTACGATCGTAGAGTGGACTTTCAAGGAGAAGGAATATGACCAAGGAGTCGATCAAGAGTCTCGATCACTTCTCTCGTTGATGATGTTCAAGTCCAAAACCGTAAAACCTCCTTATGATCAAGCATCATTATCGACATTCCATCATCCTCCACAAGCAATTGGTACTCCGCGATTGTTCAGATTATCCAAACATTTGAAAATCTGTCCAAAGATGAAAATTGTAGAGTCCAATCTATTGTTCAACCTGAAGCTGCCAACCAAAAGGATCAAACTACTTTGGAGCAAGAACTACTGAAGAGCTCTGATGATCTAAGCAAGAAGATATCTATGCTCACTGAAGAATCACAGAAGCAGACAGCAGCAGGAGATGATTCTTTCTAGCACAAGCTTCAAGCTATCTTGGCTGATGTATCTCTCAAACTCCAAGAGAGATAACATCTATCGAAGGCCATCCAAGATCGTAAGGCGGAAGCTCTACAAATTGTAAGGCCAATACAGAGCGCATCGAAGCCCTCTCCGATTTAGATTGATGATACGAGGCGGACCTTCCGGTCTGAACTTGAGCTCGGCCAAAGAAGAACTAAAGTTTAAAGTTGCTAACTCCTCCTGCACGATGGAGCAACTTATGTCCAACATGGAGCAGCTCTCTCAAATGATTGATGATAAAAAGGGGGAGAAAAAGAGGCATAGAAAGAAGAGGAGCAAGAGGCACTCGAAGAAGAGCAAAGGGACAAGAGAGAAGAAGTCAAAGAAGAAGACAGTAGCTGCTAAAAGAGTATCCTCATCTGAGGGGGAGCCAGAAGGTGATGATAACAAGATCGCAGAGTCTTAGGGGGAGCCAGATCAGAAAGATGTTGAAAGGGAGCAAGAAAAAGAAGTCCAATCAGATTAGTAGCTAATCAACAAGCATCCTGGAAACACACATGGAGCCAAGGAGGTACATCTCTAATCTGTTAGGAATATTCTGGATCCAGGATGTAGAATGTCTTAATATATAAATTGTCATATCAATATAAATGACATTCATGATTAACTGTTTTAGAAATACAGCTGCTCACTGTATATAAGATTTATTCATAACATGCATATGCACTTATTATTTTTTGTCATAATCAAATAGAGGGAGATTGTCAGGAATAAGCATGTGAATGTTATTTCTATTTATATATGATTTGATTATGATATATATGTATATGAATGAATAATATACAAGTATGCTTGCATTAAGAAAAGCCTTAATATTCATATTCATTACTCACATAATATTCATATTCATTACTCACATAACTTTTAACCCTTAGGGTTTTATACATAACATTAGGGTTCCAAAATTAAGGTTTCCATAATCGGTTTTAGGGTTTCTTAGAAATCGTAAGAATTTTCTAACTAAACTTTTACGTTCTTAATATAATATTAGGGTTTGTCATTGTCTGGTCAACCCTTGACCCTTAACCACATACTGTACACATAAATGACCATATACACAGAACATAAACTTAATCCTAAATAATTCACCTAAATCCTTCACAGAATTTTGAAATCCTCAAAATTCCATCTCAAAAATATCAAACACATCCACTAATTTTCTGTCTAGGTTCTAATTTTGAACCTTAAATCAATTAATAAAAATTTTAAAAATATTCAAAATTCTTGGGTTGTCACAAGTCTAATTGGGTTAAGAAATTAAATGTACATGAGTAATGATTTAAATTGTAATTGAGGAAATGAAAACCCTAATTAAATGATTTGGGTTAGATAAGAATTAAAGGTATTGGACTATTTAAATTTTATGGCCCAAGTAATTAATTTAAAAGCCCAAAAGAATTAATTTGTAAGCCCAAAACATTAAATTGAAGCCCAAACTTTTAGCCCAATTAATAAGGGACATTTGGACCATTAGTAAGTTAATAAAGCATGAAAACAAAACAAAAATTAGGGGCAACAAAGGGTGTGAGAGCCCCAAATCTGGGTCCCAAATCACCGCGGATCCGGTACAATCATTCTATCACTATTGCGGAAGATATAAACATAAATTATTTATACAATAAACTTTACACACTATTCCCCAAGATCGAGTAACCTTAACTTATACATAATTCATAACCTGTCTAACATATAACATTATTATCATATTATACTATTACAATTTAGCTGCACATATTATCCCAAGCTGAACTTGGCTTATCCTTTCTTGTATCCGAACGTATTCGCCTTATCTGCAATGTTTATCATGATATAGCAAGGGTGAGCAATAAGTTTGCCCAACAAGTTTAAGTTCAATAATTGAAGGATATATCATGATTGAAAGAATTGAACAAAAGCTGGCTACAGTTCTACAATGTAATTGCGAACGAGCATGAACAAATTTTACATAGCTGAACGAACATTGAACATAAACATATATATATATATATCTGGACCGAATGGTAATGAAGGTGATCAGTCTTTCATACCTGATGAATACATACAGTATGTACAGAGTGCGATTTAATAAATCTTAGACATGACAATCAACAATGATTAACCACAAGTATATTTAAATGAAACAACTCGAGGTCGAGTTAAGAAAAACTTGTCTGAACCGTTGATTACCGTTATGCAATTTAATAAGCTTTGTCTGAAGACCTAATATTAATAATATTTATTTCTAAGTTAGAATAATATCATCACAATAATTAAAAATAACCTAAACACATTATCACATAACCCTATCAGTCTATAACACACATAAAACCTAGTATCAAGTCAAACTATTTCAGTTTGAGTTGAAATCGACACAATTCTGACATCCCGACGGGCTAGTCGAACGATTATCGAGCTTAAGTTCAATTAAACTCTGCCTAAACACTTAACAATTATCTTAGATAATTTTATTATCAGTTAAAATATTTTTCATAAGCTCATAATAATTTTTAGATAATTATTATCATTTATTATGATTTTTCAATCATTACTAATATATTTATATGGTTTAAATACTTTAATCTCATATATTATAAGTTTTTCTTGAACATATAAGTCAAATACCAATCCAGCAAACCAAATTTGGAATCCAGAAAGCTGGATTCAAAATCAAGTATCTAGATGGCCAATCCAGTAAACTAGATATCGAATCCAGTAACTAGATTGCAATCCAGCAAGCTGGATTCAACATATTTTCAATTCAATAAACTTTTTTCCAATCCCGCAAGCTGGATTAAACAAAAATTTCAATTCAGTAAACTGAATTCATAAATTATTCAATCCAGCAAGCTGGATTCCATATCATTTTCACGAAAATATCAAATCAACTTATTATTTTTCTATCCTTTGTCCAAACACATATACATATAAATCATACACAAAAAGTATTTTTCCAACTTCCTTTAGTATTTTTCATAAATTATTTTTAGTACGTAGCTTAAGAAATTAGCCCTATCATTCTCAACTCCAGAACTTCCCATCTCTTAACACAATGTTTTACGTGTTAACGTGAGCCTCCAGTTTAAATTTTGTGGCCATCGGAGTTATAGAACTCTGGTTATAGCAATTTTCGTCCGAAAAACCCAAATATTGAAATGGTCATAACTTGGTCATTTTAAGTCGGAATGAGCTCATTTTTGGACACGAGGTACGTAATACCATATATTTGCATGTCCCAAAAGGGCGGAATTTATGTCACAGACTAAGTGGCCAAAACAGCCCTTATAAAAACATTGGCAGTTTACTTTTGTCATTTTTCTGTTTTTGACTCCTTTGCTAAAATCAGTTCACACGAAAATCTACAACACCTTCTCCAGTGATTCCACTTGGATAAGTTAGAAAACTCATAGATATAACTCTAGGACTTGACCACACTCAAAAATTCGAATTATAATAGGAGATGGTCTTTTGAATTTCATGTTTCATTTTCACGTAAATCTGATTTTCAACCCTTTGTGGTTTCTAAGAAAACTTCTATATTCTCACATAATAACCAACATAACTCATCATAATACCTACTAATACTTCTTATACCCATGAATCTACCATAATACATAATCTATTTCATCAAACAAGCATCAAACACAAGATTAAACACAATCAAGGCTAAAAAAAATTAGGTTCTCTACATTTTGAAAAACCTAGTTTCCATTTCATACTTTAGATCTAACTTTTAACACATAAAATGGACAGATCCACACATAACACACTCTAGATCATGTAAATCTAGAGTTTTGAAGATCAAGAACATAACTCCATGTTTTGATTAAAATAACTAAGAATAACTAGATAAATGTAGTTTAATACCTTGATATCTTGCTAGCCTTTCTTAATCTTTCAAAGTAGATGATGATCTTGGTTAGCTTGAAGATCAAATCCTTCTCTCATTTACCTCTTGTGGCTGCCGAAAATGCTCATCTCTCTCTCTCTCTCGGTTTTATTTTGTTAGCTAAAAAGGAAGTAATAGGATAAGAGAGAAATAAAATAGCTTTTATGGTTTTGTAAAAATGTGTAGATATAATTGTATATCTAATATTTATTCCCCCCACTCACTCTCTCTTTCTCTTTCTTAATCATTTTAGTGTTGCTTGTACACTTAAATAAAAGTGTTGGATGAACAAAACAATGACACATAATGAGGGTTGGTGAGAGTTAGTAATGACTTAAAAAATAAGGAACTTAGCAATGATTAATTCACATGGTCCCTCCTTTTTTCTCCTCCATAACCCACCGGCCATGTGCCTTAGATTGTCCAAAAATTGATTTTTGTTTTATGTAATATTTAGTATAACCAATGACTAAAATGCCCCTCTTCAATTGGGCTAAGAGATTGGGCTTTAATTAAATTCTTTTGAGCTTCTAAATTAATTTCTTGTACCATCTGAAATTGACATAGTCCAATACTTTTAAATTCTTATCCAACCCAAATCATTTAATTAGGGGTTTCATTTCCTCAATTATAAATTAAATCCTTACTAATGTACATTTAATTTCTTAACCCAATTAGACTTGCTATAATTAGGTTATAAAATTAATTAACTGAGATGTATAAAATAAATCTCTTATAATTAATAAATTTTTATACTAATATTCTCTCGTATCATAACCCTTAAGTTAATAAATTTTTCATTCATAATATATAAATAGATTACATCTATTTCTTTTATTTGTTTATATTAATAAAAATCTAAACCATCACAAAATATTCATATTCATTACTCACATAACTCACAAAAATATTTACCAGAATATATTCTCATATGTTAAGCTAGACATTTAATTCAATGCCTTATTAAAATCTCTTAATGCAGTTTGTTACAATCAGTAAACCTTTTTCATATGGCTTGCCATATATATTAGTACATAATCTCTTTCAATTATTAAATCGTATAGATTTTCTTAAAATTTTTAAATAAACCATCTATTTCCACTCTAGGTTTTAAAGTTTAACCTTTAAGTTAATCATTTAAGATTTTCTAAATTTTTGGATTGTCATAAAGGGGCCATGATGGCTGGCCATACAAAAGGGAGGAGGAGAGATTCAAATATGTAATGATTAAAAGTTACCTACTCCTACCAAACATATACCAACTCCTCTTACTTGTCACTTATTTATTTAACCAACACTTATGCTCAATTTTGCAAGCAATCTTATAATAATAATAGAGTGATGGAGCAAGTGTGTGGGTGAAGTGTACAATATATCAATACATTTTTTTTATTCAAACAAAACCTTACGCTTTTCTCTTTCTTTTTATTTCTTAAGTTAGCTAACAAATCAAAGTAAGAGAGAGATAGAGAACAAAGAGAGATTTCGGATATAGAGAGAAAATAGAGGGACCATTTCGGCAGCCCTAGGGAGAAGAGAAGGGGAGATTTTGATCTTCATACACCTAAGATCCATCTCATAGTTTAGAAGGAGAAGAAGGAAAAGCTAAGGTATAACAACATTCCTATTTATGTAGTCTAATTTCCATTTTGGTTTGATTTGATTTTTGATAATATGAAGTTATGATCTTGAGGTTTAAAACCTTAGATCTATGTATTTATGAGTGTTTCATGTTTAGATATACCCATATTGGGTGTTTTTTAAGTTGGAAATCAAAAGTAAAGAAAAATGATTTTTCTAGTTTATAAACCAAAAAAATTCTATGTACTTTGGATTTTCACCGTTTTTGATCTACACCTTCTTTTTGCGATCCGTTAAAGAGAGGTGGTATCACTCAAAAATATTGAGTACATAATCCGTAATTATTGTTTTAGTCAAAATAGTTTCGACTTTTGAAAGGAAAACATACTGTTTTTGGACAGTCAAGGGTAAGGGCAGTTTTGTCCTTTTTTTGGACATTCAAAAATTCTGGAAAACTTTGGGAGGATACTATGATACATTTTCTAACATCTCCAAGTGGAATCACTGAAAAAGGAGTTGTAGATTTCCGTATGGATTATTTTTAACAAAGTAGGAAAAAACCATTTTTCCAAAATACCTACTGCCCAAAACTTTCCAAGGGCACTTTCGGACACTTAAATTGTGAAATAAATTCTGGTATTTTGGGATATGAAAATATATGGTATAAAGTACCTCCTGTCCAAAAATGAGCTGATTCCGACTTAAAATGACAAAGTTATGACCATTTCAATTTTTGTAATTTTGCGACAAAAATGGCTGTAACCGGAGTTCTCTAACTCCGATGGCCACAAAATTTAAACTGAAGGCTCACGTTAATACGTATAAGATTGTGTCAAGAGATGAGAATTTGTAGAGTTGAGCATGACGGGCCTAAAATTATGGAAAAATACTTTTTGTGTATGAATTATATGTATATGTGTTTGGGCAAAGGATAGAAAAATAATAAGCTGATTTGGTGTTTTCGTGAAAAAGGATCTGGAATCCAATTTGCTGGATTGAATAATTTATGCATCTAGTTTGCTGGATTGAATTGAAAATATGTTGATTCCAGCTTGCTAGATTGAAATCTAGTTGCTGGATTTGGAATCCAATTTCCTCGGATTGGCATTTGCTTTCATTGGATCGCCATCTAGATGTTTGGATTTGGAATCCAGTTGTCTTTGATTTGGAATCCAATTTCACACGGATATGGAATTCAAAGGTTGGATTGGTATTTGACTTACTAGATGTTAAAGAATAACTTATAATATATAAGATTTATGTTTTTAAATCATATAAATATGATATTAATGAGTAAAAATTCATGATAAATGATAATAATTACTTGAAAAGTATTATGAGTCTTTGAAAATTATTTTGGCTGATAATAAAATTATCTAACATAATGGTGTTGCATTTAGTAGAGTCTTAAGGAAAATAGGCTCGTGAATTATCTGACTAGGACGTCGGGATGTCAGAATTGTGCCTGATTCAACTCAGACTGCAATAGTTTGACTTGATACTAGGTCTTATGTGTTTTATAGACCGATTGGATCATGTGGTTAGGTGTTTAGGTTATTTTGTAACTGTGATGATATTATTCTAATTTGTATATCGATATTATTTATATATTAGGTTCAGACAAAGCTAAATAAATTGCATAGCAGTATTCGGCGATAAAGGCAAGTTATCTCGAACTCAACCTTGAGTTATAATTTTATGTATATGCTTGTGATTAATCATTGATGATTATCACGTCTATGAATTGTTGAATCGCACTCTGTGCATATTGTATATGTTCATCAGGTATGTAAGTCTGATCACCTTTATTACTATTTGGTCTAGATACAGTTATTCATGTTCATGTTTGTTCTGCTATGAAAATTTGTTCATGCTAGTTCACAATGTATATATTGTTGAATGTTAGCCAGCTTGTTATTCAAATCTTTCAATCATGATATATTATTTATTGAACTTAAACTTGTTGGGAAAACTTGTTGCTCACCCTTGCCATATCATGATAAACATTACATATTAAGATGAATACGTCGGGTACAGGAAAAGACAAACTCAAGTCCATCTTGGGATAATATATGCAACTAGAAATGTAATAGTAATGTATAATAATAACATTGTATGTTAGATATGATATTGATTCAAGTATTATGTTAAGGTTCTCGACCTTGGAAATAGTGTGTAATGTTTAATATATAAACAATTTATGTTTATATCTTCTACAATAGCAAATAGAATTAGTGTACCAGATCCGCGGTGATTCAAGACCCGGATCTGGGGACTGCTACAGTTGGTATCAAAGCTGTCGGTTATAAACCTTAGGTAATGTTACCTGAGACTAATAACCGCATTGATTAGAATAAGTACCAACTCAAATAGAGTTAGTGAGTCGGTAAGATTCAAAGACGAATCTCGGTGAGTTATAAAGATACGGAGTTCCCTAACTCTGATAATAAAGTTGAACAGCAGTGATGAATAGATAGAGTCTAAAAGACTAAAAGTACAAGGGGAAGAGATCATAAAATAAAATGATCATAAAATGTAGAAATGGATCGTAATGTAAACGATGAGATCACCCCGTGATCGGATAAGGTTATAGTAGTGAGAAGCATCAATCAAATGATTGAAAAGTTTCCAGCAAGATTGTTGTGTGTCAATTGTACTATGAATTGGTACGAATTCAGGAAAGGACTATGAATATGGATTAAACAAAATTCATATTGAGAATGGAGTTAAGAGTGGGTGGGGATTTCAATTGAGGACTCATGTCAGTAGCTGAGTTGTATGATTCCTTGTTATGGGCGGAGAATTGTACTTGGTGTAAAAAGCACTTAGTTTCTGGTATCGATAATCAATGAAATATCTGGTCGCACTATTTGCTATATACCTGTTGAGAAGGTGATTCTTTTCTCAGGTGTATAACAGATAGGTAGGGTATAGTTAGAGAATATAAGGTTAAGTTCGAGTTCTTAAAACTCATACTTTTGGTAAGTTTGTGACTCATAATTATATGAAATGTTTTTGGACCCCTCAGCGAATGGACGCCAAAGGTCTGTCTAGGACAAGTTCTTAAACTCATATGATTGTGGAAAGTTCTTGAACTCATAAGTGTGGTAAGTTTTATAAACTTAGTATAGTTATGTGTGAATGGAGTATTAAGGATTATAGAAATAGATAGATTACTAAGCAATTGATCATTAGTGGAGACAATAGGTTTTCCAAATATGCTAGCTATGTTAGACTTCAAAATTTTTGACATCAAGCTAAATACGCACTATGTGTTTTTAAAAATGAATTTTTATTCTCAACTCCTGGTGATCATTGTGTATGTGTGGACCTCGGGACAGTGATACATCGTTACCTGTTGAGATGATAAAACTAAATTACAACAGTTTTTGAACGATTTAAAGTATAGTATATGCTACTTGTTTCGGATAGACGATAATGATTTGAAATATCAAAATATATTTTTTATTTATCACTTATGTACCATGTAACCTGATGCAGAGATAATAAAAAGTTGATGGAGTTGTAAATACAGGAATATTTAGTGTTAAATTTGATCTAAAATCGTTGTTCCACTATTGTATGATGTGTTATGACAAAGTCAATCGATGACGGCATCCTCAAACGGGCTGTTAATGCAGTATAGCATCATGCCATCATTTTCAAACTATTTTTTTTAAATTTTAATTTTCCAACGGAGTTTGGCTATACCTAAATATTTCGATTGAACTGATTTAGCTAGACCAACATTTATAAAACTCTAAGCGTTCTTTGAAAATTTTCCCGAACCAAATTATTTTGGTGCGGAATTCTATTATAAGGCAGAGGTGAACTATGCAGATTGGATAAAATTATTCAATATCGAGAATATTCGCAAAACATGATTAATGTACGTACCAGCAACGGTAGTTTACCTTCTTCGTGATTGTAAACACACTGTTAACCTTTGTAAGGGGTAGAGTACCTATAAACCTCAGAAGTTCATGGTCTATATGACTCTTCAATATGATTTGAAAATTTGAACTCTTGTGAGAGATGTATTGGGTAGCATGTGATGTTGTGTATGCAAGATGTAAGGTAAATTTCGAGGATAAAATTCTTAGAAGAAGGGGTGAATGTGACAACCCGAGAATTCGGACAATTTATTAAAATCTTAAAAGATTGAATAAGGGTCAAATAATAGACCTAGACATAAAATAAGTGTATGAATTTGACATTTTTGGGAAGAAATTTTGAGGATTTAAAAATTTTTGTGGAGAATTATTTAGGATTAAGTGTATAAGTGTATATGTTCTGTGTATATGATCATATATGTGTGTTAAGGGTCAAGTATGAATCAGATAAATGTAACATGGGCAAACCATAATGCTAAGTTTAAAATCCTAATGGTTAAAATTTATGTGAGTAATGGATATGAATATTATGTGATGGTTTATATTTGTTTATTAATATAAGCAAATAAAAGAAACTAATGTAATCTAATTATATATTAGGAATGAAAAATTAAATAACTTAAGGGTTATGATACGAGAGAATATTAGTATATAAATATATACTAATTTTAAGAGATTTATTTTATACATCACAATTAATTAATTTTATAATCTAATTATAACAAGTCTAATTGGGTTAAATAAATTTAAAAGCCCAAAAGAATTAATTTGTAAGCCCAAAACATTAAATTGAAGCCCAAACTTTTAGCCCAATTAATATGGGATTTTGGACCACTAATATGTTAATAAAACATGAAAACAAAACAAAATATTGGGCCAACAAAGGGGCCATGATGCCCAACCATACAAGAGGGAGGAGAAGAGATTCATGTATGTAATGATTAAAAGTTACCTACTCCTACCAAACATATACCAACTCCTATTACTTGTCACTTATTTATTTAACCAACACTTATGCTCAATTTTGCAAGCAAACAAATAATAATAATAGAGTGAAGGAGCAAGTGTGTGAGTGAAGTGTACAATATATCAATACATTTTTTTTATTCAAACAAAACCTTACACTTTTCTCTTTCTTTTTATTTCTTAAGTTAGCTAACAAATCAAAGCAAGAGAGAGAGAGAACAAAGAGAGATTTTGGTTATAGAGAGAGATAATAGAGGGGCCATTTCGGCAGCCCTAGGGAGAAGAGAAGGGGAGATTTTGATCTTCATACACCCAAGATCCATCTTATATTTTAGAAGGAGAAGAAGGAAAAGCTAAGGTATACCAAAATTTCTATTTATGTAGTCTAATTTTCTTTTTGGTTTGATTTGATTTTTGATAATATGAAGTTATGATCTTGAGGTTTAAAACCTTAGATCTATGTGTTTATGAGTATTTCATGTTCAGATATACCCATATTTGGTGTTGTTTTAGTTGGAAATCAAAAGTAAAGAAAAGTGATTTTTCTAGTTTATAAACCATAAAATTTCTATGTACTTTGGATTTTCACCGTTTGTGATTTACACCTTCTTTTTGTGATCCATCAAAAAGAGGGTCTAGATATATAAGTTATCTAGTAAATCAAAGTTGTATAACTCAAAAATATAGAGTACAAAATCCCTAGTGACTATTTTAGTCAGAATAGTTTCGACTTTTGAAAGGAAAACAGACTGTTTTTGGACAGTCAAGGGTAAGGGCAGTTTTGTCATTTTTTTGGACATTCAAAAATTCTGGAAATATTTGGAAGGATACTATGATAAGTTATCTAACATATCCAAGTGGAATCACTGAAAAAGGAGTTGTAGATTTTCGTATGGATTATTTTTAACAAAATATGAAAAAACCATTTTACCAAAACAACTACTGCCCAGAACTTTCCAGGAGCTGTTTCGGCCACTTCAATTGTGAAATAAATTCCAACCATTTGGGACATTAAAATATATGGTATAAAGTACCTCCTGTCCAAAAATGAGATCATTCCGACTTAAAATGACCAAGTTACGATCATTTCAATATTTGTGATTTTGCGACAAAAATGGCTATAACCGGAGTTCTATAACTCCGATGGCCACGGAATTTAAACTGGAGGCTCACGTTAACACGTATAAGATTGTGTCAAGAGATGAGAATTTCTGGATTTGAGCATGATGGGGCTAAATTCTTAAGCTACACACTAAAAATTAATTTTGAAAAATACTAAAGGAAGTTGGAAAATTATGAAAAAATACTTTTTGTGTAACGACCCCAAAATTCATACAATTTAATTCTCAACTTTGGTTGTTAATAACACATCTACCTTCTGATTTTACATCATTATTCGATGCTAAACATTATAAAATACGGAATAATTTAAACTTTTATGTCTTCTTACTTTAATTCCCTGAATCAAACCTTTATCATCTACATGTCTTTGAATTAATCTTATTTTATGATTCACTTTACCACTGTTATTATATAAAATTTTGTATTTCAATCCGATAACCTTTACATATCAGATAACTATAACTTTAGCTTTACAACTCAACATAAAATTATACATCATGAAACATTTAGTACATCTCATGAATCTTAATCATGCTATAAAGAACTAACAACTTTAGTTAAAATATTAATCTCCGTGTATTATTTTTGATCCACGTCATTCAAGTAGCACATAGTGTTACCTTCAATCCTCGACCGCAAAAAATGGTTATTTGCAAGGTTGAGCCTCGATGACCCAACAAAATCTAATAGCTTTTCATGCATCACGTAGCACATAATAACATGCTCAACATATAAGAATAATCATAAAACAAACATAGCATACATGTTGTAGTTCACATAAAATTATAAAGATTGAGTTCCTTACTCAATCATCATTCATAGCTCAATCATCATAGTCATAGATCGACTTTCACATTTCATATTTCCTATATATACAATACATCATACACTAAAATTTTAAAGCGGCTCATCATCAAGTTCACATAGCAAAAGGAACCGAAAGACTTGCCTTTACTGCGCTTTTACCAACACGCTAATACTTTGCATCCTTGCACAACCTACACTGTATGTGAGATTGATAATAAATAAAATTAATACTCAATCTCATGGTCAAATTTATTCTAAGACCTTACTTTATCTTATTATCCTTTATAATGTCTTTATAGATATCTAACTATTTTACATGCAACTCGGTTTTATTTTTCATTTTCATCACCACACATACTAGACTATCACACTTGTAGTTTAATGTGCGTATATCACACCATTTTATTTTACCAATTTGGTTTCAAAAATGCATATTCAACACATTGTTTACATGTTTAATTTTCCTTCATAAATCAAAAATTACCCTTTTCGATTTCTTTCCATTATTATTCTTGTATTATCATCTTTTCATACTTAGATATCCAATATTAGCCATTAGTTAGACACTTTGTATACCAAAGTTTAGAAACACTATTACTTTTAGGCATTTTATCGAGCACGTTATGTGCACACATTAACTTATCTCAACTCTTGATCTTAAATGGTTAATTATGCATAGAATATGATAACACATATCTATATTCATTACATATGTCAAAATATATTTTTAATCATCAAAATATACCATTACCCAAAATCTTAATTCAAACATAATTATAAAACTCATCTTCAAAATTTCTTTAACTAAACATTGTTTTCGTTTTTAACGTATCTCCTTCGTTATATGTCCGTTTTTGTTCCTTCTTCTATAGAATTAACCCTTACTCAGTCTACTACAACCTCATTTAGGCCTTAAAGTCAGACTCTTATCCATCTAAACCAGATTCTGCAATTTATCAACTACTGTAGAAAATTTAATTTTCTGGACATCCTTACTAAACAAATTTATTTCGGACATGATCCGGTCCATAAAATGGCTCAATCTCGCGAGTCTAGCTAGTAAACGTCCATATCTACAACATTGCAGGTTTAAGTTTCTTCAGATTCAAAACACACGAATTTATATGAATTTTTCAAAGTCAGAAACCGTAACAGTTTTGATTTTCTGGACATATTATTTTCCCTTCGGACCAGCCTTACTAAAACAGACATTGCAAGAAATCTACAAAGAGTTTTCATGTGATTCTACTTTCAGAATATATCTTACTTCCAAATCTTTGATTTGATATAAGGCTCACTTTCTAACTCATTATACCCAAAGAGATATGAATTTTACAAGATATGTCCACAATTACTCAAAACCTACGAATTTTGTTCTTCAAATTTTCTTTCCATTTCATTTTCTTTATTGAATCCTCTTGTTTGATTCTTGATAATCCAAGATTAAACCAATACAAACAAGATTAAGCATGATCTATTACCCTAGAACATAAATCTACCCAAAAATCAAAAATTAAATAAGAGTTTAGAAGTTATCTTCTTCTAGCTTTTTCTTCTTCTTCTTCTAGCTCATCTCAATTCCTCTATTTTTCTCTCTCTCTCTCTCTCAATTTCTCAATACAACTTCTATATAACCATTATCCTACATTATGAAGAACATAAAAATATAATTAAAACAAGAAATTTAGATTATAGCCTTATTAGTATGAATTTAAGAGAGAGATGAAGATGATGATGATGGGGCTTGTTTTGTCTTCTCAAAGCTTTTCATTCTTCTTCTTTTTCTTCCTCTTCTTCTTCTCTTACAACTCTCTCTAACTCTCTTCTTCTTTCTTTGGATTGTTTTCTAAAACTAACATACTAACTTGTAGTATATACATATAATATACAATACTAGTAATATATAATATATGTAACTCCTAGTAATTATTAGATATACTAATTACTGGTTAATACATAGGTTACACCAATTTGAACTTGAAAAGCCTAGGACCATGTTTGGCAAATACTCATTATTTTAATTAATCAATAGCTTAACATCAATCAATCTCATCAAATTGTCACATAATTATATATACTTGTTAATTATAATTTTGTGTAACAATCATCATATAACTCATCTAATTTAATTATCTCAATTAAATTAGAACTATAACATAAAATTATTATATTAATTAAATTAAATACTAAATATTCATATAATTAATCACGCTACACTTAATTATATTACTCTATAATTAAAACAAAATTTATTTATTTAACTCAATAAATAATTCAATTAAATATTTATATATATTAAAATTAATAAATAACATTCTCTTCACATCAATTCACATATTCTACAATATATGACATACACATACTCACACCTAACATATATCTCATAAATAATACTTTTATTTATAAAATTTCGATTTATAATTTCTAAAAATCTGGATGTCACATCCTTCCTCCTTATAAGGATTCCGTCCTCTAATCACCAAACCCTACCTTACTCAGTTTTTCCTCAAATCTATTCATTGAATAACTTCAACACATTACATTAATATAGGTTTTATATTTTCTACTCTCACTATTCTTGATAATAAATTCTTATAAGTTTTATTTCATAACATTTACTTAGACTCAATTATATTTGAGTATTACATACTTTTTCAATTCGCTCATTATCTTTCTCTAAGATCATTATCATATATTATATGATCAAACTCTCTGACATTACATTCAATTCCTTCTTCTAAGAATTTCGTCCCTCGAAATTTTATTTATTACTCTTCATTCATTCAATCTTCAAAGTAGATTTTTACGTCACTACTTCATTCATTCATTGGTTTCTATAACCACTTTCTTTCCACAAACATCGTTCTACAATTATTAAACTTTTCTATTAAAAGTTTTACATTATTCTTTGATAACTCACATTCTTCTCACTTCAAAATTTCTTTTCTCACTTATTCAACACATTCATCATCCAGTGTCGTATTCTACGACTTACTTCTTTCCAAGGAATAATTTCCTTTTTCACTTCCATCTTGCAGAATAACAAGAATCCTCCACAATTGTTCAATAATTGGAAAGTAGTATGAATAACTCAGGAGTTTAAAAGATTCCAAATCATGCTGAGGGTCATAAGACCATGAACTCTATTCTCTAGGTTTAATAGTGCTTCACCCCCGGTTCTTCACACTTTAAACCCTCTTTGCGTAATGTTTATCAATCACAAAGACCAAAACACCTCCAGTAAGTACTCTAGGTGATCAACCTATTGTACATGTATTGTATACAAATATTTCAAATAAGAAAGTATAAAACTAATTGCAACCCCTAATAATAGGGTTGTTCATCTCAGCTTTTCAACATCTGAATCCGCACCAAAACAATTTAGTTTGGAATAACTTCTCAAGAAACTCTTGAATTTCATGAACATCTTTCAATATTTGTCTAGTTGAATCAAATAGCATAGACCTCTACAACAATTTGGACATCAACCAAAATATACATATACATACATATGTATTCTCATATCTCAAAGAAATCTCAAAAATCTTTTTATGACGTCACCACAATCGTATTTACAAAATTCACTTGAGGATTCCGTCATTTGGTGATTTTATCATACTACATCATACTATAAGGTCGACGATCCTTAGATCACATCCAACACTAGGTAATACTGCATTGATGACTCCATCGTTTTTATCATCTTTACACCAGGTTACATGATGCATTAATGATATAAAATACATTTTGATATATTGTAAATCATTTTTGTCTAATCAAAGCAATTAGCATGTACATTACGAATAATAATGATTGTTGTTAAAACTCATTGGTTCCATCATTTGATCCAATGCTTTTCAAGAAAATAGAAGTGTAAACATCAGCACGAAGTCAATAAATTTTGAAAGTCTAGCATAGCTAGTAGATTTAGAGTACCTATGCTTCCACCATCAACTCCACTTTCTATAATGATCCATTGCTTAATATGTCTATCTATTCCTATCATCCTCAATACTACATTTACACTTATCTATACCCGCCAATAAACTTACCACACATGTTATGAGTTCAGAACTCACCACAATCATATGAGTTTAAGAACTTATCCTAGTCGCACTCAAGGCGTCCATTCACCGAGGGGTTCAAAATATACCATATAATTATGAGTCACGAAACCTACCATAAGTATGAGTTTTAAGAACTCAGACTTAACCTTATAATATTCTCTAACTATACTCTACCTATCTGTTATACACATGAGAAAAATCACCTTCTCAACAGTATATAGCAAATAGCGACACAAACATTCCAATGATTATCAATGTGATAAACTCGAAAAGCAAGCACAAAACCCTCGCCCATACAAAGGTTTGTACAACTCACCATCACATGAGTCCTCAATTGAAATCCCACCTAACTCTATCTTGCTTATAACTTGCTCTTTTGCTCGATAACGAATTCCTCAGATCACATCATCTATAACTCCTCATGAGTTATCTCGCACTATTTCATAGTACTACATCTTCATAGCATTAAACTATAATTATTCAAACATTATAGACCATCTTTCTTTTATAACTTAAATGCACCATGTCGTGATCTTATTCTATAATCATCTCCTTAAAATTCTTTTCTTAACTCGTGATCGCTTTGTTTTTACGATCCTCTTTCTTTCTCTTTTTCATCATTTACTTACATTATTCGTTATCTTGGCTTTTGGAGTTAGGGAAACTCTCATTTCTTATCTTTATATCTCTTAGATTCTTTTTGAATCTTCTTGTTTATAAAAAATAATTCTTCCTTTAAGAATTTCTAACTTCATTTACATCGCTTCAAAATTTCATTCGAAGTTCCACACTTTCATCATAATGATCCGCTTTCTACACTTGGTACACATCGAGTCTCTAATAGCTTTCAATATGGTACCGAGTGGTTTCCCACAAACAACCAACAAACTAGGTTCTCGAAGTTACTAGTTCAGATATACCTCCGCTTCTATGAAGGAATCATTTAGCTCAGATACGATACATCAACTACAAAACAAAGACAAATTGTACCACTTAGATATAACTCTCTATTCTTAACTTCTTTATCATTCTCTTTTATAGACATTCTCTATTTATTATCACCTTACATCCTTATTATTGGAGTTGGTAACCCCACATTCATATTCCTTATAACTCGTGAGATTTTTTTTAATCCTCTTACTGCTTTAATCACTTCTTTATAAATTTCTTAAATTACTTCTTATTGTTCAAACTCTATCTGAGCTTATTCTTTCATTATCTTCACATTCCTTCTCTAAGGTTATAGCCTACGGTACTCCTACCTAAGGTTTATAACCTACAACTTTGATACCAACATTTAACAATGAACAATATTCATTAAACATAAAGTTCTGTCCAAGACCATGAGCATTTCATTCTTTCTTTGAAAAGGACAACCCGACACCAAGTCCGTAAGTCCGACATATCTTACGAGCACGTCTAGGTGATCGGCCTATAGTACTCTATGTTGGCCTATAGTACTCTATGTTGTACAACACTACTTTCTTTAAACGTATCTACGTTTAAGTTTTGGCAACCTCACGTGCCTGTCGTTTGACGACAAAACATTTGTTTATGCATACTCAGTCTTTCTTTGAAATCAATAGCAAAATAGTTTGGCAAAAGATAGCAACATTTGATAATAGTTTGATAGATTATAAGGAATCCACAAAACATCAAGTCTAGCTGAAGAATTTGGCTTCGACTTCATCATACATCAATTCATGCGTAAGGTACATAAATTTCAAAACTTGTCCAGAATGAACATAGATAAGGGTTAGAACATTTGCCTTCAGCGTCTTCTATAGTAAATATACTTTTCCTTTGAGTCTTTAAGGATTCTACAATACATGATCACATAACATACCACATTAGGTCATATATAATCAAGTATGGTTACTGACATATCTTACCCTTCTTCTCAATCTAATCATTTCTTAGATTGGTTAACGTTCGTTACAATCTACCATATTACATTGTGTTTACATTCTAGTAATCTTTCATCAACCTTTAGTTATAATTCTTAAGGTTATAATCATCTTTAATGATGTTAAATTAGGTTTATTAAGTTATAATTTACATTTAATCAAATTCTACATTCACTACATTCATGTTCATTCCTTATGGCTCTGTTCTTGTGCTGGCGCTGCGGCGCAAACTTTCTTCATACAACTCACAATGCGGCATAGGTTTACAGTTTCTCTGCCTCGACCTCGACCTCGGCGCTGCGGCGCCAAAGCATTTGTTAATGATCGCGCTGCAGTGCCACTTCCCAGTGTCTGATGGTTTGGCTTGGTGATGCGGTGCTGCTTTTCCTTCGGGCCATGTCATAGTTGCCAACCCCGAGCCTCGTGAAATTTTCACGCTTCTTCTTTTCTCAGGAATTTTCATGATTTAAATTCTATTATCGCTCAATCTCGTGAATTTCGCCATAAACTTCAAGCATTTGAAAAATTTACAATCATATAAATGGATTTATTCAATCATTCTAACATCCTAACCAAATATATTTCATCAAATACTAAACATGATAAATTCTTACATGTTCTTCATTAGTTCATAACTTTCATTTATGATTCACTTGTAATCATGGCTTATTAAGGTTTAAGTCCACTAATTAGCCATCCTTATCACTTTTTATGATATATACTCCACCAATCATCACTTCTCTATCAAGCTACAATTGAAGAGAAGAAGATTAATGGTCTAGAGGTTCTTACCCTTGATGATCAAGCTTAGTTCTTCTTCTTATTTCTACTTGGATTATGAAGGTCTAACTCTCACTTCTCTCTCTATGATATTTGCTCTAAGATGTTGGTTGAATTTAACAAGGCACAAATGAAAATCCAAAGATTCTTATTTATAGGATTTCCAAGGTTAGGGCAATAAAGTCATTTAGACCATTCCATCTCCTTTCATCACCTCCTTACTATTCATTACTTGGCCTCCACAAAACTTATCCTTTGCTTGGCAACCACACATGGTCAGCCATGACTCACTCATAGGGCCCTCATGGGTTGCCCCATGGGTTTTCTTACCCGGTGACCCATCGCTTCGATCCACGGATCCGGTTCTTGGTTTGGGATTTAGTTTAAATAACTTTTGGCCTAACGTTGGGCTTGCATTTCATATCATTGGGTTTTAACATAATTCCATTTGGGCTTGAACAATTCCTATACAAATCCTATAAGTCAATTGAAATTGGTTTAATGCTTATAACGTATAGTCTATGTATTCTCCTCGTATACTAAGTCATATAATCATTCATTAAATACGTCATACTATCTTCCGTATATACTAATACGATACTTTGTATCATACTCGTATTCATTGCTTCGTATAATACTTGCTTATTATACGATCATCATTCATTCATTCTTTACTTTCCTCAACATTCTTAAACTTAGTACGCTGGAGAAAAACTACGTTTGTCATAACTAAAATATTATTACGTATTCTATCCTTCCTTATTATTCTATCATTATGTATTTCTCGGAAGTTCAAAAAAATAATTCCCAAGCAGAAATTAGTGAATAGTGTTTTCGGAAAATTTCTCGAAAAGCTTTTATTTTTGTCTTGGAAATTCAAATACTTTAATTCCTTCACGTAGCCAGAATACTACGATATTCTGATACATTAATGTTATAGAAAATCCTTCATCTTACTAACACATAATAATAACATATAATATAATTTTATTCCTTATTTAATCAAATAAAATTATTTTACAAATTATCTGATTTTCTCGATCGTCACATCCTTCCCCCCTTATAAGGATTCTGTCCCCAGAATCTCGCTAACAATTAAACAAATAACTGAGGGTAATTCTTCTTTATCTTTTCTTTAAGTTCCCATGTTGCTTCTTTGGCATCGTGGTTCTTCCATAACACCTTTACCGAAGGTATAACTTTGTTCCTCGGAACTTGTTCTTTTCTATCAATGATTTGAATAGGCATTTCTTTATACGTCAAGTCCTTGTCAATATGAATAGGCTTATACTTTAATATGTGCTTATAATATGGCTTATAAGGATGTAACACAGAGACATAAAACACATTGTGTATACGTTCCAAGTCTAGAGGTAACGCTACCACGTAAGCTACCTCTCCTACCCTTTTTAATATTTCGAAAGGGCCTATAAACCTTGGACTTAACTTTCCTTTTTTTCCAAAGCGTATCTTTCCTTTCTAGGGAGATACCTTTAGAAACAAATACGAGCCTGCTTCAAACTCTCTATTCACTTTATGCAAATCTGCATACTTCTTTTGTCTGTCTTGAGCTGCTACCAGACACATTCGTATCAGCTTAACTATATCCGCAGTTTGCTGCACCATCTCAGGTCCTAGCATTTGGTGTTCTCCCACTTCATCCCAACACAATGGTGTTCTGCACTTCTGTCCGTATAAAGCTTCATAAGGCGGCATACCTATGCTCACATGATAACTATTGTTATACGCAAACTCTACTAACGGTAGATGATCATCTCAACTATCTTTGAAATCCATGACGCAAGAACTCATCATATCTTCTAGCGTCTAAATTGTCATTTTGCTCTGCCCATCAGTTTGTGGATGATAAGCTGTACTTAACTTCAGATGCGTTCCCATCTATTCTTGCAGACTCCTCCAAAAGTTTGATGTGAATCGTGGATCACGACCTGACACTATCAAAACTGGTACTCCATGTTTGGAAATGACTTCCTTAACATAAAATTTAGCTATCTATTCTAAGTTATACTTAACCTTTATTGGCAAAAAGTGAGCCGACTTCGTCAACCTGTCCACTATTACCCAAATCGTGTCATACCCCTTCTAAGTAATTGGAAGTCCTTCCACAAAGTCCATCGTGATATGCTCCCACTTCCATTCTGGAATCTCCAATGATTGTAACAAGCCACTAGGTCCTTGATGTTTAGCCTTAACCTTTTGACAAGTTAAGCACCTACTCAAGTATTCTGCTATCTCTCTCTTCATGTTCGGCCACCAAAAACTCTGTCGAAGGTTTTCATACATCTTAGTACTACCAGGATGAATCGAGTACCTCGAACTATGACCCTCTTGTAACACTTCCACCTTTAATTCCATCTCAGTCGGAACCTAAATTCTTCCTTCAAATCTTAATAATCCCTCATTATCAAGACTATACTTTAATTATTTTTCATCGGTTAGCCGCTTCTTCATCTGGTCACACTCATCATTTCTAAGTTATACCTCCTTGACCCTGTCTATAATGGTAGATTGAATCTCTGTTGTAAATAGTCTATGTCCCAATTCAGTTGATAATTTTACTTCTACCTTCGATTCTAGCCATCTCTATTATTAACTCAGCTTGAGCTGTTAAGATAACTTTTCCCGACCCTTCCTACTTAAGGCGTCGGCCACTACATTAGACTTTCCTGGGTGATACAGGATTTCACAGTCGTAATCCTTTATCAACTCCAGCCATCTTCTTTGTCTCATATTCAAATCCATTTGTGTGAAGATATATTTTAGACTCTTATGGTCCGTGTATATCTCACATTTCTCTTCGTATAAGTAATGCCTCCATATCTTCAAGGAAAACACTACCGCTGCCAGTTCCAAATCATGAGTAGGGTAAACTTTCCCATAGTCATTCAACTGACGTGATGCATACGTAATGACTTTTCCATGTTGCATGAGCACACAACCAAGTCCTCTATGTGAAGCATTGCTATAAAATATATACAAAATTTCAGATTATCGGCAAAGATAATACAGGTACTTCACTCAACCTTTTCTTCAGCTCCTGAAAACTGTCTTCACACTTCTCCGTCCACACGTACTTCGCTATCTTCCTTGTTAAGTTACTCAATGGAGTAGCTATCTTAGAAAAATCTTGGATAAATCTTCGATAGTATCCTGCTAACCCTAGGAAACTCCGCACCTCAGTCGGCATTTTCGGCTGTTCCCAATTCATCACTGCTTCCACCTTCGTAGGGTCCACTGAAATTCCATCTCGGTCAATAACATGACCTAAAAACTGTACCCTTTCCACACTTAGTGAATTTCACATACAACTTCTGTGACGCACCCAAAATAGGTATACATCACCCATCTTGGGTCGCCAAATATAGGGTACATCATACAAATACAAACTTAATTATACAACAAGAGCTGAGAGTTTTTACACGAATATTATCTCATAGACAGTATCCAAACTCAAATTCAATCCTCATTACATTTATTATCACACTTAATAGTGAGGATTACTAAAACAGCCATCTCGGACCATCACTCCGTTCCCCGACTAGTCTCGGCTATGTTATCATTTCCTGAAGAGAATAATGAAAGCAAAAGGGTGAGCTCAACTAGCCCAGTAAAAAATATTATGACTAAGATAATGCAGAATAAGTTATCATTAGCCTTTAAAAATGTTAAACTAATAGAATATAATAGACAACAAGTTTAACTGCAGCGGAACAAACAATCCATTAGAAGAGTCAAGTAGAGCATGATATTTACTATCTTCTATGATTTAAAAAGGTTTTCATCAACTTTATCACGAGACTCAAATTTTAATAAATAAACCACATCATCGAATCATCCTCGTGACTACGCCAAGGATATTCATGTAATCATCAATGGTCATGATTATACCGAATAATCCCTGGTCATAATCATATCAATCAACAGTCTATTTATGCACGTAAGCCAAAGATGACTTTCATCACAATATAAGCATGAAGATGATGACAATGATATAAGCATTTAATTAAATGAAAGCAAATGATAAATTTTAAAGATTTATAATTTAATTTATCCAGAATTCAATAATGTCCAAACTTTCAACATGATATTGCTTTGTGGAGTAAAATTCAAGAATAATATCCATGTATCAAAAATAATTTGGACAGAAAAGAAATAAATTTTGCGATGAATAGTTCCCCGTGAATAGTACTTCGGGAATAGTACCCCGTGAATAGTAACCCCGGCATAAAAAGTGCCCCGAATACCTAAGTGAATAATACTAGAGTGAATAGTAATCGGATGAATAGTAACCCATGAATAGTAACTCGTGCATAGTACCCCGGCATGAAAAGTTCCCCAAATACCCGAGTGAATAATATTATAGTGAATAGTAACTGGGAGAATAGTAACCCGTGAATAATACCCCAAGTGAAAATATTAATATTTAATAAGAAAGTTCAGATCAATATTCCAATAAAAAGATACTGGATGCATCGCAAAACTCAAGAATAGTCCATTAATTTCAAGGATTATAGAAGCAATACTTACCATAGTAAGTTTAGATTTAAGAATATGAAAAGAAATAACATACAAAACTGCAAATGGATTTTCACCCGTTATACGGTACGTAATCCGCGTAGACAGGTTATTCCGACATATTAAAGGATGAATACGAAAAAATAGTATTCCTTATGAATACGAAAGAAATAATACCCCTTACGAATACAACAAATAATATCCCTCACGAAACGAAAATAACATCCTTTACGTGTTAGACCCCGAATTTTATGAATAAAGATTTAATTTTTCTCGAAATATTTTTTTAGTATTATGGTGTGGATTTGATATAATGTTATAGTTGTGAGTGATATTTACAAATTGTGCAAAGTATGCAAGTTGTTATAAAATATTCGTTTGGTTTGGGAATATTCTTTTTGTTCGAATATCTTCATTTACTCATACACAATCATTGGTGAACCCACAACGGAAGTATTATCGTAGTAACTAAAACAATGTAATTATCTTTTTATAAAATAACTACGGAGTGTTACCGTTAAACCGTTGAACTACCCGTAGTAGAAGTACAAGAATACGCTGTATTTGCATAGTAGCACACGATATTGGTTATCGATGCTTACGTGAGAAGTCACCGCTTATACTCAATTATTGCTACAAGAATTGCTTCGATCATATCTCTCATATTATCGATTCAATTATTGTCACAAGATCATCCTCAGAAAATATGTTATATTATTAAATCAATAATTGAGACGCCAAAGTTATTCATTTTATTATTTGCAATATTGACAATGTCTGAAGTTCACAAGGAGAGGTTTGGTCACCTAATCATGGCACCAATAAGAAAAAATCCTTATTGAAAGCCCCTTCCTCGGGAACGATTCGATTATTAAATATTATGAGTTATATTATTAATGATGAATAAGTTCGTGTTGATTAAAGATGAAATTGATAGTTCCATTGTGTTGGGATTATTAGTGTTAATAGAAATCGATATTTATTTCGATAATAATTGATGTCTAGAGGTTATATTAACCAATCGGGTATTCGAGGCACTTTTCGTGTCGGAGTACTATTCACGGGTTACTATTCACCCGATTATTATTCACTCTAGTATTGTTCACTCGGGTATTTGGGACACTTTTTGTGTCAAAGTACTATTCACGAGTTACTATTTATGGGTTACTATTCACTCGGTTACTATTCACTCTAGTATTGTTCACTCGGGTATTTGGGACACTTTTTGTGTCAAAGTACTATTCACGAGTTACTATTTATGGGTTACTATTCACTCGGTTACTATTCACTCTAGTATTGTTCACTCGGGTATTTGGGACACTTTTCGTGTTGAAGTACTATTCATGAGTTACTATTCATAGGTTACTATTCACCCGATTACTATTCACTCTAGTATTGTTCACTCGGGTATTTGGGACACTTTTTGTGTCGGGGTACTATTCACGGGGTACTATTCCCGAAGTAATATTCACGAGGTACTATTCACCCGAAAAATATATTTCTTTTCGGTCCAAATCATTTTTGGGTACAATATTATTCCATGAGGAGATGTGATAATTTTTCAGACCGTTGGTTGAAGTTATAATAGTAAATCAATATGGATCGTTGGTTGAAGATATAATAGTAAATCAATATGGACCGCTGGTGGAAAGTTATAATAGTAAATCAATATGGATCACTGGTTTAAAGTTTTAATAGTAAATCAGTATGGACCGTTGCTTTAAGTTTTAGTAGTAAATCAATATGGACCGTTCGTTTAAAAGTAAATCAATCTGGACCGTTCATGAATTAGTGACTATTCAGTCCATTCTCCTATAAATAGAAGCTCATTCCTTCATTATTTCTTACGAATTCACTGAAACTCTAGAGAGAGAAACTATTGAGAGAAAGAAGAAAAGTATTCTGCTACTTCACTACTCCAATATCCAGTTTCTTCTAAGGTAAGGGATATTATTTGTTGTACTCGTAAGGGATATTATTTCTTCTAAGAGAGCTATTGTTATTCCATTCCTTATTATTCTGTTGGAATAACATGTATACACGGACTACCGTATACATGGTGAAATTCTTCTGTTATTCCATTCTTTATTATTATGTTGGAATAACTCACTTATGCGGGTATCGCATACATGGTGAAATTCTTCATTATTCCATTCTTTATTATTCTCGTTGAATATCCTGTTGGTGCGTATTACGCATGACCGTTCCATTATTTATTATTCTGCTGGAACATCCCCGTCTGCGTAAGTGATTACGCATGACCGGTTCCATTCTTTATTATTATTATGTTGAATAACTCAGATGTGCGGTTCATCGCATGCTTGATGAATTCTGCTTGTTATTCCATTCTTTATTATTCTATTGAATAACTCCGTCTGCGCGGCTCATCGCATGCCCGTGAATTTCGTTGTTATTCCATTCTTATTATTCTCGTTGAATAACTCGCTTATGCGGCAAGTACCGCATACATGGTGAAATTCTTCTAATATTCCATTCTTTATTATTCTCCGAATATCCCGTCTGCGCGCTTGCCGACTGGTTCCATTATTTATTATTCTGTGGGAATAATCTATCTCAAGTAGCCTATCGCATTTAACGGTGAATCCTTCATTATTCAATTCTTTATTATTCGTTGAATAACTCCGCTCATGTGGATTACCACACGCATGGTGAATGATCCTTCAGATTCATTCCTTATTAAATTGTGGAAATGATCTATCTACGTGATTACCTTATGGCGGCGTAAAATCCATTCATAGCTTCATATATTCTATTATACTCAGGTTGGTTAAAGCTTTGGCTTCTATACTCCATGAAATTAGTGGAATATCCTTGATATTTGCGCTTCATCCAGTATCTTTTCATAGAAATATTCTTCTGAGCATTCTTGAATTTTACTCTACAAAATAGTATCATGTTGACAATTTGGACGTTGTTGGTTCCTGGATAAATTAATTTATAAATCTTTAAAATTTATTCTTGAACTTGTTTTATAGAATTATTATGTCATTGTCATCATCCTCATGGTTATATTGTGATGAAAGTTATCTTTGGCTTACGCAGTATAGATGGACTTGGTATGATTATGACCGTGGATTATTCAAGATAATCATGACCGTAACGTAACGAATGATGTGGTAAAAGTCCTCAAAGGGCCTCGTAGTGTATCGATGGACAGCTTGTTGGTATAATTATGACCGTGGATTATTCGGATAGTCGTGACCATTGATGATTACATGAATATCCTTGGCCATAGTGCATGGATGATTCGATTTTATTTATTAAGTCGAGTCTCAAATATAAAGTCGATGAAAACTTTTAAAGCATAAAAGATAGTAGATTTTATACTTTACTTGACTCTTCTAATGGATTGCTTGTTCTGCTGCAGTTAAACTTGTTGTCTATTATATTCTATCAATTTAACATTGTTGAATGTGAGACCCCAGATTTTATTAATAAATAATTAATTTTCTCGAAATACTTTTTTGAATATTATGGTGTGTATATGATATAATGTTATAGTTGTGGGTAGTATTTATAAATTTTGAAAAGTATGCAAGTTGTTGTATAATATTCGATTGGTCGGGGAATATTCTTTTTGTCGGGGAATATCCGTATACAACGACACAATCAATCATTGGTGGACCCCACAATGTAATTATTGTCGATTGAGAAAACGACAAAAATATTTTATTGAAAATAACGGCATGAAGTTTTACCATTAATAATCATTGAACTACTCCTAGAGTAAAAGTACAAGAATTGCTGTGGTTGCATAAGTAGCACACAAGATTGATTATTGATGCTTATGTGATAAGTCACTTAGTTTTGTTTTATTGGTATTATTAATGTAATAAAACAAAAAGCTTTTTTATATAAAAATGTAATACTTTTATAAAGTTATTCGCTTTATTAGGCTAATAGTAAAATCTTTTTATATAAAATGTAATACTTTTATAAAGTTATCTGCTTTATTAGATAATAATTAGAATATATTATATTTTATTATGCATAGTATTTGCATAGTGCTCGTATAAGTGTTTGCATAGTAAAATCTTTTATAAAGTTATTCGCTTTATTAGATTATAATTAGAATATATTATATTTTATTTAAAAGATTTTGCTTTAAATATGGACCGTCAAATTAAAGTAAATCAATCTGGACCGTTCATGAGTTAGTTACTATGCAGTCCATTTTTCTATAAATAGAAGCTCATTCCTTCATTATTTCTTACGAATTCACTGAAACTCTAGAGAGAGAAACTATAGAGAGAAAGAAGAAAAGTATTCTGCTACTTCACTACTCATTATCCAGTACTCTTGTTCTTAAGGTAGGGAATATTATTTGTTGTACTCGTAAGGGGTATTATTTCTTTTGTATCCATGAAGAGAACTTCTGTTATTCCATTATTTATTATTCTCATTGGAAAACCTCAGATATGCCAAGCTACCCTATACATGGTGACATTCTTCTAATATTCCGCTTTTTATTATTCTGCGCTTTAATATCCTATCTGCTCATTTACGCGGACTCGGTTCCATTATTTATTATTCTGCTTAATATCCTCGTCTGTATGGCTTTCACGCCGACCGGTTCCATTTTTTATTATTCTCGCCGTAATATCTTGTCTGCAATGCGCTTTTACCGACCGGTTCCATTCTTTATTATTCGTTGGAATATCCTCGTCTGCATGCTTTTCGCTAGACCGGTTCCGTTATTTATTATTCGTTGAATAACTCCGCCTATGCGGTCATCGCATGCATGGTGATTTCTTTTGTTATTCCATTCTTTATTATACTCAGTTGGTTAAAACTTTGACTTCTATACCCATGAAATTAGTGGAATATCTTTGATATTTGCGCTTCATCCAATATCTTTTCATAGAAATATTTTTTTGAGCATTGTTGAATTTTACTCTACAAAGCAGTATTATGTTGACAATTTGGACGTTATCAGTTCCTAGATAAATTAATTATTGAACTTGTTTTATTGAATTCTTATATCATTGTCATCATCCTCTTGTTTATATTATGTTAAAAGTCATCTGTGGCCTGTAGTGCATAGATGGACTTGGTATGTATGACCAGGGATTATTCGGTATAATCATGACCGTAATGTTACAAATGATGTGGAAAAAGTCCTCATTGGCCCGTAGTGCATTGATGGACAGTTTTTGGTATGATTATGGCTATGGATTCTCTTCGGCCAATGGTGCAAAGATGAATTGTTTTATGGAATGATCATGACCATTGATGAATACACGAATATCCTTGGCCCGTAGTGCATGGATAATTTGTGGTCGTGATACTAAAGAATATCCTCGGCCGTAGTGTAAGTGATTCGATGATGTGGATTATTTATTAAGCTGAGTCCCAGCGATAAAAGTGATGAAAAACCTTTTAAATCATAAAAGATAATAGATTTTATTCTCTACTTGACTCTTCTAATGGATTGTTGATTCCGCTGCAGTTGTTGATCTAAAACTTGTTGTCTATTATATTTTATCAGATTTTTCCATGTTGAAGACTAATGATAATTTGTTGTATATTATCTTAGTCATAATATTTCTTATTGGGCTAGTTGAGCTCACCCTTTCTTTCACTGTTCTCTTCAGGAAATGAGAATATAGCTGGGACTAGTCGGGGAATGGATTGACGGTCCAGATGGTTGCATTAGTAGTCCTCACTATTCTGTGAAATAGCGTATCAATAATTGTAATGAGGACCCCTTTTGAGTTTTTATACTGTCTATTAGACAATAGTTGTATTCAAACTCACAGTATATGTGTTGTCGTATTTTGCACGACGATTGTATTACTGAAGTTGTATTTGTTTTTTTACCATGTATTTGGCGACTCAGAATGAGTTGGATGGAATGGACCTATTTTGGGGTCGTCACAGTTGGTATCAAAGCTTAGGGACATGATCCCTAGCTAGGATATGAGAATAGAACTAGGAGGGGAGAGACGGGGAATTCCTTTGCTAGTATGACCTACCTAAGTTTATTTGGTATTTAATTGGTCGGTCTGAATATAGGGGTAATATGTTACATGTCAATTAACCTTTGTTTTGTGGCAGTATCTAAAAATGACATCCGAGAATGTTGAGAATAGAAATGGAGCACAGGAGATTGTTGATTCTCCAAAGATCAATAATCAGGACAATGAGCAACAAGATGGGGATAATCCTCCTGTAAACAACAACACTGATCAATTGACGAACGACGGTACGTTTAGGAGCTTTTTAGAATTCATGCAACATCAGGCGAAGGCGGCTCCTGCTCATAATGTAGGAGGAAACAATGGCAACCTACTACGGCTTGGTCACCGCTAAGCAATTCAAGGAGCCGACCACCGTTTTTGGAAAGCCGTAACCACTTAAGGCGAGACGCGGTTAAAGCAGATCACCAAGATATTTGATGTCTTGGGATGCTCCGAGGAGCAAAAGGTTCCCTTTGCCACTTTTATGTTAGGCGTGAGGCAGATCACCGGTGGGAATCAGAAACGCACTCCACTGGACGACTTCAAGATGTCTTGGGAGAAGTCCCAAGAGTCGCTCAATGACAAGTACTTTCCCGAAAGCATTCAATACATAAAGGAGGTGGAATTTATCAAGTCGAGCAAAACAACATGACCGTGTCGCAAAGACGGGCCAAGTTTGCTTGGTTGTCCCGATTTGCGTCCCCACTTAGTTGATAATGAAGAGAGAATGACGCCTTGAATGTTTTAAAGAGGTTTGAAGCCGAGATACGCCAATATCTTATTTCTCATAAACTATGTTTGTATTCGTGATGTTGTAAATAGGGATCGCTTAGTGGAGCGATAACGAGTCAATGCAACCAAAAGAGAGCAAATAACACAAAATGATAATACCTAAGGATAATTGGCCATCAAAGCGGTGACAATAAGCATGGAGGGAATTAACATGCCAGAAATGGTAACCACTTCGGTGATAATCATGGTCAAAACAATAAGAATGGACATTTCAAGAAGAGAAGATTCAATAATGACATGAAGACGTCGGCAACAACACCCGTTTCAAAGGAAGAAGAGCGACCACCGATCGTATGTTTCAAATGCGGACAACAGGGACACATCCGTCCAAAACTGTACGCAACAATCCAAAACATGTTTTAATTGCGGAAGAGAAGGTCACCTAGCTCGATTTTGTCGTATGGTGAAGTCAAGTCCAGCTGGGATAGTGATGCCAAAGGATTTCCCAGACAAGCTAATACTGGTAGTTTAAGAGAGAGCATTTTTTTTGTGACAAGGAACCTGAATAAAATTATCACGGATATGTTAGTCATAAACTCTCGTGAAGTCTATACCGTGTTAGATACCGGTTCTACTTACTCTTTTATTTCACCTAGTTGTGTTCAATGTTTGAAGTTAACTCCGAGAAGTTAGACTTTGATATATCCGCTTAAACTCGCCAGGGAGAAACCTTCGTTACTCCCACTATTTATAAATCTTGTTCAAATCAACACTTTCATGTTACGTGTCGATCTTGTCTCTTTGAAAATACTTTCCTTTGATGCGATTTTAGGAATCGATTGGTTAACTACTCATCATGCTTTTCGTAAGGTTGTTAGCTTTCATATTCCTAACCAACCTGTTATGCAAATTCAAGCAACCAAACCACTAAAGTCAATCATTGTCATATCTAGCCATAAATAAAGAGCCTCGGTCCTTTCGTTGTTGACTTTCTTGTGTGGAATGCACCGAAGCCAGACTTTCTGTAGGTGATGTCGTGAATGACTGGCAAGTTGATAGGTATCAATGTGACGTACTATCCAAGTCTTGGATGAGGGTTTTGAATGATATTTCTATTGTTAATAATTTCCTGACGTATTCTTGAAGACTTCTTAGCCTACCCCTAGAGCGTGAAATCAAATTTTGTATTGACCCCAAAGACAAAACCCATTTCTTAAACCTCAAATATTTCTTCAACTAAATGAACGTAATATGCGCCAAAGACGCTTGGCTCTTAGTTGTTGAAGATTACGATCGTATTATGTAATATCATTGTGGAAGTGCGAACGTGGTAGCTGACACGTTGAGTAGAAGATCGTATGCGGTTACAAGTGCGAATATACGAACCCACATGAAGATAACGAATATACGATTAGAATTGACTTTAATCGATAAAGTTAAAGTCGTTCAAGCTACATACTTAGAGCTGATGAATGTGAAGAAGAAGGTTCAAGAGGGCGTTATTCTAGAAGCAAGAATCGACGAAGAGAGGAAATCTCAACCTTCGATTTAATTGGCCCATTTGAAATCCTCGATGAAGTAGGAACTGTGGCCTATAGACTCGTTTACCGCCAAGTATGCTGCGTGTTCAGAACATTTTTTTTATGTATCGATGTTACATAAATATATGGACGACCCGAACCACATTATTAATTTAGAACCGGACGAGATAGTAGAAGATTTAACGTTTGAGGAGATACGTGTTAACATCTTGGATAAGAAGGATCATATTTGACGCTCAAAGGTTATACCTCAAGAATTAGAATCTGAAATGACGTCAAGGTATCCTCACCTCTTCGGCATATCAGGTACGTACGTAAATTTTGAGGGCGAAATTCCATAAGGAGGGGAGATTGTGAGACCCCAGATTTTATGAATAAATATTAAATTTTCTCAAAATAATTTTTTGAATATTATGGTGTGTATATGATATAATGTTATAGTTATGGGTAGTATTTATAAATTTTGAAAAGTATACAAGTTGTTGTATAATATTCGATTGGTCGGGGAATATTCTTTTTATCTGGGAATATCCGTATTTACGACACAATCATCAGGACCTAATAATGTAATTATTATTTTGATTGAGAAAACGACAAAAATATTTTATTGAAAATAACTACGAAGTTTTACCATTAATATTGTTGAACTACTCGGTAGTAAAAGTACAAGAATATCGCTGCTGGTTGCATAGTAGCACACAAGATTGATTATCGATGCTTATGTGATAAGTCACTCAGCTTTTGTTTTATTGGTATTATTAATGTAATAAAACAAAAAAATCTTTTTATATAAAAATGTAATACTTTTATAAAGTTATCTATTTTATTAGACAATAATAAGAATATATTATATTTTATTATGCATAGTGTTTGCATAGTGCCTGCATAGTGTTTGCATAGTAAAATCTTTTATAAAGTTATTCGTTTTATTAGATTATAAATAGAATATATTATATTTTATTTAAAAAATTTTGCTTTAATATGGACCGGTCAAATTAAAGTAAATCAATCAACTGCTCATGAGTTAGTTACTATGCGTACCATTTTCTATAAATAGAAGCTCATTCCTTCATTATTTCTTACGAATTCACTGAAACTCTAGAGAGATAAACTATAGAGAGAAAGAAGAATAGTATTCTGCTACTTCACTACTCATATATCAAGTACTCTTGTTTTTAAGGTAGGAAATATTATTTGTTGTACTCGTAAGGGGTATTATTTCTTTTGTATTCATGAAGAGAACTTTCTGTTATTCCATTATTTATTATTCTATTGGAATAACCTGTATACGTGGGCTACCCTATACATGGTGACATTCTTCTAATATTCCGTTATTTATTATTCTATCAGAATATCCTATCTGTGCGTTTACGCCGGACCTGGTTCCATTATTTATTATTCTGTCGGAATATCCTGTTTGTGCGTTTACGCCTAACCTAGTTCCATTTTTTATTATTCTGTCGGAATATCCTGTATGTGCATTTTACGCCGGACCTGGTTCCATTCTTTATTATTCTGTTAGAATATCCTGTCTGTGCATTTTATGCTGGACCTGGTTCCGTTATTTATTATTCTGTGGGAATAACCTGCCTATGCGGTCTATAGCATTTATGGTGATTTCTTTTGTTATTTCATTCTTTATTATACTCAGTTGGTTAAAACTTTGACTTCTATACCCATGATATTAGTGGAATATCTTTGATATTTGCGCTTCATCCAGTATCTTTTCATGAAAATATTCTTTTGAGCATTGTTGAATTTTACTCTACAAAGCAGTATCATGTTGACAATTTGGACGTTATCAGTTCCTAGATAAATTAATTCTTGAACTTGTTTTATTGAATTCTTATATCATTGTCATCATCCTCAAGTTTATATTATGTTAAAAGTCATCTGTGGCGTGTAGTGCATAGATAGACTTGGTATGATTATGACCAGGGATTATTCGGTATAATCATGACCGTAATGTTACAAATGATGTGGAAAAAGTCCTCATTGGCCCGTAGTGCATTGATGGACAGTTTTTGGTATGATTATGGCTATGGATTCTCTTCGACCAAGGGTGCAAAGATGAATTGTTTTATGGCATGATCATGACCATTGATGAATACACAAATATCCTTGGCCCGTAGTGCATGGATAATTTGTGGTCGTGATACTAAAGAATATCCTCGGCCAGAGCGGGGAGTGATTCGATGATGTGGATTATTTATTAAGATGAGTCCTGATAAAAAGTGATGAAAACCTTTAAATCATAAAAGATAGTAGAATTTATTCTCTACTTGACTCTTCTAATGGATTGTTGATTCCGCTGCAGTTGTTGATCTAAAACTTGTTGTCTATTATATTTTATCAGATTTTTCCATGTTGAAGACTGATGATAATTTGTTGTATATTATCTTAGTCATAATATTTCTTACTGGGCTAGTTGAGCTCACCCTTTCTTTCACTGTTCTCTTCAGAAATGAGAATATAAATTTGGGACTAGTGGGGAATGGATTGACGGGTCCGATGGTTGCATTAGTAGTCCTCACTATTCGTGAAATAGCGTATCAATAATTGTAATGAGGACCCCTTTTGAGTTTTTATCGCGCCTATTAGACAATAGTTGTATTTAAACTCACAAGATATGTGTTGTCGTATTTTTGCCTGATTTATTGTATTCTCAAGTTGTATTTGTTTTTGTTCCATGTATTTGGCGACTCAGAATGGGTTGGATGGAATGGACCTATTTTGGGGTCGTCACATTGAAGGCTAATGATAATTTATTCTGCATTATATTAGTCATAATATTTCTTACTGGGCTAGTTGAGCTCACCCTTTCTTTCACTGTTCTCTTCAGGAAATGAGAACGTAGTTAGGACTAGTCGGGGAACAGAGTGATGGTCCTAGATGATGCATTAGTAGTCCTCACTATTCTATGAAATAGTGTGATAATAAATGTAATGAGGACTCCATTGAGTGTGGATATTGTCTAGATGACAATATTTGTATTAAAACTCACAGCCTATGTTTTGTCGTTTTTTACACGACTGTTGTATAATTAAGTTGTATTTGTATTCAGTACCTTATATCTAGCGACTCAAGATGGGTGATGTATACCTATTTTGGGGGCGTCACATTACGAATGCAATAATAATATCTCTTACCTTAGTAGAAGGGTGGATACTGCAATAATGAAGTAGCGGAATACTCTTCTTCTTGCTCTCTATAGTTTCTCTCTCTATAGTGTCTCTTGTGAATCTCAGTGAATTGGTGAGAATGAAAGAAGAATTAAGCTTCTATTTATAGGAGAATAGACTAAATAATAACTTATTCATGAACAGTTCAGATTGATTTACTATTAGAACGGACGGTCCATATTAATTACTATTAGAACCACAACCGACGGTCCAGATTGATTTACTTTTACAACCACCACCAACGGTCCAGATTGATTACTTTTAAAACCACCATCAACGGTCCAGATTGATTTACTATTAAAACCACCATCAACGGTCCAGATTGATTTACTATTAAAACCACCACCGACGGTCCAGATTGATTTACTATTAAAACCACCATCAATGGTCCAGATTGATTTAACTTATCGCACTTTGGTACCCCTAAAGTTTTCCAAGTTTGCATTATTCCCCTCTAACTTTTGTAATTCACTTATCTTCAATAAACACATTCTTAATACTTCAACAATTATTCATCATTAATATTATAACTCATAATATTTAACAACCAGATCGTTCCCAGGAAAGATGGGGCTTTCCAATAAGGATTTCTCCCTATTGGCGCGCAATTAGGTGACCAAACCTCTCCTCGACATAACTTTTTAGACATTGTCAATATTGCAAATAATAATGAGTGTCTTCTTACTTAAGCATCAATAATCAATACTGTGTGCTACTATGCAACCACGCGTGTTACTATACTTTTACCACCGGGTAGTTTAACAGTTAACGGTAAAACTTTCACCGTTATTTTTATAAAAAGATATTTCGCATGCTTTTCTAACTTACAATACTTACATTGTGTGGTCCACCAATAATTGTATGTCGCATTTAATATTCCTCGTTAAAACGAATATTCCCCGACCAATCGAATATTCCCCGACACAACGAATATTTTATATCAACTTGTTTACTTTGCAAAATTTTTAAATATCACCCTTAACTTTAACCTTTCATCAATTTAACCATTTAATAAATAGAATAACAATTATAAGAAAATTGAATACTTTCATTTCATAAAATTTGGGGTCTTACAATCTCCCCTCCTTATGAAATTTCGCCCTCGAAATTTACGTATGTACCTGGTATGCCGAAGAGATGAGTATACCTCGTCAGATTGTAACTCTTGAGGTATAACCTTTGAGCGTAGAATGTGTTCCTTCTTATCCAAAATTTTAATAGGTACTTCTTCATATGTTAAATCTTCCGCTATCTCGTCCGATTCTAACTCAATAATATGATTTGGGTCTTCCACATATTTATGTAACATCGATACTTAAAAAACGTTATTGAACACGTGACATACTTGGCGGTAAAGCGAGTCGATAGGCCACAGTTCCTACTCGATCGAGGATTTCAAATAGACCAATAAAATCAAGGGTTGAGATTTCCTCTCTTCGTCGACCCTTGCTTCTAGAATAACGCATTCTTGAACTTTCTTCTTCACATTCATTAGCTCTGAGTCTGTACCTTGAGCGGCTTTAACTTTATCGATTAGAGTAGATTCTAAACGTATATTCACTATCTTCATGTAGGTTCTTGGAATCTTTAACTCTATCTCCATCTTTTGTAAGTCATACGAAATGGGTCTTTGTGTTAACAATATCGCACTCGTAAACGCAAACGATCTTCTACTCAACGCGTCAGCTACCACGTTCACTTTTCTAGGATGGTATTGAATGGTATGATCGTAATCTTCAACAACTCGAGCCAACGCATTTGACGCATGTTATGTTCGTTCTGGGTGAAGAATTATTTGAGGGTTTTGTACCAATTTTAAAGTCGATACTAAATTCGATTTCACGCTCTGGGGATAGGCTAGGAAGTTCTTCGGGGAATACGTCAGGAAATTTATTAACAGTAGAAATATCATTCAAATCTGACGTATTTTTGTTTAAATCTATGACATGGGCTAAGAAAGCTTGACATCCGTTTTTCAATAAACGAATAGCTTTATGGCTTGAGATGACAGTGATTGACTTTAGTGGTTTGGTTGCTTGAATTCTCATAATAGGTTGGTTAGGAATATAAAAGTTAACAACCTTACGAAAACAATCGATTTTAACATGATGAGTAGTCAACCAATCAATTCCTAAAATCACATCGAATACAAGTATCTTCAAAGAGATAAGATCGACAGGTAACGTGCGGTTGCCGATTTGAATCAAACAAGACTTATAAACAGTGGATGTAATGAAAGTTTCTCCCAACGGAGTTTCCACAGATAAATCAAAGTCTAATTTCTTCGAAGTTAAATTTAAATGTTGAGCGCAAGTAGGAGAAATAAATGAGTGGGTAGAACCGGTATCTAATAAGGTATAGACGTCGCAAGAATTTATAATTAACTAACCCGTGCTAACTTCGTTCGGGTTACTCGCTTTTTGAGAAGTCACGAAAAATACTCTTCTAGAAACCGTCGACTTTGTTTTGTCTGTATCCGCCTTTGGTGCCACCATCCCAGCTGGACTTGATTTTGCTACAGGACAAAATCAAGCTATGTGACCGTCTTTTCCATAACTAAAACATACCTTGGAGGACTGTGGATAGTTTGAACTTATATGTCCCTCCTCTCCGCATCTGTAGCATCTAACTGGCGGTTGTTCTCCTCCCCTAGAATTTGTTGCTGGTGATGGTGCCGACGTCTTCCCGTCATCGTTAAATCTTCTCTTCTTAAAATTTTCACTTGAATCATTTCTTCTGTTATTTTGGCCATGATTACCACCGACGTGGTTACCATTTCTGGCATGTTGATTCCCTACACGTTTGTTGTCACCGCTTCGATGACTGCTACCATTGGTATTATTGACTTGCCGGCTGCTCTCTCTTGGTTGGGTTGACTCATTATCACGCTCCAATAACTGAGCCTTATTTACAACATCTGAATACAAACACATTTTCTGAGAAATGAGGTATTGACGTATTTCGTGTCTCAAACCTTGCAGAAACATTCGCGTCATTCTCTCCTCATTATCAACCAAATGGGATGCGAACCGGGATAACTCGGCAAACTTAGCCTCGTACTGCGACACGATCATGTTGTTTTGCTCCAACTTGATAAACTCCACCTCCTTCATGTGACGAATACTTTCGAGAAAGTACTTGTCGTTGAACAACTTTTGGAACTTCTCCCAAGACATTTTGAGTGCGGCAGACTGAGTACGCTTTTGATCGATTCCCAACAATGTCAGCCTCTCTCTCAACATGAAGGTGGCAAAGGAACCTTTTGCTCCTCGGAGCATCCCAAGACATCAAATATCTTGGTGATCTGCTTTATCCACGTCTTCGCCTTAAGTGGTTCTGGCTCTCCCAAAAACTCTGGTGGTCCCAGCTCCTTGAACTGCTTAGCAGTGACCACCTGTGAGTTGCCAGTGTTTCCACCTATATTTTGAACACGAGCCTCTCTCGCCTGATGTTGCATGAATTGCATAAAGCCTCTGAACTTCCCATCGGTCATCATTTGATCAGTGTTGTTGTTTACCTGAGGATTATTGTCTTCCTGTTGCATATTATCCTGGGTATTAATTGTTGGTGACTCAACGGTCTCATGTGCTTCATTGCTGATCTCAGCATTTTCAGATGCCATTTTCAAACACTATCACAAAATAAGGGTTAATTGACATGTCACATATTATCCCTATACTCTGACCGACCAATTAAATACCAAATAAACTTAGGTAGGTCATACTGGCGAAGGAATTACCCGCCTCTCCCCTCCTAGTTCTAGTCTCACATCTCAGCCATGGATCATATCCCTAAGCTTTGATACGAACTGTGATGCCCCCAAAATAGGTATACATCAACCATCTTGGGTCGCCAAATATAGGGTACATAATACATATACAAACTTAATTATAAAATAAGAGTTGAGAGTTTTTACACGAATATTGTCTCATTGACAGTATCCAAACTCAAATTCAATCCTCATTACATTTATTATGACACTAAATAGTGAGGTTTACTAAAACAGCAATCTCGGACCATCACTCCGTTCCCCGACTAGTCCCGGCTATGTTATCATGTCCTAAAGAGAATAATGAAAGCAAAAGGGTGAGCTCAACTAGCCCAGTAAGAAATATATTATGACTAAGATAATGCAAAATAAGTTATCCTTAGCCTTTAAAAATGTTAAACTAATAGAATATAATTGTGAGATCCCGAAATTATGAAATGAAAGTATTCAATTTTTTTATAATTATTATTTTATTTAGTAATTGGTTAAATTGAGATAGGGTTAAATTTAAGGGTGATATGTGAAAATTTTGCAAAGTATGCAAATTGTTATAAAATATTCGTTTGGAAAGGGAATATCTGTATGACGGCACAATCATATGTGGACCCCATAATGGAAGTATTGTCGTAGTAAGAAAACGACAGAAATATCTTTTTATAAAAATAACGGCGAAAGTGTTACCGTTAAAACTGTTGAACTACCCGGTAGTAAAATTACATTAATACGTGTGGTTGCATTGTAGCACACGGTATTGATTATTGATGCTTACGTAAGAAGTCACTCAATTATACTCAATTATTGCTACAGTAATTGCTGCATCATATCTCTCATATTATTGATTCAATTATTATCATAGTATAAATATTTTATATTATTAAATCAATAATTGAGACGACAAAGTTATTCATATTATTATTTGCAATATTGACAATGTCTAGAAGTTCTGTCAAGGAGAGGTTTGGTCACCTAATTGCGCTACCAATAAGGAGAAATCCTTATCGGAAAGCCCCTCTTTCCTGGGAACGACCTGGTTGTTAAATATTGTGCGTTATAATATTAATGATGAATAAGTTCGTGTTGATTAAAGATGAAATTGATAGTTCCATTGTGTGGGAATTATTAGTGTTAGTGGAAATCAATATTTATTTCGATTATAATTGATGTCTGGAGGTTATATTGACCAATCAGTTAATTAACCGGATAAATGAGCAATTAATTGCTATTGATTCACATGATTATAACTATTTGTTCAAATGTGTGTACTGTTGATTCACATTCTTGTACTATTAGGGGTGGTGGTGCAAGATTGATAATACTTGCATGACTAAGTTAAAAATGGAGGTATAGATGGAGGTACTATACTATAATTCATATTTTCACATGTCTAGAACTATTGATTCACATGATTTACTATTGATTCACATTATTTACTATTAGGGGAGGTGGTGCAAGACTAAATTAAAAATGAAGAAAAAGAGGAAGGTATTATACTGTAATATTTTGAGCCCCAAAATGTGCAATTATCGAAACTATATTTTTCTATAAATAGAAGCCCATTCCTTCATTATTTTTCACCAATTCACTAAATCTATAGAGAAATTATTATAGAGAGAAATTATAGAGAGAAAGAAGAAGAGAAGTCTGCTACCTCATTATTCCAGTATCCAAGTCTTCTTCTGAGGTAAGGGATATTATTATTATAGTAAGGGGTATTATTCTTTCGTATTTATGAAGAGAGTTATTTTCTTTCAATACTCGTAAGGGTTGTTATTCCACTCTTTATTATTATGTTGGAATAACCTGTCTATGCGAAGTACCACATACATGGTGAAATTCTTCTATTATTCCATTCTTTATTATTCTGTTGGAATAACCTGTCTGTGCGGTCCATCACATGCCTGGTGAATTCTGTTGTTATTCCATTCCTAAGTATTCTGTTGGAATATCCTGTCTGTGCGGATTACGCATGACCTGGTTCCATTCTTTATTATTTTGTTGGAATATCCTATTTGTGCGGGTTACGCATGACCTGATCCCATTCTTTATTATTCTGTTGGAATAACCTGTCTGTGCGGATTACGCATGCCTGTTGAATTCTTCTGTTATTCCAATTTTTATTATTCTGTTGGAATTACCTGTCTATATGGATTACCACATGCGTGGTGAATGATCCTTCGTATTCATTCTTTATTAAATTGTAGAAATGATTTGTTCACGTGATTACCGTATTTATGTGCAAATCCATTTGCGCTTTCAGATATTCTATTATACCATGATGAGATATCATTTCTTTTGTACTCGTCATGGAATATCATTTTCTTTGGTATTTTTTTTATGAGTCACTATTCACAGGTTATTATTCACCCAGTTACTATTCACTCTAGTATTATTCTTTTAGGTATTCGGGGCACTTTTCGTGTCGGAGTACTATTCACGAGTTACTATTCATGGGTTACTATTCACCTAAATTACTATTCACTCGAATATTATTCACTAGGGTATTTGGGGTACTTTTCATGTCGGGGTACTATTCACGAGGTACTATTCCCGAAGTACTATTCATAGGGTACTATTGCGGGGTAATATTTACCCGAAAAATATATTTCTTTTATGTCCAAATTATTTTTAGTACATGAATATTATTCTTTAATTTTACTCCACAAAGCAGTATCATGTTGACAATCTGGATATTTTTAAACTCTAGATAAATTTAAAGTCTTTAATATTTATCCTTGATTTCGTTTGATTAATGCTTATATCATTGTCATCATCCTCATGCTTATATTATGATGAAAGTCATCTTTGGCTTACGTGCAAAGATGGACTGTTGATTATTGGTTTTACAGTTGTATATCTTTGGCTTACGTGCAAAGATGAACTATTGATTGATGAGTATCTTTGGCTTATGTGTATAGATGAACTGTTTATTGGTATGATTATGACCAGGGATCATTCGGTATAATCATGACCCAGAATGTTATAGATGATGTGGTAAAAGTCCTCATTGGCCCGTAGTGCAATAATGGATAGTTATTGGTATGATTATAACTAGGGATTATTTGGTATAATCATAACCATTGATGATTACATGAATATCCTCGGCCATAAAAGTGTGGATGATTCAATGATGTGGATTATTTATTGTCGAGTCTCAAATATAAAATATTGATTATACACTTTAATTCGTAAAAGATAGTGGATATCATGCTCTACATGACTCTTCTAAAATACAGTTGTATGTCTTTGGTTTGTAGTGCAAAGATGAATTGTTAATGAATATCTTTGGTCGTAGTGCAAAGATGAATTTATTAGTATGATTATGAGCATGAATTGTGATTTGGTATAAACATGATTTTTGATGTTTCAGGTGAAAATAGGTGATGAAAATTATCTTCGTCCTGGGTGCGAAGAGGAATTTAGAATCACAATTATGATTATGAGTTATTTATATGATTGTGGACAGGAATTGTTGATTGATGTTACAGGGATTATTGGTGGGCTTTTAACATGGAGAAGATAATAGGCCTGATGGTCTATTTGACTCTTCTAATGGATTGCTCATACCACTGCAACTATGGTTGAAAAGTTTTATCATCTACCATATGTCCTAAATCTCTGATTTATTACTGATGAAGGCTATTGATGATGTAAATTATCTTTAGTCATGATATTCTTTGTTGGGCTAGTTGTGCTCACCCTTTTTGCTTCACAATTCATTTCAGGTAATAAGAGTGTAGCTGGGTCGAGCAGGGATAACAGGGGAATTGAATGGTGGTCTATAGCTGTTGAAGTTCTCCCTAAATAGTATAGAAATAATTTTGTTGAGAACTTTAGATAAGTGTGTCGTATTGTATACATCATTTGATATTTAATATTGGTGAACCGAATAAGGTGAGGTGAACCCAACTTTGAAAGGGTGTTTTGCCACTATCATACAAGATGTCTAATGACATACAATCTCGTGTTATCATAAGACATGGTTGTACACATACACTTGCTGAGTATATCTACGAGCACTACCTATATGATCTTGGAGTATATTTGAAATATAATTTTCACTTGGAGACAACAGAGATAATTATATGTCAAGAGAAGACTCACCATTGGAAAGAAGATGATAGTAATCTTCTTGTTTTTCTTTGGGGACTTTTTGGTCAACCAAGGATAATTCTGTGGACATATGATATCTATCATAACCTAGACGCATGGCCTCCCATGTACGAAGGTTTCCTTGAGCACTTTCCAAAGATTTTAATTTCTAAAATAGTTTTTGATTGTACTTTTATGTAAACTACCATTGTAAGGTTGTGGTCGAGGCACCATGAGAGTTACATACATTTGTATTAAAACTCACAGCTTATCTGCTGTCGTACTCTACACGATAGTTCAACAGTTGTATAACTGAAGTTTATATTTAATTTCTGTAGTGTGATATCTGGCGACTCAAGATGGGTCGTGTGGACCTATTTTGGGGGCGTCACAATAATAGACAATAAGTTTAACTGCAGCGGAACAAGCAATCCATTAGAAGAGTCAAGTAGAGCATGATATCTACTATCTTCTATGATTTAAAAAGGTTTTCATCAACTTTATCGCTGAGACTCAGCTTAATAAATAAACCACATCATCGAATCATCCCTGCACTACGGGCCAAGGATATTAATGTAATCATCAATGGTCTTGATTATACCGAATAATCCCTGGCCATAATCATATTAATCAACAGTCCATCTATGCACGTAAGCCAAAGATGACTTTCATCACAATATAAGCATGAGGATGATGATAATGATATAAGCATTTAATTAAATGAAAGCAAAGGATAAATTTTAAAGATTTATAATTTTATTTATCCAGAATTCAATATTGTCCAAATTATCAACATGATACTGCTTTGTGGAGTAAAATTCAAGAATAATATCCATGTATCAAAAATAATTTGGACAGAAAAGGAATAAATTTTGTGATAAATAGTACCCCGTGAATAGTACTTCGGGAATAGTACCCCATGAATAGTAAACCCAACATGAATAGTGCCCCGAATACCCGAGTGAATAATACTAGAATGAATAGTAATCGGGTGAATAGTGACCCGTGAATATTAACTCGTGAATAGTACTCCGACATAAAAAGTTCCCCAAATACTCGAGTGAATAATATTATAGTGAATAGTAACTGGGTGAATAACAACTCGTGAATAGTACCCCGGGTGAAAATATTGATATTTAATAAGAAAGTTCGATTAATATTCCAATAAAAAGATACTGGATGCAGCACAAAACTCAAGAATATTCTACTAATTTCAAGAATTATAGAAGCAATACTTACCATAGTAAGTTTAGATTTAAGAATATGAAAAGAAATAACATACGAAACTGCAAATGGATTTTCACCATAAATACGATGCGTAATCCATCGTGAGACAAAGTTATTCCTAAGATATTAAAGGATGAATACGAAAATAGTATTCCTTATGAATACGAAAGAAATAATACCCCTTACGAATACAACAAATAATATCCCTCACCAAACGAAAATAACATCCCTTATGAATGCAACAATAATATCCCTTACCTTAGTAGAAGGGTGGATACTACAATAGTGAAGTAGCAGAATACTCTTCTTCTTGCTCTCTATAGTTTCTCTCTCTATAGTGTCTCTTGTGAATCTCAGTGAATTGGTGAGAATGAAAGAAGAATTAAGCTTCTATTTATAGGAGAATGGACTAAATAGTAACTTATTCACGAACAGTCCAGATTGATTACTATTAGAACCACAACCGACGGTCCAGATTGATTTACTTTTAAAACCACCACCGACGGTCCAGATTGATTACTTTTAAAACCACCATCAACGGTCCAGATTGATTTACTATTAAAACCACCACCGACAGTCCAGATTGATTTACTATTAAAACCACCACCGACGGTCCAGATTTATTTACTATTAAAACCATCATCAATGGTCCAGATTGATTTAACTTATCACACTTTGGTACCCCTAAAGTTTTCGAAGTTTTCATTATTCCCCTCTAACTTTTGTAATCCACTTATCTTCAATAAACACATTCTTAATACTTCAAAAATTATTCATCATTAATATTATAACTCATAATATTTAACAACCAGATCGTTCTCAGGAAAAAGGGGGCTTTCCAATAAGGATTTCTCCCTATTGAGGCGTAATTAGGTGACCAATCCTCTCCTCGACAGAACTTTCTAGACATTGTCAATATTGCAAATAATAATATGAATAAATTTGTTGTTTCAATTATTAATTTAATAATATAAAATATTATGCAGATGATACTGTGACAATAATTGAATCAAATAACGTGAGATACTATGCAACAATTACTATAGCAATAATTGAGTAAACCGAGTGGCTTCTATGTAAGCATCAATAATCAATATCGTGGTGCTACTATGCAACCAATGCCAGACATCGTATTTTTTTACCACCAGGTAGTTCAACAGTTAACGGTAAAACTTTCGCCGTTATTTTAATAAAAAGATATTTCTGTCATTTTCTAACTATGACAATACTTTCGTTGTGGGGTCCACCAATGATTGTACCGTTGTACGACTATTCCCTGTTAAAACGAATATTCCCCGACACAACGAATATTTTATATCAACTTGCTTACTTTACAAAATTTTCAAATATCACCCTTAACTTTAACCTTTCATCAATTTAACCATTTAATAAATAGAATAACAATTATAAGAAAATTGAATACTTTCATTCATAAAATTTGGGGTCTTACAACTTCTCCTTCCTTATGGTCTCAAACACTAACCTTAGGTGTTCAGCGTGATCTTATGGCGTCTTAGAATAGACTAGAATATTATCGATAAATAGTACGACGAACTTGTTCAAATACTATTTGAACACTCTGTTCATCATATCCATAAATGCACCTGATGCATTTGTCAACCCAAACGACATCACCAGATACTCGTAATGACCGTAACGAGTCCTGAATGCCTTCTTAGGTACATCATCCTTCCTAACCTTCAACTGATGACACCTCGTTCATAAATCTATCTTAGAAAAATACTTTGCCCCTTTCAACTGATCAAAGAGATCATCGATCCTGGGGAACGGGTATCTATTCTTTATCGTTAACTTTTTTAAATCTCGGTAGTCGATATAAAGTCTTAATGATCCGTCCTTCTTCATAAACAGTATCGGTGCTCCCCGCGATGAAACAGTCAGTTGAATGTACTTTCTATCCAACAGTTCTTATAACTGAACCATCAAGTCCTTAATCTCCATTGGTGCCATATGGTATTGTGCCCTTGAAACTAGTGCCGCTCCTGGAACGATATCTATTACGAATTCGGTCTCTCTATCCGGTGGAAGACCCGACAATTCGCTTAGAAATACATCCGTGAATTCTTTGACTATATGTATTTGTTCCATCGTTACTCCCACTCTCTGGGTATCAACAACATGACACAAATAGTTTATGTGATGAACAAGATTTTGTAATCTAATTTGAATATTTATTGAATTAATAAATATTTTTCGATGATTTAATTATTGGATTAAATAATTACTTGTTGAATTTGTGGTAGATTAATTTAATTATATGTGTTATATTAATTAAATTAATGTGGAGAATTTTCTTATTCAAGGTGTGTATTTAATTGAGCTTATTTGATTAAATAAATTATTTAATAAGCATAATGTTATTCTAATTAATTTAATAATTAATTAGATATTTAATAATTTGACATAATTAATAAATGAGAAATTTAATTATGTGACTATGTGAATTAATGAGAAATTATTATATTTTATTTAAATTAAATTAAATAAGATATTTGATTTTATTGTTTAATTGGGTGTGACATTATTAAACTATATAATAAGAGATTAATTAAATTAAATGGGAAAGAGCCTTTTAAAGGCTAGCCAAACAAGGCCTAAAAGGGAGTTGGCCAGTTAACCCACAGAGGGATTAACTGACCACATAAACACCATTTATATTATGCGTCTTATATTCAGTTCTTAGTTTCAACCTGGAGAGCAAAGTGCAGAGGAAAATTCAGAGAGAGAGTTTAGAGAGAATTTATGATATTGGAGAAGAAAGCAAAGAATCAGAGGAATTACTATAGGGTAATCTCTCCAACCCAATTTGTAAATTATGTTGTTATTATTTTTTATGAAAAACTATCTCTAAGTCCTCTGTGATTGAAGAAAGTTGCAAATTAATGAGTATAGGATGTGATGTATAGGTTAACTTATGCTTATAATAAGTTTATATAATATTTATGTGTTTAAAGTAATTGATTTCATGTAATCATGCTAAAATCAGAGTTTTCCATAAACAAGTATTTTAAGTTCTCTATAAAACAAAAATATAGTGTTCAATGCATGAATTGGTGATTTATGGGTATACACATGATAATATATAATCATAACATATTTTCTACCATTTATGTATGTTTTCAAATCATTAAATTCATATAAATCTATAGTAATTGGATATTTTTGAAGTTACAAAGTATAAAAGTTGTATATATGGCCATATGGCCCTTACGTACAAATTAAATGCTTTATTCATAAGTTGTATAAAAATAATTACACTCGTATATGCTTATGTATGTTGAAACGAACAAAACAGAATTTAAATGGATGGATTCGGTGAATTAACGAATCTGTATGTTAAAATTCATGTTTTACTTCAAAACTTTACAAAATAAGAAAAACAGTGAACTTAAATGTTGTAAATTATGTAATTACGTGAATTAAAGTGTTAGAATCATGCTAAAGACTTTATGTGATATTTTTGTGAAGTTTATAATTAATGGGTAGCATTAAAATTCATCGTGTTAGCTTAATTTGGGATTTATTGGGTTGTTCTGTGTATTCTTCGTGAACTGCAGAATCTAGGTCTCATATCAGCATCACGGCCACATGGCGTCAAAAAAAGTGCTCCACGCCGCTTCAGAGAAAAAATGTAGCGCGCCTACGCCCTACCTGCAGAACTTCAGAAATTTTTCTAAGTGTTCATGTTTTGAAAATGTGTTTTTAAAACCTAATGTAATGAACATGAATACATGTCAAGAATAAAATTATGTTAATTAACTTACATTATGTGATTAATTAATAAGACTTAAAAGTCCAATAACATATTCAAAGACCAATGTTGGGATTCAATAGGTATATCGAAGTATTGATTAATGGGTATTGTGAATGTATTGATATGTAGGATTTAATAAAGAATGTGAATTAATCGTAGCTTGTGCAAGAGGAAAGTTTCTAAACCTTACTTTTATATTGAGTAAATTTTCTATTTCTAAATTATTGTTGTTAAGCCGGTTCCTTAAATTCTAAATTACCCATTGATCAAGTCTTAGAATTGTATTTTATATCGAGTAAGCACTTGTTCTTAATTGTTCAAGATCAAGACTTCATATTAGATGCTATAATTCTTTTAAAGCATGAATTCAGTCATACAATACTTATTTCGATTGTATACCTTTTTAGAATTTTTATTCAATTGCATATCATTTATTGTTGAACCATGTAGGACTAGCGAACCCTTATTGATTCGACTAGTCCATAGTTGATGAACGTTCTAAATTTCAGAACTCTTGTTGAATTTATCCAAACCAAACTTCCTTTGGTGCGGACTCTGATGTCAAACTGAGACGAACAACCCTGTTATAGGGGAGTACTTATGCATTAGTGTTAAGATATTGTGCATAGTATAGTACTAAGGGTTGATCCCCCTAAGTACGAGTAGAAGAGTCCATAGTCTTATGACTGTGGTTTCTATGACAAACGAGATTTTGTAATTTAATTTTAATATTTATTGAATTAAATAAATATTTTCGATGATTTAATTATTAGATTAAATAATTAATTGATGAAGTTGTGGTAGATTAATTTAATTATATGTGTTATATTTATTAAATTAATTTGGAGAATTTTATTATTCAAAGTATGTAATTATCTCGAGCTTATTGAATTAAAAGAAATATTTAATAAGCCTAATATTATTTTAATTAATAAGAAAAATTAATAATTTGACATAATTAATAAAGGAGAAAATTAGTTATGTGACTATGTGAATTAATAAGAAATTATCATATTTTAATTGAATTAAAGTAAATAAGATATTTGATTTATATATTATAAAGGGGTTTGACACTATTAAACTATAGTATAAAAGATCTATTAAATTAAATGGTTATAATTCTTTTAAGGTTAGCCAAACAAGGCATTAAGGGGAGGTTGAGGCGCTTAACCCATGATCTAAGTTAATCACCACAATTAAGGCGATTTCAAAAATATTATATACGTCTTCTATTATTGTTAAGTCTTTTAGTTTTGTTAAGTCTGGAAAAGGAGAATCAGAGAGAATTTCAGAGAATTAGAGAGAAATAGTGTGATTTATTGTGATATTGTAGAAGAGCGTGAAAGTCAGAAGAATTGTTTAAGGGTAATCTCTTCAACCTAATTTCTATTTTTACGATTGTTAAAGTTTTCATGAAAATGTTTTGTTAAAACTTCTGTAATTGGAAAAGGGTAGTGATTATGTGTTATATATGTGGTAAGATGTTATTATAACATGTGTTACTGTATGTTGCTTGAACCATAACATCAGTTTCATAAAAATTATGTCGTATGTTGTTCTTCAAAATTATAGAGTATGAAAATATGGCCATATGGCATTACATACCAAATTTAACACGATAATAATAAGTTGAATCATAAATTTATACATGTATGTGTTAATATGTTAACGTAGTATGTTTTTACTATGTTGTATGAACCATAACATCAGTTTCATAAAAATTATGTCGTACGTTGTTCTTCAAAATTACAGAGTATGAAAATATGGCCATATGGCCTTACATACCAAATTTAACACGATAATCATAAGTTGTATCATAAATTTATACATGTATGTGTTAATATGTTAACATAGTATGTTTTTACTATGTTGTATGAACCATAACATCAGTTTCATAAAAAATATGTTGTACATTGTTCTTCAAAATTACAGAGTATGAAAATATGGTCATATGGCCTTACATACCAAATTTAACATGAGAATCATAAGTGGTATCATAAATTTACACTTGTATATAATTATGCATGTTAAAACAAAGGAATCAAACTCCAAATGAATAGATTCAGTGTTATAATGAACCTGTAATGTTGATTTTCATGTTTTGTGTTGAAAACTTTCAAGAAAATCAATAACAGTAATTTATATGTTTTGATTCTGCAAAACTGTGTATTTTAACATGTTAAAATTATGCTAGAAGGGTTAAGTAATAGTTATATATGTATGACAATGTTTGGGTATATCTAAATTTGAGTAAAAATAATTTCATTGAAAGTTATGACCATGTTCTGTGTTCTTCAAGAGAACATATTAACTTGAGAGATTTTTTTTCGCCTAATTTGGCCTTGTTATGCGTAGAACGAAACTTAGTCTGGTAACCTCGCCTCAAATGCAAGTTACTAAACCAAAAAAAATTTAAATAAAAATAATAATAATAATAATAAAATTATTAATTAAAATATTTATCAAATAAAATGAATATTTTAATTGAGATATTTATGGAATAAAATAAATATTCGATGAAAATTATTATTAAAATATTTATAAAATAAAGTAAATATTTTAATTGAGATATTTATGGAATAAAATAAATATTCGATGGAAATTATTATGAAATAATTTATTGGAGTGTAATAATAGTAAGGTAATGAAAATATTCTAATTTAATTAAGTAATTAAATTAGAAGGGTAATGATTCGTTAAATAAAGTGGAGTTTATATTAAATAATTACGTGAAAATGTAACTAATGAATGTCGTGAATACATATGGTATGTGTGTAGGATTTGTGGTGAACGAAAGTAGTAATCGTTTAGCCTATGCACGAGGCAAGTTCCTAACCCTTGTTTCTTTACATAAAGCAAGTTCCTTATTATATCTTATTTATTATTGTTCAAGTCAAAATTTCATATTAGATGTTATCATTCTTTAAAAGCATGATTCCTGTTATACAATACTTATTCGATTGTATATATCTTGAACTTTATTATTCAAATTGAATATCAATTATTGTTGAACCTTGTAAGACTAGCGAACCCTTATTGATTTGACTAGTCCATAGTTGATGAACGTTCTAAATTTTAGAACCATTGTTGAGCTTATCCAAACCAAACTTTTTTTGGTGCGGACTCTAATGTCAATCTGAGATGAACAACCCTGTTATAGGGGATTGAACAACCCTGTTATAGGGGATTAATAATGCTTTAGCATTAAGATATTGTGCACAATATGGTACTAAGGGATGATCCCCCTAAGTATGAGAAGAAGATTCCATAGTCTTATGACCCTCAAGGTTTCAAGTATAAACATTTGACAACCTAGGACGTAGTTCAAGCTCTTATGACCCTCAGAAGTTCTTTTGATTCTTGTTATTCATTCTTGATTCAAAAGCCAAGTTTTCTTATTTCAGAAGTCATTGATTCATTCGCATATTATATTTTATTGTTATATTATTATACTGGTGGGCAATTGTGCTCACTCTTGCGTAATAATAACATTGCAGTTATGAACGAAAGGTCCGACGAGCCTTCTACTATTAAAGGCAAGGGCAAAGTTGACAAGTGATGAAGACTTGTTGTTTATTTGTTATGTTATGTTTTAGACTTATGTTTAAATCATGTAAGACTTAATATTTGTTTATGTTTCCAAATTTAAGATTTAAGGTTAATATGACCTGGGATTGATATATTTATTTTCAGATGTTGTAACTACATAAGGAGAGGATTTATTTATATCTATTTATGGTTTTCCATTTATTATGGGTAGATAGATACATGATGTTTGGACAGTGAATACCAAATCCCGAGGAAATTGAAGTACCCAGATTTGGGGGTGTCACAGGTTAGTATCAGAGCTGTAGGTTATGAACCTTAGGTGGGGGAACAACCTTAGGTAATAGCCTTATAGGAAGAACATAGTGATGGAAAACTCTTATCGAGTTCTAAGAAATGAATTTCTTAATTCATTGAAGATAATAAAAGACTTTGTGCTTATGTGTTAAATTATGTGCTCGCTAGTACGACTTAGTAACTAAAACTTGAAACTGTGTTGTCAGGATGTCAGATGTTGGAGGAGCTAGTCGAGCTGGGGAGGAGAACCCCGAGTGCCTATGGAGGAGGAGCCCCGAGACATTCATGTTGTCAGGGAGTAGTTAGTACAGAGAGAGTCATCTTTGTTGATCACTGTTGTTGGTCAGGAGCATGAGCCTAAGACTGATCTAGAGGAGGATCCTGAGGAGGAAGAGGAAGAAGAGGAGTTCCCACCGAACTCCATCGATGCTTAGATTTATGACGAGTTATATGACCGTAACGTAGAGTTATGTGACACTGTCCAGGATTTGACTGAGCGGGCGATTATTCAGCAGATTACCATCGAGCAGAAGGATAGGGAGGTTGTGACTCTTCACACACGTCTAGGAAACGTGGAGTGGGATTTGGTTCAAGAGAAGGGTCAAATCGAGGAGAAGTCCGAAGAAATAAAGAAGTTGAAGAATGAACTGAAAGAGAGCTCGGAAACGCTGACCATAGCAGAGGAGGCCTGGGTAAGAGAATCACGTCGTGCTAATCTTGCAGAAGAGGATTGTCGTGCGAAGAAGGCTAAGCTTGGGGAGACGTACTCTACACTTCAAAATGTAATGGATGAGGCTCATGATTGAGTTATGAGGTACCCAATCCAGTTCGAAGGACTACCATCATATATGCTAGATCGCCGGACGATGTCCCACATCATGGAAGTGGAACGTAGCAAGGCTATTCAGCTCCTTAACAGGCAGTGATAGGATTTGTTTAATTATTAAAAAAAAAACTTATCTGGTATTTAGATGTAAATTCCGATGTGTTTATAAACAAAGGAATATTTTAATGTTTTTAAATCCTATAGATTCTTTATCTCGGGATAGTTGATGTAAATACCAGTGATGCTATCGTTTGATGTTAAAACTTTCGATTTGAATAAATATCAGGGTTTATTGAGATAATGTGTTAAGTGATTATGTTTAAATGTTTTAGTTAAGCCTTACATATTTAAAGGATTGAATAAAGACCTAATAAGCGTATATTCTTATTAGAAACATGCCGCCGAGAAGACGACCAAATCGTCGACCAGCCTAGGAAGGGTCAACGAATAACAACAACAACAACGCCAATGCTAACCCCGTTCAACAGTTGGTGAACTTAATGGCTGGAGCAATTAACAATCAACCCCAAGCTCCACTAAATAAAACGTTCAAGGATTTCAAAGCGGTGGGACCGCCAGAGTTTAAAGGCTCCATGAACTCTATAAAGGCTCAAACTTGGGTTATGGAGATGGAAAAAGTTTTTGACGTCACCAGAGCCAGAGAGGACCAGAAAACCGCCTACACGACGTTCATGCTGAAATCCGGAGCTAGTTATTGATGGCAATCAAATAAGGTCAGGGGAGGTGAAGGTGTGATTACCTTGGAGAGGTTCAAGGAGATGTTTTACGAGATGTATTTTCCGACCAGCTCGCAGAACCAAATGGAGGTCAAGTTTCTGGAGTTGAAACAGGGAAATATGTTCGTACCAGATTATGCGATAAAATTCAATGAGTTGGCTAGGTTCGCCCCGTATCAAGTACACACGGATTCTGTTATTTTTGGGCAAATGTCAAGCCTTATATCTCTGTGATTATTTACTGTTTCGGTGTTTGTAAGATGTTATGTGTATCTTGTTATGAGGTCTTTAAGATTCAAAAAGAATCAAGGCCATATCTATTATACATCACAAGTTATAATCACCAAACAGGTTGACTAAAATCGCAAAACCAAATGAATCCGTAAATTTCTTGAGTCTTCATCAAGTGGTCGATTTTGACCAAAGAATTTCTAGTTCTATCCGATGTTATTATGATGATGTTAAGGTTTGTAGTTGTATTCCTACATGTTGTCTACACACTAGAAGTGATAGAGCACAAAAAATGTTATACGATCACCACGTTATAGAGGTCCAAAGTAGGCACCTCGAAGTCGCTTTTTCGTGAAGAAACGACTTTCGCGCCTACTTTGAGGTTCGCTTTCTCCCGATCCGATGTTGTTTAGAGGTTATGTTTGTTGATCTTGTAGTCTTGTATTTTCTCTACAAGACCCAATTTATAGATTGTCCAAATTCGTTAAGATGAGAGAGTTATTCACGGTCAAAGTAGCCCACCTTTCGCCTTACACCTTATGAAGATCCTGGTAGGCTCAAGAACACCTATAATGACAGTTACCGCTCACTATAGGGGCCTTTAATGGATAGCTTTTAATTATTTTTAATTTCGATTTTCCTAAAATTAGTTTAAAAATTAGAAAAATTAGTTTTAATTATTAAAAATACCAAATAAATTATGAAAAATAAATATTTAATTATTAAATAAATAACTTTAAAAATAAATAAATGATAATATTAAATAAATGATTTAAAAATAGTTTTAATTCATGAAAAATCATGAAAAATTATTTTATGGTATAAGAAAATATTTTGAGTTATTTTCCACTTACTTTTAATATTTTGTGATGAATTTCATTAATTAATTATATATTAATGATATTAAAGTTATTTAATGATTATATTAAATAATTTAGTTTAAAAATGATTTTAATATTATAAAAATTATTTTAAATGAAATTAAGGCATTTAAAATATTTTAAGTTATAAAATATAACTTTTAATATTTAAAGGATAATTTCATTAATAATTTAATATTAATGATATTAAGATAATATTAATGATATTTAGTTTATTTAATAATTATTATTAAATAAATAGTTTAAAAATGGTTTTATTTATTTAAAATCATTTAAAGAGGATATTAAGGATTTAAAAATATTTTAAGTTATAATTAATGACTTTTAATATTTGATGAATAGTACATTAATATTTATATATTAATGGTGATTATTTAAAAATGATTTTAATTGTTTTAGAAATCATTTAAGGGTAATATAAATGTTTTAAAATAGTTTGAGTTATTATAAATAACATTTATATTTTGGCAATGGTTTCATTAATAGTTTAATATAAATTAATTATTAATGATAATGGAATTGTTTAATGTTTAAGTCATTTAATTATGATTTCGATGTTTTTGAAAGTTATAAATTTACCAAACTAATTTAGAGAACCTAAGTATGAAGTCCGTGATTTGATGAAGAGCACCCATAGTAATAGCTTATATCACTATAAGCCCTTGAGTGATGATTTGATTTATTTTAAATTTTTCAATTTCTCGGAAAATTCAAAATGATTAAAAGTAAAATGTCTGATATTTACAGATGTTGAGGTATAGATTAAGAGTCTTAGACTAAGTATTTACCCGATAAAGCTGTCGGTATGCCGACAAATGTCAGACCTTATAAAAGAAAGAAAAGACTACATTGTAAGAGCATGGATGAGATATTTGAAAAATGTATAAAATATTTCAAGTATATAATAGAACTAAAAGTATGATCACCGAGATTATGTGATTGACTATGTCAATCAGAATAGATGATTACTATGTGTTAAGATATATTGTTCTAATCGAACGAATGATCCGATTATTGATAGGTTGTGATAAAGAGATAAAACCTAAGTTGAGATTTGTAATCAATGAATCGTGTAAGTATCCTACCTTTGCACTTCCTTTATGCAATGGACATGAGTAAGAAGTTTCGTAATTATTCTATCCTCGTATGATTATGTACTCTTTGATTATCGACATGTTAGCTCGTATATATATTCATTCATTGATTTCTATAAATGGTTATACAAGTGTCCCCACTGGATAATCATAGCATTTGTTCACATGTTGATACACCTTTGTTAATTACCCGTATATATATGTTGAATTACATATTATTGTTGAGCAAGATTAAAACCTTCTGTTTGGAACTGTGCATGTATGAACATCCCTATATGGGAACATTCTTGTGCAAGGCGGATATAGTGAGCGATGAATTTCGTTCAAGTTATGTAGTATTGATCAATACAGGGTACAACAGGGCTGATCACCCTCCGTGCCCGTAAGTTATGACAGTTTGAGGATAGAATTACGCTAAACCTTTTCGAAAATGAAAAGAATGTTCATAGTATGTTTCTTAAACCTTATTCAAGGGTAGAGCCAGAGCCAAATTTAAAGAATTTGAAAGAGAGTTGTTATGTGAATTTTTTATCAGTACAGATTACTTCACAACTTTCAATTCGTTGTAGAAGTGTTATGTAAAGAGAATACTTATATTCTTTCAAATTTATATATAATTGCTATTACTTTGTCGGGCACTTAAATGCTCATCATTGCTTAAATTAAATGTTTTCAAGCATGTATGAGCAACTCAAGGCTCGTACGCAAACAAAGGAAAAGGAAAGTCGATCGAATAAGTGTGTATTATGAGTTAATGGTTATAGTTGTATTGGTATCTATTCAAGTATTGTAAGGAATGTATTTGAAGGTCACGTGCAGGGAAGTAAACTTTGATGTATGTAAATTAAGTTCAATGTATTATTATTTAGTATTATTCAAATTTTAAAGAAATGGTATCGTGGAGAACCGAAGTTCGGGTTTCACGTACTGGATTTGGGGTCGCCATCACAGTTGGTATCGAAATAATTGGTTATGAAGCTTAGGTAGGAATACCGAGACTAATAACCGCAATGATTAGATAAGTATTAACTCATATAGAAAGTTAGTTGGTCGATAAGATTCAAAGATGAATCTCTATGAGTGTAAAGACACGAGTTCCCTAACCTCGATTATAAAGTTAAACAATAGTGGGGAATAGATTGAGTCTAAAAGACTGAAAGTGCAGTTATGAGAGATTGTAAAATAAAACGATCAAGATATTGAACAAAATCGTAATATATACGATGAGATCACCCCGTGATCTTATAAGGCTATGATAGCCAGAAGGAATCAATCTGATGATTGGAAAGTTTACAGCAAGATTGCTGTGTATGAATTGTACTATCAATTGGTACAGATCCAGAAGAGAATTATAAATCCGAATTAAATTCGTATGGAGAATGGGGTTAGTGTTAGATGGGGATTCAATTGAGGACTCATGCCTCAAATTGAGTTGTATGATTCTTCGTATGGGAGCTGAATTGTACTTGGTGTAAAAACCACTTAGTTTCTGGCACTGATAATCATTGAAATGTCTGTGTCGCGCTATTTGTTATATGCACATTAAGAGGATGACTCCATTCTCGTGTGTATAACAGTAGATAGGTCATGATAGAGAATATAAGATTAAGTTCGAGTTCTTAAAACTTATACCTATGAGACATTCTTGACTCATAATTATATGAAATGTTTATGAACCCCTCAGCGAATGGACGCCAAAGGTCTGACTAGGATAAGTTCTTAAACTCATATGATTGTGGAAATTTATGAACTCATAAGTGTGGTTTGATGAACTGGGTATAGTTTTGTGTGAATGGAGTGTTATGGATAATGTGAATGTATGGATTGTTAAGTAAATGATTTTTAGTGAAGGTGTTAGGTTTTCCTAAACTCCTAGCTATGCTAAACTTCAAAATTTTTGACATCAAGCTAAATACGACTATGTGCTTTTGAAAACAAAAATGTAGACTCGTAATCATTTTTGAAACGGCTTTAAAATACTATTTTATGCTACTTATTTTGGCTAGACGCAAATGATTTGAAATATCAAAATTTGTTTTAATTATCACTCATGTACCATGTAACTCAAAAGCGAGATGATAAAAATGTGATGGAGTTGTAAATACAGAATACTTAGTGTGAATTTAACTCAAGTCATTTGTTCCACTATTGTATGATGTGTTATGACAAAGTCATACAATGACTTCAGATCCTCAACGGATTGTTAATACAAGACGCGGCATCATGACGCCATTCTCTAAAATGTTTTCAAAAGTTTAATTTGCCAACGGGGTTTACTACATCTAAATAATTCATTGAATTGAATTATTGATATGAGTCTATGCTATTTGAATCATTAGACTAATGATTATGAAAACTCTAAGTGTTCATTGAAGAAATTTCCCGAACCAAATTGTTTGAAGCGGAATCCTATGATAAGACCGAGGTGAACAATGTTGTTTGGATAAATGATCCAATCTAATGGCGTAAATATTCGCTAGGTATGATTAATACGCTATGCATGACGATTTAGGGGTACAATAGGCTAATCACCTAAAGTACTATTAATGGTACTTTACCTTCTTTGTGATTGTAAACATACCGTAATGTTTTGTTTTGCATGTATGAATACCGTTAAAACTATGTGTTCATGGTCTATATGACCCTCAAAGACAATTTGAAAACTTTTACTCTTATGAGAGGTGTATTGGGTAGCATGTGATGATATGTGTGAATGTTGTAAAGCACAGATAGAGTTAGCCGAAAGTTATGAGGGAGGTTGGAGCAGAGGGAGATATTCAGATAAGATAGTTGAAGGTTGAAATAGAAGCCAAAGACACCAGATATATACCTTGGACTGTGCTTTAGTCATCACCTTCATGCGATTCAATGCGAGTGGATGGAGCGCTTTCGGCAAAGATAAAGTTGATGAGAATTGAATAAATTTATCGTCAATCAAAATAAGAGACAACGATATAGAACTCTTGATTGTCGTGTATATATACTACGTGTTAATCTGTGGTAACTTATGTATGTAGATGTCCTCAGAGAAAGATATGTGGAATAAGAAGGATCATATTCACACCCCAGTTAATATCGAGGCCAATAGATGAAATAAAGCTCACTAGGAACCCAAATCGGACGAGGTGGCTATCGTGGAAAAATGTAGCATCGGATCCGTAAATGTTGGATAGTGATTCGTAAACTAAAGTTGAAGCCGCCAAGCATCAACGAGTGCACGAGATTTGGAGAACAAGGTTTCTTCATTGGAAAGGTTGTGGGAGATAGAAAAGTTGATGCGTCAAAGTTAATGGAAACAATGGAAGAGCAGGATAAGCTCAAAATCCAAATTAACCGTGATGGAGCCTCAAGCGACACATCCGTGAAGGACACACCTCTCCTCGCTGCCTCCGATTATAAGAAAGGTGGATGTTTTAATTGTGGGATGGAAGGACATCGAGCGAATGAATGTCCAAGAAAAAGGCTTGGTAAATAAGTAGTATGGGTTATGTATGTAATATGTGTGATAAGTAATGAACTATTTTTAACTTTTATGTTGGTTAAGATTTTAAATCCCCACTTTCGTAGTCACAAAGGGATAGCCGTTGATTAAAGCAGGATGTTCTCGTAAATATTCGATAAATGAATATGAATCTAAGTTTGAGAAATGAAACGAAGTTTAATACATTAATCTTATGCAATAAGGTTTAAAATGTAAGGGTATAATTTATGGTTTTATTTAACTGATAATGCCGCCAAGACGTCAAACTCGAAACCAAAGGATAGAAGAATCTACTAATGTCTTTGAACGACAATTTTAATCGATGCAAAACTTTGCAAACATGGTAGCTCAAAGCTATGCAAATAGGAACACCAATTCATGGAAACCAAATGCATAATCGTTTGGTAAAATTCAAAGACTTCAAAGCCGTAGGACCACCGTAATTCAGAGGATCAAATGACCCTATAGAAGCCTGCACTTGGGTGAACGAGATAGAGAAGGCGCTCAGAATCGCTAAAGTAGATGAGGGCAAAGGACCGCTTTTGCAACTTATATGATGAAAGGGGAAGCTAACTTTTGGTGGGAGGCAAATAAGACTCAAAGCAGTGAGAAGAAGAAATTACTTGGGATAGGTTTAAGGATTTATTTTTCAAAACTATCTCTCTGTTAGTATGCGCCTAGAATGGAGGTGAGATTCCCGGAGTTAAAGCAGATAACATGACTGCATTGCGAGTATGCCGCAAAAATTTAATGAGTTGGCTAGGTTTGCTCCACATCAAGTGGATACAGAGGCTAGGAAGGCAAGGAGATTTGAGTGGGCTTAAAACCCCGGCTCTATTAATAAGGTGTCAAGATCGCAAATCAATACTTTTGCAAACACTCATGGAGAAGGCTATCATTCGAACAGGAAGTGAGGCCATGAGCCTCTACCATAAGGAGAAGAAAAATAAAAGCAAGTCAGAGGAACAAAAAGATAGAAAGTAGTAGTGGGAATAGGGGTGAGAAAAGAATGAGGAATTTTTCCGAGAAAATGCAAGTAAAGCAGGAAGGTATAAAGAAGGTAGTGTGCGGTCTGCGAATCATGGGAAGAATCACTCTGGCGAGTGTCTCAAGGGCAAGTTTGTATGCTATAAGTGCGGGCAAGAGGGTCATATCTCTCCCAACCGCCCCAACTCAAGGATGATGATCAAGGATGCTTCATATGTGGATCGACCGAGCATAAGGTGAGGAACTGGCCCACGAGAGGGAATGGAGGCAGGAACGTAACCACGGGGAGAAAGCGGTGGGGCGTTAGCAATTTCAGACTAAACTCAACCAAGAACTCCAACGAAAGCAACTCCGAGGGTTTACAACATGACGGTCCAGGATACGGTGGCGGAAATGTAACTCTCAAGTTATTTGAATAACTTATATATCTTATATTTCGCTAATCGAATAGACATAAGTGTTATGATGAATAATTAAAGATCAGCCTCGATCAAGTATGATCGAGATCTACGTCTGATGATTATATGCTATGTACCTTCTACGCATATGAGTTTTTTAAAGCGGTGATTCCGGGACTAATCCTTATAAGGGAGGTGAATGTAATAACCCGAGAATTTCTATATAAAATAAATAAGAAATTTTATGATAAATTTTTTTTTTAATTAATGAAGACTAAGTGTCAAGTAAAGTGAACAATAAATGCGAATACATTTATTACTTGAAAAATTAGAAATAATTTTGGAATTATTAATTACTACAAATTATATGGTAATAAATTTACGTAGTTTAAATGTTTTTATTAATTATTTTCCATGATAACATGATTGGAAATAATATATGAAGTGATAATTAGAACTTATATAATATATATTTTATTATATGAATTGTTCAGAATATTTAAATCAAGTATTATTGATATGCGAAAGAGAAGTCAGATATGAGATCCAAACCCTGAATTGGGATTGTGATCAAGAGATGAGAATAATAATATTATATTATTATTATAATAATTTTACAGTACAATAATTATGTACTGTGTATACGCGACGATATTATTGAGGAATGACTCATTGATTAGGTCATAAAGACAAAGATCGCGTCAGAAACCCTAAACTCAGTTATGAGAAATGACTGAGTAGCGACTGTGTATATGAAGTTTACTGTGTATATGAAGTTACTGTGTACACGAATGTCGGTAATTAGAAGAAAACCCTAATTACTATTTTTACGCTGATAATTAGGACAAACCCTAATTATTATAACCTTAATCGGTTGAAGTTAGAGATTGTAATGACTGTGTTAGTAACATACACAAGATAATTAGAGAACCCTAATGGTCAATTAGAAACCCTAATTGATGACGTTAAGAAACCCTAATTTTCTATAGAAAATCCTAATTTAAAATTATCTCGGGTTTAATTACGATATTATCAGTATAAATGTTTTAATTTACCAAAGGATGGAAATTAATTGGTAAATGGTAAAATTATAATCTAATGGTTAAAATATTACATTTAATTGCCTTGTACAAAATGCCCTTGAAATTATATGTGAAATGACCAAAATGCCCTTTTTTGGTTATTTAGTGTATTATTACTTACATTGTTGATGGAATCTTGTAACAAAATGCCCAACATGCTTACCCTACCATGTTATCAGCTAGCAAACAATGGAATTATCCAAGTGTAGCATCCAATGTATCTATTATATTTTTTATATAGATTAAAGAGAGGGGAAATGCATTATTTTCATTAATTATGCTTTATTGCTACCACATGTCCACAAAATCCCATTTCCATCTAGAAATCACCTATGGGTTTGTAGTATTACCATCAATCACCATTACAATCATTTCATACATTATTTTATGGATCTAAGAGAGAAAATGTACCATTTTGGCCTATTTATTCACAAGCACTTAGCTTCATTCTCTCAAGCTTAAACCTACGAAATTTCCTTACCATATCGAGTTATAATCAAGCCCCATTCACACTAACAATAAATCGGAAGCATCAAAGGATCAAAATCAAGAAATCAAAGCTAGAAAAGGTAAAACCCTAAATTCTAGAAATCCTTCGATTCGATGTTAATTGGTGCAATTGATTGTTTAAAGTTGTGTAATAGGAGTCTATTAATGTTCGGGTTGTTAAATTCGGACCCATAACATCAAAGTGCTCAAAATCAAAGTTTTTCCAACTTTTGTAAAACCGAATTCGTTATTTTTGGGCAAATGTCGTTTTATATCTCTCGTGGTTATTTATCGCTTTGGTGTTTGTAAGATGTTATGTATCTTGTTATGAGGTCTTTAAGATTCAAAAAGAATCAAGGCCATATCTATTATACATCACAAGTTATAATCAACAAACAGGGGTCGACTAAAACCGCAAAACCAAATGAATCCGTAAAATTTCTTGAGTCTTTGTCATTCGTGGTCGACTTTGACCAAAGAATTTCTAGTTCTATCCGATGTTATTATGATGATGTTAAGGTTTGTAGTTGTATTCTACATGTTGTCTACACACTAGAAGTGATAGAGCACAAAAATGTTATAATGATCACCACGTTATAGAGGTCCAAAGTAGGCACCTCGATCTTGTTTTTCGTGAAGAAACGACTTTGGCGCCTACTTTGAGGTTCGCTTTTCCCGTGATCCGATGTTGTTTAGAGGTTATGTTTGTTGGATCTTGTAGTCTTGTATTTCCTCTACAAGACCCAATTTATAGATTGTCCAAATTCGTAAGATGAGAGAGTTATTCACTCACGGTCAAAGTAGCCCACTTTGTTCTACCTTATATGAAGATCCTGGGTAGGCTCAAGAACACCTATAGCGACGGTTACTGGCTCACTATAGGGGCCTTTAGCTGACGCTTTAATTATTTTTAATTTACGATTTTCCTAAATTAGTTTAAAAATTAGAAAAATTAGTTTTAATTATTAAAAATACCAAATAAATTATGAAAAATAAATATTTAATTATTAAATAAATAACTTTAAAATAAAATAAATGATAATATTAAATAAATGATTTAAAATAGTTTTAATTCATGAAAAAATCATGAAAAATTATTTTATGGTATAAGAAAATATTTTGAGTTATTTTCCACGACTTTTAATATTTTGTGATGAATTTCATTAATTAATTATATATTAATGATATTAAAGTTATTTAATGATTATATTAAATAATTTAGTTTAAAAATGATTTTAATATTATAAAAATTATTTTAAATGAAATTAAGGCATTTAAAATATTTTAAGTTATAAAATATAACTTTTAATATTTAAAGGATAATTTCATTAATAATTTAATATTAATGATATTAAGATAATATTAATGATATTTAGTTTATTTAATAATTATTATTAAATAAATAGTTTAAAATGGTTTTATTTATTTAAAAATCATTTAAAGAGGATATTAAGGATTTAAAAATATTTTTAAGTTATAATTAATGACTTTTAATATTTGGATGAATAGTACATTAATATTTATATATTAATGGTGATTATTTAAAAATGATTTTAATTGTTTTAGAAATCATTTAAGGGTAATATAAATGTTTTAAAAATAGTTTGAGTTATTATAAATAACATTTATATTTTGGCAATGGTTTCATTAATAGTTTAATATAAATTAATTATTAATGATAATGGAATTGTTTAATGTTTAAGTCATTTAATTATGATTTCGATGTTTGAAAGTTATAAATTTACCAAACTAGTTCGATTTTGAGAGAATGGGTTATGAAGCCCAGATTTGATGAAGAGCACCCATAGTAATGATTTATATCACTATAAGCCCTTGAGTGATGATTTGATTTATTTTAAAATTTTCAATTTCGGAAAATTCAAAATGATTAAAAGTAAAATGTCCGATATTTACAGATGTTGAGGTATAGATTAAGAGTCTTAGACTCAGATTTACTTCGATAAAGTCATTTTGTATGCCGACAAATGTCGAGACTTATAAAAAGAAAGAAAAGACTACTTGTAAGAGCATGGATGAGATATTTGAAAAATGTATAAAATATTTCAAGTATATAATAGGAACTAAAAGTATGATCAACGAGATTATGTGATTGACTACGTATGTCTTCGTAATGTATAAAGCGATACTATGTGTTAAGATATATTGTTCTAATCGAACTAATGATCCGATTATTGATAGGTTGTGATAAAGAGATAAAACCTAAGTTGAGATTTGTAATCGTGAATCGTGCAAGTATCCTACCTTTGCACTTCCTTTATGCAATGGACATGAGTAAGAAGTTTCGTAATTATTCTATCCCCGCATGCATTATGTACTCTTTGATTATCGACATGTTAGCTTTCGTATATATATTCTGCTCATTGATTTCTATAATGGTTATACAAGTGTCCCCACTTGGATAATCATGGCATTTGTTCACATGTTGATACACCTTTGTTAATTACCCGTATATATATGTTGAATTACATATTATTGTTGAGCAAGATTAAAACCTTGGTTTGGAACCGTGGCATGTATGAACATCCCTATATGGGAACATTCTTGCAAGGCGGATATAGTGAAAGCGATGAATTTCGCCTGTTATGTAGTATTGATCAATACAGGTACAATGAGGGCCGATCACCCTCCGTTCGTAAGTTATAGCGATTTGAGGATAGAATTACGCTAAACCTTTTCAAAAATGAAAAGAATGTTCATAATATGTTTCTTAAACCTTATTCAAGGTAGAGCCAGAGCCAAATTTAAAGAATTTGAAAGAGAGTTGTTATGTGAATTTTTATCAAGATCTGATTACTTCACAACTTTCAATTCATTGTAGAAGTGTTATGTAAAGAGAATACTTATATTCTTTCACTTATATATAATTGCTATTACTTGTTTGGGCACTTAAATGCTCATCATTGCTTAAATTAAATGTTTTCGGGTTATGTATGAGCAACTTGAAGGCTCGAACACGAACAAAGGAAAAGGAAAGTGTGATCGAATAAGTGTGTATTATGAGTTAATGGTTATAGTTGTATTGGTATCTATTCAAGTATTGTAAGGAATGTATTTGAAGGTCACGCACTGGGAGGTAAACTTTGATGTATGTAAATTAAGTTCGAATGTATTATTATTTAGTATTATTCAAATTAAAGAAATGGTATCGTGGAGAGAACCGAGGGAGTTCGGTTTCAAGTACCTGGATTTGGGGTCATCACAGATTCAAACTCAATGTTTCGACGATGTGGATCGGCGTATTTCTTCTGTCTATCTTGAGCTGCTACCAGTCGTGTTCGGATCAACTTAACTATTTCTACTGTCTGCGGTACTAGTTCGGGACCTAATAATTGTCTATTTCCAACTTCATCCCAGTAAAGCGGAGTTCTGCACTTTCTGCCGTATAACGCTTCATAAGGCGGCATGCCAATACTAGCGTGGTAACTGTTGTTGTAGCCGAACTCTACTAGTGGTAGGTGATCGTCCCAATTTCCTTTAAAGTCCATCACACAGGCTCTAATCATATCTTCTAATGTCTGAATCGTTCTTTCGCTCTGTCCATCTGTTTGAGGGTGATATGCCGTACCCATCCGTAATTGCGTACCCATGCATTCCTGTAGACGTTTCCAGAAGTTCGATGTAAAGCGCAGATCCCTATCTGAAACAATTGATATCGGCATTCCGTGCCTCGAAACAATCTCTTTTACACATAGCCTGGACAACTGATCTATGTTGAATCTAATTTTTATCGGAAGGAAGTGTGCGAATTTCGTCAGTCTTTCAACGATAACCCATACTGCGTCGTAGCCTTTCTGAGTCATCGGAAGGCCAACCACGAAGTCCATTGTAATATGTTCCCATTTCCATTCTGGGATCTCTAACGGTTGTAGCAATCCACATGGTCTCTGATGTTCTGCTTTTACTTTCTGGCAGGTCAGACACTTGGCAACACATTCTGCAACATCACGTTTCAAATTCGGCCACCAGAAGTGTTGTCGAATATCTTGATACATCTTGGTACTACCAGGGTGAATCGAATATCGTGAGCTATGAGCCTCACTCAAAATGTCTTCCTTAATCTCTGGTACTGGCGGTACCCAAATTCTGTTCTTGAATCTCAATATTCCTTCCTTATCCATCTTGAACCTCGGTTCAGTTCCTTCAGATATCTTCTTTGTCACCGTCTTGCATTCTTCGTCCTAAAGTTGAGCCTCCTGAACTTTATCCAGTAGGGTTGTACCAGATTGCATCTGAAATAGCTTCTCATCAATTTCCATAGGATACTTCACTTCCAACTCCAGTTTCTCCATTTCTGAAATTAGCTCCTCCTGCGCAGTCAAACTCATCAATTTCTCACGACCCTTTCTACTTAAGGCATTGACAACCACATTTTCTTTACCCGGATGGTATAAAATCTCACAGTTGTAATCCTTGATTAATTCCAACCATCTTCTTTGACGCATATTTAAGTCCTTCTATGTAAAAATATATTTCAGACTCTTGTGGTTTGTATATATTTCACACTTCTCCCCATAAAGATAGTGCCTCCAAATTTTCAAAGCAAAAACAACTGCAGCTAACTCCAAGTCGTGGGTTGGATATCCCTTCTCGTAATCTTTCAATTGTCGTGATGCATACGCAATGACTTTGCCGTTTTGCATAAGCACACAGCCAAGTCCTTTATGCGACGCATCACTAAAAATAACAAAATTTCCTATATCATCTAGGAGAGATAACACAGGTGCCGTACTCAACCTCTTCTTTAATTCTTGAAAACTTTCCTCAAACTTCTCCGTCCAAACGAATTTCACAGCTTTTCAAGTTAAATTTGTTAGCGGAGTTGCGATCTTGGTAAAGTCTTGAATGAATTTTCTATAATATCCTACCAATCCAAGAAAACTTCTTACTTCCGACGGCGTTCTCGGCTGATCCCAGTTAATCACGGCTTCGACTTTTGATGGATCTACCGAAATTCCATTTTTATCGATCACGTGACCAAGAAATTATACTCGCTCGATCCAAAATTCACATTTCAAAAACTTAACATACAACTTCTCCCTTCTCAATACTTCCAACGTTAATCTCAAATGTTCTTCGTGTTCTCCTTTGGTTTTTGAATATACCAAAATGTCGTCTATAAATACCACTACGAATTTGTCCAAAAACGGCTTGAACACACCATTCATTAGTCCCATAAATGTTGCAGGAGCATTCGTTAGACCAAATGACATTACCAAAAATTCGTAGTGACCATATCGCGTTACGAATCAAGGTCTTGATACATCCTCCGGCCTCACCTTCAGCTTGATGATAACCGCTTTCTCAAGTCTATCTTGGAAAAGTATCTCGCTCCTTCAATTGATCAAGCAGTCAAATCGATCCTCGATAATGGATATCTGTTCTTAATCGTGACCTTATTCAGTTCTCTGTAGTCAATGTAGAGCCGCATCAATCCATCCTTCTTTCTCACAAACAACACCGACGCTCCCCACGGCAATACGCTCGGTTGAATGTACTTCTTGTTCAGTAATTCTTATAGTTGTACCATTAGTTCTTTCATCTCTACTGGTGCCATTCGGTATGGTGCCTTCGATATTGGAGTAGTTCTGGGTTCCAAATCGATCACGAAATCTACCTCTCTATCTGGTGGAAGTCCTGGCAAATAATCTGGAAATACGTCTACGAAGTCCCTCACAATCGGTATCTCTTCTACCTTCAGATTCCCTTTTCGACTGTCGACTATGTAAGCTAAGTATCCTGCATCATCGTCAGATAACTCGCTTGTCTAGGTGACTTGCTACCATAAAAACACAACCTTTGATGAGTCATAAGGTTATCACGCTTCTTTTAACAATCAATTACGTACCAGTAATTGAATAACTAGTCCATTCCCAATATAACGTCAAATTCCCCAAGTCGAATAGGGATAAGATCTATGTTCATGATATTACCCTTAATATCCACTCTACAATTCTTATACACGTACTTAACATGGATTATCTCTCTATTCGCAATTTCTATGTTCATGGGATATTCCAACTCATCCTTAAGCAAATCTAAACTATTAGCAAAGTCATCGGATATAAAGGAACAAGTAGCACCCGAATCAAGTAATACATAAGCATTAATTTTATTGATCGGAATGATACCTGACACCACATCACGAGACTGAACTGCATCCTGCACCATCATGTTGAAAGTCCTGGCGATCGGTCGGTTTGTTGCGGTTGGTCCGGTGATAGTCAAGGCGTTTCTACTGTTGTTTCCCCGGTTTCCTCCTGGTCATTCCCCTCCCGATCCCTTCTTAGGACAATCTCTTGCCAGATGGTCCTTTAAACCACAAGTGAAGCAAGCACCCTTCTTTGGGTTAGGACAATTAGGTGATATGTGGCCTTCCTGCCCATAATTGTAGCACACTCTTTTTCCCTTCATACAAACTTCCAGATGAGCTTTCCCGCAGGTCGGGAATGCTTCGATTCTTTTCTTCTGACTTCCTTGTTGATTTCCCGATGATGAGTTGTCATTCCACCTCTTCTTCTGAGTAAAATTACCACTTCCTGTGCCATTTCCACTAGTCTTGCTATTTCCCTCACCTTCACTCTTCTTCTTCTTCTGATCTTGATTGTACTTCATCACCGCATCGCTTCCACCTTCAGCGAGGATGGCCTTTTCCAGTAGTCCGGCAAATGTGTTTATCTTAAACATTGATACTTTACTATATACCTAGGGCTTTAGTCCTTGTTCAAATCTTCTGGCTTTTCTCTCGTCCGTGTGTAATTGGTACGGGGCGAACCTCGCCAACTCGTTGAATCTAGCCGCATAATCAGGTACGCTCATATTTCTCTGCTTCAATTCTAGAAATTGAACCTCCATCGGATTCTGCTGAATCGGTCGGAAATACATCTCGAAAAACATCTCTTTAAATCTCTCCCAAGTAATTACACCTTCACCTCCACGAACTTTGTTTGCTTGCCACCAATAGCTAGCTTCAGACTTCAGCATAGACGTTGCAAAAGCGGTCTTCTGGTCTTCTTTAACCCTAGCAACGTCGAAAACCTACTCCATCTCCATAACCCACATTTGAGCCTCGATCGGGTTCATGGAACCTTTAAACTCTGGCGGTCCCACAGCCTTTAAATCTTTAAACGTAGTATTTGGTGGAGCTTGAGGTTGATTATTCATTGCTCCAGCTAGTAAATTAACCAATTGCTAAACAAGATTAGCATTGGCATTATTGTTGTTATTAGTAGATCCCTCTTGAGCTGGTTGACGTTGTTGTCTTCTTCTTGGCGGCATAATTCTGTTAAAATATATGCTTATTAAATCTCTATTAAATTCTCGAAATAGTTAAGACTTAACTCAACAATTTAATATAATTATTAACACATTAACTCAAACAACTTGATATATATTCATTTAAATCAAAAGTTTTAACATCAGACGATAGCATCACTACTATTTACATCAACTATCCTGAGATAAAGAATCCACATGATTTAAATATTAAAATATTCCTTTGTTCGTACCTACATCGGAATTTACATCTAAATAATAAACAAGTTTATCACATAAGTAAACAAATTCTATCACTTTATGCATCGGTATTGAATAGCCTTACTACGCTCCTCTTCCATGATGCGAGACATCGTCACCGTGATCCAAAGATATACGATGGAAGTCCTTCTTGAATGGATGGGGTACCTTAAAACTCGATCCTGGGCCTCATCCATTGTATAATTAAGTGTAGAGTACGTCTCCCCAAGCTTCGCCTTCTTTGCATGACCATCCTCTTCTGCAAGATCAGCACGACGTGACTCTCTTTAACTTGCCTTTCCTCTGCTATGATCAGCCTTTCAGAGATTTCCTTCAGTTCCTTCTTCAACTTCTCTATCTCCTCGGTCTTATCTTTGGTTTGACCCTTTTCATGGACCAAATCCATTCTACATTTCCCGATCATTGAGTGAAGAGTCGAAATCTCCCTCTCCTTACGCTTCAGAGTAATCTCTTTCAATAATAGCCCGCTCAGTCAGATCATGTACATCGTCTCGTAACTCTACGTTACGGTCGTATAATGCGTCGTACATCTCAACATCAATGGAGTGCTGTGGAAACTCCTCTTCTTCCTCTTCCTCGTCAAATTCCTCCTCAGGATCCTCCTCAGGATCAGTCTTAGGTTCATGCTCCTGACCAACAACGGTGATCAATGGAGATGATTCCCTCTGTACCAACTGTTCCCTAACAACATGAATGTCTCTGGGCTCCTCCTCTGTAGGTATTGTAGGTACTCGGGGTTCCTCCTCTCCAGTTCGACTAGTTCCTCTAACATCCGACATCCTCAAAACAAAATTTTTAGTTTTATTTACTAAGTCGTACTAATGAGCACATAATTTAACACATAAAGTCTTTTATTATCTTCAATGAATTACAGAAATTCATTCCTAGAACTCGATAAGAGTTTTCCATCACTATATTCTTTCTATAAGGCTATTACCTAAGGTTGTTCCCCCACCTAAGGTTCATAACCTCATACTTTGATACTTAACTTGTGACACCCCAAATTCCGGTACTTCAATTCCACGCGATTTGGTGTTCATCAGTATAAAATATCATCTATATATCTACCCATAATAAATGCAAACCATGCAATAGATGAAATAAATCTTCCCTTATGGGTTACAACATCCTAATAATAAACATAATCCCGAGTCATACTAACCTTAAACATCTGTGCAAAAACATAAACAATTAAGTCTTAAACAACATCATTAACTTAAGTCTTAAACCGAAATACATCTTCATATAAAACAACAAGTCTTCATCACTTGTTAATTGTTGGTTGATTTCACAATCAATAATCTCGTGCAAGTATACACGGTCAACAAGTAATAAAGTGATAAGAAAAGTATCGTTCCCACAGAGATTTCTAATTAATAAATCCCAACTACTAGCACTATATCAATCCAATTTTATTTAAACAATGATAAATTATGATTTTCTGAAATATGGAACTAAATTAAACGATTAAAGATATTATTCTAAAATAAGCAAATAAATAAACTCAGCTTTGACTTATTGATTTCCGATAAATAAGAATTAAGACTTCAATATCCCCAATTATGAACTATAAATCAATTATTCAATTATCCCAATTATTATGTCTACTGAATTGTTAACAGGAATTCTCAAATGTCAAAAGTCCTTTTCCAAGTAATCAGCTGACTTCTATTTAATCCAGATTAATCTTGCTATAATCCTATGCAAAACAAGTGAATTAAACTCTTTCAATTCCAATTCCTTATGTGTTACATGCGGTGAAAAGATATTTCCATTCAATTCACAAACCTAATTATTCACTAAGCAAATAAATAAGTCACACGTTATCAAACCCAGTTCTAACTCTAGAATTCCTCTTTCAATTCCTTCTAGAGTAACAAGGTAATTATTTGCCAAATAATTAATCAATAGATGCAAGGCATGATAAACAATTCACTTCAATATAAATAATTGGAATAAACTGAATAACTAATTTATAGCCATAAAAGGTTCAATTGAAATCTTAATTAAAGAATTAGTTCATAACGGAAATAAAAACCAATAATCGTTTGTAAAACATCCTTAAAGAATTACAAATTGAAAATAAGGAGAAGAAGAAGAAAACTCTGTTGCCAATCCTTAGTCTTCAAGTAATCCTTGTAGTAGCCTCCAATGAATGAATGACTGAATAGATGAATGAATAGATTTAATTTCAGCACTTGGTCTCTTTTTATAGCTTTCACAATCCTAATCCAATTAGGCTTCACATAAGCTCCCAATAATCAAGTCAGCCGAAAGTCAACGTGCGCGTCTTGGTCAACGAAAGCAAATTTCGACCAAATACCCAACGCTCTCTAGCTTCTCTCTGAAAATTACGATTATGCCATTTTTGTAGCTTAAAATTCCCAATCGCTTCCTATAACTCCCAAACACCGCAAAACAAAACATAAACACAAAGAAGAATGCTAATAAAATACTTGAGAATACATAGATTCAAGCTTAAGTATATCCAATTTATGGGTATATTACCCAATCATCAAATACCCCCTAAACTTAAATCGTTGTATGTCCTCAAAATACAAACACAAAATAACACAACAATTAACTACCATGCAAATGCAACCTATCTATATGCTCTTAATTCCAAAGAATTCAATAGCTCACGATATCAAAAGACCTCGTAAAAATCACAAAAACATGTTAATACATCATGTTAAAGCAGATCAATAATACCCCAACAATCAATAAATATGAATCAGTTATGACTGATATTGTGAGTGTGTGTTCAACAACCCTGCTAACCCACGAAAGGCAAAAATATGAAAGATAATAAATTTCTTAGTAAGCTTCATACGAAGGTAAACTTAAGAACTCATCAAATATACTTGTTTCAACCGAAATCAAACAATTACCTCTAATTCAAGAGTCAAATGGAATACTTATGCTTTTCTTTTTCTCTTTTTTTCATAATGGGGCTTTTACTTTTCCTTTCAGATTTATATTTATTTTTTAAATATACATAACTGATCGTGGCAATGTCTCATCCCATTAGGCTAAAAGTGCTACCCTCAATGAGCTCTCGACCAACGAATCCCGCACCATGAAAGACCTTAGGGGCTTAGGTGTAAAGACAATCCCCAAGCGCATTTGCTCAAGTAACAAAGGCCCCAAACAAGACTAGTCACCAGATACCTTTTTTTAGCTTATATATTCCAAATATTTTTCCCCCAAAATTGAGTTTATGTATAAATTCAGTCTTCACTAGTTATTCAAATTGTCCCTTCATTTCACTAGCAATCATCCTTTAGAATTCTATTATCTAACCATTTAAACTATCATAGCCAACATAGTCATTGTTTAAAGTGCTTTCCTATAATATCAGTGTCAAATAGATAAAGATTCAATTTAAGTCAAGAAAATCATATCACTGTCTCAACAATCCTTACTAGACTTGTTCATGCAATTCTAAATTCATCATGGGCCCCCGAATAAACGCACTAACACACGCTGGAATTATCATGCAATCCTAAATGCAATGTTTAACTAACAATAACAATCCAAATCTACAAACTAATAACAAACTACAACTTCAAAAATAAAACTTTACTACCCCCATACTAATCTAGAGAAATGTCCTCATGCGAAAAATATAGCAAAATAAAACAGAGGACTTCCCTGACGAGCTTATTCCTCGGGTGGAGCATCATCGTTCTCGCTCATCTCTTGATCGGAAGGGGGAAATACTGGCAAAACAAGAGCAGTTGGGAAATGGATAAGTTAAACGCCCGGATGTGATTGGACGGTCAGTGCATTCTGTGCAACAAATTGGTTAACTAAAAATTTGAAAATCACGTCTTGACGTTCCGACAAGTGGACATTCTGGGACTCCATGTTGTAGAACCAGCCGTCTATCTCCCGCTGGACTGCTTCGGGGACCACACCATGATGAGCTGTTGTAGATGGGCCATAAGTAGGTGGAGCCTGAGGTGGTGGAGTTTGAGAAGCTTCAACTTGGGGAATTATAAAACCCAATCCCCTAGGTTGATTTTCCCCACCTGTCCACACTTTATACCGGCTGATCAACTTGTGGTCCAAAACTGGCATCGACGTTCGGATCATCTCATCCGATTTCCATTTAACCCAAAACTTCGCACATAGAACACAAATTAACGATGGATGGGGTAAACCTCCCGTCGTTCCTCCTCGAGATGCGCGTAGAATAGACTGCTGGATCACGTGACCGACATCAAATTGCAAGCCTTGAATAATAGAGTATAGCAGCACCGCTCTTTCTTTTGTGACATGGCTCACATGCGTGCATGGAATGAGTTTGGCACATATGAAGGCATACCACGCCTTCCCATACAGACTGAGATGAGATTAGGGGAAGGTCATGCTACCACGTTCATGCACTATCCATGTGGTGCCCGTTTGACACAGATCTCGGATTATCTTCTCATAATCTGGACCTTGGCTTAGAAGCCCGGCATACTCGTCGTTAAGATCTTCCAAATCCATTTGATATCACCCATTTATGTTCTCTTCTCCGATTTCCACCGTTTTCCCCTAACAAACACTTCATAATGATCGTGTTCTGGAACGTTGGCATAGAATTCTTTCACGACCGCAATCATTGCTGGGTCAGGTTGTTCAGTTAGGGAGAACCAGTTTCTTTCAGCAATCATCATTGCTATTTCTCCATCCTTGGTTTGATCGGGACGTAGACCACGTTCGGGAACTAGGGAGCAGGTAGCCTTCTTAGTGTAGCATTCCTGTGCCTCGGCGGAGACAAACCGGTGGCTATCAAATCTTGACAGGTTCAAGGCAGAACCGGAACGGTCTCCACGTTGTCGCTTAAAAGACATGTTGAAAAAATCTGCACAAATATGAATTCACAATTAGTTGCAATCGAAAAAAATTTAGTTGGGATACACGTATCCATTAACTACCCCCAAACATCAAAATATATGTAAGTGTTAAGTAAATAGTTGAGGGTGTGACATGACACATACTAACATGAAATCGCACAATTGTACCGATTAGAGGCATGTAGTATTCAAATTCTATAATTGTTAAGGAACACCTATAATTCGGTCAAAAGATGTGTCAAGTAAAGCAATATGACCCTGCAGTGGCTCAATTCTATTTAACACTCTCCCACAATAGTGATTAATATGTGTGACAATCTACCCTATACTATTGCGGCCCAGTAAGATGGCACGTACATTCAATGTGTGGATAGGGTGATACATGCAAAATTAACCATTAGCATTGGGCCAGGCCATTTATCGAGCACCTTATGGGCAACTCATAACTTACTTTGAAACACACTAATTTCTTTTATCAAATCACCTTCTTGGTAAGCAATTACCACATATGCATGATATTCGAACCAACAGTGGTGCATAATCAAACGTGATTCACTTTTTTTTATGGGACAATGAGATACTCGAAATAACAAAGATAAAAATCGGATAAACGTTTAAAGAATATGAACCAAGATGCACATTGACTTACCCATCTCACAATTAACAAGAGTTGAATTCACCATCTATGAAGTTAAATTTAGAAACATACCTTTGTGGGAGATGAGGATTGTTGTGCAAAAATTCTCAATGTGATATGTCGAGATGCTCTCAATAGTGGGATATTATAGGAAAGGTTAAGAGAAGTTACCAGATTAGGAGTGGAATCGTGGGGGGATTTGAAGAGGTGAGGAGATAAAAACCGTGTGTTAGAACTTAAGTATGAGTCTCCCTTATATCTTTAAACGCCGGCTCATGATTTCACCTACTAACGGCAGGGGGAGCTAGCGAATTGTAACCTAATGAATGAGCTAAGTCTTAGGGGTCTTTGAAAATGCCTAGGGAACAAGCACAGGGGAGCTAAATGGCAGAAGGTCCGGATTGAGATTGAGGCCACGGGGTAGCTGGAAGGCGATAGCATGTTTTACCTCTAGCCAATGGGGTCATATTGAATAGCGTTGAACCGTAGTCAAGCCCCCACTGCTTTGTATCCTCCATACATGGAAAATTTTAAGAATTAGTCTAGCAAAATCTTATTCTAACAATACTAAAAGATTAAAATAAAAATAAGAGAATTTTAAATCGAAGAAAAAGAAAGAAAAATAAAATAAAATAAAAATTATAGAACTTAATGGGTTGCCTCCCAAGAAGCGCTTGGTTTATAGTCGTCAGCCCGACATTTCGGTGTTGCTCAGTTGTCCACTGGTTCGGAGAGGTACTGGACCGTAGCTTGACGTTCGATTGGTCCACTCCAATAATGTTTCAGACGTTGACCGTTGACCTTGAATGTACGCTTTGAGTTCGGTTCCTCGACCTCAATGTTTCCGTGTGGAGCGACATATATAATCACGAATGGCCCAGACCACCGGGATTTCAATTTCCCAGGAAATAAACGCAAGCGTGAGTTGAACAGTAATACTTGTTGGCCCGGTTAAAATGTTCTATCGAGAATTTTTTTATCGTTCCAGTCTTTGACTTTCTCCTTGTAGAGCTTAGCGTTTTTGTTGGCATTGAACTGAAATTCATCCATCTCGTTCAACTGCAGTAACCTTTTCTCACCCGCTGCTTCTAAATCAAAGTTCGGGCTTCGAATGGCCCAGGTGTACAATCGTGTTCTAGCTTATTTGGGAGGTGACACGCCTTTCCAAATACCATTCACATAAGGTGACATGCCGATCAGATTTTTGTACGTTGTTCGATAGGCCCATAGAGCAACGTCAAGACGCAATGACCAATCTTTTCGTGACAGAATGACCACTTTTTCCAGAATTCGCTTAATCTCCCTATTCGAAACCTTCGCTTGACCATCGGTTTGGGGATGATATGCGGCAGTAATTTTATGATGAACCCCATACTTTACAAGCAATTTAGTGAACTGCTTATTACAGAAGTGAGTCCCCTCATCACTTATTATCGCTCTCGGCATCCCAAATCGGGTGAAGATATTTTTCTTTAAGAATCAGAGAACAACGTTGGCGTCATTTGTGGGTAAAGTCGGCTTTCTACCCATTTGGAAACATAATCGACCGCCAACAAGATGTATTGATTATTAAAGGAAGATAGAAAAGGTCCCATAAAATTGATTCCCCACACGTCGAATAGTTCAACCTCCAGAATTGTGTTGAGTGGCATTTCATTGCGCTTGGAGATGTTACCTACGCGTTGGCACCGATCACACTTTAGCACATAGAGGTAAGCATCTTTAAATAGTGAAGGCCAGAAAAATCCTGATTGTAGCACTTTTGCTGCTGTTCGATCGCCGGAATAATGACCTCCGTAATCTGAGGAGTGGCAATGGCCTAATATGCTCTCCATTTCTTCATGAGGCACACAGCGTCTTATCATTTGATCTGCACAAGCCTTAAACAAAAATGGTTTGTCCCAATAGTATTGCTTCACATCGTGGAGGAACTTCTTTCGTTGCTGTGAGGTCAAATCCGGTGGTAACACTTTGGCAACCACGTAATTTACATAGTCAGCATACCAAGGCAATATTGTGGTTACTCAGAATAGTTGTTCATCCAAAAATTTTTCATTGATCAGTATGTTGTCTTCCTTCTATACCTATGCATTTTCCAACCGAGAAAGATGATTCGCCACCTGCTTTTCTGTCCCGGATCTCCAGATCGAATTCTTGTAACAACAGTACCCACCGTATCAAACGCGGTTTTGCATCCTTCTTCTCAATCAGATATTTAATGGCAGAATGATCAGTGTAGACAATTACCTTGGTGCCAATAAGATACGCTCTAAATTTGTCAAAGGCAAACACCATTACAAGTAACTCTTTTTCGGTGGTTGTGTAGTTCAACTGGGCATCCGTCAACGTCTTACTAGAGTAGTAGATAGTGTGAAAAATCTTGTCGTGACGTTGACCCAACACTGCTCCCACTGCGTAGTCACTAGCGTCGCACTTCAATTCAAACGGTAAAGACCAATCGGGCGCCACAATAATTGGATCAGAGACCAATTTCTTCTTTAGTACCTTGAATGCTCCGATACATGACTGATCCATTTTGAACTGTACATCTTTCTCCAAGAGGGAACATAAAGGTTTCGAGATTTTGGAGAAGTCCTTAATAAATCGTCTGTAGAAACCCGCATGTCCCAAAAAGCTCTGAATTCCTTTTACAGATGATGGAAGAGGCAGTTTCTCAATTGTCTCAATCTTTGCTCTATCCACCTCTAATCCGGATCCAGAAACCTCGTGCCCAAGAATAATCCCTTCTTGCACCATAAAATGGCATTTTTCCCAGTTAAGCACCAAGTTAGTCTCCACGCACTGTTTTAATACTAAAATCATATTTGTCAAACATAAATCAAAGTTATCCCCGAACACAGAAAAATCATCCATGAATACCTCCAAATTCTGTTCGACCATGTCGGAGAAGATTGCCATCATACATCGTTGAAAGGTCGCCACAGATTACATAAACCAAAAGACATACGCCGAATGCAAACGTCTGCAGTATGGACATGTGAACGTGGTCTTTTCTTGATCTTCCGGAGCTATGGCAATTTGATTATACCCGAAATATCCATCTAGCAGACAGTAGAATTGATGTCCCGCTAACCTGTCCAACATCTGATCAATGTATGACAAAGGGAAGTGATCCTTGCGTGTGGCTTTATTCAACTTGCGGTAATCCATACATACTCTCCAGCCTGTAACAGTTCTAGTTGGGATGAGCTCATTAGCTTCATTCTTCACCACTGTCATACCCCCTTTCTTTGGTACGCATTGAACAGGACTTATCCACGAACTGTTTGAGATTGGGTAAATAATACTGGCATCCAACCATTTTATGATCTCCTTTTTCACCACATCTTTCATAATGGGGTTTAGCCTTCTTTGCATCTCAATGGTTGGTTTTAACCCCTCTTCCATTAAAATCTTATGCATACAGAAAGATGGGCTAATACCTCAAATATCCGCTATAGTCCACCCAATCGCTGTTTTGAACTCTCGCAAAACCTGTAGCAGTTTTTCCTTTTGGGTGTCAGTTAATTCTATCGCAGCAATCACTGGTAGGGTGTCATCTTTTCCCAAATAAGCATACTATAGATGAGAGGGTAGTGGCTTTAATTCCAACACTGGTGGCTCTTCTATCGAGGGTTTGCACTTTTTACCTTCAGTGTCGGGCCTATCAAGGGTCTCGAATGGTTGATTGTTTTTCCGGTAGAACGATGATGTATCTAGCCATTTGATCTGCTCGATATCCTCATTAATACCATAGTCGTCTATTCCGAGAAATTTAGATTCTATCGGGTCCTCTGAGTAATTACCGCAAAACTTGTGATTAACGAACCCATCCATTAAATTAACCCGCAAACACTCATCTTTTTCCTTCGGATAAGACATTGATTTAAACACATTAAAAGTGACCTGTTGATTTTTAACTCGCATCGTCAATTCTCCTTTCTGTACGTCGATCAAAGTTCTCCCCGTTGCTAAGAATGGTCGCCCGAGAATTATGGGAAGTTCCTTATCTGCTTCACAATCCAAGATAACGAAGTCTGCTGGGAAGATGAATTTATCCACCCTTACTAATACGTCTTCAACGATACCTCGTGGATATGTAACTGATCGGTCCGCCAATAATAAACTGATATTTGTCAATTTTGGTGCCTTGAGCCCAAACTGACTGTAGACTGATAATGGCATCAAATTAATACTGGCCCCCAAATCACATAATGCTCTTCCTGAAAATTGATTACCAATGTCGCACAGAATAGTAAAATTGCCTGGATATTTCAACTTCGGAGGCAACTTGTTCTAGATAATTGCACTGCATTCTTCGGTTAGCGCTACTATTTCAAAATCACGTAGTTTCCTTTTCTTTGACAACACATCCTTCATGAACTTAGCGTAGCTCGACATTTGTTCAAAAGCTTCGGTAAATGGGATGTTGATATGCAACTTCTTAAAAATATCCAGAAATCTTGAAAACTGCTTATCTAACTTGGATTTCTGAAACCTCTGCGGATACGGTATGGGCGGCATTGTGACAGTTGGTTCCGGTGCATTTTACTCTACGATTTCCTCTTTATCTTTCCCGGTTTCCACAACTTCTTCTATTTCAACTGTTGCGTTGTCCCCCTTTTCCTTATCTGTAACTGTTTCGTGCAAGTCCTTCCCACGACGTAAAGTTACATCCTTGCAATGCTCGTTTCTGGCCGAATTTATTTCTGTGTCACTCGGGAGCGTTCCTAGTGGACGGTTATTCAATGCATGTGCTATTTGCCCCACTTGATTTTCCAGATTCTTTAATGATGCCACATGGCTTTGAAAAGTAAGCTCTACTTGATTCAATTTCTTATCTTGTTCCTCGTTCTTTTTGTCAGAAGCTCTAATGAATTTTTCCAAGGCTTCTTCCAAACTTGATTTCCTCTCTGGTTGTTGAGTCTGATTTTGAAATTCGGAGGTGTTTTATTGTCTAGGTGGTTGAGCTGCAGCTTGATTGTTACTCCATGAAAACCCCGGATGATTTTTCCAACATGGATTATAAGCATTTTGAGTCGGATACGGTTGAGTTGAGCGATTATAGTTTCCTACTGTTGTCTTTATTCGTAATTTATGGCACATTGATCCATAGCATGACCCCCAGCACACAACTCACAAACCATCGCTACCTGTTGTGTGGCTTGTGGATGCCATGTTTCCATATGCTTAGCTATTGCGGTCACTTGTGCTATTAATGCTGTCATCGCGTCCACTTCATACTTTCCCGATGCTTTCGGATGATTAGACCTCGTCATGGGCCACTGATAGTTGTTGGTGGCCATTGTCTCTAACAATTGATACGCCTCATCAAAACTCTTGGACATGATCGCTCCTCCTGCTACTTCATCAATACTAGCCCTCGTGGATGCGTTCAAACCATCACAAAATATCCCTAATTGCATCCACTGCGGAATTCCATGATGAGGGCACTTACGGAGCATATCCTTGAACCTTTCCCATGCCTCATATAACGACTCTGAATCAAATAGTGCAAAAGTGTGAATATCGTTCTGTAGTTTTGCCAACTTCGCTGGTGGGAAGAACTTAGCTAAAAAATTTTGAGCTAAGTCATCCCAGGTGGTGATTGAGCCAGGAGGCAAAGAGTGTAACCAGCTTCGTGCTTTAACTTTCAAAGTAAACGGGAACATCCTCAACCGTATAGCATCTTCTGATACATTGTTGAATTTGAAGGTATCGTAAACTTCCAAGAAACTCAAGATATGCTCATTAGGATCATCTATCGAATTACCCCCAAACCCGACATGTATTCTCAGAGCATTTGAATTGTTCCCGCTTTATCTCAAATTGTTACATTATTGATTGCCGGCCTCTTAATACTCGATTGTAAATCCGTGACATTTGGCATGGCGTAATCCCTAAGTGATTTCTGTTCGTTCTCTGCCATGTTCACGGGTATTTCCTGGTATGCCAATTCTTCTTCCAAATATATAACCTCACTATTCAAACGCACTTTTCAGAACTTCTTTTCTATGTCGTCTGTATACGAAAAAAGTTCCTCTTTAGCCTTCGATCTAGTGTGCATACACGCACAAGAATTCCTGCTAATCCAAGAAAAAAATAAGTAACGTTTAAATTAAGACCTAATTGATTCTAACTAATATGAAATTAATATTAATAAAAATTCCCCGGCAACGGCGCCAAAAACTTGTTGGTTGATTTCACGATCAATAATCACGTCTTATATACTGCGGTTGACAAGTAATAAAGTGATAAGAAAAGTATCGTTCCCACAGAGAATTCTAATTAATAAATCCCAACTACTACACTATATCAATCCAATTTTATTTAAACAATGATAAATTATGATTTTCTAAAATATGGAACTAAATTAAACAATTAAAGATATTATTCTAAAATAAGCAAATAAATAAACTCAGCTTTGACTTATTGATTTTCGATAAATAAGGATTAAGACTTCAATATCCCCAATTATGAACTATAAATCAATTATCCAATTATCCCAACTATTATGTCTACTGAATTGTTAACAGGAATTCTCAAATGTCAAAAGTCCTTTTCCAATTAATTAGTTGACTTCTATTTAATCCAAATTAATCTTGCTATATTCCTATGCAAAACAAGTGAATTAAACTCTTTCAATTCCAATTCCTTATGTGTTACATGCGGTGAAAAGATATTTCCATTCAATGCACAAACCTAATTATTCACTAAGCAAATAAATAAGTCACACGTTATCAAACTCAGTTCTAACCCTAGAATTCCTCTTTCAATTCCTTCTAGAGTAACAATGTAATTATTGGCCAAATAATTAATCAATAGATGCAAGGCATGATAAACAATTCACTTCAACATAAATAATTGGAATAAACTGAGTATGAACCATAACATCAGTTTCATAAAAAATATGTTGTACGTTGTTCTTCAAAATTACAGAGTATGAAAATATGGTCATATGGCCTTACATACCAAATTTAACACGAGAATCATAAGTGGTATCATAAATTTACACTTGTATATAATTATACATGTTAAAACAAAGGAATCAAACTCCAAATGAAGCAGTATTCGATGTTATAATGAACTGTAATAATGTTGATTTTTATGTTTTGTGTTGAAAACTTTCAAGAAAATCAATAACAGTAATTTATATGTTTTGATTCTGCAAAACTGTGTATTTTAACATGTTAAAATTATGCTAGAAGGGTTCAGTAATAGTTATATGTGTATGACAATGTTTGGGTATATCTAAATTTGAGTAGAAATAATTTCATTGAAAGTTATGACCATGTTCTGTGTTCTTCAAGAGAACATATTAACTTGTGAGAGATTTTTTTGGCCTAATTTGGCCTTGTTATGCTGAAATCTACGAAACTTAGTCTGGTAACCTGCTTGGTGAAAGTTTACAAACCAAAAAAATTTTAAAAAAAATAAATAAATAATAATAATAAAATTATTAATTAAAATATTTATCAAATAAAATGAATATTTTAATTGAGATATTTATGGAATAAAATAAATATTCGATGAAAATTATTATTAAAATATTTATAAAATAAAGTAAATATTTTAATTGAGATATTTATGGAATAAAATAAATATTCGATGGAAATTATTATGAAATAATTTATTGGAGTGTAATAATAGTAAGAGTAATGAAAATATTCTAATTTAATTAAGTAATTAAATTAGAAGGGCAATGATTCGTTAAATAAAGTGGAGTTTATATTAAATAATTACGTGAAAATGTAACTAATGAATGTCGTGAATACATATGGTATGTGTGTAGGATTTGTGGTGAACGGAGTAGTAATCGTTTAGCCTTTGCACGACGAGGCAAGTTCCTAAACCTTGTTTCTTTACATAAAGCAAGTTCCTTATTATATCTTATTTATTATTGTTCAAGTCAAGATTTCATATTAGATGTTATCATTCTTTAAAAGCATGATTCCTGTTATACAATACTTATTTGATTGTATATATCTTGAACTTTATTATTCAAATTGAATATCAATTATTGTTGAACCTTGTAAGACTAGCGAACCCTTATTGATTTGAATAGTCCATAGTTGATGAACGTTCTAAATTTTAGAACCATTGTTGAGCTTATCCAAACCAAACTTTTTTTGGTGCGGACTCTAATGTCAATCTAAGATGAACAACCCTGTTATAGGGGATTAATAATGCTTTAGCGTTAAGATATTGTGCACAATATGGTACTAAGGGATGATCCCCCTAAGTACAAGAAGAAGATTCTATAGTCTTATGACCCTCAAGGTTTCAAGTATAAACATTTGACAACCTAGGACGTAGTTCAAGCTCTTATGACCCTCAGAAGTTCTTTTGATTCTTGTTATTCATTCTTGATTCAAAAGCCAAGTTTTCTTATTTCAGAAGTCATTGATTCATTCGTATGTTATTATTTTATTGTTATATTATTATACTGATGGGCAATTGTGCTCACTCTTGCGTAATAATAACATTGCAGTTATGAACGAAAGGTCCGACGAGCCTTCTACTAGTAAAGGCAAGGGCAAAGTTGACAAGTGATGAAGACTTGTTATTTATTTGTTATGTTATGTTTCAGACTTATGTTTAAATTGTGTAAGACTTAATATTTGTTTATGTTTCCGAATTTAAGATTTAAGGTTAATATGACCTGGGATTGATGTATTTATTTTCAGATGTTGTAACTACATAAGGAGAGGATTTATTTATATCTATTTATGGTTTTCCATTTATTATGGGTAGATAGATACATGATGTTTGACGATTGAATACCAAATCCCAGGAAATTGAAGTACCAGTTTTGGGGTGTCACCGAGTGTTAGTATCGAGTCATGGAGGTTATGAACCTTAGGTGGGGAACAACCTTAGGTAATAGCCTTATAGGAAGAACATAGTGATGGAAAACTCTTATCGAGTTCTAAGAAATAAATTTCTTAATTCATTGAAGATAATAAAAGACTTTGTGCTTATGTGTTAAATTATGTGCTCGCTAGTACGACTTAGTAACTAAAACTTGAAACTGTGTTGTCAGGATGTCAGATGTTAGAGGAGCTAGTCGAGCTGGGGAGTAGGAACCCCGAGTGCCTACGAAGGAGGAGCCCCGAGACATTCATGTTGTCAGGGAGTAGTTAGTACAGAGAGAGTCATCTCTGTTGATCACTGTTGTTGGTCAGGAGCATGAGCCTAAGACTGATCTAGAGGAGGATCCTGAGGAGGAAGAGGAAGAAGAGGAGTTCCCACCGAACTCCATCGATGCTTAGATTTATGACGAGTTATATGACCGTAACGTAGAGTTATGTGACACTATCCAGGATTTGACTGAGTGGGCGATTATTCAACAGATTACCATCGAGCAGAAGGATAGGGAGGTTATGACTCTTCACACACGTCTAGGAAATGTGGAGTGGGATTTGGTTCAAAAGAAGGGTCAAACCGAGGAGAAGTCCAAAGAAATAGAGAAGTTGAAGAATGAACTGAAAGAGAGCTCGGAAAGGCTGACCATAGTAGAGGAGGCCTGGGTAAGAAAATCACGTCGTGCTAATCTTGCAGAAGAGGATTGTCGTGCGAAGAAGGCTAAGCTTGGGGAGACGTACTCTACACTTCAAAATGTAATGGATGAGGCTCATGATCGAGTTATGAGGTACCCAATCCAGTTCGAAGGACTACAATCGTATATGCTAGATCGCCGGACGATGTCCCACATCATGGAAGTGGAACGTAGCAAGGCTATTCAGCTCCTTAACAGGCAGTGATAGGATTTGTTTAATTATTTAAAAAAAAAACTTATCTGGTATTTAGATGTAAATTCCGATGTGTTTATAAACAAAGGAATATTTTAATGTTTTTAAATCCTATAGATTCTTTATCTCGGGATAGTTGATGTAAAACCAGTGATGCTATCGTTTGATGTTAAAACTTTCGATTTGAATAAATATCAGAGTTTATTGAGATAATGTGTTAAGTGATTATGTTTAAATGTTTTAGTTAAGCCTTACATATTTAAAGGATTGAATAAAGACCTAATAAGCGTATATTCTTATCAGAAACATGTCAGTGAGAAGATTTACGACCAAATCGTCGAATTTCCTAGGAAGGGTCAACGAATAACAACAACAACAACGCCAATGCTGACCCCGTTCAACAATTGGTTAACTTACTGGCTGGAGCAATTAAAAATCAACCCCAAGCTCCACTAAATAAAACGTTCAAGGATTTCAAAGCGGTGGGACCGCCAGAGTTTAAAGGCTCCATGAACCCGATAAAGGCTCAAACTTGGGTTATGGAGATGGAAAAAGTTTTTGACGTCGCCAGAGTTAGAGAGGACCAGAAAATCGCCTACGCGACGTTCATGCTGAAATCCGGAGCTAGTTATTGATGGCAATCAAATAAGGTCAGGGGAGGTGAAGGTGTGATTACCTTGGAGAGGTTCAAGGAGATGTTTTACGAGATGTATTTTTCGACCAGCTCGCAGAACCAAATGGAGGTCAAGTTTCTGGAGTTGAAACATGGAAATATGTTCGTACCAGATTATGCGATAAAATTCAATGAGTTGGCTAGGTTCGCCCCGTATCAAGTACACACGGATGAGAGAAAAGCAAGAATGTTTGAACAAGGACTGAAGCCATGGTTATATAGCAAAGTATCAATGTTTCAGCTAAGCACTTTTGCTGGAGTACTGGAAAAGGCCATCCTCGCTAAAGGTGGGAGCGATGCGGTGACCAAGTATAATCAGGATCAGAAGAAGAAGAAGAGTAAAAATGAGGGAAATAACAAAGCCAGTGGCAGCAACACGTGAGGAAGTATCAATCAAAAAAGGAAGTGGACTGACAACTCGTCAAAATGGAAATCAGCAAGGAGGTCAGAAGAAGAGGATCGAAGCGTGCCCGACCTGTGGGAAAGCTCACCTGGGGGTTTGTATGAAGAGAAAGCGGGTGTGCTACAATTGTGGTCAAGAGGGCTACATAACACTAAACTTTCCTAACCCAAAGAAGGGAGCCTGTTTCACTTGCGGCTCAAAGGATCATCTGGCAAGGGATTGTCCCAAGAAGGGATCTGGAGGGGTAGGATCAGGAGGGAACATGTGAAACAGCGGTGGAAGTGCTTTAACTATCACGGGACCAACCGCAACCAACCGACCGACCGCAAGGACATTCAACATGATAGTGTAGGATGTTGTGCAGTCTCGTGATGTGGTGTCAGGTATCATTCCGATCAATTAAGTTAATGCTTATGTATTATTTGATTCGGGTGCTACTTGTTCATTTATATCCGATGACTTTGCTAAGAACTTAGAAGTGCCTAAGGATGAGTTAGAACACCCCATGAACATAGAAATTGCGAATAAAGAAATAATCCATGTTAAGTACGTACATAAGAAATGTAGAGTGGATATTAAGGGTAATATCATGAATTTAGATCTTATCCCTATTCAACTTGGAGAATTTGACGTTATTTTAGGTATGGACTGGTTATTCAATCACGGAGCCGTAATTGATTGCCAGAAGAAGCGTATTAACCTCATGACTCCATCAAAGGTTGTGTTTTATGGTAGCAGGTCGCCTAGACAAGCGAGTTGTCAAACGATGATGCAAGCCAGGAAGTTGTTAAGACAAGGTTGTGTAGGATATCTAGCTTACATAGTCGACAGTCGTAAAGAGAATCCGAAAGTAGAGGAGATACCAGTAGTGAGGGACTTCGCAGACGTATTTCCAGATGATTTTCCAGGACTTCCACCAGATAGAGAGGTTGAATTTGTGATCAATTTGGCATTAAGAACGACTCCAATATCGAAGGCACCGTATTGAATGGTACCGGTAGAAATGAAAGAATTGATGGTACAACTACAAGAATTACTGGATAAGAAGTACATTAAACTAAGTGTATCACCATGGGGAGCGCCAGTGTTATTTGTGATGAAGAAGGATGGGACGATGCGACTCTGCATTGACTACAGAGAACTGAATAAGGTCACGATTAAGAATAGATATCCATTACCGAGGATCAAAGACCTGTTTAATCAATTGAAGGGATCGAGATAGTTTTCCAAGATAGACTTGAGGAGTGGTTATCATCAACTGAAGGTGAGGCCAGAGGATGTACCGAAGACAATGTTCAGAACACGATATGGTCACTACGAATTTTTGGTAATGTCATTTGGTCTAACGAATGCTCCTGCAACATTTATAGGCCTAATGAATGGAGTGTTCAAGCCGTTTTTAGACAAATTCATAGTGGTATTTATAGATGACATTTTGGTATATTCAAAAACCAAGGAAGAACATGAAGAACATTTGAAGGTAACGTTAGAGGCATTGAGAAGGGAGAAGTTGTATGCCAAATTTTTGAGATGCGAATTTTGGATTGAGTTGGTAAAATTTCTTGGACATGTGATTGATAAAGACGGAATTTTGGTAGATCCATCCAAAGTCGAAGCCGTGATAAAAATTGGGATCACCCGAAACGCCGTCGAAAGTCTGAAGTTTTACGGGATTGGCGGGGTTATTACTGGAAGATTCATTTAAGACTTTTCCAAGATCGCAACTCAGATTATTCAATTTGACTCGAAAAGCTGTGAAATTTGTTTGGACGGAGAAGTGTGAGGAAAGCTTTCAGCAACTAAAGAAGAGGTTTAGTACAACACCTGTGTTATCTCTTTCGGATGATACAAGAAATTTTTTTGTTTATAGTGATGCATCGCATAAAGTACTTGGTTGTGTGATTATGCAAAACGGCAAAGTCATTGCGTATGCATCACGACAGTTGAAGGATTATGAGAAGGGGTATCCGACCCACGACTTGGACTTAGCTACAGTGGGTTTTGCTTTTAAAATCTGGAGGCACTATCTCTACGGGGAGAAGTGTGAAATATATATAGATTACAAGAGTCTGAAATATATTTTTACACAGAAGGATTTGAATATGCGCCAAAGAAGGTGGTTGGAGTTAATTAAGGACTATGATTATGAAATTTTATACCATCCGAGTAAGGCAAATGTGGTTGCCGATGCCTTAAGTAGAAAGGGTGGGAGAAATTGATGATCTTGTGCATTCGAAATGAGCTAAATTGACCACCATGGAGAAGTTAGAACTGGAAGTGAAGTATTCTATAGAAATTGATGAGAAGTTGTTCCAGATGCAATCTGGTACAACCCTACTGGATAATGTTAAGGAGGCTCAACACGAACGTCCCAGCGATTTATTACCATAAATGACTACATGAGGCTATCTCAATGTTCTAATGTTTACACATTTCTTCTGACAACCTATAATTTCCCAATGATTGAACAACCAATCCATCCCGAGAAATTACATTGAATTCTCCCAACTTTATCGGCAACAAATCTATCGATAATTTATAACCTCGTATTTCTACACAACAACTCCTATGAATATTATCAATAGGATTTATTTCCTCTTTCGCTACCTTGATATTCAAAGGTACAAGTAATCTTTCAGGAAGTAATCATGTAACGACCCCAAAATTCATACAATAATGTTCTCCTTCTCGATCGTTAACAATACAACTTTAATCTATCTTTACATCATTATTCGATATTAAAATTACTAAAAATGCGGAATATTTAAAACTTTTATACATTTCCTTCTTTATTGCCCTAAATTGCAACCTTTACATTACATCTCTTCAATTCAAATTTATATCATGAATCGTTACAACAAAATGACTATACAAAATCTTACATCATAAATAGATATCCATATACACCGGATAACTCAAGTTACAATTCAATAACATGTTACATTCAAAATATTAAATACGTTTCCCATAAAACATAAGTAATCTTCGTGAATATAGATCTCTATAATTCACGTAACACATACATGTCGCATTTCATATAACAAGTATAAAGATTGAGTTCCTTACTCAATCAACATTCATTATTTAATCAACGTAGTCATAAATTGACTTTAACGTTTCATACTTTGAATATATATAGAACATGTGACACCCCCAAATCTGGGTACTTCGATTCCACGGGATTTGGTGTTCACTATACAAATATCATCTATATATCTACCCATAATAAATGCAAACCATGCAATAGATAGAAATAAATCTTCCCCTTATGGGTTACAACATATCCTAATAATAAACATAATCCCGTGTCATACTAACCTTAAACATCGTGTATGAAACATAAACAAATAAGTCTTAAACAACATCATTAACTTAAGTCTTAAACAGAAATACATCTTCATATAAAACAACAAGTCTTCATCACTTGTTAATCTTGCCCTTGACTTTGTTAATAGAAGGCTCGTCGGACCTTTCATTCTTAACTGTAATGTTATTATTACGCAAGAGTGAGCACTATAGCCCACAAGTAAAATAAAGAAATAATAATGTATAATAACATGCGAATGAATCAAAGACTTTTGAAATAAAAGCTCAACTTTTGAATCAAGAATGAATAACAAGAATCAAAAGATTTCTGAGGGTCATAAGACCTTGAACTATGTCCTAGGTTAGCAAGGGTTATACTTGAAACCTTTAACGATCATAAGACTATGGACCTTTCTACGTGCTTAGGGGGATCAAATTTTAGTACCATACTGTGCACAATATCTTAACGTTAACACATAAGTAAATCCCTTTGCAGGGTTGTTCATCTCAGTTTGACATTAGAGTTCGCACCAAAGGAAGTTTGGTTTGGATAAATTAATAAGGGTTTTGAATTTAGAACGTTCATCAACTATGGACTAGTTGAATCAATAAAGATTCGCTAGTCTAACAAAGTTCAACAATAAATGATATTTATAATGAATAACAATCTTAATAGGTATATAATAGAACAATTATTGTATAACAGAATCATACTTTGAAAAGATAGTAAATCTTTAACATAACAAATGAACTTGATTTATAAACTTGAATAATGATAACAAGTAGGGTTAGGAAACTTGCCTCGTGCGTAGATTACACGTTAATTAAACTCGTTCCTTGATTTAAATCCTACATATCATTTACGTTCACAATACTAGTCAATTATAACGTAATTAATCATAACAACTTCATTCTTTTTGTCTAACTTTGGTTATGACTATACTTAGTCAAATTATCACACTTATTGTAACATAATAAGCACTTCACGAATAATAAGCTAACTATGCATTTAATAATTCAGTCCACATGCAATTATGTTATTTGCATGTTAAGAATCTATTTTAATATCTCATTATATTTCTAACATATCTCAATGTTCTTTAAATTAAGTTGCTATCACATTGCTAGACTTGAATATTTAAAAATAATTCATTTCTGAACATTACGGAGAGTAAATTTGCTTATTTCACACATTTAATATGGTCTTCTTATTTGAGGTGAAGTAAGCGCTGGCTTGTGAGAGAATAGTAGCGATAGCCATGGTAACATGACATGACGATACTAGTTGTAGAATTTGCGATTCATAAAAATTACAGAACATGCCAATTTCTACCAATTTCTTATTTTCTACACGAATTTAGACATACCTACATGATATAATTCATACATAATCATTACCCAACATTTATAAAATGATTTAAACCCATTAAAACACATAATTATAGAATTAAAATATGTAAATTTCACTGTTCTTGATGTTCTTGAAGGTTTTGAACATAAATCATGAAAATTAATACTACGGATTCTTTATAACACCGAATCCGTTCATTGAAAGTTTGGTCTCTTCGTATTAACATGCATAATAATATACGAGTGTAATTTTTACAAAATCATTTATGTTTGGCATATTAAAATCAAGTATAAAGCCATATGGCCATATTCTATACTCTGTAAGTTTTGAGCAACATATACGACATGTTTTATGATACTGATGATATGGTCTACATAATATATATATATATATATATATATATATATATAATCAAATACGATATGGTAACATTTAACACATACATAAACTCATAATCATACATTTTCCCAATTACAGAGACTTTACAAAAGCTTTAAAAGCCATTTTCATGAAATCTTAAATACGTAAAATAGAATTTGGGTTTGGAGAATTTACCTAGAGTATAAAGTGTAGAGTATAAAGATAACAACTCTTTTTCAAAAGCTTCTTCAATCACAGAGATTCTCACAACTCCTCTGAATTCTCTCTTGAATTTTTCAATTTCTCTCTAACTAGTTTTATCAGACTTAGTAAAATGAAGAAATAAAGAAGACGTCGTATATCAATTAAACTGACGCGTTGTGGAGGTTAGTTACCCATCATGGGTTAACTGCCATCAACCTCCACTAGTGCCATGTTTGGCTAGCCTTAAAGGCTTATACTCAATTAATTTAATAAACTATTTTATCATATAGTTTAAATAATGTCACACCTTTATAAAATAACTCAATTAATTTATTTAATTTAAATTAAATAAAATATAATAATTTCTCATTAATTCACATAGTCATACAATTAATTTTCTCATTAATTATAAAATGATATTAGGCTTATTAAATATTTCTTTTAATTCAATAAGCTCACATAATTACATACTTGAATAATAATTATTCTCACATTAATTTAATTAATATAACACATATAATTAAATTAATCTATCACAATTGCATCAATTAATTATTTAATCTAATAATTAAATCATCGAAAATATTTATTAAATCCAATAAATATTAAATTAATTTACAAAAATCTCATTCGTCACATCTTTCCCCCTTAAAAGGATTACATCCCCCAAAATCACGACTCAATAAATTAGGCCTGTACATTCTCCCCCCTACAAAGATTATGTCCCCAGAATCGCTTGCACATAAATTAAGTAAATAAATGAGGGTAATTCTTTATCATATTCTCTTCGAGTTCCCACGTAGCTTCTTCAGCATTGTGGTTCCTCCAAATTACCTTAACAGAAGGTATTACTTTATTTCTGAGAACTTGTTCTTTTCTGTTGACAATTTGAACATGAATTTCTTCGTAAGATAAGTCTTTTTCAAAATGCAAGGGTTCGTATTCAATTACATTTTTGTAATCAGGTTTGTAGGGTCGTAATACAGAAACGTGAAAGACGTTGTGGACATTCTCGAGTGCTGGAGGTAGGGCTACCTCATATGCAACTTCTCCGATTCTTCTTAGTACTTCAAATGGTCCAATGAATCTTGGGCTTAATTTCCCTTTCTTTTCGAACCTGATCTTTCCCTTCCATGGAGAGACCTTTAAGAACACATAACTACCCGATTCAAACTCAATGTTTCGACGATGTGGATCGGCGTATTTCTTCTATCTATCTTGAGCTGCTACCAGTCGTGTTCGGATCAACTTAACTATTTCTACTGTCTGCGGTACTAGTTCGGGACCTAATAATTGTCTATCTCCAACTTCATCCCAAAGAAGGAGTTACGCACTTTCTCTGTAGATAACGCTTCATAAGGCGGCATGCCAATACTAGCGTGGTAACTGTTGTTGTAGCCGAACTCTACTAGTGGTAGGTGATCGTCCCAATTTCCTTTAAAGTCCATCACACAGGCTCTTATCATATCTTCTAATGTCTGAATCGTTCTATCGCTCTGTCCATCTTTTTGAGGGTGATATGCCGTACTCATCTGGAATTGCGTACCCATGCATTCCTGTAGACGTTTCCAGAAGTTCGATGTAAAGTGCATATCCCTATCTGAAACAATTGTCATCGGCACTCTGTGCGTCGAAACAATCTCTTTTATATATAGCCTGGCCAACTGATCTATATTGAATCTAATTTTTATCGGAAGGAAGTGTGCGGATTTCGTCAGTCTTTCAACGATAACCCATACTGCGTCGTAGCCTTTCTGAGTCATCGGAAGGCCAACCACGAAGTCCATTGTAATATGTTCCCATTTCCATTCTGGGATCTCTAACGGTTGTAGCAATCCACATGGTCTCTGATGTTCTGCTTTTACTTTCTGGCAGGTCAGACACTTGGCAACACATTACGCAACATCACGTTTCAAATTGACCACCGAAGTGTTGTCAAATATCTTGATACATCTTGGTACTACCGGGGTGAATCGAATATCGTGAGCTATGAGCCTCACTCAAAATGTCTTCCTTAATCTACTTGCATCTGGCGGTACCCAAATTATGTTCTTGAATCTCAATATTCCTTCCTTATCCATCTTGAACCTCGGTTCAGTTCCTTCAGATATCTTCTTTGTCACCTTCTTGCATTCTTCGTCCTGAAGTTGAGCCTCCTTAACTTTATCCAGTAGGGTTGTACCAGATTGCATCTGAAATAGCTTCTCATCAATTTCTATAGAATACTTCACTTCCAACTCCAGTTTCTCCATTTCTGAAATTAGCTCCTCCTGCGCAGTCAAACTCATCAATTTCTCACGACCCTTTCTACTTAAGGCATCGACAACCACATTTTCTTTACCCGTATGGTATAAAATCTCATAGTCGTAATCCTTGATTAATTCCAACCATCTTCTTTGACGCATATTTAAGTCCTTCTATGTAAAAATATATTTTAGACTCTTGTGGTTTGTATATATTTCACACTTCTCCCCATAAAGATAGTGCCTCCAAATTTTCAAAGCAAAAACAACTGCAGCTAACTCCAAGTCGTGGGTTGGATATCCCTTCTCGTAATCCTTCAATTGTCGTGATGCATACGCAATGACTTTGCCATTTTGCATAAGCACACAGCCAAGTCCTTTATGCGACGCATCACTAAAAACAACAAAATTTCCTATATCATCTGGGAGAGATAACACAGGTTCCGTACTCAACCTCTTCTTTAATTCTTGAAAACTTTCCTCAAACTTCTCCGTCCAAACAAATTTCACAGCTTTTCAAGTTAAATTTGTTAGCGGAGTTGCGATCTTGGTAAAGTCTTGAATGAATCTTCTATAATATCCTGCCAATCCAAGAAAACTTCTTACTTCCGACGGCGTTCTCGGCTGATCCCAGTTAATCACGTCTTCGACTTTTGATGGATCTACTGAAATTCCATTTTTATCGATCACATGACCAAGAAATTGTACTCGCTCGATCCAAAATTCACATTTCAAAAACTTAGCATACAACTTCTCCCTTCTCAATACCTCCAACGTTAATCTCAAATGTTCTTCGTGTTCTCCTTTGGTTTTCGAATATACCAAAATGTCGTCTATAAATACCACTACGAATTTGTCCAAAAACGGCTTGAACACACCATTCATTAGTCCCATAAATGTTGCAGGAGCGTTCGTTAGACCAAATGACATTACCAAAAATTCGTAGTGACCATATCGCGTTCTGAATGCTGTCTTCGGTACATCCTCTGGCCTCACCTTCAGTTGATGATAACCGCTTCTCAAGTCTATCTTGGAAAAGTATCTCGCTCCCTTCAATTGATCAAACAGGTCGTCGATCCTCGGTAATGGATATCTGTTCTTAATCGTGACCTTATTCAGTTCTCTGTAGTCAATGTAGAGCCGCATCGATCCATCGTTCTTTCTCACAAACAACACCGACGCTCCCCACGACGATACGCTCGGTTGAATGTACTTCTTGTTCAGTAATTCTTGTAGTTGTACCATTAGTTCTTTCATCTCTACTGGTGCCATTCGGTATGGTGCCTTCGATATTGGAGTAGTTCTGGGTTCCAAATCGATCACGAAATCTACCTCTCTATCCGTGGAAGTCACGGCAAATAGTGCGGAAATCGTCTTCATGAAGTCCCTCACAATCCAGGTATCTCTTACCCTTTAGATTCTCTTTTCATTGTGTCGACTATGTAAGCTAAGTATCACTCGCATCATCGCCGATAACTCGCTTATCTAAGCGACTTACTACCATAAAACACAACCTTTGGCGAGTCATAAGGTTATCGCTTCTTTTGGCAATCAATTCTGACCCGTAATTGAATAACTAGTCCATTCCCAATATAACGTCAAATTCCCCAAGTCGAATAGGGATAAGATCTATGTTCATGATATTACCCTTAATATCCACTCTACAATTCTTATACACGTACTTAACAGGGATTATCTCTCTATTCGCAATTTCTATGTTCATGGGATATTCCAACTCATCCTTAAGCAAATCTAAACTATTAGCAAAGTCATCGGCTATAAAGGAACAAGTAGCACCCGAATCAAATAATACATAAGCATTAATTTTATTGATCGGAATGATACCTGACACCATATCACGAGACTGAACTGCATCCTACACCATCATGTTGAAAGTCCTGGCGGTCGGTCGGTTTGTTGCGGTTGGTCCGGTGATAGTCAAGGAGTTTCTACTGTTGTTTCCCCGGTTTCCTCCTGGTCCTGCCCCTCCCGATCCCTTCTTAGGACAATCTCTTGCCAGATGGTCCTTTAAACCACAAGTGAAGCAAGCACCCTTCTTTGGGTTAGGACAATTAGGTGCTATGTGGCCTTCCTGCCCACAATTGTAGCACACTCTTTTTCCCTTCATACAAACTTCCAGATGAGCTTTCCCGCAGGTCGGGCATGCTTCAATTCTTTTCTTCTGACTTCCTTGTTGATTTCCCGATGATGAGTTGTCATTCTACCTCTTCTTCTGAGTAAAATTACCACTTCCTGTGCCACTTCCACTAGTCTTGTTATTTCCCTCACCTTCACTATTCTTCTTCTTCTGATCTTGATTGTACTTCGTCACCGCATCGCTTCCACCTTCAGTGAGGATGGCCTTTTCCAGTACTCCGGCAAATGTGTTTATCTTAAACATTGATACTTTACTATATACCTAGGGCTTTAGTCCTTGTTCAAATCTTCTGGCTTTTCTCTCGTCCGTGTGTACTTGGTACGGGGCGAACCTCGCCAACTCGTTGAATCTAGCCGCATAATCAGGTATGCTCATATTTCTCTACTTCAATTCTAGAAATTGAACCTCCATCTGGTTCTGCGAACTGGTCGGGAAATATATCTCGAAAAACATCTCTTTAAATCTCTCCCAAGTAATTACACCTTCACCTCCACGAACTTTGTTTGCTTGCCACCAATAGCTAGCTTCAGACTTCAGCATAGTCGTTGCAAAAGTGGTCTTCTGGTCTTCTCTAACCCTAGCAACGACGAAAACCTACTCCATCTCCATAGCCCACATTTGAGCCTCGATCGAGTTCATGGAACCTTTAAACTCTGGCGGTCCCACAGCCTTTAAATCTTTAAACGTAGTATTTGGTGGAGCTTGAGGTTGATTATTCATTGCTCCAGCTAGTAAATTAACCAATTGCTAAACAAGATTAGCATTGGTATTATTGTTGTTATTAGTAGATCCTTCTTGAGCTGGTTGACGTTGTTGTCTTCTTCTTGGCGACATAATTACATTAAAATATATGCTTATTAAATCTACATTAAATTCTCTAAAATAGTTAAGACTTAACTCAACAATTTAATATAATTATTAACACATTAACTCAAACAACTTGATATATATTCATTTAAATCAAAAGTTTTAACATCGCATTTATGATAGCATCACTACTATTTACATCAACTATCACGAGATAAAGAATCCACGAGTTTAAATATTAAAATATTCCTTTGTTCGTACTTACATCGAATTTACATCTAAATAATAGACAAGTTTATCACATAAGTAAACAAATTCTATCACTTTATGCATCGGCGTATTTGAATAGCCTTGCTACGCTCCTCTTCCATGATCGAGACATCGTCCTGCGATCCAACATATACGATGGAAGTCCTTGGAACTGGATGGGGTACCTTAAAACTCGATCCTGGGCCTCATCCTTTGCATGATTAAGTGTAGAGTACGTCTCCCCAAGCTTCGCCTTCTTTGCACGACCGTCCTCTTCTGCAAGATCAGCACGACGTGACTCTCTTAACCAGCTTTCCTCTGCTATGATCAGCCTTTCAGAGATTTCTTTCAGTTCCTTCTTCAACTTCTCTATCTCCTCGGTCTTATCTTTGGTTTGACCCTTTTCATGGACCAAATCCCATTCTACATTTCCCAGTCGTGAGTGAAGAGTCGAAATCTCCCTCTCCTTCTGCTCTAGAGTAATCTGCTGAATAATAGCCCGCTCAGTCAGATCATGTACATCGTCTCGTAACTCTACGTTACGGTCGTATAATGCGTCGTACATCTCAGCATCAATGGAGTGCTGTGGAAACTCCTCTTCTTCCTCTTCCTCGTCAAATTCCTCCTCAGGATCCTCCTCAGGATCAGTCTTAGGTTCATGCTCCTGACCAACAACGGTGATCAATGGAGATGATTCCCTCTGTACCAACTGTTCCCTAACAACATGAATGTCTCTGGGCTCCTCCTCTGTAGGTATTGTAGGTACTCGGGGTTCCTTCTCTGCAGTTCGACTAGTTCCTCCAACATCCGACATCCTCAAAACAAAATTTTGAGTTTTAGTTACTAAGTCGTACTAATGAGCACATAATTTAACACATAAAGTCTTTTATTATCTTCAATGAATTACAGAAATTCATTCCTAGAACTCGATAAGAGTTTTCCATCACTATGTTCTTTCTATAAGGCTATTACCTAAGGTTGTTCCCCCCACCTAAGGCTCATAACCTACAGCTTTGATACCAACTTGTGACACCCCCAAATTCTGGTACTTCAATTCCACGGGATTTGGTGTTCACTGTACAAATATCATCTATATATCTACCCATAATAAATGCAAACCATGCAATAGATAGAAATAAATCTTCCCCTTATGGGTTACAACATCTGAATAATAAACATAATCCCAGGTCATACTAACCTTAAACATCTGTGCGAAAACATAAACAAATAAGTCTTAAACAACATCATTAACTTAAGTCTTAAACCGAAATACATCTTCATATAAAACAACAAGTCTTTATCACTTGTTAATTGTTGGTTGATTTCACAATCAATAATCACGTGCAAGTATACACGGTCAACAAGTAATAAAAAGATAAGAAAAGTATCGTTCCCATAGAGAATTCTAATTAATAAATCCCAACTACTAGCACTATATCAATCCAATTTTCTTTAAACAATGATAAATTATGATTTTCTGAAATATGGAACTAAATTAAACGATTAAAGATATTATTCTAAAATAAGCAAATAAATAAACTCAGCTTTGACTTATTGATTTCCGATAAATAAGAATTAAGACTTCAATATCCCCAATTATGAACTATAAATCAATTATTCAATTATCCCAATTATTATGTCTACTGAATTGTTAACAAGAATTCTCAAATGTCAAAAGTCCTTTTCCAAGTAATCAGCTGACTTCTATTTAATCCAGATTAATCTTGCTATAATCCTATGCAAAACAAGTGAATTAAACTCTTTCAATTCCAATTCCTAATGTGTTACATGCGTTGAAAAGATATTTCCATTCAATTCACAAACCTAATTATTCACTAAGCAAATAAATAAGTCACACGTTATCAAACCCAGTTCTAACCCTAGAATTCCTCTTTCAATTCCTTCTAGAGTAACAAGGTAATTATTGGCCAAATAATTAATCAATAGATGCAAGGCATGATAAACAATTCACTTCAACATAAATAATTGGAATAAACTGAATAACTAATTTATAGCCATAAAAGGTTCAATTGAAGTCTTAATTAAAGAATTAGTTCATAACAGAAATAAAAACCAATAATCGTTTGTAAAACATCCTTAAAGAATTACAAATTGAAAATAAGGAGGAGAAGAAGAAAACTCTGTTGCCAATCCTTAGTCTTCAAGTAATCCTTGTAGTAGCCTCCAATGAATGAATGATTGAATAGATGAATGGATAGATTTAATTTCAGCACTTGGTCTCTTTTTATAGCTTTCACAATCCTAATCCAATTAGGCTTCACATAAGCTCCCAATAATCAATCAAGTAGAAAGAAAATCAACGTCGCGTCTTGGTCAATGACGGCTCGACCAGTATACTTATTAGCTCTCTGCGATTCATTTCAGGTAGCCCCATTATTTGAACTTCTAAAAATTACGATTATGCCATTTTGTAGCTTAAAATTCCCAATCGCTCCTATAACTCCCAAACCTGCAAAACAAAACATAAACACAGTAAGAATGCCAATAAAATACTTGAGAATACATAGATTCAAGCTTAAGTATATCCGATTTATGAGAATATTACTCAATCATCAAATACCCCCAAACTTAAATCGTTGCATGTCCTCTAGCAACAAACACAAAATAACACAACAATTAACTACCATGCAAATGCAACCTATCTATATGCTCTTAATTCCAGCAATTCAATAGCTCACGTATATCCAAAGACCTCAGAAAATCACAAAAACATGTTAATACATCATGTTAAAGCAGATCAATAATACCCCAACAATCAATAAATATGAATCTGTTATGACTGATATTGTGAGTGTGTGTTCAACAACCCTGCTAACCCACGAAAGGCAAAAACATGAAAGATAATAAATTTCTTAGTAAGCTTCATACAGTGTAAACTTAAGAACTCATCAAATATACTTGTTTCAACTGAAATCAAACAATTACCTGAATTCAAGAGTCAAAATGGAATACTTATGCTTTTCTTTTTTTCTTTTTTTTTCATAACGGGGGGCTTTTGCACTTTTCCCGCTGTATTTGTATTTATTTATTTTATTTTTTTTAAATATACATAACTGACTGTGCAATGTCTCATCCCATTAGGCTAAAAGTGCTACCCCTTAGCGAGCTTTCGACCAACGACTCCCAGACCATGAAAGACCTTAGGGTGCTAGGTGTAAAGACAATCCCCTCTGGCGTACTTTCTCAAGTAACAAAGGCCCCGAAACAAGACTAGTCACCCTGTATACCTTTTTTTAGCTTATATATTCCAAATATTTTTCCCCCAAAATTGAGTTTATGTATAAATTCAGTCTTCACTAGCTATTCAAATTGTCCCTTCATTTCACTAGCAATCATCCTTTAGAATTCTATTATCTAACCATTTAAACTATCATATCCAACATGGTCATTGTTAAAAGTGCTTTCCTATAATATCAGTGTCAAATAGATAAAGATTCAATTTAAGTCAAGAAAATCATATCACTGTCTCAACAATCCTTACTAGACTTGTTCATGCAATTCTAAATTCATCATGGGCCCCCGAATAAGCGCACTAACACACGCTGGAATTATTATGCAATCCTAAATGCAATGTTTAACTAACAATAACAATCCAAATCTACAAACTAATAACAAACTACAACTTCAAAAATAAAACTTTACTACCCCAAACTAATCTAAAAGCGAATGTCCTCATGCGAAAAATATAGCAAAATAAAACAGAGGACTTCCCTGACGAGCTTATTCCTCGGGTGGAGCATCATCGTTCTCGCTCATCTCTTGATCGGAAGGGGGAAATACTGGCAAAACAAGAGCAGTTGGGAAATGGATAAGTTAAGCGCCTGGATGTGATTGGGCCATGATGGTTATCATTCTGCAAGAAATTGGTTAACTAAAATTTGAAAATCACGTCTTGACGTTCCGACCAGAGTGGACATTCTGGGACTCCATGTTGTAGAACCGGTGTCTATCTCCATTTGGATCGCCTTGGGACCACACCACGATGAGCTGTTGTAGATGGGCCATAAGTAGGTGGAGCCTGAGGTGGTGGAGCTTGAGAAGCTTCAACTTGGGGAATTATGAAACCCAATCCCCTAGGTTGATTTGCCCCACCTGTCCACACTTTATACCGGCTGATCAACTTGTGGTCCAAAACTGGCATTGACGTTTGGATCATCTCATCCGATTTCCATTTAACCCAAAACTTCGCACATAGAACACAAATTAACGATGGATGGGGTAAACCTCCCGTCGTTCCTCCTCGAGATGCACAGAGAATAGACTGCTGGATCACGTGACCGACATCAAATTGCAAGCCTTGAATAATAGAGTATAGCAGCACCGCTCTTTCTTTTATGACATGGCTCACATGCGTGCATGGCATGAGTTTGGCACATATGAAGGCATACCACGCCTTCCCATACAGACTGAGATGAGATTAGGGGAAGGTCATGTTACCACGTTCATGCACTGTCCATGTGGTGCCCGGTTGACACAGCTCTCAGATTATCTTCTCATAATCTGGACCTTGGCTTAGAAGCCCGGCATACTCGTCGTTAAGATCTTCCAAATCCATTTGATAGCACCCATTTATGTTCTCTTCTCCGATTTCCACCGTTTTTCCCCTAACAAACACTTCATAATGATCGTGTTCTGGAACGTTGGCATAGAATTCTTTCAAGACCGCAATCACTGCTGGGTCAGGTTGTTCAGTTAGGGAGAACCAGTTTCTTTCAGCAATCATCATTGCTATTTCTCCATCCTTGGTTTGATCGGGACGTAGACCACGTTTGGGAACTAGGGAGGGGGTAGCCTTCTTAGTGTAGCGTTCCTGTGCCTCGGCGGAGACAAACCGATGGCTATCAAATCTTGGCGGGTTCGAGGCAGAACCGGAACAGTCTCCACGTTGTCTCTTAGAAGACATGTTGAAAAAATCTGCACGAATATGAATTCACAATTAGTTGCAATCGACAAAAATTTAGTTGGGATACACGTATCCATTAACTACCCCCAAACATCAAAATATATGTAAGTGTTAAGTACATAGTTGAGGGTGTGACATGACACATACTAACATGAAATCGAACAATTGTACCGATTAGAGGCATGTAGTATTCAAATTCTACAATTGTTAAGGAACACCTATAATTCGGTTAAAAGATGTGTCAAGTAAAGCAATATGACCCCGTGTGTGGCTCAATTCGGTTTAACACTCTCCCACAATAGTGATTAATATGTGTGACAATCGGCTATACTATTACGGTGCGGTAAGATGTACGCGTACATTCAATGTGTGGATAGGGTGATACATGCAAATTTAACCATTAGCATTGGGTCAGGCCATTTATCGAGCACCTTATGGGAAACTCATAACTTGCTTTGAAACACACTAATTTCTTTTATCAAATCACCTTCTTGGTAAGCAATTACCACATATGCATGATATTCGAACCAACAGTGGTGCATAATCAAACGTGATTCACTTTTTTTTATGGGACAATGAGATACTCGAAATAACAAAGATGAAAATCGGATGAACATTTAAAGAATATGAACCAAGATGCACATTGACTTACCCATCTCACAATTGACAAGAGTTGAATTCACCATCTATGAAGTTAAATTTAGAAACATACCTTTGTGGGAGATGAGGATTGTTGTGCAAAAATTCTCAATGTGATATGTCGAGATGCTCTCAATAGTGGGATATTATAGGAAAGGTTAAGAGCAGTTACCAGATTAGGAGTGGAATCGTGGGGGGATTTGAAGAGGTGAGGAGATAAAAACTGTGTGTTAGAACTTAAGTATGAGTCTCCCTTATATCTTTAGCGCCGGGGCTTTGCGATTTCACCTACTAACAGCGCCGGGGAGCTAGCAGCCAGAACCTAATGAATGAGCTAAGCGCCGGGGTGCTGAAAATGCCTAGGGAACAAGCGCCAGGGAGCTAAATGGCAGAAGGTCCGGATTGAGTAGCAGGCGCTAAGTTTACTTTGAACTTGGTAGCCAAGCGCTGGAAGACAGTAGCATGTTTTACCCTCTAGCGTCGGGGCTCTATTGAATAGCCTTGAACCAGAGCTGGGGCGCTCCCACCTGTCTTTGTATCCTCCATACATGGAAAATTTTAAGAATTAGTCTAGCAAAATCTTATTCTAACAATACTAAAAGATTAAAATAAAAATAAGAGAATTTTAAATCGAAGAAAAAGAAAGAAAAATAAAATAAAAATTATAGAACTTAATGGGTTGCCTCCCAAGAAGCGCTTGGTTTACAGTCGTCAGCCTGACATTTCGGTGTTGCTCAGTTGTCCACTGGTTCGGAGAGGTACTGGACCGTAGCTTAACGTTCGATTGGTCCACTCCAATAATGTTTCAGACGTTGACCGTTGACCTTGAATGTAAGCTTTGAGTTCGGTTCCTCGACCTCAATATTTCCGTGTGGAGCAACATATATAATCACGAATGGCCCGGACCACCGGGATTTCAATTTCCCAGGAAATAAATGCAAGCGTGAGTTGAACAGTAATACTTGTTGGCCCGGTTAAAATGTTCTATCGAGAATTTTTTTATCGTGCCAGGCTTTTACTTTCTCCTTGTAGAGCTTAGCATTTTTGTAGGCATTGAACTGAAATTCATCCATCTCGTTCAACTGCAGTAACCTTTTCTCACCCGCTGCTTCTAAATCAAAGTTCAGTTTCCGAATGGCCCAGTGTGCACTGTGTTCTAGCTCGATTGGGAGGTGACACGCCTTTCCAAATACCATTCTGTAAGGTGACATGCCGATAAGATTTTTGTACGTTGTTCGATAGGCCCATAGAGCAACGTCAAGACGCAATGACCAATCTTTTCGTGACGGATTGACCACTTTTTCCAGAATTCGCTTAATCTCCCTATTCGAAACCTTCGCTTGACCATTGGTTTGGGGATGATATGCGGAAGTAATTTTATGATGAACCCCATACTTTACAAGCAATTTAGTGAACTGCTTATTACGTAGTTGAGTCCCTCATCACTTATTATCGCTCTCGGCGTCCCCAAATCGGGTGAATATATTTTCTTTAAGAATCAGAGAAACAACTTTGGAATAATTTGTGGGTAAAGTGCGGCTTCTACCCATTTGGAAACATAATCGACCGCCAACAAGATGTATTGATTATTAAAGGAAGATGGAAACGGTCCCATAAAATCGATTCCCCACACGTCGAATAGTTCAACCTCTAGAATTGTGTTGAGTGGCATTTCATTGCGCTTGGAGATGTTACCTACGCGTTGGCACCGATCACACTTTAGCACATAGAGGTAAGCATCTTTAAATAGCGAAGGCCAGAAAAATCCTGATTGTAGCACTTTTGCTGCTGTTCGATCGCCGGAATAATGACCTCCGTAATCTGAGGAGTGGCAATGGCCTAATATGCTGTCCATTTCTTCATGAGGCACACAACATCTTATCATTTGATCTGCACAAGCCTTAAACAGAAATGGTTTGTCCCAATAGTATTGCTTCACATCGTGGAGGAACTTCTTTCGTTGTTGTGAGGTCAAATCCGGTGGTAACACTTTGGCAACCACGTAATTTACATAGTCAGCATACCAAGGCAATATTGTGGTTACTTGGAATAGTTGTTCATCCAAAAATTTTTCATTGATCAGTATGTTATCTTCCTTCTGTACCTCTGCATTTTCCAACCGAGAAAGATGATCCGCCACCTGATTTTCTGTCCCCTTTCTGTCCCGGATCCCCAGATCGAATTCTTGTAACAACAGTACCCACCGTATCAAACGCGATTTTGCATCCTTCTTCTCAATCAGATATTTAATGGCAGAATGATCAGTGTAGACAATTACCTTGGTGCCAATAAGATACGCTCTAAATTTGTCGAAGGCAAACACCATTGCAAGTAACTCTTTTTCGGTGGTTGTGTAGTTCAACTAGGCATCCGTCAACGTCTTACTAGAGTAGTAGATAGTGTGAAAAATCTTGTCGTGACGTTGACCCAACATTGCTCCCACTGCGTAGTCACTGGCGTCGCACTTCAATTCAAACGGTAAAGACCAATCGGGCGCCACAATAATTGGAGTAGAGACTAATTTCTTCTTTAGTACCTCGAATGCTTCGATACATGAGTGATCCGTTTTGAACTGTACATCTTTCTCCAAGAGAGAACATAAAGGTTTTGAGATTTTGGAGAAGTCCTTAATAAATCGTCTGTAGAAACCCGCATGTCCCAAAAAGCTCCGAATTCCTTTTACAGATGATGGAAGAGGCAGTTTCTCAATTGTCTCAATCTTTGATCTATCAACCTCTAATCCGGATCCAGAAACCTTGTCCCCAAGAATAATCCCTTCTTGCACCATAAAATGGCATTTTTCCCAGTTAAGCACCAAGTTAGTCTCCACACACCGTTTTAACACTAAAATCATATTTGTCAAACATAAATCAAAGTTATCCCCGAACACAGAAAAATCATCCATGAATACCTCCAAATTCTGTTCGACCATGTCGGAGAAGATTGCCATCATACATCGTTGAAGGTCGCCGGCGCGTTACATAAACCAAAAGACATCTGGCGGAATGCAAGCGTCTGGTATGGACATGTGAGCGTGGTCTTTTCTTGATCTTCCGGAGCTATGGCAATTTGATTATACCCGAAATATCCATCTAGCGAATGCGGTGAGAATTGATGTCCCGCTAACTTTGTCCAACATCCGATCAATGTATGACAAAGGAAGTGATCCTGCGTGTGGCTTTATTCAACTTACGGTAATCCATACATACTCTCCAAATGTATGTGATTCTAGTTGGTATGAGCTCATTAGCTTCATTCTTCACCACTGTCATACCCCCTTTCTTTGGTACGCACTGAACAGGACTTACCCACGAACTGTCTGAGATTGGGTAAATAATACTGGCATCCAACCATTTTATGATCTCCTTTTTCACCACATCTTTCATAATGGGGTTTAGCCTTCTTTGCATCTCAATCGTTGGTTTTAACCCCTCTTCCATTAAAATCTTATGCATACAGAAAGATTGGCTAATACCTCAAATATCCGCTATAGTCCACCCAATCGTTGTTTTGAACTCTCGCAAAACCCGTAGCAGTTCTTCCTTTTGGGTGTCAGTTAATTCTATGGCAGCAATCACTGGTAAGGTGTCATCTTTTCCCAAATAAGCATACTACAGATGAGAGGGTAGTGGCTTTAATTCAAACATTGGTGGCTCTTCTATCGAGGGTTTGCACTTTTTACCTTCAGTGTCGGGCCTATCAAGGGTGTCGAATGGTTGATTGTTTTTTCGGTAGAACGATGATGTATCTAGCCATTTGATCTGCTCAATATCCTCATTAATACCATAGTCGTCTATTCCGAGCAATATAGATTCTATCGGGTCCTCTAAGTAATTACCGCAAAACTTGTGATTAACGAACCCATCCATTAAATCAACCCGTAAACACTCATCTTTTTCCTTCGGATAAGACATTGATTTAAACACATTAAAAGTGACCTGTTGATTTTCAACTTGCATCGTCAATTCTCCTTCCTGTACGTCGATCAAAGTTCTCCCCGTTGCTAAGAATGGTCGCCCGAGAATGATGGGAAGTTCCTTATCTGCTTCACAATCTAAGATAACGAAGTCTGTTGGGAAGATAATTTATCCACCCTTACTGATACGTCTTCAACGATACCTCGTGGATATGTAACTGATCGGTCCGCCAATAATAAACTGATATTTGTCAATTTTGGTGCCTTGAGCCCAAACTGACTGTAGACTGATAATGGCATCAAATTAATACTGGCCCCCAAATCACATAATGCTCTTCCTAAAAATTGATTACCAATGTCGCACGGAATAGTAAAACTTCCTGGATATTTCAACTTCGGAGGCAACTTGTTCTGGATAATTGCACTGCATTCTTCGGTTAGCGCTACTATTTCAAAATCACCTAGTTTCCTTTTCTTTGACAACACATCCTTCATGAACTTAGCGTAGCTCGGCATTTGTTCAAAAGCTTCGGCAAATGGGATGTTGATATGCAACTTCTTGAAAATATCCGAAAATCTTGGCCTTATCTAACTTGGATTTACGAAACCTCTGCGGATCTGGTATGGGCGGCATTATGACAGTTGGTTCCGGTGCATTCTGCTTTACGATTTCCTCTTTATCTTTCCTGGTTTCCACAACTTCTTCTATTTCAACTGTTGCGTTGTCCCCCTTTTCCTTATCCTTAACTGTTTCGTGCAAGTCCTTCCCACTTGCGTAAAATTCTGACCTTGCAATGCTCGTTTCTGGCCGAATTTATTTCTGTGTTACTCGGGAGTGTTCCTAGTGGACGGTTATTCAATGCATGTGCTATTTGCCCCACTTAATTTTCCAGATTCTTTAATGATGCCACATGGCTTTGCAAAGTAAGCTCTACTTGATTCAATTTCTTATCTTGTTCCTCGTTCTTTTTATCGAAGCTCTAATGAATTTTTCAAGGCTTCTTCCAAACTTGATTTCCTCTCTACGGTTGTTGAGTCCGATTTTGAAATTCGAGGGTGTTTTATTGTCTGAGTGGTTGAGTTTGCTGACTTGAGTGTTACTCCATGAAAACCCCGGATGATTTTTCCAACATGGATTATAAGAATTTTGAGTCGGATATGGTTGAGTTGAGCGATTATAGTTTCCTACGAACTGTGCTGATTCAGAATTTATGGCACATTGATCCGTAACATGACCCCCAGAACACAACTCACAAACCATCGCTACCTGTTGTGTGGCTTGTGGATGCCATGTTTCCATATGCTTAGCTATTATGCACGGTCAACTTGTCTTTATTAATCTTTGTCATCGCGTCCACTTCATACTTTCCCGATGCTTTAGGATGATTAGACCTCGTCATGGGCCACTGATAGTTGTTGGTGGCCATTGTCTCTAACAATTGATACGCCTCATCAAAACTCTTGGACATGATCGCTCCTCCTGCTGCTGCATCAATACTAGCCCTCGTGGATGTGTGAAAACCATCACAAAATATCCCTAATTGCATCCACTGCGGAATTCCATGATGAGGGCACTTACGGAGCATATCCTTGAACCTTTCCAACGCCTCATATAACGACTCTGAATCAAATTGTGCAAAAGTGTGAATATCGTTCTGTAGTTTTGCCAACTTCGCTGGTGGGAAGAACTTAGCTAAAATTTTTTTAGCTAAGTCATCCCAGGTGGTGATTGAGCCAGGAGGCAAAGAGTGTAACCAGCTTCGTGCTTTAACTTTCAAAGTAAATAGGAACATCCTCAACCTCGTAGCATCTTCTGATACATTGTTGAATTTGAAGGTATCGCAAACTTCCAAGAAACTCAAGATATGCTCATTAGGATCATCTATCGAATTACCCCCAAACTGACATGTATTCTGTAGCATTTGAATTGTTCCGGTTTTATCTCTAAAGCTGTTACATTGATTGGACTCTTAATACTCGACTATAAATCCGTGACATTGGCATATGTAATCCTAAGTGATTTACATTAGTTTCTGCCATGTATTCACGGGTATTTCTGGTATGCCAATTCTTCTTCCAAATATATAACCTCACTATTCAACGCACTTTTGAACTTCTTTTCGATGTCGCTCGATATCTGAAAAAGTTCCTCTTTAGCCTTCGATCTAGTGTGCATACACGCACAAGAATTCCTGCCAATCCAAGAAAAATATAAGTAACGTTTAAATTAAGACCGAATTGATTCTAACTAATATGAAATTAATATTAATAAAAATTCCCCGGCAACGGCGCCAAAAACTTGTTGGTTGATTTCACAATCAATAATCACGTGCAAGTATACACGGTCAACAAGTAATAAAGTGATAAGAAAAGTATCGTTCCCACAGAGAATTCTAATTAATAAATCCCAACTACTACACTATATCAATCCAATTTTATTTAAACAATGATAAATTATGATTTTCTGAAATATGGAACTAAATTAAACAATTAAAGATATTATTCTAAAATAAGCAAATAAATAAACTCAGCTTTGACTTATTGATTTCCGATAAATAAGGATTAAGACTTCAATATCCCCAATTATGAACTATAAATCAATTATCCAATTATCCCAACTATTATGTCTCTTTGAATTGTTAATGAGGAATTCTCAAATGTCAAAAGTCCTTTTCCAAGTAATCAGCTGACTTCTATTTAATCCAGATTAATCTTGCTATATTCCTATGCAAAACAAGTGAATTAAACTCTTTCAATTCCAATTCCTTATGTGTTACATGCAATGAAAAGATATTTCCATTCAATTCACAAACCTAATTATTCACTAAGAAAATAAATAAGTCACACGTTATCAAACCCAGTTCTAACCCTAGAATTCCTCTTTCAATTCCTTCTAGAGTAACAAGGTAATTATTGGCTAAATAATTAATTAATAGATGCAAGGCATGATAAACAATTCACTTCAACATAAATAATTGGAATAAACTGAATAACTAATTTATAGCTATAAAAGGTTCAATTGAAATCTTAATTAAAGAATTAGTTCATAACGGAAATAAAAACCAATAATCGTTTGTAAAACATCCTTAAAGAATTACAAATTGAAAATAAGGAGAAGAAGAAGAAAACTCTGTTGCCAATCCTTAGTCTTCAAGTAATCTTTGTAGTAGCCTCCAATTAATGAATGATTGAATAGATGAATGAATAGATTTAATTTCAGCACTTGGTCTCTTTTTATAGCTTTCACAATCCCAATCCAATTAGGCTTCACATAAGCTCCCAATAATCAAGTCAGCCGAAAGTCAACGCGCGCATCTTGGTCGATGAAGCATAACCAGTAGCCTCGGCGCTCTCTGCGATTCATTTCCCGGTAGCCCATATTTGAACTTCAAAATTACGATTATGCCATTTTGTAGCTTAAAATTCCCAATCGCTCCTATAACTCCCAAACCTGCAAAACAAAACATAAACATATTAAGAATGCCAATAAAATACTTGAGAATACATAGATTCAAGCTTAAGTATATCCGATTTATGGGTATATTACCCAATCATCATTAATCTTGCCCTTGCCTTTGTTAGTAGAAGGCTCGTCGGACCTTTCATTCTTAACTGCAATGTTATTATTACGCAAGAGTGAGCACTATTGCCCACAAGTAAAATAATGAAATAATAATGTATAATAACATGCGAGTGAATCAAAGACGTCTGAAATAAAAGCTCAACTTTTGAATCAAGAATGAATAACAAGAATCAAAAGATTTCTGAGGGTCATAAGACCTTGAACTATGTCCTAGGTTAGCAAGGGTTATACTTGAAACCTTTAACAGTCATAAGACTATGGACCTTTCTACTTGTACTTAGTGGGATCAGCCCTTAGTACCATACTGTGCACAATATCTTAACACTAATGCATAAGTAAATCCCTTTGTAGGGTTGTTCATCTCAGTTCGACATTAAAGTCCGCACCAAAGGAAGTTTGGTTTGAATAAATCAATAAGGGTTCTGAATTTAGAACGTTCATCAACTATGGACTAGTTGAATAAATAAGTATTCGCTAGTCTAACAAGGTTCAACAATAAATGATATTTATAATGAATAACAATCTCAATAGGTATACAATAGAACAATTATTGTATAACAGAATCATACTTTGAAAAGATAGTAAATCTTTAACATAACAAATGAACTTGATTTATAAACTTGAATAATGATAACAAGTAGGGTTAGTAAACTTGCCTCGTGCGTAGATTACACGTTAATTAAACTCGTTTCTTGATTTAAATCCTATATATCATTTATGTTCACAATACCAGTCAATTATAACGTAATTAATCATAGCAACTTCATTCTTTTTGTCTAACTTTGGTTATGACTATACTTAGTCAAGTTATCACACTTATTGTCACATAATAAGCACTTCACGAATAATAAGGTAACTATGCATTTAATAATTCAGTCCACATGTAATTATGTTATTTGCATGTTAAGAATCATTTTAACATCTCATTTTATTTCTAACATATCTTTATGTTCTTTAAATTAAGTTGCTATCACATTGCTAGACTTGAACATTTAAAAATAATTCATTTCTGAACATTCTGGTGAGTGGTATTTGCATTAAAAAGTTATATTTAGTCTTGGCGTTACTTGTGTTGCATATTAATGACTTGAGAGACAAGGCTATTTATGACATGGTGGTATTAATTGACAGCGGCATACAGATTAATAGGAATTTGTAGTTCGCGAAAAATCGCAGAACATGCCAATTTCTACCAATTTCTTATTTTCTACACGAATTTAGACATACCTACATGATATAATTCATACATAATCATTACCCAACATTTATAAAATGATTTTAACCTATTAAAACACATAATTACATAATTAAAATATATAAATTTCACTGTTCTTGATGTTCTTGAAGGTTTTGAACATAAATCATGAAAATTAATACTACGAATTTGTTATAACACCGAATCCGTTCATTTAAAGTTTGGTCTCTTCGTATTAACATGCATAATAATATACGAGTGTAATTGTTACAAAATCATTTATGATTGGCATATTAAAATCACGTATAAGGCCATATGGCCATATTCTATACTCTGTAAGTTTTGAGCAACATATACGACATGTTTTATGATACTGATGATATGGTCTACATAATATATATATATAATCAAATACGATATGGTAACATTTAACACATACATAAACTCATAATCATACCCTTTTCCTAATTACAAAGACTTTACAAAAGCTTTGAAAGCCATTTTCATGAAATCTTAAATACGTAAAATAGAATTTGGGTTTGGAGAATTTACCCAGAAAGTGTAGAGTATAAAGATAACAACTCTTTTTCAAAAGCTTCTTCAATCACAGAGTTTCTCACAACTCCTCTGAATTCTCTCTTTAATTTCTCAATTTGTCTCTAACTAGTTTTATAATACTTAGTAAAATGAAGAAATAAAGAAGACGTCGTATATCAATTAAACTGACGCATTATGGAGGTCAGTTACCCATCATGGGTTAACTCCCCTCAACCTCCACTAGTGCCATGGTTGGCTAGCCTTAAAGGCTTATACTCAATTAATTTAATAAACTATTTTATCATATAGTTTAAATAATGTCACACCCTTTATAAAATAACTCAATTAATTTATTTAATTTAAATTAAATAAAATATAATAATTTCTCATTAATTCACATAGTCATATAATTAATTTTCTCATTAATTATATAATGATATTAAGCTTATTAAATATTTCTTTTAATTCAATAAGCTCACATAATTACATACTTGAATAATAATTATTCTCCACATTAATTTAATTAATATAACACATATAATTAAATTAATTTATCACAATTGCATCAATTAATTATTTAATCTAATAATTAAATCATCAAAAATATTTATTAAATCCAATAAATTTTAAAATTAATTTACAAAAATCTCGTTCGTAACAGAACACATCATGCTCTTTGCAACAAATATTTAAAACAGTTCATCATCAAGTTCACATAACAAATAGGAACTGAAAGACTTGCCTTGATGGTTATTTACCAATAACAGTTTAACAACTTAAAGTTATATGCACTTCATGTGCCCTACACAATTATATTATCATACACATCAACTATTAGTTACATAACAACACATAGTAATTGTAATGTAAACTCTACTCCACATCTCATAATCTTTCCTATTAATTAGCACACAATGTTCAATTAGATTGTGTTAACTTTTCGACTTATGTAATATTCGAAATTCATATAAGTGTTTAAGTCTTGCTAGGAATACTTATAGGTTTTATATTAAACCCATTCCATATCTTATAATATCCATTTCATTTGAATTAAAATACTTTTTATGTTCATTAACACTTATCACGGCGTTTCGACGTTTGTTCGTCACACATCCGATTTGCCTCTCTTGTGTATGCTTACTATGCTTTTATAACTTATCTAATACATCATTATATTTATGTGAAGCATCATTATAGACACTAACATTCTTGTTTTATAACTTAGAACAACATCTTTTATCGTCAAGAGCACTACACTAGCATATGTGCATGCCCGACGCCCTCCGATTGCCCCCGAAAACATAATAGTCCTAAAGATAGCCATTTTGACCCTTCATAACGATTTCAAATTGAAAACATTAAAGAATAAAAGTTATAGCCCTATTCGTCCTCGTTCTGAATCGTCTTGAATGGCACCAATCGGAGTTTGTATTAAAACGTTATACTCATTTTAGCAAACTATGTTCGGTCAGTTTATTTTTCAAAATTTTGGCTTGGAAGAACACCCCCCCCCCCCACCGGGGCGGGGGTCCCTACTGCGATTTTGCGATTTTAGCTCTAGAACACTACGGAAAGCCAAATTAGGCATCCAAGCTCCTTTCTAACAAGGATGCCACCCTACCCAAGGTGTAATAAGTTTACAGAAATATATTTTAATGTTTTCTAACGCGTTTCTAGCCATCTAAACAACATAAACATCCAAATTACAACCATTAATTTTCATTATTTTTTCAAAAGCTTCACTTTTTGAAAGTTTTAGTGAAAAATCATCACTATGATTTTGTTTTCAACCAAAAGAGTTAATTCATCATACTATGCTTATGTTTATTCATCCTCTTTCAAATTCAATAGTCAATTTATAAATTAAACAACTAATTAAACTTTAATTTTACTTTAAACTAAGCCATATTCATATATATTCATATAAACTCACTATAATATGGGTTTCTTTACAAATTACATACATAACATGAATTCATTGACTATACTCATATATAAACTTATGAAAACAGTTTCACAACAACTAATTTATCATATAAACTATATATAACAGTTAATTCAACCTCTACAAAGAATTTTATAGAGAATTTTGGAAGAGAAGACAACCACAACTTTTAGAATTTTAAAAGGGTAAGAGGATACCTTGTATGCTAGACGGTGAAAATTTTCTTCCTTTGATCAACAAGACTTCTTTTCCCCAATTCCTTTCTCAAAATCTCTCTAGGATTCTTACAAGTTATCTCTCACTTTTTCTCTGTATTCTTCTTCTTATCCTCTTTTCTTCTTCTGAGTATTTCTTCTCCTAACTTTAACTTACGTACTAACATATAACGTATGGTAATAATATATGTATTAATTATATAATATTAATATATGTATAACTGACATCAGTTATCTAACTTTTAAAAATCAAAAGTTATAAGGCTTGTTTGGCTAGCAAATAAAAAAAATAACCCATTAAATCTTACACCTTGTTTGGTAAAACACAATTAGATTAAAGATTTAATATGCATTAAGCCTTGTTTGGCAAATTAAATTAAAGTCCTTTAATTTATTTTAATAACTCCTTTATAGAAAGGTTATTTGTCACACTTTTATTTAATTAAATTTTGATAATCAATTTCATTAATTCTAATAACAATTTATTAAATTACTTTGACACATAAACAATACAACATAATTATAACTTTCTTTATAATTATAAATTTGTTTAATCAACTAACACATCATTTTAATTACAAATTCAAATTAAAATATAATAATTCATTTAATCATTATAAACTCTCTAACTTAATTATTAAATTAAATTAGTATATTATCTCATAAGAATTAATTTTCTTAACTCCTTAATTATTTACTTAACAAGTAATTAACTAATAAAAGTCAAATCAAATTAAATATTTATTCAACAATAAGCACATCCATTAAATATTTATATAACTCAATAAATATTTAAAATTACAATTTAAAATTCAGGATTGTTATATCCGTCCATCCTTATAAGGATTCTGTCCCCAGAATTACAATTCAAACAATTCATTCGTCACATTCTTCCCTCCTTATAAGGATTCCGTCCTCGAAATCACCGAAACCCTACCTTACTCAGGTTTTCATCAAATCTCTTCGTTGAATAACTTCAACAGATGACCTTAATATATATTTTATATTTCCTACTACATTCATTTTTTCAACAAATTCTAGGTTTTATTTCATAACTTTCACTTGAACTCAATTATATTCTTAGTATTATATATTCTTTAACCCATTCATTTCCTTTTCTAAAAGTCGTTATCATAAACACTCGGGATATTACATTCACCCATTCTTCTAAGAATTTCTTCCTGGAAATTTTTATTCATTTAATCTATCAAATAGCTTTTACGTTAATACTTTATTCATTCATTGGGTTCTATAACCATTTCTCTCCACAAAGATCTTTCTACAATCATCATATTCATCACCTCTTCCTCTTCTAAGAGTTTCACATTTCTCTTCTTTTCTGGAATTTCATTTCTTTCTTGAAATTACTAAGTTTTTTGCTTAATTTTCTCATCCTTTCCACTTTCACCTTTCAGAATAATAAGAATCTACCACAATTGCTCAATAATTGGGAAGCGGTATGAATAACAAGAATTTAAAAGATTCCAAATCATGCTGAGGGGTCACAAGATCGTGAACTCTATTCTAGGTTTACTAGTGCTTTAACTCAATCCTTCACACTGCAAACCAGAGTGTTTATCAATCACAAAGACTAAAAATACCCTCCTCACATACACTAGGTGGCCAGCCTATTGTACCACTACGTTGGGCCGCACATAGTGTTTTGTAATGACTATATGCATTACGCTCGGAACCATTGTCCCCGAAAACATGTCCCCTTATAGGTTTGTTCACCTCAGCTTTTCAACATCTAAATTTGGACCAAAAAAATTTGGTTTTGCATAACTTTTCAATAAATGCTTGAATTTCATGAACATCTTTCAATATTCGTCTAGCTGAATCAAATATCATAGACTACTATAACAATTCAGACATCAATCGAAATATACATATATACACACACACACACATATATATATATATATTCTCATATCTTAAAGAAATCTCAAAAATCTTTTTATGACATCATGAATATGACGTTGTCATACTACATCTCACCATAATGGGCTGACGATCATATGATCACATCCAATACCAGGTTTCATTGCATTGATGACTCCATCGTTTATCATATCACCCGATACATATAATTAAAATATATTTTAAAAATTTTAAAAACAAATCATTTTTTTCTCTAGCCGAAACAAACAGCCTAGATACGCGAATAATAGCACTATTTTAAAAAGAATTCTTTGGTTCACTAGTGTGATCCAACATTTTTCAAAAAATAAAAGTACAACCATCGACATGAAGTCAATAAATTTCAAAAATCTAGAAAAGCTAGAAAATTTGGAAAAACCTATGTCGCCACTTTCTATACTGATCCATTGCTTAATAGGTCTATCTATTCCTATCATCCTCAATACTCCATTCACACTTAATTATACCCAAGTTCATCAAAGTTACCGCACATTGGAAGTTCAGGACTTGCCACAATAATATGAGTTTAAGAACTTATCCTAGTCAGACCATAGGCGTCCATTCGCTGAGGGGTTCAAAACATACCATATTATTATGAGTCATGAACTTACCATATGCATTAGTTTTAAAAACCGCACCTAATCCTACTATTATCTGACTAATCTTAATAGTTTCTAACTATCAAACATACCCATGAGAAAAGAATCACCTTTTCACCACATATACATTGATAATGCGACACCAACATTCCAATGATTATCAATATGATAAACTGAGTGAAAGCAAAAAACCCTCGCCCATACAAAGATTTGTACAACTCAGCCATCACATGAGTCCTCAATTGAAATCCCACCTAACTCTATCTTACTCTTAACTTGCTCTTTGCTCGATACGAATTCCTCGTATCACATCATCTATAACTCCTCATGAGTTATCTCGTACTATTTCATAGTACACCATCTTCATAGCATTAAGCTATAATTATTCAAATATTACAGACCATCTTTCTTCTATAACTTAAACAGATAACATCGTGATCTTATTCTATAATCATCTCCCTTAAAATTCTTTTCTTAACTCATGATCGTTTTGTTTTACGATCCCCTTTCTTTCCTTTCATTTATGACATTATTCGTTATCTTGGCTATTGAAGTTAGGTAATTCCCATTTCTTATCTTTATATGTCTTCAAGATTCTTCTTTGAATCTTCTTGTTTATATAACAATTCTTGCTTTAAGAATTTCCAACTTCATTTATATTGTTCAACATTTTATTTAAGTTCTACATTTTCATCACATGTATCCATTTTCTAGACTTAGTACACATCGAGTCTCTACCAGTTTCAATATGGTACGCTGAGTTGTTTCCCACAAACAACCAACAAACTAGGTTGCGAGTTGCTAGTTTGTATATACCTCCGCTCTATGAAGGAATCGTTTAGCCTAGATACCATACATCATCTGATAAAGAGTACAACTGTACCATAATTAACTATAACTTTTCATTCTTAACTTCATTACCAGTCTGTTCTTATAGACATTGTCTATTTATTATCACCTTACATTCTTATTATTGGAGTTGGGTAACTCCATAACTCTGTGAGATTCTTCTTTGAATCCTCTCACGCATATTTTAATCCCTTCTTTATACGTTTATTAAATTACTTCTTATTGTTCAAACTCTATTTGAGCTTATTCTTTCATTATCTTCACATTCCTTCTCTAAGGTTATTGCATACGGTACTCCTACCTAAGGTTTATGACCTACAGCTTTGATACCAACGATAACGACCCCAAAATTCATACAATAATATTCTCCTTCTCAATCGTTAACAATACAACTTTAATCTATATTTACATCATTATTCGATATTAAAATTACTAAAAATGCGGAATATTTAAAACTTTTATACATTTCCTTCTTTATTGTCCTAAATCGTAACCTTTACATTACATCTCTTCGATTTAAATTTATATCATGAATCGTTACCACCAAATGACTATACAAAGTCTTACTTCATAAATAGATATCCATATACACCGGATAACTCTACTTACAATTCAACAACATGTTACATTCAAAATATTAAATACATTTCCCATAAAACATAAGTAATATTCGTGAATATGGATCTCTATAATTCACGTAGCACATATCCTTACCTTAAATCTTTAACCTGCAAAAATTGTTATTTGCAAGGTTGAGCTCGACAACCAAATAAAATCTAATTGATTTTCATGCATCACATAGCACATAATAACATACTCAACATATAACTCATAAACATTGGACTAACACAACATACATGCCGCATTTCATATAACAAGTATAAAGATTGAGTTCCTTACTCAATCAATATTCATTATTTAATCAACGTAGTCATAAATTGACTTTAACATTTCATACTTTCAATATATATAGAACACATCATGCTCTTTGCAACAAATATTTAAAACAGTTCATCATCAAGTTCACATAACAAATAGGAACTGAAAGACTTGCCTTGATCGTTGTTTACTAATAACAGTTTAACAATTTAAAGTTATCTGCACTTCATGTGCCCTACACAATTATATAATCATACACATCAACTATTAGTCATATAACAACACATAGTAATTGTAATATAAACTCTACCCCACATCTCATAATCTTTCCTATTAATTAGCACACAATGTTCAATTAGATTGTGTTAACTTTTTGACTTATGTAATATTCGAAATTCATATAAGTGTTTAAGTCTTGCTAGGAATACTTATGGGTTTTATATTAAACCCATTCCATATCTTATAATATCCATTTCATTTGACTTAAAACACTTTTTACGTTCATTAACACTTAACACGGTGTTTCGACGTTTATTCGTCACACACCCGACTTGCCTCTGTTGTGTATGCTTACTATGCTTCTATAACTTATCTAATAAACCATTATATTAATGTTAAGCATCATTATATATACTAACATTCATGTTTTATAATTTCGAACAACATCTTTTATCGTCAAGAGCACTATACTAGCATACGTGCATGCCCGACGCCCTCCGATTGCCCCCGAAAACACAACAGTCCTAAAGATAACCATTTTGACCCTTCATAACGATTTCAAATTGAAAACCTTAAAGAATAAAAGTTATAGGCCTATTTGTCCTCGTTTTGAATCATCTTGAATTGAATCAATCGGAGTTTGTATGAAAAATGTTATGCTCATTTTAGTAAACTATGTCCAGTCAGTTTTTTTTTAAAATTTCGGCTTGGCAGAACACCCCCTACCTGGGCGGGGGTTTTTTCACTGGAGGGGGCCCGCCGGGGCAAGGGTCCCTACTTCGATTTTGCGATTTCAGCTCTAGAACACTACGGAAAGCCAAATTAGACCTCCAAGCTCCTTTCTAACAACGATACTAACTTACCCAAGGTGTAATAGGATTACATAAACATAATCTAATGTTTTTTAACGCGTTTCTAGCCATCTAAACAATATAAACATCCAAATTACAACTTTTAATTTTCATTATTTTTGCTAAAGCTTCACTTTTTGAAAGTTTTAGTGAAAAATCATCACTATGATTTTGTTCTCAACAAAAACAGTTATTTCAACATACTATGCTTATGTTTATTCATCCTCTTTCAAATTCAATAGTCAATTTATAAATTAAACAACAACATAAACCTTAATTTTACTTTAAACTAAGTCATATTCATTTATATTCATATAAACTCACTATAATATGGGTTTCTTCACAAATTACATACATAACATGAATTTATTGACTATACTCATATATAAACTTATGAAAATAGTTTCACAACAACTAATTTATCATATAAACTATATATAACAATTAATTCAACCTCTACGAAGAATTTTACAGAGAATTTTGGAAGAGAAGACAACCACAACTTTTAGAATTTTAAAAGGGTAAGAGGATACCATGTATGCTAGAAGGTGAAAATTTTCTTCCTTTGATCAACAAGACTTCTTTTCCCCAATTCCTTTCTCAAAATCTCTCTAGGATTCTCACAAGTTATCTCTCACTTTTTCTCTGTATTCTTCTTCTTCTCCTCGTTTCTTCTTCTGAGTCTTTCTTCTCCTAACTCTAACTTACGTACTAACATATAACGTATGGTAATAATATATGTATTAATTATATAATATTAATATATGTATAACTGACATCAGTTATCTAACTTTTAAAAATCAAAAGCCATAAGGCTTGTTTGGCTAGCTAATAAAAAAAATAACCCATTAAATCTTACACCTTGTTTGGTAAAACACAATTAGATTAAAGACTTAATATGCATTAAGCCTTGTTTGGCAAAATTAAATTAAACTCCTTTAATTTATTTTAATAACTCCTTTATAGAAAGATTATTTGTCAGACTTTTATTTAATTAAATTTTAATAATCAATTTAATTAATTCTAATAATAATTTATTAAATTACTTTGACACATAAACCAATACAACATAATTATAACTTTCTTTATAATTATTAATTTGTTTAATCAACTAACACATCATTTTAATTACAAATTCAAATTAAAATATAATAATTCATTTAATCATTATAAACTCTCTAACTTAATTATTAAATTAAATTAATATATTATCTCATAACAATTAATTTTCTTAACTCCTTAATTATTTACTTAAGAAATAATTAACCAATCAAGTCAAATCAAATTGAATATTTATTCAACAATAAACACATCCATTAAATATTTATATAAATCAATAAATATTTAAAATTACAATTTAAAATTCTGGATTGTTACAAATCCTATATGTCTAGCAAAATCATATGTTATGAAAGAACAAGTAGCACCCAAATCAAACAACACATAAGAATTTATATAGTTAATCGGGATAATACCTGCAACTACATCCCCTGATGCAACTGTATCTTGGACCGTCATGTTAAAGGTGCGGGCCATCGGCCTACTCATCTGTGCGGGACCACCAATAGCTAACTTATCGCTATTAGCACCTTTATCATGTTTGCCCCCTTCTTTGGGCAGTTCTTTGCTATGTGATAGGTTGATCCACATACAAAGCATCAATGGTTTTTCTTTGGACTTGGACAGTTAGGCGAAATGTGCCACTCCTGTTCACAGTTGTAACACACCGCCTTTCCCTTGAGACAGACTCCTAAGTGAGTCTTTCCACAGTTCTTGCATGCCTCCATCCTCTTCTTATGATCTCCTTGCTTCCCTCCGGTATTCCCAAAGTTAAATCCCTTCCTCTTCTACCCGTCACCACTACCACTGGGTCCTTCCGTTTTCAGTCCCCCTTCTACCTTTCCTTTGTTTCTTTCTTCTCTTTGTGGTATTGGCTTAGAGCTTTGTTACCACACTCGGCAATTATTGCCTTCTCCAGTATGGTTCCAAAAGAATTACTTTGGAACACCGATATCCGGTTATAGACCCAGGGTTTCAAGCCCTGCTCAAACCTCCTAGCCTTCCTCACCTTCATGACCACCTGATGTAGAGCAAACCTTGCCAGTTCATTGAACTTGGTAGCATATTGGGGAACAGTCATTTCCCCTTATTTCAGTTCTAAGAACCGAATCTCCATCCTCCCTTACATATGCGTGGGAAAGTAGTTCTCAAAGAAAATCTCCTTAAACCGCGTCCATCTTAAGTTCTCTATACCAGCTCTAGCCTGGTTTGCCTCCCACCAGAAGTTAGCCTCTCCTTTCAACATATAGGTAGCAAAAACAACCTTTTACCCCTCCTGGACATTTGTAATAACAAATGCCTTCTCTATTTCTTTTACCCAAGTCTGGGCTTCTATTGAGTTTGTAGTTCCTTTGAACTCCGGTGGACCGACACTTTTAAAATCCTTAAACGTAGTAGCTCGTACTACTGCAGGATTTAAGGGTATATTCCCCCCATTCCTATTAAAAGTAGCCGTTAATAAATTAACGAACTCTTGCATCGGGTTAACCGGACCTCCTTCCGGTTGATTTAAATTGGCTTCTTGATTTCGTTGTCTTCTTCTTGGCGGCATTTTTCTGTGAAGATAAATAACACGTCATTATTACTTTCATCTTGTTAGTTAGTTATTATTCATGATTAAACAATAACTTCAAACTCATTGTATAACATGTTCCATAAAAGTCGTATATGAAATTACTTCTTGTAGTATAATACTACATCATTCTTTATTACACAGCCTTAGCTGATTACATTACTATCCTGCAATAGCTTTCCAAAAATTGGGATTTACAAAAGACTACCCTTTGATATACAATAGAGGGTTTTACGTCACTACTAGATACATCATATTTACATATCTAACTTTACTCTATTCTTGTTAATAGCTAGATTATATTTGCCTGATGTCATTCTCATAGTCCGCATTGGCAAGACCGACTATAATATCTTGGCTGATAGTATGCCGAGTCTGCCCCGCCTCTACAGGATACTCAGCCACTTGCCGCTAAAAATCCGCATATGAACTCCTATGTATATAGGACATTCTACCAATCTTCTGCTTCTTGACCTTTAGCTCCTGCCTAAGCTCGAAGGTCTCCTATTTCAGCTTATGGACCTTGTCCTTCTACAAAACTCTTTCATCATTCTCCTCTTCCCATATCGTCTCCATGCTCTTCTTATCCTCTATGATTTTATGGACCTCCTCTGTGAGATCCGAAAATTATGAAATGAAAGTATTCAATTTTCTTATAATTATTATTTTATTTAGTAATTGGTTAAATTGAGAAAGGGTTAAAGTTAAGGGTGATATGTGAAAATTTTGCAAAGTATGCAAGTTATTATAAAATATTCGTTTGGTCGGGGAATATCCGTACGACGACACAATTATTAGTGGACCCTACAATGGAAGTATTGTCGTAGTAAGAAAATGACATAATTATCTTTTATAAAAATAACGGCGAAAGTGTTACCGTTAAAACTGTTGAACTACCCGGTAGTAAAAGTACAGTAATACGCGTGGTTGCATAGTAGCACACGGTATTGATTATTGATGCTTACGTAAGAAGTCACTCAGTTATACTCAATTATTGCTACAGTAATTGCTGCATCATATCTCTCATATTATTGATTCAATTATTGTCACAGTATCATCTGCATAATATGTTATATTATTAAATCAATAATTGAGATGGCAAAGTTATTCATATTATTATTTGCAATATTGACAATGTCTAAAAGTTCATCGAGCAAGAGGTTTGGTCACCTAATTGCATGCGCCTAATAAGGAGAAATCCTTATCTGAAAGCCCCTCTTTCCCGAACGACACGGTTGTTAAATATTATGAGTTATAATATTAATGATGAATAAGTTCGTGTTAATTAAAGATGAAATTTATAGTTCCATTGTGTTGGGATTATTAGTGTTAGTGAAAATTGACATTTATTTTGATAATAATTGATGTTTAGAGGTTATATTGACCAATCGGGTAATTAATCGGATAAATGAGCAATTAATTGCTATTAATTTACATGCTTATAACTATGTGTTCACATGTGTGTACTATTGATTCACATTCATTTACTATTAGGGGAGTTGGTGCAAGATTGATAATAATTGCATGCCTAAATTAAAAATGGAGGTATAGATGAAGGTACTATACTGTAATTGTTTTATTCACATGATTAGAACTATTGAGTCACATGATTTACTATTGATTCATATGATTTACTATTAGGGGAGGTGGTGCAAGTTTGATAATACTTGTAGGACTAAATTAAAAATGAAGAAAAAGAGGAAGGTATTATACTGTAGTATTTCGAGCCCCAAAATGTGCAAGTATCGAAAATATATTTTCCTATAAATAGAAGCTCATTCTTCTTTTATTTCTCTCCAATTCAATAAAGCTATAGGACAATTATTATAGAGAGAAATTATAGAGAGAAAGAAGAAGAGAAGTCTGCTACCTCACTATTCCAGTATCCAGTCTTCTTATAAGGTAAGGGATATTATTATTATAGTAAGGGGTATTATTTTTTTCGTATTCATGAAGAGAGCTATTGTTATTCCATTCTTTATTATTATGTTGGAATAACCTGTCTATGTGAAGTACTGCATACATGGTGAAATTCTTCTGTTATTCTATTCTATATTATACTGTTGGAATATCCTGTCTGTGTGGATTACGCATGACCTGGTTCCATTCTTTATTATTCTGTTGGAATATCCTGTCTATGCGGATTACGCATGACACTGGTTCCATTATTTATTATTCATTGGAATAACTTGTTGTATGCGGTCTATCGCATGCCCGTGAATTCTTCTCATTATTCCATTCTTTATTATTACTCGTTGGAATAACTCGGCTCATGTGGATTACAATATGCATGGTGAATGATCCTTCAGATTCATTCTTTATTAAATTGTGGAAATGATCTGCATCACGTGGATTACCGCATGGCGTGTGAAAATCAATTTGCGTTTCCAGATATTCTATTATACTCGTATGAGATATCATTTCTTTTGTACTCATCATGGAATATCATTTTGTTTGGTATTTTTTATGAGTTACTATTCATGGGTTACTATTTACCCGGTTACTATTCACTCTAGTATTATTCACTCGAGTATTCGGGGCACTTTTCGTGTCGGAGTACAATTCATGAGTTACTATTCACGGATTACTATTCACCCAAATTACTATTCATTCGAATATTATTCACTCGGGTATTTAGGGTACTTTTCATGTCGGGGTACTATTCACGAGGTACTATTCCCAAAGTACTATTCATAGTGTACTATTGCGGGGTACTACTTACCCAAAAAATATATTTCTTTTCTGTCCAAATTATTTTTAGTACATGAATATTATTCTTGAATTTTACTCCACAAAGCAGTATCATGTTGACAATTTGGATATTTTTAAACTCTGGATAAATTTAAAGTCTTTAATATTTATCCTTGATTTCGTGTTATTACTGCTTATATCATTGTCATCATCCTCATGCTTATGTTATGATGAAAGTAATCTTTGGCTTATGTGCAAAGATGGACTGTTGATTATTGGTTTTACAGTTGTATATCTTTGGCTTACGTGCAAAGATGGACTGTTGATTATTGGTTTTATAGTTGTATATCTTTGGCTTACGTGCAAAGATGGACTATTGATTGATGAGTATCTTTGGCTTATGTGCATAGATGAACTGTTTATTGGTATGATTATGACCATGGATCATTCGGTATAATCATGACCCGTAATGTTATAGATGATGTTGTAAAAGTCCTCATTGGCCCGTAGTGCATTGATGGACAGTTATTAGTATGATTATAACCAGGGATTATTCGGTATAATTATAACCATTAATGATTACATGAAAATCCTTGGCCGTAGTGCATGGATGATTCAATGATGTGGATTATTTATTAAGCTGAGTCTCAGCGATAAAATATTGATTATACACTTTTAATTCGTAAAAGATATTAGATATCATGTTCTACTTGACTCTTCTAAAATACAATTGTATGTCTTTGGCCTGTAGTGCAAAGATGAATTGTTAATGAATATCTTTATCCATAGTGCAAAGATGAATTTATTAGTATGATTATGAGCAAGAATTGTGATTTGGTATAACCATGATTTTTGATATTTCAGGTGAAGATAGGTGATGAAAATTATTTTCGTCCTAGGTGCGAAGAGGATTTTAGAATCACAATTATGATTATGAGTTATTCATATGATTGTGGACAGGAATTGTTGATTGATGTTACAGGGATAAAACATTATTGGTGGACTTTTAACATGGAGAAGATAATAGACCTGATGGTCTATTTGACTCTTCTAATGGATTGCTCATTCCGCTGCAACTATGGTTGAAAAGTTTTATCATCTACCATATGTTCTAAATCTCTGATTTATTACTGATGAAGGCTATTGATGATGTAAATTATCTTTAGTCATGATATTCTTTACTGGGCTAGTTGTGCTCACCCTTTTTTGCTTCACAATTCCTTTCAGGTAATAAGAGTGTAGCTGGGTCAAGCGGGAATAACATGGGAATAGAACAATGGTCTATAGATGTCGAGGTTAGTATGGAAATAATTTTGTTGAGAACTTTAGATAAGTGTGTTGTATTGTATACATCATTTGATATTTAATTTTGGAAGGGTGTTTTGCCACTATCATACAAGATGTCTAATGACATACAACCTCGTGTTATCATAAGACATGGTTGTGCACATCCACTTGCTGAGTATATCTACGAGCACTACCTATATGATCTTGGAGTATATTTGCAATATAATTTTCACTTGGAGACAACGGAGATAATTATATGTCAAGAGAAGACTCACCATTGGAAAGAAGATGATAGTAATCTTCTTATTTTTTTTTTTTGGGGACTTTTGGGTCAACCAAGGATAATTCTGTGGACATATGATATCTATCATAACCTAGACGCGTGGCCTCCCATGTACGAAGGTTTCTTTGAGTATTTTCCAAAGATTTTAATTTCTAAAACAATTATTGACTGTACCTTTATGTAAGGTACCATTGTAAGGTCTTGTGGTCAAGGCACCACGAGAGTTATATATATTTGTATTAAAACTCACAGCTTATCTGTTGTCGTACTTTGTATGACAGTTCAACAGTTGTATAAGTGAATTTTATATTTGATTTTTATAGTGCAATATCTGGCGACTCAGAATGGGTCGTGTGGACCTATTTTGGGGGAGTCACATCCTCCTTCGGCTCTCTTACCTCTTTCCCTAACTGGATATTTCTATCCAATATTGTCATAAACAATGCTTTCATTGACTCCCCCATAGTCAACTCTTCCGCAGGTGCTACAATGTTAAATGACACCACCTCCACCTCCTCCTCTGACATGCCATCAAACAAAGACACGTGGTGTAAGTTTTATGAGTCTCCAGACTCGACTACAACCACTTCTAGCTCTTCTGCTATAGGGGTCAGTAAGATCTCCACTTGATATACGGACTCCTCGCTAACAACATGTATATCCCTATATATCTCATTATTTCCTGACATCTACAATAAAACAATTTTAGTTTGATTAGTACATGTCAGTAGAATAATAAAAACACATATCACATTTAATGCATTTTTAGGTTAACTTCATCTTTTACTTCTTTAACTCTTCTTAAGGTTATTACTTAAGGTTCTTTTCCCCCCTTAAGTTTTATAACCTACAGCTCTGATACCAACCTGTGACGCCCCCAAATTTGGGTATCTTCCAACCTGACAGATGGTGCTACACGGTGCTACAGTTCACACATACATTCAATTGGAATGCCTCAAAAGAGTGAATATGTCTTCTATATATTCCAAAACAATATTACCATTCTCAGGTTCTGTATAACCATTACATGTGTTCTTGTCATAATGTCAAATAATTACAACATTCATACTATACTATTACAAAGACAATCTATTTGTCTGCCTTAGCTTTTCCTTTATCTTTACCGGATCCTTTAATCCGTTTGGTCTTAGGTGGATTCATATGGTTCAAGCAAGAGTGAGCATAATTAGCTCAACAAGTATGATAATTTCATTTAAACAATAGGTTTGAATCATATAAATCGTATATCTTCAATAACTGAATCAATAGTTATGAAGTACTATCGATAATTCAAAATAGCACTTCTCTTTTCTTTAAAACATTTCACAATGAACAATATTCATTAAACATAAATTTTGGTCCAAGACCTTGAGCATTTCATTCTTTCTTTGAAAAGGACATATCTTACGAGCACGTCTAGGTGATCAGCCTATAGAACTCTATGTTGTACAACACTACTTTCTTTAAACGTATCTACGTTTAAGTTTTTGCAACCTCACGTGCCTGTCGTTTGACGACAAAACATTTGTTTATGCATACTCAGTCTTTCATTGAAATCAATACCAAAACAGTTTGGCAAAAGATAGCAACATTTGATAATAGTTTGATACATTATAAGGAATCCACAAAACATCTTAAGTCTAGCCGAAGGAACTGGCTTCGACTTCATCATACATCAATTCATGCGTAAGGTACATGAATTTCAAAGCTTGTCCAGAATGAACATAGACAAGGGTTATAACACTTGCCTTCAACGTCTTCTACAGTAAATATATTTTTCCTTTGAGTCTTTAAGGATTCTTCAATACATGATCACATAACATACCACATTAGGTAATATATAATCAAGTATGGTTACTGAAATATCTTACCCTTCTTCTCAATCTAATCATGCCTTAGATTGGTTAACATTCGTTACGGTTTGTTACGATCTACCGTATTACATTATGTTTACATTCTAGTAATCTTTCATCAACGTTTAGCTATAATTCTTAAGGTTATAGTCATCTTTAATGATGTTACTTTACGTTTATTAAGTTATAATTTACGTTTAATCACTTTCTAAATTCACTACATTCATGTTCATTCCTTACTGGCTCTGTTCTAGTGATGGCGCTGCGGCACCAGCTTTCTTCATACAATTAGCACTGTGGCACGGGTTTACAGTACCTTTTCCTCGACCTCGGCGCTGCAACGTCAAAGCCTTTGTTAATGGCCGTGCGCTGTAATGCCACTTCCTCATTGTCCGATGATTTGGCCTGGTCTTTGCAGAGTGCCAACTTTCCTTTCTTGGTCCTTGCTAAATACTTACCCGAGCTTAAGCAAATTTTCATAGTTCTTTTCTGTGAATTTTTTGGGCTCACAACTAGCTCATTTTAAATCCAAATTGACTCGTTCAAAAGTCGTTAGCTCACAAATCACATGCACTATGATTTCATTAGAAAATATTTCATTTTTGGATCTTTTAACTCAGAATTCACCGATTAGTTCATTATTGAGCATCTATCAAACGTTCGTGAACATTCAAAGCTTGTTTCTTCGTTCTAAGTCAAAACTTGGTAATTTTCGAGTCAGCAACTCAAAAATGAAAATTTAGACTATTCTCCATCGAAAAGCAATGTTTCTGAGTTCATTTGTGACTTTTGACTTTCATTCCGAGAATTTCACGATTTTGACGATTATCGTCTAATCTGGTAAATTTCGCCATATCTTCGTTACTTGAGATTTTTACACCGTTCTAAATGGATTCATTTCATCATTCTAACATCCTAACCAAACATATTTCATCAAATACTATACATGATAATCTCTTATATGTTCTTCATTAGTTCATAACTTTCATTTATGATTCACTTGTAATCATGGCTTATTAAGGTTTAAGTCCACTAATTAGCCATCCTTATCACTTCTTATGATACATACTCCACCAATCATCACTTCTCTATCAAGCTACAATTGAAGAGAGGAAGATTAATGGTCTAGAGGTTCTTACCCTTGATGATCAAGCTTGGTTCTTCTTCTTCTTTCTTCTTAGATTATGAAGGTCTAACTCTCACTTCTCTCTCTATAATATTAGCTCTAAGATGTTGGTTGACTTTAACAAGGCACAAGTGAAAATCCAAAGCTTCTTATTTATAGGATTTCCAAGGTTAGGGAAATAAAGTCATTCAGACCATTCCACCTACTTTCATCACCTCCTTATAATTCATTACTTGGCCTCCACAAAACTTATCCTTTGCTTGGCCACCACACATGGCCAGCTGTGACTCACTCATGGGGCCCTCATGGGTTACCCCATGGGTTTTCTTACCCGGTGACCTATCGGTTCGATTCACGGATCCGGTTCTTGGTTTGGGGTTTAATTTAAATAACTTTGGGCCTAACGTTGGGCTTACATTTCATATTATTGGGCTTTAACATAATTCCATTTGGGCTTGCACAATTCCTATACAAATCCTACAAGTCCATTAGAATTGGTTTAATGCTTATAACGTATAGTCTACGAACTCTCCTCGTATACTAAGTCATATAATTATTCATTAAATATGTTATACCATCTTTCATATATACTAATACGATACTTCATATTATACTTGTATTCATTGCTTCGTATAATACTTACTTATTATACGATCATCATTCATTCATTCTTTACTTTCCTCAACATTCTTAAACTTAGTACGTACGCAAAAAACTACGTTTTTCATAATTGAAATATTATTACATATTCCATCCTTCCTTATTATTCTATCATTACGTATTTCTCGGAAGTTCAAAAAATTAATTCCCGAGCAGAAATTGGTGAATAGTGTTTTTCAGAAAATTTCTCAGAAAGCTTTTTTTTCGTCTTGGAAATTCAAACACTTTAATTCCTTCACGTAGCCAGAATACTACGATATTCCAATACATTTAGGTTATAGAACAACCTTCATCATAGTAACACAATAATAACATATAATATAATTTTATTCCTTATTTAATCAAAGAAAATTATTTTACAAATTATCCGATTTTCTTGGTCGTCACAACTTTAGCTTCCCATGGACGAGTTGAAGTCTAGAATTAAACAACAACACTTTTTGCCCCAGCTCAAACACCCTTTCCATAATCTTGCGGTCATGCCATCTCTTCACCTTTTCTTTGTACAATTTCAAATTTTCATAGATCTGCAATCTCAATTCGTCCAACTCACTGAGTTGGAGTAGTCTTTTCTCTCATGCAGCCTTCAAGTCGAAATTTAGCTTTTTATTGGCCAGTATGCTTTGTGTTCAAGCTCCATTGGAAGGCGAAAAGCCTTTCAATACACTAGTTAAAATGGTGACATACCTAACGGAGTCTTATAGGCAGTCCTGTAAGCCCATGTCGCATCATCTAGCTTCAATGACAAGTCTTTCCTTGAGGGATTCACGATCTTTTTTAGTATCTTTTTCACCTAACGATTGGATACTTCTGCCTGGCAATTAGTCTGGGGGTGGTAAGCTGTAGCAATTCGATGATTAACCCCATACATAGCCAACAAAGCTGTGAACTGACGATTGCAAAATTGGCCTCCTTCATCACTAATGATTGCCCTGGGAATCCCAAACCTCGTGAAAATGCTCTTTTGTAATAGAACCATCCGAGCATCATTCGTTGGCAGAGCTGCCACTTCCACCGACTTGGATATGTAGTCAACTGCCAATAAGATGTATAAGTTCCCACATGATGAGATGAAAGGCCCCACGAAGTCTTCCCCCAAACATCGAATATCTCCACCTCGAGGATTGAATTCAAGGGCATTTCATTCCTCTTAGATATGTTCCATACTCTCTGACATCTGTCACATTTCTGAACAAAGCTATAAGCATCTTTAAAAATAGTCGGCCAGTAAAAACCTGCTTGCAAAACTGTAGCCACTGTCCGTTCACCCCCATAGTGACTTCCAAATATGGATGCGTGGCAATCCTACAAAATACCCTTTATCTCGCTGTATGGAATGCACCTTCTTATCATTTAGTCAGAGCACTGCTTGAACAAATACGGTTCATCCCAAATATACCATTTCACATCATTTAGAAACTTCTTTTTTTGATACTCAGTCACGTCTGAAAGGATTATCTTGCTTACTAGAAAGTTTGAAAAATCTACGAACCAGGGCACTTCACCTTACACCACAAATAATTGCTCATCTGGGAAGGACTCATTGATCATAACCTTGTCATTTGCATCCCTTCCCAGATTTTCCAATCGAGATAAGTGGTCTGCCACTTGATTCTTTGTCCATTTCATGTCCTTGATTTCCAGATCAAATTCTTACAAAAGAAGTATCCACCTTATCAAACAAGGTTTAACATCTTTCTTTGTCACCAAATACTGGATTGCTGCATGATCTGTGTACACAATTACTCTAGTCCCAATTAAATACGCTCAAAACTTGTCAAATGCGTACACCACTGCCAAACGCTATTTTTCTGTGGTGATGTAGTTCAATTGAGCATCAGTGAGGGTCATGCTCGCATAGTATACAATATGGAAGATCTTATCCCTTCGCTAACCAAAAACAACTCCAACAACAAAGTCACTTGCATCACACATCAATTCAAAAGGAAGGTCCCAAATTTGAATTGAACATCCTTCTCTAACAAACTACAAAGTGGCTTTGTAACTTTCGAGAAGTCCTTTATAAACCTACGGTAGAAGCCTGCATGCCCCAAACAACTACGAACACCTTTAATAGAAGTCAGTGGAGGTAAATTCTCAATAGTTTCCAATTTAGCTCGATCTACCTCTAATCCTTTCTTAGAAACCTTGTGTCCCAATATTATACCTTCTGGTACCATAAAATGAAACTTTACCGAATTCAGAACCAAATTCATCTCAACACATCTTCTTAACACCATCACCAAATTCTCTAGACACAGGTCAAATGAATCTCCAAAAACAAAAAAGTCATCTATGAAGACTTCAATATTGCGCTCAACCATATCCAAAAAAATAGCCATCATACACCTTTGAAATGTGGTTGGGGCATTGCACAACCCAAAAGACATCCTTCTGAATGCGAATGTTCCGTACGGATAAGTAAAAGTAGTCTTTTCCTGGTCTTTTGGAGCTATCACAATCTGATTATAACCTGAGCACCCATCCAGAAGGCAATAGTATTCATGACCTTCCAGCCTGTCCAAACATCTGATTAATAAATAGAAGTGGAAAATGGTCTTTCCTTGTAGCCTTATTCAGTCTGCGATAGTCCATGTAGACTCTCCACCCCGTCACTATTTTGGTTGGAATTAGCTCGTTGTTCTTATTGAATACCACGGTCATACCCCCTTTCTTCGACACACACTGTACCGGGCTCACCCAAGATCTGTCTTATATCAGATATATTATCCCTGCATCTAGCCACTTTAGAACCTCCTTTTTGACCACTTCCTTCATAATTTGGTTCAATCTTCGTTGTTGCTCCACTGACGGTTTACAATTATCTTCCAACAGGATCTTGTGCATACAGAATGATGGGCTGATCCCTTTAATGTCAGCTATGGTCCATCCTATTGCTGATTTGAACTCTCTTAGAACACTTAGCAGTTTCTCTTCTTGGCAAGATGTTAGTGCAGCAGAGATAATAACATGCAACTTTGAAAAATAATTTAAAAATGCATACCTTAAGTGATCAGGAAGGGGTTTTAGTTCAAGATCTGGAGGCATCTCAAGAGAAGGCTTGATTCTTGCTGATGTCTCTCCAACAGTTTTGAGTGGCTTGATAGGAATCTTACATCTTCGAAAATGTGGCGTTGTGTCAAGTATCTGTACAAATTCTACAATCTCACTGTCTTCCATATCTGAATCCTCCAATATAGCACTCTTTAAAGGCTCATTATCCACAAGAATTCCAACTTCCTCATTCAAAATCTTGTCAACCATATCAATCTGAAAGCATTCTTCCTCGTCGGTAGCAAACATCATAGCCTTAAACATGTTGAAGGTGACTTCTTGATCATGCACTCTCATTGTCAATTCACCTTTCTGAACATCTATCAAATTTCATCTCGTGGCTAAGAAAGGCCTCCCCAAAATGATTGGTATATTTCTATCTTCTTCATAGTCTAAGATGATGAAGTCATCTGGGAAAATAAATTTATCCACTTTGACCAACACGTCTTCCACAATAGCCCGTGGATAAGTAATGGATCTATCAGCAAGCTGTAGTGAAATATTTGTCGGCCTTGGAGCTGGCAATCCCAACTGATTGAAAACTAACAGAGGCATTAAGTTGATGCTCGCACCTAAATCGCACATGCATCTGTTCAAATACATCTTTTCAATGGTACATGGTATTGTGAAACTTCCCGGGTCCTTTAGCTTCAGAGGTAACTTACGCTGAAGAACTGCAATACACTCTTCTGTCAAGGCTACTGTCTCAAAATCCTCTAATCGTTTCTTCCGTGACAAAATTCCCTTCATGAACTTTGCATAGATTTGCATTTGTTCTAATGCCTCAGCGAAGGGTATATTAATCTGTAGCTTCTTGAATACCTCCAAAAACATGGCAAATTGTTTATTATTTCTTTGTTTCAATAATATTTGTGGATATGGAATATGAGGGTAAACAGGTGGTGGAATGGTTGTAGGTTTCTCAAGTAACTCTAAATTTTTCTTCTCCACGTCTCTCTATTAGAACCTACCTTTGACAAGCCATCATCATAACCATTTTCCTCATGGCACGGTCGCGCATCATCCTCTTGTATAATTGGCGCGGGTGTGTCGGCATGTACATCTGCCATTTGCTTCCCTGATCTTAGTGTAATGGCTTGACATTGCTCATTTCCTTCCCTTCTTGGATTCGTTTCCTGATTACTTGACAAGGTCCCTTGTGGTCTATTGTTCAATGTATTGACCATTTGGCCCATTTGGGTCTCCAAGTTCTTGATAGCCACATCTTGGCTCTTGATCATGACCTCAGTATTTTCTATGTACTTAAGCATCATCTCCTCCATTTCTGACTTCTTTTCTGTCTTAGGTGCAGGTGGTGGATGATGTTGCTATTGTTGTTGAAATCTAGGAGGGTAAGGTGGTTTGGAAGCATATTGTTGGTGAGATGGTTGTGGTTGGTATTGATGTTGAGACTGAAATTGCTGTGGTTGTTGGTGTTGTTGGTTGTTTTGATTGTTACTCCAGCTAAAATTGGGATGGTTGCAGTTGTTGGGGTTATAAGAATTCTGAAACTGATTCTGATTCTTTTGGTAGTTGCTCACAAATTGCATTGATTCGGAACTGATAGAACACTGGTTCATTTGATGTGACCCCGCACATATCTCATATACATAAGCAACTGGCTTGACCTTGCTCTCTGTCAATGAATCAATCTTCTTTTCCATAGCTGCCATTTGTGTTGGCAATGCTGTAATGGCATCCACCTCCAACACCCCCGCAACTTTTTTTTGTGGCATCCTGGTTGTAGGATTCTGAAAATCATTCGCTGCCATAGTCTCAATAAGCTCGGAAGCTTCTTCATAGCTTATCTACTATTGGCCTTGACTACCAACCTAATCCATTATAAAAAGTGTTTATAACCATCGAATCAGGCATTCCATGATGGGGACATTTCCTTGGTATTTCTTTGTATCATTCCCAAGCTTCATACAATTATTCACCCTATTGTTGTTCAAACTGGGAAATCGCAGTTCTCATATTTGTTGTCTTAGCCATAGGGAAAAATTTGACTAAGAACTTATGTGCTAAGTCCGCCCATGTGGTAATTGAGCCCGGTGGTAACGAGTGGAGCCAACTTCTTGCCTTATCCCACTACACCAAAAATGACCTCTAGCGAAGGAAATTTTGTGAAGAAATTTATTCCTTCATAAAAGGAGTTGTTTAGCGAAGGAACAGTGAAGGAAAAAAGTATAGTGACAATATAGTTATTAGCGAAAGAAACATCCTTCACAATTTATATTTTTTTCCTCGCAAAATTGGGGCGATAGAAAGATTTTTGGAGCCAATTTATGATGAAAATTTGCGAGGAAAAAATCTATTTAGTGAAGGAATTATTACTCACTATATATCATTACTCAGAAGTTTTTTGTGAGGGATAAAATTGGTCGCTATCTTGTTCTAAATATTTTTTTAAAATTAATTGTGGTGAATATAAATTATAATATAAATATATTAAATTTTTTTATAGTATTAAATTTATTTTTAATAATACTTTTTAAGTAACTTACAATATAATATAAATATATATTATTACTTTTTTATATATATAAAAATAACATTTATGAGTAAATTAGAAGTATTATTTATAAGTGAAAACATATTGTTAACATTTCTTAATTTACGCACCAAATTATAAGGGTTTCTACTAGCAAAGCCCTCTACATAAAGAAATTGCCTTTGGCTTTACGCCACATCTTTGTACGATCCTTCCAAAACCTTATCTCTAGCTCATGTCGTCGGTCTCTGGTCTTCAACCTTATAAAGATGATGACAATAGTTTTGGAGAATTCGTTGATAAGATCGGCTCCAGCATCCGGAAATCGAGAATCGGACTGTTTGCTAAGCTTACGGTTCTAGAACTGCCTCCTCCAGTCAGGTTCCGACACGGCCAAATGAGACGACGCAGCAACGATTCAGTGGCGGAAAGGGAAAGGGGAATTGATTGGTTCTGGTGCTTTTGGCCGGGTTTATATGGGGATGAATCTTGATTCCGTAGAGCTCATTGTTGTATAAAACAGGTTAATTTTTGTAATTGGGAGTTTCTTTAGTTGATTTTCATTTTGGGTTGTGTTAATTGAGTTTCTTTAGCTTTGATTTTCAGAAACTGAAGGTTCTTAAGTAAAAATAAATATACGATCGTAAATTATTTGGATTAGTTTGTGTTCATTATGTAGTGGTATTTTTTTTTTAAAGAAAAGTAATATAAATCTATATATGGTTGTGTACGTACTACTTCAAGAAAATAATGATTTTTATTATTATTTGTGATTAGAGGAAAAAGGTGGAGATATCTTCTCACTAAATTTATCACCGCAAAGATTAAGCCATATGATTTACTCTTTAAGTTGGTTTAGCAAAGATATCAAGAATGTAAGTGAGTGTGGTAGTTCACTTAGTTGTTGCTTATTATTTGAATATTCACAGATTTATATAATTTTTATGTTCAATTGAGTGTTTTGTCTTATTTATTTATTTTATTAATAGCTTAAGGCCATGAGGTTGAAAGAACTGGCCAAGAATTCTCTCGGTGCCGTAGAGTCCCATTTGGGAATTCCATTTTGAAGAATAGAGCATTTAATACAATCACATCATACTTAATAAGTTGAAAGGTTTAAGTTTTCAATGCCATCCTCCAACTTTATGATTAAATTCAATGTCATGTTTGTTGATGTAGATGGCAAGAAAGGCAGTGTCCATGTTGCTACACCCCACCCGTCAAAACAAATTTGGGAAGACTCTATGAACAAGTCAAACCAACAGACTCCAAAGTCCGAGGGATCCCATTCTCGCAAGTCCCGCAATAGGTAAGTTTTGAGTTGGTAAATTTTCAAGTCAATATGAGCTCACCCTAATGCATCACTATTGTAAGCTCCAATTAGATCGTTCAAATCGGAGAATGCTCTAGACTCCCATAACAAGGCTAAACACACTGCTAAAATGTAGAAAGGTTGGAGACTTGGAGACCAAGAACAGAATCCACTGGAAGTAAGCTTCTTTTACTTTAACGATGTTCTGCTATGTATACATTTAGCTATTATTATACATTTTTTGAGTTTTAAGTGCTTATGTGAGATAAACAGTTGATTTTTCACCTTTTGGTATGGAATATGTGATTAGCATATGATGTGAATAAAAGTATATTGAACTGTTATAGTGTTGATTGACACAATATAACGTTGAGTTTTATTGATAATGTATATTACTTATCTGCAGTTTATGATTACTAAAATTGAAGAATATCTTAACCCAATAGTTTGTTTACATGGGTTCTTTTTAGATGACGAACTACCACATTGTATTACCACGTAAATTAAAATTGTTTTCTTAAAATTTATGGTTGTGTTCTTGCAGTCCACACCCATATTAATTATATGCTTCTTTTTGGATTTTGTTCCATGTAAGTTTTCATATGAACTATCATGTTTTGATTTTTGTTTTCTATGGATCGCAGTTATCAAAGCTCGAGAACCCATCCATATTTAAGGTGGCTTGTGTTAGTTCGACATTGAACTAGTTGTATTATTGCTTATTTGTTGAAACTAATTTGTTGTTTCTCAAGATCCTGATTTACCATCAGGAGCTTTGGTTCAATTCTTTGTTGTACAATACTTTCCTAACATACTTTTGTTTCTTTTTCTTTCATTAATTTTTCCTTTTGGTCTTTCTTACACCAAATTTCAAGTATCCTCGCTCCGTGAGCTCTAAAATCTGGTAGCGAATTTGACTAAACTAAATCATTATTACATTAAGTGGTCAATGACTTTAAGATATCTGAGTTGTACCAATGTTTTCTTATAGGTAATATTGGCCCTATGTATGGGGATTGTTTACCAATGTTATTACAAGTAACAAATGTGATTTTCTATTAATCTAGATGTTAGTGCTTAACTAGTTCATGAATGGGTTGATCTTGAATATTCATATATTGTATGAGTATATTGTATCTGATTCTAGCCTTTGCCCTTGATTACATTCATGAATCATAAAATATCAAGAGTTTATCGAAATTATATTGTATCAATTATACCGTAATATAGTTCTTTGATGTCATAATTGTTATTTTTGCTCTAGTAGTTTAGATTAATGAAGGGAATGGTTTTCTTTAATGCGCTTGGTACTTTATTGGGTGCCATGACCGAGTTTTGATAAGTCAAGAAACCGAGAGTGGGTTTGTTCGAGTCTGTCATGGTTGGAGCCATATCGGGTGTTGTTTTTTCTCTATTGAGGTGTTCAAATCATCTCTTGTTCTATGGAAATCGATGAGTCGTGGCTTGGCTATCTTCTATACTTGGTGAGCAACAGCTAATCGATCATGTGTTTAGATTTTAGGTTTACAAAATCATTTCTTCTCGATATCTGAGAAATGAAGAGATAGATTAGCCGTTGGTGAATCTTATAATCTGTTAGTTTAGTAAATATGCCTTTCAAACTACAAATACAAATAGAAAATACTTTTAGATTGACTAAAAATTTTTATGAAAACTTTAAAACTTTTGCGTGATTGATGTCATTGTAAGCCTATTAAGTGGTAGACTTGTTCGTGAGAGAGAATTGGTCCCATTATGCTAAGTGCGGTCTTGAGTTAGGTACTTTAGTCATTAATTGAATAATTTCAGGCCTTGTAAACTTTCACATAGCAATGCCAGATTTAGTCTCAATTGTGTATATCTTCCTTAATTTAATCGATGGGAGCTATTGAAACAAGCAATGTTGATGCAGCTTTTCAACTTTTCATTCATTTTCCCATCCAAATAAGGATTAAATGATTCCGGATAATAAGGCTCCTTCTTTAGCCTATTATTCGATTTGATTCCATGATAGTTTAGCTTTTTTCCATAAGATATAGATGCATTTAAATTGGCTTTTGTCTTCTTTGCAATCTGCATGGCAACCTTCTTCACCATGTTATGTCTACAATTGGTGGAAACACTTGCTTGGTCCAAGTCAAGAGAGTGTTAAACTACTCTATTCCAACATTTAAGATCACTTGTATTTCTATTTTACAAAGACAAATCGATATTATATTTTGGAAATGGCTTGTTTTTTGATCTGTTTTTTATATAACGTACTTACCTTCAATTTCTGATGCTAAAATAACCTCTTATGATTGGTCAGGGGATGCTGTTGTCAATGTTTATATAAACCATGAAAAGAAGTTTGCTTTTGTGGATATGAGATCTGTTGAGGAGGCCAGTAATGCAATGGCATTAGATGGCATTATTTCAGTTTTTTTATGTTAGTTAATAAATATTGTAGGTACTATGGTCCTTGGGAGACCAAGATACAATAACAACTTATGTAGTTATCGTAATTTGAGCATTATTTATTTATATGAGGAGTATTGGTTTTAATTATTGGCTCTTTATGCATTAGTTTATCAATTAGTTTGAAACAAGTATGAAATTTATATTAACTTCAAATATTAAATTTAATATTTATTATAACAATTAATAATAATAAATATGAAATTATTGATTTGAAAATTAATTATAATTTGCAATGAATTTTGATTATTTATTAATTAATTTTTATTTATAAATTTATAATTAAAATTTTTTTTAGTTAATTAGTTAGTCATCAATGAAGGATTATTTTCCTCACTAATTTGAAGATACATTTTTAATTTATAATTAGTGAAGGAAAATTTTCTCTCGTTAAATAAATTTGTTCTTCACAATATATTATTTGTGAGGGAATAAAGTTATTCACTAATTTCAAATAGTCATTCTTAAAATATTATTTGTGAAGGAAACCAATCTTTCACTAAATAACAATATTCCATTACTAAATACAATTTGTGAATAAAAAAGTTATTCACAATATATCCCTCACAAAAAAACATTTAATTACTAATTAGAGAAGGATACCCAATTGCGAGGAGGTCTAATGCGAGCACTCGTGTGAAGGAAATATTTCTTCGCAATAAATCACTTGTGAGTGATATAGGGCCTCTAGTGAAGGATTTGTCCTTCACTAGAGGCCATTTTTGGTGTAGTGTCCCTCAAAGAAAATGGAAACAGTTTGAGCCTAATTTCATCTTCTAACACACCGTTATATTTAAAGGTGTCACAAATCTCGATGAATCTCAACAAATGCTCATTCGGGTAATCTGTAGCAGCACCCCCAAATTGGACTGAATTCTGCACCATTTGTATCGTGTCTGGCTTAATTTCGAAGGAATTTACCGCTATCGCTGGCCTTACTATACTCGACAGCAACTCATTAATCTTGGGCATGGAATAATCCCTTAAGGCTCTATGTTCTTCTCGAGGTCTTCCAACATATTGGATGATGAAGTTTCAGTATCTACTTATGTATTCTGAGGTGCCCTCGATCTCCAAACTCTACCGTTGATATTATCCTGTGCAGGTATCAACTTAGGATGTGACGATCGAGTGCGCATATACTATGCACAAGTACCTGAAATGAAAACAAAAATAAAATAGAAATAAGATAAGAAAAGAATTGTTCAAGTCTAACAAATCTAGCTTTAATTGATGACGATAGTAATAAAATTAAACACCGTTCCCCAGCAACGGTGCCAAACACTTGTTGCCTCCTTTTTGGTTTAACAAATTGGACTTTAACTCATGCAAGTATACACGAGTCAACAAGTAGTACAGAGTAAGAAAGTATCGATCCCACGGAGAAAGGTGAATAAATCTATGCTATCATGCAATAACCTTATCATTATTACTGTTTGCTCAAACGATCAATTAAAAAGTGAATTGATATCTAAATTCGCACAAAAATACTAATTACTAAAAGTAAGGTAATCAACTTGGACAGATATGGGGTCCTAATATCATTTAATGCTTTACCCAAAATACACGCCTCTTGTTATGCCTAATTATTTAATATAGATACCAACGAGAGCACAAAAGTGGAACATAACCATCTTTCAATGTACTATATCCAAATCTCACAAAATCAACAAAATGATAGAATTCATGTAAGCATCAAAATTACCTAACCCATTATATGTCTATGTGAATTACAAGCAATAATGATTTAAGCATAAGCTCTCTCATTGACTACACTTGGTAAACCGGTATATGTCTATCAGGGTCACGAATCACAAAACCTAATACAAATAAGTCTCGTGAACATATGCAAACATAATCTAATATGTACTTATACTTTCTTTTTCAATTCCATATAAGTGATTAAGGTGAATGATGATCAAGCATTCAGTATTTTAACGCAACCATGTTAGGTAATCCAATATTAAACATATAAGCATCACAAGTAGGCATATAAGTATGGACTACACATTAAACTCCATTAGAATCCCATAATGGAAGTTAGTTCATCTCTGAATCAATAACCATTATGGGATTGACGCCAATCATTGAAACAAGAAACGAAAGCAAGAGATATAAGGGAAATGAGAAATCAAATCTGATAAACCTTGCTTCAATGTGATTCCAAGCTAGTTCAGGTCCACATTCATCAACAAAAGTAAAACCCAGTGCTTACAATCGATTAATCTAGAGAGAGAAGCCAAAAAGAGTAGAGAAAGGCTATAGAATCTCTTTAGAATATAAAACCCTAATAATAGAAAATAATAATTGATGATAGAATGATATCACGTATTTTCAAAACCCTCAAATATATCTCCATACAGCAAACACGCTTTCAGCATTACAAAATAGAAAGTTAGCATTTTAAATCAAGTTTGACTGGCGCGGCTGGCGGTGACACAAGAGGAAACGGGCGCAGGCGCACGGAGTGTGCATGCTGCCGAGTGCTTGGCGTGGGTGCATGCTAGTCTCATCTTCCTCTGGTCTTCTTCTAGCGCGGGCGCGCCGTGTCTTACCTATATGGCAGCGCGGCCGTGCTACTTTTGAATTCTTGAATCTTGATGAATGTTAAGATATAGATATACCTAGCATTGCATGTAATCAGGTAAAGAACTTGAATTTAAACCTTCTTTAATTTTAATTCACATAGAGTTATAGTGAATTAGTTAATTAGGGTGTTTGACTTAATTCTATCAATTTGTGGATTTAAGTTACTATGGTGTTAGTGCATCGAGAGATGGCTAATTCTACTTAAGTGTTTTTGATTAATAAACTGAGATAGGGAATTGAACTAAAATAAGGTGTGATAATCAGAGTGAGGCTTAAAGTGAAGTTGTAAGCCTAATTCTTCATTAATTGCTTGAAATTACGGTTAATAAGTTGTGTTAATTGGTTGGGATTTGTAGTTTTGTAGTTTTTATTAGTCATAATCATTAACTTGAATAGTTTAATAAAATTGGGTTAATATAAAACTGGTAATTGTTAGATTTAATTTCATACTAGTCTATGTGGGAATGATACTTTTTCTTACTACTATATTACTTGTTGACCACGTGCACTTGCATGTAGAGTGTATTTAGAATTCGACCAACAAGTTTTTGGCGCCGTTGCCGGGGACCTAGTATTGATTTTAATATTCTTCAATATCAGTTTAATTAGTTCAGTTTTACTTAAACAAAATTTTCTTTTTATTTTGTTCTTTCGTGTTTCAGGTTCTCTGAGTTAGTTTATGCAAACTCGGTCTAAGAAGCCAGACTTGCTTCCTTTCGAGGACGACATCAAAAAATAGTTTTAAAGGCTCAGTAAGTGGATTAAGATACTAAGGAGAACTTTGCGAAACATGAAGAGTCTTTGGCTGCAGAAGATCAGAAAGCGCTAAGGGATTATGCTACTCCCAAGGTGACTGAGCTTCAGTCGAGTATAACCAGGCCAACAATTGCTGCATATACTTTTGAAATCAAGCCTAGGACCATACAGATGATACAGAACTTAGTACAGTTTGGGGGATTAGCCAACGACTATCCGAATGAGCACTTGGTTAGCTTTTTGAAAATATGTAAAACTTTCAAATACAATAGGGTGTCAGATGATGCAGCCAGACTTCGCTTGTTCCTGTTCACACTGCGGGACAAGGCCAAAAGTTGGTTGCACTCTCTACTGCTAGGGTTAATTACTATATGAGATGACCTTGCTCAGAAGTTTTTGGCCAAGTTTTTCCCATTGACAAAGACTACAAAGATGAGAAACGAGATCACCATGTTTGAGCAGCAGCATGGGGAGTCATTGTATGAGGCATGAGAAAGATACAAAGAATTACTTAGAAAGTGCCCACATCATGGACTACCTAAATGGTTGCAAATGAACACATTCTACAATGGATTGAGTGGCAATCTCAGGACAAACATATATGCAGTTTCGGGTGGAACGTTCATGGATAAGAGTTATGAGGAGGCATATGAGCTAATAGAAACAATAGAGGCCAATAACTACCAGTGGCCTACAGCGAGAATGACACAACCTAAGGTAGTTGGGGTATTAGAGGTAGACGGGGTAACAACAATAGCGGCACAAATTTCAGCATTGTCAAAGAAAATGGATGCTCTGACAGGTGCACAAACACAACATGTTGCGTATGTTTGCGAGTTGTGTGCGGGGGAACATCCTACAAAACAATGTCCCATTAACCCAACAGTGGTACCGTTTGTGGGTAGCTACAATAGGAATCCGCATAATATGTATCAAAATGCCTATAATCCGGGGAATAGAAATCATCCTAACTTCTCGTGGAGTAACAACCAGAATCAGCAGGCTCCACGACCTTCTTATCCCCGGGGGTTTCAAAATAAGCATCAACAAATGGCTGCACATCAAGAGAAAAAGACAGATTTGGAAGAGTTGCTGTTAAAGTATATATCTGGGAACGAGGCGACAATGAAATCACAAACAGTGGCCATCAAAAACTTAGAAAATAAGATGGGACAACTTGCCTTAGCACTTAATAATAGGCCTCAAGGGACTCTACCTAGTGACAAAGAAAAGAATCTGAAGGGAAATCATGAGCAGTGTCAAGCAATCACTTTGAGGAGTGGAAAGCATCTTGAGGGGCAGAATCCAGAAAATTCAGCTATGAAAGATGTCAAAAAGATTGAAGAAAAAGTGGTTGTAAAGAAACTGGGTGAGGAAAAGCAAGGGGATAAGAGCAAGACAGATGCAGAGACAGTTATGTATCCTCTACCACCGTTTCAGCAGAGAGTCCAAAAACATAAATTGGACAAGCAATTCTCAAAGTTTTTGGAAGTTTTCAAGAAACTTCAAATCAACATTCCTTTCGCAGAAGCCCTAGAGAAAATGTTGAGTTATGCCAAATTCATTAAGGATATTCTGTCATGGAAGAAAAAGTTAGAGGATTATGAGACTGTAGCTTTGATGGAGGAATACAGTGCAGCTCTATAGAGAAAGCTACCACCAAAGTTGAAGGATCTGAGAAGTTTCACCATTCCTTGCACAATCGATAATATGGCCTTCAACAAGTGTTTGTGTGACTTAGGGGCGAGTGTGAACCTTATGCCATTGTCAGTTTATACTCAATTGTGTTTTCCAGCTCCAAAGTCTACAAACATATCTCTACAGTTAGCGGATAGATTAGTGACATATCTAAGAGAAATTGTGGAAGATATTTTAGTTCAAGTGGATAAATTTATCTTTCCAGCAGATTTTATAATTCTTGATTATGAGGAGGACAAAAACATCCCAATCATCCTAGGGAGGCAATTTTTTGGCTATGGGTAGGACTCTCATCGATGTTCAAAAATGGGAATTAACTATGAGGGTTCAAGACTAGGAAGTCAAGTTTAATGTGTTTAAGGCCATTAAGTTCCCTATGGATGAGGAGGAGTGTTTCTGGTTGGATGTGATCGACAGAATAGTCAATGAAGACTTGGTTAAAAGTTTGGTCAAAGATCTGTTAGAACATACTCTACTAGGGGATGAAGACTTGGATGATCCTGAGTTCGTGGATTACTTACATATGCTGGATTCTTTGCCTCGACTTAGTAGGTTCAAGGTTCTGTTCGAGCCATTACATACATAAGAAAAAGCTTCATCTCAGACGAAACCTTCACTTGAAGAGCCACCCACACTTGAGCTTAAACCACTTCCTAAACACCTCAGGTATGCTTATTTGGGCACTTCAAATACTTTACCTGTTATTATTGCATCTGTACTTAACGAACTACAGGAAAGTAAGTTGCTGAAGGTGATTAGAGAATATAAGTAACCTATAGGATGGACAATTGCGAATATAAAGGGGATAAGTCAATCCTTCTGCATGCACAAGATTCTTATGGAAAAGGACGCAAAGATAATAGTGGAACAACATATACAACTAAATCCGATCATGAAAGAAGTGGTAAAGAAGGAAATTCTGAAGTGGTTGGATGCGGGAATTATTTACCCGATTTCGATGCGGTGCTTTGTATCGGTCCGATTCGAAGGTGTTTCAAAAAGTGGGAATGACGATGGTTAAAACGCGACAATGAACTGATTCTGACGAGGACAGTGACCGGATGGAGGGTTTGCATGGATTACAGGAAGTTAAATAAGACAACCTGGAAGAATCATTTTCCTCTACCCTTTATCGATCAGATGTTGGACCGGTTGGCTGAGCATAAATTCAACTATTTTCTGGTGTTGGTCGAAATCTAATTATGCTCACACGCAAGTGCATGTGTTCAACAAGTAATATAATGATAAGTCAAGTATCGTTCCCACAAAGACTAGTATGAAATTAATCCTAACAATTACCAGCTTTATATTAATCCAAATTTTATTAAACTATCAAATTCAATGATTATAACTATTAAAAACTATAAACATGAAAATACTAAGCAATCAATAAACTTAAAAACTGTAATTTCAAGAAAATAATGGAGAATTAGGCTTACAACTTCACTTTAAGTATCACTTTGATTACTAAACCATATTTCAGTTCAATTCACTATCCCAGTTTATTAATTAAGAACACTCAAGTAGAACTAGCCATCTCTCGATGCACTAATACCATATCAACTTAAATCCAAAAATTAGATAGAATTAAGATAAACACCTTAATCAACTAATTCACTATATCTCTATGTGAATTACAATCAAACAAGGTTTAAGTTCAAGTTCTTTATCCAATTACATGCGATGTTAAGCATATCTCTACCCTAACATTTATTCAGATTCCATTCAATCATAGAATTCAAGAACACATGCTAAAGTGACTAAGTCTAGATTCATATATCATCTCTCGAGTCTATACAAATCCACATAGAATTGGTGATCAAGAAATTCATAAATTAAAGCACAAATCATAATAGATAAACTGAATGAGAGATTATTAAACTGAAATTAAGGACTACATAATCATCGTTCCACCATAAAGATCCATCATAAGACTACCAAGTAAATTAGTTCATCACAATTGAATTAAATACTGAAATCATCAAAGTAATCATCATCCTAATTACAATTATTGAAGTATAGACGTAGAATGAATCCAAAACCACCATTCTACTTTGCTCCAACTTGTAATTATCGTGACTCAGACCTTTAATCCTTCCTCCAATGCTATTTCTCTAAATTAGGGCTTCTAATTGCTAATTGATTGTTAGATGTAATCTCCTTTGTTGTTTCTTGTTAAAATCCCCCTAGGACACATATTCTGACCATAACTTGACGCCCAATATAATTCCAAACTATGCCAACCTCCTCCATTCACGCCTCTATAGCATTACGATTCAATTAGAGTCTTTACCTTTTCACGTATTTTTACCCACGGGTGCTTTTCTATTTTCTCCTCACTTTCATTTTGCCGGGTTTTTATATGTATAAAGTCTCCCATGGTGGGGGGTCAATCTGCAGAAGTCCAGTTTTAGCTCTTTTTCTTGCCAAATTTTTCCACGAAACCATCTTTTAAGCCTTCACACGCTACGCCACCACACCTAAACATAAAATAACACAAAATAAGTAAAACGAATCACAAAAATAACGAATTAACACAGTTTAAGCTCTAATTAGAGGTCGAATCATAGGTATAAAATCCACTCATCAACTAGATGGATGTTCGGGGTACAACCAAATAGTCATAGCTCCTGAAGATCAAGAAAAGACCACCTTTACATGCCCATACGACACCTTTGCATTTAGAAGGATGTCCTTTGGGTTATGTAACGCACCGGTAACTTTCCAAAGATTTATGATGGCCATCTTCTCAGACATGGTGGAAAAGAATGTGGAAGTTTTCATGGACGACTTCTCAGTCCATGGAAAACACTTTTGATAAGTGTCTAGAGAATATGGTCATGGTCTTGAAGCGATGCGTGGAAACTAACTTGGTGCTAAACTGGAAGAAGTTACACTTTATGGTTGAAGAAGGGATAATTCTGGGGCACAAGGTCTATGTGAAAGGCTTAGAGGTTGATAAGGCAAAGCTGGATATGATAGAAAATCTTCCACCACCAAATTCAGCTAAAGGAATCTGCAGTTTTCTTGGACACGCCGGATTCTACCGCAGGTTTATAAAGGATTTCTCTAAGATTGCAAAACTGATGTGCAGTCTCTTAGAGAAAGATGCAATATTTAGTTTTGACGAAGAGTGTAAAGCAACATTTGAATAGTTGAAAAAGAAATTGACTACAACTCCAGTGATCGTAGCACCGGATTGGACGATGCCTTTTGAATTAATGTGCGATGCTAGCGACTACGCGGTAGGGGCTGTCTTAGGTCAACACCGAGAAAAGATATTTCATGCCATATACTACACAAGTAAAACCCTCACGGATGCTCAATTGAACTACACAACCATCGAGAAAGAGTTATTTGCAGTAGTATACGCCTTTGACAAATTCAAGGCTTATTTGATTGGAACAAAGGTGGTGGTATACACGGATCAGTCGGTGATTCGTTATTTGATTTCGAAGAAGGATGTTAAGCCTAGACTAATCAGATGGATTATACTCATTCATAAATTTAACTTGGAAATAAAAGATAGGAAGGGGACCGAAAATTAAGTGGCGGATCATCTTTTTATGCTAGAAAATCCGGATAAGGATGGAGCAGATAAATGTGTGATTAATGAATTGTTCCTGGATGAACAACTTTTTGGAGTAAATTTCGAGTTTCCATGGTATGCGGATTTTTCCAATTACTTGGTAAGCAAAATCCTTCCCCCTGATCTAACATGTCAGAAAAAGAAAAAGTTCTTACATGATGTCAAGTGGTACATGTGGGACGAGCCCTATTTATTCAGACATTGTGCAGACAAAATGATTCGAAGATGTGTTCCATACAGCGAAGTGAAAAATATTTTACATGAATTCCATTCGTCTACATATGGGGAACATTATGGTAGTGAGCGGACAATGACCAAGGTACTTCAAGCAGGATTTTACTGGCCTACTGTGTTTAAGGATGCCCACCAGTTCTTGAAAAACTATGACAGATGCCAAAGGGTGGGTAATATCTCGAAGAGAAATGAGATGCCGCTAAATACTATCATGGAAGTGGAGATTTTTGATGCATGGGGGATGGACTTCATGGGACCTTTTCCTCCTTCATTCAACATATTGTACATCTTCCTAGTTGTGAATTACATGTCAAAGTGGGTTCAAGCCGTACCACTCCCTATAAACGATGCCAAGGTGGTTCTTAAGTTTCTACAAAAGAATATCTTTATGATATTTGGCACGCCAAGAGTAATCATAAGTGATGAGGGAAGTCACTTCTGTAATAGGTCATTTACAGCTCTTTTGGAGAAAGTGTGAATTAAAGGAGAAGTAGAGAAGAAATTTATCATCTTTAAATCATATACACTCGCAGGGTAATCTCTTCAACCCAAACTTTAATTTACGTTCTTATATTTTGTGAAAAACTATTTCAAAGTCCTCTGTGATTGAAGAGATTTATAATTGACGAGTATATGATGTTATGTATTAAGTATATGTATACAGTATGTTTATATCACATATTCATGTGATTAGAGTAATTGATTTCATGTAAACATGCTAGAATAAGAGTTTTTCCATCAACGGGTGTTTTGAGTTCTTTGTAAAACAAATATTGTATGATCAATGCATGAATTTATGATTTATGTGTATATACATGATAATAAATAATCATAACATGTTTTTTACCATCTATATAGGTTTTCAAACCATCAATATCATAAATATGTCTTAATTGGATTTTTGAAGTTATAGAGTATAAAAGTTGTATATATGACCCTTACAAGCAATTGTATGCCATGAATTGTTTGTTTAAACTTAAATTTGACAATATATTAAGATAATACATCTTAAAACGAAGAAAACAAACTTTAAAAGGACAGATTCAGAGTTATAACGAACCCGTGATGTCAAATTTCATGTTTTTCTTCAAAACTTCCAAAAGACACTACGAACAGTGAAATTATGTGATTTGATTCAAGTAATTGTATGATTTAAGTTGTTAAAATCATGCTAGAAAGGTTGGATAATGATCATATATGAATTATAGTATCAGGGTATGCTTAAATTAATGTATGAACAAAGAAATTGGAAGTTTATGGTTTGTTCTATGTTTTTTCGCTGAACTTGATTTCTCGGCTGGCGTGTCAATTTGCGGCCTGAGATCCAAGCTTAAAATCCGAGTTGATTGCCTTTGCCAGATGTTGCAGTGCCTAAGACTTAAGCCTATAATCCCGAAATTTGCAGCGCTAATCTTAGCTTAATTGGTGGAGCCAGTTCAAATGGTGGAGCTGCAGCGCCACTTGGCAGTTTTGCCCAGAAATGAGATTTTTAATTGTTCAAGTCCAGGAAATGTAATTGTAACCTAATCTAATGAACATAAAAAATGTATTAAACATATAATGTGATGTTAAAACAGATTCTTTACATGTCAATGATGTTCTTACATGTTTAATTGATTAGTCGAATGCGTATTTAGCGCGTCGTTCGTGCAGTCTAATAATGTGTGAGAATTAATATTATGATCATAATTTAGTGAGAAGAGAATGAACTTATAATGCTAGTTATGTTATAATTAACTAGTATTGTGAATGTAAATGGTATATAGGATTATATTGAGGAACGTGAATAGTAATCGTGTCATATACGCACGAGGCAAGTTCCTAAACCTTACTTCTTTACATTGAGCAAGTTTCCTTACTCAAAACTTTACTTTTATGGCATAATTTTCTTTAAATTCTAAATTCTTCGATTGAGAAAGTCCTAGACTTATATTCTATGTTGAGTAAGTTCTTATTATTAATTGTTCAAGTTCAAGATTTCATATTAGATGTTATCATTATTTTAAAACATGATTCTTGTTATACAATACTTATTTGATTGTATATTGTTGCCTCCTTTTTAGTCTAACAAAAAGGATTCTAACTTATGCAAGCATACATGGGTCAACAAGTAGTACAGAGTAAGAAAAGTATCAATCCACGGGGAAAGGTTTTAAATCTTAATTATCATACATCAACTATTTCACTATTTTTATATGCTTAAACGAATAACTCACAATTATAATTAATTCTAAATTCAATTAATGAATAAAACTACAATACTAAAATAATGTAATCAAATTTGGAAAGAATTGGATTCTAACTTCATTTAATACTTCATCTAACTTGCAATCATCATGTTATGTATATATACTTATTATGGAATACTAGTCAAGAGCATAAAAGTGGACATAACCATTTTTCAATGAGTTATGACCTATTCACATAACATCCACATATGTTAGAAATCATGTGAGGGACACTATTACCAAAATCACTATATGTCTATGTGAAATTGTAGCAATAATGAATTAAAGTGTAGGCTTTTTCAATACTACACATGGTGAAACGGTATATTTCTATCCAGTTCACGAATTACAAAGCTAAACAACTTAGCCTCATAAACATATGCTATTATGATTTTATCCATACTCATATTTCATTTTTCAATTCCATATAAGCATACAAGGTGAATGGTGATCAAACATTCATTCATTACACTTAATCATAATAAGTAATCCAATAATAAGCATACAACCAAACAATCAGATATATAAGTTAGTTTACATATCAAAAACCATTAGAATCCCATAATGGAGTTTAGTTCATTTCTGAACCAAAAGCCATTATGGGATTAAAGAAATACATGAAATTAAAATAATGCAAATAAGAGATGTAAGAGAAATGATAACAAATCTGTTAAACTCAGTTCCAGAATTTGTTCCACGCTTGTTCCTATGTAGCAATAATCTCCAGAAGATTAAAACTACACTTTATTTAATAATCTAGAATAAGAGAAAAGCCATTGTAATGATCCAATGCCCAAACTCTCTCTAGAATAGTTAATACATAAAAACCCTAATGAATAATACGAAAACTGATAAAAACTCACTTCAACACGTCTTTAATAACCTGAATATTTTCTATATAAATAAATAAGAAATTTTGCATATTAATTTTTTTTTTTATTTTAAATATGAGAATATGTGTCAAGTAATGTGTATGTATATATGTGATAAATAAAATTATTTATTTCATGAATAATTTCAAATAATTTTATTTTAGAATAATTGATCATTATAAAGTATATTCCTATAGTAATTAATTTTATAGTAGAAATGTCTTTATTATTTATTTTCCATGAAAACATGATTTTATATTATTTAAATAATATATGAAATGATTATTAGAATTATAATAATAAATATTTTATTATATGAATTTGTTCGAGAATATTTAAGTTAATTATTTTAACTTAATTAAAGATAAACGAGATATGGAATCCAAACCCTAAATTTGGGTATTGATCAAGGGATGAGAATAATAATATAATATTAATTATATTTTAATTTTTTTCAATCTATAAATATGTAATGTAAATGTGGAGACTGATAATGGTTATTCAATTGTGGTAAATTAGGGCATGACCCTCATATCGTGTTATTAAACCATAATTGTTAAACTTCGGTTATGAGTTCGAGACCGTGTAGTAATTGTGTTATATGAATTTTACATGTATTATATAATTTACGTAATTAGGAGAAACCCTAATTATTTATTTGAAAACCCTAATTTGCTAATTAGGAACCCTAATGGCAAATTTTAGAAACCCTAATTATTATTTTTGTTAATTATAATGATAATTAGGAAACCCTAACTGTTAATTTGGGAACCCTAATAGTGTTAAGGAATCCTAATTTAAAAACCCTAATTTCCTATTAAAAACCCTAAATTTAAATTAGTGTGTTTAATTAAAATTTTATTACACTTTAATTTTAATTTTTTAAACCCTAGTAATTATTTGGGAAACTTTAAAATGTAAAATCTAGTGATTAACCCTAGATTCAAGCACCTTGGACAAGAATACCCTTGAGATTAAAATGAAGTTACAAAAATGCCCTTTTGTCCCATTAGTTGAATTATTGTTAGACAAGATCTAGCAAAAATCTGGCCAGCCACCCTAGACCTACCTATGAGCCTATAATCTATAACACATCACATGATCAGCCATCCCATACATGCATACATGATTTGCTAGATTTAAGAAAGAGAAAGTGCTCATTTTTGGCCTAAACTATTCACAAGCACTTAGCCATTCTCTCTCAAGCTCAAACCCACGAAATTATAGCGTTAGTTCAGTCCCCAATCAAGCCCCACGAACACCAACAACAAATCAGAAGTATAGAATCAAGAATTTGTTCATAAAGAGGTAAGAACCCTAGAAGAAATCTGACCTTGATCGAAGTGTTAGATGTTAGTTTTTTGTGTTAAACATGTAGTATGTAGTATATAATGATGATCTGGGTTGCTAGATGTTAGATCCATAACATCTAGAGGCTCGGATTTGATGTTTTAAAAATTCGGAAAAACATTTTTTGATGTCCGATGTGAATGTCGCCGTAGAATCTCTGTGAGTTTTTGATTTGTGTGTTTTAAGTGTTGGATCTTGTAGTATGTTGTAAGATCTTAAATCTGGAACTTGAATCAAGTTCATATCTGTTGTAGATTAAAAGTTATTTAAGGTCAAAGTGGGTTGACCGGCATTGACTGGCTGTTCTTGAAGCCCAGAATCAGCCTAGAAACCTCTGACAGTGTTTTTGCAGGGCTTGGATCTTGCTATGTTTAAGTTTGTTTTGCCATGTTGTTGTTTTGTAGTTGTAGAATTACATGAATACTACATGTTAAAGCCTTTGTATCACATATATACTTAACAGAATTAAATATATAGATGGTCAAACTTGGTAGCCGAAAATCGCCAAAGAACATTTTCGAAACCCCGAAATGTTCAAGAACGGTCTGGGAGGTACTTTAATGACCCCCATATATCTTGTTTGTGTTGATGTTATGATGGTCTCGAGGATATGTTATTGTTCCTTGTAGTGTATACTATAGATTTAACCCATTAAACGATATAAACCATGACCGAACATAAGGTAATTCAAACATGAAAGGATAGGTCGATCGTTGAGTTTCTGAAATACCTGAAACACTCGACAAAGAAGTTTACTAAGCTTAACCCGGTTTCATTAAGTATTGTTAGACTTGATCATGTATTGAAAAATGTTCTCTGATAGTTTGTTTACATAGCCCGTCGAGCAGAAAATATTTACCTTGAACAGATTTCATGATTTAAGGCCACAAAGGGCATTGACCGGCCATAACTATCCTTTTCTCGGGCAAATTTTAAAAGCGTCAAGAACTAACTCGACGAAATTGTTCTTGAGCTTAGATCTTGCATATGATGCATTTTTTGATCATATTTGTTGTTCAACTGTAGTATTACATCTCATATTTATGATATCGAGCCATTAACTTTCGACTCGAAAACGAATTACACAAAAAGAATGATTAATGGTCAAACAAGCAAGCTTGAACACCGAGTATGAACACCGGGTTTCTCAAGAACACCTAAAATGACAGATTATTCTAAGCCAAAGGGCTTTAATGATGCACTTTAGTAAAATTAATTAATTTAATTTCTAAAAATCATTTAAAAATAGTAAATAAATTAAAAAATTACAAAAATAGTTTTAAAAATTATTTTAAGTTATAAAATTAACTTTTAATTATTTGACATATTTTTCATAAATATTAATATTTATTTGGATATTATTGGTATTTAAATTATTTAATAAATGCATTAAATAAATTAATTAAAATGATTTTATTGTATTAAAAATTATTTTAAATAATAATAAAGTATTTAATAATATTTTAAGTTATAAGACATAACTTTTAATATTTTAAGATAAGTTTCATTAATTATTAAATATTAATGATATTAGATTTATTTAGTGATTAAATTAAATAAATTAATTAAAAATGATTTTATATCATAAAATTCATTTTAAATGAAAATAAATAGTTTAAAAATATTTTAAGTTATAAAATATAACTTTTGATATTTAAAGGTAAATTGCATTAATAATTTAATATTAATGATATTATGTTTATTTAATAAGTATATTAAATAAATAGTTTAAAAATTGTTTTATTGATTTAAAAATCATTTAAAAGGAAATAAATGAATTAAAGATATTTTAAGTTATAATTAATGACTTTTAATATTTTGATAAATACTAAATTAATATTCTAATATTAATGGTAATTGTTTAAAAATGATTTTTGATGTTTTAAAAATCATTTAAAGGGTAATATTAATACTTTAAAATATTTTGAGTTATTATAAATAACTTTAATATTTTGACAATAGCTTCATTAATAGTTTAATATTAATTAAATATTAATGGTAATAGAATTAGTTAATATTTAAATCATTTAATAATGATTTCAGAGTTTTAAAATTCATGATAAAGTATAATAATTATTTAAAAATTATTATAAGGCTATGAAAAATAATATGACTGATGTTTAAAATATCTAAATGAATATTGAACTACACAATAGAGTCTTAGACTCGATATTTACCCGATAAAGCCGTCGGTACACCAAAATATTTCAGAATTTGATCTGGACTTAGATAAACTGACTAGATATGTGTTTGTTAGTGAATCAATAATTGTTAGATATATGTGACAAAGTGATTATGTTATGTGCTGACTGCAATAAACCGTGTTTTGTGTTACGATATATTATTCTAATCGAACGAATGATCTTATTACTGATAGGTCGTTGTATAAAAGATTAATCTAAGTTGCGTTGTTGTAAGCAGCAGCTCAGGCAAGTATCTAAACCTTATGCACTACTTTTATTTCGTGCAAACAGGTATATCATGTTATGCAAGTTTCCTAAAATTACTCCAATTATTATTGAGCAAGTATCTGATCTATTATTTACAATGTGCAAGTATCCTACCTTTGCAAAGAAAGTTTCAGAATCATATTATTGTGCCAGATTATTAACTCTATTATTATTGATTATGTATCCAATCTTTGTATTCATACAAGTTCTTACATTATCCAATCATTGTATTATTGTATAATTCGGATATTTATTCATTAGCTTGAATTAAGTATATATAGGTTATCCAAGTGTCTCCACTTGGATAACCATTATATTAATCATATGTTGATACATACTTATTGATTTCAAGTATGTATCGTTGACTTAAAAGCCGTCCTAAGCTATTTGATCCAAATAGATATAAAAATATTATTGAACAAGATAGAAACGTTATTGTATCCAACAGTTTATTTTGGTTCTGATTCTCGACTAAATATGAACATCCCTAATATGGGAAAACTTTTGTGCACCTAAGGTGGATAGAGTGAACGATAATATCGTTCTTGCATGTAGTATTGATCAATACAGGCACATTGGGCGATCACCCCTCGTGTTAAATAAAGTTATGATGGGTTTGCGGATGAAGTTCTGCTAAACCCTAGCGAAAATGAAAAATAATGTTCATAGTCTGTCGAATGATCTCTAGTTATAGTCTATACGTAGTTTCAAAGATTACATATGGAAGTGATATGTTGTTATTATTGGTTCAGCTTACTTCACAACTATTGATTCGTTATCGAAGTGTCTTTCAAAGAAAACATTTTATTCTTTCAGCTAATATATATTGTTGTTATTACTTGCTGGGCAATCCAATGCTCATTCTTGCTTTAAATTTAAATGTTTTCAGTTAAGTATGATCAACCAGAAGGTTCAGGCAAGAACAAGGGGAAAGGAAAGCTGTTCAAATGAGATTTATATTATGTTGTGTAATAGTTATAGTTTATTAAGACAATGATACTTATTATCTATGATGTAATGAATGTTTAAAGGTCTCGTACCTGGGAGTAAACTTTGATTCATATGTAATTTAAGTTTGAATTTTATATTATTGTTATTATTATTAGTATTATTCAGCTTATAGAAATGGTATCGTGAAGCACCAAGTTCGGGTTTCAAGTACTTGGATTTGGGGGCGTCACAACGTCTCTGGTGCCAACCATATCATTCAGTTAAACTAAAAACGCTCAAATTTCAAATTACAAAAAGTCAACAAAATAGATCAGAGGGACTCATGCAATGGCAAGATATCATAGTGTAAAAAAGCAGACGCACGCGCGATTTAAAGCCCAATTAGCCGCGTGGCTACTGCATGTTGTCTTCTGTTGTTGCTTCTTGATTGTTGTTGTTTGTTCTTCATTCTATCTTTTTTGAACAGCAATCATCCACTACTTTAGTTCTTCATCTACACATATCCATCTTGCCTAGTCTTTGATAGTCGCATACCACCTTGTCAGTGCCAATCCATGCCATTCTTGCATTTCCATGCCATAGGAGTTCCAATCACAAGTACTGCAAAATAAACATAAAATGCAAATAAAAGAAAGTAAAACTACTTGAGATGAGCATAATTCTAATGAGTTGGCATCCAATAAGTAGGTATAAAACCTACTTATCAAATACCCCCAAACTTGAATTATTATTTGCCCTCAAGCAATGCATATGACAATAAACAATGAAATGCAACTACATTACTATGCAAACTAACTATGATGCAAATGAGTCCCAAGTTTTTCCAGCTAAAATAGAATTTTAATCCAATGTGCCTCAGTGAATTATCCAGATTCAAGAATAAAAATTTCAAACTAAGATATAAACATAATATCATACAATCAAATAACCCATACTCGCTATAAAGATGTCGTGTGTGTGTGTTGTGTTGTGTTCACCAAAAACTTGACAAAGGCTAAGAATACACATGTTAAACTGCTCAAAACAAAAAATTGCAATCTAAATCAAGATCCATGTATATTAATGCAACAAAAACCACTTTAACACATCAATACAAACTAAGGTTCAACAATGGGTTTAAACTGCTTTATTTTTACTCACGAGAGCGATTTTTGCACTTTCTCGTAGTGTTTATTGCTATATATATATATATATATATATATTTTATGCAGCGAGTGCGTTTTATGCTCCATCTCGCCCAACCACAAGCTTCAATAATTAAACTTGGGAAGGTTTCAATACTTTTTCTTTTTCTTCTTTTTTTTAATATACAATAAGCATACCCATGTGTTCCCAAAGTTTGATTATCAATGTTTTCATAGCCTAAGTCCACTTTCCACACAAGTCTATTTTTAAAAACCACATTTCCTACTAAGCAATAAAAACACATTACTCTTATACCAACAAGCATTTGTGAACACGTATGTGCGAACCGAAAGCATCTAAACAACATCCATGGATTACATCATGTAAAACATTATAGCTAAGCTCATGTTATCCAGTAAATTTAACAATCCACCAAAATTCAATTTCATCATTGGCTAGACTTAAACTCCATAAAGCTAGAAATTTGGGACATGCAACTAAACACATACTAAAACAAATAATAACTCCCAAAAATAGAAAAAATTTCTGCAATTATTAACTAACACATAAACATTGAAAAATTAAATTAAAATGCAAACATATGCAAATTAACTACACTCAACTACCCTACTACCCAATACCCCCAAACTTAATATATTCATTGTCCCAATGAATGAAGGTATAGTGTTAGATGAACTCCCCTACTGATCAGCTGCACCACCCTCTTCGGGTGGTGAATCCAGCGGTGGAAATGGCACGGCTATCCCAAATTGTGGCCACTCGAGCATGGTACCCTGCTGTGCAAATGCCTTTGCTAGAGACCTCATCAAACCCATAGCAAACGCTGTAAAATTGTCATACATAGCATCGACCTTCCTATCCAACCTTCAGAGATGTCGATCGTCAGTAGTAGCAGTGGCTTGAGTTGACGTGTCTGCTTCATTTGTCCTTGAAGGCTGTGGTGATGGTGCAGATGACGCGGGATGAAGGATGAAACCGTAACCCCTTGGGTGCGGGCTACCTCCTGCCCAATCTTTGAATTTTTCTATCGTGGTGTGAGTGATATCCTGACTTGGGAATTACAACTGTTCATCTGTCCACCTAACTCCTGCTCTAGCACACAAATGAGCCACGATCGAGGCATATGGTATACTTCCCGTAGTACTTCCCCGCATGTATCGCAGCATGTTCTGATTAAGAAGGTGACCAACATCGATATATTTTCCTACAATAATCCCCCAAATAATGATTACTCGCTTAGTTGTAATTTCATGTTGATGGAACGATGGCATGAGTTTTGCACACACAAAGAGATTCCGAGCCTTGTCATAATGGTTGAGAGCTGAAGCTGGGAAGGTCTTAGGCTGATTAGTGTCAGGCGTGCAAGTCCATTGTGTCCCTGGAATACACAAATCAGTGATAACTTCATTGAGGTATGTCTCCATTCGCTCCGCCTCAACCCAATTCGTACGTCCAGTTGGAGGGTCAGGTAAATTGAATACGCCATGAATTGCCCTTGGTTGATAGTCCACTTAAACCCTTCAGACGAAAGAAAAGCCACTCATTGTCTCCCTTGCATTCGCATAAAATTCCCTCACAACAGCCATAGTTGCAGCTATTGGCGTAGAGAAAACCCCATGCCAACATTTTTCCTTGATCATCTGCACCAATTGCCCATCTTGTGCATCTGGCTTGAACCCTCTTTCTCGAATAAATGATTTCGCTACAATGCGGTAATACTCTATTTGTGCATCCAGGCTGACAAATTTAGAAAAGTCCACATTGTCACTACTCTCAAGCTCTCGTCGGGAGGATGACTTCGAGTCTTGAGAGCGAAACACGCTTTGGTCCCATTGTTACCAATGAAGAAGGAGAAGAACTGTATTATTGGACAAAGGTAATATTTTCTGATAAACATTGAACACCCCCAAACTTTTTGTATTTCCACGCACCCTCTGAAAACCCTAGCTTTATCAGTTAAAGAATTTTAATGTTGGTAGGAAACAGATGCGAGATACGCGTAGTGGGGTGAGGAGTTACAATTTTTGAAATGGAACGGTTGGGAGAGTAGAGTCGTGCATTTTTGGAGAGAAAGGGATGCGCACGCTTCTATTATAACTGTTATGAGAAATGGGCAAAGTCACGTCTTTAAGAACTTAAAAGTTTTTCAAAATCCGGTCTCGGGCACGACCGCGTGTGTTTTGAACTGGAAAGTTGTGCAGGCGTGCGAGTGGTTTTGCTGCACAGACATATGGCGAGGGCGCACCATGTTACACTGAAGTACTTACGCGGCCATGCTGCCTTGCATCCTGCCATACCAATCTGCATTTCAAACATACCAAAATAGTGACGAATCATCTCCATTACACCTACACAAACAACAAATATCAGTATCAAAGCATGAACTAATGACTACGCATAAATGACTATCTTAATACCATACTTTGTATGCTACGCTCAAGCATCAGCAAATGCAAATTCAGCTCCTATAATACTTATGAAACACTAATTAGGCTATAACAACTAATCATGAAAATGAAATATCAAATACTATCTAAAACAGAATTAGCAAAAGAGAATGATAGAAATAATAGGGTGCCTCCCATCCAGCGCTAAGTTATAGTCAATTAGCTTGACTATCTCTGACTCTGTCATGTTGAAGAAATAATGGAGGTTAATTTCTGCATGTCAACCTCGCTACCAAAATAATGCTTTAGCCGCTGTCCATTCACTTTGAATGGCTTATCTGGGAATTTGTCGAATACCTCTATTGCACCATGTGGAAAAACGGTCTTCACTGTAAATGGCCCTGACCACCTTAATTTGAGCTTCCCAGGAAAAAGTTTAAGTCTTGAATTGAACAACAAAACTCTTTGTCCCGGCTCAAATACTCTCTCTATAATCTTGCGATCATGTCATTTCTTCACATTTTCCTTATACAGCTTGGAGTTTTCATATGCCTATAATCTGAATTCATCCAACTCATTGAGTTGGAGTAGGCATTTTTCACCTACAGCCTTCAAATCAAAATTGAGCTTCCTAATTGCCCAATATGCCTTATGCTCAAGCTCCATAAGAAGGTGACAAGCCTTTCCATAAACCAGCTAAAAAGGTGACATGCCCAACGGAGTCTTATAAGTAGTCCTATATGCCCATACAGCATCATCAAGCTTTAATGACCAATCCTTTCTTGTGGGGTTCAGAACTTTCTCCAAAATTCTCTTTACTTCACGATTTGAAACCTCTGCTTGGCCATTAGTTTGAGGATGATAAGTTATAGCAATGCGATGATTTACCCCATACTTAGCCAACAGAGCTGTGAACTGCCTATTACAAATATGAATGCCTTCATCACTAATGATAGCCCTTGGAGTCCCAAACCTTGTAAAAATTCTCCTTTATAAAAATCTTAGGACCACTTTGGCATCATTAATTGGAAGAGATGCCACTTCCACCCACTTCGAAACATAGTCGACTGCTAACAAGATGTATAAATTTACACATGAAGAAACGAAAGGGCCCATGAAATTTATCCCCCAGATATCAAAAATTTCCACCTCGAGGATCGTGTTCAATGGCATCTCATTCCTTTTCGAAATATTCCCAACTCTTTAACATTTGTCACATCTCTGAACAAAACTATAAGCATCCTTAAAAATCGTCGACCAGTAGAATCCTGCTTGTAACACTCTAGTTGATGTCCTCTCTCCACCGTAGTGACCGCCATATAATGAAGTGTGGCAATCCTGCAAAATCCCCTCTATTTCACTATATGGGATACATCTCCTTATCATCTGATCAGCACATTGTTTGAACAAATATGGTTCATCCCATATAAACCACTTCACGTCATAAAAAAAATTCTTCTTTTGATGACCAACTAAGTCAGAAGGGATCATCCTATTCACCAAGTAGTTAGCATAGTCTGCAAACCATGGCACTTCCCCTTTCACCATAAATAATTGTTCATCTGGAAAGGACTCATTAATCATAGTCTTGTCATATACCTCCTTTTTCGGATTTTCCAGTCGAGATAAGTGGTCCGCCACTTGGTTCTCAGTTCTCTTTCTGTCCGTTATCTCCAAATCAAATTCCTTCAACAGAAGTATCCACTTGATCAAACGAGGCTTTGCATCCTTCTTTGCCACCAAATATCGAATTGCCGCATGATCCGTGTACACTATCACCCTTGTCCCAATTAGATAAGCTCGAAACTTGTCAAAAGCATACACAACTGCTAATAATTCCTTCTCTGTGGTGTAGTTCAATTGAGCATCAGTAAGGGTCTTACTCGCATAGTATATCACATGAAAAAAAATTTCCCTTCTCTGACCCAAAACAGCCCCCACAGCATAATCACTGGCATCACACATTAACTCGAATGGTAAGTCCCAATCTGGTGCTGTAATTACTGGTGTTAAAGTTAACCTCCTCTTCAAATGCTTAAATGCAGACACGTAATCCTCATCAAACTTGAACTGTGCATCCTTATCCAATAAGCTACAAAGTGGCTTTGTTATCTTGGAGAGATCTTTAATGAATCTGCGGTAAAAATATGCATGTCCTAGAAAACTTCGAACACCTTTTACTGAAGATGGTGGCGGCAAATTCTCAATAGTCTCTAATTTGGCTCTGTCCACCTCAAGTCCCTTCTTCGACACCTTATGTCCCAGAATTATTCCTTCTTGTACCATAAAATGGCATTTTTCCCAATTTAACACCAAGTTTGTCTCAACACATCTTCTCAATACCATCACTAAATTTTCCATACATAAATCAAAAGAATCCCCAAATACTGAAAAATCATCCATAAATACCTCCAAATTATGCTCCACCATATCCGAAAAGATTGTCATCATACATCTCTAAAAAGTGTTTGGGGCATTGCACAGACCAAAAGACATCCTTTTGAAAGCGAAAGTATTATACGGACATGTAAAGGTTGTCTTTTCCTGGTCTTCTGGAGCTATAACAATCTGATTGTAGCCTGAATACCCATCCAGAAGGAAATAAAACTCATGATCTGCTAGTCTATCCAACATCTGATCGATAAACGGCAATAGGAAGTGATCTTTCCTTGTAGTTTTGTTAAGTCTACGGTAATCCATGCAGACTATCCACCCCATTACTGTTCTTGTCAGAATAAACTCATTCTTTTCATTAGATACTACGGTCATACCACCCTTCTTCGGTACACACTGTACCGGGCTCACCCACGAGCTATCTGAAATCGAATATATGATACTTGCATCCAGCCATTTCAACACTTCCTTCTTGACCACTTCCTTCATGATTGGATTAAGTCTTCTTTGATGTTCCACTGAAGGCTTGCTATCATCTTCTAGGAGGATCTTGTGCATACAGAAAGATGGGTTGATCCCTTTTATATCTGCTATAGTCCACCCAATTGCTGACTTGAACTCCCTGAGGACTCTTGTAAGACCCTAACTTTCATAAATAAAGATTAATTTTTCTCAAAATATATTTTTGAATATTATGGTGTGGTTTTGATATAATGTTATAGTTGTTGGTAATATTTATAAATTTTGCAAATTATGCAAGTTGTTATAAAATATTCGATTGGTCGGGAAATATTCATTTTAAACAGAAAATATTAGTACGACGACACAATCATTGGTGGACCCCACAATGAAATTATTGTCGGAGTTAGAAAATGACAGAAATATCTTTTTATAAAAATAACGACGAAAGTTTTACCGTTAACTGTTGAACTACCCGGTGGTAAAAGTACAGTAATACGCGTGGTTTCATAGTAGCACACGGTATTGATTATTGATGCTTACGTAAGAAGCCACTCAGTTTACTCAGTTATTGCTACAGTAATTGTTGCATAGTATCTCACGTTATTTGATTCAATTATTGTCACAGTATCATCTTAATAATATTTTATATTATTAAATCAATAATTGAGACAACAAATTTATTCATATTATTATTTGCAATATTGACAATGTTTAGAAAGTTCTGTCGATGAGAGGTTTGGTCACCTAATTGCGCGCCAATAGGGAGAAATCCTTATCGGAAAGCCCCCTCTTTCTTGGGAATGATTTGGTTATTAAATATTGTGAGTTATAATATTAATGATGAATAATTGTGGAAGTATTAAGAATGTGTTTATTTAAGATAAGTGAATTACAAAAGTTAGAGGGAAATAATGTAAACTTGAAAAACTTTAGGGGTACTAAAGTGTAATAAGTTAAATCAATCTGGACCGTCGATTGTGGTTTTAATAGTAATTAATCAGGACCGTCAGTTCTAATAGTAAATCAATCTAGACCGTTCGTGAATTAGTTACTATTTAGTCATTTCTCCTATAAATAGAAGCTTAATTCTTCTTTCATTCTCACCAATTCACTAAACTCACAAGAGAAACTATAAAGAGAGAAACTATAGAGAGCAAGAAGAAGAGTATTCTGTTACTTCACTATTATAGTATTCAGTCTTCTAAAGTAAGGGATATTATTTCTTTCGTATTCATAAGGAATACTTATTTTTTTCGTATTAATCCTTTAATATGTCAGAATAACCTGTCTACGCAGATTACGTACCGTATGACGGGTGAAAATCCATATGTTGTTTCATATATTATTTCTTTTCATATTCTTAAATCTAAACTTACTATGGTAAGTATTGCTTCTATAATCCTTGAAATTAGTGGAATATCCTTGAGTTTTTCACTTCATCCAGTATCGTTTCATTGGAATATTGATATGAACTTTCTTATTAAATATCAATATTTTCACCAGGGTACTATTCACAGGTTACTATTCACCCAGTTACTATTCACTAAAATATTATTCACTCAAGTATTCGGGGCACTTTTCATGAATATCCTTGGCCCGTAGTGCAGGGATGATTCGATGATGTGATTTATTTATTAAGTTGAGTCTCAGCGATAAAGTTGATGAAAACCTTTTTAAATAATAGAAGATAGTAGATATCATGCTCTACTTGACTCTTTTAATGGATTGCTTGTTCCGCTGCAGTTAAACTTGTTGTCTAGTATATTCTATCAGTTTAACATTGTTGAAGGCTAACGATAACTTATTTTGCATTATCTTAGTCATAATATTTCTTACTGGGCTAGTTGAACTCACCCTTTTGCTTTCATTATTCTCTCCAGGAAATGAGAACATAGTCGGGACTAGTCGCGGAACGGAGTGATGGTCTGAGATGGCTATTTTAGTAATCCTCACTATTTAGTGAGATAATAAATGTAATGAGGATTGAATTTGAGTTTGGATATTGTCTATGAGACAATATTCGTGTAAAAACTCTCAGCTCTTATTGTATAATTAAGTTTGTATTTGTATTATGTACCATGTATTTGGCGACCCAAGATGGGTGATGTATACCTATTTTGGGGGTGTCATAACTCTTAGTAGTTTTTCTTCCTAAAAAGATGTTAGTGCAGAAGAAATAATCACAAGTAATTTTGAATTTTCATTTAAAAACGTATACCTCAAATGGTCTGGAAGTGGTTTTAACTCAAGTTCTGGAGGTGTTTCAAGAGATGGCTTTAATTTCATTGATGACTCTCCAGCTTTCTTTAATGGCTCAACAGAGGTCTTGAACTTCCTGAACTATGGAGTTGTGTCAAGTATATGAACAATTTCTTCAATCTCCTCATCATCTATTTCTGAATTTCCCACAATAGCACTTCTCAAAGGTTCATGATTCACCAAGTTCTCTACTTCATCATTTAGAACCTTTTCCACTAAATCCACCCTGAAGCATTCCTCTTCATCTGTCAGAAATTTCATTACCTTGAATACATTGAAAGTAACTTCCTGATCATGTACTCGCATTGTTAGTTCCCATTTCTGCACATCTATCAAGGTTCTTCCTGTGGCTAGGAATGGCCTTCCAAGAATGATCGGGATACTTTTGTCTTCTTCATAGTCTAATATGATGAAATCTGCTGGAAAGATGATATTATCCACTTTAACCAGTACATCTTCCACAATCCCCCGTGGATAAGTGATAGACATATTAGCTAGCTGTAAAGAAATATTTATCAACCTTGGAGTCGGCAATCCCAACTAATTGAATACTGACAATGGCATCAAATTGATACTTGCCCCAAGATCGCACAAGCATTTGCTGAAGCTCATCTTTCCAATTGTACAAGGTATTGTCAAGCTGCACGGGTCCTTCAGCTTTGGAGGCAATTTGCGTTGAAGCACTGCACTACATTCTTCCGTCAAGGCTACTATTTCAAAGTCTTCTAATCTCTTCTTCCTTGACAAGATACCCTTCATAAACTTTGCATAACTAGGCATCTGTTCCAATGCCTCAACAAAGGGTATGTTGATCTGTAGCTTTTTAAATACCTCTAAAAACATACTGACATGCTTGTCTTCCCTCTGCTTATGTAATCTCTGTGGATAAGGAACATGAGGGTGAACGACTGGTATCTTATTCACGGGCTTCTCAAAAGAATCTTCTTTATTTTTATTCTCTTGTTGTTGTTCTGAACCTTCATTATTCAAATAATCCTCAGAAAAATTCTCATGACCGCGCGGTTTCCCCTTGCAAAAGTGGCGCGGGCGCGCCATGCTGATTTTATGTAATTTGCTTCCCATACCTAAGTGTAATTTCTTGACATTGTTCCTTCCCTTCCCTTCTTGGATTAGCCTCTGTTGTACTTGGCAATGAACCCTGAGGTCTGTTGTTAAGCATGCTAGCCATCTGACCCATTTGAGTTTCCAAGTTTTTGATGGCCACTGCTTGGCTTTTAATCATCACTTCAGTATTTGCCATATACTTCATCGTTATCTCCTCATTCTCTGACTTCTTCTCTTGCTGAGGTGCAGGTGGTGTATGATGTTGTTGTTGAGAAAATCCTAGTGGATAGGGTGGTCTTGGTGCAAACTATTGTTGAGATGGTTGTGCCTGAAATTAATTTTTTGATTGAAACTGCCTTTATTGATTGCTTTGATTATTTGACCAACTGAAATTTGGATGATTGAGGTCGTTGAAGTTGTATGTATTCTAAAATTGACCTTGATTCTTTTGGTAGTTGCTCACATACTATACAGACTCTGAACTGATAGCACATTGGTCAATTGAATGCGACCCTGCACATATCTCACACACGAAAGTAACTGTCTTCACCTTACTTTCCGCCAAAGAGTCAATCTTCTTTGCCATGGATGACATCTGAGCTTACAACTGAGTGATAACATCCACCTCTAACAAACCTGCAACTTTGGGTTGTGGCATTCTGGCTGTAGGATTTTGGAAATCATTCGCTACCATCATCTCAATAAGATTGTAGGCCTCTTCATAGCTCTTCGCCCATAAAGCTCCTCCTGCAGCTGCATCTACAATTGGCCTCGACTGCCATCCCAATCCATTATAGAACGTATTAATCACCAACCAATCCGGCATACCATGGTGTGGACACTTCCTTAGCATTCCTTGTATCTGTCACAGGCTTCATATAGAGATTCATTATGTTGCTGCTCGAACAGGGAAATTGTTGTCCTCATTTTAGCAGTCTTAGCCATTGGAAAAAATTTGGCTAAGAACTTTTGAGCTAGGTCCTCCCATGTTGTAATAGATCCTAAAGGTAAAGAGTGAAGCCAACTACTTGCTTTGTCCCGTAACGAAAATGGAAATAGTCTAAGTCTGATTGCATCCTCTGTCACCCTGTTGTACCTGAAGGTCACATATTTCAATTAAACTCAATAGATGTTCATTCGGATCATCTGTAGCAGCACCCCCAAACTGTACCAAATTCTGCACCATTTGAATAGTGCATGGCTTTATCTCGAAAGTGTTAGCTACTATAGTTGGCCTGACTATCTCGACTGTAATCCATTGATGTTCGTCATCGAATAATCTCTCTAAGCCCTGTGCTCCTCTCTTTGCTCTTATGATGCCATGTTGGATGTTGTGGTCTCTAACTCTGCTTGTATATTTCTACGCGCTCTCGATTTCCAACCTCTGCCGTTGATGTTGTCCTGTGTAGGTGTCAACTCGGAATTAGATGATCGAGTGTGCATATACTATGCACAAGTACCTGAAATTCAAACAAAAACAAAAATAGAAATAAGATAAGATAAGACTTGTCTAAGTCATACAAAACTAGCTTAAAATTGATGACGATAATATTAAAAATAAACGCCTTTCCCCGGCAACGGCGCCAAAAACTTGTTGCCTCCTTTTTAGTCAAACAAAAAGGACTCTAACTTATGCAAGCATACATGGGTCAACAAGTAGTATAGAGTAAGAAAAGTATCGATCCATGGAGAAATGTTTTAAATCTTAATTATCATACATCAACTATTTCACTATTTTTATATGCTTAAACGAATAACTCACCATTATAATTAATTCAAAATTCAATTAATGAATAAAACTATAATACTAAAATAATGTAATCAAATTTGGAAAGAATGGGATTCTAACTTCATTTATTACTTCATCTAACTTGCAATCATCCTGTTATGTATATATACTTATCATGGAATACTAGTCAAGAGCATAAAAGTGGACATAACCATTTTTCAATGACTTATAACTTATTCACATAACATCCACATATGTTAGAAATCATGTGAGCGACACTATTGCCAAAATCACTACATGTCTATGTGAAATTGTAGCAATAATGAATTAAAGTGTAGGCTCTTTCAATACTACACATAGTGAAATGGTATATTTCTATCCAGTTCATGAATTACAAAGCTAAACAACTCAGCCTCATAAACATATGCTATTATGATTTTATCTATACTCATATTTCATTTTTCAATTCCATATAAGCCTACAAGGTGAATGGTGATCAAACATTCATTCATTACACTTAATCATAATAAGTAATCCAATAATAAGCATACAACCAAACAATCAGATATATAAGTTAGACTACATATCAAAATCCGTTAGAATCCCATAATGGAGTTTAGTTCATTTCTGAACCAAAAGCCATTATGGGATTGAAGCAATACATGAAATTAAAATAATGCAAATAAGAGATATAAGAGAAATAATAACAAATCTGTTAATCTCAGTTGCAGAATTTGTTCCACGCTTGTTCCAATGCACCAATAATCTCCAGAAGATTAAAACTACACTTTATTTAATAATCTAGAATAAGAGAAAAGCCATTGTAATGATCCAATGCCCAAACTCTCTCTAGAATAGTTAATATGTAAGAACCCTACTGAATAATATGAAAACTGATAAAAACTCACTTCAACACGTCTCTAGTGCCAACCATATCGTTCAGTTAACTAAAAATGATCAAATTTCAAATTACAAAAAGTCAACAAAAATAGATCAGGAGAGGACTCATGGCTACCGCCGCAATATCATAGTGTAAAAGCGGTAGCGTATACGATACTTATTTTTTGTGGCCGGCCTTGGCGGCGCTACCTTGGCTATATGCTATCTTCTGTTGTTGCCTCTTGATTGCTATTGTCTGTTCTTCATTCTATCTTTTCTACATATCACTCATCCACTACTTTAGTTCTTCATCTACACATATCCATTTTGCCTAGTCTTTGCTAGCCTCATACCACCATGCCAATGCCAGTCCATGCCATTCTTGCATTTCCATGCCATAGGAGTTCCAATCACAAGTACTGCAAAATAAATATAAAATGCAAATAAAAGAAAGTAAAACTACTTGAGATGAGCATAATTCTAGTGAGTTGGCATCCAATAAGTAGGTATAAAACCTACTTATCATATACCTCTTGAGTTTTATTATTCAAATTGAATATCATTTATTGTTGAACCTTGTAAGACTAGCGAACCCTTATTGATTCAACTAGTCCATAGTTGAAGAACGTTCTAAATTCCAGAACCATTGTTGAGCTTATCCAAACCAAACTTCCTTTGGTGCGGAATCTAATGTCAAATAAAATGAACAACCCTGTTATATGGGATTAATTATGCTTTAGCGTTAAGATATTGTGCACAGTATGGTACTAAGGGTTGATCCTCCTAAGTAAGAGAAGAAGAGTCCATAGTCTTATGATTGTTAAAGGTTTCAAGTATAAACATTTGACAACCTAGGACAAAGTTCAAGGTCTTATGACCCTCAGAAGTTCTTTTGATTCTTGTTATTCATTCTTGATTCAAAATTCGAGTTTCTTATTTCAGAAGTCTTTGATACACTCGCATTTTATTATTTTATTGTTATATTATTATACTTGTGGGCAATCGTGCTCACTCTTGCGTAATAATAACATTGCAGTTAAGAACGAAAGGTCCGACGAGCCTTTTACTAGCAAAGGCCAGAGCAAGGTTAACAAGTGATGAAGACTTGTTGTTTATTTGATATATTTATGTTTCAAACTTATGTTAAAGTTGTGTATGACTTATTATTTGTTATGCTTCCGTATTTGAGATTTAAGGTTAGTATGACCTAGGATTGATGTATTTACATTCAGATGTTGTAACTCCAAAAGGAGAGAATTTATTTCTATCTGTTTATGGGTTTTCATTTATTATGGGTAGATAGATACATGATGTTTGGACAGTAACACCAAATCCCGTGGGAATTGAAGTACCCGGATTTGGGGGTGTCACAGTTTTCTCTCTTTTTCATTTTTTTTCAAATGAGCTGGTGGGGGGTCTATTTATAGACCAAGATGGCCGCGGGTCAACCCGGGGGTCTACATGCGGCTCCTCGGGTTTCTCCGGGCCCCTGGGTCTCATTGTCTCGAAGTACGTGTACTCGGGTCGACGCGTTGTCCGCTCAAATGTTCATAACTTTCAATACGGGAATCCGATGGAGGCATGATATACCTTTACTGAAAGCCATTGATGAGAGCTACACAATGATATAGGATTTGACATTTGTTGAATCAAGGAAGATCGGTCCATGACCAGACAGTCTATCTATTGAGCTGTCTTGTGTTGTTTTCACTCGAGATTGATGTTATAGTTCGACGTGACTTATTTTGCAAGAATTTGAGTTGATTTGATGTTCAGTTGGAAAAATTACTATTTTGCTCCTCCCGGGTTATTTCTAGTCTTGATGCAGTTATAACTGTTGTGACAACCCGAATTTTCATAAGTTATTAAAATAAGAATTTAATAATTAAATTTCTTATTATGAGTTGTATATATTTTGAATTATGTGATTTGGTGTGAAAAGAATTATATATTCATATGTTGAAGAATGTGAGATTTAATAGTTAACTAAACTATTAAAGAAATTAAATAATATTAGTTAATTTATTTAAGTTAAAATTATGTTATGAGATAATATAATTTTAATTGTTATGCCTTGTGGGCAATGGAAATTATTATGAGTTAAGTTTCATAAATAGTGTGAATAATATACTTAATTAAAATAGTGAATTAATACAAGTATAATTGATTTAATAAAGTGAGAAGGTAATATATTGCATGAAAATGTAAATGTTAGTATAATGCGAGTAAAATATTTATTAAGTACATTAAATAGTTAGAAACTTTATGGAATAAAATGAATATTTATGGTATTAAATAAATATTTGATGAAAATTTTTATGGGATAGTTTATTTAAGTGTGATAAAATAGATGAGATTTATACGTATTTTATTACGCGATTATAATGGTGATATTCTAATTTAATTAAATAATTAAATTAGAGGAGTGAGAATTTGTTAAATAATGTTATGATCATTACGGTTGAATAGAAAGTATAATTTTACTGATAAGGTTAATTTTATTTCTTAAGGAATTAAAGGTACATAATCTAGTTTATATTTCTAGTTTATGTGTTCTTGAGTTTCTTTTAAAATTGGGGTTTTGGTTAATGAATTTGTGGGTTATGATGTTATATATGTTATTAGATATTTATAATTTGATAATTGTCATCTAGAAACAATCTTTCAGAAATCAAATTCATGTATTTATACTAAAGAAGAGGAATTTGGGTTTTAATTGTAATGTGTGTTTTGGTGTACTTTGGGACTAAAGTTGATGATGAATTCGTGATGGAAACTTTAAATCGATGGATGATTGTTGTTCTCCTATATAAAACGAAAACAACGCAACTTGAACGGATCGAATTGGTTAAGAAACGAATTCGTGGTGAATAATTTTGCCTACCATTTTGAAAATATGAAAAATTAGTATAAAAAATTAGAATTAGTATAAACCAAGTCCCACATCAACTAAATTGAGAACTTTACCCCTTTTCTAAACCTATAAATAGAAGGGCTTGACCATTTGTTTCATTCACCAACAATAACGCCTCCAATTTTGAGAAAGGCTTTGTTATGGGAGGACTTTTTATAAAGACCTCCTTAGTTAAATTTTGGCGTGGAAGTACGTAGTCAGTTTGTGGAACTCGTATTTTCGGGTATGTTTCTTATTTATTTTTTGGTAATGTTATTATTATAAATATTGTATTTAGTTTGTTAGTTAAAGTTTGAATTTTGGAAGTTTAGTTAGTTTTGTTAGTAAAACTAGTTAGTTTACTATGTTTATTTTGGCTTGGAATTGATTATGTAAATGAGTTCTAATGATGGTAATTAGATATATGAAGTCGAGATCTTAGACGAGTCTAATTATTTTAAATAAAACTTATTTGTAAAGAAATTTGGGTTGAAACGAGTCGAGGCGAGTTTTGGATGTCAAAATGAGAAGTCCGAAAAACTAGTGGACTGCTGATCCAAAAACGAAAACTCGGGGTTAGCTATATTGTTTAGAAAATTTTGGGCTTTTGCTATGTTATAGTACACTGAATAGGCTTTTCATAGACTCCAGAACGGACTAATTCCGACTTCGGAGCAAAGCGTTATGACCATTCAAAGTAGTCGCGTCAAAACTGTCTAACCAACTCGGGACAGTCACCTTGAACTAATTTTCTAGAATTTTGTGTTTAGAATTTGGAAAAGATCAAAGAATAAAAGTTGTAGTCCCGGAAGTTAGCTTCGCGTGGGCTCAAGAATCGCTAAAAAATGTTTTGAAACGGAAAAGTTATGACTGTTTTAGCGAGGGAGGGTAAAGCTAGGAAAGAATTAAAAACAGTTTTGAACGCCCTTTTTTGAACACTATTTTGGACTGTCTATCTTATCCGAAATGGGTGTCCGATAACTTTTAAAAATAGGTTAATATGATGTTTATAACATATCCAAAGTTGGATGTCATCGGACTTATGAGATATAGAGTAAAGTTTACATTACAACTACTATGTGTTGTTATGTGACTAATAGTTGATGTGTATGATTATATAATTGTGTAGGGCACGTGAAGTGCAGATAACTGTAAGTTGTTAAACTGTTATTGGTAAACAATGATCAAGGCAAGTCTTTCAGTTCCTATTTGCTATGTGAATTTGATGATGAACTGTTTAAAATCTTTATTGCAAATAGCATGGTGTGTTATATTAATGTTGAAAGTATAAAATGTTAAAGTCAATTTATGACTACGTTGATTGAGTAATGAATGTTGATTGAGTAAGGAATTCAATCTTTATACTTGTTATATGAATTACATCATGTATATTATGTTAGTCCAATATTTATGAGATATATATCGAGCATATTATTATGTGTTATGTGATGCATGAAAACTATTAGATTTTGCTGGGCTGTCGAGCTCAACCTTACAAATAACCACTTTTGCAGGTTAACGATTTAAGGTAAAGTTATGTGCTACTTGAAAGATATGAATTAGATGTGTTACTTGAAGATTTATATACTTTGGCTGAGTTATTAATATTTGAACCATGTTTAAGGTTCTGAATAATGTATAAATGTTGAATTGTAATATCGTTTTGCGATGTAAACTCTTGTAGTATTAAAATGATTTTGAGACAGTACTTGTGACGAATACTTTCGAGAAAGTACTTGTGACAAATACTTTCGGGAAATTACTTGTCGTTGAACAACTCTTGGAACTTCTCCCAAGACATCTTGAGTGCGTCAGTTAGGTAATCGCTTTTACGTTTCCCATTCCCACCGATGTCTGCCTCTTCACGCAAACATAAAGGCGGCAAAGGGAACCTTTTGTTCCTCGGAGCATCCCAAGACATCAAATATCTTGGTTATCTGCTTTATCCATGCTTCCGCCTTAAGTGGTTTTGGCTCTCCAATAAACTCCGGTGGTCCCAGCTCCTTGAAGCCCCATTGCTTGGCGGTGGTCATCCAGAGTTGCCGATGTTTCCACCATATTTTGGGCGGGGAGCTTCTCTACTGATGATGTTGCATGAATTGCATGAAGCCTCGGAACATTCCATCGTTCATCATTTGGTCAATGTTGTTGTTTGCATGAGGATTGTCGCCTCGATGCACATTGTCACAGTTATTGATCTGTGGAGACTCAACGGTCTCCACATGCTCCATTGATGTTCTCAACATTCTGGATGCCATTTTCAAATACCTGCCACAAAATAAGGGTTAATTGACATGAAACATATTATCCCTACACTGACCGACCAATTAAATACCAAATAAACTTAGGTAGGTCATAGCAAATGAAGGAATTCACCGCCTCTCCCTCCTAGTTCTAGGTCTCACATCTTAGCCAGGATCATATCCCTAAGCTTTGATATAATCGTGACCCCCAAAATAGGTATACATCACCTATTCGAGTCGTCAAATACATGGTACAGAATATAAATACAACTTAATTATACAACTGTTGTGTAAAGTATGACAAAACATAAGCTGTGAGTTTTAATACAAATATTGTCGCCTAGACAATATACAAACTCAAATTCAATATTATTACATTTATTTTCCACTATTTCACTGAATAGTGAGGACTACTAATGCTATCATCTGTCCGTCACTCCGTTTCCCGACTAGTCCCTTGCTACGTTCTCATTTCTTGAAGAGAACAATAAAAGTAAAAGGTGAGCTCAACTAGCCTAGAGGAAATATTATGACTAAGATAATGCGTATATATTATTGTTAGCCTTCAACAAAGGTTAAAAACCGATACAATATAACAACCATCAAGTTTAACTCGCAATGAACAAGCAATCCATTAAAAGAGTCAAGTAGAGAATAAAATCTACTATCTTTTATGATTTAAAAGGTTTTTCATCACTTTTATCACTGGACTCAAATTTTTAATAAATAATCCACATCATCGAATCACCCCTACACTACTACCAAGGATATTCTTTAGTATCACGACCACAATTATCCATGCACTACGGGCCAAGAATATTTGTGTATTCAATAATGGTCATGATCATGCCATCAACTCGGCCCATCAATGCACTACGCCCAATGAGGACTTTTACCACATCATTTGTAACATTACTACCATGATTATTACACCGAATAATCCCTCGGTCATAATCATACCAAGTCCATCTATGCACTATAGGCCACAGATGACTTTCAACAAAATATAAACATGAGGATGATGACAATGATATAAGAATTCAATAAAACAAGTTCAAGAATTATTTTATCCAGAACTAATAACGTCCAAATTGTCAACATGATAATCTTTGCTTTGTAAAAAATTCAAGAATGCTCGTAAGAATATTTCCATGAAAAGATATCGGATGAAGCTCAAATATCAAGGATATTCCACTAATTTCATGGAGTATAAAAGTCAAAACTTTAACCAACCGAGTATAATAAGGAATGGATTAACAAAAGAAATCACCAGCATGCGATAGATCAGACATGCAAAAGTTATTCCAATGTAATAATAAATAACGGAATCAGTCCCATGAAACGCATGCATGTGATATATGATATTTTCCAACAAAATAATAAAGACGAAATCAGTCCCACCAGAAAACGCATGCATGTGATATTCCAATGTAATAATAAAGACTAATCAGTCCGGTGTAAAAATGCATGCATGTGATATTCCAATGTAATAATAAAGATTTTAACTGTCCCATGAGAACGCATGCATGTGATGTTCCAAATGTAATGATAAAGAATGGAACAATGTAATAATTTCACCAAATATAGGGTAGCTCACAGATATAGGTTATTCCAATGTAATAATAAAGAATGGAATAATGTAAGTTCTCTTCATGGATAAGAAAGAAATAATACTCCCTACCTTAAAAAAACTTGATACTGGAATAGTGAGGTAGCAGACTTCTCTTCTTCTTTTTATAATTTCTCTCTATAATAATCGCTCCAAAGCTTTTGTGAATTGGTCAGAAATGAAGGAAGAATGAGTTTCTATTTATAGAAAAATATAGTTTCGATAATCGCACGCTTGGGGCTCGAAAAATTACAAAGACAATACCTCCAACTTTTCCTTTATTTTTAATTTAGTCATGGAAGTATTATCAAACTTGCACCACCTCCCCTAATAGTAAATAATGTGATTCAATAGTAAATTATGTGAATCAATAGTTCTAGACATGTGAAAATACGAATTACAGTATAATACCTCCATCTATACCTCCATTTTTAACTTAGTCATGCAAGTATTATCAATCTTGCACCAACTCCCCTAATAGTAACAAGAATGTGAAACAATAGTATACACATGTGAACAAATAGTTATAATCATATGAAATAATAGCAATCAATTGCTCATTTATCCGGTTAAATACCCGATTGGTCAATATAACCTCCAGACATCAATTATTATCGAAATAATTTTCGATTTTCACTAACACAAATAATTCCAACACAATGAAACCATTTTTATCAAAAATATAAATTTTGAAATTTTGAAGTTTGACTTTTCCCAAAAAAGTCAACTGTTGACTTTTTGACCAAATAGTGAATTCCGGATAATTTTGTGTTTATAGACTATTTTTACTAATTTTATCATTCCAGACTCAAATATCACGTCCGCTGCCTCCAAATTCAACTCCTAACACAACTTCAATTTTAATAACATTCATCATTAATATTATAACTCACAATATTTATCAACCAGTCGCTTACTGTGAAAGAGGGGGCTTTCCAATAAGGATTTCTCCTATCAAGCGCCAATTAATTAGGTGACCAAACCTCTCCTCGACAGTAACTTCTAGACATTATAAATATTGTAATTTAATAATATGAATAACTTTGTCGCCTCAATTATTGATTTAATAAAATAACATATTATGCGTATGATACTATGACAATAATCGAATCAATAATATGAGAGATATGATGCAGCAATTACTGTAGCAATAATTGAGTATAACTGAGTGACTTCTAACGTAAGCATCAATAATCAATACCGTGTGCTACTATGCAACCACGCCAGACATCGTATTTTTTTACTACCGGGTAGTTTAAAAGTTAACGGTAAAACTTCCGCCGTTATTTTCATAAAGTATTTTTGTCGTTTTCTCAATCCGACAATAATTCCGTTGTGGGGTCCACCAATGATTGTGTCATTGTACGAATATTCCCTGTTAAAACGAATATTCCCCGACCAATCGAATATTATATAACAACTTGCATACTTTGTAAAATTTATAAATATTACCCACAACTATAACATTATATCAAATCCACACCATAATATTCAAAAATATATTTCGAGAAAATTTAATCTTTATTCAAAAATTGGGGTCTTACAACCTCCCTTCTTATGAAATTTCGTCCCTCGAAATTAGGGTGCGTACTGGTATGTCAAGAGGTGAGGATACTTTGATTTCATTTCAGATTCTAACTCCCGTGTCATTTCCTCAACATCGTGGTTTCTCCACAAAACTTTGACTTGAGGTATAACCTTGGAGCGTAGAATATGTTCCTTCTTATCCAAGATTTTAACAGAACCTCTTCATACGTTAAATCTTCCTCTATTTCGTCCGGCTTCTAACTCAATAATGTGGTTCGGGTCTTTCATATATTTACGTAACATGGATATGTGAAAAACGTTATGAACACGAGACATACTTAAGCAGAACGCAAGTCTATAGGTCACACGCCCTACTCGATCGAGGATTAAAATGGGCCAATGAATCGAGGATTGAGCTTTCTTCTCTTTCCAAATCTTGTAACTCCTTTCCATGGAGCAACACGTAACAACACATGATCTCCAATATCGAATTCTACGCCCTTCGATGAATATCAAAGATAACTCTTTTATCGATCTTGTGAGGTTTTTTATACGTTGTCGGATCATTTGAATCTTTTTCGTAGTCATACGTATCAACTCGGTCCCAACAACGTTGCTTCACCCACCTCATCCCAAAGATAATCGAGAACGACATTTTTCTTCCATACAACGCCTCAAATGGAGCCATGCCAATACTTGCTTCATAACTCGTTGTCAGAGAAAACTCCACCAATGGTAAGAACTTGTCCCAACTTCCTTTGAAGTCAAGGACATAGAGTCTTAATAAATATTCAAGAGTTTGAATAGTCCTCTCCGACTGCCCGTCCGTTTGAGGATGATATGCCGAGCTAAAACGTAAATCCGTGCCCATAGCTTTTTGCAAACTAACCCAAAATCTTAAAGTGAATCTTGGGTCTTGATCAGAAACTATGAATACCGGCATACCATGCAGTCTTACAATCTCGTTTATGTACATACTAGCAAGACGTTCAAGTGTATAAGTTTCTCGTATTGGTAAGAAATGAGCAGACTTGGTCAATCTATCAACAATGACCCAAATTGCATCTATGCCTTGAGAAACCTTGGGTAGACCAATAACGAAATCCATAGTAATGTGCTCCCAGTTCCATTCTAGAATTTCAAGTGGTTGCAATGGACCTTTTGGTACTTGATGCACCGCCTTAACTCGTTGACAAGTTAAACACCTTGAGATAAACTCTGCTATCTCTCTCTTCATATTTCTCCACCAAAATGTATGTCGAAGATCACGATACATTTTGGTACTCCCATGATGGATTGCAAACGGTGTGTTGTGCGCCTCCATCATGATTTTATACTTTAAATCGTGGTCGTTAGAACACAAAGTCCGGAGTTGACTCAAGTATTCCTTCTTCATCGATTCTTGCTTCCCAGATAGCACCTTCTTGCACTTTCTTCTTCATACGCATTTGCTCTAGGTCTGTAGCTTGAGCAGCTTTAACTTTATCGATTAAAATCGGTTCTACTCGTATGTTTGCCATCATCATGTGGGTCCTTGGAGTCTTTATCTCTAACTCCATCCTTTGTAAGTCATATAAAATGGGCCTTTGCGTTGACAATATTGCACTCGTACCCGCATATGATCTTCTACTCAGTGCATCAGCTACCACGTTCGCTTTTCCAGGATGGTATTGGATGGTATGATCATAATCTTTCAATAGTTCAAGCCAACGTCGTTGTCGCATGTTGAGTTCCTTTTGGGTGAAGAAATATTTGAGGCATTTATGATCCGTGTAGATCTCCACCTTCTCTCCATACAGGTAATGCCTCCAAATCTTAAGCGCAAAAACAACAGCTGCCAACTCTAGATCATGAGTAGGGTAATTCCTCTCATATTCTTTGAGTTGTCGTGAGGCATAGGCTATGACTTTCCTATGTTGCATGAGAACACATCCTAACCCTTTGCTCAAGCATCATCAGAGATGACAAATCCTCCGAAGCTAGATGGTATTGTCGTAACAAGTCTTTGAAATGAGTCTCCTCTTGAGTTCTTGAAAACTCTTCTCACATTCCTCACTCCAACCGAACTTTGTATCTTTTCGAGTCACCGAAAGAATGGAGTAGCGATTTGAGAAAATTCTTTCCACGAATCTCCTATAATAACCAAATTTAATCCGAGAAAGCTACGTACTTTGGTCATCGATTTAGGTTGTTCCCGACTTTGAATAGCTTCAATCTTTCTTTGGTCAATGATATTCCATGACTTGATATCACGTGCCCAAGGAATGCAACTTTCTCAAGCTAGAACTCACATTTCTTCAACTTGGCATATAGCTTGTTATCACGAAGCTTTTGGAGTATCGACCTCAAGTGTTGCTCATGATCTTCACGGCTTTTGGAATATATGAGGATGTCATCAATAAAGACTTTACCACAAATGATCCAAATATTCCTTGAATACTTGGGTTCATAATATCCATGAAGGCGTAAGAGGAGCATTAGTCAATCCAAAAGACATGACTAAGAATTCATAATGCCCGTATCGAGTTCAAGGCGCCTTTGAATATCCTCGCTTTAACATTCAAATTGATGATATCCGAACAAAGATCGATCTTTGAAAAAATTATGCTCCTTATAATCGATCAAACAGTCATCAATACGTGGCAATGGGTACCTATTTTGATGGTGACATGATTCAACTCCCGATAATCAATACAAAGTCGCATACTCCCATCTTTCTTCTTCACACGAATAGAACAGAGCACCCCAAGGAGACGTACTAGACGAATAAAACCAATGTCTAACAATTCTCGCAATTGGGTCTTTAACTCCTGAAGTTCAATAGAGAGCCATTCGATATGGGGCTTTGGAAATGGGTTTTGTACCGGTTCAAGGTCGATACAAAATTCAACTTCATGCTCGGGGTAGGCCAGAAGTTCTTCGTGAATACGTCAAGAAATTTATTAACAATAGAAATATCCTTCAAATCGGCGTATTTTTTGTTTAAATTGCGACATGAGCTAAGAAAGCTTGACATCCGCTTTTCAATAAACGAATAGCTTTATGGCTTGAGATGGTAGTGATTGATTTTAATGTTTTGGTCGCTTGAATTAGCATAATAGGTTTATTAGGAATATGAAAGCTAACAACCTTACGAAAAAACAATCAATTTTAGCATGATGAGTAGTTAACCAATCAATCCCTAGAATCACGCCAAATGCAAGTATTTTTAAGGAGATAAGATCGACAGTAACGTATGATTACCTATTTGAATCAAACAAGACTTATAAACAAAGGGATGTAATGAAGGTTTCTCCTAATGGAGTTTCAACAGATAAGTCAAAGTCTAATTTCTCCGAGTCAAATTTAAACGTTGAGCGCAAGTAGGAGAAATAAATGAATGGGTAGAACCCAGATCAAATAAGGTATAGACTTCACTAGAGTTTATGATAAGCTTACCCGTGATAACCTCGTTCGGGTTCCTTGTTTTCCGGGAGGTCACAACAAACGCTCTCCTTGCACTATCGGCTTTTGACTTTTCTCGGGACGGCCTTTGGTGCCTCCATCCTAGTTGAATTTGTCTTCGATGAACGACAAAATCGAGCTAAGTGACCTTATCTTCCACAATTATAACATGCTTTGGACTCAACATCGCTAGCTTTGGGTGATGTGTCCTCCCTCCGCATTTGAAGCATATATGATAGGTGGTCGTTCTCCTTCCTTAACAACGGGTCTTTGGTGTTGACGCCTTTCCATCATTGTTGAATCTCCTTTTCTTGAAATGTCCATTTTATTGTCTTGGCTATGATTACCACCAAAGTGGTTACCATTTCGGCATGTTGATTCCTCCACGTTTGTTGTCACCGCTTCGACGATCATTACCAATCGCTATTTTCATTCTCGCCACCGCTTTCTCTTGGTTACGTTGACTCGTTATCGCTACTCCAATAATCGAGCCCTATTTACAACATCCAATACAAATACGCTTTATGAGAAATAAGATATTGTCCGTTATCTCCTGTTTCAAACCTCTTAAAACATTCGGGTCATTCGCTTCCTCATTATCAACCAAATGGGATGCAAACCGGATAACTCAAGTAAATTTAGCCTCGTATTGCGACACGGTCATATTATTTTGTTCTAACTTGATAAACTCCACCTCCTTCATGTGTTTCGGGAAAGTACTTGTCGATGAACAGCTCTTGGAACTTCTCCCAAGACATCTTGAGTGCATCAGGCTGCGTAAGTTTTACAGATTCCCACCAGTAATCTGCCTCTTCACGCAACATAAAGGTGGCGAAGGGAACCTTTTGTTCCTCGGAGCATCCCAAGATATCAAATATCTTGGTTATCTGCTTTATCCATGCTTCTGCCTTAAGTGGTTTTGGCTCTCCAATAAACTTCGGTGGTCCCAGCTCCTTGAACTGTTTGGCGGTGACCGTCCGAGAGTTTCCAATGTTTCCACCTGCAATTTGGACAGGAGCCGCTCTCGTCTGATGTTGCATGAATTGCATGAAGCCTCGGAACATTCCATCGTTCATCATTTGGTCAGTGTTGTTGTTTGCATGAGGATTGTCGCCTTCCTGATGCACACTGTCCTGGTTATTGATCTGTGGAGACTCAACGGTCTCCTGTGCTCCATTGATGTTCTCAACATTCTCGGATGCCATTTTCAAATATTGCCACAAAACAAGGGTTAATTGACATGAAACATATTATCCCTACACTCTGACTGACCAATTAAATACCAAATAAACTTAGGTAGGTCATAGCAGCGAAGGAATTCCCCGTCTCTCCCCTCCTAGTTCTAGTCTCACATCTTAGTCAAGGATCATATCCCTAAGCTTTTATACCAACTGTGACGCCCCCAATATAGGTATACATCACCTATTCTGAGTCGTCAAATACATGGTACAGAATACAAATACAACTTAATTATACAACTGTCGTGTAAAGTACGATAAAACATAAGCTGTGAGTTTTAATACAAATATTGTCGTCTAGACAATATACAAACTCAAATTCAATATTATTACATTTATTTTCCACTATTTCACTGAATAGTGAGGACTAATATTATTACATTTATAGACTATTTTTACTAATTTCATTGTTCCGGACTCAAATATCACGTCCGCGTCTCCAAATTCAACTCCGAACACAACTTCAATTTTAATAACATTCATCATTAATATTATAACTCACAATATTTATCAACCAGGTCGTTCTCAGGAAAGAGGGGGCTTTTCAATAAGGATTTCTCCCTATTGACGCGCAATTAGGTGACCAAACCTCTCCTTGACAGAACTTCTAGACATTGTAAATATTGAAATTTAATAATATGAATAACTTTGTCGTCTCAATTATTGATTTAATAAAATAACATATTATGCAGATGATACTATGACAATAATCGAATCAATAATATGAGAGATATGATGCAGCAATTACTGTAGCAATAATTGAGTATAATTGAGTGACTTCTCACGTAAGCATCAATAATCAATACCGTGTGCTACTATGCAACCACGCATATTACTGTACTTTTACTACCGAGTAGTTCAACAGTTAACGGTAAAACTTCCGTCGTTATATTCATAAAGTATTTTTGTCATTTTCTCAATCCGACAATAGTTCAACAGTTACCACGTCTTCTAGCTATGCTAGACTTCAAAATTTTTGACATCAAGCTAAATTCACACTATGTGCCTTTTAAAAATGAATTTTTATTCTCAACGCATAGTGACAAATGTGTATGTGTGGACTTCGGGACACTGACACATCGTTACCTGTTGAGATATGATATCACTAAAACTGATTTTCAAAGATTTTTGAACTGTTTAAAGAATAGTCTATGTTAATTGTTTCGGCTAGACGAAAATGATTTGAAAATATCAAAATGTATTTTATATCATTAATGCATCATGTAACCTGTTGCAAAGATGATAAAAATGATAGAGTTATCAATGCAGAATTACTTAATGTTGGATATGATCTAAGGATCGTCAGCCCACTATGGTATGATGTAGTATGACAAAGTCAGAAAATGACAGAATCCTCAAATGGGATGTAAACACAATACGGTATCATGATGTCATAAAATTATTTTCAAAATTTTAAAGATAATTAATTGCCAACGCAACTTGAACGAGTCGAATTGGTTAAGAAACGAATTCGTGGTGAATGATTTTGCTTAACATTTGAAAATATGAAAAATTAGTATACACAAATTAGAATTAGTATAAACCAAGTCCCACGTCAACTAAATTGAGAACTTTACCCCTTTGGTAAACCTATAAATAGAAGGGCTTGACCCTTTGTTTTATTCACCAACAATAAGGCCTCCAATTTTGAGAAAGGCTTTGTTGTGGGACCTCCTTAGTTAAATTTTGGCGTAGAAGTGCGTAGTCAGTTTGTAGAACTCGTATTTTCGGGTATGTTTCTTATTTAATTTTTGGTAATGTAATTATTTTAAATATTGTATTTAGTTTGTTAGTTAAAGTTTAAATTTTGGAAGTTTAGTTAGTTTTGTTAGTAAAACTAGTTAATTTACTATGTTTATTTTGGCTTGGAATTGATTATGTAAATGAGTTCTAATGATGGTAATTAGATATATGAAGCCAAGGCCTTAGACGAGTCTAATTATGTTAAATAAAACTTATTTGTAAAGAAAGTTGGGTTGAAACAAGTCGAGGCGAGTTTTGGATGTCAAAACGAGAAGTCCAAAAAACTAGTGGACTGCTGATCCAAAAATGAACACTCGGGGTTAGCTATATTATTTAGAAAATTTTGGGCTTTTGGTATGTTATAGTACACTGAATAGGCTTTCCATAGACTCCGGAATGGACTAATTCTGACTTCGAAGAAAAGAGTTATGACCCTTCAAAGTAGTCGCGTCAACATTGTCTAACCAACTCGGGGCAGTCACCTTGAACTAATTTTCTAGAATTTTGTGTTTAGAATTTGGAAAAGGTCAAAGAATAAAAGTTGTAGTCCCAGAAGTTAGCTTCGCGTGGGCTCAAGAATCTCTAAAAAATGTTTTGAAACGGAAAAGTTATGACTGTTTTAGCGAGAGAGGGTAAAGCAGGGAAAGAATTAAAAACAATTTTGAACGCCCTTTTTGGACACTGTTTTGGACTGTCTATCTTATCTGAAATGGGTGTCCGATAACTTTTAAAAATAGGTTAATATGATGTTTACAACATATCCAAAGTTGGATGGCATCGGACTTATGAGATATAGAGTAAAGTTTACATTACAACTACTATGTGTTGCTATGTGACTAATAGTTGATGTGTATGATTATATAATTGTGTAGGGCGCGTGAAGTGCAGATAACTGTAAGTTGTTAAACTGTTATTGGTAAACAACGATCAAGGCAAGTCTTTCAGTTTCTATTTGCTATATGAATTTGATGATGAACTGTTTGAAATCTTTACTGCAAATAGCATGGTGTGTTATATTAATTTTGAAAGTATAAAATGTTAAAGTCAATTTATGACTACGTTGATTGAGTAATGAATGTTGATTGAGTAAGGAATTCAATCTTTATACTTGTTATATGAACTACATCATGTATATTATGTTAGTCCAATGTTTATGAGATGTATATCGAGCATATTATTATGTGTTATGTGATGCATGAAAACTGTTAGATTTTGTTGGGCTGTCAAGCTCAACCTTACAAATAACCACTTTTGCAGGTTAAAGATTTAAGGTAAAGTTATGTGCTACTTGAAAGATATGAATCAGATGTGATACTTGAAGATTTATATACTTTGGCTGAGTTATTAATATTTGAACCATGTTTAAGGTTCTGAATAATGTATAAATGTTGAATTGTAATATCGTTTTGCGATGTAAACTCTTGTAGTATTAAAATGATTCTGAGACAGTTAGATGTAAAGGTTGAAAGTTTTGGGAACGAGAATAGTTTGTAATAGAAAATTTTAATTATTCCGCAAATTTTAATGGTTGTGTTATCGTTTAATGATATAAATTTAGAGGTCTAATGCATTGTTAACGACTGATGTAAGACCCCAACTTTTATGAATAAAGATTATTTTTTCTCGAAATATAATTTTGAATATTATAGTGTGGATTTGATATAATGTTATAGTTGTGGGTATTATTTACAAATTTTGCAAAGTAAGCAAGTGGTTATATAATAATTGATTGATCGAGGAATATTAGTTTTAATAGGGAATATTCGTACGACGGCACAATCATTGGTGGACCCCACAACGAAAGTATTGTCGTAGTTAGAAAACGACAGAATTATCTTCTTATAAAAATAACAGCAAAAGTTTTACCGTTAAACGGTTGAACTACCTGGTGGTAAAAGTACATTAATACTCGTGGTTGCATAGTTGCACACGGTATTGATTATTGATGCTTACGTGAGAAGTCACTTTCGCTTATACTCAATTATTGCTACGATGAGTTCTTTGCATAATATCTCTCATATTATTGATTCAATTATTGTCACAAAGATCATCTGCATAATATCTTATATTATTAAATCAATAATTGAGACGACAAAGTTATTCATATTATTATTTGCAATATTGACAATGTCTAGAAAGTTACATTAAGGAGAGGGTTTGGTCACCTAATTACGCTACCCGATAGGAGAAATCCTTATCGAAAAGCCCCCTCTTTCCAGGGAATGATCTGGTTGTTAAATATTGTGAGTTATAATATTAATGATGAATAAGTTCGTGTTGATTAAAGATGAAATTGATATTTTCATTGTGTTGGGATTATTAGTGTTAGTGAAAATTGACATCTATTTTGATAATAATGGATGTCTGGAGGTTATATTGACCAATCGGATAATTAATCGGATAAATGAGCAATTAATTGCTATTAATTCACATGCTTATAACTATTTGTTCACATGTGTGTACTATTGATTCACATGCATGTACTATTAGGGGAGGTGGTGCAAGATTAATAATACTTGCATGACTAAATTAAAAATAGAGGTATAGATGAAGGTATTATACTGTAATTATTTTTTTCACATGATTGTACTATTGATTCGCATGATTGTACTATTAATTCACAAGATGTACTATTAAAGGAGGTGGTGCAAGTTTAATAATACTTGCAGGACTAAATTAAAAATAAAAGAAAAGATGAATGTATTATACTGTAATATTTCGAGCCCTAAAACGTGCAATTATTGAAACTATATTTTCCTATAAATAGAAGATCATTCTTCTTTCATTCTCACTAAAACTCACAAGAGAAATTATCTAAAGAGAAGCTATAGAGAGAGAAACTTTAGAGAGAAAGTAGAAGAGAAGTCTGCTACCTCACTATTCCAGTATCCAGTCTTCTTCTGAGGTAAGGGATATTATTTTTTCAGTATTTATAGGAATAATATTGTCTTCCATACTCTGTAGTATGTGAGTAATATTATTTCATCTCGTATTCCTGATTATACCCTCATTTTGTTAAAGTATGCTTCTATACTCCGTGAAATTAGTAGAATATCCTTGAAATTTGCATTTTATCTAGTATTGTTTCACAAGGATATTTTCTGCACATTCTTGTTAAATTTTGAGCTTTTCATGCCGGAGTACTATCCATGAGTAGTATTCATTTTTATGGTACTATTCACAAAGTACTATTCACGAGTACTATTCATAAAGTACTATTCACGGGGTACTATTTCTAAAGTACTATTCATGGGGTACTATTCACTCGTGTACTATTCACCCGGGAAATTATTCATGACAAAAATTGATTTTTATGCTGTCCAAATCATTTTTGATACAATATTAATCTTGAATTTTACTCCACAAAGTAGTATCATGTTGACAATTTGGACATTATTGAATTCTGAATAAATTAAGTTATAAATCTTTAAAAAATTATCCTTTATTTTCTTTTAATTGAATTCTTATATCATTGTCATCATCATCATGCTTATATTGTGATAAAAGTCATATGTGGCTTACGTGCATAGATGTACTATTGTTGGTATGATTATGACCAGGGATTATTCGGTATAATCATGACCGTAATATTACAAATGATGTGGTAAAAATCCTCATTGGCTTCAGAGTGCAATCGATGGATGGATTGTTGGTATGATTATGACCAGGGATTATTCGGTATAATCATGACCATTGATGATTACATGAATATCCTTGGCCCGTATTGCAGGGATGATTTGATGATGTGATTTATTTATTAAGCTGAGTCTCAGCGATAAAATTGATGATAAACTTTTTAAATCATAGAAGATAGTAGATATCATGCTCTACTTGACTCTTCTAATGGATTGCTTGTTCTACTGCAATTAAACTTGATGTTTATTATATTTTATCAGTTTAACATTTTTGAAGGCTAACGATAATTTATTCTGCATTATCTTAGTCATAATATTTTTTACTGGGCTAGTTGAGCTCACCCTTTTGCTTTCATTGTTCTCTTCAGGAAATGAGAACGTAGCTGGGACTAGTCGGAGAACGAAGTGACGGTCCAGATGTTTGCATTAGTAGTCCTCACTATTCAGTGAAATAATGTGATAATAATTGTAATGAGGACTTTATTTGAGTTTGGATACTCTCTACGAAACATTATCCGTTTTGAAACTCTCAGCTACGTTTTATCGTACTGTATAAAAGAAGTTTGTATTTAAATTTTGTACCATGTATTTGGCGACTCAAGATGGGTGATGTATACCTATTTTTGGGGTGTCACAACCGAAGTCGAGAATTAAATTGTATAAACTTTGGGGTCGTTACAACTGTCTTTTCTCAAGGTTGTCTCCGAGATTAGACTGCTATTGATTCTGACAGTCCTCGGGTTTGTCTCTGAGGTTAGTTTGACCTCCCGGGATTGTCTTCGAGCTTTGAACTTGATCCCCCGAGGTTGTCTCCGGGGTTTGAACTTGATCCCCCTGGGATGTCTCCGGGGTTGGAAGTTGATCTCCCGGGGTTGCCGTTGGGGTTAGATTTGATCTCCCGAGGTTGTCTCCAGAGTTTGACTTGATCTTTTGACTTCCAGGGTTGTCTCTGGAAGACGATTTTGCCCTCCTATATGGTTAGTAATAGGAATACAAAATTTCGATTGTCTACAAATATTGCATAAGATGATTCCTAGGACTGATGAAAATTTTTAAATAGAGTAAAATACAGTGACACCCCTTCTAAATAATCATAATAACACTCACCTCCCCTCTAGTTTCTTAAGTAACAGTTAGTACCTCTGTAAGTTTTTAGGGTTGACTAAATAGATAAAGTTACATATTTACCCTTGTATTTTATCAAATTTTAATTACTAGATAATATATATATATATATATATATATATATATATATATATATATATATATATATGTGTGTGTGTGTGTGTGTGTGTGTGTGTGTGTGTGTGTGTGTGTGTGTGTGTGTTTAATTATCCTTTTTTTATTACAATACATTTTAATTATAGTTTTATTTGTAATTAAAACTATCTCATTTAAATTGTTGGTAACATATAAAAAAACTAATTTAGTTTAATTAACACATATTTTTGGATAAGTGATACAAATATTAAAAAAAAATAAATTAAATTAAATTAAATTATTAATGAAGCTATTCTAATTAGAGTGATTGAGTATATTGATAGTTTAGTTTTGGTGCTTAACAACAAAAATATTATTTGAATTTTTAGTTTCATATTATAATTTTTATATGTTAAATTTTATGGAGTATAATTGGGATGTTTATGATTTTGATTACAATTTTTAGTATACGATTGACGTTGTTTTTATGCAATGTTAAATAAAAAATATAATTATATTTATTACTACCTCTATCTTGCAAAAAAAAAAATCTTTTAATATATTTTTTTCTTTTTTTGAGTAACAACATTTGTCATTTTTATTTAGTAATAATTATGTTTAAGTGTGACTTATGTTTAGTTTAATATATGAGAAATATAATGAATATAATTTTAATACTTTTTTTATGAGTATTAAGATTCGCTTAAATTGTAATAATAAGTTTGTTTTACGTAAATTTTAATATTTGAAAAAAATAATTATTATTTTATTGTATTAATTTGTAATTTTATGGGTATTAACATTATATTTTTAATTACAAAAATATATTTGAATATATATCACGTAAATTTTAATATTTGAGAAATTTAATTAGTAAAAATTGTATGACTTTATTTTCCCGATAAAATGAATATTTATTATTTTTTTGACTTTTATGTTATTTATTGCACAATTTCATAATTTAATTAATTAGATCAAGTAAAGTAAAAATTATGATATACAAATTTATATTTAGTGGAGAAATTAAACATTATAACTTGAAGGGTGTATTAGACATTATATTAAAAATATTTTTAAATATTAGTTGGTCAACCACACTAGGGGTAGTGAATGTTACATATTGTAGACTAGAGGGGTACTGACTGTTACTTGAAAAACTAGAAGGATGGTGAGTGTTATTATGGTTATCTATAGGGGGTGTCCGTGTATTTTATTCTTTTAAATACGATTTATGTCATACTTTCGTTTTTTATTTACCATTCAATTGTATGTATGTCTTGTTTTTGCAAACCACACTTCTACTGTCAAACAATTGAAAAATAGTATTAATATGTACTGTTTGGATTGCGTTAATGGACCTTTCTGTTTGCTCTTCATCTCTCATCACAAGACCACCATGCCATTTGGGTATAATTTTTGCTTAATTTGATTCCTATTTTAGCATATGGGTTTTGAGAATTTTAGGCCAAATTTCAATCAAATTGGTATTTTGAGTCAATTTTTGAACGAAATCAGACATTTGTCATCTTCTGCTTGTAAAATGTCATTGCTTTTCAATTCAATTTTTTTCAAATTTTAAGTTAAATTAATTGGTATTAATTGAGTTTTGCTCTAATTTTTTGTTTTCTAAACATATAAGGAGGTCATCATGTCATGATGTGATTAGAGTTTCTGAGATTTAAAAATATTTGGACATCATCTTCAATTTCGGATCTTCATCTCCTAGCCCCGTTGTTTTAAGTTGTCGTCGTGATTTGGAGATCGATCAGTTCTGAATCTGAGAAAAATTAATAATTACGATAGATTGAAATTTATGATTTAAGTCTTCAATTAGATAAAAAAATCTAATGATGTTTAGTGTTTACATTTTAAAATTTATAATGTTTTTTTCTTTTAATTTACTAATTTAGATGGTAATTCATTAATTGATTTTTATGTTTTTCTAAACTAAGATAAAAAGTTCAAGTTAAAGTATGTTTTTTAGAAACAATTCTATTTTAGTTTCTAATTTGTATGTTACAGTATTAATAATACAATATATTTTGTAATTTGCTATTTTTTATATTATTGATTTTAATTTATGAGTTTGCATGATTAGTTGAGTAATTAATTTTTATTTGGTTTATTTTTAGTTAATTATTTATTTGCGGTTAATTATTTAGTTTTAATGATGTTTTTAGATTAATTATTAGTGAGATTAATTATTTAGAATTATTATTGGATAAATGTATTAAAACCTTTTTTTGATAAATTATATTAAAACCCTTTTTGTATTGATTTTGTAATTTCTACGTATTTGTACTAATTAAATAAGTCAACTATAAGCATATTTAAAAATTAAATTAGGAAACGTGGTTATTTTTAGGCAAAAAAAATGGTGGAAACTCTAAATATATATGATCCATATTTATCAGTACGATAGTGAGATAAGACTTTTTAAACTTCATTGTACGAAGTGCAAAATGATGTATATTTTGGGATCATATATGCACTTAATTAACCCCTTAATAAAATCGTAAAGTATACTTTATTAATTTTAATTAAAGTAAGTAGACTGTAACCTAGTATTAGATCATGCTATTTGGTAGTAAAAGATAAGTAGTGGTGGCCGATAAGTACATGGGAAGCTGATGTGGATGCTATTAGATATAGTGTCTTGATTAGTATTATTTTATGTCTTTTGTGATTTGTTTAGCATCACCAAATCTTCAAAGTAAACCCTTCAGATAAGTATAATCTTAATTAGCTTTAGTTAATTAATATATTCATTCTCATTATCTATTGCTATCCTTTTAGCCCACTTTTTTTTAACCAATGTGAAGTTGCCAATCCCACGTTAAACAGTCTTGAAAAAGAAAGAAATGGATATTAAGGGGTCATAATTTGAGACGAAATTTAGACAATTTATAAAAATAAGTTATATTGATGTAACAGAAAGTTATAATTATATAATACAAAGTATTTCATCTATGCAAATTATAAGATCATTACTAATAAAAATAATGCCTTAGCTTGATGATTAGAACTGAGACACTATAAACTATTAGGTTGCATGTTCAATTTTTTGTTATGTTTAATTTTCTTTCCCTTTGTTTCTTGTTATATTTTTCTCTCTCTTTGTTATGCAACTTTATTTATTTATTTTTACTGTGATGTTTGTATTCTCAGTCCTAGAGTGTGAGATATACTCACTATTGAGATATTCAAAGTTGTTGAGATTATTATGCAATTCATTGTACTTATATTATCTATTCAAAGTAGGGGCATTCAAAAAAATTATTATTGATTTTGAAAGTCAGTTTCAGAAATTTGTAAATTCTAAATTGAGATGTGTCATTAACTTTTATGAAGTAATAAAATTTAAATTAAATAAAATATATTTTTGATAGTTTACACTATTCATTAATATATTGATCAAGGTAAAAAGCACTTTTTCATCATTGTGGTTTTAGTGTTTTAAGCAATTAGTTACTGTGCTTTTAAAATATTCAATTAGCCCACTGTACTTTTTAAAAATGTTCAATCAACCCATTCCGTCCATTTTTTAGCATTTTACGTTAAAAAAATTAAATGATTTTCCTACGTGGCTTTTGAAAAAAATAAATAAAATAAGTTATTTCCTACGTGGCAAGCCAGTCAGCCAAATTCTTATTACTATTGAGCCACTGCACTTTAAAAAAAATGCAATTGGCCCACTATGATTTTAAAAATATTTTTATATTTTATTTTCTTTCTTTTTCTTTACCTAAATATTTATAATATGTATAATATTAATAAAATTAATATTATAATATTTATAATATGTATGATTTATTTTAAAATAAAAATAAAAATCATTTTATGTTTTAAAATACTTATAAAATTTTTAAAAATAAAAAATATTTTTATGTTTTATTTTCTTTCTTTTTCTTTACCTAAATATTTATAATATGTATAATATTAATAAAAATTAATAATATAACATTTATTGTAAGACCCCAACTTATTATAAATAAAATCGAATTTCCTCTAATTATATTTGTGAATATAAGGTATTAATTTGATATAATTCTCTGGTTATGGGTGAAATGTGCAAAATTTGCAAAATATGCAAGTAGTTATAAAATAATCATTGTTGTCCTGGAATATTCTTGTTGTCGGGGAATATTCGTACAACGACGCAGTCATTTGTGGGCCCCATAACAGAATAACTGTCTGATGAAGAAAACGACAAGTTTGAGTTTTTATAAATAACGGCGTAGTTGTTACCGTTAATACTATTAGAATACCCTTTGGTTAAAATACGATGTCTGGCATGGATGCAATGTATTGATGAATTATTGATCCTTACGTAGAAGAAGACACTACTCAATAATTGTTACAAAGAAGCATTTGCTCAATATTTTATTTTATTGATTCAATAATTGTTTGCGTTGATATTTTATATTATTGTTGTTTCAATAATTGTCACTTTGCCGATATTTCCCATTATCGGATCAATAATTCATATTATTTAAATAATACTATTAGATAGCATTATTGGCAATGTCTAAAAAATTCAGTCAATGAGAGGTTTGGTCACCTAATTGCGCGCCAATAAGGAGAAATTCTTATTGAAAACCCCTCTTTCACGAACTACTGGTTTGTCATAAATGTGATTCTCAGAATATTATTTGTGAATAATTAATTAATGATTCATATGATAAGGAAATATTTATTTTATGTGGATATAAATGTTGGATATATTTATTGTGGTTAAAAATGAAGGAGTTAATGTTGAGGTGTTTTATCAGTATTTTTGTCGGAATGAAGGTATTAAAAATTAAACCAGTGTTTTTGAGATATATTATGTGAGTTATAATTTTTAATCCGACCGTTGAATCGTTGTAATTTTTGGATATGTTATACATATATAAGTTGAGTATATGTCCACAAATTTTGAACCGTTAAAAATGAACGTATGATTTGTTATGAATTTTAAGAGGTGACTGATTCAGAAATTAGGTTTATAAATAATTTTGGTGGAAAATTCTAGAATTGAGTGGGGCCCACTTGTGGTTGGTGAAGAAATGTGCTGAATTTATTTCAAATGTGGTGGGTGGGAATAGTAGCAGGTAAAGCCATCAGGTTGCAGGTCAACTCTGCTAACATTTTCTTATAAAATAGAGGGCTAAGTTAGAATTGAAAATCACACCAGAAATAAGTTTTCTCTCTTTCTCTCTCTAGATTATTGAGTGTATTTTGTGAGTATTTAGATACTTTGTGAGATTCTATTCATCAGTGCAAGTTTTCTTTAGCCTTATACCGATATTCTGATCAAAAGTCTTCGATATTTTGAGGTAAGGGATGTTATTTTCTTCATATATGATATTATTTCTTCAATATCATTATCTTAAGTATTGATCTGAATTTTATCAAATTTGGAACTTTTTGTGTCTGGGTTACTATTCACGATACTCCTTTATTTACTTATCTGACATTATTCAATTTAAAAAATAAAATTTTCTTCTTTTTATCCAAGATGTCTATTATGGTTACTATCTTTGATCAGATCCATGTTTTGATCTTTATTTTTGAATTCTACTTCAAAATTGGTATTTATGAAGTATTATTGATCTTGGATAAACTATTATACTGAATCCCTACTATTTGTCCTTCCGCTTCAATTTGGATTCGCTTTTCTTTAAAATATTTTTCATCATCATCGGTCCTAAATGATGATATTACTAAATATCTTGACTACCAGTGCAAAGATAAATGATTAATCGATGAATATCTTTGGCCCGTAATGCAAAGATGAACAGTGTTGAGATGAACATGACCAATTAACGGTGATACAAATAAATATCTTTGCTCACGTAGTACAAAGATGAATATTTGATTAAAGATGTATATTGATTGTTGTTACGGGATAAAATATTGATGATGGACTTTTAAATCTTAGAAGATAGTAGAACTCATTCTCTACTTGACTCTTCTAATGGATTCTTTGTTTCATTTGTAGTTGTTGATCTAAAACTTGTTGGCTATTATATTTTATCGATTTTTTCTGTTGAAGACTAACGATAATTTGTTGTATATTATCTTAGTCATAATATTCTTTTACTAGGCTAGTTGAGCTCACCCTTTTCCTTTTTGTTCCATTTTTCTCGTGAGGTGAGAACATAGCGTAAACTAGTCCGGGTACCGGAGTGATGGTTCTAGAAAGATGTTTTAGCAGTCCTCACTATTTCTGTAAAATAGTGTTTGAATAATTGTAACGAGGACTTATTTGAGTGTGGATATTGTCTAGAAGACAATATTTGTATTTAAACTCACAGATGTGTTGTCAGTTTTTGCACGACAATTGTATTATTGAAGTTGTAGTTTGTTTTACGTACCATGTATTTGGCGACTCGTAATGGGTGTTGTATACCTATTTTGAGGCGTCACATTTATAATATGTATGTTTTATTTTAAAATAAAAATAAAAATCCTTTTATGTTTTAAAATACTTATTAATTTTTAAAAATAAAAATATTTTTGTGTTTTATTTTCTTTCTTTTCTTTACCTAAATATTTAGAATATGTATAATGTTAATAAAAATTAATAATATAACATTTATAATATGTATATTTTATTTTAAAATAAAAATAAAAATCCTTTTATATTTTAAAATACTTATTAAAATTTTAAAAATAAAAATATTTTTATGTTTTATTTTCTTTCTTTTTCTTTACCTAAATATTTAGAATATGTATAATGTTAATAAAAATTAACTCTTTTTCAAGGGTTATGTTTTTGATTTCAACTTGATGATGTTGGATGGCGAGATTGATTTCATTGGAAACGACAACTAAGAGGGGTTGACGAAGCTTCTCGAGCTTCGATGGTAGCGGTGGTGTGGAAGAGTACTTCCTCTTGTTCCTTGTTGAAAGATTTACTTTGAGAAAGTGATTCTTCCATTTGGGTGATTCTGTCTAGCTTCTTGCGGAGGGCACGGAGGCATTTGTTGATGAGACTGATCTGCCATGTCTGCCGCTGTGGTTACGGTTTTCGTTTGTTACTTTGAGAGAGAAAAAGGGGTCTATGCCGCCGTGAGCAGCGGATGGAGAGAGATGTAAGGGTTGTGGGCAGGGGCGAATCAGATTTGTTCTTAGCATGGATTATGATTATGATTTGTAGGTAATTGGATTTAGGGACTTGAATGAGGGATTTGGGATCTAGTTGGAGGAGATAGAGGATTTGGTATTTTGATTATTTGTATTATATAGAATTAAAATAATTAAAAGAAAGGAAAAGAAATATTATAAAAAAATAATGAGGTTTTGATTGTATAATTAATTTTAATTTTTATGTCATTTGTTTAACTAATTTTTTGTTAATTGTATCAAATTTTCTATTTTATGTTAATTATGTACTTATCTTTTTATATCATTAAAATATATATTAGTATTAATTTTTAAAATAAAAATAATTATTAAAAGAAAGGAAAAGAGATAAGAAAAAGAATACAAATAAAGAAAATGAATTAAAATATTTATTTTAATTTTATTATTATTTTAATTATTTTTTTGTCATGTAATTAATGATTTTTTATTTTTTATTTTTGTAGAAATTAATATAATGTTGTAATAGATCTCATTAATACAAAAAATTTGATATATTATTTGTATTATTTGGAAAAGAGATAAAAGGAAAAGAAAAAGACACGTAGGATAATTCATTGCCCAGTCATTAAATATTTTCTTTTTTCTTTTTTTTCTGGCTGCCACGTATGTAAATATACAGTTGACTAATTAAATATTTTAAAAGCACAGTGACTAATTGCTTAAAACACTACAATCATAGTGGTGAAAAAGTGCTTTTTGCCTATTGATTAATATTAAAAAGATCATTTTAATTTTTATTTTGAAAATGTCTTTAGTAAAATTCAAAAAAATTCAATAATAATTTTATATTCTAGAACAGAGGAAATACTTGTATTAAAAAATTATTTAAAATGCAACTCTTTGTTATTTATTAGAATTTTTTTTATATAAACTGTTCAAATTAACCGTTGATTTCAAACAACCTGAAATCAAGATCCACTACCAAGTGTTATTTGGCATTATATCTTATGTCTTTTAATAATATTAGGTGCACGAATTATATAAAAGTTGTGCATTAATAGTATGACATATATATTATGTATTAATAAAAATATATAAAACATGTGATAGGTCTTACTTCTTTTTTATTTTTATTTTTTACTTTTTTCTATTTTATTTATACAAAACTCTTTACTTATAATTTATGTGCATAACATTACTTATTCCTTTTTCCGGCCTTAAACAATGAAAATACCACATGTGATTTCAAGTTCTATGACTTGTCTAGTTAAAAAAATGAATGAAATCTCTTTATGAGATCTCTTCTGTAAGACCCCAACTTATTATAAATAAAATCGAATTTCTTCTATTTATTATTGTGAATAATAAGATGATAATTTGATATAATACTTTTGGTTATAGGTAAAATGTGCAAAATTTGCAAATTTTAGCAAGTGGTTATAAAATATTTATTTTGTCGGGGAATATTCGTTTGGTCGTGGAATATACTTTCGTTCGCCTACGAATATTCGTATGACGACTACGCTGATCATTATGGGCCCCAATGCTTAAATAACCGCTTGATGAAGAAAACTACAAAGTTTGAGTTTTATAAATAATGGCGTAATTATTACCGTTAACATTGTTGGAATACCTGGTGGTTAAAAATATAGTAATGCATGTGGTTGCATGAAAGAGTATTACCAGTATCGCACACGATGATTGTTGAATTATTGATTCTTACGTAAGAAGGCACTACTCAATAATTGTTACAAGAATTATCGCTCACTATTTTATTTTATTGATTCAATAATTCTTTGCGTTGATATTTTATATTATTGTTGTTTTAATAATTGTCACCGCACGTTATTTTCCATTATCGGATCAATAATTCATATTATTTGAATAATATTATTAGATAACATTATTGGCAATGTCTAGAAAGTTACATCGAGGAGAGGTTTGGTCACCTAATTGCGAGCCAAGAAAGAGAAATCCTTATCTAAAGCCCTTCTTTCACCTGAACTACTTAGTTGTCATAATTGTGATTCTGTAATATTCTTTGTGAATAATTAATTATTAATTTATATGATAAGGAAATATTTATTTGATGTGGATATAAATTATGGATTTATTTATTTTATGTGGTTATAAATGAAGGAATTAATGCTGAGGTGTTTTATCAGTATTTTGTCGGAATGAAGGTATTAAAAATCATCCGTTTGTGGATTTCGGATATTTTTTATTTGGAATTTGGAAAAACTTAAATCTACAAATTTGTAGAGAATTCGATTTCGTGTGGAATGGACATAAAATTCGTATTTTTTTGATAAGCGGGCTATTTTCTATGAATTACTGAAGTTTCGGAAAATAAAATAATTTTTATTAAATTATGGGTGGGACCCACTTTTGGTTCGTGTTGAATACATGTGGGCTGCTATTTTTCTTCAAAGATGGCTGGCTTTGAACGAGGTGTGCGTAGAATAGAAGAAAATAAATAATATTATTTTATTATTTTAGTCTCCTTTAGCGTTCTAGCATTTTCCTATAAATAGGCACTTAGGTTAGAATTAAAAATCATACCAGAAACAAGTTTTCTTTCTCTCTATATTGTCGAGCGTATTTTAGTGAGTATTTTGATACCTTGAGAGTTCTATTCAATGCAAGTTTTCTTCGGCTTTATATCCGATATTCCGAACAGAAGTAATATCATTTTGAGGTAAGGGGTGTTATTTTCTTCGTAAATGATATTATTTCTTTCAATATTATTATGTCAAAATATTGGTCTGAACTTTTTATCAAATTTGGAACTTTTTGTGTCGAGGTTACTATTCACGTATACGGCACTATTCACGAATACGACACTATTCACCGAAAAATGAAATTTTTTTTTTGTCCAAGATGTCTATTATGGTTACTATCTTTGATTGTATCCATGTTGTGATATTTATTTTTGAATTCTGCTTCAAAAATGGTTATTATGGAGTATTATTGAACTTGGATAAAACTGTAATACGAATCCCTAATATTTATTCTTTTATCTCACTGAATTCAATTTTTTTATGATATTTTTCATCATCCTCAGTCCTAAATGATGAGATTACTGAATATCTTTGGCCTGTAGTGCAAAGATGAATGATTACCTAATGAATATCTTTGGCCCGTAGTGCAAAGATGAACATGTGTTGAGATGAACATGACCAACTGGTGATACAAATGAATATCTTTAGCCTGTAGTGCAAAGATGAATATTTGATTCAAGATGTATATTGATTGATGTTACAGGGATAAAATATTGATGATGGACTTTTAAATCTTAGAAGATAGTAGAATTCTTTCTCTACTTGACTCTTTTAATGGATTGCTGTTTCCGCTGTAGTTGTTGATCTAAAACTTGTTGTCTATTATATTTTATCAGATTTTTCCCTGTTGAAGACTAATGATAAATTGTTGTATATTATCTTAGTCATAATATTCTTTACTGGGCTAGTTGAGCTCACCATTTTCCTTTTTGTTCCATTGTTCTTCTCAAGATGGGAGAATTTAACAGGAACTAGCCAGGGTACGGAGTGATGATTCAAGATAGTTGTTGTAGTAGTCCTCACTATTTTGTCAAATAGTGTATCAATAATTATAATGAGGACTCCTTTTGAGTTTGTATACTCTCTATTAAACAATAGGTGTATTCAAACTCATAGTATATGTGTTGTCGTATTTTGCACGATAATTGTATTACTGAAGTTGTATTTGTTTCTGTACCATGTATTTGGCGACTTAGAATCGGTGATGTGTACCTATTTTGGGGGCGTCATAGTTGGTATCAAAGCTTAGGGATATGATCCCTGGTTGAGATGTGAGACAAGAACTAGGAGGGGAGAGTCGGGGAATTCCTTCGCTAGTATGACCTGACTAAGTTTATTTGGTATTTATTTGGTCGATCAGAGTATAGGGATAATATGTTACATGTTAATTAACCCTTGTTTTGTGGCAATATTTGAGAATGGCAGCTGCAAATATTAACAATGAAGTGAATCAGACCGTGGAGACACCTTTAATCACCACCCAGGAGAACGTGCAATAGGAAGGCAATATTCCTCCTGTAAACAACACTCACCGAAAAAAATGATGAATGATGGGATGTTTAGAAGTTTTTTGCAATTCATGCAAAAATCGATTTAGGAGACTTCGTGTACAAAATACTGGTGGAAATTATAGCAACGCTGCGACTTGTCACAAAATGCAAGCGCTTCAAAGAGTTGGGACCACGAAATTTATTGGAAAGTTTGATCCGATCAAGGCGAAAACGTGGGTCAAGCAAATTACCAAGATATTCGATGTCTTGGGATGCACGGAGGAACGAAGGTTCCATTCGCCACCTTTATGTTCATGATGAGGCGGACTATTGGTGGGAGTCTCATGAGCGTGACGCCCATTATATTCAAAATAGGTAGCGAGATACATCACCCATCTGAAAATTAGCGGAAGTCGCCAAATACATGGTACAAAATTCAAATACAACTTAATTATACAAACATCAACTATTTTGTGGGAGGAGAACAAGCACCATTGTAAAAATACTAAAGGAAGGTCATATATAGCTAGTGAGTTTTAATACAAATATTGTCATCTTTTGACAATATACAAACTCAATGGGGTCCTCATTACATTTATTATTACACTATTTCATAGTAATAATAGTGAGGACTACTAATGCTATCATCCGGTACCAAATACAACACGTAAAAAATGCTCCCCGACTAGTCCTCGCTACGCTCTCATTTCCTGAAGAGAACAATGAAAGCAAAAGGGTGAGCTCAACTAGCCCAGTAAGAAATATTATGACTAAGATAATGCATAATAAATTATCATTAGCCTTCAAAAGTGTTAAACTGATACAATATAACAAACATCAAGTTTAATCATAATGAACAAGCAATCCATTATAAGAGTCAAGTAGAGAATAAAATCTACTATCTTCTATGATTTAAAAGGTTTTTCATCACTTTTATCGCTGAGACTCAGCTTAATAAATAATCCACATCATCGAATCACCCCTGCACTACGGCCAAGGATATTCTTTAGTATCACGACCACAAATTATCCATGCACTACGGCCAAGGATATTCGTATTCATTAATGGTCATGATCATGCCAACAACTCGGCCCATCAATGCACTACGGGCCAATGAGGACTTTTACCACATCATTTGTAACATTACTACCATGATTACACCAAATAATCCTCGGTCATAATCATACCAAGTCCATCTATGCACTACAAAAGCCACGTATGACTTTCAACAAAATATAAACATGAGGATGATGACAATGATATAAGAATTCAATAAAACAAGTTCAAGAATTAATTTATCCAGAACTAATAACGCCCAAATTGTCAACATGATACTTCTTTGTAGAGTAAAATTCAAGAATGCTCGTAAGAATATTTCCATGAAAAGATATCGGATGAAGCGCAAATATCAAGGATATTCCACTAATTTCATGGAGTATAGAAGTCAAAGTTTTAACCAACCGAGTATAATAAAGAATGGAATAACAAAAGAAATCACCAGCATGCGATAGACCACACAGCAAAAGTTATTCCAATGTAATAATAAATAACTAACCAAGTCCCAAAGTGAAACACACCGAATGTGATATTCCAATGTATAATAAAGAATGAAACGTCCCAAGAAAACGCATGTATATATTCCAATGTAATAATAAAGATCGGAACTGTGTCCCACGAAACGCATGTATGTGATATTCCAAATGTAATAATAAAGAATGGAATAATAAAAGAATTTCACCAAGTATAGGTAGCCCACAGACAAAAAGTTATTCCAATGTAATAATAAATAATGGAATAATGTAAGTTCTCTTCATGAATACAAAAGAAATAATACCCTTTACGAAAGTAAAAAAATAATATCTCTTACCGTAAAAGAAACTAAATATAAGAGTAGGGAAGTAGCGTAATACTTTTCTATAGTTTCTCTATAATTTCTCTCTAGAGTTTCAAAGAATTCGTAAGAAATAATGAAGGAATGAGCTTCTATTTATGTAAGAATGGATCTGCATAAGAACTAACTTATGAACTATCCAGATTGATTTACTTTTAAACTGATTTCAATCTAAATTGGTTTACAATAAAATATAATATATTCTATTTATAATCTAATAAAACGAATAACTTTATATAAAAGTATTCTGCTTTATATAAAAAAGATTTTACTATGCAAATATTATATGCATGCACTATGCAAACACTATGCATAATAAAATATAATATATTCTAATTATTGTCTAATAAAACAGATAACTTTATAAAAGTATTCTGTTTTATATAAAAAGATTTTACTATTAGTCTAATAAAACGAAATAACTTTATAAAATATTCTGTTTTATATAAAAAAAGTTTTTCTGCTTTATTACATTAATAATACTAATAAAACAAACTTTATCACCATTATTATAATTCACAATATTAATCGACTGTGTCGCTCCTCCTGTGAAAGAGGGGGCTTTCCAATAAGGATTTCTCCCTATCATGCGCAAATTAGTGACCAAACCTCTCCTCGATGTAACTTCTAGACATCGCTAATATTGCAAATAATAATATTAATAACCTTGTCGCCTCAATTATTGATTTAATAATATATAAAATATTGACAATAATTGAATCAAATAACGTGAGATACTATGCAAGAATTATCGAATAATAATTGAACAAAACCGAGTGACTTCTCACGTAAGAATCAATAATCAATACCGTGTGCTACCGTCAAGTAACTACGCCAGACATCGCATTTTTTTAACACCGGGTGTTTCAACAGCTAATCTGTAAAACTTCCGCCGTTATTTTCATAAAGTATTTTTGTCGCTTTCTCAATCCGACAATAATTCCGCTGTGGGGTCCACCAATGATTGTGTCATTGCATTTAATATTCCCCGTTAAAACGAATATTCCCCACCAATCGAATATTATATATAACAACTTCATGCATTTTGCAAAATTTATAAATATTACCCACAACTATAACATTATATCAAATTCATTCCATAATATTCAAAAATGATATTTATAGAAAATTCATCTTTATTTATAAAAGTTGGGGTCTTACAACCTCCCTTCTTATGAAATTTCTCCTCAAATTAGGGAGTACGTGCACTGGTATGTCAAGAGGTAAGGATACCTTGATTTCATTTCGATTCTAACTCCCAAGTCATTTCCTCAACATCGTGGTTTCTCCACAAAACTTCGACTTGAGGTATAACCTCGAGCGTAGAATATGTTCCTTCTTATCCAAGATTTGAACAGAACCTCTTCATACGCCAAATCTTCCGCTATTTCATCCGGCTCTAACTCAATAATGTGGTTCGGTCTTCCACATATTTACGTAACATGGATATGTGAAAAACGTTATGAACACGAGACATACTTTGGCAAGAAAAGTCGAGTCTATAGCCACGCCCTACCGATCGAGGATTAAAATGGGCCGATGAATCGAGGATCGAGCTTTCCTCTCTTTCCAAATCTCAGAACTCCTTTCCATGGAGCAACACGTAACAACACATGATCTCCTATATCAATTCCACATCCTTTCGATGAAGATCAACATAACTCTTTTGTCGATCTTGTGAGGTTTTTATACGCTGTCGATCGTTTGAATCTTTTCCGTAGTCATACGCACTAACTCCGGCCCCAACAACGCTGCTTCACCCACCTCATCCCAAAGATACCGGAGAACGACACTTTTCTTCCATACAACGCTCAATGGAGCCATGCCAATACTTGCTTGATAACTCATTGTCAGAGGGAAAACTCCACCAATGGTAAGAACTTGTCCCAACTTCCTTGAAATCAAGGACACAGAGTCTTAATAGATCTTCAAGAGTTTGAATAGTCCTCTCCGATCCGTCTCCATCCGTCTCCGAGGATGATATGCCGAGCTAAATCGTAAGTCTGCGCTCATAGCTTTTTGCAAACCAACCCAAAATCGTGAAGTGAATCTTGGGTCTCGATCGTAAACTATGGATACCGCATACCATGCGCCTTTACAATCTCGCTTATGTACATACGAGCAAGACGCTCAAGTGTATAAGTTTCTCAGATTGGTAAGAAATGAGCAGACTTGGTCAATCTATCAACAATGACCCAAATCGCATCTATGCCTTGAGAAACCTTAGAAGACCAAGAACGAAATCCATGGTAATGTGCTCCCACTTCCATTCTCGAATTTCAAGTGGTTGCAATGGACCTTTTGGTACTTGATGCTCCGCTTTAACTCGCTGACAAGTTAGACACCTTGAGATAAACAACGCTTATCTCTCTCTTCATATTGCTCCACCAAAATGTATGACGAAGATCATGATACATTTTGGTACTCCTGTGATGGATTGCAAATGGTGTGTCAGCGCCCCATCATGATTTTATACTTTAAATCGTGGTCGTTAGAACACAAAGTCCGGAGTTGACTCAAGTATTCCTTCTTCATCGATTCTTGCTTCCCAAGATAAAGACCTTCTTGCACTTTCTTCCTCATACGATCGCCTCCGTGTCCGTAGCTTGAGCAAATTTAACTTTATCAATTAAAGTCTGCTCTACTCAGATATTCGCCATCATCACATGGGTCCCTCGAGTCTTTAACTCTATCTCCATCCTTTGCAAGTCACACAAAATGGGCCTTTATATTCGACAATATCGCACTCAGACTTGCATATGATCTTCTACTTAATGCGCCACCTACCACGCTCGCTTTTCCAGATGGTATTGATGGTATGATCATAATCTTTCAATAGCTTCAAGCCAACGCCGTTGTCGCATGTCGAGTTCCTTTTGAGTGAAGAAATATTTGAGGCTTTTATGATCCGTAAAGATCTCCACTTTCTCCCCATACAAGTAATGCCTCCAAATTTTAAGTGAAAGACAACAAATGCCAACTCTAGATCATGAGTAGGATAATTCCTCTCATATTCTTTGAGTTGTCGCGAGGCATAAAGCATGACTTTCCCATGTTGCATGAGAACACATCCCAACCCTTTGCCCAAGCATCATCAGAGATGACAAATCCTCCGAGCCGATGGTATTGTCGTAACAAAATAAAATGAGTCTCCTCTCGAGTTCTTGAAAACTCTTCTCACATTCTTCGCTTCCAACCAAACTTTGTATCTTTCCGAGTCACCGAAGTTAATGGAGTAGCGATTCGAGAAAATCCTTCCACGAATCTCCTATAATAACCAAATAAACCGAGAAAGCTACGATTTCATCATCGATTTAGGTTGCTTCCAATTTTGAATAGCTTCAATCTTTGCTTGTCGTCAATGATATTCCATGACTTGATACTACGTGCCCAAGGAATGCTACTTCCTCAAGCCGTAACTCACATTTCTTCAACTTGCATAAAGCTTGTATTCACGGCTTTTGGAGTGTCAACCTCAAGTGTTGCTCTCATGATCTTCACGGCTTTTGAATAAATAAGGATGTCATCAATAAAGACGACCACAAAGTGATCCAAATATTCCTTGAATACTTGGCTCATCATATCCATGAAGGCAAGAGGAGCATTAGTCAATCCAAAGGACATGACTAGGAATTCATAATGCCCGCACTCGAAGTTCTCGAAAAGTCGCCTTTTTGAATGTCATCTGCTCTAATCTTCAATTGGTGATATCCTAACGAAGATCAATCTTTGAAAAGAATTTGGCTCCTTGCAACCGGGTCAAACAGTCATCAATACGTGGCAATGGGTACCTATTTTTGATGGTGACATGATTCAACTCCCGATAATCAATACAAAGTCGATACTCCCATCTTTCTTCTTCACGAATAGAATAGAGCACCCCAAGGAGAAGTACTAGGACGAATAAAGCCAATGTCTAACAATTCCTCAGCTTGGGTCTTTAACTCCTCAAGTTCAATAGAGCCATTCGACATGGGGCTTTGGAAATGGGTTTTGTACCGTTCAAGGTCGATACAAAATTCAATTTCACGCCTGGGGGTAGGCCAGAAGTTCTTCGTGGAATACGCCAGAAATTTATTAACAATAGAAATATCATTCAAAACTCGACGATTTTTGTTTAGATCCGCGATATGAGCTAAGAAAGCTTGACATCCATTTTTCAATAAACGAATAAATTTATGGCTTGAGATGACCGTGATTGATTTTAATGGTTTTGTCACTTGAATTCGCATAATAGGTTGATTAGGAATATGAAAGCTAACAACCTTACGAAAATAATCAATTTTTGCATGATGAGTAGTTAACCAATCAATCCCTTAGAATCACGCCAAATGCAAGTATTTTCAATGAAATAAGATCGACAGTAATGTGAGGGTACCGATTTGAACCAAACAAGACTTATAAATAAGGGATGTAATGAAGGTTTCTCCCAACGGAGTTTCCACAGATAAGTCAAAGTCTAATTTCTCCTGAGTCAAATTTAATCGCTGAGCGCAAGTAGAGAAAATAAAAGAATGGGTAGAACCCAGATCAAATAAAGTATAGACTTCGCTAGAGTTTATGATAAGCTTACCCGTGATGACCTCATTCGGGTTCCTTGCTTTCGGGAGGTCACAACAAACGCCTCCCTCAGACTACCGGCTTTGACTTTTTCTCGACGGCCTTTGGTGCCTCCATCCTAGCTGAACTTGTCTTCTGTGAACGACAAAATCGGGCTAAGTGACCTTCTCTTCCACAATTATAACATGCTTTGACGGCATCGCTAGCTTTGACCGATGTGTCCCTCCCTCCGCATTTGAAGCATATGATAGGTGGTCGCTCTCCTTCCTTAACAACGGTGTCAGTCGACGCGCCTTTCCATCATTATTGAATCTCCTCTTCTTGAAATGTCCATTCTTATTGTTTTGGCCCCCGATTACCACCGGCGGGTTACCATTTCGCCTGTTGATTCCTCCACGCTTGTTGTCACCGCTCAATGATCGCTTCTCACCGGTATTATCATTTTGCCGACCGCTTCTTTTGGTTATGCTTGACTCATTATCGCGCTTCCACTAATCGAGCCCTATTTACAACATCTCAATACAAACACAGCTTTATGAGAAATAAGATGTCGACGATTCCCGCTTCAAACCTCTTAAAAACATACGCTGCCATTCTCTCTTCATTATCCACCAAGTGGGACGCAAACCGACAACTCAAGAAACTTAGCTTCAGATCGCGACACACTGGCCATATTATTCTCGCTCCAACTTGATGAACTCCACCTCCTTCATGTGACGAATACTTTCGGAAAGTACTTGTCGTTGAATAGTTCTTGAACTTCTCCCAAGACATTTTCAAGGCAAGAAGTCGAGTACGCTTTACCGATTCCCACCAAGAATCCGCCTTCTCCTCGCAACATAAAGGGCGGAAAGGGGAACCTTTTGCTCCTGAGCATCCCAAGACATCAAATATCTTGGTGATCTGCTTTATCCATGCTTCCGCCTTAAGTGGTTTTGCTCTCCAATAAACTCCTGTGGTCCCAGCCTCTTTGAACTGCTTAGCAATGACCGTCCGAGAGTTTCCAAAGTGTTTCCACCTATTTTTGGATAGAGCCGCTCACCGCATTGTTGCATGAATTGCATAAAGCCTCCTAACATTCCATCATTCATCATTTGGTCAAGGTTGTTGTTTGATGAGGATTGTCGCCTTCCTCGATGCACATTATCCTCGATTATTGATATGTGGTGAATCAACTATCGCCGCCGTGGCTCCATTGCTATTCTCAACATTCTCGGATGTCATTTTCAGATACTGCCACAAAACAAAAGGTTAATTGACATGTAACATATTATCCCTATATTCTGACCGACCAATTAAATACCAAAAAACTTAGGTAGGTCATACTAGCGAAGGAATTCCCCGTCTCTCCCCTCCTAGTTCTATTCTCACATCTTAGCCAGGGATCATATCCCTAAGCTTTGATACCAACTGTGACGCCCCCAAAATAGGTATACATCACCCATCTTGAGTCGCCAAATACATGGTACAAAAAAATTCAATACAACTTAATTATACAACAAATGTAAAATACGACTAAACATATAATCGTGAGTTTTAATACAAATATTGTCATCTAGACAATATACAAACTCAATGGGGTCCTCATTACATTTATTATTACACTATTTCATAGAATAGTGAGGACTACTAATGCTATCATCCTGGACCGCCACCCGCTCCCCGACTAGTCCCCTCGCTACGCTCTCATTTCCTCAAGAGAACAATGAAAGCAAAAGGGTGAGCTCAACTAGCCCAAGAAGAAATATTATGACTAAGATAATGCGTAATAAATTATCATTAGCCTTCAACAAAGTTTAAACCGATAAAATATAACAAACATCAAGTTTAATCACAATGAACAAGCAATCCATTAAAAGAGTCAAGTAGAGAATAAAATCTACTATCTTCTATGATTTAAAAGGTTTTTCATCACTTTTATCGCTGGGACTCAGCTTTTAATAAATAATCCACATCATCGAATCACCCCTGCACTACGGCCAAGGATATTCTTTAGTATCACGACCACAAATTATCCATGCACTACGGGCCAAGGACATTCGTGTATTCATTAATGGTCATGATCATACCAACAACTGTCCATCAATGCACTACGGGCCAATGAGGACTTTTACCACATCATTTGTAACATTACTACCATGATTACACCGAATAATCCCTCGTCATAATCATACCAAGTCCATCTATGCACTACATACAGCCACATATGACTTTCAACAAAATATAAACATGAGGATGATGACAATGATATAAGAATTCAATAAAACAAGTTCAAGAATTAATTTATCCAGGAACTAATAACGTCCAAATTGTCAACATGATACTTCTTTGTAGAGTAAAATTCAAGAATGCTCGTAAGAATATTTCCATGAAAAGATATCGATGAAGCGCAAATATCAAGGATATTCCACTAATTTCATGGAGTATAGAAGTCAAAGTTTTAACCAACCGAGTATAATAAAGAATGGAATAACAAAAGAAATCACCAGCATGCGATAGATCGCATATGCATAAAAGTTATTCAATGTATTAATAAATAATCTAACCAGTTATTCCAACAAAATAATAAATAATGGAATAATAAAGGTCCCAATCCAAAAACGCAATATGATATATTCCAATATAATAATAAAGAATGGAACCAGTCCCACAGAAATGCATGCATATATTCCAATGTAATAATAAAGATCGGAACCAGTCCCACAGAAAACGCATGCATGTGATATTCCAATGTAATAATAAAGAATGGAATAATAGAAGAATTTCACCAAGTATAGGTAGCCACAGATACAAAAGTTATTCCAATGTAATAATAAATAATGGAATAATGTAAGTTCTCTTCATGAATACAAAAGAAATAATACCCTTACGAGTACAAAAAAATAATATCCCTTACCGTAAAAATAAAAAAAAAACCTAATATAAGAGTAGGGAAGTAGCAGTATACTTTTCTATAGTTTCTCTATAATTTCTCTCTAGAGTTTCAAAGAATTCGTAAGAAATAATGAAGGAATGAGCTTCTATTTATAGAAGAATGGACCACATAAGAATTAACTTATGAACGGGCCCGTATTGATTTACTTTAAAACTGACTATCCAGATTGGTTTACAAATAAAATATAATATATTTATTTATAATCTAATAAAACGAATAACTTTATAAAAGTATTCTATTTTATATAAAAAGATTTTACTATGCAAACACTATGCATGCACTATGCAAACACTATGCATAATAAAATATAATATATTCTAATTATTGTCTAATAAAACAAATAACTTTATAAAAGTATTCTGCTTTTATATAAAAGATTTTACTATTAGTCTAATAAAATGAATAACTTTATAAAAGTATTCTGCTTTATATAAAAGTTTTTTCTGCTTTTATTACATTAATAATACTAATAAAACAAACTTTATCACCATTATTACAATTCACAATATTAATCGACTGTGTCGCTCCTGTGAAAGAGGGGGCTTTCCAATAAGGATTTCTCCTATCATGCCGCAATTAGGTGACCAAACCTCTCCTCGATGTAACTTTGTAGACATCGTTAATATTGCAAATAATAATATTAATAACCTTGTCGCCTCAATTATTGATTTAATAATATATAAAATATTGACAATAATTGAATCAAATAACGTGAGATACTATGCAAAGAATTATCGTAATAATAATTGAACAAAACCGAGTGACTTCTCACGTAAGCATCAATAATCAATACCGTACGTAATATCGCGTAACCACGCCAGACATCGTATTTTTTAACACCGTGTTTTCAATAAAGCTAATCTGTAAAACTTCCGCCGTTATTTTCATAAAGTATTTTTGTCGCTTTTCAATCCGACAATAATTTCGCTAGGGTCCACCAATGATTGTGCTGCTGTACGAATATTCCCCGTTAAAATGAATATTCCCCACCAATCGAATATTATATAACAACTTATGACTTTGCAAAATTTATAAATATTACCCACAACTATAATATTATATCAAATTCATAATATTCATATATATTTTCAAAAAAGTTGATATTTATAGTTTTAAAATATTTTTAGAATCTTTATTTATAAAAGTTGGGGTCTCTATGGATTACTAAAAGGGGATTAGTGAATCCTGATAGATTGATACGACGTTTTTCTCATTGGATGAGGATGATTGATCTCATGATCATTTGTGTGAGACACTAAAGCAAGTATGTAGGTGCTTATTAGAGAATAAGTTCACCGAACGCGACTCGCTAAGGAATACATAATGGAGTTTTACTTGAATAAAAATTCTTGTAGTGATAGTAGTACAAATGATCCTTAGACTTGAGATCATCATAGTATCTTATATATAATGAATTACACTTTGACTTATTCCTTAAGACTCTTAGAGTATATCAAAGGGTATGCTTGGGTGTAATAAGTTATATATGAAGGTAGTGAATGATCAATAAAGAATCTACCACTTCTAGTAAAAGAAGAGAAGTCCTATGTGATTCGATAAATGACAACCCAGGAATCCTTAGCCAAGGTGGAATGAAATTAGAAAGTAGTTTCTAATTTACATTCATTAGGAGTTGTGTATTTAGGAATCAAAATACATATAATTAAATAAAATAAGACTTGATAGTAATTCCATGTCTTATATTTAATTGGGACATTATATGGTGGAATGATTGAATTATACGGTAACTATTTACTCAAAGGTTCTTTTATAATTAATGTTGAAATCTATATTATCTGGAAGTCGTTGATCGCTAGGGAGGCTTATCCCTATTGTAGAATAAATATTATTTATTTAAATAAATTAATCGTTTAATTTATTTATTTAAATAAGATTGGAATTATTCTAATTGATTTATTCACAACCAGTTTAATATGGAGAACCTAAATGGTCACACCATAAAAGGAAGAATAATTATTTAAGAAGTTAATGGCATAATCGTAATAATATGTTAAGTATATTTAATTTAATCTATGGTGATAGAATAAATTAAATACCTTAATATTTATTATTTAATATTTTAGAAATATTAAATATAAATTAATAAGAGGAGTCTTATTAATATTATTACAATTATTATTATTTTAATTTCTAAAAGAGTTTAGGAATTAATTTAATATAAGTACTCTCATTTATTCCTAATAGGATTAGGAGTGAAAATTAGTTAAAAGAGTTTAATTAATTATCCCTAATAAGATTAGGGAGCCCATTTAATTAAAAGAGTTTAATTAAATAAATAATATCTTATTTTAGGGTTACCTGATATCTTTATAAGAGGAGTCTTATATCAGATATCTAGATATATGTAATTACAATTGTTGGAGAGTACGCCCCTTTTTCTATAGAGATAGGAAAAACTAAGGTTTGAGCCAATACATCCTTCTTCTTGAAAATTCTTCTTCCTTGGTGGATCACCTCTAGAGGCCACACACTTGGGTGGCTAACATTGATCAAAGGAAGGAATCTACCCGAGATTCAAGGAGATCGCGAGAAGTAGGAGTTGAACTCTGTACACTGCGGAAGCTCAGATTCACAAGGGTATGATTCCATAACTTCTTGTTCTTCGCTTTAATTAATAATATGCATAAAGGATAATCCGGGTAAATGGTTTGTGAAAAAATTTAAAATCTGATTTTATTATGCTTCCGCTATTTTTGCAATTTGATTGCTACTTTGATTTTCACAAAACCTAACACGTTTGTCGTGACTACCCAAAATACGAGGAACCCGAACGAGGTGATCACGGGTAAGCTAATCATAAATTCTTGCGAAGTTTATACCTTATTAGATATCGGTTCTACCAATTCTTTTATCTCTCTTGCTTGTGCTCAACGTTTAAACTTGACTCCGGAGAAATTAGACCTTGACTTATCTGTTGAGACTCCGTTAGGAGAAACTTTTATTACATCTACTGTTTATAAATCTTGCTTGATTCAAGTTGGAACCATCACATTAACTGTCAATCTTATTTCGTTGAAAATTCTTACATTTAATGTGATTTTAGGGATTGATTGGTTAACCACGCATCATGCTAAAATTGATTGTTTTTCGTAAGGTTGTTAGTTTTCATATTCCTAACCAACCTATTATGCGAATTCAAACAACCAAACCATTAAATTCAATCACTGTCATATCAAGCCACAAAGCTATTCGTTTATTGACAAACGAATGTCAAGCTTTCTTAGCCCATGTCACAGACTTGAACAAAAACACGTCAGATTTGAATAATATTTCTGTTGTTAGTGAATTTCCTGACGTATTTCCTGAAGAACTTTCCGGTCTACCCCCAGAACATGAAGTTGAATTCTTTATTGACCTTGAACCTGGTACAAAGCCCATTTCTAAAACTCCATATCGAATGGATCCTATTGAACTTCAGGAGTTAAAGGTCCAACTACAGGAGTTGTTGGACATCGGTTTCATTCGTCCTCGTACATCTCCTTGGGGTGATCCTGTGTTATTTGTAAAGAAGAAAGACGGGAGTATGCGACTTTATATTGACTACCGAGAATTGAACCATGTCACTATCAAGAATAGTTATCCGCTACCTCGCATTGATGACTTGTTCGACCAGTTGCAAGGAGCATAATTCTTTTCAAAGATCGATCTTCGTTCTGGATATCACCACCTAAAGATTAAAACTGAGGATATTCCAAATACTGCCTTCAGAACTCGGTACGGGCATTATGAATTCTTAGTCATGTCTTTTGGATTGACTAATGCTCCTGCTGCTTTCATGGATATGATGAACCGTGTGTTCAAAGAATATTTGGATCAGTTCGTTGTTGTCTTTATTAATGACATCCTCATCTATTCCAAAAACTGTGAAGATCATGAGCGCAATTTGAAGCTGGTACTGCAAAGGCTTCGTGATAACAAGCTATATGCCAAGCTGAAGAAATGCGAGTTCTGGCTTGAGGAAGTAGCATTCTTTGGGCACGTGGTGTCAAAATATGGAGTATCTGTCGACCCGACGAAGATTGAAGCCATACAAAGTTGGGGGCAATCGAAGTTTGATCAAAATCACGTAGCTTTCGGGCTTAAATGGTTACTATCGAGATTCGTGGAAGGATTTTCTCGAATCGCATCTCGCTAACTCAAATTGACTCAGAAAGATACAAAATTCGGTTGGAGCGAGGATTGTGAGAAGAGTTTTCAAGAACTCAAGAGAAGACTCATTTTGGCACTTGTTCTGATAATACCATCTGGTTCGGATGGATTTGTTATCTACAGTGATGCTTCAGGCAAAGGGTTAGGATGTGTTCTCATGCAACATGGGAAAGTCATAGCCTATGCCTCGCGACAACTCAAAGAATATGAGAGGAATTATCCTACTCATGATTTGGAGTTAGCAGCAGTCGTTTTCGAGTTGAAGATCTGGAGACATTACCTGTATGGGGAGAAAGTGGAGATCTATACAGATCATAAAAGTCTCAAATATTTCTTCACCCAAAAGGAACTCAATATGCGACAACGAAGTTGGCTCGAGCTGTTGAAAGATTATGATCATACCATCCAATATCATCCTGGAAAAGCAAACGTGGTAGCTGACGCATTGAGTAGAAGATCATATACGGGTACGAGTGCAATGTTGTTAACACAAAGGTCCATTTTGTATGATTTGCAAAGGATGGAGATAGAGGTAAAGGCTCCAAGTACCCACGTGATGATATCAAATATACGAGTAGAACCGACTTTAATCGATAAAGTTAAAGCTGCTCAAGATACGGATATGGAGCTGATGCGTATGAAGAAGAAAGTGCAAGAAGGTGCTATTCCAGAAGCAAGAATCGATGAAGAAGGAATACTTCGAGTCAACTCCAGACTTTGTGTTCCTAACGATTCTGACTTGAAGCATATAATCATGATGGAGGCACACAACACACCATTTGTAATCCATCCTGGGAGTACCAAAATGTATCATGATCTTCGACATACATTTTGGTGGAACAATATGAAGAGAGAGATCGCAGAGTTTATCTCGAGGTGTTTAACTTGTCAACGTGTAAAGGCAGAGCATCAAGTACCAAAGGGTCCATTGCAACTACTTGAGATTTCGAAATGGAAGTGGGAACACATTACTATGGATTTGGTTATGGGTCTTCCCAAGGTTTCTCAAGGCATAGATGCAATTTGGGTTATTGTTGATAGATTAACCAAGTTCGCCCATTTCTTGCCTATACGGGAGACTTATTCCCTTGAACATCTTGCTAGTATGTACGTGAATGAGATTGTAAGATTGCATGGCATGCCAGTATCCATAGTTTCAGATCGTGACCCAAGATTCACTTCACGATTTTGGGTTAGCTTACAGAAAGCTATGGGCATGGATTTACGATTCAGTTCTGCATACCATCCTCAAACGGACGGGCAATCAGAGAGGTCTATTCAAACTCTTGAAGATCTATTAAGACTCTGTGTCCTAGATTTCAAAGGGAGTTGGGATATGTACCTACCATTGGTGGAATTCTCCTACAACAACAGTTATCAGGAAAGTATAGGTGTGGCTCCATTGGAAGCATTGTATGGACGAAAGTGTCACTCTCCAGTATGCTGGGACGAGGTGGATGAAGCAACGTTTTTGGGACCAGAATTGGTACGTATAACTACAGAGAAGATCCAAATGATCTGACAACGTATACAAATGACACAAGATCGACAAAAGAGTTATGCGGATCTTCATCGAAAAGACGTATAATTTAATATTGGGGATCATGTATTGTTACGTGTTGCACCATGGAAGGGAGTTACAAGATTTGGGAAGAGAGGAAAGCTCAATCCACGATTTGTCGGTCCATTTGAAATTCTTGACCGAATAGGAAATGTGGCCTATAGACTCGCATTACCTCCAAGCATGTCTCGTGTCCATAATATTTTTCACATATCTATGCTTCGTAAATATGTTAAAGACCCGAACCACATTATTGAGTTAGAACCAGACGAGATAGTCGAAGATTTAACATATGAGGAGGTACATGTTAAGATCTTGGATAGGAAAGAGCATGTCCTACGCACCAAGGTTATACCACAAGTTAAGGTGTTGTGGAGAAACCATGTTATTGAAGAAATGACCTGGGAGTTGGAATCAGAAATGAAAGCGAGGTATCCTCACCTTTTCGAAACACCAGGTACGTACGTCAATTTCGAGGACAAAATTTCATAAGGAGGGGAGGTTGTAAGACCCCAACTTATTATAAATAAAATCGAATTTCCTCTATTTATTATTGTGAATAATAAGGTGATAATTTGATATAATACTTTGGTTATGGGTGAAATGTGCAAATTTTGCAAAATAAGCAAGGGGTTATAAAATATTCATTTTGTCGGGGAATATTCGTTTAGTCGTAGAATATTCTTTATGTCGGGGAATATTCGTACGACGGCGCAACCATTTGTGGGCCCCAAAATGAAATAATTGTCGGATGAAGAAAATGACAAAGTTTGAGTTTTATAAATAATCGCAGTAATGTTATTCTGATTAACACTGTTGGAATACCTGGTGGTTAAAAATACAATAATACGCGTGGTTGCACAATAGCACACGGTATTGCACAGTATTGTTGAATTATTGATTCTTACGTAAGAAGACACTACTCAATAATTATTACAGTAATTACTGTTCACTATTTTATTTTATTGATTCAATAATTACTGTGTTGATATTTTATATTATTGTTATTTCAATAATTATCACTACACAGTATTTTCCATTATCGATCAATAATTCATATTATTATTTGAATAATATTATTAGATAGCATAATTGGCAATGTCTAGAAAGTTCTCATCAATGAGAGAGGTTTGTCACCTAATTGCGGCTTACCATGAAGGAGAAATCTTTATCTGAAAGCCCCCTCTTTCTTGAGAACTATCCGTTGTCATAATTGTGATTCTCAGTAATATTATTTGTTGTAAATAATTAATTATTTATTTATATGATAAGGAAATATTTATTTGATGTGGATATAAATGATGGATTTATTTATTTTATGTGGTTATAAATGAAGGAATTAATGCTGAGGTATTTTATCGGTATTTTATCGGAATGGAGGTATTAAAATCATCCGCTTGTGGATTTGGATATTTTTGTTTGGAATTTGGAAAAACTCAAAGCTACAAAGTTGTAGAAATTGATTTCGTGTGGAATGGACATAAAATTCATATTTTTTTAATAAGCGGGCTATTTTCTATGAATTACTGAAGTTTCAGAAAATAAAATGATTTTAATTAAATTATGGGTGGGACCCACTTTGGGTTGGTGTTGAATACATGTGGGTTGCTATTTTTCTTCAAAGATGTCTTGCTTTGAATGAGGTGTGCGTAGAATGGAAGAAAAGAAATAATATTATTTTATTATTTTAGTAGTCTTCGTTCTAAATTTTCCTATAAATAAAGCGCTTAGGTTAGAATTGAAAATCACACCGAAACAAGTTTTCTTTCTCTAAAGGTCGGCGTATTTTAGTGAGTATTTTGATACTTTAAGAGTTGCTATTCAGTGCAAGTTTCCTTCGGCTTTATATCCGATATTCCGAACAGAAGTACTATCATTTTGAGGTAAGGGATGTTATTTTCTTCAGAAATGATATTATTTCTTTCAATATCATTATGCCGAAATATTGGTCTGAACTTTTTTATCAAATTTGGAACTTTTTGTGTTGGGGTTACTATTCACGTATACGACACTATTCATGTAAGACCCCACCTTTTATGAATAAAGAATAATTTTCTCGAAATATATTTTTGAATATTATGGTGTGGATTTGATATAATGTTATAGTTGTGGGTAATATTTATAAAATTTTCAAAGTAAGCAAGTGGTTATATATATTCGATTGGTCGGGGGATATTCGTTTTAACATGGAATATTCGTACGACGACACAATCATTGGTGGACCCCACAACGAAAGTATTGTCGTAGTTAGAAAACGACAGAATTATCTTTTTATAAAAATAACGGTGAAAGTGTTACCGTTAAAACTGTTGAACTACCCGGTAGTAAAAGTATAGTAATATGCGTGGTTGCATAGTAGCACACGGTATTGATTATTGATGCTTATGTGAGAAGTCACTCAGTTATACTCAATTATTGCTACAGTAATTGTTGCATCATATCACTCATATTATTGATTTAATTATTGTCACAGTATCATCTGCATAATATTAATTATTATTAAATCAATAATTGAGACGACAAAGTTATTTATATTATTATTTGCAATATTGACAATGTCTAGAAGTTCTGTCAAGGAGAGGTTTGGCCACCTAATTGCGCGCCAATAAGGAGAAATCCTTATCGGAAAGCCCCCTCTTTCTTGGGAACGACCTGGTTGTTAAATATTGTGAGTTATAATATTAATGATGAATAAGTTGTGTTGATTAAAGATGAAATTGATAGTTCCATTGTGTTGGGATTATTAATGTTAGTGGAAATCGACATTTATTTCGATAATAATTGATGTCTGGAGGTTATATTGATCAATCGGGTAATTAATCGGATAAATGAGCAATCAATTGCTATTATTTCACATGCTTATAACTATTTGTTCACATGTGTGTACTATTGATTCACATTCATGAACTATTAAGGGAGGTGGTGCAATATTGATAATACTTGAATGACTAAATTAAAAATGGAGATATAATTGAAGGTACTATACTGTAATTAATTTTTTCACATGATTATACTATTGAGTCACATGAATGAACTATTAATTCACATTATTTACTATTAGGGGAGGTGGTGCAAGTTTGATAATACTTGTATTATATTGTAATATTTCGAGCCCCAAAACATGCAATTATCAAAACTATATTTTCCTATAAATAGAAGCTCATTCTTCCTTCATTTCTCACCAATTCACAAAAGCTTTAGAGCAATTATTATAGAGAGAAATTATAGAGAGAAAGAAGAAGAGACGTTTGCTACCTCACTATTCCAGTATCCAGCTTTTCTAAGGTAAGGGGTATTATTCTTTCTTATTCATGAAGAGAGTTATTTTCTTTCAATACTCGTAAGGGTTGTTATTCCATTTTTTATTATTATGTTGGAATAGCTTGTCTATGAGAAGTACCACATACATGGTGAAATTCTTCCGTTATTACATTCTTTATTATTCTGTTGGAATAACCTGTCTGTGCGGTCTATCGCATGCCTGGTGAATTCTATTGTTATTCCATTCTTTATTATTCTGTTGGAACATCCTCGTCTGCAAGCGCATTACATTACGACACTGGTTCCATTCTTTATCATTCTGTTGGAACATCCTGTATGTGTGGATTACGTACATGACACGGTTCCATTCTTTATTATTCGTTGAATAATATGTCTGCATGCGGATTACGCATACGCTGGTGAATTCTTCGTTATTCCATTCTTTATTATTCTTTTGAAAAAATTTGTCTACGGGGATTACCCCAGGCGGCAAAAAATCCATTTGCGGTTTCATATATTCTATTATACTCAGTTGATTAAAGTTTTGGCTTCTATACTCCATGAAATTAGTGGAATATCCTTAATATTTGCGCTTTATCCAGTATCTTTTCATGGAAATATTCTTCTGAGCATTCTTGAATTTTACTCCACAAAGCAGTATAAAGTTGACAATTTGGACGTTATTGATTTCTAGATAAATTAAATTATAAATCTTTACAAATTTATCCTTAAACTTGTTTTATTGAATTCTTATATCATTGTCATCATCATCATGTTTATAATATGTTGAAAGTCATCATGGTATTCGTAGTTCATAGATGGACTTGGTATGATTATGACCGAGGATTATTCGGTATAATTATGGCTAGTAATGTTACAAATGATGTGGTAAAAGTCCTCATTGGTCGTAGTATTGATGGATGAGTTATTGGCATGATCATGACCATTGATGAATACACGAATATCCTCGGCCCGTAGTGCATGGATAATTTGTGGTCATGATACTAATGAATATCCTCGGCCGTAGTCTGATGATGATGTTTTTATTTATTGTCGAGTCTCAGCGATAAAAGTGATGAGAAACCTTTTAAATCATAGAAGATAGTAGATTTTATTCTCTACTTGACTCTTCTAATGGATTGCTTGTTCCCCTGCAGTTAAACTTGATGTTTATTATATTTTATCAGTTTAACATTGTTGAAGGCTAATGATAATTTATTCTGCATTATCCTAGTCATAATATTTCTTACTGGGCTAGTTGAGCTCACCCTTTCTTTCACTGTTCTCTTCAAGAAATGAGTACGTAGCCGAGACTAGTCGGGGAACGGAGTGACGGTCCAGATGATAGCATTAGTAGTCCTCACTATTCTGTTAAATAGTGTTACAATAAATGTAATGAGGAATCCATTGAATGTGGATATTGTCTAGATGACAATATTCTTATTAAAACTCTTAGATTATGTTTTGTCGTATTTTACACGACTGTTGTATAATAAAGTTGTATTTGATTTTTGTACCATGTATTTGGCGACTCAAGATGGGTGATGTATACCTATTTGGGGGCGTCATAGTTGGTATCAAAGCTTAGGGATATGATCCCTGGCTAAGATGTGAGACTAGAACTAGGAGGGGAGAGACGGGGAATTCCTTCGCTAGTATGACCTACCTAAGTTTATTTGGTATTTAATTGGTCGGTCAGAGCATAGGGATAATATGTTGTATGTCAACTAACCTTTTTTTTGTGGCAGTATTTGAAAATGACATCCGAGAATGTTGAGAATAGCAATAGAGCGCAAGAGACCGTTGAGTCTCCACAGATCAATAATCAGGATAATGTGCATCAGGAAGGCGACAATCCTCATGCAAACAACAACACTGACCAAATGATGAACGATAGAATGTTCAGAGGCTTTATGCAATTCATGCAACATCAAAGTAGAGCGGCTCTCATCCAAAATGTAGGTGGAAACACTAGAAACTCTCGAACAGTCCACCGCTAAATGAGCTTCAAGGAGTTGGGACCACCGGAGTTTATTGGAGAGCCAAAACCACTTAAGGCGGAAGCATGGATAAAGCGAGATCACCAAGATATTTGATGTCCTCGATGCTCGAGGAGCAAAAGGTTCCCTTTGCCACCTTTATGTTGCGAGGAGAGGCAGACATCGGTGGAATCGATGAAAGCGTACTCAACCTGTCACCTTTCGAAAATGTCTTGGGAGAAGTTCCAAGAACTATTCAACGACAAGTACTTTCCCCAAAGTATTCGGCTACATGAAAGAGGTAGAGTTCATCAAGTTGGAGCAGAACAATATGACCGTGTCACAAAGACGAAGCTAAGTTTGTCGAGTTGTCCCAGTTATATCTCACTTGGTTGATAATGAGGAGAGAATGACGCGGATGTTTCTAAGAGGTTTGAAACCCGAGATATGTCAATATCTAATTTCTCATAAACTTTGTTTATATTCAGATGTTGTAAATAGGGCTCAGTTATTAGAGCGCGATAACGAGTCAATCCAACCAAGAGAAAGCAGCTGGCAAAATGATAATACCAGTGGTGGCAGTAATAGAAGCGGTGACAACAAATGTGGAGGGAATCAACATGCCAGAAATGGTAACTACTTTGGTGGTAATCATGGCCAAGATAATAAGAATGGACATTTCAAGAAGAGGAGATTCAACAATGATGGAAAGATGTCAGCACCAACACCTATTGTTAAGGAAGGAGAACGACCACCTATCATATGCTTCAAATGCGGAGGGGAGGGACACATCAGTCCAAACTATGCACAGCAGTCCAAAACGTGTTACAATTGTGGAAGAGAAGGTCACCTTGCCCAATTTTGTCGTGCACTGAAGTTAAGTCTAGCTGGGATGGAGGCATCAAAGGCCGTCCCAGACAAGACAAAACCGGTAGTTCAAGAGAGAGCGTTTGTCGTAACCTCCCAAAAAGCGAAGAATCCGAACGAGGTGATCATGGGTAAGCTAATCATAAACTCTAGCGAAGTCTATACCTTATTTGATCTCGGTTCTACCCATTCTTTTATTTCTCCTACTTACCAACGCTTAAATTTGACTCAGGAGAAATTAGACTTTGACTTATCTCATTGAAACTCCGTTGGGAGAAACCTTCATTACATCCACTATTTATAAGTCTTGTTTGATTCAAATCCAGAATCGCATCGCTACACCGTCGATCTTATCTCCTTAAAAATACTTGCAATTGACGTGATTCTAAGGATTGATTGGTTAACTACTCATCATACTAAAATTGATTATTTTCGTAAGGTTGTTAGCTTTCATATTCCTAATCAACCTATTATGCGAATTCAAGCGACCAAACCATTAAAATCAATCACGGTCATCTCATGTCATAAAGCTATTCGTTTATTGAAAAACATATATCAAGCTTTCTTAGCTCGTGTCACAGATTTAAACAAAAATACGTCAGATTTGAATGATATTTCTATTGTTAATAAATTTCCTGACGTATTCCCCGAAGAACTTCCTGGCCTACCCCCGGAGCGTGAAATCAAGTTTGGTATCGACCTTGAACCCGGTACAAAACCCATTTCCAAATACCCATATCGAATGACTCCTATTGAACTTCAGGAGTTAAAAACCCCACTACAAGAATTGTTAGACATCGGTTTCATTCGTCCTAGTACGTCTCCTTGGGGTGCTCCTGTTCTATTCGTGAAGAAGAAAGATGGAAGTATGCGACTTTGTTTTGATTATCGGGAGTTGAATCATGTTACCATCAAATATAGGTACATGTTGCCTCGCATTGATGACCTGTTTAACCAGTTGCAAGGCGCCAAATTCTTTTCAAAGATTGATCTTCGTTCCGGATATAATCAGTTGAAGATTAAAACTGATGACATTCCAAAGACTGCTTTCATAACTCGGTACGGGCATTATGAATTCTTAGTCATGTCTTTTGGATTGACTAATGCTCCTGTTGTCTTCATGGATATGATGAACCGAGTATTCAAGGAATATTTGGATCACTTTGTGGTCGTCTTTATTGATGACATCCTCATATACTCCAAAACCCGTGAAGATCATGAGCAACACTTGAGGCTGATACTCTAAAAGCTTCGTGAAAACAAGCTATATGCCAAGTTAAAGAAATGCGAGTTCTGGCTTGAGGAAGCTGCATTCCTTGGGCACGTGATATCAAATCATGGGATATCTGTTGACCCAAAGAAAGATTGAAGCAATTCAAAGTCGAGCAACTTAAATCGCTGACCGAAATCGTAGCTTTCTTGGCTTAGCCGTGGTTATTATCGGAGATTCATAGAAGGGTTTTCTCGAATCGCTACTCCATTAACTCGGCTGACTCAAAAAGATACAAAATTCGGTTGGAGCGAGGAATGTGAGAAGAGTTTTCAAGAACTCAAGAGGAGACTCATTTCAGCACCTGTTCTGACAATACCATCTGGCTCGGAGGGATTTGTCATCTACAGTGATGCTTCAGGCAAATGGTTAGGATGTGTTCTCATGAAATATGGGAAAGTCATAGCCTATGCCTCACAACAACTCAAAGAATATGAGAGGAATTATCCTACTCATGATCTAGAGTTGGCAGCTGTCGTTTTTACGCTTAAGATTTGGAGGCATTACCTGTATGGAGAGAATGTGGAGATCTATACAGATCATAAAAGCCTCAAATATTTCTTCACTCAAAAGGAAATCAACATGCGGCAATGACGATGGCTTGAGTTGTTGAAAGATTATGATCATACCATTCAATACCATCCTGGAAAAGCGAACGTAGTAGCTGATGCATTGAGTAGAAGATCATATGCGGGTATGAGTGCATTGTTGTCAATGCAAAGGCCCATTTTATATGACTTACAAAGGATGGAGATAGAGTTAAAGACTCCAGGGACCCATGTGATGATGGCGAATATACGAGTAGAACCGACTTTTAATCGATAAAGTTAAAGTCCAAGCTACGACTTGGAGTCGATGCGTATGAGGAAGAAAGTGCAAGAAGGTGCTATGCCGTAAGCAGAATCGATGAAGAAGGAATACTTGAGTCAACTCCACTTTGTGTTCCTAACAACCCCGATTTAAAGTATAAAATCATGATGGAGGCGCACAACACACCGCTTGCAATCCATCTCAGAGTACCAAATGTATCATGATCTTCGACATACATTTTGGTGGAGCAATATGAAGAGAGAGATAGCGGAGTTTATCTCAAGGTGTTTAACTTGTCAACGAGTCAAGGCGAGCATCAAGTACCAAAAGGTCCATTGCAATCAGAAGGCGTCCCGAATCCGGGTCCCGAATCGCCATGGATCCGGTTCGCTATTTCTACAATCGTTGCGGAAGATATAAACATAGATTGTTTATACATTAAACTTTACACACATTTTCCCAGAATCGAGTAACCTTCACTTATACACAATCAGGAACTATCTAGCACATGACCATACTATTCTTCAACATACTTTACAACTTAACTTCACATTCTGTACCAAGCTGAACTTGGCATTATCCTTTTTCGTATCTCGCCGTATTCCCTTTATCTCGCAATGTTTTATCATGATATAGCAAGGGTGAGCATGAAAGTTGCCCAAAGAAGTTTAAAAAAAAAAAAGTAAAGATATATCATGATTGAAAGAGTTTGAATAATAAGTCGCTATCCTTCACAATGTAGTTGTGAATTAGCATGAACAAAATTTCAAAGTCGAATGAACATTGAAAATGAACATAACAATTATATCTCGAATCGATTTGGTAATGAAGGTGATCACCTTTTCATACTTGACTTATATATGCAAGATGTACAGAGTACAATTCATAAGCATATCTCTGTTCGAAAACCACTCTTAAAAGAGTTTAAGTAAAAGAACTTGAAAAACTTGCACCATAATTGGAAGTTCAAGTTTAGGAACTCACTGTCTTCAGCTGATTACCGTAACGCAATATAATACGCTTCTCCGAAGACCTAATATTAATAATATAGATCTCCAATATTAGAATAATATCATCATTGTTATAAAATAACTTAAACATATTTTCACATACTCCTATCGTACCATACGACATATAAAACCTATAATAGATCTTTCTGGTTGCTCATAACATATAGTTAAGTATTAGACATTAGTTTTAAGTCTTAATATTATTATTATACTTTGATATTCTTTTAATCACATCATAACTTATACTTATAAGTTATTCATTTTTATATGTTATCCTAGTAAATTAGATAACATCTTAGTAAACCGAAATACCATTTCAAGAAGACGGATTTTATTTCAAAGATCCCAAAATCACTATTCTTTTTCACAAAAATACCAAATCAACTTATTATTTTTTTATCCTTTGGTCAAACATATATACATGTATTTCATACATACAAAATATTTTTCCGTAATTTTTCAATTTCTTTTACTATTTTCCAAAAATCATAATTAGTGCGTGACTTAAGAAAATTAGCTACCTCGTGCTTAACTCCAGAGATGCCCATCTTTTGACATAACCTTATATATGTTAACGTGATGCTCCATTTAAAATTTCGTGGCAATCGGAGTTGTAGAACTCTGGTTATAGCGATTTCCGTCGGAAAATCACAAAAATTGAAATGGTCATAACTTGGTCGCTTTTAACTCGGAATTAGCTCATTTTTGGACACGAGCTACATATTACCATATATTTTCATTTCCCAAAAGCCTGTAATTTTTCTCATTAACTAAATGTCCAAAACAGCCCTCGGAAAATTTTGGCCAGAAACTTTTTGCACTTTGGCAGTTTTGGAGTCCTTCACCAAAACTTAAATAAAACGAAATCTGTAACTCCGATTAATGATCCGTCAATTTTGTTGGATTCAGTATCTTTCGAACTACAGTTTGCATATATCACAATCCACATTTGGATATGTTTAGCTCCTGAATTTATCCTGAAGTGACTGTTCCAAAACTGTCCTTTTCACAGTTTTCTTAACTTTGTGTAGTTTGGGAGAAATCCCATAACTCCCTCCTCCCAAGGTGTCGGATTTAGTCCGTTTCGAGTCTATGGAAAGCTTATTGAGTGTACTATAACATACCACAAGTCCAGAATTTTTAGAGCACTCTAACAAATCCGAAATTTTCTGTTTTAGGGCAGCAGTCCACTAACTCATTTAAAACAAAAAAAACTATTTTGGTTATTCTTCTTTGTTCAAGCCTATCAACCCTAAAATGGCAAGATCTAACCATAAAATATCATTTATCATGTAGATCTATAGTTCTCATGTTCAAAATCTTAAACTTATGGTTCAAAATCATAAGTTCAACACTTGATCTAAAACACCATATCAAAACACTTTAACTAACAAAAGTTTTGAGTTTAGGAAATTTTTACCTTTAGCTTCATGACATATCTTTTTCTTCCAACTATGTGATGGATCTTGGATGGAATGAAAATCAAAATCTCTTCTCCTTCTTTCTTGGAGTTTCCTAACTCCCTCTCCTCTCTCTCTTGTCTCTCTCTTTCTTTCTTAGTTATGTTGGAAAATAAGATGAGAAAAGTGAAGAATATGATTTTTGTTTAGTGTAATAATGTAAGAAATGTATCTAGACATTAGTTTGCTTGATAATTGAGGTGTAATAGCATAGTAACATGAGTGACTTCTAGAAGCAATTGATTAGCTAGCATAATTGAAGATTTTTATCAACAATGTTACTAATAATACACTAATAAAACAAAAGGGTATACTAGTAATTTCCACATTAATAAATGATTTCTTTTTAATTCTTATTTATTATACCAAATGTCCAATATGTCCCTCCTTATTTGGGCTTAAATTTGGGTCACCATTTTCATCTTTTGGGCTATCAATAAATAATATATTGGACTTAAAATTTAATTCTTTGGGCCATGTAAATTAACATAGTCCAACACTCTTAATTCTTATCCAAATTTCAAATCATTTAATTAGGGTTTTCATTTTCCTCAATTATAACTTAAATCCTTACTCATGCACATTTATTTCCTTAACCCAATTAGACTTGCTAAAATTAGGTTATAAAATTAATTAATCGAGATGTATAAAATAAATCTCTCATAATTGGTATATATTCTAAATACCATAATTTTCTCATCTCATAACCCTTAAGTTATTAAATTCTTCATTCCTAATATATAATTAGGATCACATTAGTTTCTTTTTATTTGTTTATATAATAAACAATATAAACCATCACATAATCTTCATATTCCTTTACTCACCTATTCTAACAAAATAATTTAATAAATTGTGACATGTTCCACAATTCTCTTAAATTAGGTCACTAATATAAAAATAAAATATTAGGACCACTAAATAACGATAACCATTTAGGTTATTTAATTATCACACCTAATATATATATTAGGTTACATAATTTAATTCTTACTTCACTTTTATATACAAAATAAATGTATTCACATTATATAATGTATATTTATTTAATCATACACATAATTCATATTCATTACACACATAACTTTTAATCCCTTAGGGTTTCATACAAAACATTAGGATTTCTAATTTAACAATTAGGGTTATCCCTAATATATAATCACAAATACTTAAGCCATTATATTTAGCCTTTGACTTCCCAAATTAGGGTTTCAAATCTTTGAATTAGGATTTCTGATTCTTGCATCAAATTAGGGTTTCCAGAACCGATTTCTAGGGTTTCTTATAAATCGTAATAATTTTATAACTGAACGTTGATGTTCTAATAATATTAGGGTTTGACACATATATAATTTATCTGGTCAACACTTGACCCTTAACCACATTCTGCATATACATAATACCGTAATCACGTAATATATACACACATACCTTTAATCCTCGAATAATTCACTAAAAGAAATTTTAAAACCTCAAAATTCCTTTACGAAAACATCAAACACACACTTATTCTCCTGTTTAGGTCTATTATTTGACCTTAAACCAATCATTTAAGATTTTAATAATTTTCTAATTTCTCGGGTTGTCACATTCACCCTTCTTCTAAGAATTTCGTCCCTCGAAATTAAAGTATCCTAACCTCTACTCATTCTCTTGATCAAAACTCTGGCTTTCAATTTAACCTTTACAATTTCCTCATTCGAGGATTTCTCATCTATTATCACATTTCACCATAACTACTCACTAGGAGTTTACATCTTCTAAACATTCATCAAAACTAGGTTGTCATAATAACCTTTATTTAATCATCTCGCATTCTACTGCATGCCTTGAGAGTTTACACTATTTCATATCCATCATCACATTCTACCACAACATTACTTTGAAGAGTTAAAAAAACTTTTCATATCTGTCTGAGGGATCATAAAAATTATGAACTTTGAACTCCGAGGTTTAGGGGTATTTCTACCTGCTACCTCTTTCAATTAAGAAAGAAAGGTACTCTACCTCTTAAACATTTCTTTAACAGGTATGTTTACAATTACGAAGAAGGTAAACTACCGATTACGTACTTTAGATGATCAGTCTATTGTACCTTAGTAATCCGAACGACTATATGCGTCCTTAAATTGGAATATTCTATCCAATTAGTATATCCCCATTTTTAGGGTTGTTCACCTCAGACTTAGTATAGGATTCCGCACCAAAACAATTTGGTTCGGGAAATTTCTTTCAATGAACACTTAGAGTTTTCATAAACATTAGTCTAGCTAATCTAATAGCATAGACTCATATCGATAATTCGATTCAATAGAATTATTTAAGTATAGCCAAAACCCCATTGGCAAATTAAAATTTTGAAAACATTTTTCGAGAATGACGTCATGATGTCGTGACCGTATTCTGATCAGCTGAGGATTCCGTCATTTGGTGATTTTATCATACTACATCATACCATAGCGGGTTGACGATCCCCGAGATCACATCCAACACTAAGTAATACTGCATTGATGACTTCATCATTTTTTATCATCTCTGCACCAGAGTTTGCATGGTACATAAGTGATAAATAAAAACAACTTTTGATACTTCAAATCATTCGCGTCTAGCCGAAATAAGTAGCATAGACTGTACTTTAAATCGTTTCAAAAATCTTTGCAAATCAGTTTTATCATCTCAATAGGTAACGAGGTGTCGATGGCCCGAAGTCCACGCATACACAATAATCACCAGGAGTTGAGAATAAAAATTCATTTTTCAAAAGCACATAGTGCGATTTAGCTTGATGTCAAAAACTTCGAAGTCTAGCATAGCTAGAAGATTTGGAATACCTATGCTTCCATCATCAACTTCACTTTTCTCTTGATCCATTACTTAATAGATCTATCTATTCTTATAATCCTCAATGCTCTATTCACCACTTTTACTATACCCCAGCTTCATCAAACTTACCACACATTATGAGTTCAGAACTTGCCACAATCATATGAGTTTAAGAACTTATCCTAGTCAGACCATAGGCGTCCAATTCGCGAGGGGTTCAAAACATACCATATGATTATGAGTCATGAACTTACCATAAGTATGAGTTTTAAGAACTCGCAACTTAACCTTACATCTCTCTACCTATTCGTTATACACATGAGAAAAGAATCACCTTCTCAACATGCATATAACAAATAGCGACATAAACATTTCAATGATTATCGCTTGCGAAACTAAGTGGTTTTTACACCAAGTACAATTCACTCCCATACGAAGAATTATACACTCAAATTTGCCGGCATGAGTCCTCAATTGAATCCCCACCTAACACTAACCCCATTCTCCATACGAATTTAATTCAGATTTATAATTCTCTTCCGGATCCATGCCAATTTATAGTACAATTCATACACGACAATCTTGTCGTAAACTTTCCAATCATCGATTGATTCCTTCCATCATTATAACCTTATCGGATCACAGGTGATGATCTCATCGTATATATTACGATTTAGTTCTATATCTTGATCGCTTTATTTTACGATCTCTCTCATAATCGCACTTTTCGGTCTTTTAGACTCAATCTATTCCCCACTACTTTGCTTAACTTTATAATCGAGTTAGGGAACTCGTGTCTTTACACTCACCGAGATTCATCTTTGAATCTTATCGACCAACTAACTCTATATGAGTTAATACTTATCCTAATCATTGCGGTTATTAGTCTCAGGTATTCCTACCTAAGCTTCATAACCAATGACTTTGATACTAACCTGTAGCTGCCCCCGAATCCGGGTCCCGAATCGCCGCGATCCGGGTTCGCTATTTCTACAATCCTTATTATGAAGATATAAACATAGATTGTTTATACATTAAACTTTACACACATTTCCCGTAATCGAGTAACCTTCACTTATACACAATCATGAACTATCTAGCACATGACCATACTATTCTTCAACATACTTTACAACTTAACTTCACATTACATCAAGTTTGAACTTGGCATTATCCTTTTCTACAGATCTCGTCAGTATTCGCCTTATCTGCAATGTTTTATCATGATATAGCAAGGGTGAGCATGAAAGTTGCCCAGCAAGTTTAAAAAAAACAAGGTAAAGATATATCATGATTGAAAGAGTTTGAATAATAAGCTGGCTATCCTTCACAATGTAGTTGTGAATTAGCATGAACAAAATTTCAAAGTCGAATGAACATTAAAATGAACATAACAATTATATCTCGAATCGACCGTAATGAAGGTGATCAGCCTTTCATACCTGACTTATACATGCAAGATGTACAGAGTACAATTCATAAGCATATCTGTCTGAAACCACTCTTAAAAGAGTTTAAGTAAAAAGAACTTGAAAAACTTGCACCATAATTGGAAGTTCAAGTTTAGGAACTTGCCTGTACCGTTGATTACCGTAACGCAATATAATACGCTTCTCCTGAAGACCTAATATTAATAATATAGATCTCCAATATTAGAATAATATCATCATTGTTATAAAATAACTTAAACATATTTCCACATACTCCTATCGATCTATCTGAAGATATAAAACCTATAATAGATCTTTCGGTTAGTCATAACATATAGTTAAGTATTAGACATTAGTTTTAAGTCTTAATATTATTATTATACTTTGATATTCTTTTAATCACATCATAACTTATACTTATAAGTTATTCATTTTTATATGTTATCCTAGTAAATTAGATAACATCTTAGTAAACCGAAATACCATTTCAGTAAGACGGATTTTATTTCAAAGATCCCAAATCACTATTCTTTTCACGAAAAATACCAAATCAACTTATTATTTTTTATCCTTTGGTCAAACATATATACATGTATTTCATACATAAAAAATACTTTTCTGTAATTTTTCAATTTCTTTTACTATTTTCCAAAAATCATAATTAGTGCGTGACTTAAGAAAATTAGCTACCTCGTGCTTAACTCCAGAGATGCCCATCTTTTGACATAACCTTATATATGTTAACGTGATGCTCCATTTTAAAGTTCGTGGCAATCGGAGTTGTAGAACTCCGGTTATAGCGATTTCCGTCGGAAAATCACAAAAATTGAAATGGTCATAACTTGGTCGTTTTAACTCGGAATTAGCTCATTTTTGGACACGAGCTACATATTACCATATATTTTCATTTCCCAAAAGCCTGTAATTTTTCTCATTAACTAAATGTCCAAAACAGCCCTCGGAAAATTTTGGCCAGAAACTTTTTGCACTTTGGCAGTTTTGGAGTCCTTCACCAAAACTTAAATAAAACGAAATCTGTAACTCCGATTAATGATCCGTCAATTTTGTTGGATTCGTATCTTTCCGAACTACAGTTTGCATATATCACAATCCACATTTGGATATGTTTAGCTCCCGGAATTTAGCCCGGAAGTGACTGTTCCAAAACTGTCCTTTTCACAGTTTTCTTAACTTTGTGTAGTTTGGGAGAAATCCCATAACTCCCTCCTCCGGTGTCGGATTTAGTCCGTTTCGGAGTCTATGGAAAGCTTATTGAGTGTACTATAACATACCACAAGTCCAGAATTTTTAGAGCACTCTAACAAATCCGAAATTTTCTGTTTTAGGGCAGCAGTCCACTAACTCATTTAAAACAAAAAAAAATTGTTTTGGTTATTCTTCTTTGTTCAAGCCTATCAACCCTAAAAATGACAAGATCTAACCATAAAATATCATTTATCATGTAGATCTATAGTTCTCATGTTCAAGATCTTAAACTTATGGTTCAAAATCATAAGTTCAACACTTGATCTAAAACACCATATCAAAACACTTTAACTAACAAAAGTTTTGAGTTTAGGAAATTTTACCTTTAGCTTCATGACATATCTTTTCTTCCAACTATGTGATGGATCTTGGATGGAATGAAAAATCAAAATCTCTTCTCCTTCTTTCTTGGAGTTTCCTAACTCCCTCTCCTCTCTCTCTTGTCTCTCTCTTTCTTTCTTAGTTATGTTGGAAAATAAGATGAGAAAAGTGAAGAATATGATTTTTGTTTAGTGTAATAATGTAAGAAATGTATCTAGACATTAGTTTGCTTGATAATTGAGGTGTAATAGCATAGTAACATGAGTGACTTCTAGAAGCAATTGATTAGCTAGCATAATTGAAGATTTTTATCAACAATGTTACTAATAATACACTAATAAAACAAAAGGGTATACTAGTAATTTCCACATTAATAAATGATTTCTTTTTAATTCTTATTTATTATACCAAATGTCCAATATGTCCCTCCTTATTTGGGCTTAAATTTGGGTCACCATTTTCATCTTTTGGGCTATCAATAAATAATATATTGGACTTAAAATTTAATTCTTTGGGCCATGTAAAATTAACATAGTCCAACACTCTTAATTCTTATCCATTAAATCATTTAATTAGGGTTTTCATTTTCCTCAATTATAACTTAAATCCTTACTCATGCACATTTATTTCCTTAACCCAATTAGACTTGCTAAAATTAGGTTATAAAATTAATTAACTGAGATGTATAAAATAAATCTCTCATAATTGGTATATATTCTAAATATCATAATTTTCTCATCTCATAACCCTTAAGTTATTAAATTCTTCATTCCTAATATATAATTAGGATCACATTAGTTTCTTTTATTTGTTTATATAATAAACAATATAAACCATCACATAATCTTCATATTCCCTTACTCATCTATTCGAACAAAATAATTTAATAAATTGTGACATGTTCCACAATTCTCTTAAATTAGGTCACTAATATAAAAATAAAATATTAGGACCACTAAATAACGATAACCATTTAGGTTATTTAATTATCACACCTAATATATATATTAGGTTACATAATTTAATTCTTACTTCACTTTTATATACAAAATAAATGTATTCACATTATATAATGTATATTTATTTAATCATACACATAATTCATATTCATTACACACATAACTTTTTAATCCCTTAGGTTTTCATACAAAACATTAGGATTTCTAATTTAACAATTAGGGTTATCCCTAATATATAATCACAAATACTTAAGCCATTATATTTAGCCTTTGACTTCCCAAATTAGGGTTTCAAATCTTTAATTAGGATTTGATTCCTGTCTTTGAAATTAGGGTTTCGAGCCCGAGATTTCTGTGGTTTCTTATAAATCGTAATAATTTTATAACTGAACGTTGATGTTCTAATAATATTAGGGTTTGACACATATATAATTTATCTGGTCAACACTTGACCCTTAACCACATTCTGTACACATAATACCGTAATCACAGAATATATACACACATACCCTTAATCCTGAATAATTCACTAAAAGAAATTTTAAAACCTCAAAATTCCTTTCTGAAAACATCAAACACACACTTATTCTCTGTTTAGGTCTATTATTTGACCTTAAACCAATCATTTAAGATTTTAATAATTTTCTAATTTCTCGGGTTGTCACATTCACCCCTTCTTCTAAGAATTTCGTCCTCGAAATTAAAGTATCCTAACCTCTACTCATTCTCTTGATCAAAACTCGGTTTTCAATTTAACCTTTACAATTTCCTCATTCGAGGATTTCTCATCTATTATCACATTTCACCATAACTACTCACTAGGAGTTTACATCTTCTAAACATTCATCAAAACTAGGTTGTCATAATAACCTTTATTTAATCATCTCGATTCTACTAAATGCAACGAGTTTACACTATTTCATATCCATCATCACATTCTACCACAACATTACTTTGAAGAGTTAAAAAACTTTTCATATCTCATCGAGGATCATAAAAATTATGAACTTTGAACTCAGGGGTTTAGGGTATTTCTACCTGCTACCTCTTTCAATTAAGAAAGAAAGGTACTCTACCTCTTAAACATTTCTTTAACGGTATGTTTACAATCACGAAGAAGGTAAACTACCGATTACGGTACTTTAGATGATCGAGTCTATTGTACCTTAGTAATCCGAAACGACTATATATCGTCCTTAAATTGGAATATTCTATCCAATTAGTATATCCCCATTTTTCGTGGTTGTTCACCTCGGACTTAGTATAGGATTCGCACCAAAACAATTTGGTTCGGGAAATTTCTTTCAATGAACACTTAGAGTTTTCATAAACATTAGTCTAAATTTGAATCTAATAGCATAGACTCATATCGATAATTCAGATTCAATAGAATTATTTAAGTATAGCCAAACCCCATTGGCAAATTAAAATTTTGAAAACATTTTTCGAGAATGACGTCATGATGTCGCACTGTATTTACAGTCCGTTGAGGATTCCGTCATTTGGTGATTTTATCATACTACATCATACCATAGCGGGTTGACGATCCTGAGATCACATCCAACACTAAGTAATACTGCATTGATGACTTCATCATTTTTTATCATCTCTCGCACTGAAGTTGCATGGTACATAAGTGATAAATAAAAACAACTTTTGATACTTCAAATCATTCGCGTCTAGCCAAAATAAGTAGCATAGACTGTACTTTAAATCGTTTCAAAAATCTTTGCAAATCAGTTTTATCATCTCAATAGGTAACGAGGTGTCGATGGCAGAGTCCACGCATACACAATAATCACCGGGAGTTGAGAATAAAATTCATTTTCAAAAGCACATAGTGCGTATTTAGCTTGATGTCAAAAACTTCGAAGTCTAGCATAGCTAGAAGATTTGGAATACCTATGCTTCCATCATCAACTTCACTTTTTCTACTGATCCATTACTTAATAGATCTATCTATTCTTATAATCCTCAATGCTCTATTCACCACTTTGCTATACCCCAGTTCATCAAACTTACCACACATTATGAGTTCAGGAACTTGCCACAATCATATGAGTTTAAGAACTTATCCTAGTCAGACCATAGGCGTCCATTCGCTGAGGGGTTCAAAACATACCATATGATTATGAGTCATGAACTTACCATAAGTATGAGTTTTAAGAACTCGCAACTTAACCTTACATCCTCTACCTATTCGTTATACACATGAGAAAAGAATCACCTTCTCAACATGCATATAACAAATAGCGCGACATAAACATTTCAATGATTATCAGTGCCAGAAACTAAGTGGTTTTTACACCAAGTACAATTCAAATCCCATACGAAGAATTATACACTCAAATTTGCCGGACATGAGTCCTCAATTGAATCCCCACCTAACACTAACCCCATTCTCCATACGAATTTAATTCAGTATTTATAATTCTCTTACCGGATCTCACCAATTTATAGTACAATTCATACACGGCAATCTTCTTTATAAACTTTCCAATCATCGATTGATTCCTTCCGGTCATTATAACCTTTATCGGATCACGGGGTGATCTCATCGTATATATTACGATTTAGTTCTATATCTTGATCGCTTTTATTTTACGATCTCTCATAATCGCACTTTCAGGTCTTTTAGACTCAATCTATTCCCCACTCTTCGCTTAACTTTATAATCGAGTTAGGGAACTCGTGTCTTTACACTCACCGAGATTCATCTTTGAATCTTATCGACCAACTAACTCTATATGAGTTAATACTTATCCTAATCATTGCGGTTATTAGTCTCGGTATTCCTACCTAAGCTTCATAACCAACAGACTTTGATACTAACCAGATGCTGCCCCTCGAATCCGGGTCCCGAATCGCCATGGATCCGGTTCGCTATTTCTACAATCTGTTTGCGAAGATATAAACATAGATTGTTTATACATTAAACTTTACACACATTTCCCGAATCGAGTAACCTTCACTTATACACAATCATGAACTATCTAGCACATGACCATACTATTCTTCAACATACTTTACAACTTAACTTCACATTCTCGTACTGTCAACTTGGCATTATCCTTTTTCAGATATCGGCCGTATTAGCCTTATCTCGCAATGTTTTATCATGATATAGCAAGGGTGAGCATGAAAGTTGCCCAAAGAAGTTTAAAAAAAACAAGGTAAAGATATATCATGATTGAAAGAGTTTGAATAATAAGCTGGCTATCCTTCACAATGTAGTTGTGAATTAGCATGAACAAAATTTCAAAGCTGAATGAACATTAAAAATGAACATAACAATTATATCTGAACTGACTGGTAATGAAGGTGATCAGCCTTTCATACCTGACTTATACATGCAAGATGTACAGAGTACAATTCATAAGCATATCTGTCTGAAACCACTCTTAAAAGAGTTTAAGTAAAAAGAACTTGAAAAACTTGCACCATAATTGGAAGTTCAAGTTTAGGAACTTACTGTCTGCTTGATTACCGTAACGCAATATAATACGCTTCTCCTGAAGACCTAATATTAATAATATAGATCTCCAATATTAGAATAATATCATCATTGTTATAAAATAACTTAAACATATTTCCACATACTCCTATCAGTCTATACAGCATATAAAACCTATAATAGATCTTTCGGTTAGTCATAACATATAGTTAAGTATTAGACATTAGTTTTAAGTCTTAATATTATTATTATACTTTGATATTCTTTTAATCACATCATAACTTATACTTATAAGTTATTCATTTTATATGTTATCCTAGTAAATTAGATAACATCTTAGTAAACCGAAATACCATTTCAAAGAAGCGGATTTTATTTCAAAGTATCCGAAATCACTATTCTTTTCACGAAAAATACCAAATCAACTTATTATTTTTTATCCTTTGGTCAAACATATATACATGTATTTCATACATAAAAAATATTTTTCCGTAATTTTCAATTTCTTTTACTATTTTCCAAAAATCATAATTAGTGCGTGACTTAAGAAAATTAGCTACCTCGTGCTTAACTCCAGAGATGCCCATCTTTTGACATAACCTTATATATGTTAACGTGATGCTCCATTTTAAATTTCGTGGCAATCGGAGTTGTAGAACTCGTTATAGCGATTTCCGTCGGAAAATCACAAAAATTGAAATGGTCATAACTTGGTCGTTTTAACTCGGAATTAGCTCATTTTTGGACACGAGCTACATATTACCATATATTTCATTTCCCAAAAGCCTGTAATTTTTCTCATTAACTAAATGTCCAAAACAGCCCTCGGAAAATTTTGGCCAGAAACTTTTTGCACTTTGGCAGTTTTGGAGTCCTTCACCAAAACTTAAATAAAACGAAATCTGTAACTCCGATTAATGATCCGTCAATTTTGTTGGATTCAGTATCTTTCCGAACTACAGTTTGCATATATCACAATCCACATTTGGATATGTTTAGCTCCCGGAATTTAGCCCGGAAGTGACTGTTCCAAAACTGTCCTTTTCACAGTTTTCTTAACTTTGTGTAGTTTGGGAGAAATCCCATAACTCCCTCCTCCGGTGTCGGATTTAGTCCGTTTCGGAGTCTATGGAAAGCTTATTGAGTGTACTATAACATACCACAAGTCCAGAATTTTTAGAGCACTCTAACAAATCCGAAATTTTCTGTTTTAGGGCAGCAGTCCACTAACTCATTTAAAACAAAAAAACTGTTTTGGTTATTCTTCTTTGTTTTCAAGCCTATCAACCCTAAAATGGCAAGATCTAACCATAAAATATCATTTATCATGTAGATCTATAGTTCTCATGTTCAAGATCTTAAACTTATGGTTCAAAATCATAAGTTCAACACTTGATCTAAAACACCATATCAAAACACTTTAACTAACAAAAGTTTTGAGTTTAGGAAATTTTTACCTTTAGCTTCATGACATATCTTTTTCTTCCAACTATGTGATGGATCTTGGATGGAATGAAAAATCAAAATCTCTTCTCCTTCTTTCTTGGAGTTTCCTAACTCCCTCTCTCTCTCTCTGTCTCTCTCTTTTCTTTCTTAGTTATGTTGGAAAATAAGATGAGAAAAGTGAAGAATATGATTTTTGTTTAGTGTAATAATGTAAGAAATGTATCTAGACATTAGTTTGCTTGATAATTGAGGTGTAATAGCATAGTAACATGAGTGACTTCTAGAAGCAATTGATTAGCTAGCATAATTGAAGATTTTTATCAACAATGTTACTAATAATACACTAATAAAACAAAAGGGTATACTAGTAATTTCCACATTAATAAATGATTTCTTTTTAATTCTTATTTATTATACCAAATGTCCAATATGTCCCTCCTTATTTGGGCTTAAATTTGGGTCACCATTTTCATCTTTTGGGCTATCAATAAATAATATATTGGACTTAAAATTTAATTCTTTGGGCCATGTAAATTAACATAGTCCAACACTCTTAATTTTATCCAAATTAAATCATTTAATTAGGGTTTTCATTTTCCTCAATTATAACTTAAATCCTTACTCATGCACATTTATTTCCTTAACCCAATTAGACTTGCTAAAATTAGGTTATAAAATTAATTAACTGAGATGTATAAAATAAATCTCTCATAATTGGTATATATTCTAAATATCATAATTTTCTCATCTCATAACCCTTAAGTTATTAAATTCTTCATTCCTAATATATAATTAGGATCACATTAGTTTCTTTTATTTGTTTATATAATAAACAATATAAACCATCACATAATCTTCATATTCCCTTACTCATCTATTCAACAAAATAATTTAATAAATTGTGACATGTTCCACAATTCTCTTAAATTAGGTCACTAATATAAAAATAAAATATTAGGACCACTAAATAACGATAACCATTTAGGTTATTTAATTATCACACCTAATATATATATTAGGTTACATAATTTAATTCTTACTTCACTTTTATATACAAAATAAATGTATTCACATTATATAATGTATATTTATTTAATCATACACATAATTCATATTCATTACACATAACTTTTAATCCCTTAGGGTTTCATACAAAACATTAGGATTTCTAATTTAACAATTAGGGTTATCCCTAATATATAATCACAAATACTTAAGCCATTATATTTAGCCTTTGACTTCCCAAATTAGGGTTTCAAATCTTTGAATTAGGATTTCTGATTCTTGATCAAATTAGGGTTTCGAACCCGATTTCTAGGGTTTCTTATAAATCGTAATAATTTTATAACCTGACGTTGATGTTCTAATAATATTAGGGTTTGACACATATATAATTTATCCGGTCAACACTTGACCCTTAACCACATTCTCTGCATACATATGTACCGTAATCACGTAATATATACACACATTAATCCTCGATAATTCACTAAAAGAAATTTTAAAACCTCAAAATTCCTTTCTGAAAACATCAAACACATACACTTATTCTCTGTTTAGGTCTATTATTTGACCTTAAACCAATCATTTAAGATTTTAATAATTTTCTAATTTCTCGGGTTGTCACAGCAACCACTTGAAATTCCAGAATGGAAGTGGGAGCACATTACCATGGATTTTGTTACTGGTCTTCCCAAGGTTTCTCAAGGCATAGATGCAATTTGGGTCCTTGTTGATAGATTGACCAAGTCTGCTCATTTCCTACCTATACGAGAAACTTATACACTTGAACGTCTTGCTCGTATGTACATAAACGAGATTGTAAGACTGCATGGTATGCCAGTATCTATAGTTTCTGATCGAGACCCAAGATTCACTTCAAGATTTTGGGTTAGTTTACAAAAAGCTATGGGCACGAATTTACGATTTAGCTCGACATATCATCCTCAGACGAACGGGCAGTCGGAGAGGACTATTCAAACTCTTGAAGATCTATTAAGACTCTGTGTCCTTGACTTCAAGGGAAGTTAGGACAAGTTCTTACCATTAGTGGAGTTTTCCTACAACAATAGTTATCAAGCAAGTATTGGTATGACTCCATTTGAGGCGTTGTATGGAAGAAAGTGTCGTTCTCCAGTATGCTGGGATGAGGTGGGTGAAGCAACGTTGTTGGGACCGGAGTTGGTATGTATGATTACGAAAAAGATTCAAACGATCCGACAACGTATAAAAACCTCACAAGATCGACAAAAAAGTTATGCTGATCTTCATCGAAAGGACGTGGAATTCGATATTGGAGATCATGTGTTGTTACGTGTTGCTCCATAGAAGGGAGTTACGAGATTTGGAAAGAGAGGAAAGCTCAACCCTCGATTCATTGGCCCATTTTTAATCCTCGATCGAGTAGGAACTGGACTCGCCTTACTGCCAAGTATGTCTCGTGTTCATAACGTTTTTCACATATCTATGTTACGTAAATATGTGAAAGACCCAAACCACATTATTGAATTAGAACCAGACGAGATAGATGAAGATTTAACGTATGAAGAGTTACCTGTTAAAATCTTGGATAATATTGATCATATTCTACGCTCTAAAGTTATACCTCAAGTCAAAGTTTTGTGGAGAAACCACGATGTTGAGGAAATGACCTGGGAGTTAGAATCTGAAATGAAATCAAGGTATCCTCACCTCTTCGATATAACAGGTACGTACCCTAATTTTGAGGAAGAAATTTCATAAGAAGGGGAGGTTGTAAGACCCCAACTTTTATGAATAAAGAATAATTTTCTCAAAATATATTTTTGAATATTATGGTGTGGATTTGATATAATGTAATAGTTATGGGAAATATTTATAAATTTTTCAAAGTAAGCAAGTGGTTATATAATATTCGATTGGTCGGGGAATATTCGTTTTAACAGGGAATATTCGTACGACGGCATAATCATTGGTGGACCCCACAATGGAAGTATTGTCGTAGTTAGAAAATGACAGAATTATCTTTTTATAAAAATAACGGCAAAAGTGTTACCGTTAAAACTGTTGAACTACCGGGTAGTAAAAGAAATGAATACTGGCGTGTGGTTGCATAGTAACTGCAATATACCATTGATTATTGATGCTTACGTGAGAAGTCACTCAGTTATACTCAATTATTGCTACAGTTATTGCTGCATCATATATCTCATATTTTTGATTCAATTATTGTCACATTATCATCTGCATAATATTTATTATTATTAAATCAATAATTGAGACGACAAAGTTATTTATATTATTATTTGCAATATTGACAATGTTTAGAAGTTTACATCGAGAGAGTTTGGTCACTTAATTACGCGCCAATAAGGAGAAATCCTTATCGGAAAGCCCCCTCTTTCCTGGGAACGACCTGGTTGTTAAATATTGTGAGTTATAATATTAATGATGAATAAGTTGTGTTGATTAAAGATGAAATTGATAGTTTCATTGTGTTGGGATTATTAGTGTTAGTGAAAATCGACATTTATTTCGATAATAATTGATGTTTGGAGGTTATATTGAACAATCGGATAAATGAGAAATTAATTGCTATTATTTCACATGCTTATAACTATTTGTTCACATGCGTGTACTATTGATTCACATTCATGTACTATTAGGGGAGGTGGTGCAAGATTGATAATACTTGCATAACTAAATTAAAAATAGAGGTATAGTTAAAGGTACTATAGTGTAATTAGTTTTTTTACATGATTATACTATTGAGTCATATAAATGAACTATTAATTCACATTATTTACTATTAGGGGAGGTGGTGCAAGTTTGATAATGCTTGCAGGACTAAATTAAAAATGAAGAAAAAGAGGAAGGTATTATATTGTAATATTTCGAGCCCCAAAACGTGCAATTATCGAAACTATATTTTCCTATAAATAGAAGCTCATTCTTCCTTCATTTCTCATCAATTCACAAAAGCTTTAAAGCAATTATTATAGAGATAAATTATAGAGAGAAAGAAGAAGAGAAGTTTGCTACCTCGCTATTCCAGTATTCAGCTTTTCTAAGGTAAGGGGTATTATTTTTTCGTATTCATGAAGAGAGTTATTTTCTTTCAATACTCGTAAGGGTTGTTATTCCATTCTTTATTATTATGTCGGAATAACCTGTCTATGCAAAGTACCACATACATGGTGAAATTCTTCTGTTATTCCATTCTTTATTATTCTGTTAGAATAACATGTATGTGTGGTCTATCGCATGCCTGGTGAATTCTGTTGTTATTCCATTCTTTATTATTCTGTTGGAACATCCTGTCTGTGCGGATTACGCATGACCTGGTTTCATTCTTTATCATTATGTTGGAACATCCTGTCTGTGTGAATTACGCATGACCTGGTTCCATTCTTTATTATTCTGTTGGAATAACCTGTCTGTGCGGATTACGCATGCCTGGTGAATTCTTCTGTTATTCCATTCTTTATTATTACATTAGAATAATGCATCTACGTGGATTACCGCATGGCGGCAAAAATTCATTTGCGGTTTTATATATTCTATTATACTCAGTTGATTAAAGTTTGGCTTCTATACTCCATGAAATTAATGGAATATCCATGATATTTGCGCTTCATCCAGTATCTTTTCATGGAAATATTCTTCTGAGCATTCTTGAATTTTACTTCACAAAGCAGTATAAAGTTGACAATTTGGACGTTATTGATTTCTAGATAAATTAAATTATAAATCTTTACAAATTTATCCTTGAACTTGTTTTATTGAATTCTTATATCATTGTCATCATCCTCATGTTTATAATATGTTGAAAGTCATATGTGGCCTGTAGTGCATAGATGGACTTGGTATGATTATGACTAGGGATTATTCGGTATAATCATGAACGTAATGTTACAAATGATGTGGTAAAAGTCCGCATTGGCCGTAGTGCATTGATGGACAATTGTTGGCATGATCATGATCATTGATTAATACACGAATATCCTTGGCCCGTAGTACGTGGATAATTTGTGATCGTGATACTAATGAATATCCTTGGTCGTAGTGCAGGGATGATGTGGTTTATTTATTAAGCTGAGTCTCAACGATAAAAGTGATGAAAAACCTTTTAAATCATAGAAGATCGTAGATTTTATTCTCTACTTGACTCTTCTAATGGATTGCTTGTTCCGCTGCAGTTAAACTTGATGTTTATTATATTTTATCAGTTTAACACTGTTGAAGGCTAATGATAATTTATTCTGCATTATCTTAGTCATAATATTTCTTCTTCGGCTAGTTGAGCTCACCCTTTCTTTCATTGTTCTCTTCAAGAAATGAGAACGTAGCCGGGACTAGTCGGGGAACGGAGTGACGGTCTAGATGATAGCATTAGTAGTCCTCACTATTCTGTTAAATAGTGTTACAATAAATGTAATGAGGACTCCATTGAGTTTGGATATTGTCTAGATGACAATATTCTTATTAAAACTCTTAGATTATGTTTTGTCGTATTTTACACGACTGTTGTATAATAAAGTTGTTTTTGATTTTTGTACCGTGTATTTGGCGACTCAAGATGGGTGATGTATACCTATTTGGGGGCGTCACAATTCACGTATACGGCACTATTCACGAATACGGCACTATTCACCGAAAAATAAAATTTTCTTCTTTTTGTCCAAGATGTCTATTATGGTTACTATCTTTGATTTGTATCTATGTTGTGATCTTTATTTTTGAATTCTGCTTCAAAATTGGTTATTATGGAGTATTATTGAACTTGGATAAAACTGTAATACGAATCCCTAATTTTTGTTCTTTTATCTCACTGGATTCATTTTTTTAAAAATATTTTTCATCATCCTCAGTCCAAAATGATAAGATTACTGAATATCTTTGGCTTGTAGTGGAAAGATGAATGATCCTAATGAATATCTTTGGCCCGTAGTGCAAAGATGAACATGTGTTGAGATGAACATGACCAACTGGTGATACAAATGAATATCTTTGGCCTGTAGTGCAAAGATGAATATTTGATTCAAGATGTATATTGATTGATGTTACATGGATAAAATATTGATGATGGACTTTTAAATCTTAAAAGATAGTAGAATTCTTTCTCTACTTGACACTTCTAATGGATTGTTGTTTCCGCTGCAGTTGTTGATCTAAAACTTGTTATCTATTATATTTTATCAAATTTTTCCCTGTTGAAGACTAATGATAAATTGTTGTATATTATCTTAGTCATAATATTCTGTACTGGGTTAGTTGAGCTCACCCTTTTTCTTTTTGTTCTATTGTTCTTCTCAGGAAGAGAGAATTTAGCAGGAACTAACCGGGGTACGTAGTGATGATTCAAGATAGTTGTTGTAGTAGTCCTCATTATTTTGTAAAATAGTGTATCAATAATTGTAATGAGGACTCTTTTTGAGTTTGTATACTCTCTATTAAACAATAGTTGTATTCAAACTCACAAGATATATGTTATTAAGTATTTTGCACCACGACTATTGTATTACTCCAAGTTGTAATTATTTACATCTACGTATTTGGCGACTCGAGAATGGGTGATGTGTACTTTATTTTTGGGGTCCACATCTTTCGTATATCCAAATAGAGTATTGCTTTAATAAGAAAAAAAATCTTATAAAAAATAATTTACAAAATAATGCCGTAAAATATAAAATAATTAATTAATAATTCATCTTATATGAGTAAGTCTAATAATAATAATCAATTACAACTAATTATAGTATTTTATATATATTTTTTGTAATCATTCTTTTTTCAACAAAGTATTTTCAAAAACCGAAACCAGATTTCCAACACTTCCCACATTTTAAGGACAGCAAACATTCATGATTAAATATTACAAGTGTATCTTCTTTTGATGCCTCTTTTAACGGTGAATTACTTATTAAACAAACATTCATGATTAAAGCTAACTCACATGACTGATCAGTGATTAATTACCTAACAAACCCGAAACAGTAAGTATTTCGTTGGCTAAACAGTTCGATAGAATATTTGTTGAGCAGTTAAAAAGGGGATGAATTTAGGCTTTTTGAGATAAGTTTGTTTTATAAGGGTAAATTCGTAAGAAATTATGACATTTTGACAAATGGTTTTGTAAAATTAAAATTTTTAATGTTCAAGATTTCTGTGGTTGAATGCTGGCTCATGGGAAGCTGTGATTTTGTGTTGCATATTTTTTTCTTCTTGCTCTTCTGCCTCTTTAATTTTAATTATATTATTATTTTGTCCTTTTTATTATTTTTATTTAGTACTTTAAATTTTATAAAATTTTAATTTTATTTCATATAATTTACATGTGTAACAAGAATGTTATCAGGTACTACTGTACTAGTAATTCATAGTCAACCACCGTCGATAACTCTTCGTATATATAAAAAATTAAAAAAGGAAATTGTTATACAACTTAAAAATCTTCACGATGATGGCGACTTTTTAGATTGATTGTGTTAGTTAGACTTATAACTAATCATTTGCACCAAATTATACTTACTGGATTAAAGTAATTTGATAGTACAGTATAGTGCTTACTCTACTATGATGCTATTTTGCTGGTAGATCTTATATATTTCAGGAGAAATGATTATGACGATAAAGTTTATGATAAAATTTGATTGCGATTAACATAAAATTTAAAGTAATAAGATAAAATAAATTAGTGTCGGATTCATTTTAATTCTCTCATATTTCACATATCTATATACGTCAATATTTAATATTTATTAGGGTCCTTAACACTAATATACAACAATTAGAAAGTATTTACAAAAATAAAACATACACAACATAATTACAAAAATAACGCAACATAATATTACATTGCTAAAATTACGGATTATTATCTCCCTACACGTTAGTTACCGACTTTCATACTTCCAACTAACCGCACCTAAATTCAAGCAACTGAACAAAACATAAAAGATTGACAGCAACTCTGAGATCAGAGAAGAACAGAGATGAACGATGTATCTACCGGAGAAGACGAAATCTCTTATCGCGACGCAACTCTGAGATCGGAGAAGAACATAAAAGATCGACATCAACTTCAAAGATCTGTAACCAGAAACTTATTGCAACATCACTGATTGTTGATTGTACTGCACTGATTGTTGATTCGTTACAAATTTGTATACTGAAGTATTTGAGTTTCCAATTTATATGCATAGTGCTACCCCGTGTTTACTACGTATTCGTCTATTGGTTACCTTTCTCAAATTTTTCGCTCTTTAAATGGTCACAAAGTCAGAATAACGAATGTTTTGAATGCAAAATGTATTTGAAAATATGTTTTATACTCTGGTTACTAAATACATATAAATTGGTTACTGTTTATTATTGATTTGGTTGCTGTATAATGTTTATTTGCTTGCTTTGTAATTTTAAAGTTTATTCTACTGATTTTTTTATATTAATGATTACTTATTAAATACATTGGTTACCTTCTTGCAACTTTTGGTTACTGTCTAATCTGGATTTAGTTAGTATATAATGCTGATTTAGTTACTATGTAAATTTGCAAAGGTTACTGCATAATATTACCCCCAGTTCATATTCTTGTTACTAACATTATGTAGTTTGGTTACTGTCTAACATTGAGTTGGTTACTTTACAGACCATAAGCTAACAGTAACCAAAAACATACTAAAAGATTGCTCCATCTGATATACTGGTCGGTGGAATATCGTTTATAATCTGAAATTTGATTGACAATGTTGTTGTGTATTATACAGTTGAATGATTGACAATGCAAAATGCATGTAAAAATATGTTTTATATTCTGGTTACTAAGAACATATAAATTGGTTACTGTATAATGTTTATTTGGTTGTTGTATACTTTAAATGTATATTCTACTGATGTTTTTTATATTGATGGTTACTTATTAAATTCATTGGTTACCTTCCTGCAACTGTTGGATCTTTAAGTACATATTGATGTTTTTTATATTGATATTTTTTATATTGTTTGTTTTTGCTGTAAATTGCATGAAAAAATATGTTTTATGTTATGGATACAAAGTAAATATATGTTGGTTACTGTGTAATTTGGATTTAGTTAGTATATAATGCTGACTTGGTTACTGTGTAATATTACCATGGTTACTGCATTATATTTGCGACATCCCAGATTTTTAGAAATTATAAATGAGAATTTTATAAATAAAAATATTATTTATGAGATATGTTGGGTGTGAGTATGTGTATGTCATATATTGTAGAATATGTGAATTGATGTGAAGAGAATGTTATATATTAATTTTAATATATATAAATATTTAATTGAATTATTTATTGAGTTAAATAAATAAATTTTGTTTTGATTATAGAGTAATGTAATTAAGTGTAGCAGATTAATTAAATGAATATTTATTATTTAATTTAATTAATATAATAATTTTATGTTATAGTTCTAATTTAATTGAGATAATTAAATTAGATGAGTTATGTGATGATTGTTACACAAAATTATAATTAACAAGTAAATATAATTATGTGACAATTTGATGAGATTGATTGATGTTAAGCTATTGATTAATTAAAATAATGAGTATTTGCCAAACATGGTCTTAGGCTTTTCAAGTTCAAATTGGTGTAACCTATGTATTAACTAGTAATTAGTATATCTAATAATTACTAGGGGTTACATATATTATATATTACTAGTATTGTATATTATATGTATATACTACAAGTTAGTATGTTAGTTTTAGAAAACAAACCAAAGAAAGAAGAAGAGAGTTATAGAGAGTTGTAGGAGAAGAAGAAAAGAAAAAGAAGAAGAAGGGAAAGCTTTGAGAAGACAAAACAAGTCCCATCATCATCATCATCTCCATCTCTCTCTTAAATTCATACTAATAAAGTTAAAATCTAAATTCTTTATTTTAATTATATTTTTATGTTCTTCATAATGTAGATAATTGTTATGTAGAAGTTGTATTGAGAAATTAAGAGAGATGGAGAGAAATAGAGGAATTGAGATGAGCTAGAAGAAGAAGAAGAAGAAGAAGAAGAAGAAGAAGAAGAAAGAAGAAGAAACTAGAAGAAGGTAACTTCTAAACTCTTATTTAATCCTGGATTTTTTTGGGGTAGATTTATGTTCTAGGGTAGTAGATCATGCTTAATCTGTTTTTATTGGTTTAATCTTGGATTATCAAGAATCAAACAAGAGGATTCAAGAAAGAAAATGAAATGGAAAGAAAATTTGAAGAACAAAATTCGTAGGTTTTTAGTAATTGTGGACATATCTTGTGAAATTCATACATCTTTGGGTATAATGAGTTAGAAAGTGAGCCTTATATCAAATCGAAGATATGGAAGTAAGCTATATTCTGAAAGTGGAATTACATGAAAACTCTTTGTAGATTTCTTGCAATGTCTGTTTTAGTAAAAAGGCTGGTCCAAGGAAAATAATCATCCGAGAAAATCAAAAGCATTACGGTTTACGACTTTGAAAAATTCATATAAATTAGTGTGTTTTGAATCAAGAAATTTAAAATAGCAAAGTTGTAGATATGGAAGTTTACTAGCTAGACTCATGATTGAGCCATTTTATGGACCGGATCATGTCCAAAATAAATTTTTAGTAAGGATGTCCGTAAAATGAAATTTTCTAGACTAGTTGATGAATTACGAGATCTGGTTTAGATGGATAAGGGTCTAACTTTAAGGCCTAGATGAGGTTGTAGTACTAACTTTGAGTAAGGGTTAATTCTATATAAGAAGGAACCAAAAACGGACATGTAACGAGCGAGTTACGTTAAAAAACGAAAACAACGCTTTTGTTAAAGAAATTGTGAAGATTAGTTTTATAATTACATTTGAATTAAGATTTTGGGTGATGATATATTTTGATGATTAAAATATGTTTTGACATATGTAATGAGTATAGATATGTGTTATCATATTCTATGCATAATTAATCATTTAAGATCAAGAGTTGAGATAGGTTAATGTGTGCACATAACGTGCTCGATAAAATGCCTAAGAGTAATAGTGTTTTTCTAAACTTTGGTATACAAAGTGTCTAACTAATGGCTAATATTGGATATCTAAGTATGAAAAGATGATAATACAAGAATAATAATGGAAAGAAATCGAAAAGGGTAATTTTTGATTTATGAAGGAAAATTAAACATGTAAACAATGTGTTGAATATGCATTTTTGAAACCAAAGTGGTATAATAAAATGGTGTGATATACGCACATTAAACTACAAGTGTGATAGTTTAGCATGTGTGGTGATGAAAATGAAAAATAAAATCGAGTTGCATATAAAATAGTTAGATGTCTATAAAGAAATTATAAAGGATAATAAGATAAAATAAGGTCTTAGAATAAATTTGACCATGAGATTGAGTATTGATTTTATTTATTATCAATCTCACATCTGATGTAGGTTGTTCAAGGACGCGAAGTATTAGCGTGTTGGTAAAACTCCGGTAAAGGCAAGTCTTTCAGTTCTTTTTTGCTATGTGAACTTGATGATGATCTGCTTTAAAATTTTAGTGTATGATGTATTATATATATCAAAAGTATGAAATGTGAAAGTCAATCTATGACTATGATGATTGAACTATGAACGTTGATTGAGTAAGGAACTCAATCTTTACAGTTGTTATATGAACTACAACATGTATGCTATGTTTGTTTATGATTATTATTATATGTTGAGCATGTTATTATGTGCTTTCGTGATGCATGAAAAGCTGTTAGATTTTCTTTGAAATATCGAGCTCATTCTTGTAAATAACCATTTTGCAGATTCATGAATTGAAGGTAACGCTATGTGCTACTTGATTGTTATGGATCAAAAGTGATATATGAAGATTTAATATCCTAGCTAAGTTGTTATTCTTGTAAACCATGTCTAATGTTTCGAATAATGTATTAATGTTGAATTATAATATTGATTTGCGAATGTAAACTATTGTAGTATTAAAATGATTCTGAGATATTTAGATGTAAAGGTTGAAGGTTTTGGGAACGAGGATAGTTTGTAATAGAAAATTTTAATTATTCCGCAAATTTCAATGGTTTTATTATCGTTTAATGATGTAAAATTAGAGGTTGAATGTATTATTAACGATCGAAGTCGAGAATTAAATTGTATGAATTTTGGGATCGTTACAGTTGGTATCAAAGCTGTAGGTTATAAACCTTAGGTAGGAGTACCGTAGGCTATAACCTTAGAGAAGGAAGGTGAAGATAATGAAAGAATAAGCTCAAATAGAGTTTGAACAATAAGAAGTAATTTAAGAAATATATAAAGAAGGGATTAAAACTTGCGTGAAAGGATTCAAAGAAGAATCTCATGAGTTATGGGGTTACCCAACTCCATAATATGGATGTAAGGTGATAATAAATTGACATTGTCTATTAGAAGAGAATGATAAAGTAGTTAAGAATAGAGAGTTATATCTAAGTATGGTGTAATTGTACTCTTTAGTAGTTGATGTATGGTATCCAGGCTAAACGATTCCTTCATAGAGTGGAGGTATATACTGAACTAGTAACTCGTAACCTAGTTTGTTGGTTGTTTGTGGAAAACCACTCAGCGTACCATATTGAAACTGTTAGAGACTCGATGTGTACCAAGTTTAGTAAGTGGATACGTGTGATGAAAGTGTAGAACTTGAATGAAATGTTGAGCAATGTAAATGAAGTTAGAAATTCTTAAAGGAAGAATTGTTATATAAACAAGAAGATTCAAGAAGAATCTTGAAGAGATATAAAGATAAGAAATGGGAGTTTCCTAACTCCAAAAGCCAAGATAACGAATAATGTCGTAAATGATGAAAAAGAGAAAGAAAGAGGATCGTAAACAAAATGATCACGAGTTAAGAAAAGAATTTTAAGGGAGATGATTATAGAATAAGATCACGACGTGGTATGTTTAAGTTATAAAAGAAAGATGGTCTATAATGTTTGAATAATTATAGCTTAATGCTATGAAGATGGTGTACTATGAAAAGTACGAGATAACTCAATGAGGAGTTATAGATAATGTGATCTGAGGAATTAAATATCGAGCAAAAAGCAAGTTAAGAGTAAGATAGAGTTAGGTGGAATTTCAATTGAGGACTCATGTGATGCATGGAAGTTGTACAAATCTTTGTATGGGCGAGGGTTTTGTGCTTGCACCGCTTTATCACATTGATAATCATTGGAATGTTTGTGTCGCGCCATTTGTTATATACTGTTGAGAAGGTGATTCTTTTCTCATGTGTATAATGAGATAGGTAGAGTATAGTTAGAGAATATTATAAGGTTAAGTGCGAGTTCTTAAAACTCATACTTATAGTAGGTTCGTGACTCATAATTATATGGTATATTTTTGAACCCTCAAATAATGGGCCTTTATGGTCCGACTAGGAGAAGTTCTTAAACTCATATATGGCCGTGGCAAGTTCTGAACTCATAACGTGTGGTAAGTTTGACTTAACCGGGTATAGATAAGTGTGAATGGAGTATTGAGGATGATAGAATAGATAGACCTATTAAGCAATGGATCATTATAGAAAGTGGAGTTGATGGTGGAAGCATAGGTATTCTAAATCTACAAGCTATGCTAGACTTTTGAAATTTATTGACCTCGTGTTGATGTTTACACTTCTATTTTCTTGAAAAACATTAGATCAACTGATGGAACCAATGAGTTTTAACAACAATCTCATTATTCGGTATGTCTATGCTAATTGCTTCAATTTAGACAAAATGATTTGGAATATATCAAAATGTATTTTATATCATTAATGCATCATATAACTTTGGTGCAAAGATGATAAAAATGATGGAGTCATCAATGCAGTGATACCTAGTGTTGGATGTGATCTAAGGATCGTCGATTACTATGATATGATGATAGTATGATAAAATCACCAAATGATGGAATCCTCAACGAATTGTAAATACTGCTCTGTGGTATCATGACGTCATAAAATATTTTTGAGATTTCTTTAAGATATGAGAATACATATGTATGTATGTATATGTATATTTTGGTTGATGTCCGAATTGTTGTAGAGGTCTATGCTATTTGATTCAGCTAGACAAATATTGAAAGATGTTCATGAAATTCAAGAGTTTCTTGAGAAGTTATGCCAAACCAAATTGTTTTGGTGCGGATTCAAATGTTGAAAAGCTGAGATGAACAACCCTATTATTAGGGGTTGTGCTTAGTTTTATACTTTGCGCTGAAATGTTTGTATACAATACATGTACAATAGGATGATCACCTAGAGTACTTGCGGAGGGTGTTTTCAGTCTTTGTGATTGATAAACATTCTGCTAAAGAGGGTTTAAAGTGTGAAGAACCGGGGGTGAAGCACTATTAAACCTAGAGAATAGAGTTCATGGTCTTGTGACCCTCAGCATGATTTGGAATCTTTTAAATTCCTGAGTTATTCATACTACTTCCCAATTATTGAACAATTGTGGAGGATTCTTATTATTCTGCTAGATGGAAGTGAAAAAGGAAAGTATTCCTTAGAAAGAAGTAAGTCGTAAAATGCGACATTGAATGATGGATATGTTGAATAAGTGAGAAAAGAAATTTTGAAGTGAAAAAGGATGTGAGTTATCAAAGAATAATGTGAAACTTTTAATAAAAAAGTTTAATAATTGTAGAATGATGTTTGTGGAAAGAAAGTGGTTATAGAAACTGATGAATGGGTAGTATACCCATAATTCGGATATATTTAGACTTAAATTATTGCATTCTTAAGTTATTTAGTAGCATTTTTATTGTGTTTATATCTTGTTTGGCAGATTTGGAAGCTGGAAGGGCAATTATGGGAATTTCAAGCATTGAATGGCAATTTGGTAATTTCAATGAAGTCCAAATGGCGGAAGTGAAATTAGATTTACCCTCGTCACGGGCGCCGAGCCTCATCATGCGTTGACCGGATTAGCGTGTTTGACTTCTGGTTGGACTTAATTTGTCTATTAAGGGCTAATAATAAAACCTAATTGGAGGAGGATTGTGGCCAGACTATAAAAAGAAACTAATTGCTGAGTTAAAAGAGAATTGGATTTATTTTTCAGAGAGGATTGAAGGAGCTTTTCCATTGAAGATTACAGGAGATTACTTGGAGATTCAAGATTGGCTACAGAGTTTCTTCTTTTTCTCCTTATTTTTAATTTGTAATTCTTTAAGGATGATTTGTCAACAATTAATGATTCTTAGTTCCGTGATGAACTAATTCTTTAATTAAGATTTCAATTGAACCTTTTATGATTATAACTTAGTTATTCTGTCATTATAATTATTTATGTTGAAGTGGATTGTTTATCATGTTGTGATTTTAGTGATTAATTATTTGGCCAATAATTAGTGTGTTACTCTAGAAGGAATTGGGAGAGGAATTCTAGGGTTAGAACTAGACATGATAACATGTGACTCAGTTATTTACACGGTAAATAATTAGGTTTGTGAATTGAATGGAAATATCTGTTCACCGCATGTAACATATAAGGAATTGGGACTGGAAAGAGTTTAATCCAATTGTTTTGCATAGGAATATAGCAAGGTTAATCTGGGTTAAATAGAAGTCAATTGATCACTTGGAAGAGGGCTTTGGGCATTTGAAAATTCCTGTTAACAATCCATGAGACATAGTAATTGGGATGATTAGATAACTGATTTATAATTCATAATTGGGGATATTGAAGTCTTAATATTTACCTACCTAAGTCATTCACTCAAGTAATAGCTTAGTTAATTGTTTATCTTAGTACAAAGATCTTTAAGTGTTAAATTTTGAGTTGATAATTGTAAAATCGCAATTTCCATTGTTTGAATAAAATTGAATTGATATAGTATTAGTAGTTGGAATTTATTAATTAGGATCTCAGTGGGAACGATACTCAACTTATCACTTTATTACTTGTTGACCACGTATACTTGCGTGCTGTGCGTAATTAGATTTTACTCAACAAGTTTTTGGCGCCGCTGCCGGGGAATTTCTTTCATTAATATTAATTTCATATTAGTTATAATCAATTCGATTTTAATTTGAACACTACTTAATCTTTCTTCTTGATTAAGGTGAATTGTATATGCACTAGATCGAAAGCTAGAAAGGAACTTTTACATATCATAACCTTGAGAAGGAGTTCCATATGCTGCGAATTGAATAGTGAGGTGATACATTTGGAAGAAGAACTGACAACCCAAGAATTACTCGTGAACATGGCAGAGAACGAACAGAAATCACTTAGGGATTACGCCCTGCGAAATGTTACAGATTTACAGTCAAGTATTAAGAGACCGGCAATCAATGCGAACAGTTTCGAGATAAACCGGATCAATTCAGATGCTACAGAATACATGCCAGTTTGGGGGTAATTCGATGACGATCCTAATGAACATATCTTGAGTTTCTTGGAAGTTTATGATACCTTCAAATTTAACAATGTATCGGAAGATGCTTATAAGGTTGAGGATGTTCCTGCTTACTTTAAAAGATAAAGCACGAAGCTGGCTACACTCCTTGCCTCCTGGTTCCAATCACCACATGGGATGACTTAGCTCAAAAATTTTTAGCTAAGTTCTTCCCACCAGCGAAGTCGGCAAAACTACGGAACGACATTCATACTTTCGACAACTTGAGTCAGAATCGTTATATGAGGCGTGGGAAAGGTTTAAGGGTATGCTCTGTAAGTGCCCTCATCATGGAATTCCGCAAGTGGATGCAATTAGGGATATTTTGTGATGGTTTGCACGCATCCACGAGGTCTAGTATTGATGCAAAGAATGGAGGAGCGATTATGTCCAAAAATTTTGATGAGGCGATCAATTGTTAGAAACAATGGCCACCAACAACTATCAAGGGCCCATGACGAGGACCAACCATCCAAAAGCATCGTGAAAATATGAAGTGGACGCTATTAACAAAGATTAACAAAGACAAGTGATCGCAATAGCTAAGCATATAGAAATATGGCATCCACAAGCCACACAAAGGTAGCGATGGTTTGTGAGTTGTGTCTTTGGGGTCATGCTACGGATCAATGTGCCATAAATTCGAATCAAAGACAGTTAGAGGGAAATTATAATCGCTCAACTCAACCGTATCCTACCCAAAATGCCTATACTCCGTGTTGGAAGAATCATCCGTGGTTCTCATGGAGTAACAATCAAGTCAGCAGCCAACCACCTGTACTACAACACACCTCCGGATTCCAAAATCAACCTCAACAACCAGAGAGGGTATCAAGTTGGGAAGCAGCCTTGGAAAAATTTATTAGAGCCTCTGACAAAAAGAACGAGGAACAAGACAAGAAATTGAATCAATTAGATATGACGTTGCAAAGCCATGGGGCATCGTTAAAGAATCTGAAAATCAATTGGGACAAATAGCACATGCATTGAATACCCGGCCCACTAGGAACGCCCGAGGTGATACGTAAATAAATCCGGCAGCAAATGAGCACCGCAGCGAAATCTTCTCAATGTGGGAAGGAGCCGCAAATGCTTAAGGATAAGGACAAGGGGGGATAACGCAACAACCGAAATGAAGAAGTTGTGGAAACCGGAAGAGATAAAGAGGAAATAGGAGAGGAAAATGCACCGGGTCATCTACAACAATGCCACCCATACCATATCCGCAGAGATTTCGTAAATCCAAGTTAGATAAGCGCTTTTAAGATTTTTGGATTTTTTAAAATTGCATATCAACATCCCATTCGCCAAGCTTTAGAACAAATGCCGAAGTTACGCTTAAGTTCATGAAGGATGTGCTATCAAAGAAAAGGAAATCGGGGATTTTGAAACAAGGCGCTTAACCTTAGAAGAATGTAGCGCAATTATTCGTAACAAGTTATGTCCTAAGTTGAAAGATCCGTAGCTTTTCTATTCCATGCGACATTGGTAATCGCCGTTTTGGGAAGCGCCAGTGTGATTTGGGGGCCAGATTAATTTGATGCCATTATCGGGCCTATCAATCAATTCGGCTCCAAGCACCAAAACCGACAAATATCGGGCCATCGTTAGCGACCGATCGCCATATATCCACGAGGTATCGCTGAAGACGATTAGTAAGGGTGGATAAATTCATCTTTCCAAAGAGACTTCGTTATCTTGGATTGTGAAGCGGATACAAAACTTCCCATCATTCTCTGGACGACCATTCTTAGCAACGCGAGAACGTTAATCGACGTGCAAAAAGGAGAATTGACGATGAGAGTTGACGATCAACAAAATACTTTCAATGTGTTTAAAGCAATGTCGTATCCAAAGGAAAAAGGTGAGTGTTTATGGGTGGATGTAATGGAAGAGATAGTGAATCACAAGATTTGTTTGTAATTACTCGTGAGGATCCGATAGAATCCATGATGGTTAGAAATGCATACAACGATAGTGTAGATGCAAGATAATGAGCAAAATCAAATGGCTAGACACACCATCATTCTACCGAAAAATAATAAACCATTCGACACCCTTGAAAGGCCTAAAACGGAAGGTAAAAAGTGTAAACCCTCGATAGAAGCGCCACCGGTGTTGGAATTAAAGCCACTCCCTCTCATCTTGAATATGCTTACTTAGGGAAAGACTCGACTCTACCAGCTTATTGTTTCGACAACGTTAATCGACACCCAAAAGAAAAATTGCTACGAAGTTCTCACATGAGTTCAAAACAAAGAATTGGGAGGACTATAGCGGACATTCGAGGTATTAGCCCATCTTTCTCGTATGCATAAGATTTTAATGGAAGAGGATCAAAACCAACCATTGAGATGCAACGAAGGTTAAATCCCATTATAAAAGAGGTGGTGAAGAAGGAAATTATAAAATGGTTGGATGCTCAGATTATTCACCCAATCTCGCATAGCTTCATGGGTAAGTCCTGCATGCTGGTGTGTCTTAGAAAAAGGGGGCATGACCGTGGTAAAAATGAAGCGCATGAGCTTATCCCGACTAGAATCAAGTACAGTCGGAGAGTATGTATGGATTACCGCAAGTTGAATAAAGCCACACGCAAGATCACTTTCCTTTGCTGCTCATTGATCGAGATGTTGGACAGGTTAGCGGGACATCAATTCTACTGTCTGTTAGATGGATATTCTGGGTACAATCAAATTTCCATAGCACCGGAAGATCAAGAAAAGACCACGTTCACATGTCCATACGGTACATTTGCATTCCGGCATATGTCCTTTGGTTTATGTAATGCGCCGGCGACCTTTCAACGCTGTATGATGGCAATCTTTTCCGATATGGTCGAGTAGAATTTAGAGGTGTTCATGGATGATTTCTTCGTGTTCGGCGATAGTTTTGACTCGTGTTTGAATAATCTGATCTTGGTGTTAAAAAGATGTGGAGACTAACCCGGTACTTAATTGGGAAAATGTCATTTTATGGTACAAGAAGGGGTTATTCTGGGACATAAGGTTTCCGCATCCGGATTGGAGGTGGATAGAGCGAAGATTGATACAATTGAGAAACTGCCTCCTCCTTCATCTGTAAAAGGCATTCGGAGTTTCTTGGGACATGCAGGGTTCTATAGACGCTTTATTAAAGATTTTTCAAAAATCTCAAAACCCCTATGCTCACTCTTGGAGAAAGATGTACCGTTTAAGATGGATCATGCATGCATCGAGGCATTTGAGGTATTAAAGAAGAAATTGGTCTCGCACCAATCATTGTAGCGCCCATTGGTCTTTACCGCTCAATTGATGTGCGACGCCAAAGATTACGCTAGGGGATCCGTATTGGGACAACGCTATGATAAGATTTTTCATACTATCTACTACTCTAGTAAGACATTGACGGATGCCCAAATTGAACTACACAACAACCGAAAAGGAATTACTTGCGGTGGTGTTTGCTTTTGACAAATTCGAGCTTATCTCCCCAAGACTAAGGTAATTGTTCACACACGATCATTCAACTATTAAATATCCGATTGAGAAGAAAGATGCTAAACCACGATTAATACGGTGGGTACCGTTGTTACAAGAATTTGATCCGAGATCCGGATGTAAAAGGTACTGAAAATCAAGTGGCGGATCATCCGTCTCTTTGGAAAAATAAAAAGAAATGTAAAGAAGACAACTCAAAGATTAATGAAGAATTTCCTGATGAGCAACTGCTCCGGTAACTACCATATTGCCTTGGTATGTCGACTATGTCAACTATGTGGTTGCCAAGGTGTTACCGCGGATTTGACATCACAACAACTAAGAAGTTTTTCCACGATGCGAAACAATACTTTTGGGATGAACCATTTCTGTTTAAAGCATGTGCAGATCCAAATGATAAGACGTTGTGTACCTCACGAAGAAATGGATAGTATATTAGGCCACGGTCACTCCTCGATTACGGAGGTCATTATTCCAGTGATCGTACAACAGCCAAAGTACTACAATCGGGATTCTTCTGGCCCTCTTTATTCAAAGATGCTTATCTCTTTGTGCTAAAATGCGATCGATGCCAACGCGTAGGTAATATCTCCAAGCGCAATGAAATGCCACTTAACACAATTCTAGAGGTGGAACTATTCGACGTGTGGGGTATCGACTTTATGGGACCATTTCCATCTTCGCTTAATAATCGTTATATCTTATTAGCAATCGATTATGTTTCCAAATGGGTAGAAGCCGCAGCGTTACCCACTTAATGATGCCAACATTGTCACCCGATTTTTAAAGAAGAACATTTTACCAGATTTGGGACACCAAGGGCTATAATAAGTGATGAGGAACGACTTCAGTAATAAGCGCTTCACTAAATTGCTTGTAAAATATGGAGTTCGTCACAAAATTGCAAATTGCATATCACCCACAAACCAATGGCCAAGCCAGAGGTGTCGAATCGGGAAATTAAGAGGATCCCGGAAAAGTAGTCAATCCGTCACGAAAAGATTGGGCGTTAAGTCTTGACGACGACGCTATGGGCTTATCGAACAAATGTATAAAAACCCGATCGGCATGTTCCCGCATGTAATGGTCTTTGGAAAGGCGTGTCATCTTCCTACGAAAGCTAGAACACAAAGGCACACCTGGGCCATTCGGAAATTAAACTTTGATCTAGAAGCGGCGGGTGAAAAGCTGTTATCGCAGCTTGAACGAGATGGATGAATTCAAAGTTCAACGCCACGAAAACGCTTAAGCTATACAAGGAGAAAGTCAAATCTTGGCACGATAAAAAATTCTCGATAGTAACATTCGCATCGCCATCAAGTACTACTGCTCAACTCACGCTTGCGCCTATTTCGTTCCGTGAAAATTGAAATCCGTGGTCCGGACCATTTGTAGTCATATCTCGCTACTCCACACGGAAACATTGAGGTTGAGGAACCGAATTCAAAGCGTACATTCAAGGTCAATGGTCAACGCTCTAAAACACTATTGAGCGGACCAATCGAACGCGCGAGCTACGGTCCAAAGACTCTCGCACTCCAAAGTGGACAACCCGACCAACACCGCAAAGCTCGGGCCGACGATCAGAAACCAAGCGCTTCTTGGGAGGCAACCCATGCAGCCCATAACTTTTTCGCTTTATTTGATTTTATGCCTCTTAGAGTTAAACTTTTCTTATTTTCACCGTTATTTTTTTTTTTTTTGTAGAGAAGACTCCAAGTTTACTAAATTAATTCCTACACCGGTCCGTACGCACGCTACACGCTTGAAATCCCAGCTTCTTGGCGCCCACATCACTAAGATCACAGCGCCCGCCGCCAGGGCTCCGTAAAGTGAAATAAGGCCCAGCCAAATACACTGGATTCTAGTTCAATCAACAGCGCCCTGCCGCTAGGCTCCGTAAAGTGAAAATAAGGCCCAGGCCCCGCCACCGGATTCTAGTTCAATCTCGGCCACCTTGGCCATCCCATCTCACTCGACTCTGCTCAGTTCAGGCCCCGGCCCATACAAAGTTAAACCCAGTCGCCCGTGGCCGGGGTCAGTTAGCTCGGTATTTTAAACCCTCAACCGCCTTTTAGCCCACTCTCTTTCCCACGCCAAGACAGCAGTCGGTCCCCCTCTCTCCATCTCCATAGCACAAAGTCATTAAACTTTGATAATTGTCTTCCACCCATCCACCACGCATCAATCCCTTCCTTCCATATTGGTCGCCTGCATCTTGTGTGCCGAATTCTACCTCTCAACTTCTTTACAAGTAACAAAGGTATGATTTGATGTGTATTTCAACTATTATGAATTAAGATGTTCTTCATTCGTTATTCTTGTCATCCGAAATCTAATGGAGCATATAGATAACGATTGCGTGTGTGACGCATCTACTACACACGAGATTCATGCACGCTTAAATGCATGGCATGAATAGATTGTGAATTAATAATGGATTGAACAAGTTCTCATTTCTTTGTCCTAGGTGTTTGACAAATTGTCCGACTCAATAATCCCGTGTAACTTACATACTCACCAGCCATGCCTCACCCCACCAAGGCTTCTCACACTACCAAGATTTTATACAATTTCTATGTATTGCTAGGCGCATATTTATCCAACCGCATATTCTTTTTAAAGCTAAACTATGAGTATGTTTTTATTTGCGCATTCTCGACACGGCATCCAAACGCCATCGCATTTCGTGGTCCGGGGCCGCCTAACTTCCCCGCCAAAATTTGACAAAGAAAGCGTTTTGTTAGTGTTATGGCTCAAGAACGCTTCATACCGAATGGCCACCCGCCACTAGTCCTCGAATCGGGGTCTCCGTCCCGATCAAACCAAGGATGGAGACATAAAGTTGATGATTGTTTGAATCGAAACCGGTTCGCCCTCACCAAAACGATGTACCGACATAGCAAAGTGATTGCAAGTGGTCAAAGAATTCTATGCCAACTTGCTCGAGCATGACCATTATGGGGTGTTTGTCGAGAGGTAAGACCGTGGAATTTGGCGAGGAGGATATCAATGGGTGCTATCAACTACCCTTAGAGGGCCTTCATGATGAATATGATCGCCTAGTGAGTGATGGGCCGGGACTATGACAAGATTATTCGGAGTCGTGTCAACCGCACTACTTGGTCCATCCATGAGCGTGGCGCATGACCTTCCCATTGTCTCACCTCGGGCCTATATGGAAAGGCATGGTATGCCTTCATATGCTCGTAAATTGATGCCCCGCATACATGTGAGTCACGCCACCAAAGAAAGGGTCAGTGCTATTATACTCCATCATACAAGGCCTAAGAATCGATGTCGGCCATCTTATTCAAAGAATCGATCGATGCTCAGCGCATCTCGCGACGGGACCACGTGAAGGGGTTACCACATCCGTCCCCTCGATATGCGCTCTTATGTGCTAAGTTTGGGGTCAAATGGAAATCGACGAGATGATTCAAACTCCTATGCCCGTGTTGGACCACAACTTGATCCGTCGTTATAAAGTGTGGTCCGGCATGCGCTAATCACCCTAGGGACCGGGTTTCATTATCCCCACGTTACGCCTCCACGCCCCCACCACCAGCTCCCCTCCTTACGGCCCGACAACACCGCTCATCGAGGTGTGGTCCCCGGTCGCCCAAATGGAGATGATCGGTGGTTTTACAACATTGAGTCCCGTAATGTGCGCTTATCGGACGTCAAGACGTGATTTTCAAGTATTTAGTTGACCAATTTGTTTTACGTAATGCATCACCATCCGCACCCATCCGCTGCTCCACTTAGCCATTTCCCCACGGCCCTGCTTACGCCAAATTTCCCCGTCCGATCAAGAGATGAGCGAGACGATGATGCTCCCCGTAAGAATAAATTCGCCGTGAAGTCCTCTGCTTTATTTTGACTTATTTTTTCGCATGAGGACATTGCTCTAGCTTAGTTTGGGGGTGGTTACGCTTTTATTTTCACCAAATGTAGTTTGTTATTAGTTTGTGGATTGATTATTAGTAAAGTTGCATTTAGGATTGCATGTTAATTCCAGCTTTTGAGAGTACGATATCCGGGGCCAATGATGAAAATAGAATTGCATGAACACGCTCTAGTAAGGATTGTTGATTCGATGATATGATTTTCGTGACTTGAATTGGATCTTTATCTGCTTTGACATTGATATTATAAGAAGGCACTTTGAAATAAAACGACCATGTTAGCTATGATAGTTTAAATGGTTAGAGAATAGAGTTCTAAAGGGGATTGCTAGTGATATGGAAGAACAATTTGAATAACTAGATGAGACCTAATTCATGCATAAACTCGAGTTTGGGGGAAACATTTGGAATATAAAAAATAAAAAAAAAAAAAAAAAAAAAAAAAAACAAAACAAATGTTGAGTCTTGTGGTGGGTTGAGGGAACCACTCCCCATAAACACAAGCGTGAGATGGAGCGAAAAAACGCACTCACTAACCATCTATAAAATATATATATATATATATATATATATATAATAATGATAATATATGTGGTGACTAGTCTTGTTTCTGGGCTGTGTTACTTGAGCAAGCACGCTCAAGGGGTATCTTAAAACCTAGCGCTTCTAAGGTCTTAAATGGTCTGGGAGTCGTTGGTCGAAAGCTCGCTAAGGGGTAACACGGTTAGCCTAATGGGGTGAGACATGGCACGATATTTATGTATTATATAATATATATATATATATATATATATATATATATATATATATATATTCTAGTTCTATTTGTTGAATTCGGGTAAGTGTTTTGAGTTCAAATGAAACAAGTTTATTTGATGAGTTCTCAAGTTCACACCGTATGATGCCTACTAAGAAAGTTATTATCTCTCACATTTTGTCTTTCATGGGTTCGCATGGTCGTGGACACACACGCATGAATATCGCGGTAATAATGATTTAGATCCGTTGATTGTTGGGATATTGTTGATCTGTTTTTACATGATGAATTAGCATGTTTATGTGATTTTCTGAGGCATATGGATCTACATGAGCTCTTGGATTGCTGGAATTACGAACATATAAATATAAATAGTTTGCATGTGCATGATGTTTAGTTTTGTTTGGTGATCTTAGGCTTTGTCGCATGAGGACACGCAACGATTTAAGTTTGGGGGTATTTGATGAATGGGTAGTATACCCATAATTCGGATATATTTAGACTTAAATTATTGCATTCTTAAGTTATTTAGTAGCATTTTTATTATGTTTATATCTTGTTTGGCAGATTTGGAAGCTGGAAGGGCAATTATGGGAATTTCAAGCATTGAATGGCAATTTGGTAATTTCAATGAAGTCCAAATACGGAACCTTTGAAATTGTACTACCCTCATTGCCAAAGTATTTGAGCCTCATTACCGTTGGCCGAATTGGATTAGCGTGTTTGACTTCTGGTTGGACTTAATTTGTCTATTAAGGGCTAATAATAAAACCTAATTGGAGGAGGATTGTGGCCAGACTATAAAAAGAAACTAATTGCTGAGTTAAAAGAGAATTGGATTTATTTTTCAGAGAGGATTGAAGGAGCTTTTCCATTGAAGATTACAGGAGATTACTTGGAGATTCAAGATTGGCTACTGAGTTTCTTCTTTTCTCCTTATTTTTAATTTGTAATTCTTTAAGGATGATTTGTCAACAATTAATGATTCTTAGTTCCGTGATGAACTAATTCTTTAATTAAGATTTCAATTGAACCTTTTATGATTATAACTTAGTTATTCTGTCATTATAATTATTTATGTTGAAGTGGATTGTTTATCATGTTGTGATTTTAGTGATTAATTATTTGGCCAATAATTAGTGTGTTACTCTAGAAGGAATTGGGAGAGGAATTCTAGGGTTAGAACTAGACATGATAACATGTGACTCAGCTTATTTACACTAAAATAATTAGGTTTGTGAATTGAATGGAAATATCTGCTCACCGCATGTAACATATAAGGAATTGGGACCGGAAAGAGTTTAATCCAATTGTTTTGCATAGAATATAGCAAGGTTAATCTGGGTTAAATAGAAGTCAATTGATCACTGGAAGAGGGCTTTGGGCATTTGAAAATTCTGCTAACAATCCATGAGACATAGTAATTGGGATGATTAGATAACCGATTTATAATTCATAATTGGGGATATTGAAGTCTTAATATTTACTCTACCTAAGTCATTCACTCAAGTAATAGCTTAGTTAATTGTTTATCTTAGTACAAAGATCTTTAAGTGTTAAATTTTGAGTTGATAATTCGTAAAATCGCAATTTCTCATTGTTTGAATAAAATTGAATTGATATAGTATTAGTAGTTGGAATTTATTAATTAGGATTCCTCATGGGAACGATACTCAACTTATCACTTTATTACTTGTTGACCACGATACTATAAGTCTTCATATGTAATTAGATTTTACTCAACAGAAACCAATGAATGAATGAAGTAGTGACGTAAAAATCTACTTTGATAGATTGAATGAATAAAGATTAATAAATAAATAAATAAAAATTTCGAGGACGAAATTCTTAGAAGAAGGGGTGAATGTAATGTCCTGAGAGTTTGATCATATAATATATGATAATGATCCTTAGAGAAAGATAATGAATGGGTCAAAGAATATGTAATACTCAAATATAATTGAGTCTAAGTAAATATTATGAAATAAAAATTATAAGAATTTATTATCAAGAATGGTGAGAGTAGAAAATATAAAACCTATATTAAGGTAATGTGTTGAAGTTATTCAATGAATAGATTTGAGGAAAACCTGAGTAAGGTAGGGTTTCGGTGATTCCGAGGACGGAATCCTTATAAGGAGGGAATGATGTGACATCCCAGAATTTTAGAAATTATAAATGAGAATTTTATAAATAAAAATATTATTTATGAGATATGTTGGGTGTGAATATGTGTATGTCATATATTATAGAATATGTGAATTGATGTGAATAGAATGTTATATATTAATTTTAATATATATAAATATTTAATTGAATTATTTATTGAGTTAAATAAATAAATTTTGTTTTGATTATAGAGTAATGTAATTAATTGTAGCAGATTAATTAAATGAATATTTAGTATTTAATTTAATTAATATAATAATTTTATGTTATAGTTCTAATTTAATTGAGATAATTAAATTAGATGAGTTATGTGATGATTGTTACAAAATTATAATTAACAAGTAAATATAATTAGGTGACAATTTGATGAGATTGATTGTTGTTAAGCTATTGATTAATTAAAATAATGAGTATTTGCCAAACATGGTCTTAGGCTTTTCAAGTTCAAATTGGTGTAACCTATGTATTAACTAGTAATTAGTATATCTAATAATTACTACGAGTTACATATATTATATATTACTAGTATTGTATATTATATGTATATACTACAAGTTAGTATGTTAGTTTTAGAAAACAAACCAAAGAAAGAAGAAGAGAGTTATAAGAGAGTTGTAGGAGAAGAAGAAGAGGAAGGTAAAGAAGAAGAAGGAAAAGCTTTGAGAAGACAAAACAAGTCCCATCATCATCATCATCATCATCTCCATCTCTCTCTTAAATTCATACTAATAAAGTTATAATCTAAATTCCTTGTTTTAATTATATTTTTATGTTCTTCATAATGTAGATAATTGTTATGTAGAAGTTGTATTGAGAAATTGAGAGAGATAGAGAGAAATAGAGGAATTGAGATGAGCTAGAAGAAGAAGAAGAAGAAGAAGAAGAAAAAAGAAGAAGCTAGAAGAAGGTAAATTCTAAACTCTTATTTAATCCTTGATTTTTTTGGGGTAGATTTATGTTCTAGGGTAGTAGATCATGCTTAATCTATTTTTATTGGTTTATTCTTGGATTATCAAGAATCAAACAAGAGGATTCAAGAAAGAAAATGAAATGGAAAGAAAATTTGAAGAACAAAATTCGTAGGTTTTTAGTAATTGTGGACATATCTTGTGAAATTCATACATCTTTGGGTATAATGAGTTAGAAAGTGAGCCTTATATCAAATCAAGATATGGAAGTAAGCTATATTCAAAGTGGAATTACATGAAAACTCTTTGTAGATTTCTTGCAATGTCTGCTTTAGTAAGGCTGGTCAGAAGGAAAATAATCTATCCGTAAAATCAAAATCTGCACGGTTTCTGACTTTGAAAAATTCATATAAATTCGTGTGTTTTGAATCTGAAGAAATTTAAAACTGCAAAGTTGTAGATATGGAAGTTTACTAGCTAGACTCGACAGATTGAGCCATTTTATGGACCGGATCATGTCCAAAATAAATTTTTTAGTAAGGATGTCCAGAAAATGAAATTTTCTAGACTAGTTGATGAATTACAGGATCTGGTTTAGATGGATAAGGGTCTAACTTTAAGGCCTAGATGAGGTTGTAGTACACTGAGTAAGGGTTAATTCTATATAAGAAGGAACCAAAACAGACATGTAACGAACGAGTTACGTTAAAAACGAAAACAACGTTTTGTTAAAGAAATTGTGAAGATTAGTTTTATAATTCTGTTTGAATTAAGATTTTGGGTGATGATATATTTTGATGATTAAAAATATGTTTTGACATATGTAATGAGTATAGATATGTGTTATCATATTCTATGCATAATTAATCATTTAAGATCAAGAGTTGAGATAGGTTAATGTGTGCACATAACGTGCTCAATAAAATGCCTAAGAGTAATAGTGTTTTCTAAACTTTGGTATACAAAGTGTCTAACTAATGGCTAATATTGGATATCTAAGTATGAAAAGATGATAATACAAGAATAATAATGGAAAGAAATCGAAAAGGGTAATTTTTGATTTATGAAGGAAAATTAAACATGTAAACAATGTGTTGAATATGCATTTTTGAAACCAAAGTGGTATAATAAAATGGTGTGATATACGCACATTAAACTACAAGTGTGATAGTTTAGCATGTGTGGTGATGAAAATGAAAAATAAAACCGAGTTGCATATAAAATAGTTAGATGTCTATAAAGAAATTATAAAGGATAATAAGATAAAATAAGGTCTTAGAATAAATTTGACCATGAGATTGAGTATTGATTTTATTTATTATCAATCTCACACACAGTGTAGGTTGTTCAAGGACGCGAAGTATTAGCGTGTTGGTAAAACTCCGGTAAAGGCAAGTCTTTCAGTTCTTTTTTGCTATGTGAACTTGATGATGATCTGCTTTAAAATTTTAGTGTATGATGTATTATATATATCAAAAGTATGAAATGTGAAAGTCAATCTATGACTATGATGATTGAACTATGAACGTTGATTGAGTAAGGAACTCAATCTTTACAGTTGTTATATGAACTACAACATGTATGCTATGTTTGTTTATGATTATTATTATATGTTGAGCATGTTATTATGTGCTACGTGATGCATGAAAACTGTTAGATTTTGCTGAGCTGTCGAGCTCATTCTTGTAAATAACCATTTTTGCAGATTCATGAATTGAAGGTAACGCTATGTGCTACTTGATTGTTATGGATCAAAAGTGATATATGAAGATTTAATATCCTAGCTAAGTTGTTATTCTTGTAAACCATGTCTAATGTTTCGAATAATGTATTAATGTTGAATTATAATATTGATTTGCGAATGTAAACTATTGTAGTATTAAAATGATTCTGAGATATTTAGATGTAAAGGTTGAAGGTTTTGGGAACGAGGATAGTTTGTAATAGAAAATTTTAATTATTCCGCAAATTTCAATGGTTTTATTATCGTTTAATGATGTAAAATTAGAGGTTGAATGTATTATTAACGATCGAAGTCGAGAATTAAATTGTATGAATTTTGGGATCAAGTATAGCTTGGTATCAAAGTCATGAGGTTATAAACCTTAGGTAGAAGTACTGTAGAGCTATAACCTTAGAGAAGGAAGGTGAAGATAATGAAAGAATAAGCTCAAATAGAGTTTGAACAATAAGAAGTAATTTAAGAAATATATAAAGAAGGGATTAAAACTTGCGTGAAAGGATTCAAAGAAGAATCTCGCAGAGTTATGGGGTTACCCAACTCCAATAATATGGATGTAAGGTGATAATAAATTGACATTGTCTATTAGAAGAGAATGATAAAGTAGTTAAGAATAGAGAGTTATATCTAAGTATGGTGTAATTGTACTCTTTAGTAGTTGATGTATGGTATCTGGGCTAAACGATTCCTTCATAGAGTGGAGGTATATACGAACTAGTAACTCGTAACCTAGTTTGTTGGTTGTTTGTGGAAAACCACTCAGCGTACCATATTGAAACTGTTAGAGACTCGATGTGTACCAAGTTTAGTAAGTGGATACGTGTGATGAAAGTGTAGAACTTGAATGAAATGTTGAGCAATGTAAATGAAGTTAGAAATTCTTAAAGGAAGAATTGTTATATAAACAAGAAGATTCAAAGAAGAATCTTGAAGAGATATAAAGATAAGAAATGGGAGTTTCCTAACTCCAAAAGCCAAGATAACGAATAATGTCGTAAATGATGAAAAAGAGAAAGAAAGAGGATCGTAAAACAAAATGATCACGAGTTAAGAAAAGAATTTTAAGGGAGATGATTATAGAATAAGATCACGACGTGGTATGTTTAAGTTATAAAAGAAAGATGGTCTATAATGTTTGAATAATTATAGCTTAATGCTATGAAGATGGTGTACTATGAAAAAGTACGAGATAACTCATGAGGAGTTATAGATAATGTGATACGAGGAATTGTGATCGAAGCAAAAGAGCAAGTTAAGAGTAAGATAGAGTTAGGTGGAATTTCAATTGAGGACTCATGTGATGGCTGAGTTGTACAAATCTTTGTATGGGCGAGGGTTTTGTGCTTGCACTCAGTTTATCACATTGATAATCATTGGAATGTTTGTGTCGCGCTATTTGTTATATACTGTTGAGAAGGTGATTCTTTTCTCATGTGTATAATGTATAGGTAGAGTATAGTTAGAGAATATTATAAGGTTAAGTGCGAGTTCTTAAAACTCATACTTATAGTAGGTTCGTGACTCATAATTATATGGTATATTTTTGAACCCCTCAAATAATGGACGCCTTTATGGTCCACTAGAGAAGTTCTTAAACTCATATGACCGTGGCAAGTTCCTGAACTCATAACGTGTGGTAAGTTTGACGAACTGGGTATAGATAAGTGTGAATGGAGTATTGAGGATGATAGGAATAGATAGACCTATTAAGCAATGGATCATTATAGAAAGTGGAGTTGATGGTGGAAGCATAGGTATTCTAAATCTACAAGCTATGCTAGACTTTTGAAATTTATTGACCTCGTGTTGATGTTTACACTTCTATTTTCTTGAAAAACATTAGATCAACTGATGGAACCAATGAGTTTTAACAACAATATTTTATTATTCGTATGTACATGCTAATTGCTTGACTAGACAAAATGATTTGGAATATATCAAAATGTATTTTATATCATTAATGCATCATGTAACTCAGTGCAAAGATGATAAAAATGATGGAGTCATCAATGCAAGATATTACTAGTGTTGGATGTGATCTAAGGATCGTCACCCCACTATGATATGATGTAGTATGATAAAATCACCAAATGACGGAATCCTCAACGGACTGTGAATACATTGCGGTATCATGACGTCATAAAAAGATTTTTGAGATTTCTTTGAGATATGAGAATACATATGTATGTATGTATATGTATATTTTGGTTGATGTACGAATTGTTGTAGAGGTCTATGCTATTTGATTCAGCTAGACAAATATTGAAAGATGTTTATGAAATTCAAGAGTTTCTTGAGAAGTTATGCAAACCAAATTGTTTTGGTGCAGATTCAAATGTTGAAAAGCTGAGATGAACAACCCTATTATTAGGGGTTGCGCTTAGTTTTATACTTTGCGCTTAAATGTTTGTATACAATACATGTACAATAGGTTGATCACCTAGAGTACTTGCAGAGGTTGTTTTCAGTCTTTGTGATTGATAAACATTCTACTAAAGAGGGTTTAAAGTGTGAAGAACCGGGGGTGAAGCACTATTAAACCTAGAGAATAGAGTTCATGGTCTTGTGATCCTCAGCATGATTTGGAATCTTTTAAATTCCTGAGTTATTCATACTACTTCCCAAGTATTGAACAATTGTGGAGGATTCTTGTTATTCTGCTAGATGGAAGTAAAAAAAAAAGTATTCCTTAGAAAGAAGTAAGTCGTAAAATGCGACATTGAAAGATGGATATGTTGAATAAGTGAGAAAAGAAATTTTGAAGTGAAAAGGATGTGAGTTATCAAAGAATAATGTGAAACTTTTAATAGAAAAGTTTAATAATTGTAGAATGATGTTTGTGGAAAGAAAGTGGTTATAGAAACCAATGAATGAATGAAGTAGTGACGTAAAAATCTAATTTGATAGATTGAATAAATAAATATTAATAAATAAATAAATAAAAATTTCGAGGACGAAATTCTTAGAAGAAGGGGTGAATGTAATGTCCCGAGAGTTTGATCATATAATATATGATAATGATCCTTAGAGAAAGATAATGAACGGGTCAAAGAATATGTAATACTCAAATATAATTGAGTCTAAGTAAATATTATGAAATAAAACTTATAAGAATTTATTATCAAGAACGGTGAGAGTAGAAAATATAAAACCTATATCAAGGTAATGTGTTGAAGTTATTCAATGAATAGATTTGAGGAAAACCCAGTAAGGTATGGTTTTGTGATTCCGAGGACTGAATCCTTATAAGGAGGAAATGATGTGACATCCCGTAATTTTAGAAATTATAAATGAGAATTTTATAAATAAAAATATTATTTATGAGATATAATGGGTGTGAGTATGTGTATGTCATATATCATAGAATATGTGAATTGATGTGAAGAGAATGTTATATATTAATTTTAATATATATAAATATTTAATTAAATTATTTATCGAGTTAAATAAATAAATTTTGTTTTGATTATAGAGTAATGTAATTAAGTGTAGCAGATTAATTAAATGAATATTTAGTATTTAATTTAATTAATATAATAATTTTATGTTATTGTTCTAATTTAATTGAGATAATTAAATTAGATGAGTTATGTGATGATTGTTACACAAAATTATAATTAACAAGTAAATATAATTATGTGACAATTTGATGAGATTGATTGATGTTAAGCTATTGATTAATTAAAATATTGAGTATTTGCCAAACATGGTCTTAGGCTTTTCAAGTTCAAATTGGTGTAACCTATGTATTAACTAGTAATTAGTATATCTAATAATTACTACGAGTTACATATATTATATATTACTAGTATTGTATATTATATGTATATACTACAAGTTAGTATGTTAGTTTCAGAAAACAAACCAAAGAAAGAAGAAGAGAGTTATAGAGAGTTGTAGGAGAAGAAGAAGAGGAGGAAAAAGAAGAAGAAGGGAAAGCTTTGAGAAGACAAAACAAGTCCCATCATCATCATCATAATCTCCATCTCTCTCTTAAATTAATACTAATAAAGTTATAATCTAAATTCCTTGTTTTAATTATATTTTTATGTTCTTCATAATGTAGATAATTGTTATGTAGAAGTTGTATTGAGAAATTGAGAGAAATAGAGGAATTGAGATGAGCTAGAAGAAGAAGAAGAAGAAGAAGAAGAAGAAGAAGAAGCTAGAAGAAGGTAAATTCTAAACTCTTATTTAATCCTTGATTTTTTTGGGGTAGATTTATGTTCTAGGGTAGTAGATCATGCTTAATCTGTTTGTATTGGTTTAATCTTGGATTATCAAGAATCAAACAAGAGGATTCAAGAAAGAAAATGAAATGGAAAGAAAATTTGAAGAACAAAATTCGTAGGTTTTTAGTAATTGTGGACATATCTTGTGAAATTCATACATCTTTGGGTATAATGAGTTAGAAAGTGAGCCTTATATCAAATCGAAGATATGGAAGTAAGCTATATTCTGAAAGTGGAATCACATGAAAACTCTTTGTGGATTTCTTGCAATGTCTATTTTAGTAAGGCTGGTCTGAGGGGAAAATAATATGTCCAGAAAATCAAAACTGTTACGGTTTCTGACTTTGAAAAATTCATATAAATTCGTGTGTTTTGAATCTGAAGAAACTTAAAACTGAAAAGTTGTAGATATGGAAGTTTACTAGCTAGACTTGAAAGATTGAGCCATTTTATGGACCGGATCATGTCCGAAATAAATTGTTTAGTAAGGATGTCCAGAAAATGAAAATTTCTAGACTAGTTGATGAATTACAAGATCTGGTTTAGATGGATAAGGGTCTGACTTTAAGGTCTAGATGAGGTTGTAGTGCACTGAGTAAGGGTTAATTTTATATAAGAAGGAAAAAAAACGGACATGTAACGAACGAGTTACGTTAAAAACGAAAACAACGTTTTGTTAAAGAAATTGTGAAGATTAGTTTTATAATTCTGTTTGAATTAAGATTTTGGGTGATGATATATTTTGATGATTAAAAATATGTTTTGACATATGTAATGAGTATAGATATGTGTTATCATATTCTATGTATAATTAACCATTTAAGATCAAGAGTTGAGAGAAGTTAATGTTTGCACATAACGTGCTCGATAAAATGCCTAAGAGTAATAGTGTTTTCTAAACTTTGGTATACAAAGTGTCTAACTAATGGATAATATTAGATATTTAAGTATGAAAAGATGATAATACAAGAATAATAATGGAAAGAAATCGTAAAGGGTAATTTTTGATTTATGAAGGAAAATTAAACATGTAAACAATGTGTTGAATATGCATTTTTGAAACCAAAGTGGTATAATAAAATGGTGATATATCGCATATTAAAACTACAAGTGTGATAGTTTAGCATGTGTGGTGATGAAAATGAAAAATAAAACCGAGTTGCATATAAAATAGTTAGATGTTTATAAAGAAATTATAAAGGATAATAAGATAAAATAAGGTCTTAGAATAAATTTGACCATGAGATTGAGTATTGATTTTATTTATTATCAATCTCACATCTGATGTAGGTTGTTCAAGGATCGCGAAGTATTAGCGTGTTGGTAAAACTCCGGTAAAGGCAAGTCTTTCAGTTCTTTTTTGCTATATGAACTTGATGATGATCTCGCTTTAAAATTTTAGTGTATGATGTATTATATATGTCAAAAGTATGAAATGTGAAAGTCAATCTATGACTATGATGATTGAACTATGAACGTTGATTGAGTAAGGAACTCAATCTTTATAGTTGTTATGTGAACTACAACATGTATGATATGTTTGTTTATGATTATTATCAGATGTTGAGCATGTTATTATGTGCTACGTGATGCATGAAAATCATTAGATTTTGTTTGAAATTTCGAGCTCATTCTTGAAAATAATCATTTTTAAGCGATTCAAGAATTGAAGGTAACGCTATATGTTACTTGATTGTTATGGATCAAAAGTGATATATGAAGATTTAATATCCTAGCTAAGTTGTTATTCTTGTAAACCATGTCTAATGTTTCAATAATGTATTAATGTTGAATTATAATATTGATTTGCGAATGTAAACTATTGTAGTATTAAAATGATTCTGAGATATTTAGATGTAAAGGTTGAAGGTTTTGGGAACGAGGATAGTTTGTAATAGAAATTTTAATTATTCCGCAAATTTCAATGGTTTTATTATCGTTTAATAATGTAAAATTAGAGGTTGAATGTATTATTAACAACCAAAGTCGAGAATTAAATTGTATGAATTTTGGGATCGTTACAATATTAATATGTTTTATACTGATTTTTTTATATTGATGGTTACTGGTTAACTACATTGGTTACCTTCATACATCTGTTAGTCTTTAATTTGTAACAAAGTCATTACTGATTGTTTTTGGTTGTAAAATGAATGTAAAAATATTTTTTATAATCTTGGTTACTAATTACATATATCTTGGTTACTGTCTAATATGTATTTAGATACTGTAAGGTGTTTATTTGGTTACTGTATAATGTTATTATGTTTTATAATTATTTCTTTTATATTGGTGGTTACCTTCATACAACTGTTAATCTGATTATATATATTAGTTGTTGTACTGATGTTTTTTATAGTTATGGAAAGATTTGATCCAATGGCAATTTGGTAATTTATGTCTAAGTTTGGAGTGTCAGATTTTGGCGTTTTCGGAGCCTAATTTCATTGGAAACGGGTCAACGATAAAAAATCACAAGCTTTGCTGGTGAACTGCAGGGTTTTTTGGTCAAATTCCATCATTTAGACCTTCAAAATTGCATGTAAAAATGTGGTTTATATTCTGGTTACTAAGATTATGTAATTTGATTACTGTCTAATATTAATTTGGTTACTTTATAATGTTTATTCAGTTGTTAGACAATGGAGACTGACAGTAACCAATACAACAAATTTAATTGTTTACAACAATATCTAATTGTTTACTGTTAGTAACCATTAACCACATGGTTGGTAACATTTTTGATGGTGTACAGTAACCAAAATTGATGTTGATTAGTATTTTAATTTTTGATTCCATCGTGAGTTGTCAATATAAAGTAAACATATACATTGAACAATTGGTAACTATTCTGAAACATTTTTATGTAAATTTGGTTACCCATCTAAAATAAAATGGTTATCTCTATATTCATATTTAGTTACCAACTGGACCATTTTCAAATAACTTTCATAACTATGTAATTTAAAAGTATCCATCAGCTGGATAAATGGGAACCCTCACATGTACATTAAGCACTTGATAACTGTTCGGATATAAAATTTTAATTATTTGGTTACTAACAAAAATTAAAATGGTTACCCTTATATGCAGGTTTGGATACCAACTACACCTCTCAAACTATTTTTATTTTAATATGAGTTCTATAAGTAAGCATCACATATATAAATGGAAACTCTCACAAGTACATTTAACAATTGATGTTTGTCCTGATACAAACTTGTAACTATCTAGTTACTAATAACAGTAACCATAATGTAACATAATAAAATAGTAACGACATAATTATATGATAGTAACCAGAATAGGTTTTAATGGTAACCAAAACAGGAATATATATCATGTAATGAAACTCAGTTTAGGCAACCCATGTATACTAAATAATTACATATTAACCAGAATAAAAAATAAAAGTAACCAAAATCCCATATTGAGGGCACAATAATAGTAGCCAAACCATAAGGTAAAAGTAACCAAAACATAATAAAGAAGTAACCAAATAGTTATATGAAAAGTAACCAAAACATGTTTTAATGGTAACCAAAACAAAAACAACATGTATATCTAACTCAGTTTAGGCAATCCATGTATACTCTCACATGTACATTTAACACTTGATATATGTCCTGATACAAGCTTGTAACTATCTGGTTACTACCAAAAAATAAAATGGTTACCCTTCTATGCATGTTTGGTTACCAACTTCACCTTTCAAACAATGTGTCAGACACAACTTAGAAGTAACAAATACGAACCAACAAACAATGTCAAATAATTGATAATATAATCAAATATGTAATCCCATTTACATAAGTTCCAATAAACATTATATACTCACTAACCATAACAAATGGTTATGGATATCCAACAAAAACCAAAGTACGAAACACAATTCAGAAGGACAAGACAACGACAACCGAACTAATCAAAATCTGGTACAAATCTTCCTAAAACTTGAGCTTTTTGGTTGCTTGCTTTTTTCTTCTTGGTCAGCTCTCATTCTCTAGAAAAGACTTCAACATTATGAACCTGTGGGAGGAAGAAAAATACATTGGGATTAGTAAATAGAGAGCCCATGTAGGATGTGTTTGTGGTAACCAAAATATATACAACATGTAGTACAGACCAGTTTATGTAGTAACCAAACAGTTATATATAATATTAACCAAAACATAATTTAAAGGTCACCAAAACAAAAACATGTAGACCAAAAATATACTAAAAAGTAACCGAACTGTTATATTGTGACACCCCCAAATTCAGGTACTTCGATTCCACGGGATTTGGTGTTCATTGTACAAATATCATCTATCTATCTACCCATAATAAATGCAAACCATGCAATAGATAGAAATAAAATCCTCCCCTTATGGGGTTACAACTTCCGAATAATAAATACAATCCCAAGTTAAACTAACCTTAAACATCTGTGCGAAAATATAAACAAGTAATAAGTCTTAACAACATTAAGTCTTAACACATAAATTCGACATCTCATAAATACAAGTCTTCAACATTTGTTAACCTTGCCCTTGCCTTTACTAGTAGAAGTCTCGTCGGTTCTTTCGTTCTTAACTGCAATGTTATTATTACGCAAGAGTGAGTATGATTGCTCATAAATAAAATAATTAAATAACAATGTATAATAACATGCGAGTGAATCAAAGACTTCTGAAATAAAAGCTCAACTTTTGAATCAAGAATGAATAACAAGAATCAAAAGATTTCTGAGGGTCATAAGACCTTGAACTATGTCCTAGGTTATCAAGGGTTGTACTTGAAACCTTTAACATTCATAAGACTATGGACCTTTCTACTCGTACTTAAGGGGATCAGCCCTTAGTACCATACTGTGCACAATATCTTAACGCTAACGCATAAGAAATCCCTATACAGGGTTGTTCATCTCAATTTGACATTCGAGTCCGCACCAAAGGAAGTTTGGTTTGGATAATTCAATAAGGGTTCTAAAATTTAGAACGTTCATCAACTATGGACTAGTTGAATCAATAAGGATTCGCTAGTCTAACAAGGTTCAACAATAAATGATATTTATAATGAATAACAATCTCAATAGTTATACAATAGAACAATTATTGTATAACAGAATCATATTTTGAAAAGATAATAAATCTTTAACATAACAAATGAACTTGATTTATAAACTTGAATGATGATAACAAGTAGGGTTGGGAAACTTGCCTCGTGCATAGATTACACATTAATTAAACACGTTCCTTGAATTTAATCCTACATATCATTTCCATTCACAACTATAGTTAATTATAACATAACTAATCATCAAACGTTCATTCTTTTTGTCTAACTTGATTATGACAATACTTAGTCAATTTACTACATTGTCACATAATTTACACTTCACGAATGACAAGCTAATTATATATTCAATAATTCAATCCACATGCAATTTTTTTATTTACATGTTAAGCATCTATTTTAACATCTCATTATAATTCTAACATATTTCTATGTTTATTAAATTAGGTTCATACCACATTGCTAGACTTAACACTTTAAAAATTCATTTACGAATATTACGGAGTGTGGCGCAATTAACACTTTCATTGTTATTTTAGTTTTTTATTTTGCTTAAGACTTAAGGCTAGGAAGCTTGAAGACAAAGCGTACTTGCACAAGAGTAAATGAGCGATTAAATATGTGTGCTGTGGTGCGGTACCGATTAATAGAAGTTGCGAGTCATAAAAAATCGCAGAACATGTAAATTTCTACCAATTTCTTATTTTCTACACGAGTTTAGACATACCCACATGATATAATTCATGCATAATCATTACCCAACACTTATATAATGATTTTAACCCATTAAAACACATAATTACAGAATTAAAATATGTAAAATTCATTATTCTTGATGTTCTTGAAGGTTTTGATCCTAAATCATGAAAATTAATACTACAGATTTGTTATAACACCGAATCCATTCATTTAAGGTTTGGTCTCTTCGTATCAATATGCATAATCAAATAAGAGTGGGAATTTTACAAAAACATTTATGTTTGACATATTAAAATCACGTATAAGGTCATATGGCCATATTATATAATCTGTAAGTTTTGAGCAACATATGCGACATGTTTTATGATACTAATGATATGGTCTACATATATATATATATATATATATATATATATATATATATATATAATCAAATACGATATGGTAACATTTAACACATACATAAACTCATAATCATACCATTTCCCAATTACAAAGACTTTATAAAAGCTTTGAAAGCGATTTTCATGAAATCATAAATACGTAAAATAGATATTGGTTTGGAGAAATTACCCAGAGTATAGATTAGAAGGAATGATCAATGATGATCCTTTCACAAATACTTGTTGATTACACTCTCACAATTTCTCTCTATGAACTCTTAACCTTTCTCTGTTTATTTTCTAGACTTAGAAAAATGAAAAAGAAAGAATACGTATAATATAATAAAGGAAAAGGAACTGACGCGCATTAAGGTCAGTTAACTCAATCATGAGTAACTGCTAATAACTCCATTTAGGGCCTTGTTTGGCTAGCAAGAATAGGTTTCAAAACTATTTAATTTAATAAATCTCTTATACTATAGTTTAAAACATGTCACACCCAATTATACAATAACTCAATTATATTATTTAATTTAATTTGAATAAAATATAATAATTTCTCATTAATTCACATAGTCATATAATTAATTTTTCATTAATTATAAAATGATATTAAGCTTATTAAATTTTTTTTTAATTTAATAAACTCACATAATTACATATTTAGAAATCATAAAATTCTCTACATTAATGTAATAAATATAACACATATCATTAAATTAATCTATCACAATTGCATCAATTAATTATTTAATCTAATAATTAAATCATCGGAAATATTTATTTAATTCAATAAATATTAAAATTAATTTACAAAAATCTAGATTAATTCACATCTTTCCCCCCGCCAAAGGATTCTTTCCCGTAATCATGACTCAATAAATTTGACCCGTTACATTCTCCCCACTTACAAAGATTCTGTCCCCAGAATCGCTTACACATTAATTAAGTAAATAAATAAGGGTAATTCTTCATCATATTCTCTTCGAGTTCCCACGTAGCTTCTTCAGCGTTGTGGTTCCTCCAAATTACCTTAATAGAAGGTATTACTTTATTTCTGAGAACTTATTCTTTTCTATCGACAATTTGAACAGAAATTTCTTCGTAAGATAAGTCTTTTTCAAAATGTAGGAGTTCGTATTTAATTACATGTTTGTAATCGGCTTTGTAGGGTCATAAAATAGAAACATGGAAGACGTTGTGGACATTCTCAAGTGCTGGAGGTAAGGCTACCTCATACGACTTCTTCGATTCTTCGTAGTACTTCAAATGGTCCAATGAATCTTGTGCTTAATTTTCCTTTCTTTCCGAACTTGATCTTTCCCTTCCATGGAGAGACCTTTAAGAACACATAACTACCCGACTCAAACTCAACATTTTTACGATGTGAATTAGCATATTTCTTCTGTCTATCTTGAGCTGCTACCAGTCGTGCTCGGATCACTTTGACTATTTCTGCTGTCTGCTGTACCAATTCTGGCCCTAGCAATTATCTTTCGCCAACTTCATCCCAATAAAGTGGAGTTACGCACTTTTTGCCAGTATAACGCTTCATAAAATAGCATGCATATACTAAGCGTGGTAACTATTGTTGTAGCCAAACTCTACTAACGGTAGGTGATCATCCCAATTTCCTTTAAAGTCCATCACACAGGCTCTTAACATATCTTCTAATGTCTGAATCGTTCTTTCGCTCTGTTCGTCTGTTTGAGGGTGGTATGCTGTACTCATTCGCAATTGCGTACCCGTGCATTCCTGAATGCGTTTTCCAGAAATTCGATGTGAAGCGCGGATCTCTATCGAAAACAATTGACACCGGCACTCCGTGCCTCGAAACAATCTCTTTTACGTATAACCTCGCCAACTGATCTAAATTGAATCTGATTTTGATTGGAAGGAAGTGTGCGGATTTAAATCGATCGATCGATGATAACCCATCTTTAGCGTCGTAGCCTTTCTGAGTCGTTGGAAGGCCAACCACGAAGTCCATTGTAATATGTTCCCATTTCCATTTTGGGATTTCCAACGGTTGAAGCAATCCACTTGGTCTCTGATGTTCTTCTTTCACTTTCTGACAGGTAAGACACTTGGCAACATATTCTGCAACATCTCGTTTTAAATTTGGCCACCAGAAATGTTGTCGAAGATTATGGTACATTTTGGTACTACTAGGGTGAATTGAATATCGTGAACTATGAGCCTCGCTTAAAATTTCTTCCTTAATCTCTTGTACTGGCGGAACCCAAATTCTACTTTCAAATCTCAATATTCCTTCCTTATCCATCTTAAATCTCGGTTCAGTTCCTTCAAATATCTTCTTTGTCACCTTTTTACATTCTTCGTCCTGAAGCTGAGCCTCCTTTACTTTATCTAGTAGAGTTGTACCGGATTGCATCTGAAATAGCTTTTCATCAATCTCCATAGGATACTTAACTTCCAATTCTAGTTTCTCCATTTCTGCAATTAGCTCCTCCTGAGCAGTTAACATCATCAATTTCTCACGACCCTTTCTACTTAAGGCGTCGGCAACCACATTTGCCTTGCTCGGATGGTATAAAATCTCACAGTCGTAATCCTTGATTAATTCCAACCATCTTCTTTGACGCATATTTAAGTCTTTCTATGTAAAAATATATTTCAGACTCTTGTGGTCTGTATATATTTCACACTTCTCCCCGTAAAGATAGTGCCTCCAAATTTTCAAAGCAAAAAAGCAATGCAGCACTAACTCCAAGTGCGTGGGTGGGTGTATCCCTTCTCATAATCCTTCAATTGTCGTGATGCATCTACCTGATGACTTTGCCGTTTTGCATCAGCACACAGCCAAGTCCTTTATGTGACACATCACTATAAACAATAAAATTTCCTGTATCATCCAGAAGAGATAACACAGGCGCCGTACTCAACCTCTTCTTTAATTCTTGAAAGCTTTCCTCACATTTCTCCGTCCAAACAAATTTCACAGTTTTCTGAGTTAAATTCGTTAGCGGAGTTGCGATCTTGGAAAAGTCTTGTATGAATCTTCTGTAATATCCTGCCAATCCAAGAAAACTTCGTACTTCCGACGGTGTTCTCGGCTGATCCCAGTTAATCACGACTTCAACTTTGGATGGATCTACCAAAATTCCATTTTTATCGATCACGTGCCGAAGAAATTGCACTCGCTCGATCCAAAATTTGCATTTTGAAAACTTGGCATACAACTTCTCCCTTCTCAATATTTCCAACGTTAACCTCAAATGTTCTTCGTGTTCTTTTTTGGTTTTCGAATATACCAAAATGTCGTCTATAAATGCAACTACGAATTTATCCAAAAACGGCTTGAACACACCATTCATTAGTCCCATAAATGCTGCAGAAGCATTCGTTAGACCAAACGACATTACCAAAAATTCGTAGTGACCATATCGCATTCTGAACGCTATCTTCGGTACATCCTCTGGTCTCACCTTCAGTTGATGATAACCACTCCTCAAGTCTATCTTAGAAAAATATCTCGCTCCCTTCAATTGATCAAACAGGTCGTCAATCCTCGGTAATGGATATTTGATTTTAATCGTGACCTTATTTAGTTCTCTGTAGTCAATGTAGAGCCGCATCGATCTGTCCTTCTTTTTCACAAATAGCACCGGCGCTCCTCACGACGATACACTCGGTTGAATGTACTTCTTGTCCATCAATTCTTGTAGTTATACCATTAATTCTTTCATCTCTACTGGTGCCATTCTGTATGGTACCTTCGATATTGGAGCAGTTCCTGGCGCCAAATCGATCACGAAATCAACTTCTCTATCTGGCAGAAGTCCTGGTAAATCCTCTGGAAATACGTCGACGAAGTCTCTCATAATCGGTATCTCCTCTACTTTAGGATTCTCTTTACGACTGTCGACTGTGTAAGCTAAATATCCTACATAGCCTTGTCTTAACAACTTCCTGGCCTGCATCATCGTCAGACAACTCGCTTGTCTAGGCGACTTGCTACCATAAAACATGACCTTTGACGGAGTCATAAGGTTATACGCTTCTTTTGGCAATCAATTACAACCCCATAATTGAATAACCAGTCCATTCCCAAGATAACGTCAAATTCCCCAAGTCGAATAGGGATAAGATCTACGTTCATAATATTACCCTTAATATCCACTCTACAGTTCTTATGTACATACTTAACAGGGATTATTTCTCTATTCGCAATTTCTATGTTCATGGGGTAATCCAACTCATCCTTAGGCAAATCTAAACTCTTAGCAAAGTCATCGGATATAAAGGAACAAGTAGCACCCGAATCAAATAATACATATGCATTAATTTTATTGATCGGAATGATACCTGACACCACATCACGAGATTGAACTGCATCCTGCACCATCTTGTTGAAAGTCCTAGCGGTCGGTCGGTTTGTTGCGGTTGGTCCAGTGATAGTCAAGGCGTTTCCACTATTGTTTCCCCGGTTTCCTCCTGGTCCTGCCCCTCCGATCCCTTCTTAGGACAGTCTCTTTCCAGATGGTCCTTTGAACCACAAGTGAAGCAAGCACCCTTCTTTGGGTTAGGACAGTTAGGTGCTATGTGGCCTTCCTGACCACAATTGTAGCACACTCTTTTTCCCTTCATACAAACTCCCAGATGAGCTTTCCGTGGTCGGGCATGCTTGATTCTTTTCTTACGACTTCCTTGTTGATTCCCCGATGATGAGTTGTCATTCCACCTTTTCTTCTGATTAAAATTACCACCTCCTGTGCCACTTCCACTAGCCTTGTTATTTCCTTCACTTTCACTCTTCTTCTTCTTCTGATCCTGATTATACTTGGTCACTGCATCGCTTCCTCCTTCAGCGAGGATGGTCTTTTCCAGTACTCCAGCAAAAGTGTTTATCTGAAACATTGATACTTTACTATATACCCAGGGCTTTAGTCCTTGTTCGAATCTTCTGGATTTTCTCTCGTCCGTGTGTACTTGATACAGGCGAACCTACTTGAACTCGTTGAATCTAGCCAGTATAATCAGTGCGGTCATATTCCCTACTTCAATTCCAAAAATTGAACCTCCATTTGGTTACTTGAAATTTGGTGGAAATACATCTCGAAAAACATCTCTTTGAATCTCTCCCAAGTAATTACACCTTCACCTCCATGAACTTTGTTTGCTTTCCACCAATAGCTAGCTTCAGACTTCAGCATATATGTTGCAAAAGCGGTCTTCTGGTCTTCTCTAACCCTAACAACGTCGAAAACCTTCTCCATCTCCATAACCCACGTTTGAGCCTCGATCGGGTTCATGGAACCTTTAAACTCTGGCGGTCCCACCGCCTTGAAATCTTTAAACGTAGTATTTGGTGGAGCTTGAGGTTGATTATTCATTGCTCCAGTCAGTAAGTTAACCAACTGCTGAACGGGATTAGCATTGGCATTATTGTTGTTATTTGTTGACTCTTCCAGAGTTGGTTGACATTGTTGTCTTCTTCTTGGTGGCATATTTTTGTTGAAATATATGCTTATTAAATCTCTATTAAATTATCTAAATAGTTTAGACTTAACTCAACAATTTAATATAATTATTAACACATTATCTCAAACAACTTGATATATATTCATTCAAATCAAAAGTTTTAACATCAGACGATAGTATCACTGCTATTTACATCAACTATCCTGAGATAAAGAATCCACGAGTTTAAATATTAAAATATTCCTTTGTTCATAACTACATCGAATTTACATCTAAATAATAGACAAGTTTATCACATAAGTAAACAAATTCTATCACTTCTGGCTAAGGTCTTTGAATAGCCTTGCTATGCTCCTCTTCCATGATGCAAGACATCATCCTGCGATCCGGCATGTACAATGGAAGTCCTTTGAATCGGATGGGGTACCTTAAAACTTCGATCTTGGGCCTCATCCATTGCATGATTAAGTGTAGAGTATGTCTCCCCAAGCTTACGCCTTCTTTACACGACCATCCTCTTCCACTAGATCGGCCTGATGTGACTCTCTTTTGACCTTCCTCTGCTATGATCGGCCTTTGAGCTTTCCTTGATTCATTCTTCAACTTCTCTATCTCTCTTGGTCTTATCTTGGTTTGACCCTTCTCGTGGACCAAATCCCATTCTACATTTCCCGATCGTGAGTGAAGAGTGAAATCTCCTCTCCTTACCTTTCAAAGTAATCTGTTGAATAATCGCCTAGCTTCGATCCGGATCCTGGGCATCATCTAAGTAACTCTATTGTTATAATCGAATATAATCGTCGTACATCTCAAAGATCAATGGAGTGTTGTGGAAACTCCTCTTCTTCCTATTCCTCTTCAAATTCCTCCTCAGGATCCTCCTCAGGATCAGTCTCAGGTTCATGCTCCTGACCAACAACGGTGATCAACGGAGATGACTCCCTCTGTACCAACTGTTCCCTAACGACATGAATGTCTCGGGGCTCCTCCTATGTCGGTACTGTAAGTTCTCGGGGTTCCTCTTCCCCAGCTCGACTAGTTCCTCCAACGTCCGACATCCTGACAACAAAATTTCGGGTTTTAGTTACTAAGTCGTACTAAAGAGTACATAATTTAATACATAAGCACATAAAGTCTTTTATTATCTTCAATGAATTACACAATTCATTTCCTAGAACTCGATAAGAGTTTTCCATCTCTATGTTCTTCCTATAAGGCTACTACCCCCAGGTTCATAACCTCTGACTTTGATACCAACACACACACCCCAAATCCAGTACTTGATTCCCACGGAGATTTGGTGTTCATTGTACAAATATCATCTATCTATCTACCCATAATAAATGCAAACCATGCAATAGATATAAATAAAATCCTCCCTTTATGGGGTTACAACATCTGAATAACAAATACAATCCTAGGTTAAACTAACCTTAAACATCTGTGCGGAAACATAAACAATTAATAAGTCTTAACAACATTAAGTCTTAACACATAAATTCGACATCTCATAAATACAAGTCTTCAACATTTGTTAACATTGCCCTTGCCTTTACTAGTAGAAGGCTCGTTGGTTCTTTAGTTCTTAAGCGCAATGTTATTATTATGCTGAGGTGAGCATGATTGCTCACAAATAAAATAATGAAATAACAATGTATAATAACATGCGAGTGAATCAAAGACTTACGAAATAAAAGCTCAACTTTTGAATCAAGAATGAATAACATGAATCAAAAGATTTACGAGGGTCATAAGACCTTGAACTATGTCCTAGGTTATCAAGGGTTATACTTGAAACCTTTAACGATCATAAAGACTATGGACCTTTCTACTCGTGATGCTTAGGGGATCATCCCTTAGTACCATCTGGTGCACACAATATCTTAACGCTTAACGTAAGAAATCCCTATACGTGGTTGTTCATCTCAATTTGACATTCGAGTCCGCACCAAAGGAAGTTTGGTTTGGATAATTTAATAAGGGTTCTGAAATTTAGAACGTTCATCAACTATGGACTAATTGAATCAATAAGGATTCGCTAGTCTAACAAGGTTCAACAATAAATGATATTTATAATGAATAACAATCTCAATAGGTATACAATAGAACAATTATTGTATAACAGAATCATATTTTGAAAAGATAATAAATCTTTAACATAACAAATGAACTTTATTTATAAACTTGAATGATGATAACAAGTAGGGTTAGGAAACTTGCCTCGTGCGTAGATTACACGTTAATTAAACACGTTCCTTGAATTTAATCCTACATATCATTTCCATTCACAACTATAGTTAATTATAACATAACTAATCATCAAACATTCATTCTTTTTTTGTCTAACTTGATTATGACAATACTTAGTCAATTTACTACATTGTCACATAATTTACACTTCACGAATGACAAGCTAATTATGTATTCAATAATTCAATCCACATGCAATTTTATTATTTACATGTTAAACATCTATTTTAACATTTCATTATACTTCTAACATATTTCTATGTTTATTAAATTAGGTTCATCCCATATTGCTAGACTTAACACTTTAAAATTCATTTCTGAATATTTGAGAGAGTAATTGTGGCCTTAATTGTATTTTTTTTGTTGCGACTTGATACTTCTTGCGGCAGTAGCAGTAAGGCTTGCATTTAATTGGCCCAAGCGTTGCTGACTATGGATGGCCAATAAGCCATGTACATGAGCCTTTGCTGACGCGAATTAAGCAAGCAATGGCTATTGGCCACAATGCGATTGTAGAATTTGCGTTACAGCCTCAAAAATCGCAGAACATGCCAATTTCCACCAATTTCTTATTTTCAACACGAGTTTAGACATACCCACATGATATAATTCATGCATAATCATTACCCAACACTTATATAATGATTTTAACCCATTAAAACACATAATTATATAATTAAAATATGTAAAATTCACTGTTCTTGATGTTCTTGAAGGTTTTGAATATAAATCATAAAAATTAATACTACGGATTCGTTATAACACTGAATCCGTTCATTTAAGGTTTGGTCTCTTCGTATCAACATGCATAATCAAATAAGAGTGGGAATTTTATAAAAAAACATTTATGCTTGACATATTAAAATCACGTATAAGGCCATATGGCCATATTCTATACTTTGTAAGTTTTGAGCAACATAAGCGATATGTTTTATGATACTGATGATATGGTCTACATAATATATATATATATATATATATATATATATATATATAATCAAATACGATATGGTAACATTTAGCACATACATAAACTCATAATCATACCCTTTCCCAATTACAAAGACTTTACAAAAGCTTTGAAAGCCATTTTCATGAAATCTTAAATACGTAAAATAGAAATTGGTTTGGAGAAATTACCCAGAGTATAGATTAGAAGGGATGATCAATGATGATCCTTTCATAAATACTTGTTGATTACACTCTCACAATTTCTCTCTGTGAACTCTCAACATTTCTCTGTTTATTTTCAAGACTTAGAAAAATGAAAAAGAAAGAATACGTATAATATAATAAAGGAAAAAGAACTGACACGCATTAAGGTCAGTTAACCCAATCATGGGTAACTGCTAATAACTCCCTTTAGGGCCTTGTTTGGCTAGCAAGAATAGGTTTCAAAACTATTTAATTTAATAAATCTCTTATACTATAGTTTAAAACATGTCACACCCAATTATACAATAACTCAATTATATTATTTAATTTAATTTGAATAAAATATAATAATTTCTCATTAATTCACATAGTCATATAATTAATTTTCTCATTAATTATAAAATGATATTAAAGCTATTAAATATTTCTTTTAATTTAATAAACTCACATAATTACATATTTTGAAATCATAAAATTCTCTACATTAATTTAATAAATATAACACATATCATTAAATTAATCTATCACAATTGCATCAATTAATTATTTAATCTAATAATTAAATCATCGAAAATATTTATTTAATTCAATAAATATTAAAATTAATTTACAAAAATCTCGTTCGTCACATATATGATAGTAACCAAACCATGTTTTAATGGTAACCAACACAAAAAAAAACATGTAGACCAAACCTAGTTTAGTAAACCAATGTATACTAAGCAAATACAAGGTAACCAAAATAACATAAAAAAGTAACAAAAATCCCAAATTGAGGAAACACGAATGGTATCCAAATCATAAGCTAACAGTAATAAAAAACATACTAAAGAAGTAACCAAACAATTATATGTTAGTAACCAAAACATATTTTAATGATAACCAAAACATAAACAAACTTCCCCTTCCTCTCCATAGCAAACTTTTTCAAGTCCTTAACAGAATCACCCTTCGTGATTATTTTCCTTTTTCCATCCTTCTTCTTTGTATCAACCATTCTATACAAAACATAAAAACAACACAAACCCAAACAACCAATACTCCATTCTGTTAGTAAACTACTTTAATAGATAATACATTAAATTATTTATAAAATACTCACTTGAAACAATAATAAACACCATAATCGATCAATGGAGAAGAAGAAACCAACTGAACCACTGTGCAATAGCTATAACGAGTAACAACGACAATGACGAACAACTAAAAGGAGATGGTGAACAACTAAACGAAGATGATAACGAGTAACGTCACGAAAATGTAGAATAAATCATCGAAAATGATCAATAGAGATGAAGAACGCACGAACAGAAGAGAGAACAATGGTTTCAGTATGCAGAACAAGGGTTTGTAACTGAAGAGTCCCAATTAAATGATATATGGCGGTTATCACGCGTTTCAAAAAAAACCAACCCAATTTTAAGATGGACACTAATTTGCCATGTCAGCCCATTAATATTAATCCCTTAAATTAAAGACTCCTAATTGTATTAGTATTGTAAATAAATATGATGAAGTGTCATATTTTTGTAATTATTTTATGGATGTATGATTATTGTATTTATTTTTAAAAATGTACTATAATATGTAATTAATCCTATTTATTATCAACATAAAATTTATTGTCATATGTAGTAAGACCCCTTTCATTTGAATCCTTGCTTGTGTATTCTTTCCGAACTCAAAATACATATTCGACTTATTCTCTTTTCGGACTTGGAGTCAAAATAATAATAAGTATAGTGTAATTAAACATTAGATCAAAATATTGCCGTAAATATTAAATTAAATTAAAAAACACAAAGTCAATTAGTCCATTATATTTTTCAATATAAGCATTTACTTCTTCCGTTCTAAAATTAGAGTTACAATTTGATTTTTGAGCTCAAACAACGACATACGATATACAATTTTAATAGTTACATTAACTAAAATTAAATAAATTCGCATCAATTATACAATTTGATATATTATCGTTTGATCTCAAAAATTAAATTATATCTTTAATTTTGGAATGGAAATAGTATTTGAGAAAATCCTCTGTATTGCAATTAGACAAGTAATGTTCCATCTAACTGAGTTTTATCGAGGTAAAGAGTCAAGTTAAGCTAAGTGCTCTTATTGGTAAAAGCATGCTTTTGGATTGGGGCTGCGCTATGAAACATGTTTGATAAAATAGATTAATGGCGGGGTACCAAATAATTAACAATGGTTGATTAGAGATTATGCGGTTGAATAAGTATAAAACCCTATCTTGCTTTTTGTCAAAAGCAGAAGCAAAAGAATTATTTATTAACTTGACAAGTAACTGTGATCCTTAATCTGATTAGAAAAATTTGGTAGCTAAGGACATGTGGTAGACTTGAGTTTGTTTCCAATCCACACACACACACACACACACACACACACACATATATATATATATATATATATATACAGAAAGGATCAAGTGCATAATCCTTAAGTTACATAACGCCTTAAGTTGCATAATTTTATCAAAACGCAGCGTAGTTTTGGAGGATGCGATGGCATTTTGTAAATACCATGCCATCGCGTATTTACAAAAATGCCACCGCGTCTTATCAAAACTACATCGTTTTGATAAAATTATGCAACTTAAGGCGTTATGCAACTTAAGGATTATGCACTTGATCCTTTCTATATATATATATATATATATATATATATATATATATATATATATATATATATATAATGGATTAGGAAAATTATTATAAATAAGTTTATTAAATAGTCTTATTATAATGGGAAAAGCTTAATATCAAGAAGGTGTCAAAATAATAAATTAAGAGGATTACAATATGTTGCTTGTGGGTGTTCGTTGGCATTTTCGTTTACTTGAAAGTTTGAAGATTTTATTATTTTGAAGTGTTTTAAGTAGTGAAATTAATTAGGTTTCTCAATCTAATTAAAGATAAATTTTTATTCTCTCAGTTTAGTGAGTAATCTCAAGTTTTAGGGCGTATAACTTAGGAGAATTATTGTAAACCTATTGTTATTGATATAGTGGAGATTTAGAGTTCGACGCATGATTTTTGTTTCATTTATGGGGTTTTCAAGTTAAATATTGTGTATTGATTGTAATAGTTATTTGTTATTTTCGTTCTCATTATTTGGTTTGTTAATTTTCTATTTAAATTGATGGAGGAAGATTCTTTGTTCTATTATATTTAATAAATGTTGTGTAATTTTTATATTAGTTATCGGGATTTTTATCTTTAATTAGGCTTGATTTTAGACCTCTATAAGAATTTTATTTTAGTATCAATTAGGTAGATTTCATGGATGATTTTAGGGATTTAGAATTATGTTTTTAATTTTTCATTTAACTTTTCTTTTACGTTGTAATTAGCCCTTCTTATAAAAGGTCTTCATTATGACGTTGTAAGTTAGCTTTTGATTAATAATAAAAATCTTTAGATTTTCTCTCTCTTGGACAGATTTTAGTTATTTTCCTTGTGATTTCAAGGGCCCCTAGTGGATCCTAGGTTCGTTTACTAGATCATTATCTAGTATTATTTGGTTGTTTTCATTCTGCGTCAATTTATATTAGAGTAAGAGTTTAAATTGGATTAATATCTTCTACTAAAGATAGTAACCAAACTCTCTTTGAATGTTGTAGACACTCGAAATTTCGTTACTAACTATACAAGAGAACAAAAGCGTTTTTCCATACTCTAGAGATAACCCTAGAGGACCACAACATCAATTCCAACCCCGGAAATAGCCTCGGGAGATCCAGATTTCAACCCCGGGAAATCAGTTTCTAACCCCAGAGAAAATCAGTTCCAACCCTGGAGATAACCCTGGGGGATCAAGTTCAAAGCTTGGAGATAACCCCAGGAGGTCAAGCCAACCTCAGAGATAACCCTGAGGACAATCAAAGTTAACATCAGGTCAACCTTAGAGATAACCTTGAGAAAAAACTGCTACAATTGTGCGAAAACCGGAGATAACCGCGGGAGGGGAAAAATGGTCATTTTACTAACTCAACTTCAACTCAAATCAAATACACTCATTTCAACTCAAATTTCTTCAAAAGAAGTCCCACAAGAACCATATCTTAACTTTCGAGAGCAAACTACGCAAAACGGCTCAACGGAATGCTTGACGGAAACTCGGAAATGCCATTTCGGTCATGGAACCATCTTCCCGGATTTAAAAAAGGAAAAATCACATGCCATTGCATAGCCCTCGAAAAGAGCTTTCCGGAATGGTATGGCATGCTTCCATCAGACTCCCGGATTGAAAGTTATGATGGTTCGAGCAAACAACGCGTTGTCTGAGTACACGTACTTCGAGACAACGGGACCCACTGTAACAACCCGATATTTTCCATATAAATAAATTAGAAATTTTGTGTATAATTTTTTTTATTTATTTATTAAAATAAATATGGGGAATATGTGCCAAGATAATGTGTGTATGTATTTATGTGATATATTTATTACAAGAATGATTTTAAATAATTTTATTGTAGAATTATTGATTATTATAAACTATATTATTATAATAATTAATTTTATATTAGAAATGTTTTTATTAATTATTTTCCATAAAAATATAATTATATATTATTTAAATAATATATGAAATGATTTTTAGAATTATTATAATAATTATTTTATTATATGAATTTTGTTCAGATTATTAAGTTAAATATTATTTTCAACTTAATTAATAATGTTAAGTATGACAGGTAAATCAGATATGGAATCCAAACCCTAATTTTTGGATTTTAATCAAGGCATGAGAATAATAATATAATAAAAGTTATATTTTGATTTTTCAGTGCTATAAATATGCATTGTATATGTGGACCGATAAGGGTTGGTCAATTATGGTGTTATGTGACAAACCCTTGTATTACTGTGTGAAACCCTAATTATAAATTTTAGGAACTAAGTTTATTTTTATTTTAAACCCTAAATGAAAGCTTCGTAACCTAATTATACATTAGGTGAGATAATTAAATAACCTAAGGGTTATGGTAATAAGGAAGGGTTAGTATTTAATATGTATACTAACTTAAGTGGATAATCTTGTTATTTCAAGTGACTAATAATTTTAAACCTATTTCTAGTAAACCTAATTAGGTTATGAGCTAAAGTCACATGTATAAGTAATTAAATTTCATAAGATTGGGAGTGAAAACCCTAAATAAACAATTTGGGTAGCATATATTAAAATTGTTAGACTATGTTCATTACATGGCCCAGAACAATTAAAGGAGAAGCCCAAAAGAAATAAAATGCAAACCAATACTTAGCCCACTTAATTAAGGGTATTTTAGACTTTTGATTAATCAAATTTGTGCATTAAAATAAAGCAAAATGGAGGATATAATGGGGGCAAGGGGACCGGCCACATTAGGCCTTTTAAGGCAACAAATTATGCTAATCAAGTTCCTTAAATGGTAAGTCTTACACACAAGGACAAGTGTGTCATGCTCCCATTGGTGGAAAGCTTAATTAGCACCTTTAATCACATGATTAGGCTTAATTGGAAGAGATAAGGTGTAGTCTTTTATCCATGGGATAATAAAAATATGGGGGATAATAGTTATATCACTCATTCATTTGTTAGACATTCATTTTCTCTCATTCTTCTTCTTCTATCTTTTTCTCCCAAGCTAGTAGCATTCAAGAAAGAAAAGAAAGAGAGAGAGAGTTTGGTTTTTGAGAGAGTGAGAGAGGTGTGCTAATTTGTTTGATGTACCCTAAGTTTATATACTACTTTGGTAAATCAAGGAAGGCTGCCACTAAATCAAGGTATAACCTAATCTTCATCTTCTTCTTCTACTTTGTATTATAGCTTGAGTTTTGTTGGGGTTATGAACTAATACTCAAGATACCCTAGTTCTACATATCATCATGTATGGAACTAAGTATCTTGAGTGTTAGATCAAAGGCTTAGAGGAAGAAAATGAGCATATGTGCTCCAAGGGGTGAAACCTTATTTTTCTTCCACTAAATCTTGTATAACTCAAGTTTTACAACTTGGATATGTGATCCGTCGAAGGGGGGTGCTAGATACATGAGTTATCTAATAAACCCAAGTGGTAGAACACAAATCTAGCAAGTATTAAAGCCATGAGGGTTGTTTTCCCAAAATAGTCCACATAGAAAGTTAAGGTTTCAAAACCCTAAAAAACTATTGTCCCCATTTTTCTTGAGGCTGTTTCGGTCAGTTGCAAGTCTTTTAAAAATCTGGAAAATATCACAGAGGTACCTTGAGAAGTTATCTACGTGTAGGAAAAAGAACGGACTCGTTTCGAGTTATAGGTTGTGTGTAATGGCTATTTCCGTAAAGGACTCCTAAATATTAACCCCCGAATATCTCACAGTGTATACATGGGAAAAATCCAATATTTTTACAGTAGGTTCATATATGTTATGAGAGTATACCCGGACAATTTCAGATGTTTTTGAGCAAAACTCGATTTATGAAAAAGAAGCAAGATCCGAGTGTTTTGGGCACTTTAAAATTAGTAAATCATTTTCTAAAATTCCAGAAAAATTTGGGAATCATTGTTGGTTCATATACTGTCCAAATCCAGAAAATGAGAATTGTTGGAATCAGTTTGCTATTTTTCCTAAAAATGATTAAGTTATGAATAAAAGGAAATAAAAAGTTAAATGATGTCTTAAATAAGAAAAATGTAATTTTAATGCTTGAATACTCCTAATATATAATATTATGACTACTTTAGGGCATTTTGGTAATTTATAATAAGAAATATTATTAATGACCTTTTATGGATATTAAATAAGTGGTTTTGTAAAGGTGAACAATTAGAATAAATTGTTTATTGATCAAATAAATTATTAAAATGTTATTATGATATTAATAATATTAGAATATGATATTTTTAGTAAATAAAAATATTAAGATTAAAGCTTCATTAAAATACTATTAAATGATTAATAATATTAGATTAAAGTATTAATCTTAGATTAAAATATTATTAAAAGATTAATAATATTAAATTAAAGTATTATTGGATGATTAAAATATTATTAAGTAAATAATAATATTCGAGATTAAATAAAATGTTATTAAAAATGTAATAACATTAGTAAGGGAATAAAATATTATTAAATGATTAATAATATTAGTAAATAAATAAAATATTAATACTATGAATAAAAGTATTATTAATTGATTAATGATACTAAAGCATAAGTAAGATATTATTAAAAGTAATAATATTAATGCATGATTAAAATATTATTAAGAGGATTAATAATATTAGTAAAATATTAAAATATTATTAAGATATTAATAATATTAGTAAGAGAATAAAAGTAGTATTGGTGAACTAATAATACTAAGAAATGAATTAAATATTATCAAGATTATTAATATTAAGTGAATTAAAATTATTTTAAGTTATACTTAATGACTTTTAATATTTTAAGAAATAGTACATTAATATTTTAATATTAATGGTAATTATTTAAAATGATTTTAAATATTTTAAAAATCATTTAAAGGGTAATATAAATGTTTTAAAATATTTTGAGTTATTATAAATAACTTTAATATTTTGGCAATGGTTTCATTAATAGTTTAATAATAATTAAATGTTAAAGATAATAGAATTATTTGATATTTGAATCATTTAATAATGATTTGATGGTGTTTGAAAATTCATGATAAATTAATAAATGTTTATTAAGTCATTTAAAACAATATAATGATACTTACGGATATTGAGCGTTGGAATAGAGTCTTAGACTCGATAATTACCCGATAAAGCTATCTAGATTTTTGCAAACGTATTTAGAAATTGATCTGGACTTAGATATTTTGATTTGTTAATAATGTTTGTTTGTGATCAATATTTGTTGAACATGTGTGATAATGTGATTAGGTTATGTCTTTGTTGCGAAATGCGATCTTATATGTTATAGTATATTGTTCTAATCGAACGAATGATCCGATTAATGATAGGTCGTGATATAAGAGATAAAACTAAGTTGTGTATTGTAAGCGGCACATCGGTGAAAGTATCCTACCTTTACATTTTCTTTATCTGAATGGACATGAGTAAGAATGTTTGAAATTATATTATTCTTTATACGGTTTATTAACTCTATATTATATCGCTCATTGATTATCAACATGTTAGTATATGGTAATTGAGATATATATTACATTAGATAATTTCTATAAATGGTTATACAAGTGTCCCCACTTGGATAATCATTGCATTTAATCACATGTTGATACATCTTTGTTAATTACCTGTATACATATACGTTGTGACACCCCCAAATCCGGGTTACCTGACCCCCGAGTTTGGTGTTCACGATCCACAATATAATACTAACTATCTACCCATTCATATAGAAATAATGTACATATCACATTAACATATGTTGTTAATACATTAGTCCCAGTCTGCTAACCTTAACATTACAAACATACCCCTTAGATATACAAAAGGGTTTACAAACATAACATAATAATAAGTTTATTATAACTACTCTAGCATTTTGCCTTTGTTCTTCATCGCATACCTGAACTTCGTCCACTAAATTGAAAAGTTTTATTTAGCAAGGGTGAGCAACTAGTTTGCCCATGAGTTAAAACATATAATAAATGTATACGAATCAATAAGAACAGTATCTATTTTGATAGAATGAAACCAAAGTTAGGGAACTTTGAAATAAATTGAACAAATCGTTAATCAATAACAAGTCTTCTCGAATTCTAGGCAACCTGATAATGCGATAATGAAAAGAGTACAACACTTTCAAAGTTTCTCGATATTCAATTGAATAAACAAGAATCAATTCTACTGCCCATAATAACAAAGTGGAATATTTTCCGGTTTATCTTTGAGTGATCTCACGGATCTTTGAACTTATTTTCTCGGTATCTATCAAAGATTTACTTTGATACATACTGTAATACGTGTCGATAACCATAAAGATTAAATCATACCCTCTGCAAGTATAACAAGTGATCGACTTTATTATACCTATATTATACATAATACTTAACGGTCTGTGCAATGGTCGAATATCGACCTAAAATGTTCCCTTTATATAAAAGGTTGTTCTTCTCAGTCTTTAAATCAAAATTTGATTTAACAACGAAATGCAATGATTTCAATTTCTATTTACTTATTGATCTAGCCGAAATAATTGGCATCGATCTACCAATAACAATTGAATTCTTTTCTCGAATCTATCAAGTTTTAACAAATGTTCATCTAGCCAGAATAATTAGCTAAGATATTTCTCAACATAATTTGACAATAAACATGAATTATCTGTACTTTCAATTCTATCTTCTACGAATATGAATATCCAACAACAGTTATTCTACGAATGTATATTTTTCGAATCAGTAATTCAATTTGAATTATTAATCATGCACTAACTGCGAATAATCAACAATAAATTCCCTGGACATGGTATAATTAGCAATAATTAACCATTATAATAATTAAATGAATATAACTCAAGGTTGAGTTAGGAAACTTGTCTTCCGCATTGATTACAGCTACACAATAAACTTATCTGCGTTCGTAAGACCTATAACCAATAATATCGGTCTCACAATTAGCACAATAATTCATAACACGTAATACCGTAATTTACAGTCAAACTTCTCCTAGGCACATTACCATATAGCCACATTAGTGTTTATAACCTATATAAACACTTATCAAGTCTAACTATTTGATGCGGTTGGACTTTTGTCTCATCTCTAGATGTTACGGTCACCTGTCCAAATGATTAACACATTGATTGTCTAATAATCTTGGTCTCTAAGCTTCAATATTATTTTAGATAAGTTAAATATCATTAATAATATTTTTCAGAAGCTTTTAATAATTTATAAACAATTATTATAATTTATAATAATTTTTCAAACATCGGAATCATTTTTAAATGATTTAATTATTAAATAATCTTATTATCATTAATTTTTAATAATATAAAATATTAATGTTATACTTGTCAAATTATTAAAGTTATTATTAATAACTTAAACTATTTTAAATCAACAATATTCTACTTAAATGATTAAAATCATTTTTAAATCATCACCATTAATATTTAAATATTAATAAAATTATTATCAAAATATTAAAAGTCATTAATTATAACTTAAAACATTTTTAAAACATTTTTCTCATTTTTAAATCAATAAAAATCATTTTAATTCATTTACTTAATATAATAATTAAATAAATCTAATATCATTAATATTAATTTATTATTGAGAATTCTCCAAAAATATTGAAATATATATTTTATAATTCAAAATATTTTCTAACACTTTATTCTTATTTAAAATAATTTTAAATTAATAATATCATTTTATCTTATTTATTTAATTTAATAATTAAATAAATCTAATATCATTAATATTAATTTATTAATGAAAATTCTCCAAAAATATTAAAAGTCACATTTTATAACTCAAAATATTTTTAAATACATTATTCTTATTTAAAATGATTTTTCATAATATTAAATTATTTTTTTCTAAGTTATTTAATATCTTAATTAAATAAATTAAATATCATTTTATTCAAATAATTATAATTATTAAATAAAAATGTCCCCAAATAATTAAAAGTTATTTTTCGAATTTAAAATGATTTTTAGTAATTTTTATAATTTACTTTCTATTTTTAATTAATTACCGAAAATTCTGAAAATAAAATAATTCAAAACCGTCGCTAATTGCCTTTAGCGACACATTCTGTAGCCTTAGGTGTTCTTGGCTCAAGAACAACGACAAAATCGATGTTGAGGTGTTCGGTTTATTTGCTTGCAATCCTACGATTATCGTATTGCAGGCTCGTTAAGACACTTATTTGGTAGTGTATATGTAATACTATATTTACCAATCGACAACTCGATCATACAACATCAGATCATGAAGTTCTGGCCATCCTAATTCACTTATCGGGGCGTGTCACAGGTTTCCGAAACCCCGGCGATTCGAGGTCGATTCCATGCTCGATTAATTTGGTGTTCTGATCATCCAACAAGTGGTTTCTTGCTGTATACCTCTAGTACTCATACCGAGGAACAATTACATAACAAAACATCAGTCTATAAACAACTAAATCACCAGATATGATCTGGTCAAACCGTGTCAGAAGTCACGTTCATACACTTTCTGGAATTTCCAGAAAAGTGATTCGGGATCAGATGGGCTATTTTGACCACCCATTAAAACCAATGCATTTGATGTTTATGGAATCTAAAGGCAGGTTCTTGGACTCGCGATTACAGGCTACAACTTGTATACAACAATATCAACAAACAACAAACAACCGGACAGAAATAGACCTTCAAAGATCTTGTCAGACCATACTTTACACTTTCTGGGTTACCCAGAAAGTGACCCTCTTTGACCATTAATATCGTGCAATCGGGACATCTGATGGCTATAAAACCACTTTCAGATTAATGACCTCATACCAAATAACAGATCCAAAATATAAAACAACAAGAATCATAAACAGACACGAATCTGTGGTGCCTGACATTTGCTTGTCAGACCACAAACCATGTTCTTGACAGTTTTGGAAAAACTCAATTTTAAAGCATTTTGATGCTATGGATCTATGTTATATCAACATAGATCATCATTAAACATCATCTAGCAAAGATTTAAACACATAAACAAAAACTTTTTCTTAGCAACATGGATCAAAAATAAAAATTAGGTTTATACCTTTTCTTGAATAATCTTGATCTATGCTCTCCAATCAGATATTGGGTGATCTAGGGGCTGGTTATGTGACTGAATATACTTAGCAAATTCGTAGCTTTGGATGGGAGAAGGAGTTGGTGAGAGCTAGATAACAAATGAACAAATTCTATGTATTTTCTCTCTCTTTAACACTTATATAATATGATGTAATGTATGTATAACTTGCTAGGTGTCACGATATATCAGATATTGGCTGAGATTTTTAGTCACAAATTCAAGTGGGTTGGTCACCAACTAAAGCTCTTGGCCATTTTACAAGTTACTTTAAAAAAAATCTAAAAAGGGCAATTTTGTCATTTGGAAAATAATTTTAATGGCAAGATGGTCAAATGTCCAAACCCTTAGGGTTTAACCCTAAGGTTCTAACCCTCAGATTTTACAAACCCTAAATTCTAGAATTTTCTAATTAGGGTTTTTTTAAAAATATAATAAAAATTTCTAAAATAAAAATTAGGGTTTTAAATAGAAATTAATATTTCTAAAGTATAATTAGGGTTTACTAATTATATTAACATTTACTAATCACATTATGCTTACTAATTAGGATTAGGGTTTCCTAATTAGGGTTTACAAATCTCGAATATGAAATTAGGGTTTTAATAAAAATAAAATTTCCAAATTACAATTAGGGTTTGTAATATAGAAATTAAAGTAACTAAAATATAATTAGAGTTTTCTAATCATATTAAAGTTTAATAAACACATTAAACCTACCAATTAGGATTATGGTTTTCTAATTAGGGTTTAGGATTTCTGAATTTAAAATTAGGGTTTCCCGGCTTTCGATTAGGGTTTCTAATCTCTTATTAGGGTTTATTAATATTAAACCTTATCCGATCAATCATTGATCAATAAATTTATACTGTACAAACACGTACTCATTAATATAATTATTTTAATTATATTTTCTATCGAATCCCTATCCGGACTTAGGGTTAGGGTTTCTATTCTTTATTAAGCACAACTCTACTCTAAATTTATTAGTCAATACACAAATGGACCTTCTCGGGACTCGTATCACAGATACTTGTCACAAAATTGATAATTAATAAAAAAAAATATTCATAAAATTTTGATTATTCGAAATCCCGGGTTATCACATATGTTGAATTATAGATTATTGTTGAACAAGATAAAACCTTATTATTATCCAACCGAATTGCCTTGGTTTGGAACCCCAACAAGTATGGGCATCCTCACACGGGAAAAACTTTTATGCACCCAAGGTGGACAAAGTGAACGATAACATCGTTCTTGCATGTAATATTGATCAATACAAGGTACAACGGGCTGATCACCCCTGTGCCCGTAAGTTATGACGGTTTATAGATGAAGTTCTATTTAACCTTTTCGAAAATAAAAACAATGTTCATAGTATGTCCCCTTAACCCTATTTATAGTCAGTACGTAGTTTCAAAAATTTGAAAGAGGGTTGTTATGTTATTATTATCGGTTCAGATTACTTCACAACTATTGATTTGTTGTAGAAGGGTAGTATAAAGAAAACATTTAAATTCTTTCAGCTTATATATATATGTAATTGTTATTACTTGTTGGGCACTCAAATGTTCATCCTTGCTTAATTTAAATGTTTTCAGCTAAGTGTGAACAACCTGAAGGCTCTGCTAAGAACAAGGGAAAGTGAAAGGTTGTTGAATGATTTCAATGTTATCTTATGTAATAGTTTAATATTATTAAGACAATGTTATATATTTATTATCATGTATTGTAAGGAATGATTAAAGGCTACGTACTTGGGAGATAGACTTTGATAATTATGTAAATTAAGTTTAATAGTTATATTATTAGTATTATTCCGCTCATAGAAATGGTATCGTGAAGCACTGAATTCGGGTTTCAAGTACCTGGATTCGAGGGCTTTACACCCACATTTCCTGGGGCACCGAGACGGTAGCGGTGGCACTGCTGACTCCCCTCTATAAATAGAGGGCTTGGGGTGGCCATTTTGTAAGAGAAAAAGGCGAGGAAGCCCTGTCCAATTTGTTATGTACACACTATAAACTGAGTGCTTTCTCATTTCAAACACTTATGAGCTTATATTTGGCTACTTTTTATCGGTGGGAACCGAGTGTTCACCCATTTAAAGCTATTGAAGTCTTCTTTGGTTGTCCACTGTAAGCCTTCTTACATTATTTAAAGCATTTTCTCCACTTCTTACACACACAGTTGTTCACGTTGAGAGTCATGTTGTGTGCGTATGCCCGGACTTCGGTCCGTGGCTTTTTATTTCTTTTGTATATATATATATATATTTGTACTAACATCATCGAGTTATGCCTCGATTGAGCCTTGATTTATATCTGGAGCGTTTATTGCTTTTATATATATATACTTATATATAAACTGTTATCAAACTTTGTTTGGTGAGCCTGTATTTATATCCAAAGCGTTTACTTCTTTTATATATATATATATACTTATATATAACAGGTTATCGAACTTTGTTCTATGAGCTTTGTTTTATATCAAAGCGTTCTTGCTTATATATATATATATATATATATATATATATATATATATATATATATATATATATATATTCTGTCGAACTTTTGAAATTTACTTACGTGGCCTTTTACTACTTTTTATTTACATTTAAATCCTACACAGAGTTTACTTTGTGGTGGTTAATCGTTTATACATATATTTACTGACTTTTATATATTTACATTTAAGTCACTTTGGAGTTTACTTAAGTGGTGGTTGATGGTTTATATATATATATATATATATATATATATATATATATATATATATATATAGTTTTATATATATATATAGCATTTACACTTTCATACAAACTATCATCATCATGTGAGCCTAGGAATCATCACTACAAGAAATCACACATTTTATGACGAAATTTTTGTCACGCACAAAATTTTGTCACAATTTGTTAATTAATAATTACGAAATTCATAATCGTCACTAAAACTTTTGCTTTTGTGATGACTTTTACTTTTGTTACTATTAATCATTTATATCGTCACTAATTTACACATTTGATGACGATTAACAAAATTTCGTCACAAGTTATTTTGGAGGTAGAATTTCGTACCAAAATTTTGGAGGAAAACCTTTTAATGACATTTTGTAATAATTGATGACAATATTTATTGTCACAAAATATTTCTTTCGATGACAACATAATAGTTTATCATTAATTATTTGTAAAATTTAGTGACAATGTGCTTTCGTCACTAATGTTCATATTTAGTGACGCCAAATACAAATGCGTCACAATTTTATTTGGAGGCAAAATTTTGGTGGAAAATTTTGGAGGGAATTTTTTTAATGACGAAAAAAATAATAATTTATGATAATTTTTATTGTCATAAATACAAATTTTATATGACGAGATAATAGTGTGTCACTAATTAGATGCGTAGATAAGTGACAAAAATCGTTAAATCATAAATTCTTATATTTAGTGACAAAGTACATAATATAAATCACAATTTTATTTGGAGGCAAAAAATTTCTGAAAAATTTTGGAGGGAAATTTTTTAAAGACGAAAAAAAAAATTAATTTATGACAATTTGTATTGTCATTAATACCAATTTTATATGATGAGATAATAGTGGGTCACAAATTAGCTGTGTTGATAAATGACAAAAATGGTTCATCATAAATTGTTATATTTAGTGACAAAGTATGTAATATCGTCACAATTTGATTTGGAGGTAAAAAAAATTTAAGAAATTTTGGAGGCAAATTTTGTAAAGACGAAAAATTAATAAATTATGATAATTTTTATTGTCACAAATACCAATTTTATATGATGAGATAATAGTGCGTCACTAATTAAATGAGTGGATAAGTGACAATAATAGTTCGTCATATATTCTTATATTTAGTGAAAAGTACACAATATCGTCACAATTTTATTTGGAGGCAAAATTTTTAAGAAATCTTGGAGGCAAATTTTGTAAAGATGAAAAATTAATAAATTATGACAATTTTTATTGTCACAAATACCAATTTTATATGACGAGATAATAGTGCGTCACTAATTAGATGAGTGAATAAGTGACAACATTGGTTCGTCATAAATTCTTATATCTAGTGACAAAGTATGCAATGGCGTCAAATTTTTATATGGAGGCAAAAAAAAATTCAAACAAACTTGTATCCAAGCGACGTCACTACAAAAAAAATGGACTTTTAACAACGATTTTTTGGGCAACAACTTATAAAGTTGTTGCCAAAAATACATGTTCAGCAACGAAATTTGTTATTCGTAGCAGTTTGTGAAAGGCTTTCATTTTTGGTAACGAAAGTCATAGTTCGTTTCAAAAAAAATTGCCAAATCGTTGACGGGAAAAAAAATCCCGCTAATTTAGTTTTTTGTTGCCGATGAGATTTCTCCTCATCATTGGTAACAAAAACTTTTTTGTTGCTATATTTCGTTGCCTAATATGGGCCACATTCATTGTCAATAATTTTTTTTCGTTGTGTATTTTATATATTTTTTTGCAACGACTAGTTAATTGTTGCCCAAAATTAAGATAAACCAAATAAGCAAGTTTCAGTCTCTCTTTTTTCCCAAAATGCATCATTTTACATTTTAAAATTTTTTATTTATTTGGGCCTTAATTTTATACAAGATTAAAATAAATGCCCAATTTTTATTTTTTTTGTCAAAGTTATAATTTTTGAAATTAAAATTAAGCATGTATAGATATATTTTCTAATTTATAAAAATTAGAGTTTGTACTAAATTAAATATAGTTTATAATGATCATATTCACTCACTTATAATTTTTTTTAAAAAGTAGTTAACTTCTAAAATAATTTATATGAATTTTTCCTTGAAATACATTGTTTACATATATATACGTTTTGACTATGGTAGGACTCTCTAGAAGACAAGTGTTTTAGTTAATGGATTCTTATTGGGGACTTGTTTATTGCAAAGTTGCAATGTTCTATGTAATTTGAGATGGTTGTAACTTAAAAGTAATCACTATAAGAAAAAAACTACATCAAAAAATGGCATATAGTGAAGGACAAATTTTTCGCAAGACATCATATATATTATTTACTAATTAACTAAAAAAATTCCTTCATTGATTGATGACTAACTAATTAACTAGAAAATATTTTAGTGAGAGAAATAATTCTTCGTTAATGTTCATTTTTCAAATAAGATCATTCAAAAATTATAACTTTGGCCCCAATTTATGATGAAAATTTGTGAGAAAATTTTTTTATCAATGAAGGAATTACTACTCACTATATACTATTGTTCAGAGATTATTTGCGAGAGATAAAATTGTTCACTGTTTTGTTCTAAATAATATTTTTAGAAATAATTGTGATGAATATAAATTGTAATATAAATACATTATATTTTTAAAGTAGTAAATTTACTTTTAATAACACTTTTTAAGTAACTTACAATATCAACTATTCTTTTTAATAAACTATACAGTAAATAACTTTACATACGTTAAAATTTTAAAATTTCATACATTGATCAAAAAAAAAAGATAGTGACGCTCTTTTGTGGAATAGAACATATATAAATGCCAAAAAATACTTACATGTTCTACACAAAAAGTTAAGATTGAGTTTGCTCTTTAATTTTTTTTTTTTTTTGGCTAATTCGAGAGTGAGGGTTAAACCCAGGACCTCTTGTTTTGCAAGAGACTTGGGGTACCAACTGAGCCAAGGCCAGTTGGTAAATAAATTTTAAATTTTCATAATTTTGTTGCCATGACTTGAACTCAAATTCTTAACCTTACAATTCCTTTCTCTTATCCAACTGAACCAATTTATTTGTTAAAAATAGATCTAAGTCTGTCAAACAACCGCAAAACCACCCCAGTCAAGAACATTGGCTAAGAACAGATCCTCTACAGCTCCTTAGACTTGGTTTGCTCTTTAATTTATAATATATTATAACTCAAATTGTAATGTAATAAATATTTTAATAGAAATTTTATTCTTAATAAGAATTTTTAAGTAATTTAAAATATTAATTGTATTAATTAAAATATTAAGTAATAATAATTTAAAATTTAAAATATTATAAATTGGCAATAAAAAATTATAATAATTATGACTCTTTTTGTGTAAACAGATTATAAATGTTAAAATATTACTTTCTTTCTTTTTTCTACAAAGAGTTATATTTCAGTTTATTATATAATTAATTTATGATATCTTAAAATTTAAATTTAGATTTATGTTTAAGTTTTTGAAATAATAATTTTACATAAAATATTATTTCTAAAATAGGTTTTAAAAAAAAAAGAGTTATCAAACTCTTTTTACAAAGTCCCAAATTTTAGGAGTTGCGTGGTCTGAAAAAAGATTTAGGCATGAAACAATACCAATTTGGGTTTCTCATTTATAATTTTTCTCATCTACAATACCAATTCCGGAGCTCCTGACCAACTTATAAGGGGCTTTTTACTGTTTTGAGTGTTCGAGAATGAGTGGAATGACTTATAAGTCAAAAATAATTAAGTAACAATTTGTAACTTAAAATAAAATGACTTATAAGTCATTCTTAATAAGTTATTTTGACCAAATATAATGATTATTTTGCCCCTCTTTTATCTTGGTAAATTACATTTCTACCCCTTTTTAAGTCTAGTGGCAAAGCTAGAAATAATATTCGATTAAATTAATTATTATTCTTAGTATAAAAATTTTGGTGGGGGTTCTATTGTGAAACGACCCAATTTTTTTTAATACTTTTGTAATTTCGAGTCACACACAAATATATATGTATATATATATATATATATATATATAGAGAGAGAGAGAGAGAGAGAGAGAGTCTGGTTCCTATCTGGACTCCCGCATTTTCTTAAAATGCAGACTTTTTTAAAAAAAACAACTATAAATAAATAAATAAATAATTATGGAACTGAAATTTTTACATAATACAGTATTTTTTGTGTGATTTAGATACCTATACCAAAAAATGTATATACGATGCATGCTCTGTACATATATTTTTTTAGTATAAATATCAAATCACACCAAAAAAGTGTGTATTATGGAAAAATTCGATTCCATAATTCTTACAATTGTTTTAAAAAGAAAAAAAAAATTTGGTCGCATTTTACAGTCGACTCCGAATTTGGATTACATTTTATTATATATATATATATATATATATATATATATATATATATATATCATAATGAACAACATACTAAATAATAATATATGGTATATATATACTATATTGACTCATAATAATTTTTTTTAATCACAATTGTTCATAAGTAATTAATTTATTAATTATGTTTAAAAATAATATAAATTAGATTATTATTTCGTTTAAACTATTACGGAGAGATACATATATTGAGAGGATGTGTCATATGTCATTAAAATTTAATTGAAAAAGTTATATATTTTTAATTTGATCTCATATAGTATAAAATTTATAAAATTTTAGTGAATCAATTTATATATAATACATCAAATTTTAATACATAAAATTTTTAAAATTTTCCAAACATTATAAAATAATTATTTTTTTGGGTGGGTCAATTGACCCCACAATATTATATGTAGGTTCACCAGTGCTTTTAACCTAACAAGCCTGATCTCTTCCCTCTTCTAACGTAAAACATTTTTCACATCTGATAATTGAAGCTCTGATATGCTCTGCTCTCTCTCTGCGCTTGATCCGTCAAGTTCTTGGCTTCTCCCTCCTTCGCTCCGCCGCTGTTACTCCTGCTACGCATTCTACTCCTTCGATTGCTGCTACGCCTTCAATTATTGTTAGGTACCAAACCCTAGACCAAATATTTGATATGTATATACGTGTAATTGTTTGTTTTTTGCTTTTTTACTTTGATTATATCTCTAGATCTGAGGCTTATTTATTCGTGCTTCATTTTGAGCATTTTCAGGAGTATTTGTTATTAGGAGTGATTATCCGTTGATTTGTTGTTTAGAATGATGATCTGAAAGTACATTGTTGATTTCAATATGTTAGGTTTTAGTATTCTGTTTTGTGGCATATTGGGGGAATCTTTATTTTATCAAGAACTATTACTGGTTTTAGTTTTAGTTGATTTTTAGTTTTAATGAAATTGTTGGTAAGCGGTTGGTGGGCAAATTCAATGTTGAGCTTTTGATAAAAGAATTGGACTAAGTAGTTGAATTTGCATAGGTCATGATGAATGAAAACACTGTGGTGTGGAAAGTACATTTTTCATGTGCTCTTAGATGACCTACATGATCACAAATGTGTCTAAAAGCAGGTCACTCTGGAAGAACTAAAAATAAAATATACATCTAAAATGGATTGCTATTAAATGTGGCATTGCTCAAAATGGTAAGTGAAAAATTTGGATGAATCTAGTGCATATTCCATGGAAATCAAGAGTCAGGAAATTTAAGATGGGTTAAATTGAGATATGAAGAGCAAGTTATTTGCAATTTAGTGGTTATTGAATTCAATTTGAAGGCACAACAAGGTAACGATTAAAACTTGATTGACAAGAACTTCGGAGAAGAGAGTAACAGAGTTAAGGAAAAGAGCAACAAAAATCAATGTACACAACATATTTGAATATCAAGGAGTCTAAAAATCTACACCAAAAGCTTTCAACATCTAATAAGATAGTACAGGGAGTCTTGTTATCCTCCTAAATTTATAAAATCTTCCTCTAATATAGAGTTGACAACTCTAAAAGGACTTTTTTATTTTTGATTTCTCACGGAGTAATAAACAATAGTTCATTGTTGAAAAAAATATGTTATTTTTGTGCATCTACTGCTGATAAAATCTTAGTGAGGAGCGTTTCATTTAAGAGGCTCACCAGATGATAACCTTAAAAAGAATAAAGATTTGTTTCTTATGGGGATTGTGCATATTGTTTTTTGCTTTATTTTATTTATTACATTCTTGAATTGAATTATTGAATAGATTCAAAAACAAGACAGTTTTCCCTTTGTTGCAAAAAAATCCTTTCGTTTTTGATATTCACCCCTTATAGTGTTAAAGCTTTTATGCTTTTCAGATTTGTTGGAAAGTTCAAGCACCTAAATATTGAATAAAGTTTTTCTTAATTTCCCTACACTCCAATTTTGACAACTGGGTCCTTCATTGGGAGATGTCTTAGGTGCCAGAGTTTGAAGAGGCTTCATTTAGTGCACATATAAACAAAGTTGTAAGGTGCAAGACTGAATTTGGATGGCATCTATTGCAAGTTCTATCAGAGAGGTAGGCTTAGAAGCTTATCTTGTTCTTGCTATTGTGTTTTTTTATAGAATCGTTACTCTATATAGCAGTGCAGGTGCTGACTACTGCTTTACTGTCAGGGAAGAATCAGTACTAAAAGACATTCAGCCTGATGAGCTTCATGTAAAATTGCAAGATCCCAGTTTCCTTGAAGAGGTTCAATTGATTGATGTCCGAGAACCAGAAGAAGTGTATGATCACCTTTTATTTTTCTGCTTCTAACCAACTTAAAGAAACCTTTATATGACTTTCTATTTTTGAGTTTGAGATTGACTAATATGTGCTTCCAAATTGTATTATATGCTTGGTTTTATGGGTCTCTTTTCTTGTTTTGGTTGCAAATTTCAAATACTTAATAGAAAGGCACAGGTTTAGAAGTGTGGAGAAATAAAGAAGGGAAAATGTTTTCTATTATATATGTTACAATGTACAATAGTCGGACTGTAACCTATATGATATTGAAGATTTACTTCGTGAATCTCTTCTTTATATATGTCACAAATGTGTTGGGTACCCTTGACCCTTGGTAATAAAAAATGTGTGTTTTATCTTTTGTAATAGGATGTAAGCATCTTTGCAGATAATATTCCGTCTTATTATTAGTTTGTATTTTTTGTTTTTTAAACGTATCATCTTGATTTTTTGAAAAGACGCATTTTTCCCTCTTCTTTCTTCGCTTCGCGATTAGAATATTAAGTTGTGAGTGTGGCTTTTAACCTAAAACTTCCATGCATTACATGGTTCGGTTATGGAATGAGGTTATAGATTGTATTTAAAATGATTAACTAAACCACTCAACATGATCTAGTGGATATGTTAATGCTCATTACTTTGTAACTCATCTAGTAAAGGTTAAAAATAAGCCTTGTTGTGTATAATTGTTCTTACATTCTCTATTTTCTCTAAAGCGAGGTGTGTATATTCTTTGAGGTTAATTTAGGTCTAAATTATATTGGTTCTTGTAGAAATTGTTATTTGCAAGAGTGCAACCCATTTACACAAGACCCTAGGATATAAAATCTCTACATTACTAGAATATGTAATAAATTATAAGAGTGGAGAATGATCCGTTTTCTTATTGGCTTTCACCCTTTTGGAATCTGAATATAAATTTGAAGGGCTTTTGGCCACCAATTCAAGCCCCTAATTCGTGAAAACTTAAAAGTTATAATAGTAAAGCTGCATGGAGTTTTGCTTTCTTTACTACGTTCTTTCCTTTTGATTTTCATGATTTTGTACATATGTAAGCAGGGAGCACGGTGTGTTGCCACGTTGTTGCATGAGATGAAGCGTTGCGGCGAGAGGCTGTCGCTTTGGTGTTGTGTCCTTTGTGCATAGGTGTGCCTCTCTCTACATCCGTAATACATGTGTGTGTATTAAAAATTGGCCGTGTGATTTGCTAATAACTCTATTTATTTGCGAGGCACGGGGATGGGGAGTTGTTGTTGTTTTTTGAAAGAGGGGCGTATGTGATGAAACTTGCAATGCTCGTAAAATTGAGTCCAACAACTTCCTCTCAAAGATACTAGATAAATTCATATGTTTCATACATTACCCTTTTAAGTGTAACCAATAATATCACGAGTTTGGGTTGGAATTCTAATAAAGGCATCATAGAAAATAAATCTTTAGTGACAAATTATATCGTCAATATTATATATTCATTTAGTCACAATAATTAATTTTATCACTATTAATAACTCTTTTTGTGACTAGATGTATCGTCACTATAAGTATTCAATTAGCGACATTGAAAATCGTCTCAAAAAAGTAACTATTTGGTGACAAATTATTTAGTAATATTATTTAAAATATAAAATGACAACGGACATAATTATGCGTATTAAATATATTATTAGGTGGCGAATTGTTACGTAAGTCATTTATTTTCTTATTTTTGGTGACGATAAACACAATAACATGACGAGAGAATAATAATAAATATGACAATATTGTCGTCATTAAAATTAGATGATTTAAATAGAGTAACATATTTTTGTCACTAAAACAATATCATTTAATGACAAAAAATGATTTTTGTCATTTAATGCACCAAGTTTTGATGACAAAACATAATATAGAGTGACTTAAGTTTCATTCAAATAGTGACGCTAGTAACGTCACTAAAAGTTATTAATTATTGTGACAATGATGTAGATCGTCACCATAAGTTAAAACATTTAGTGACGACATCAAATATTGTCAAATAAACCTAATATCACGCTTCATACGGTGGCCGATCTACGTGACGATTAACAATCGTCACCAAATGTTTTAGTGACGAAAAAAGAATTTTATGTGACAAATTTTAGCGTCATTTTGTGTGTGATTTCTTGTAGTGCATGTGATCACAGATTCAGTCTCCTGAATCTAGATTCGGTTCTCGTGATGAACATTTTCAGCTGTACATGGCTTGTAAATTATTCACGGTGTTTGGATTTCCTTAGATGGCTCTCATGCCCACAAGGAGTTTGGAACTGTTATGTATCTTATTTTCTCGAATATGCTTTGCATCTCGAAAATAAAAGCAATCAAGTCGAACACACAATAAAATGGAAGTATCAAAAGCCTCAATTACTATTAAGCATAAGAGTTTGAAAAAAACTCTTTTACAAAACATCATTGCTATATCTTGTTAAAACTGAACTTTTATACAAAATTCAAACCCATTGTATATAGGTGCAAACGAGGCGTAGCACTACTTCCGAGATAATTGCACATTATTTACACACACATTCATATAACGGTTTAATTTTAAAATTGGCGTCCATAGTGAAAACACGGATGTCGGGGTGCTAACACCTTCCTCCACATAATCGAGCCCCGGGACCCTAACGAATCTCGGTTTCACGGACCCGGTCGAATAGTTAACCGCATCACTAGGTCGATGTGCAAACTTTTTTCGGTTGAGTTAGTGCGACCATTTAAAAATACCAATGGCGACTCTTACGGTCAATCATCGACATATACATATCGGACCTTTTCACACTTGTTTTTCAAACAAATCTCACCTAACATGAGAATACCAAAAGCGAAACGAGAAAGGGATAAATAAAAATTCCGACGTCGACAAATGTCTATAACTTCAATGGAGTTTTAGGGTCAAGTGGGATGTAAAAGCAATCATACATGTGATGTTTATCACATCCGAAGGGATTTCAAATATTTTGAAAGACTTCTAAAATTTGATGGTATGTATAATTCGATTTTTTTTTTTTGTGATTTTGAAAATTTTCTTAATTGTGTGCTAGATATGTGTAGACACTTGAAATTTTGCATTCCTTTTACTAACCCTGCAAGAGGACAGAATCATCTTTCAGAGATAATTCTGGAAGTCATATCAGTTTCAACCCCGGAGACAACCCCAGGAGACTCAAATTTCAATCTCGGAGATAACCTCGAGAGACTCAGTTTCAATCCCGGAGATAATCACGGGAGATCCAGTTCCAACCTCGAAGATAACCCCGAGCGATCTAGTTCAAGTTGCAAAGATAAGCCCGAAAAAGTCAGTTTCAACCCCGAAGATAACCCCGAGATACTCAGCTCAACCCCAGAGATAATCCCGGGAGGTCAAGCCAACCTCAGAGATAACCCTGAGTACATTCAGCATCCACAACAGCCCAATCTCGGAGATAACCTTGAGAAACGACTGCCACATTTGTGCCAATTGTAAGACCCTGAATTTTATGAAATGAAAGTATTTAATTTTCTTATAATTCTTATTCTATTTAGTAAATGGTTAAATTGATAAAAGGTTAAAGTTAAGGGTGATATGTGAAAATTTTACAAAGTAAACAAGTTGTCATAAAATATTCTTTTTGTCAGAGAATATCCGTACAACGACACAATCATTGGTGGACCCCACAACGGAATAACTGTCGAATTTAGAAAGCGACATAAATAAACTTTTTATAAAAATAACGGCAAGACTTTTACCGTTAAACTGTTTAAATACTCGGTGATAAAGATACAGTAATACGCGTTATTGCACAAAAGCACACGGTATTGCACAGTATCTCTGATTATTAATGCTTACATAAGAAGTCACTCAGTTTTGTTTAATTATTATCACATTATCATCTGCATAATATTTTATATTATTAAATCAATAATTGAAACGAGAAAGTTATTCATATTATTATTCGCATTATTGACGATGTCTAGAAAGTTCTATCGAGAAAAGGGGTTTGATCACCTAATTGCGCGCCAATAAAGAGAAGTCCTTATCGGAAAGCCATCTCTTTCTTGGAAATGATCTGGTTGTTAATATTGTGAGTTATAATATTATTAATGAATAATTGTTGAAATATTAAAAAATGTGTTCATTGAAGATACGTGAATTATAAAAGTTAAAGGGAAATAATGCAAGGTTGGAAAACTTTAGGGGTACCAAAGTGTAATAAGTTAACCAATCCATGTAAACTTAAATCAACCAATCAGAGAAGACATGATGCAAGCATGATGTAAGCAATGACATCATCATGATGTCATGATGATGTCACTTGGACTAAGGTGCAATTAATGAGGTACTAAACTGTAATAAGTCGAGCCCCTAACATGCAATTATCGAAACTATGTTTTCCTATAAATAGAAGCTTATTTCTTCTTTCATTCTCACCAATTCACTAAGACTCACAAGAGAAGCTGTAACGCCCCCAAAATAGGTATACATCACCCATTCAAATGCTTGAATACATGGTATAAAATTCAAATACAACTTAATTATACAAGCTGCATGGTGTAAATACGACAAAACATAAGTGAGAGTTTTAATACGAATATTGTCTTCTGGCAGTTATTCAAACTCAAATGGAGTCCTTATTACATTTAGTATCACACTATTTCTTTGAATAGTGAGGACTCTTAATCTGAACATCTGAGCCAGTCACTCCATTCCCAAGCTAGTCCAGTTATATTCTCATTTCTGAAGAAAGACAATGAAAAAAAAGGGTGAGCTCGACTAGCCCGATGAAATATTATGACTAAGATAATGCAAAATAAATTATCGTTAGCCTTGACATTGTTAAGCGATAAAATATAATAAACATCATGTTTAGCTAGCATGAAAACAAGCAATCCATTAGAAGAGTCAAGTAGAGCATGATATCTACTATCTTCTATGATTTAAAAAGTTTATCATCAATTTTATCGTTTGAGACTTCCAACAATAAATAAACCACATCATCGAATCATCCTTGCACTACGGGCCAAAAGATATTCATGTAATCATCGAATGGTCATGATTATCTTGAATAATCCACAGTCATAAGCATACCTACTGATGTCCATCAATACCTTTATAGGCGATGAGGATTTTTAGCACATCATTTATAACATTACGGTCATGATTATACCGAATAATCTATGGTCATAATCATACCAATCAATAGTAAATCTATGCATGTAAGCCACATATGACTTTTATCACAATATAAGCATGATGATGATGACAATGATATAAGAATTCAATTAAAAGAAAGCAAAGGATAAAATTTTAAAGATTTACAATTTAATTTATTCAGAATTCAATAATATCCAAATAGTCAACATGATACTGCTTTGTGGAGTAAAATTCAAGAATAATATTGTATCAAAAATAATTTGGACATCAAAGAAATTAATTTTTGTAATGAATAATTCCCTGGGTGAATAGTACCTGAGTGAATAGTACTTCAGGAATAGTACCCCATGAATAGTACTCGTGAATAGTACTTTGTGAATAGTACCCGTGAATAGTACTTTGTGAATAGTACCCCGCGAATAGTACTTTGTGAATAGTATCGTAAAAATGAATACTACTCATGACAGTACTCGGCATGAAAAACTTAAAATTTAACAAGAATGTGCAGAAAATATCCTTGTGAAACGATACTAGATGAAGCACAAATTTCAAGGATATTATACTAATTTCACGGAGTATAGAAGTAATACTTTAACAAAATGAGGGTATAATCAGGAATACGAGATGAAATAATATTACTCACATACTATAGAGTATGGAAGAAAATATTATTCCTATGAATACTGAACAAAATAATATCTCTTACCTCGGAAGAAAATGGATACTAGAATAGTGAGGTAGTAGAGACTTCTCTTCACTTTCTCTCTAAAGCTTCTCTCTCTATAGCTTCTCTTTCTATAATTGCTCTTGTGAGTCTTAGTGAATTGGTGAGAATGAAATAAGAATGAGCTTATTTTATAGGAAAAGATAGTTTTCGATAATTACGCGTTTGGGGCTCGAAATATTCAAGATATAATACCTTCATCTTTTCCTTCATTTTTAGTTTAGTCCTGCAAGTATTATCAAACTTGCACCACCTCCCCTAATAGTACATCATGTGAATTAATAGTACAATCATGTGAATCAATAGTTCTATACATGTGAAAAAAATAATTACAGTATAGTACCTTCATCTATACCTCCATTTTTAATTTAGTCATACAAGTATTATCAATATTGTACCACCTCCCCTAATAGTACATGCATGTGAATCAATAGTACACACATGTGAATAAATAGTTATAAGCATGTGAACTAATAGCAATTAATTAGTCATTTATCCGGTTAATTACCCGATCGATCAATTTAACCTCCAAAAATCAATTATTATCGAAATAACTGTTGATTTCCACCAACACTAATAATCCCAACGCAATGGAAATATCAATTTCATCTTTAATCAACATGAATTTATTCATCATTAATATTATAACTCACAATATTTAACAATCAGATCATTCCCAAGAAAGAGGGGGCTTTCCGATAAAGATTTCTCCCTATTGGCGCACAATTAGGTGACCAAACCTCTCCTTGACAGAACTTTCTAGACATTGTCAATATTGAAAATAATAATATGAATAACTTTATCGTCTCAATTATTGATTTATTAATATAAAATATTATGCAGATGATACTGTGACAAATTGAATCAATAATATGAGAGATATTATGCAACAATTACTGTATCAATAATTGAGTATAAATGAGTGACTTCTCACGTAAGCATCAATAATCAATACCGTGTACTACTATGCAAACAACACAGCATTTATTGTACTTTACCATAGGGTAGTTCAACGGTTTAACGGTAAAACTTTCGTCGTTATTTTTATAAAAACTGATTACATCATTTTCTAACTACTGACAATATTTCCATTAATGAGGTCCACCAATGATTGTGTAAATCGTCTGAATATTCTCCAAACCAATCGAATATTATATAACCACTTGCTTACTTTGCAAAATTTGTAAAAAATACCCAGAACTATAACATTATATCAAATCCACACCATAATATTCAAAAATATATTTCGAGAAAAATTAATCTTTATTCATAAAAGTTGGGGTCTTACAAACTCCCCTTCTTATGAAATTTCGTCCTCGAAATTAGGGTGCGTACCTGGTATGTCGAAGATGTGAGGATACCTTGACTTCATTTCATATTCTAACTCCCAGGTCATTTCCTCAGCATCGTGGTTTCTCCACAAAACTTTGACTTGAGGTATAACCTTGGAGCGTAGAAGATGATCCTTCTTATCCAAGATTTTAACAGGTACCTCTTCATACGTTAAATCTTCCGCTATCTCGTCCGGTTCTAATTTAATAATGTGGTTCGGGTCTTTCACATATTTACGTAACATATATATGTGAAAAATGTTATGAACACGAGACATACTTGACGGTAAGGCGAGTCTATAGGCCACAGTTCCTACTCGATCGAGGATTATAAATGGGCCAATAAATCAAGGATTGAGCTTTCCTCTCTTTCCAAATCTCGTAACTCCTTTCCATGGAGCAACACGTAAAAACACATGATCTCCAATATTGAATTCCACGTCCTTTCGATGAAGATCAGCATAACTCTTTTTATCGATCTTGTGAGGTTTTTTATCGTTAGCCGGATCGTTTGAATCTTTTCGTAGTCATACGTACCAACTCGATCCCAACAACGTTACTTCACCCACCTCATCCCAAATCTTTGGAGAGCGACACTTCATGTAAGACCCAACTTTTATGAATAAAGAATAATTTTCTCGAATTATATTTTTGAATATTATGGTATTGATTTGATATAATGTTATAGTTGTGGGTAATATTTATAAATTTTACAAAATCATGAGTTGTTATATAATATTCGATTGGTGGGAATATTACGTTATAACGAGGGAATATTAAATGCAACGGCACAATCATTGGTGGACCCCAGCGAAATTATTATCGGATTGAGAAAACGACAAAATACTTTATGAAAATAACGGCGGAGGTATTCTGAATTAAAAGCGCTGAACTACCCGGTAGTAAAAGTAAATACGATGTCTGGCGTAGTTACCTGCTATATACGGTATTGATTATTGATGCTTCGTGAGAAGTCACTCGGTTATACTCGATTATTGCTACGATATTGGGTATCATCATATCTCGTATTATTGATTCAATTATTGTTCTGATATCATCCGCATTATATGATATATTATTAAATCAATAATTGAGGCAATGAAAGTTATTCATATTATTATTTGCAATATTGGCAATGTCTAGAAGTTACATCGAGGAGGTTTGGTCACCTAATTGCGGCGCAATAAGGAGAAATCCTTATCGGAAAGCCCCTCTTTCACAGGAAACGACACGGTTGTTAAATATTGTGAATTATAATATTAATGATGAATAAGTTTGTGTTGATTAAAGATGAATTTTATAGTTCCATTGTGTTGGACTTATTTGTGTTAGTATAATTGATGTGCGGAGGATATATTGTTCAATTGGGTATTAAAGGGACACTTTTAGTGTCGGGAGTACTATTCACGAGTTACTATTCATGAGTTACTATTCACGAGTTACTATTAGGGAGTTACTATTCATGAGTTACTATTCATGAGTTACTATTCATGAGTTCTTATTCACGAGTTACTATTCATGAATTACTATTCACAGGGTACTATTCACCCGTAAGATATATTTCTTTTCGGTCCAAATCATTGTTTTGTACAATATTATTCCATGAGGAGATGTCTTAATTTTTCGAATAGTTGGTTGAAGATATAATAAGAAATCAATATGGATGGACATTTGGTGGAAGTTATAATAGTAAATCAATATGGATCATTTGGTTTAAAGTTTTAATAGTAAATCGGTATGGATAGTTGTTTTAAGTTTTAATAGTAAACCAATCTGGATCGTCCGTTTAAAGTAAATTAATGCGGATAGTTCATAAGTTAGTTACTATGCGATCCATTCTTCTATAAATAAAAGCTCATTCCTTCATTATTTCTTACGAATTCACTTTGAAACTCTAGAGAGAATTACAAGAGAACTTATAGAAAAGTATTACGCTACTTCCTACTCTTATATTCCGGTTTCTTTTACGGTAAGGGATGTTATTTGTTGTACTCACGAAGAGAACTTACATTATTCTATTATTTATTATTACATTGGAATAACTTTTGTATCACATGAGCTACCTATACATGGTGACATTCTTCTAATATTTAGATTCTTTATTATTACGCCGGAATATCACATGCGTGCGTTCTGTGGGACTGAGTTCCATTATTTATTATTACGTCGGAATATATCACACATGCGTCGTTTCTGGGGACTGGTTCTATTATTTATTATTACTGCCGGAATATCACATGCATGCGTTTCGCCGGGACTGGTTCCATCCTTTATTATTATGTTGGAATAACTTTGCACATGCGATTACATCGCATGCATGGTGATTTCTTTTATTATTCCATTCTTTATTATACTCGGTTGGTTAAAACTTTGACTTATACTCCATGAAATTAGTGGAATATCCTTGATATTTGCGCTTCATCCAATATCTTTTCATGGAAATATTTTTACGAGCATTCTTGAATTTTTACTCTACAAAGCGATATCATGTTGACAATTTGGGCGTTATCGGTTCCTAGATAAATTAATTCTTGAACTTGTTTTATTGAATTCTTATATCATTGTCATCATCCTTATGTTTATATTTTGTTGAAAGTCATCTGTGGCACATGGTGCATAGATGGACTTGGTATGATTATGACCGAGGATTATTCGGATTATAATCATAATCGTAATGTTACAAATGATGTGGAAAAAGTCCTCATTGGCAGTAGTAGTGCATTGATGGGCAGATTGTTGGCATGATCATGACCATTAATGAATACACAAATATTCTTGGCGTGTAGTGCATGGATAATTATGGTCATGATACTAAATAATATCCTTGGTAGTAGTGCGGGGGTGATTCGATGATGTGGATTATTTATTAAAAAATTTGAGTCCCGGCGATAAAAGTGATGAAAAACCTTTTAAATCATAAAAGATAGTAGATTTTATTCTCTACTTGACTCTTTTAATGGATTGCTTGTTCATTGCAAATTAAACTTGATGTTTGTTATATTTTATCAGTTTAACACTGTTGAAGGCTAATGATAACTTATTCTGCATTATCTTAGTCATAATATTTCTTACTAGGCTAGTTGAGCTCACCCTTTTTCTTTTATTGTTCTCTTCAGGAAATGAGAATGTAGCAGGGACTAGTCGGGGAACAGAGTGATGGTCCTAGATGTTTGCATTAGTAGTCCTCACTATTATGTGAAATAGTGTGATAATAATTGTAATGAGCACTCTTTTTGAGTTTGTATACTCTCTAGTAGACAATATTTGTATTCAAACTCACAGCTTATGTTTTATCATATTGTAAATGACAGTTGTATTATTAAGTTGTATTTAAATTCTGTAACATGTATTTGGTGACTCAAGATGGGTGATGTATACCTGTTTTGGGGGCGTCACACTTTCTTCCATACAACGCCTCAAATGGAGCCATGCCAATACTTGATTGATAACTGTTGTTGTAATAAATGTGACACCCCCAAATCCCGGTACTTCATTACCTCAAGATTTGGTGTTCACTTAAACAAAACAATCATTCTAACTACCCAATCATAAGAAATTGAATAATAAACCTACCCATACAGGATTACATTAAATAAAAATCTCCCAGGTTATCTAACCTTTACAAACAATCATTCATGCGAAAAATGTAAATAAACTTCATTACAGTATTTAAACCAAAGTCTGATAATAAAACTATCAAAATGATTACAAGTCTTCAGTACTTGTTCATCTTTCCCTTTCCTTTACTGGTACTAGGTACGTCACCCTTTTCATCTTTAGGCTGTGTAAGGATTTTCTGAGGCAGAGTGAAAACAAGGCTCACTTGGAATAACAATAAATAAAACTTTAACCTTTACATCACTTTCCAAATACTAGGCTTAATAGAACTGAACAATATGTTCTATTAACATTCTAAAAATCATAACATTCACTGAGGGTCTAATGACCACGAACCATGTCCATAGTTATAAGTAATCTTTCAACTTTAACTTTAACAGTCATACGACTATAAGGACTCAAAGGTACTTAGGGGGATTAATCCTTCGTACATGTATTGTATACAAACATTTCAGCACAAAGTATAAACTAAGCGCAACCCCTAATAATAGGGTTGTTCATCTTAGTATTTAGAGTACAAGTCCGCACCAAAGTCAGTTTGGTTTGGATACACTTCAAGGTAATTTGGGATTCAATGGACATCAACTAAGGATTAGTTGAATAAAAAAAAATAACACTATGTTATTGAATAATCATAACTGAATAAACATTGCATTCTAAGTTCATGCTTTAGGAATAATCTATCATACCTTTCTTTGAACAACATTAAGCTAAGGTTACATCTTAGAATTTAATATCAAGCATGCACAACAAATAATAACTTTGAACGATAAATTGTTCAACAGAGTAAAGATACTTGCATGCTAATATAACAAGTTTAGATTTAGGAAAAACTTGCACAATCATAACAAACTAACTCAATGAAGGTATGGAGTTAGAAGATTTAATCAATGTAAAACAATAGATTTAGAAACTTGCACAACGAAGATTTTGTTAGAGTTTATGCCCTAGAGGCCAATTATTTGATATAATTGCTTAACATTTTGATATTATATTTGATTAAATAAATGAATGATTTTATTATGGTTTTATTTACTGCGTTATATAAATGTTAACATAATAAAATTCCTTAGAATAGTGATACAATTTATATAGTTTCAAGTATGTGACTTGAACATGAGATTATATAATTACAATTAGTATCATTGCTCTTAAATGTCCCTAGTCGAGTACCATTGTTGATAGGATAACAATGATGCATTGAGACTAGTATGTGGATTGACTGATGACCAAATCTCACTGGTCATAAATATATGAGATATTAAGTCAATGCATAGGTATGTGTTAGAGAATGATGTACTGGACAGACCTACCACGAGAATTCTATGTGGAGCATTGAAGTGTCATTAACGATTCTTATAGTGACAATGATGTAATGGTCCTCCGACCTAAAATCACTATATTTCTACACGAGAATTTATGTACTTTGATATCTTCAAATGTCACCTTTAATAGGGTGGACTATAAAGGTGATTATTGGGTACATCATGAATCGTGTGAGGAATATGAGTGATCTAGATGGAATTTAACCATCCTATATATTAGGGGTGATATCCATAGGCCTCTTAATTGAGTAGGACTATGAAATGCATGGCCATGCTCAAATATTGATTTGTTTCATATAGTCTACTCATTGATCAAGAAAATTCAGATTAAATTATGAAGAGTATGACACATTCCATGACTCGAGTTTAATCTAGGATATTAAGCTTAAAAGGATTAAATTACATTGAAACATTGGTCACGGAAAGGTTGCATCGAATCATCGATCTTATTATTACTTAGGTAGTAGTGATGCATTACTAGATGCCGCTCACTGTTTATAATTTTATAATATGATTTTAAAATTATTGCCAACGTAATAATAACCTATAGGGTCACACACAAAGAACGTTATTAAAAGGGAATTAATTTAAATTATAAGGATTTAAATATATCAATATGATTGATAGTAATTAAATCATGAATTTAAATTAAAAGGATGCTTTGTATATGTATATATATTAATTAAGTAAGACTTAATTAAGATATAATATATATAAATTAGGATTTTATTTTAATTAGATTAGGGTTTTGATTAATTCTGATTTATTGCTATATATATGATATATCAACGTCTTTGGAAAGTTAATCAAAACAAAAACCCTAGCCGCTTTTAGAGAGACTAGAGAAAAGCAGTTTGAAAATCCTCATCCTTGGTGGCTAATCTGTGATTCCTTCTTACGCAAATCGTGGGATGATTAGGTGGAAGCGTTAGTGTGGAATCTTAAGTAGAGGCGCGATTAGTTCAATTGCGTTGGAGATTCGACCGCATCGTTTAATCGCTTTCTTAATCGGTATAATTTCTAACCCTTTGAATTAAGCTGTTTTTTCATGGATCTGTTTAGGGTTTGAATTTGGTTTAAATTGTTCTATTTTCCTTTGTCTGGTTTACGTAATGTGAAACCCTTCAGATTTAGGATTAGAAAAACTTGCTCAATGTAAAAAGATAGGTTTAGAATCTTGCCTTGCGCGTAGATTAAACCGTTATAATCCAAATCACAATATCCTATATACATATGTTATCATAACATTATCAGTCATTATCATCTCTACATCACGTATGGTTTAGATGTCTAACCACGTAATCATATTATATTCCTAAAACGATAATAAACTCGTTAGGTATTAACACCATGCATGCTCGTTCCTACATTACAATACTATAATAATAGAAATACATGTTCATATAACATTACAACTAAAAATTTCAGACTTCTGTGTTGGACAAAAGTCCTTTCGAGCGATACATTAAGTGGCGGCCATCGTATTTCTACGATTTGAAGCTTGTGGTATGCGTATTCTGTTGAGAAGTGGCGCTTTGGTAGCGAAATGTATAAGGACTCGTTGACTGCGGACGCGAAAGTCGTAGACTTATTGTGCAATGAAATCTGGTCATGACGATTTTAGGCGCTAAGGCGTGAGAGATTAAGCTAGTCTTGTGATTTTTGGTATTTGGTAGCGAAACTCATAAAACCAAACCAAGAACAGAGCAAAGCTACTGTCTTAATTTTTAACAACAATTAACACCAATTAACATGTATAACTTCACGTAAATTACACATGAATGTTAAAAATCATCCATATACCAACGACCAACAATTAAACAACGATTTTAGAAAACTTAATCCTTGAAACCATATTTTAAAACTCAAAACTCCATTGTTGATATATAAAATACAGTGAACTGAAATTCCACTGTTACCACCCAAATTGATTTCTTTGTACTATGTTATCCTACATTCATACCCCTGTAACATACATGACGTTAAATTTCATAATTAGCATACAATCACATATAAAATTTTGTTATCATGAAATCAAATGTTCGTATATATATTTTTCACTGTAAAAACCAAGTTCTCTTTCTCAATGGTAATTTGGCATACAACACATACATACATACATACATATATATATATATATATATATATATATATATATATATACATGCTAGCTATAATAATTACAATTACGCATATTATCATAACCAATTATAAAACTCAGTTTACAGACAATCTTGTAAAACTTATCCTACTGTGAAATTCAAGAACACAGAGAGATACCAATTCACAGAACTATATAATGTAAAACATATATTATAAGGTTTATAAAACATACCTTTTTGTTTCTTTTAGAAAACCTTTCACTTAGAATAGCTTTTGACGAACACAGAACTTTCTCTCTCAGTCACAAATTCTCAGACACTTTTCTTCTTTTTTCTTTCTCTGTAGCTTTTCTTAGGCTTATGTTTAGACAATACAGACAAGAGGCTATAACTAAAACTTAAAACAAATCAACGTACGCTTTTCAAAATGTTTTTAAAACCGTCGTATACTAATTGCCCCTTATTAAATTATCAGTTATAAAAACTATTATATATATTATACATATTTTATTTATATAACAATAATTCAAAAATTAAAACCAAAAGTCATAGGGCTTTGTTTGGCAAACCATTTAAAATTAAAGAATTTATATCCTTAGGCTTTGTTTGGATAAAACTAACTTAAATTACTTTAATTTATTTTAATAACTCTTTATAATATAGTTATTTGTCACACTTTATTTAATTAAGTTTCCATACTTAATTAATTAATTCAAATAAAATTTATTGAATAACTCATTTAATCACATAACTTCAATACACATAATTACCCAAATCGAAATATCGATATAATAATAATTTCCTTAACTTACTAATTATTTATTTAACAAATAATTAACTAACTAAAATTTAATTAAAAAATACAAATATGTATTCAAAAATAAACACATCAAATAAATATTTATATAAATCAAAAAATATTTATAACTTACAATTAAAATTCTAGAATGTTACAGGAAAACTCCACCAATGGTAAGAGCTTGTCCCAACTTCCTTTGAAGTCAAGGACACAGAGTCTTAATAAATCTTCAAGAGTTTGAATAGTCCTCTCTAACTGCCCATCCGTTTGAGGATGATATGACGAACTAAATCATAAATCCGTGCCCATAGCTTTTTGCAAACTAACCCAAAATCGTGAAGTGAATCTTGGGCTCGATTAGAAACTATGGATACTGGCATACCATGCAATCTTATAATCTCGTTTATATATATACGAGCAAGACGTTCAAGTGTATAAGTTTCTCGTATTGGTAAGAAATAAGCACACTTGGTCAATCTATCAACAATGACCCAAATCGCATCTATGCCTTCAGAAACCTTGGGAAGACCAGTAACGAAATCCATGGTAATGTGCTCCCACTTCCATTCTAGAATTTCAAGTGGTTGCAATGGACCTTTTGTCACTTGATGTTCCGCCTTGACTCGTTGACAAGTTAGACACCTTGAGATAAACCCCGCTATCTCTCTCTTCATATTGCTCCACCAAAATGTTTGTCGAAGATCACGATACATTTTGGTACTCCCAAGATGGATTGCGAACGGTGTGTTGTGCGCCTCCATCATGATTTTATACTTCAAGTCAGAATCGTTAGGAACACAAAATCTGGAGTTGACTCGAAGTATTCCTTCTTCATTGATTCTAGCTTCTGGAATAATACCTTGCACTTTCTTCCTCATACGCATTAGCTCTAGGTCTAAAGCTTGACCATCTTTAACTTTATCGATTAAAGTCGGTTCTACTCGTATATTTGTCATCATCACATGGGTCCCTGGAGTCTTTAACTCCATCTCCATCCTTTCTAAGTCATACAAAATGGGCCTTTGCGTTGACAATATCGCACTCGTACCCACATATGATCTTCTACTCAATGCGTCAGCTACTACATTCGTTTTTCTAGGATGGTATTTGTGACACCCCAAATCCGGGTACTTAAATTTCCATATGATTTGGTGTTCACTGTAAAAATATCATCTCTCTATCTACCCATAATAAATGCAAACCATGCAATAGATAGAAATAAATCCTCCCCTTATGGGGTTTTAACATCTGAATAATGAATACAATCCCAGATCAAACTAACCTTAAACATCTGTGCGGAAACATAAAAAAATAATAAGTCTTAAACAACATCAAGTCTTGACAATAACATTTATAAAATTAAATAACAAGTCTTTAACACTTATTAGCTTTGCCCTTGCCTTTGCTAGTAGAAGGCTCATCGTACCTTTCGTTCTTAACTGCAATGTTATTATTACGCAAGAGTGAGTATGATTGCCCACAAGTATAAAAATGAAATAAGAATATATAATAACATGCGAGTGAATCAAAGACTTCCGAAATAAAAGCTCAACTTCTAAATCAAGAATGAATAACAAGAATTCAAAAGATTTCATAGGGTCATAAGACCTTGAACTATGTCCTAGGTTATCAAGGGTTATACTTTAAACTTTTAACAGTCATAAGACTATGGACTCTTCTACTCGTACTTAGGGGGATCAGTCCTTAGTACCATACTGTGCACAATATCTTAACGCTAACGTATAAGTAATCCCTATACAAGGTTGTTCATCTCAGTTTGACATCAGAGTCCGCACCAAAGGAAGTTTGGTTTGGATAATTCAATAAGGGTTCTGAAATTTAGAACGTTCATCAACTATGGACTAGTAGAATCAAATAAGGGTTCATTAGTCTAAAAAGGTTCAACAATAAATGATAAATAAATTGAATAACAATCTTAAGAGGTATACAATAGAACACGTATTGTATAACAGAATCATACTTTGAAATGATAGATAATCTTTAATATAACAAACTGAACTTGATTTATAAACTTGAATAATGATAGTAAGTAAGGTTAGGAAACTTGCCTCGTGCGTAGATTACACGTTAATTATACACATTCTTCGATATAATCCTACATACCATTTCCATTCACAACTCTAGTTAATTATAATGTAACTAGTCATCATAAGCTAATTCTTTTGTCTAAACTTTGGTTATGACTATACTTAGTCAAATTACCACACTTATTATCACATAATATACATTTCACGAACAATAAGTTAACTATGCGTTTAATAATTCAATTCACACATAAATGCGTTATTGACATTTTAAGCATCTATTTTAACATCTATACTTCTAACATATTTTTATGTTCATTAGATTAGGTTAACATCACATTCATGGACTTGAACACTTTAAAATTTTGTTTACGAACATTACGGAGAGTGGTATTTGTGCTTTTATATTTTATTATTCTCCATTGACTGCGGCATAATTTGGCGTGCGACTGACTCTTCTTGGCCATTGTTGCGCTGGCAGTGATGGGTATTAAGGCGGATCAGGTGGTGCATGGCTGAATGACGAACAATAGCTGATACGCAATTCGCGAAAAATTGCAGAACATGGCCAAAACCTCCAATTAAATTATTTCTACACGAATTTAGATATACCCAAACATTATAATATACATGTAACAACTACTCAACCCTTCTAGCATGATTTTAAGGAGTTAAAACACCTAATTAATGAAATTATCACATGTAATTTTACTATTCTTGATGTTCTTGAAGGTTTTGAAAACAAAACATGCAAATCAGTACTACGAGTTCGTTATAACACCGAATCCATTCATTTGAAGTTTGGTCTCTTCGTTTTAATATACATAATCCATTATAAGCATAAATTTATGATATAACCTATGATAGACGTATCAAATTTGGTACGTAAGGCCATATGACAATATTTTATACTCTGTAATTTTGTAGCAACAATATACGACATGTTTTATGTAACTGATGATATGTTTTATACAATCTATATAATCAAATACGATATGATAACATCTTATTACATAATCAACAGATAATCGTTACTCCTTTTTCAACTACAAAGCTTTTACATAACATAAAAGCCATTTTTATGAAAAACTTAAATAACGTAATAAAATTTAAGTTTAAGGGTTTACCCTTGATTGCTCTACTTGGATTACACAAGGTTGATCACAACTTACAATCTCTCACAAACCTTCTCTTTTACTCTCAAATTTCTAAATTCTCTCTGTAATTTGCTTTGAAAACTTAGAAAATAGGAAGAAGAATAATACGACGTATTAATAAAAGAACTGACATGCAGAGTGGATGTCAGTTACCCAGTAATGGTTAACAGCTTTCAACCTCTACTAGGGCCTTGTTTGGCAAGCCTTAAATGGCTCAAAATCATTTAATTTAATAACTCTTTTATCTTATAGTTTAATAATGTCACATCCAATTATAAAATAAATCAATTATCTTATTTACTTTACTTTAAATAAAATATGACAATTTGTCATTAATTCACATAGTCACATAATTAATTTCTTATTTATTAATTATGTCAAATTATTAAATCTCTAATTAATTATTACATTAATTAAAATAACATTATGCTTATTAAATATTTCATTTAATTCAATAAGCTCACATAAATACATACTTTGAATAATAAATATTCTCCACATTAATTTAATAAATATAGCATATATAATTAAATTAATCTATCACAACTTCATCAAATAATTATTTAATCTAATAATTAAATCATCGAAAATATTTATTTAATTCAATAAATATTAAAATTAATTACAAAAATCTCGTTCGTCACATCTTTCCCCCCTTAAAAGGATTCTGTCCCCAGAATCACAACTCAATAAATTCGACCCGTATTCTCCCCCCTTACAAAGATTCTGTCCCCAAAATCGCTTATACATAATTTAAGTAAATAAATGAGGGTAATTCTTCAGCATATTCTCTTCGAGTTCCCACGTTGCTTCTTCAGTGTTGTGGTTCCTCCAAATTACCTTAACAGAAGGTATTACTTTATTTCTGAGAACTTGTTCTTTTCTGTAGATAATTTGAATAGGAATTTCTTCGTAAGATAAGTCTTTATCAAAATGTAGGGGTTCGTATTCAATTACATGCTTGTAATCGGGTTTGTAGGGTCGTAATACAGAGACATGGAAGACGTTGTGGACATTCTCGAGTGCTGGAGGTAAGGCTACCTCATACGCAACTTCATCGATTCTTCGCAGTACTTCAAAGGGTCCAATGAAATTTTGGGCTTAATTTCCCTTTCTTTCCGAACCTGATCTTTCCTTCCAGGGAGAGACCTTCAAGAAAACATAACTACTCGATTCAAACTCAATATTTTTACGATGTGGATCAGTATATTTCTTCTGTCTATCTTGAGCTGCTACCAGTCGTGTTCGGATCACTTTAACTATTTCTGCTGTCTGTTGTACCAATTCTGGGCCTAGCAATTGTCTTTCGCCAACTTCATCCCGATGGCGGAGTTACGCACTTTCTGCCAGATAACGCTTCGTAAAGGCGGCATGCCAATACTAGCGTGGTAACTGTTGTTGTAGCCGAACTCTACTAGCGGTAGGTGATCATCCCAATTTCCTTAGTCCATCACACATGCTCTTAGCATATCTTCTAATGTCTGAATCGTTCTTTCGCTCTGTCCATCTGTCTGAGCGTGATATGATGTACTCATTCACAATTGTGTACCCATGCATTCCTGTAGACGTTTCCAGAAGTTCGATGTAAAGCGCGGATCCCTATCGGAAACAATTGACAATGACACTCCGTGCCTCAAAACAATCTCCTTCACATATAACCTTTCCAACTGGTCTAAGTTGAATATGATTTTGATCGGAAGGAAGTGTGTGGATTTCGTCAATCGGTTAATGATAACCCATACTGCGTCGTAGCCTTTCTAAGTTGTCGGAAGGCCAACCACGAAGTCCATCGTAATATGTTCCCATTTCCATTCTAGGATCTCCAACGGTTGTAGCAACCCACTCGGCCTCTGATGTTCTGCTTTCACTTTCTGATAGGTTAGACATTTGGCAAACCACTCTGCAACATCTCGTTTTAAATTTGGCCACCAGAAATGTTGTCGAAGATCTTGGTACATCTTTGTACTACCAGGGTGAATCGAATATCGTGAACTATGAGTCTCGCTCAAAATTTATTCCTTAATCTCTGGTACTGGCGGTACCTAAATTCTACTTTCAAATCTCAGTATTCCTTCCTTATCCATCTTAAATCTTGGTTCGGTTCCTTCGGATATCTTCTTTTTCACCTTTTTACATTCTTCGTCCTGAAGTTGAGCCTCCTTAACTTTATCTAGTAGGGTTGTACCCGATTTCATCTGGAATAGCTTCTCATCTATTTCCATAGGATTCTTCACTTCCAATTCCAGTTTCTCCATTTCTGAAATTAGTTCCTCCTGAGCGGTCAACATCATTAATTTCTCCCGACCATTTCTACTTAAGGCGTCGGCAACCACATTTTCCTTACCATGATCCTCGGTAATGGATATCTATTCTTAATCGTGACCTTATTCAGTTCTCTGTAGTCAATGCAGAGCCGCATCATTCCGTCCTTCTTTTTCACAAACAACACCGGCGCTCCCCATGGCAATACGCTCGGTTGAATGTACTTCTTGTCCAGTAATTCATGTAGTTGTACCATCAATTCTTTCATCTCTACTGGTGCCATTCGGTATGGTGCCTTCGATATCGGAGCAGTTTCTGGTGCCAAATCGATCACGAAATCAACTTCTCTATCTGGCGGAAGTCCTGACAAATCATCTGGAAATACATCGGCGAAGTCCCTCACTACTAGTATCTCTTCTACTTTCGGATTCTCTTTATGACTGTCGACTATGTAAGCTAAATATCCTACACAGCCTTGTCTTAACAACTTCCTGGCCTGCATCATCGTCAGACAACTCGCTTGTCTAGGCGACTTGCTACCATAAAACATAACCTTTGACGGAGTCATAAAGTTAATACGCTTCTTCTGACTATCAATTACAGCTCCGTAATTGAATAACCAGTCCATTCCCAAGATAACGTCAAATTCTCGAAGTCGAATAGGGATAAGATCTACGTTCATGATATTACCCTTAATATCCACTCTACAGTTCTTATGTACGTACTTAACAGGGATAATTTCTCTATTCGCAATCTCTATATTCATGGGGTATTCTAACTCATCCTTAGGCAATTCTAAGTTCTTAGCAAAGTCATCGGATATAAATGAATAAGTAGCACCCGAATCAAATAATACATAAGCATTAACTTTATTGATCGGAATGATACCTGACACCACATCGCGAGACTGAACAACATCCTGTACCATCATGTTGAAAGTCCTGGCGGTCGATCGGTCGATTGGTTGAGGTTGGTCCTGTGATAGTCAAGGCGTTTCCACAGCTGTTTCCCCGATTTCCTCCTGATCCTGCCCCTCCAGATCCCTTCTTAGGACAGTCTTGTGCCAGATGATCCTTTGAACCACAAGTGAAGCAGGCACCCTTCTTTGGGTTAGGAAAGTTAGGTGCTATGTGGCCTTCCTGACCACAATTGTAGCACACTCGTTTTCCCTTCATGAAAACTCCCAGATGAGCTTTCCCGTAGGTCAAGCATGCTTCGATTCTCTTCTTCTGACCTCCTTGCTGATTTCTAGTTGATGTGTTGTCAGACCACCTTCTCTTCTGATTATTATTACCTCCTCCCGTATTATTTCCACTAGCTTTTTTATTTCCTTCAGTTTCATTCTTCTTCCTCTTCTAATCCTGATTATATTTGGTTACCGTATCGCTTCCACCTTCAGCGAGTATGGCTTTCTCTAGTACTCCTGTGAATGTCTTCAACTGAAACAACGACACTTTGCTATACAACCATGGCTTTAGTCCTTGTTCAAATCTTCTTGCTTTTCGGTCATCCGTGTGCACTTGATATGTAGCGAACCTCGCCAACTCATTGAATCTAGCCGCATAATCAGGTATGGACATATTCCCCTGCTTCAACTCCAGAAACTGAACCTCCATTTGGTTCTGTGAGTTGGTTGGGAAATACATCTCAAAGAACATCTCCTTAAACCTTTCCCAGGTAATCACACCTTCACCTCCCCGGACCTTATTTGCTTGCCACCAATAACTGGCTTCGGATTTTAGCATGAATGTTGCAAAAGCGGTCTTCTAATCCTCTCGGACTCTTGCGACATCAAAAACCTTTTCCATCTCCATAACCCATATCTGAGCTTCGATCGGGTTCATGGAGCCTTTAAACTCTGGCGGTCCTACCGCCTTGAAGTCTTTAAACGTTGTATTCGGTGGAGCTTGAGGTTGATTATTCATCGCACCAGCTAGTAAGTTCACTAATTATTGAACAGGGTTAGCATTGGCGTTATTGTTATTCGTTGACTCTTCCTGAGCTGGTTGACGATGTTGTCTTCTTCTTGGCGGCATATTTCTGTTAAAATATATGCTTATTAGATCTTTATTTATTTCTCTAAATAGTTAAGGCATTACTCAACAATTTAACATAATCACTTAACACATTATCTCAAACAACTTGATATATTTAATCAAATCAAAAGTTTTAACATCAAACGATAGCATCACTGCTATTTACATTAACTATCCCGAGATAAAGAATCCACAGGATTTAAAATATTAAAATATTCCTTTGTTCATAACTACATTAGAATTTACATATAAATACCAGATAAGTTTTTCACGTAATTAAACAAATTCTATCACTGTCTGCTAAGGCGCTGAATAGCCTTGCTACGTTCCTCTTCTATGATGCGAGACATCGTCCTACGATCCAGCATGTACGATGGTAGTCCCTCGAACTGGATTGGGTACCTCAAAACTCAATCTTGAGCCTCATCTATTGCATTATTGAGTGTAGAGTACGTCTCCCCAAGCTTAGCCTTCTTTGCACGACCATCCTCTTCTGCAAGATCAGCACGACGTGATTCTCTTACCCAGCCCTCCTCTGCTATGATCAGCCTTTCTGAGCTTTCTTTCAGTTCCTTCTTCAACTTCTCTATCTCCTCAGTCTTCTCCTTGGTTTGACCCTTCTCGTGGACCAAATCCCAGTATACATTTCCCAGACGTGTGTGAAGAGTTACAACCTCCATATCCTTCTGTTCGATGGTAATCTGCTGAATAATTGTGACACTCCCAAATCCGGGTACTTAAATTCCACGGAATTTGATGTTCACTGTACAAATATCATTTAACTATCTACCCATAATAAATGCAAACCATTCAATAGATAGAAATAAATCCTCCCCTTATGGGGTTACAACATCTGAATAATAAATAAAATCCTAGGTCAAACTAACCTTAAACATCTGTGCGGAAACATAAACAAATAAATCTTAAACAACATCAAGTCTTTACAATAACATTCTAAAAATTAAATAAAAAGTCTTCATCACTTATTAGCTTTGCCTTTGCCTTTGCTAGTAGAAGGCTCATCGTACCTTTCGTTCTTAACTGCAATGTTATTATTATGCAAGAGTGAGCATGATTTGTGACGCCCCCAAAATTAGGTATACGTCACCCATCTTGGGTCGCCACTTACATGGTACATAAATTCAAATACAACTTAATAATACAACTGTCGTGTATAATATGACAAAACATAAACTGTGAGTTTGAATATAAATATGGTCTACTATAGATTATACAAACTCAAAAGGAGTTCTTATTACAATTATTATTACACTATTTCACAGAATAGTGAGGATTACTAATGCTATCATCTGGTCCGTCACTCCGTTCCCCGACTAGTCCCTGCTACGTTCTCATTTCCTGAAGAGAACAATAAAAGTAAAAGGGTGAGCTCAACTAGCCTAGAAGGAAATATTATGACTAAGATAATGCAGAATATATTATCGTTAGCCTTCAACAGTGTTAAACTGATAGAATATAACAACCATTAAGTTTAACTGCAGCGGAACAAGCAATCCATTAAAAGAGTCAAGTAGAAAATAAAATCTACTATCTTTTATGATTTAAAAGGTTTTTCATCACTGTTATCGCTGAGACTCAGCTTAATAAATATTCCACATTATTGAATCACCCCTGCTCTACGGCCAAGGATATTCTTTAGTATCACGACCACAATTATCCATGCACTACGGGCCAAGAATATTTGTGTATTCATTAATGGTCACAATCATGCCAACAACTGTCCATCAATGCACTATGGGCAAATGATGACTTTTACCACATCATTTGTAACATTACTAGTCCATGATTACAATCAATAATCCTCGGTCATAATCATATCAAGTCCATCTATGCACTACAGGCCACATATGACTTTCAAAAAATATATATATAAATATGAGGATGATGACAATGATATAAGAATTAAATAAAACAAGTTGAAGAATTAATTTATCCAGGAACTAATAACGTCCAAATTGTCAACATGATACTGCTTTGTAGAGTAAAATTCAAGAATGCTCAGAAGAATATTTCCATGAAAAGATACTGGATGAAGCGCAAATATCAAGAATATTCCACTAATTTCATGGAGTATAGAAGTCTAAACTTTAACCAACCGAGTATAATAGAGAATGGAATAACAATGAAATCACCATGCATGCGGTATTAGCATAGACAAAGTTATTCCAACGAGAATAATAATAACGGAACCAGAAGTCGTAAATTGCACCGGCGGGAAGTTCCAATGTAATAATAAAGAATGGAATAACAACAAAATCACCATGTATGCGGTGCCAGCATGTATAAAAGTTATTCCAATGTAATACTAATAAGATTTTAATCAGTCCGCCAGAAAACGCATGCACAAGATATTCCAATGTAATAATAATAAAGATGGAAACAGTCCGGCGTAAAATGCACGACATGGATATTCCAATGTAATAATAATAAAGATTTAAATCAGTGCAGCGCGTAAACGCATGCATGTGATATTCAAATGAATAATAAAGATGGAATAATAGAAGAATGTCACCAAGTATAGGGTAGACCGCGTATATAGGTTATTCCAACAGAATAATAAGAAATGGAGTAACAAAAGTTCTCTTCATGAATAAGAAAGAATAACACCCCTTACAAGTACAACAAATAATATTCCCTACGAGTACAACAAATAATATTCCCTACCTTGGAAAAAAGCTGGATATTGTAATAGGTGAGGTAGTAGCATTTCTCTTCTTTCTCTCTCATATAATTCTCTCTATAATAATCGCTTAAAGCTTTTGTGAATTGGTGAGAAATGAAGGAAGAATGAGCTTCATTTATAGGAAAATATAGTTTCGATAATTGCACGTTTTGGGGCTCGAAAATTACAAGGTACAATACCTCCAACTTTTCTTTCATTTTTAATTTAGTCCTGCAAGTATTATCAATCTTGCACCAACTCCCCTAATAGTAAATAATGTGAATCAATAGTTCAATCATGTGAATCAATAGTATAATCATGTGAAAAATACTGAATTACACAGATATAGTACCTCCATCTATACCTCAATTTTTAACTTAGTCATGCAAGTATTATCAATCTTGCACTAACTCCCCTAATAGTAAATAATGTGATTCAATAGTACACATATGTGAACAAATAGTTATATAAGCATGTGAATTAGTAGCAATTAATTGCTCATTTATCCGATAAATTACCTGATTTATCAATATAACCCCTAGACCTCAATTATCATCGGAATAAATGTCGATTTTCACTAACACAAACAATTCCAACATAATGAAGCTATTTTTATCAAAAAGATAAATTTTGAAATTTCAAAGTTTGACTTTTCCCGAAAAAGTCAACTGTTGACTTTTTGACCAAATAGTGAATTTCGGAAAGATAACAAATCCCTTTTTCAGATACTACTTCAATATCAGAGTTTTCTCGCATAATTCCTTTGAATTCTCTCTAACTTTCCTGACTCTCAGTTTGAACACTTAATAGCAAAGTACGTAAAACAAAGCAACTGAGTCTTTATGCGCAGAGTTGAGGTCAGTTACTCCATACGTGGTTTTACTGTCCCCAACTCCTCTTAAGGCCTCATCTGGCTAGCCTTAAAGGCTTATCTAGTTAATTTAATTAAACCTTTATAATATAGTTTAAATAATGTCACACTCCTTTATAACAATAATCCAATATCTTATTTAATTTAATTTAAATAAAATATAATAATTTCTCATTAATTCACATAGTCAAATAATTAAATTCTTATTTATTAATAATGTCAAATTATTACATCTCTAATTAATTATTAAATTAATTAAAATAACATTAGGCTTATTAAATATTTCTTTTAATTCAATAAGCTCACATAATTACATACTTCGAATAATAAAATTCTTCACATTAATTTAATAAATATAACACATATAATTAAATTAATCTACAATTGTATCAATTAATTATTTAATCTAATAATTAAATCATCGGAAATATTTATTTAATTCAATAAATATTAAAATTAAATTACAACAATCTCGTTCATCACAATAATCGCTCGCTCAGTCAGATCCTGGACAGTGTCACGTAACTCTACGTTACGGTCATAGAACTCATCGTACATCTCAGCATCGATGGAGTTCGGTGGGAAATCCTCTTCTTCCTCTTCCTCTTCCTCCTCAAGATCCTCCTCTGGATCAGTCTCAGGCTCATGCTCCTGACCAACAACAGTGATCAATGGAGATGGCTTTCTCTGTATGAACTGCTCCCTGACAACATGAATGTCTCGGGGCTCCTCCTCAGTGGGTACTCGGGGTTCCTCCTCCCCAGCTCGACTAGCTCCTCCAACATCCGTCATCCTTACAACATAGTTTCAAGTTTTAGTTACTAAGAAGTACTACTGAGCACACAATTTGACACATAAACACAAAGTCTTTTATTATCTTCAACGAATTTAAAAAATTCATTTCTTAGAACTCGATAAGAGTTTTCCATCACTATGTTCTTTCTATAAGGCTACTACCTAAGGTTGTTCCCCCACTAAAGGTTCATAACCTACAGCTCTGATACCAACCTATGACACCCCTAAATCCGAGTACTTAAATTTCCACATGATTTGGTGTTCACTGTAAAAATATCATCTATCTATCTACCCATAATAAATGCAAACCATGCAATAGATAGAAATAAATCCTCCCTTTATGGGGTTATAACATCTGAATAATGAGTACAATCCCAGGTCAAAATTACCTTAAACATCTGTGCGGAAACATAAACAAATAATAAGTCTTAAACAACATCAAGTCTTGACAATAACATTCATAAAATTAAATAACAAGTCTTCATCACTTATTAGCTTTGCCCTTGCCTTTGCTAGTAGAAGGCTCATCGTACCTCAATGTTATTATTACGCAATAGTGAGTATGATTGCGCACAAGTATATAAATGAAATAACAATATATAATAACATGCGAGTGAATCAAAGACTTCTGAAATAAAAGCTCAACTTCTGAATCAAGAATGAATAACAAGAATTCAAAAGATTTCTGAGGGTCATAAGACCTTGAACTATGTCCTAGGTTATCAAGGGTTATACTTGAAACCTTTAACAGTCATAAGACTATGAACTCTTCTACTCGTACTTAGGGGGATCAGTCTTTAGTACCATATTGTGCACAATATCTTAACGCTAACGCATAAGTAATCCCTATACAGGGTTGTTCATCTCAGTTTAACATCAGAGTCTGCACCAAAGGAAGTTTGGTTTGGATAATTCAATAAGGGTTCTGAAATTTAGAACGTTTATCAACTATGGACTAGTCGAATCAAATAAGGGTTCACTAGTCTAATAAGGTTAAACAATAAATGATAAATAAATTGAATAACAATCTTAAGAGGTATACAATAGAACAAGTATTGTATAACAGAATCATACTTTGAAATGATAGATAATCTTTAATATAACAAACTGAACTTGATTTATAAACTTGAATAATGATAGTAAGTAAGGTTAGGAAACTTGCCTCGTGCGTAGATTACACGTTAATTATACACGTTCTTCGATATAATCCTACATACCATTTCCATTCACAACTCTAGTTAATTATAATGTAACTAGTCATCATAAGCTAATTCTTTTGACTAAACTTTGGTTATGACTATACTTAGTCAAATTACCACACTTATTATCACATAATATACATTTCACGAACAATAAGTTAACTATGCGTTTAATAATTCAATTCACACATAAATGCGTTATTGACATTTTAAGCATCTATTTTAACAACTCGTTATACTTCTAACATATTTTTATGTTCATTAGATTAGGTTAACATCATATTCATGGACTTGAACACTTTAAAATTTTTGTTTCTGAACATTCTAGAGAGTGGTAAATAAGTGCACCATCGCTGTTATTTTATTCTCGCCAATGCGGCATGGGTGATAAAGACGCAGATCTTTGGTGCGCGGCAGCGCATGAACCAAAGAATTATTCTCGCAATTCGCGAAAAATTACAGAACATGGCCAAAACCTCCAATTAAATTATTTCTACACGAATTTAGATATACCCAAACATTATAATATACATGTAACAACTACTCAACCCTTCTAGCATGATTTTAAGGAGTTAAAACACATAATTAACGAAATTATCACATGTAATTTTACTGTTCTTGATGTTCTTGAAGGTTTTGAAAACAAAACATGCAAATCAGTACTACAGATTCGTTATAACACCGAATCCGTTCATTTGAAGTTTGGTCTCTTTGTTTTAATATACATAATCCATTACAAGCATAAATTTATGATATAACCTATGATAGACGTATCAAATTTGGTATGTAAGGCCATATGGCCATATTTTATACTCTATAATTTTGTAGCAACAATATACGACATGTTTTATGCAACTGATGATATGGTTTATACAATATATATAATCAAATACGATAGGATAACATCTTATTACATAATCAACACATAATCGTTACTCCTTTTTCAACTACAAAGCTTTTACAGAACATAAAAGCCATTTTTATGAAAAACTTAAACAACGTAATAAAATTTAAGTTTAAGGGTTTACCCTTGATTGCTTTGCTTGAATTACACAAGGTTGATCACAACTTACAATCTCTCACAAACCTTCTCTTTTACTCTCAAATTTCTAAATTCTCTCTGTAATTTGCTTTGAAAACTTAGAAAATAGGAAGAAGAATAATACAACGTATTAATAAAAGAATTGACGCGCAGAGTGGATGTCAGTTACCCAGTAATGGTTAACTGCTTTCAACCTCTACTAGGGCCTCGTTTGGCAAGCCTTAAATGGCTCAAAATCATTTAATTTAATAACTCTTTTATCTTATAGTTTAATAATGTCACATCCAATTATAAAATAAATCAATTATCTTATTTACTTTACTTTAAATAAAATATGATAATTTGTTATTAATTCACATAGTCACATAATTAATTTCTTATTTATTAATTATGTCAAATTATTAAATCTCTAATTAATTATTACATTAATTAAAATAACATTATGCTTATTAAATATTTCATTTAATTCAATAAGCTCATATAAATACATACTTTGAATAATAAATATTCTCCACATTAATTTAATAAATATAACACATATAATTAAATTAATCTACAAAGAACTTCATCAATTAATTATTTAATCTAATAATTAAATCATCGAAAATATTTATTTAATTCAATAAATATTAAAATTAAATACAATAATCTCGTTCATCACAGTATTGAATGGTATGATCATAATCTTTCAATAGCTCAAGCCATCGTCATTGCCGCATGTTGAGTTCCTTTTGAGTAAAGAAATATTTGATGCTTTTATGATCCATATAGATCTCCACCTTCTCTCCATATAGATAATGCCTCCAAATCTTAAGCGCAAAAACGACAGCTGCCAACTCTAGATCATGAGTAAGATAATTCCTCTCATATTCTTTAAGTTGTCGTGAGGCATAGGTTATGACTTTCCCATGTTGCATGAGAACACACCCTAAACCTTTGCCTGAAGCATCACTGTATATGACAAATCCCTCCGAACCAACTGGTATAGTCAAAATAGGTGCTGAAATGAGCCTCCTCTTGAGTTCTTGAAAACTCTTCTCACATTCCTCGCTCCAACCGAATTTATTATCTTTTCGAGTTAGCTGAGTTAATGGAGTAGCGATTTGAGAAAATCCTTCCACGAACCTCCGATAATAACTAGCTAAGCCCAAAAAGCTACGTACTTTGGTTACTGACTTAGGTTGCTCCCAGCTTTGAATTGCTTCAATCTTTGCCAGGTAATCAGATATTCCGTGATTTGATATCACGTGCCCAAGGAATGCTACTTCCTCAAGCCAGAACTCGCATTTCTTCAACTTGGCATATAACTTGTTTTTAGGAAGCTTTTAGAGTATCGGCCTCAAGTGTTGCTCATGATCTTCATGGATTTTGGAGTAAATGAGGATGTCATCAATAAAGACGACCACAAAGTGATCCAAATATTCCTTGAATATTCGGTTCATCATATCCATGAAGGCACCAGGAGCATTAGTTAATCCAAACGACATGACTAGGAATTCGTAATGCCCGTACCGAGTTCTGAAAGCAGTCTTTGGAATGTCATCAGTTTTAATCTTTAATTGATGATATCCGGAACGAAGATCAATCTTTGAAAAGAATTTGACGCCTTGCAACTAGTCAAACAGATCATCAATACGAGGCAACGGGTACCTATTTTTGATGGTGACATGATTCAACTCTCGATAGTCAATACAAAGTCGCATACTTCCATCTTTCTTCTTCACAAATAGAACAGGAGCACCCCAAGGAGACGTACTGGGACGAATGAAACCGATATCTAACAATTTCTGCAGTTGGATTTTTAACTCCTGAAGTTCAATAGGAGCCATTCGAAATGGGTCTTTGGAAATGGGTTTTGTACCGGGTTCAAGGTCGATACCAAACTCGATTTCATGCTCCGGGGGTAGGCCAGGAAGTTCTTCGGGGAATACATCAGGAAATTTATTAACAACAGAAATATCATTCAAAACTGACGTATTTTTGTTTAAATCTGTGACATGGAATAAGAAAGCTTGACACCCATTTTTTAATAAACGAATAACTTTATGGCTTGATATGACAGTGATTGACTTTAGTGGTTTGGTTGCTTGAATTCGCATAATAGGTTGGTTAGGAATATGAAAGCTCACAACCTTACAAAAATAATCAACTTTTGCATGATGAGTAGTTAACCAATCAATCCCTAAAATCACATCAAACGCAAGTATTTTCAAAGAGATAAGATCGACAGGTAACGTGCAGTTACCGATTTGAATCAATCAAGACTTATAAACAGTGGATGTAATGAAGGTTTCTCCCAATGGACTTTCAATAGATAAGTCAAAGTCTAATTTCTCCGAAGTTAAATTTAAACGTTGAGCACAAGTAGGAGAAATAAAAGAATGGGTAGAACCGGTATCAAATAAGGTATATACTTCGCTAGATTTTATGATTAGCTTACCCGTGATCACCTTGTTCGGATTCCTCGCTTTTTGGGAGGTTACGAAAAATGCTCTCCCTTGAACTACCGGTTTTGTCTTGTTTGGGACAGCCTTTGATGCCTCCATCCCAGCTGGACTTGACTTTGGTGCACGACAAAATTGGGCTAGGTGACCTTCTCTTCCATAATTGTAACATGCTTTGGACTGCTGTGTACAGTTTGGACCGATGTGTCCCTACCCTCCGCATTTGTAACATACGACCCACGGTCGTTCTCCTTCCTTAACAACAGGTGCTGGTACTAACGTCCATCCATCATTATTGAATTTCCTCTTCTTGAAATTTCCACTTCTATTATCTTGGCAATGATTACCACCGAAGTGGTTACCATTTCTGGCATGTTGATTCCCTCCACGTTTGTTGTCACCGCTTCGATGACTGCTACCACTGGTATTATCAATTTGCCGACTGCTCTCTCTTGGTTGGGTTGACTCGTTATCGCGCTCCAATAACTGAGCCCTATTTACAACATCTGAATACAAACGCAGTTTATAAGAAATTACGTATTGACGTATCTCAGGTTTCAAACCTCGCAGAAACATTCGCGTCATTCTCTCCTCATTGTCAACCAGATGGGACGCAAACTGAGATAACTCGGCAAATTTAGCCTCGTACTGCGACACGGTCATATTGTTTTGCTCCAGTTTGATAAACTTTACCTCTTTCATGTGATGAATACTTTCGGGAAAATACTTGTTGTTGAATAGTTCTTGGAACTTCTCCCAAGACATTTTCAGTGCTGCAGGTTGAGTACGCTTTACAGATTCCCACCAGTAATCTTCCTTTCCTCGCAACATGAAGGTGGTAAAGGGAATATTTTCTCCTCAGAGCATCCCAAGACATCAAATATCTTGGTGACCTACATTATCCACGTCTCTGCCTTAAGTGGTTTTGGCTCTCCAATAAACTCCGGTGGTCCCAACTCCTTGAATTGTTTAGCGGTGACCGTCTGAGAGTTGCCAGTGATTCCACCTGCATTTTGAACAGGAGCCGCTCTTGCCTGATGTTGCATGAATTTCATAAAGCCTCTGAACATCCCATCGTTCATCATTTGATCGATGTTATTGTTTACCTGAGGATTATTGTCTTTCTGTTACACATTATCCTGGGTATTGATCGTTGGTGACTCAACGGTCTCATGTGCTTCATTGCTTATCTCAACATTTTTGGATACCATTTGCAAATACTGCCACAAAACAAGAGTTAATTGATATGTCATATATTATCCCTATACTCTGACCGACCAAATAAATACCAAATAAACCTAGGTAGGTCATACTAGCGAAGGAATTTCTCGTCTCTCCCCTCCTAGTTCTAGTCTCACATCTCAGCCAGGGATCATATACCTAAGCTTTGATACCAACTGTAACGCCTCCAAAATAGGTATACATCATCCATTCTGAGTCGCCAAATACATGGTATAAAATTCAAATACAACTTAATTATACAATTGTAGTGTAAAATATGACAAAACATAAGCTGAGAGTTTTAATATGAATATTGTCTTCTAGACAGTATTCAAACTCAAATGGAGTTCGTACTACATTTATTATCACACTATTTCACTGAATAGTGAGGACTACTAATGCAAACATCTGGACCGTCACTCTATTCCCCGACTAGTCCCAGCTATATTCTTATTTCCTGAAGAGAACAATGAAAAAAAGGGTGAGCTCAACTAGCCAAATAAGAAATATTATGACTAAGATAATGCAGAATAAATTATCGTTAGCCTTCAACAAAGTGTTAAACCGATAAAATATAATAAACATCAAGTTTAACTGTAAGCGAACAAGCAATCCATTAGAAGAGTCAAGTAGAGCATGATATCTACTATCTTCTATGATTTAAAAGTTTATTATCAATTTTATCACGAGACTCAACTTAATAAATAAACCACATCATCGAATCATCCTCGCACTCACGGGCCAAGGATATTCATGTAATCATCAATGGTCATGATTATACCGAATAATCCCCGGTCATAATCATACCTACAATCGCCCATCAATACACTACAAAAAGCAATGAGGATTTTTACCACATCATTTGTAATATTATGGTCATGATTATACCGAATAAACCCGGTCATAATCATACCAATCAATAAATACATATATGCATACGTAAAGCCATGATGATGACTTTTATCACAATATAAGCATGAGGATGATGATAATGATATAAGAATTCAATTAAAAGAAAGCAAATGATAAATTTTTAAAGATTTATAATTTAATTTATCCAGAATTCAATAATGTCCAAATTGTCAACATGATACTTCTTTGTGGAGTAAAAATCAAGAATAATATTGTATCAAAAATGATTTGGATAGCAAAGAAATCAATTTTTGTCATGAAAAATTCCCTGGGTGAATAGTAATCGAGTGAATAGTACCTAGTGAATAGTACTTCAGGAATAGTACCTAGTGAATAGTACTTTGTGAATAGTACTTGTGAATAGTACTTTGTGAATAGTACCCTATGAATAGTACTTTGTGAATAGTATCATAAAAAATGAATACTACTCATGGACAGTACTCTGGCATGAAAAACTTAAAATTTAAAAAGAATGTGCAGAAAATATCTTTGTGAAACGATACTAGATGAAGCGCAAATCTCAAGGATATTCTACTAATTTCACGGAGTATAGAAGCAATACTTTAACAAAATGAGGGTATAATCAGGAATACGAGACGAAATAATATTACTCACATACTACAGAGTATGGAAAAAAATATTATTCCTATGAATACTGAACAAAATAATATCTCTTACCTCAAAAGAAGACTAGATACTGGAATAGTGAGGTAGCAGACTTCTCTTCTACTTTCTCTCTAAAGCTTCTCTCTCTATAGCTTCTCTTTCTATAATTGCTCTTATGAGTCTTAGTGAATTGGTGAGAATGAAAGAAGAATGAGCTTTTATTTATAGAAAATATAGTTTTGATAATTGCATGTTTTGGGGCTCTAAATATACAGTATAATACCTTCATCTTTTCCTTTATTTTTAATTTAGTCCTGCAAGTATTATCAAACTTACACCACCTCCCCTAATAGTACATCATGTGAATCAATAGTATAATCATGTGAATCAATAGTTCTATACATGTGAAAAAATAATTACAGTATATTACTTTCATCTATACCTCCATTTTTAATTTAGTCATGCAAGTATTATCAATCTTGCACCACATCCCCCAATAGTACATGCATGTGAATTAATAGTACATAAGCATGTCGATTTTCCAGTTAATTAGTCATTTATCCAGTTAATTACCTGATTGGTCAATTTAACCTCCAGAAATCAATTATTATCGAAATAATTGTCGATTTTCACCAACACTAATAATCCCAACACAATGGAAATATCAATTTCATCTTTAATCAACACAAATTTATTCAGCATTAATATTATAACTCGCAATATTTAACAACCAGATCATTCCCAGGAATAAGGGGGCTTTTGTAATGCCCGAGAAAATCGAATTTTTATGAGAAATAAATTTTTATTTGATTATGTGGATTAAATGAATTTAATTGATTATTTATGAGAGTAAGATATTTGAATGTCATTCTATGACCTTGACATATCGGAACGTCGTAGTATTTTGGCTACGTGGTAGAATTAAAGTGTTTGAATTTCCAAGACGAAAATAAAGGCTTTTCGAGAAATTTTTCAAAAAACACTATTCACACATTTCTGCTCGGGAATTATTTTTGAACTTCCGAGAAATAAGTAACGATAGAATATCAAGGTGAGATGGAATATCCAATAATATTTCAGTTATGGCAAACGCAGTTTTTTGCCTGCGGACTTAAAACCTAACGGTTAGGAGAAAGTGATTTACGAGAAGGAAATGTAATGTGATTAATGAATTAAACAATGATTGTATAATACGTAGGTTGTGATAACACGAATTTTTATAAATTATTAAAATAAGAATTTAATAATTAAAATTCTTATTATGAGATGTTTTGAGTTTGAGTATGTATATATATATAATCTAGTGTGAGAGAAATATATATTTATATATTGGGAAAGTGAGGTTTAATAGTTAAGTTAACTATTGAAGAAATTAAATGAATTTTGTAATTGATTTTAAATATTTATTGAATTAAATAAATATTTTAATTAATTTATTTATTGAGACAAATATATGGTTGATAAAGTTGTGGTGAATTAATTTAGTAACTAAATTAATTAATGATAATTAAATTGAGTGTTGATAAATTTATACAAGGATTTAATTTAAGGAAAATAATTAAATTAAATCAATTGCTTAATATTTAAGAAGATAATTAAATTAAATGAATTGTTTAATTTAATAGAAATAAATAAAATAAATAAAGTGATGTTTCTAATTAAATTGGATATATAATTATTTAATTATTTATTATAAGCATAATTATAATAGGAATATAATTATTATAAATATAAATTATAAGCTATTAAAATGGGTTAAATGTGTGACAAGTGTAACTATATAATATAAATATTATTTAAATAATCTAGTATGCGAATTAGTGTGTAACCAAACGTAGCCTTATGGCTTTTGGTTATTGAGCCTTTTTATTTTCTTCACCTGACGTACGTGGGTTATATCACGTATTCTTCTAATAAGCTAAGAACAAAGAAAAGGAGAAATACAGAGAATTTTTAGAGAGAATCAAAGGAAGAATTTCTAAACTTTGTTAACATGATCTTGCTAGTAGGAGATTCAAGGTATAATCCATTCTTAAATTTTCAAGTTTTAGTTTTGTAATCTTATTCTCTAAAATTATTGAATTTTGTTGGGTTAGGGTTTGAGGTGTTGATTATGTACATGTGTGTGTCGATAATTGTTATATAGAAGTTGTATTGAGTAATCAAATTCATGGAAAAGTGGTTTGTAGAAGAAAATTAAGATAACGAGTGTTTTGTATATGAAAATGGCTTAGTAAGTCCAAAATTTGATGTTCAATCTTTGCTATAATCAGTAAATTGATGTTGGATTATGTTAGTATGTTAAGAAAACGAAAGCGGGCGTAGTTTGAATCATGTCAATTGATTAAGAAAGCGAAGTAGTGGCGATTAAATTCTCTAAATTGTCAAAACATGAACAATTAGTATGAACATGAGTTGTAAATTAATATTTGGGTTAGTTAATGTTTATGTTAATTGATGGGTATTTGGTATATTGTAGTTTTATGAGTTACAAAACCTATAGAATCAAAAATGGATCAATTGGATGAGTATAACTCATGTTATGATCATTGGAATGAGTAAGGGTCTATGTATCGCGAAGAGCGAGCCGGAGGTCCTGATCTCATTTCTTGGGCGCAAATTGCACGCCTGCCCAAGGCCAATTAGAGGGCCTTGTTTTGCGGCATCATCGATAATGATTGGACTGCTCGACTGCTGCAGTAAATTAAGCATAACATTTTCATACAAACTCCGATTAAGGCGATTCAAGATGGTCCGGAACAAGGATGAATAGACCTACAAGTTTTGTTCTTTAAGGTGTTTAGTTTGAGGTCTTTAGGAAGGGTCAAAATGGTCATATTTAGGACTATTGTGTTTTCGGAGGCAATCGGAGGGCGTCGGGCATGCACGTATGCAAGTGTACAGCTCTTGATGATAATAGATGTTGTTCTGAGTTCTAGAAGATGAATATTATGAAGTATAATGATGCTTAACATTAATAAATGATATATTAGATAAGTTAAATACGCATACTAAGCACACACAAGAGAGACAAATTGAGTGTGTGACGAATAAACGTTGAAACGTCGTGATAAGTGATAATGAACATAAAAAGTGTTTTAAATCAAATCAAATGAAATGAATATTATAAGATATTGAATAGTGTTAATATAAAACAGATAATGATTCCTAGCAGGACTTAATCACTTGAATAAACTTCGAATATGAAATATAGTGAGCTATAAGTCGAAAGTAACACAATAAAATTGAACATTGTGTATTGATAATACGAAGGGTTATGAGACATAAATTAAATCTTACATTACAACTACTATGCATTTCTATATGACTAATAGTTGATGTGTATGATTATATAATTGTGTAGGGCACGTGAAGTGCAGATATCTGTAAGCTGTTAAACTGTTATTGGTAAACAACGATCAAGGCAAGTCTTTCAGTTCCTATTTGCTATGTGAACTTGGTGATTAACTGTTTTAAATCTTTATTGTAAAGAGCATGATGTGTTATATATGTTGAATGTATGAAATGTTAAAGTAAACTTATGACTACGTTGATTGAGTAAAGCATGCTGATTGAGTAAGGAACTCAATCTTTATACTTGTTATATGAACTATAACATGTATGTTATGTTAGTCTAATGTTTATGAGATATATGTTGAGCATGTTATTATGTGCTACGTGATGCATGAAAAATTATTAGATTTTGTCATTTGGTTTGTCGAGCTCAACCTTGTAAATAACCATTTTGCGGAGTTAAGGATTGAAGGTAACACTATGTGCTACTTGAATGACGTGGATCGTAAATAATACACGAAGATTAATATTTTAGCTAAAGTTGTTACCATGATTAAGATTCGTGAGATGTACTAAATGTTTTATGATGTATAGTTTTATGTTGAGTTGTAAAGCTAAAGTTAGAGTTATCTGATATGTAAAGGTTATCAGGTTGAGTTATTTGATATAATAATTGTGATGAAGTGAATCATGGATTATATATGTTTCAAAGACATGTAGATGATAAAGGTTTTGATTCAGGGGATTAAAGTAAGATGACAGAAAAGTTTTAATTATTCCGCATTTTATTAAGTTTAACATTAAATATTGATGTAAAATCAGAAGTTAGACGTACTATTAATGACCGAAGTCGATAATTAAATTGTATGAATTTTAGGGTCGTTATAGTTGGTATCAGAGTTGTAGGTTATAAACCTTAGGTAGGAGTACCTTAGGCTATAACCTTAGAGAAAGAAGGTGAAGATAATGAAAACGTAAGCTAAAATAGAGTTTGAACAATAAGAAGTAATTTAAGAAACATATATAGAAGGGATTAAAACATGCGTGAGAGGATTCAAAGAAGAATCTCGCAGAGTTATGGGGTTACCCAACTCCAATAATATGGATGTAAGGTGATAATAAATAGACATTGTCTATAAGAAGAGAATGATAAAGAAGTGAAGAATAAAAAAGGTTATATTTAAGTATGGTATAATTGTACTCTTTAATGGTTGATGTATGGTATATGGGCTAAACGATTCCTTCATAGAGCGGAGGTATATACGAACTAGTTACTCGGGACCTAGTTTGTTGGTTGTTTGTGGGAAACCACTCAGGGTACCATATGAAAACTGTTAGAGACTCGATGTGTACCAAGTATAGAAAATGGATACATATGAGGAAAATGTGGAAGTCTATGCTATTTGATTCAGCTAGACGAATATTGAAAGATGTTCAGGAAATTCAAGCGTTTCTTGAGAAGTTATGCCAAACCAAATTGTTTTGGTGCGGATTCAGATGTTGAAAAGCTGAGGTGAACAACCCTATAAAAAGGGGACATGTTATCGGAGACAATGGTTCCGAAAGTAACGCATATAGTCGTTACGATGTTAAGATGTAATACGTTGTGCACGACGTAGGGGTACGATAGGCTGATCACCTAGAGTATTTACAGAGAGTGTTTTCAGTCTGTGTGATTGCTAAACATTATGTTAATGATGGTTTACAGTGGTTATGCACTGTTATACCCGGGGAAGAGTTCAAGGTCCGTATAGTCTTATGATTGTTAAAGGTTCAAGTTGAGATACTTGATAACCTAGAGACATAGTTCAAGGTCTTATGACCCCTCAGCATGATTTAAAATCTTTTAAATTCTCATCATTCATCTAAACTTCCCAATTATTGAGTAATTGTGAAAGATTCTTGTTATTCTGAAAGGTGAAAGTGGAAAGAGTGAGAAAATTAAGCAAAACATAATAATTTCAAGAAAGAAATGAAATTCCAGAAGAAGAGAAAATGTGAAACTCTTAGAAGATGAAGAGGTGAGGAATATGATGATCTTAGAAAGATCCTTCAAGAAAGAATTCGGTTGCAGAACCTAATGAATAAATAGATATTAACATAAAAACTATTTTGATAAATGGAAGGAACGAATATTAGTAAGTCAAAATTTCGAGGACAAAATTCTTATAAGAAAGGGTGAATGTAATATCCCGAGTGTTTATGATAACGTTCCTTATAAAAGGAAATGAAAGGGTTAATGAATATATAATAATCAAAATATAATTGAGTTCAAGTGAAAGCTTATGAGATAAAACTTACAAGAATTTATTATGAAGAATGGTAGTAGTGGTAATAAATAAAACCTATATTAAGATAATGTGTTGAAGTTATTCAACGATAAATTTTGAAAAGAGATTTAGTGAAAACCGTGTAAGGGAGGTTTCGTTGATTCCGAGGACGGAATCCTTATAAGGGGGGAAAGATGTGATAACCTAATTTTTTTTAAATTATTAAAATAAGAATTTAATAATTAAAATTCTTATTATGAGATGTTTTGAGTTTGAGTATGTATATATATGTGCTATATATGTTGAAATATATGATCTAGTGTGAAGAGAAATATATATTTATATATTAGGAAAGTGAGGTTTAATAGTTAAGTTAACTATTGAAGAAATTAAATGAATTTTGTAATTGATTTTAAATATTTATTGAATTAAATAAATATTTTACTTTATTTATTTATTAAGACAAATATATGATTGATAAAGTTGTGGTGAATTAATTTAGTAACTAAATTAATTAATGATAATTAAATTGAGTGTTGATAATTTTATCGAAGGTTTTAATTTAAGGAAAATAATTAAATTAAATCAATTGTTTAATATTTAAGAAGATAATTAAATTAAATGAATTGTTTAATTTAATAGAAATAAATAAAATAAATAAAGTGATGTTTCTAATTAAATTGGATATATAATTATTTAATTATTTATTATAAGCATAATTATAATAGGAATATAATTATTATAATTATAAATTATAAGCTATTAAAATGGGTTACATGTGTGACAAGTGTAAGTATATAATATAAATATTATTTAAATAATCTAGTATGGGAATTAGTGTGTAACCAAACGTTGCCTTATGGCTTTTGGTTATTTTAACTGATGTGAGCCTTTTTTTTTTCTTCACCTGACGTACGTGGGTTATATCACGTATTCTCCTAATAAGCTAAGAACAAAGAAAAGGAGAAATACAGAGAATTTTTAGAGAGAATCAAAGGAAGAATTTCTAAACTTTGTTAACATGATCTTGCTAGTAGGAGATTCAAGGTATAATCCATTCTTAAATTTTCAAGTTTTAGTTTTGTAATCTTATTCTCTAAAGTTATTGAATTTTGTTGGGTTAGGGTTTGAGGTGTTGATTATGTACATGTGTAATCTGATAATTGTTATATAGAAGTTGTATTGAGTAATCAAATTCATGGAAAAGTGGTTTGTAGAAGAAAATTAAGATAACAGTGTTTTGTATATGAAAATGGCTTAGTAAGTCCAAAATTTGATGTTCAATCTTTGCTATAATCTGTAAATTGATGTTGGATTATGTTAGTATGTTAAGAAACGAAAGCGGCGTAGTTTGAATCATGTCAATTGATTAAGAAACGAAGTCGTGGCGATTAAATTCTCTAAATTGTCAAAACATGAACAATTAGTATGAACATGAGTTGTAAATTAATATTTGGGTTAGTTAATGTTTATGTTAATTGATGGGTATTTGGTATATTGTAGTTTTATGAGTTACAAACCTATAGAATCAAAATGGATCAATCGGATGAGTATAACTCATGTTATGATCATTGGAATGAGTAAGGGTCTGTGTAATCGCGAAGAGCGAGCCGAGGTCCTGATTTCATGACTTGGGCGCAATGCTGCTGCCCCTAAGGCCAATTAGGCAAATGCTACATGGGCATCGATAATAGTTGGACCTGCTCGACTGCTGCGATAAATTAAGCATAACATTTTCATACAAACTCCGATTAAAAGCGATTCAAGATGGTCCTAACAAGGATGAATAGACCTACAAGTTTTGTTCTTTAAGGTGTTTAGTTTGAGGTCTTTAGGAAGGGTCAAAATGGTCATCTTTAGGACTATTGTGTTTTCGGAGGCAATCGGAGGGCGTCGGGCATGCACGTATGCAAGTGTACAGCTCTTGATGATAATAGATGTTGTTCTGAGTTCTAGAAGATGAATATTATGAAGTATAATGATGCTTAACATTAATAAATGATATATTAGATAAGTTAAATCGCATACTAAGCACACACAAGAGAGACAAATTGAGTGTGTGATTTAATAAACGTTGAAACGTCGTGATAAGTGATAATGAACATAAAAAGTGTTTTAAATCAAATCAAATGAAATGAATATTATAAGATATTGAATAGTGTTAATATAAAACAGATAATGATTCCTAGCAGGACTTAATCACTTGAATAAACTTCGAATATGAAATATAGTGAGCTATAAGTCGAAAGTAACACAATAAAATTGAACATTGTGTATTGATAATACGAAGGGTTATGAGACATAAATTAAATCTTACATTACAACTACTATGCATTGCTATATGACTAATAGTTGATGTGTATGATTATATAATTGTGTAGGGCACGTGAAGTGCAGATATCTGTAAGCTGTTAAACTGTTATTGGTAAACAACGATCAAGGCAAGTCTTTCAGTTCCTATTTGCTATGTGAACTTGGTGATTAACTGTTTTAAATCTTTATTGTAAAGAGCATGATGTGTTATATATATGTTGAATGTATGAAATGTTAAAGTAAACTTATGACTACGTTGATTGAGTAAAGCATGCTGATTGAGTAAGGAACTCAATCTTTATACTTGTTATATGAACTATAACATGTATGTTATGTTAGTCTAATGTTTATGAGATATATGTTGAGCATGTTATTATGTGCTACGTGATGCATGAAAATTATTAGATTTTGTCATTGGTACATCGAGCTCAACCTTGTAAATAACCATTTTTGCAGGTTAAGGATTGAAGGTAACACTATGTGCTACTTGAATGACGTGGATCAGAAATAATACACGAAGATTAATATTTTAGCTAAAGTTGTTACCATGATTAAGATTCGTGAGATGTACTAAATGTTTTATGATGTATAGTTTTATGTTGAGTTGTAAAGCTAAAGTTAGAGTTATCTGATATGTAAAGGTTATCAGGTTGAGTTATTTGATATAATAATTGTGATGAAGTGAATCATGGATTATATATGTTTCAAAGACATGTAGATGATAAAGGTTTTGATTCAGGGGATTAAAGTAAGATGACAGAAAAGTTTTAATTATTCCGCATTTTATTAAGTTTAACATTAAATATTGATGTAAAATCAGAAGTTAGACGTACTATTAATGACCGAAGTCGATAATTAAATTGTATGAATTTTAGGGTCGTTATAGTTGGTATCAGAGTTGTAGGTTATAAACCTTAGGTAGGAGTACCTTAGGCTATAACCTTAGCGAAAGAAGGTGAAGATAATGAAAACGTAAGCTAAAATAGAGTTTGAACAATAAGAAGTTATTTAAGAAACATATATAGAAGGGATTAAAACATGCGTGAGAGGATTCAAAGAAGAATCTCGCAGAGTTATGGGGTTACCCAACTCCAATAATATGGATGTAAGGTGATAATAAATAGACATTGTCTATAAGAAGAGAATGATAAAGAAGTGAAGAATAAAAAAGGTTATATTTAAGTATGGTATAATTGTACTCTTTAATGGTTGATGTATGGTATCTGGGCTAAACGATTCCTTCATAGAGCGGAGGTATATACGAACTAGTAACTCGGGACCTAGTTTGTTGGTTGTTTGTGGGAAACCACTCAGGGTACCATATGAAAACTGTTAGAGACTCGATGTGTACCAAGTATAGAAAATGGATACATATGAGGAAAATGTGGAAGTCTATGCTATTTGATTCAAATTTGAACGAATATTGAAAGATGTTCAGGAAATTCAAGCGTTTCTTGAGAAGTTATGCCAAACCAAATTGTTTTGGTGCGGATTCAAGATGTTGAAAAGTTGAGGTGAACAACCCTATAAAAGGGGACATGTTATCGGAGACAATGGTTCCGAAAGTAACGCATATAGTCGTTACGATGTTAAGATGTAATCGTTGTACTGCGGCGTTTAGGAATACGATAAGTGATCACCTAGAGTATTTACAGAGAGTGTTTTCAGTCTGTGTGATTGCTAAACATTATGTTAATGATGGTTTACAGTGGTTATGCACTGTTATACCCGGGGAAGAGTTCAAGGTCTGTATAGTCTTATGATTGTTAAAGGTTCAAGTTGAGATACTTGATAACCTAGAGACATAGTTCAAGGTCTTATGACCCCTCAGCATGATTTAAAATCTTTTAAATTCCTGTTATTCATCTCGCTTCCCAATTATTGAGTAATTGTGAAAGATTCTTGTTATTCTGAAGGTGAAAGTGGAAAAGTGAGAAAATTAAGCAAAACATAATAATTTCAAGAAAGAAATGAAATTCGTAGAAGAAGAAAAATGTGAAACTCTTAGAAGATGAAGAGGTGAGGAATATGATGATCTTAGAAAGATCCTTCGAGAAAGAATTCGGTTACGTAACCTAATGAATAAATAGATATTAACATAAAATCTATTTTGATAAATGGAAGGAACGAATATTAGTAAGTCAAAATTTCGAGGACAAAATTCTTATAAGAAAGGGTGAATGTAATATCCTTTAGTGTTTATGATAACGCTCCTTATAAAAGGAAATGAAAGGGTTAATGAATATATAATAATCAAAATATAATTGAGTTCAAGTGAAAGCTTATGAGATAAAACTTACAAGAATTTATTATGAAGAATGGTAGTAGTGGTAATAAATAAAACCTATATTAAGATAATGTGTTGAAGTTATTCAACGATAAATTTTGAAAAGAGATTTAGTGAAAACCGTAAAGGGAGGTTTCGTTGATTCCGAGGACTAATCCTTATAAGGGGGAAAGATGTGATAACCTAAATTTTTTAATTATTAAAATAAGAATTTAATAATTAAAATTCTTATTATGAGATGTTTTGAGTTTGAGTATGCATATATATGTGCTATATATGTTGAAATATATGATCTAGTGTGAAGAGAAATATATATTTATATATTAGAAAGTGAGGTTTAATAGTTAAGTTAACTATTGAAGAAATTAAATGAATTTTGTAATTAATTTTAAATATTTATTGAATTAAATAAATATTTTACTTTATTTATTTATTAAGACAAATATATGATTGATAAAGTTGTGGTGAATTAATTTAGTAACTAAATTAATTAATGATAATTAAATTGAGTGTTGATAATTTTATCTCAAGGATTTAATTTAAGGAAAATAATTAAATTAAATCAATTGCTTAATATTTAAGAAGATAATTAAATTAAATGAATTGTTTAATTTAATGGAAATAAATAAAATAAATAAAGTGATGTTTCTAATTAAATTGGATATATAATTATTTAATTATTTATTATAAGCATAATTATAATAGGAATATAATTATTATGATTATAAATTATAAGCTATTAAAATGGGTTATATGTGTGACAAGTGTAACTATATAATATAAATATTATTTAAATAATCTAGTATGCGAATTAGTGTGTAACCAAACGTAGCCTTATGGCTTTTGGTTATTTTAACTGATGTGAGCCTTTTTATTTTCTTCACTTGACGTACGTGGGTTATATCACGTATTCTCCTAATAAGCTAAGAACAAAGAAAAGGAGAAATACAGAGAATTTTTAGAGAGAATCAAAGGAAGAATTTCTAAACTTTGTTAACATGATCTTGCTAGTAGGAGATTCAAGGTATAATCCATTCTTAAATTTTCAAGTTTTAGTTTTGTAATCTTATTCTCTAAAGTTATTGAATTTTGTTGGGTTAGGGTTTGAGGTGTTGATTATGTACATGTGTAATCTGATAATTGTTATATAGAAGTTGTATTGAGTAATCAAATTCATGGAAAAGTGGTTTGTAGAAGAAAATTAAGATAACAGTGTTTTGTATATGAAAATGGCTTAGTAAGTCCAAAATTTGATGTTCAATCTTTGCTATAATCTGTAAATTGATGTTGGATTATGTTAGTATGTTAAGAAACGAAAGCGGCGTAGTTTGAATCATGTCAATTGATTAAGAAACGAAGTCGTGGCGATTAAATTCTCTAAATTGTCAAAACATGAACAATTAGTATGAACATGAGTTGTAAATTAATATTTGGGTTAGTTAATGTTTATGTTAATTGATGGGTATTTGGTATATTGTAGTTTTATGAGTTACAAACCTATAGAATCAAAAATGGACTGAATTGGATGAGTATAACTCATGTTATGATCATTGGAATGAGTAAGGGTCTGTGTAATCGCGAAGAGCAGAGCCAGAGGTCCTGTTCTGCGACTTGGCAGCAATTGCTTGGCCCCCTAAGGCCAATTAAGGCTTGTTGCACAGGCATCGATAACAGTTATGGGACCGCTTCCGACTGCTGCGATAAATTAAGCATAACATTTTCATACAAACTCCGATTAAGGCGATTCAAGATGGTCCGGAACAAGGATGAATAGACCTACAAGTTTTGTTCTTTAAGGTGTTTAGTTTGAGGTCTTTAGGAAGGGTCAAAATGGTCACCTTTAGGACTATTGTGTTTTCGGAGGCAATCTGAGAGGCGCATGCATGCACGTATGCAAGTGTACAAATTCTTGATGATAATAGATGTTGTTCGAGTTCTAGAAGATGAATATTATGAAGTATAATGATGCTTAACATTAATAAATGATATATTAGATAAGTTAAATACGCATACTAAGCACACACAAGAGAGACAAATTGAGTGTGTGACGAATAAACGTTGAAACGTCGTGATAAGTGATAATGAACATAAAAAGTGTTTTAAATCAAATCAAATGAAATGAATATTATAAGATATTGAATAGTGTTAATATAAAATAGATAATGATTCCTAGCAGGACTTAATCACTTGAATAAACTTCGAATATGAAATATAGTGAGCTATAAGTCGAAAGTAACACAATAAAATTGAACATTGTGTATTGATAATACGAAGGGTTATGAGACATAAATTAAATCTTACATTACAACTACTATGCATTGCTATATGACTAATAGTTGATGTGTATGATTATATAATTGTGTAGGGCACGTGAAGTGCAGATATCTGTAAGCTGTTAAACTGTTATTGGTAAACAACGATCAAGGCAAGTCTTTCAGTTCCTATTTGCTATGTGAACTTGGTGATTAACTGTTTTAAATCTTTATTGTAAAGAGCATGATGTGTTATATATGTTGAATGTATGAAATGTTAAAGTAAACTTATGACTACGTTAATTGAGTAAAGCATGCTGATTGAGTAAGGAACTCAATCTTTATACTTGTTATATGAACTATAACATGTATGTTATGTTAGTCTAATGTTTATGAGATATATGTTGAGCATGTTATTATGTGCTACGTGATGCATGAAAATTATTAGATTTTGCTGGGCTGTCGAGCTCAACCTTGTAAATAACCATTTTTGCAGGTTAAGGATTGAAGGTAACACTATGTGCTACTTGAATGACGTGGATCAGAAATAATACACGAAGATTAATATTTTAGCTAAAGTTGTTACCATGATTAAGATTCATGAGATGTACTAAATGTTTTATGATGTATAGTTTTATGTTGAGTTGTAAAGCTAAAGTTAGAGTTATCTAATATGTAAAGGTTATCAGGTTGAGTTATTTGATATAATAATTGTGATGACGTGAATCATGGATTATATATGTTTCAAAGACATGTAGATGATAAAGGTTTTGATTCAGGGGATTAAAGTAAGATGACAGAAAATTTTTAATTATTCCGCATTTTATTAAGTTTAACATTAAATAATGATGTAAAATCAAAAGTTAGACGTACTATTAACGACCGAAGTCGATAATTAAATTGTATGAATTTTGGGGTCGTTATAGTTGGTATCAGAGCTGTAGGTTATAAACCTTAGGTAGGAGTACCTTAGGGTATAACCTTAGAGAAGGAAGGTGAAGATAATGAAAACATAAGCTCAAATAGAGTTTGAACAATAAGAAGTAATTTAAGAAACATATATAGAAGGGATTAAAACATGTGTGAGAGGATTCAAAGAAGAATCTCGCATAGTTATGGGGTTACCCAACTCCAATAATATGGATGTAAGGTGATAATAAATAGACATTGTCTATAAGAAGAGAATGATAAAGAAGTGAAGAATAAAAAAAGTTATATTTAAGTATGGTATAATTGTACTCTTTAATGGTTGATGTATGGTATCTGGAATAAACGATTCCTTCATAGAGCGGAGGTATATACGAACTAGTAACTCAGAACCTAGTTTATTGGTTGTTTGTGGGAAACCACTCAAAGTACCATATGGAAATTGTTAGAGTCTCGATGTGTACCAAGTATAGAAAATGGATACATATGATGAAAATGTGGAACTTGAAACAACCCGGGTCAAATCCCGAGTCCGAAACAAATCTCAGGTAAAATCCCAAGTCCTAATTGAATCAAATCCATCACAATAAGGCCTCAAACTACTGGCCCAATAATATCTTCTTGGGTCATCTTAGCCCACCACAGGCTCCCAAAAGGTCATAACTTGAAGGTACTATTGGTAGTTACTTAATTCCTTATATGCAGCCAAATTTTTCCTTATCTTTCGATGTGGGACTAGGGTGTTACAAACTCTCCCACTTAAATTTCTGACGTCCCCGTCAGAATCGACCACACACACGGCCCTAAGATCTTTGCCTCTCTAGCCATTGTGGGATAATACCGGCTGGCTTCGTGTCCCCACCTCCGGACCTCCATCTCTTCATTGTAGGATAATACCACCAAGACTTCGTGTCCCCACCTCCGACAACCAAATCGGATGACCCGACCCGAGCTTTCGAGAGTCGGCTTTGATACCATATGAAACAACCTGGGTCAAATCCCGAGTCCGGAAAAAATCTTGGGTCAAATCCCAAGTCCGAATTGAATCAAATCCATCACAATAAGGCCTCAAACTACTGGCCCAAAAGTATCTTCTTGGGTCATTTTAGCCCACCACAGGCTCCCAAAAGGTCATGACTTGAAAGTACTATTGGTAGTTACTTAATTCCTTATATGCAACCAAATTTTTCCTTATCTTTCGATGTAGGACTGGGGTGTTACAGAACTCGATTGGAATGTTGAGCAATGTAAATGAAGTTGGAAATTCTTAAAGCAGGAATTGTTATATAAACGAGAAGATTCAAAGATGAATCTTGAAGAGATATATAATTAAGGAATGGGAGTTACCTAACTCCAATAACAAAGATAACGAATAATGTCGTAAATGAAAGGAAAGAAAGAGAATCGTAAAATAAAACGATTACAAGTTAAGAATTTATTTTAAGGAAGATGATAATAGAATAAGATCACAACGTGATCTGTTTATGTTATAGAAGAAAGATGGTCTGTAATGTTTGAATAATTATAGCTTGATGCTATGAAGGTAATGTACTATGAAATAGTACAAGATAAACTCATGAGGAGTTATAGATAATGTGATACGAGGAATTCGTATCGAGCAAAGAACAAGTTAAGAGTAAGATAGAGTTAGGTGGGATTTCAATTGAGGACTCATGTGACGGCTGAGTTGTACAAATCTTTGTATGGGCAAGGGTTTTGTGCTTGCACTCTCAGTTTATCATATTGATAATCATTGGAATGTTGGTGTCGCGCTATCAATGTATATGTGGCGAAAAGGTGATTCTTTTCTAATGTGTAGTTTTGATAGTTAGAAACTATTAAGATTAAACATATATTATTAGGATTAGGCGCGGTTCTTAAAACTAATGAATATGGTAAGTTCGTGACTCATAATAATATGGTATGTTTTGAACCCCTCAGCGAATGGACGCCTATGGTCTGACTAGGATAAGTTCTTAAACTCATATTATTGTGGCAAGTCCTGAACTTCCAATGTGCGGTAAGTTTGATGAACTGGGGTATAATTAAGTTATGAATGAAGAATTGAGGATTATGGGAATAGATAGAATTATTAAGCAATGGATCAGTATAGAAAGTAAAGACATAAGTTTTTCCAAATCTTCTAGCTATGTTCTACTTCAAAATTTTTGACATCAAGCTAAATTTGCACTATGTGCCTATTTAAAATGAATTTTTACTCTCAACGCATGGTGACAAATGTGTATGTGTGGACTTCGGGACACTGACACATCGTTACCTATTGAGATATGATATCACTAAAACTCATTTTCAAAGATTTTTGAACTGTTTAAAGAATAGTCTATGCTAATTGTTTCGGCTAGACGAAAATGATTTGAAAATATCAAAATGTATTTTATATCATTAATGCATCATGGAACCTGATGCAAACATGATAAAAACGATGGAGTTATCAATGCAGAATTTCTTAGTGTTAGATGTGATCTAAAGATCGTCAGCCCACTATGATATGATGTAGTATGACAAAGTCACAAAATGACGGAATCCTCAAACGGACTGTAAATACAGTGCGGTATCATGTCGTCATAAATTGATTTCTGAGATTTCTTTAAGATATGAGAATATATATGTATATTTCGATTGATGTCCGAATTGTTGTAGAAGTCTATGCTATTTGATTCAGCTAGAAGAATATTGAAAGATGTTCATGAAATTCAAGCGTTTCTTGAGAAGTTATGCCAAACCAAATTGTTTTGGTGCGGATTCAGATGTTGAAAAGCTGAGGTGAACAACCCTATAAAAAGGGGACATGTTATCGGAGACAATGGTTCCGAAAGTAACGCATATAGTCGTTATGATGTTAAGATGTAATACGTTGTGCACGACGTAGGGGCGACGATAAAGTCGATCACCTAGAGTATTTACAGAGAGTGTTTTCGATGCATTGTGTGATTGCTAAACATTATGTTAATGATGGTTTACAGTGGTTATGCACTGTTATACCCGGGGAAGAGTTCAAGGTCCGTATAGTCTTATGATTGTTAAAGGTTCAAGTTGAGATACTTGATAACCTAGAGACATAGTTCAAGGTCTTATGACCCCTCAGCATGATTTAAAATCTTTTAAATTCCTGTTATTCATCTCGCTTCCCAATTATTGAGTAATTGTGAAAGATTCTTGTTATTCTGAAAGGTGAAAGTGGAAAGAGTGAGAAAATTAAGCAAAACATAATAATTTCAAGAAAGAAATGAAATTCCAGAAGAAGAGAAAATGTGAAACTCTTAGAAGATGAAGAGGTGAGGAATATGATGATCTTAGAAACATCCTTCGAGAAAGAATTCGGTTGCAGAACCTAATGAATAAATAGATATTAACATAAAATCTATTTTGATAAATGGAAGGAACGAATATTAGTAAGTCAAAATTTCGAGGACAAAATTCTTATAAGAAAGGGTGAATGTAATATCCCGAGTGTTTATGATAACGCGATCCTTATAAAAGAAATGAAAGGGTTAATGAATATATAATAATCAAAATATAATTGAGTTCAAGTGAAAGCTTATGAGATAAAACTTACAAGAATTTATTATGAAGAATGGTAGTAGTGGTAATAAATAAAACCTATATTAAGATAATGTGTTGAAGTTATTCAACGATAAATTTTGAAAAGAGATTTAGTGAAAACCGTGTAAGGGAGGTTTCGTTGATTCTGAGGACGGAATCCTTATAAGAGGGGAAAGATGTGATAACCTAAATTTTTTTAAATTATTAAAATAAGAATTTAATAATTAAAATTCTTATTATGAGATGTTTTGAGTTTGAGTATGTATATATATGTGCTATATATGTTGAAATATATGATCTAGTGTGAAGAGAAATATATATTTATATATTAGGAAAGTGAGGTTTAATAGTTAAGTTAACTATTGAAGAAATTAAATGAATTTTGTAATTGATTTTAAATATTTATTGAATTAAATAAATATTTTAATTTATTTATTTATTAAGACAAATATATGGTTGATAAAGTTGTGGTGAATTAATTTAGTAACTAAATTAATTAATGATAATTAAATTGAGTGTTGATAATTTTATCTCAAGGATTTAATTTAAGGAAAATAATTAAATTAAATCAATTGCTTAATATTTAAGAAGATAATTAAATTAAATGAATTGTTTAATTTAATGGAAATAAATAAAATAAATAAAGTGATATTTCTAATTAAATTGGATATATAATTATTTAATTATTTATTATAAGCATAATTATAATAGGAATATAATTATTATGATTATAAATTATAAGCTATTAAAATGGGTTATATGTGTGACAAGTGTAACTATATAATATAAATATTATTTAAATAATCTAGTATGCGAATTAGTGTGTAACCAAACGTAGCCTTATGGCTTTTGGTTATTTTAACTGATGTGAGCCTTTTTATTTTCTTCACCTGACGTACGTGGGTTATATCACGTATTCTCCTAATAAGCTAAGAACAAAGAAAAGGAGAAATACAGAGAATTTTTAGAGAGAATCAAAGGAAGAATTTCTAAACTTTGTTAACATGATCTTGCTAGTAGGAGATTCAAGGTATAATCCATTCTTAAATTTTCAAGTTTTAGTTTTGTAATCTTATTCTCTAAAATTATTGAATTTTGTTGGGTTAGGGTTTGAGGTGTTGATTATGTACATGTGTAATCTGATAATTGTTATATAGAACTTGTATTGAGTAATCAAATTCATGGAAAAGTGGTTTGTAGAAGAAAATTAAGATAACAGTGTTTTGTATATGAAAATGGCTTAGTAAGTCCAAAATTTGATGTTCAATCTTTGCTATAATCTGTAAATTGATGTTGGATTATGTTAGTATGTTAAGAAACGAAAGCGGCGTAGTTTGAATCATGTCAATTGATTAAGAAACGAAGTCGTGGCGATTGAATTCGCTAAATTGTCAAAACATGAACAATTAGTATGAATATGAGTTGTAAATTAATATTTGGGTTAGTTAATGTTTATGTTAATTGATGGGTATTTGGTATATTGTAGTTTTATGAGTTACAAACCTATAGAATCGAAAATGGACTGAATTGGATGAGTATAACTCATGTTATGATCATTGGAAGGAGTAAGGGTCTGTGTAATCGCGAAGAGCGAGAGCACGAGGGCTTGTTTCTGACTTGGGGCAATTGCACTGCCCTCCAAGGCCAATTAGGGCAAATGCTACCGGGCATCGATAATGATTGGACTGCTTTTTACTGCTGCAGTAAATTAAACATAATGTTTTCATACGAACTCCGATTAAGGCGATTCAAGATGATCCGGAACGAGGACGAATAGACCTACAACTTTTGTTCTTTAAGGGTTTTAGTTTGAGGTCTTTAGGAAGGGTCAAAATGGTTATCTTTAGGACAGTTGTGTTTTCGGAGGCAATCGGAGGGCGTCGGGCATGCACGTATGCAAGTGTAGTGCTCTTGACGATAATAGATGTTGTTCTAAGTTATAGAACATGAATATTATGAAGTATAATGATGCTTAATATTAATAAATGATATATTAGATAAGTTGAATACGCATACTAAGCACACATAAGAGAGACAAATTGAGCGTGTGACGAATAAACGTCGAAACGTCGTGATAAGTGATAATGAACATAAAAAATGTTTTAAATCAAATCAAATGAAATGAATATTATAAGATATTGAATAGTGTTAATATAAAACAAATAATGATTCCTAGCAGGACTTAAGCACTTGAATGAACTTCGAATATGAAATATAATGAGCTATAAGTCGAAAGTAACACAATAAAATTGAACATTGTGTATTGATAATAAGAAGGGTTATGAGACGTAAATTAAAGCTTACATTACAACTACTATGCGTTGCTATATGACTAATAGTTGATGTGTATGATTATATAATTGTGTAGGGCACGTGAAGTGCAGATATTTGTAAGCTGTTAAACTGTTATTGATAAACAACGATCAAGGCAAGTCTTTCAGTTCCTATTTGCTATGTGAATTTGGTGATTAACTATTTTAAATCTTTATTGCAAAGAGCATGATGCGTTATATATATATTGAATGCATAAAATGTTAAAGTCAACTTATGACTACGTTGATTGAGTAAAGCATGCTGATTGAGTAAGGAACTCAATCTTTATACTTGTTATATGAACTGTAACATGTATGTTATGTTAGTCTAATGTTTATGAGATATATGTTGAACATGTTATTATGTGCTACGTGATGCATGAAAATGTTAGATTTTCTTTGGTCATTGTCGAGCTCAACCTTGCAAATAACCATTTTTGTAGGTTAAGGATTGAAGGTAACACTATGTCCTACTTGAATGACGTGGATCAGAAATAATACACGAAGATTAATATTTTAGCTAAAGTTGTTACCATGATTAAGATTCATGAGATGTACTAAATATTTTATGATGCATAGTTTTATGTTGAGTTGTAAAGCTAAAGTTAGAGTTATCTGATGTAAAGGTTATCTGGTTGAGTTATTTGATATAATAATTGTGATGAAGTGAATCATGGATTGTATATGTTTCAAAGACATGTAGATGATAAAGGTTTTGATTCAGGGGATTAAAGTAAGATGACAGAAAAGTTTTAATTATTCCGCATTTTATTAAGTTTAACATTAAATAATGATGTAAAATCAAAAGTTAGACGTACTATTAACGATCGAAGTCGATAATTAAATTGTATGAATGTTAGGGTCGTTATAGTTGGTATCAGAGCTGTAGGTTATAAACCTTAGGTAGGAGTACCTTAGGCTATAACCTTAGAGTAGGAAGGTGAAGATAATGAAAACATAAGCTCAAATAGAGTTTGAACAATAAGAAGTAATTTAAGAATCATATATAGAAGGGATTAAAACATGCATTAGAGGATTCAAAGAAGAATCTCGCAGAGTTATGGGGTTACCCAACTCCAATAATATGGATGTAAAGTGATAATAAATAGACAGTGTCTATAAGAAGAGAATGATAAAGAAGTGAAGAATAAAAAAGGTTATATTTATGTATGGTATAATTGTACTCTTTAATGGTTGATGTATGGTATCTGGGATAAACGATTCCTTCATAGAGCGGAGGTATATACGAACTAGTAACTCGGAACCTAGTTTATTGGTTGTTTGTGGGAAACCACTCAGTGTACCATATGGAAACTGTTAGAGACTCAATTTGAACCAAGTATAGAAAATGGATACATATGATGAAAATGTGGAACTCGATTGGAATGTTAAGCAATGTAAATGAAGTTGGAAATTCTTAAAGCAGGAATTGTTATATAAACGAGAAGATTCAAAGAAGAATCTTGAAGAGATATGTAGATAAGGAATGGGAGTTACCTAACTCCAATAACAAAGATAACGAATAATGTCGTAAATGAAAGGAAAGAAAGAGAATCGTAAAATAAAACGATCACGAGTTAAGAATTTTTTTTTAAGGAAGATGATAATAGAATAAGATCACGACGTGATCTATTTATGTTATAGAAGAAAGATGGTTTGTAATGTTTGAATAATTATAGCTTGATGCTATGAAGGTAATGTACTATGAAATAGTACAAGATAAACTCATGAGGAGTTATAGATAATGTGATACGAGGAATTCGTATCGAGCAAAGAACAAGTTAAGAGTAAGATAGAGTTAGGTGGGATTTCAATTGAGGACTCATGTGACGGCTGAGTTGTACAAATCTTTGTATGGGCAAGGGTTTTGTGCTTGCACTCTCAGTTTATCATATTGATAATCATTGGAATGTTGGTGTCGCGCTATCAATGTATATGTGGCGAAAAGGTGATTCTTTTCTAATGTGTAGTTTTGATAGTTAGAAACTATTAAGATTAAACATATATTATTAGGATTAGGCGCGGTTCTTAAAACTAATGAATATGGTAAGTTCGTGACTCATAATAATATGGTATGTTTTGAACCCCTCAGCGAATGGACGCCTATGGTCTGACTAGGATAAGTTCTTAAACTCATATTATTGTGGCAAGTCCTGAACTTCCAATGTGCGGTAAGTTTGATGAACTGGGGTATAATTAAGTTATGAATGAAGAATTGAGGATTATGGGAATAGATAGAATTATTAAGCAATGGATCAGTATAGAAAGTAAAGACATAAGTTTTTCCAAATCTTCTAGCTATGTTCGACTTCAAAATTTTTGACATCAAGCTAAATTTGCACTATGTGCCTATTTAAAATGAATTTTTACTCTCAACGCATGGTGACAAATGTGTATGTGTGGACTTCGGGACACTGACACATCGTTACCTGTTGAGATATGATATCACTAAAACTTATTTTCAAAGATTTTTGAACTGTTTAAAGAATAGTCAATGCTAATTGTTTCGGCTAGACGAAAAATGATTTGAAAATATCAAAATGTATTTTATATCATTAATGCATCATGGAACCTGATGCAAACATGATAAAAACGATGGAGTTATCAATGCAGAATTTCTTAGTGTTAGATGTGATCTAAGGATCGTCAGCCCACTATGGTATGATGTCGTATGACAAAGTCACAAAATGACGGAATCCTCAAACGGACTGTAAATACAGTACGGTATCATGACATCATATAAAGATTTTTGAGATTTTTTTAAGATATGAGAATATATATATATATATATATATATGTGTGTGTGTGTGTATGTATATTTTGATTGATGTTCAAATTATTGTAGAAGTCTATGCTATTGGATTCAGCTAGACGAATATTGAAAGATGTTCATGAAATTCAAGCGTTTCTTGAGAAGTTATGCCAAACCAAATTATTTTGGTGCGGATTCAGATGTTAAAAAGCTGAGGTTGTAACGACCCCAAAATTCATACAATTTAATTCTCTACTTCGGTCGTTAATAATACATTCAACCTCTAATTTTACATCCTTAAACGATTATACAACCATTAAAATTTGCGGAATAATTAAAATTTTTTATTACAAACTATCCTTGTTCCCAAAACCTTCAACCTTGACATCTAAATATCTCAGAATCATTTTAATACTACAATAGTTTACATTCGCAAAACAATATTACAATTCAACATTAATACATTATTCGAAACATTAGACATGGTTTACAAGAATAACAACTTAGCTAGGATATTAAATCTTCATATATCACTTTTGATCCATAACAATCAAGTAGCACATAGCGTTACCTTCAATTCTTGAATCTGAAAAAGCTCGACAGCTCAGCAAAATCTAACAGTTTTCATGCATCACGTAGCACATAATAACATGCTCAACATACAAGAATAATCATAAACAAACATAGCATACATGTTGTAGTTCACATAACAACTACAAAGATTGAGTTCCTTACTCAGTCAACATTCATAGCTCAATCATCATAGTCATAGATTGACTTTCACATTTCATACTTTTGACATATATAATACATCATACACTAAAATTTTAAAGCAGATCATCATCAAGTTCACATAGCAAAAAGGAACTGAAAGACTTGCCTTTACCGGCATTTTACCAACATGCTAATACTTCGCGTCCTTGCACAACCTACACTGTATGTGAGACTGATAATAAATAAAATCAATACTCAATCTCATGGTCAAATTTATTTTAAGACCTTACTTTATCTTATTATCCTTTATAATATCTTTATAGACATCTAACTGTGTTTTATATGCAACTTGGTTTTATTTTCATTTTCATCACCACACATGCTAGACTATCTCACTTGTAGTTTAATGTGCGTATATCACACCATTTTATTTTACCAATTTGGTTTCAAAAATGCATATTCAACACATTGTTTACATGTTTAATTTTCCTTCATGAATCAAAAATTACCTTTTTCGTTTTCTTTCCATTATTATTCTTGTATTATCATCTTTTCGTTCTTAGATATCCAATATTAGTCATTAGTTAGACACTTTGTATACCAAAGTTTAGAAACACTATTACTTTTAGGCATTTTATCGAGCACGTTCTGTGCACACATTAACTTATCTCAACTCTTGATCTTAAATGGTTAATTATGCATAGAATATGATAACACATATCTATATTCATTACATATGTCAAAACATATTTTTAATCATCAAAATATACCATCACCCAAAATCTTAATTCAAACATAATTATAAAACTCATCTTCACAATTTCTTTAACAAAACGTTGTTTTCGTTTTTAACGTATCTCCTTCATCACATGTCCGTTTTTGTTCCTTCTTATATAGAATTAACCCTTACTCAGTGTACTACAACCTCATCTAGGCCTTAAAGTTAGACCCTTATCCATCTAAACCAGATTCTGCCATTCATCAACTAGTGTAGAAAATTTCATTTTCTGGACATCCTTACTAAACAATTTATTTTGGACATGATCCGGTCCATAAAATGGCTTAATCTCGAGAGTCTAGCTAGTAAACTTCCATATCTACAACTTTGCAGTTTTAAGTTTCTTCAGATTCAAAACACACAAATTTATATGAATTTTTCAAAGTCGAAAAACTGTAATAGCTTTTGATTTTCCGGATGATTATTTTCCTTCGATCACCGGCTTACTAAAAGGATATTGCAAGAAATCTACAAAGAGTTTTCATGTGATTCCACTTTCAGAATATATCTTACTTCCATATCTTTGATTTGATATAAGGCTCACTTTCTAACTCATTATAACCAAAGAGGTATGAATTTCACAAGATATGTCCACAATTACTAAAAACCTACGAATTTTGTTCTTCAAATTTTCTTTCCATTTCATTTTCTTTCTTGAATCCTCTTGTTTGATTCTTGATAATCCAAGATTAAACCAATACAAACAAGATTAAGCATGATCTATTACCTTAGAACATAAATCTACCCAAAAATCAAAGATTAAATAAGAGTTTAGAAGTTACCTTCTTCTAGCTTTTTCTTCTTCTTCTTCTAGCTCATCTCAATTCCTCTATTTCTCTCTATCTCTCTCAATTTCTCAATACAACTTCTATATAACAATTATCCTACATTATGAAGAACATAAAAATATAATTAAAACAAGGAATTCAGATTATAACTTTATTAGTATGAATTTAAGAGAGAGATGAAGATGATGATGATGGGGCTTGTTTTGTCTTCTCAAAGCTTTCCCTTCTTCTTCTTTTTCTTCATCTTCTTCTTTTCCTACAACTCTCTCTAACTCTCTTCTTCTTTCTTTGGTTTTTGTTTTCTAAAACTAACATACTAACTTGTAGTATATACATATAATATACAATACTAGTAATATATAATATACGTAACTCCTAGTAATTATTAGATATACTAATTACTAGTTAATACATAGGTTACACCAATTTGAACTTGAAAAGTCTAAGACCATGTTTGGCAAATACTCATTATTTTAATTAATCAATAGTTTAACATCAATCAATCTCATCAAATTGTCACATAATTATATTTACTTGTTAATTATAATTTCGTGTAACAATCATCACATAACTCATCTAATTTAATTATCTCAATTAAATTAGAACTATAACATAAAATTATTATATTAATTAAATTAAATACTAAATATTCATTTAATTAATCAACTACACTTAATTACATTACTCTATAATCAAAACAAAATTTATTTATTTAACTCAATAAATAATTCAATTAAATATTTATATATATTAAAATTAATATATAACATTCTCTTCACATCAATTCCCATATTCTACAATATATGACATACACATACTCACACCCAACATATCTCATAAATAATACTTTTATTTATAAAATTCTGAAATTCAGATATGGCACACTTAGAAGGGGGGGTTGAATAAGTATGGGAGCAAACTATGACCAATTTTTAAACTTTAAATTCAAACTATTGAATATAGCCTGTTGTATCAAAGAATGCAGCTTGCTGAATGAATGCAGTCTACCGAATTGAATTTTTATTTAAGAAAATATCTTGGTGAATTTATAAGTCAGATAAAATACTTGATGTAAATATACTAACTCAAGATGAAGCAAAAGTTTATATTTTAAATATTAAGAAAACTAATTATCTTGAGAAATATTAAAGAAAATCAAGCAATAGAATAACACCAAGATTTTTTACGTGGTTCAGCTATTACCCTCTATAATAATAGCCTAGTCCACGTCCAATACCAACTAGTATTGGAGACTCACTTTTATTTCTTTAAATAACCCTTATTACAAAACAAATTCAATCAAATTGAATTACAATAATTCACTTGAGCACACTTGCTCCTTCTGCACCAATGCACCCCTTAAGCACCTAAGCTTCCTTGAACTCATTTCTTAATCCACTGGATTAACTTTTTTAGACACCACTTAGTCTAAAAAATAAATTAAGATTACAATAATAGAGGTCTAATGATCAAAGCAAATAAATAATTTAACAATGCAAGGCTCAACTAATGTATGCAATGATCAATTAATAACAGAAGGATATTATCGATTTATAGCCCACAGAAATATGCTGAAAATAATCAGAATTATAATATCACAGCAGCTGGAAATTTTTCACAGAAAATAAAATTGCTTTTCAAGTATATGAGTGCAATAAGTGTTGTCACTGATCTCAGTTCTTTTTATAGCCCAAACACATATATATTATCGTTGCTAAAAAATGTTTACGTTATAAAGCAAGAAAAGCAACGTTTAATAATTTTCTGTTGAAAACAAACGTAACAAATAAATGTTTGGATAAATATTGGCTCTCTCAAAGATAGTAGAGACCAAGTCAAATAGGACTAGACCGGAAGCAATTATGATTCATGATAGAGTTTAAGTCAGACAATAAAAGTAACTCAAGAGCCATCACTTATCATGATAGTAACGGAACAAATTCCAACTTCTTCAAAGATAGTCATGACTTCCTTCTTTCAAGGTATGTGCCAATAAAACTCTCTACTACCATATGCAACAAATAATTTCCAATATGCAATATTAGACTTCTAATTAAAACCCACTACCGCCACATATTATACTTCCTTTCTATATAACCAATCCGTAAGAAGATCACATTCAGATAGTCCTATACATGCATAATATATCATTCGAACAATAATCCTACGCATGCATGCTGACAATTTTCTTGAAAATAAATAGTAGTGAATGGCATATTTAAGATATGCACAAAATATTAATTCATGATTTTATGCACACATAATATGTCCTAGAGCCTTGAATTGAAAAATCATATATTTGCAATGACCTTACATATTTTTCTTAGGACTCAAAACATCTTCATTCTTCTTGAATAATCCAACATACACTTCTTGAAATATATTCCTGAAATCCACAATACACAATTTAGTACCGAAAAATAAATCATCATCAAAACTTTAGGCTAGAACGTGAATTAATCAACATTCTCCCCCTTTTTGATGATGACAACATATATGAATGAAACTCCCCCTAAATTCATGCACATTTCAGGAGAAGTTTTTAACACCTGCATGTTAGTATTATACTAAACCAAATATGAAAATTAAAACCATCAATTCTTAAAATGCCTGCAACAAAATCAGTTTTAAAACATGCAGTAAAACAAAAAATTTATCAGCATCTTAACATCTTAAAATCTAGGCAAGCATGCCTATCAAACCAATTAAACCCATAGTCTTTAAAGCAAAAATTTTAAAACAAATCACAGATTTCACAATTCATAGAATCATAGAATTAAAGACATTTTTTCCCCTTCATGGCATCATGCAAAAGAGAAGACTTCAATCAATATCTTCGAGATTTGCCCTCTGTTCAGCACGATTAGTGAAGTATGGTCGATGACGAAGACGATGTAAACGCTCTTCCAAGGTGTAATTGTTGGCAAGTCGAGGTGGTCTAGGAATAAAGGTTGTAGGAGGAAGCTCCATATCCAGAAAATCTCCCTTGTACTCAGCCATCCAGTTATTCATTGGCCATTCGGGAATTGGAGAATACATTGTTGGAACATGAAACCTTTGACCAATAGCATTGAACCTTGTAGCCATAAAATCTGCTAGCTCCCCAATTTGATAACTAACGAATTTCACCTCTTGACTTAATTGACAAGTGTTTCGATTAACCTTTCGTTGGAGTGCTTCAACCATAGCCAATGTATGTATCTCAAAACCCGCTTGAAGGTCAATAAATTCATCTTCAATTCGATGATATAACTTATTGATCTCAGGGGCATCCATTGGTAACTTCCCTTTCTCAAGACAAATAAGACGATTTCTGATTTCCACCAACTCATCTTTCAAAGAAGTTTGATTTTGTAAAATCTCGCTTAAAAGCTTCAAAACATCGATCCATTTGAATTTGGCAAAGGGAAGAAGATGATTCAGAATATGAGAAATAGGAGGAGGAGGAGTAATAGGTGGATCGTGTAAACGTATGAATTCACCAAAGATGAAAAGTGATGTGTGATTTTATCAAATTAGCGATGTCGATAAACTCATGATTTGTGATGTAAATTCATCATCAAAAGAAATCTTAAAATGTTGAAAATGTTTTGTTAAGAAATTTCTTTATAAGGAAGACATTTCTTGCTTTGACGAATGCAACTTTGCATGTGAGATAACATCATTTTTGAAAAATTAAAAACCGTTCCTTTGAGAATCATGGCTATGACAACCAAATCTTGGTAAGTAAAATCGGCTCTCCCACCAAGGCGTGGAAACAGATTATACCGAACCAACTTATGTAATACACATACATTAGGACAGACACTGACAGTTTTTGGTAGAGACAGAGATGAAATAGAATAGTCATTCATGACTATATGAAGTTGTTCTAAAGGATGAAAAGGAATATTGGCCACTCCTTTGAGAGTGAAAGGACATGGTCCAGTAGAAGAAACACCCAGAATACTTCCAAAATTAATACTTGTAAAAAATAAAGATTTACCCTTGACAAATGTGGTAAAACAGTCTCCATTACACTCAAGATTGGTGTAGAATTGTTGGACCAACCAAGGATAGGCAATAAGTAGAGAGGAAACAAAGATAGAAAACATGTTGCACTTGGTGAAAAGTTTTTCCAAAATAGAGTGTTTGAGATAAAAGAGGTCTAAAGACTTTTCATACACAAATTGTTTTGTAGCAATGGAGTTTTTAAAACATGTTTCAAACTAGGGCCTCTAAAGAAATTTTCTTGTAAATCAAAAGAGGATGAAAATGGATTTACAGATTAGAAGGATATTCCTACAGAGAAAAATTGTTCTTCATCCATGGGTTGCTTAACTTTTCCCGGTGAGACGGTTCGACGTCGAAGCTTTTAAGAAAGAAAAAGCGAATCCAATCATCGATAATATTGTGGCATCGACGACACATGCACGTAAGATTTCTTATTTTCTCTTTTAGATTTCATCTTTAGTCCAATAAGATTCTTCAACGAAGATCCTTCATCGATTGATTTTTCCTAAGATCGCTTGCTAGCTCGGTTTTCATGATCTTAGTGGAGAGTAGAGGGTTTGAGAAACAATAAAGAAAGATGAAGAAGAAATATCCGAAATATGTGTGAAGAGAGGAAGAAGTGTTACGTGTTTAATCAATTTCAAGAGTTGGAGAGCGGTAAAGACTTCGCTGAATCACTAAACCCTTCTCTTTAAAAGACCGCCTTTTATTTGAAATGGAAATCCATAATGATAATCACCTCCTTCAATTGTGCCAAAATAGATATCGCTTCCCATAGTAAGATTCGCTATCCTCACTTTCACGCCTTTGCTTATAAAGAGATAATGTATATCAATAAAACATATCCAAAATAATATGCAAATATATGAGATATTTTAATGCATAAGCTATTTTAAATGCGTGATCACATTAAACCATGCACATTCCAAGTTCTCTTCTTAACATGCAGAACCTTTCTTCACTTAAGGGTTTAGTAAAGATGTCAGCCAACTATTTTTCTGTTGGAATAAAAATTAATTTAATTAAACCTTTTGAAACATTATCCCTTAAAAATGATGTCTAACTTCTATATGCTTTATACGTGAATGTAATACCAGATTTTTAGAAATATCTATAGCACTAGAATTATCACAGTATATGGGCACATTATCACATAAAATATCAAAGTCACATAGAGTTTGTTTTATCCATAAAATTTGAGAGCAACAACTCCCTGCAGCTTAGATATTCACCTCGGTGGTTGATAAAGCAATCAAGTTTGCTTTTTACTATGCCACGTAACAAGATCAGTGACTAAAAAATGTGCAAGCACCATCGGTACTTTTTCTCATCAATTTGACACCTGCGCATAGTCGAAGATCCGAATAACCCATTAGTTCAAAATGATTGCAGATTGGATAAAATAATCCCAAATTTATTGTACCACTTAAATATTTAAAAATCCTTTTAACAGCTTGTAAATGAGATTCTTTAGGCTTTGCTTGAAAATGTGCACATAAACAAACACTATACATAATATCCGGTCTAAATGCGGTTAAATATAATAAACAACCAATCATGCCTCGATATTTAGTTACCTCCACATCTATACCTTTTTTGTCAGACGTAAGCTTTATTAAAGTGCTCGTTGGTGTAGCCTTTGAATTAGATCCTTCAAAACCAAACCTTTTGAGAAGTTCTTTTGTATATTTGGTTTGATGGATGTACATACCATTCTTTGTTTGTTTGATTTGGAGTCCCAAAAAGTAATTAAGTTCTCCCATTAGACTCATATCAAACTCCCTGTGCATGCACTTTGAAAACCACTCACAAAGAAAATTATTAGTAGCACCAAAAATTATGTCGTCTATATATATTTGTACAATAATAATATCTTTATTTTCATGCTTAATAAATAATGTAGAATCAATTTTTCCTCTAATAAAACCATTTGAAAGCAAATACTTACTCAACCTGTCGTACCAAGCCCTTGGAGCTTGTTTTAGCCCATTGAGAGCTTTCTTTAGCTTGTAGACATGATTTGGATACTTCTTATGTTCAAATCCAGGAGGCTATTTTACATACACCTCTTCATTGATGTATCCATTGAGAAAAGCACTTTTTACGTCCATTTGATAAAGTGTGAACTTCTTGTAACATGCAAATGCTAACAAGATGCGGATGGACTCTAGTCTGCAGCGATCGGGCGTAAGTTTCTTCATAGTCTATCCCTTCTTGTTGATTTTATCCTTGAGCTACTAGCCGTGCTTTGTTACGAGTGATAGTTCCATGCTCATCAAGCTTGTTCTTGAAGACCCACCTTGTTCCAATAATAGAAACATTTTTAGGAGGTGGCATAAGTTCCCAGACTTGGCATCGTTCAAATTGTTGAAGTTCTTCCTGCATTGCCATTAGCCAGCTTTCATCTAGGATAGCTTCCTTAGCATTCTTTGGTTCAACTTGGGATAAAAATGCTGAAAAAGCACATTGATTTTGCAATCCTCTTCTTGTAGTGATTCCTTTGTTTATATCTCCAATGATGTTTTTCGGTGGATGGTTCTTGAGATATCTTGCAGTCTTTGGTATTTGTATATCATGTATTACTTCTTCTTGTTGAGGGAAATTTGCTTCAAGTTCTTCTGTTGTATCTTGTTCTACACCTTGTGAATTTTCCAATTCAACTTGCTGGATTTGTTCATTCTTTTCTTTGAATAGGTTCTTCCTATTTCTTTTTTTACTAAGATTTCCAATGTACCGCATCCTCATCTCTTTCTTTTGGAAGATCATTCGAGTTTCATTAAAGCGAATATGAATGATTCTTCAACACTCAACTTGTTAATGTTAAATACACGATATGCTTTACTATTCTATGAATACCCAATGAAAATTCCTTCATAAGATTTAGCATCAAATTTTCCTAGGTTATCACTAGTATTTAGAATAAAACGTTTAGATCCAAAAACTTTGAAGTAACTAATATTAGGAATCTTATTATTTAACAGTTCATAAGGAGTCTTCAAAATGATTGGACGAATAAGTACTCTATTCAAAACATAACAAGATGTGTTTACAGCTTCGGCCCAAAACTTTTTAGGAAGTTTACTTTCTTGTAATAAAGTTCTAGCTGTTTCTTGTAATGTCTTATTCTTTCTTTCTACAACTCCATTCTGTTGAGGGGTTCTAGGAGCAGAAAATTCATGACTAACACCCTTTTGATCACAAAATATTATAAAGTCTTTTAGAAACTCAGTACCATGATCACTTCTTATCCTTACAAGTTTTAGACTATATTTTGTTTCCAAGTTTCTGATTAATTTCTCAAATTCCTTGAATGCTTCATATTTAGTTCTCAAAAATAATACCCATGTATATCTAGAGAAATCATCTACTATTACAAAAGCATAAAACTTACCATTTATACTAGGATGTCTTTCTGGTCCAAATAGATCAAGATGGAGTAGTTATAAAGGAGAAGAGGTTGATACCATGTTCTTTGCCGTAAATGATGTTCTTACTTGTTTCCCGAGTTGACAAGGAACACAAAATCCCTTCTTTTCATATTTGATTTTCTAACCCTTTTGACAAGATTCTTTGAGGATAATTTATTGATTAAATCCATGTGAACATGTCCCATCCTCTTGTGCCACAAGTTAGCCTCATCTTGTACAGATGCTAAACATAATTCTTCATCCTGTTGCTCAAAATTAATAGTATATATATTTCCTTCTCTTTATGCAACTAGAGTAATATTGTTAGTACCATGAGAAATAGTACATTTTTCTTTATCAAAACTAACTTGGTGACCATTATCCATTAATTGATCGATACTAATAAGATTAAATTCAAGTCCATTAACAAGGTTTACATTATCAATAATTATCTTACCATTTCCAATTTTACCTTTTCCGATTATCTCATGAAGTTCAATTATCTCCAAATGTAATCTGTATTCATTTTTTCTTGATTTTTAGCTCCATGAACTTTGTTTTGTCACCAAATGTGACGTGAGCATCCACTATCAAGAATCCATTTTTGAGATGGAACTCTTGCCTTGAGACATACCACCAAGAAAAAATAATTCATCCTTTTGGTACCCACATCTTTTTGGGTCCTTTTATGTTAGTTGCAGGTAAATCATCCTTTTTAACCCAAACCTTTTTAATCTTATTTTTCTTAAAGCAATTTATGTCCAAATGACCTTTAATGCCACAATTTCTACACGTTGTAAAGGGTGAACAATAATTTAATCTAAAATGTGATTTTGACTTTAGCATTTTCATATTACCCTTTCATGCATAGAATTATAACCAATTCTTTGTCTTTCAAAAGTAGGTCTTTGTTTACCCAAAATGACATTTAAATTTTCTTCACCTTGAACGAATTTAGCAAGAGATAATTTTAGTGAAGCTATTTCTTTTTGAAGTTCGTCATTAGGAGATATTTTAACAAAGAGTGATTTATCACTAAATGCATCAATACACACATCTTTCATTTTTAACTCATTAGTCAATTTTTGGAATTCATTATTTAAGAATTTCACCTTATTGAAAAGTATTTTATTAAAGTTGTCTAAATAACCAATCTTTGCAATCAAAACCTTTTCTTCATTATATGTAGATTCTTTTTCAATATCTTTCTTTTCATCTATTAAAGAGTCTACTTCGCCCATTAATGTATTTACCAAGTCTTTCAAATATGCATTCTTTTCTTTCAATTTATCATTTTCTTGTTTCAAAGAATTAAACTCAAAATTAAATACCTCGTTTGATTCACCTTCTATTCCTATGAAGCATACTTGAGTTATCTCATCCTTGGCGTCGACCTCAACTTCAGATTCTTCTTCATCACTCCAAGTGACCAGTGCCTTGTTTCTCTTATTATCCTTGAAGCCTGTTTTTCCTTTATTCTTTAGTTGAAAACAGTCTTTCTTGAAGTTCCCTGGACGTCCACATTCAAAAACACGCCTCCTCGGTTTGCTTCCTTTGCCTTTTTATTTGAGTTGAAGATATTCTTTTATTTATTCTTTCTTTGAAGAAGTTCTTTGAGTCTCCTTGTCATCAAGGCTATCTCTTCATCAGAATCATCATCAAGCTCTTCTTCATTTCCTGCATTAAGAGCTAAAACCTTTCTTCGAGGAGTTTCGTCCTTATCGTCATACCTCTTTAACTAATGTTCATATTCCTCAAGTTCACCAAAAAGGGTTAATGTATCCATAGTAGATATGGTAGAGGAATCTTGAAGAGTAGTGATTTTAGAAGCAAACCTCTTGGGCATAGCCCGAAGTAACTTACGGTTAATCTCACTTTGTGGAATAGATTTGTCCAGTAGCTTTAATGAGTTTAGAAGAACAAGGAACCTTGCTTGAGCCATCTTTATAGTTTCATCTTTCTCGAGTTTGAACATTTCATAATCATGCATGAGCATGCTTAGCTTGACTTCTCAAACTTTTGAAGTGCCTTCATGACTTACCACTAAAGTATCCCACATCTCTTTGACTGTGTTGCATGAGGAGACTTTATCTATCTCGGATTGTACCATGCTACTGAGAAGTGTGTTCATTGCTTTCGAATTATATGAGACCATGTAGATTTCGTTTGGATCCATTTCTAGTAGAATCTTTGGTGTCCCATCCTCTCTTCGTGGAATAAATGGTCCATTCTCCACAACCCACCATTCCCAAGGATCTCTTTGAAGATAAATCCTCATTCGGAATTTTCAGAAGTTGTAATTTTCTGTTCCATACAGCAAGGGAGGTCTATTGGTTGATTGACCTTCTTGATTGTTGTTCCCGAACTGTGCCATGTCAGAATCTTTCCCTACAAGTTACCTTTAAGACCAAGTAAGTAGAGCCTTGCTTTGATACCAAATGAAATTCAGATATGGCACACTTAGAAGGGGGGTTGAATAAGTATGGGAGCAAACTATGACCAATTTTTAAACTTTAAATTCAAACTATTGAATATAGCTTACTGTATCAAAGAATGCAGCTTGCTGAATGAATGCAGTCTACCGAATTGAATTTTTGTTTAAGAAAATATCTTGGTGAATTTATAAGTCAGATAAAATACTTGATGTAAATATACTAACTCAAGATGAAGCAAAAGTTTATATTTTAAATATTAAGAAAACTAATAATCTTGAGAAATATTAATGAAAATCAAGCAATAGAATAACACCAAGATTTTTTACGTGGTTCAGCTATTACCCTCTATAATAATAGCCTAGTCCACGTCCAATACCAACTAGTATTGGAGACTCACTTTTATTTCTTTAAATAACCCTTATTACAAAACAAATTCAATCAAATTGAATTACAATAATTCACTTGAGCACACTTGCTCCTTGTGCACCAATGCACCCCTTAAGCACCTAAGCTTCCTTGAACCTGTTTGTAACTTAAACCTTAATCCACCTGGATTAAAAACTTTTAGACACCACTTAGTCTAAAAACAAATTAAGATTACAATAATAGAGGTCTAATGATCAAAGCAAATAAATAATTTAACAATGCAAGGCTCAACTAATGTATGCAATGATCAATTAATAACAGAAGGATATTACCGATTTATAGCCCACGGAAATATGCTGAAAATAATCGTAATTATAATATCACAAAGAAATTGGAAATTTTGCACGAAAAATAAAATTGCTTTTCAAGTATATGAGTGCAATAATTGATTCAAGTGTTGTAAATCACTAATCTCAGCTTTTTTATAGCCCAAACACATATATATTACCGTTGCTAAAAAAAATGTTTACATTATAAAGCAAGAAAAGCAACGTTTAATAATTTTCTGTTGAAAACAAACGTACCAAATAAATGTTTGGATAAATATTGGACTCTCTCAAAGATAGTAGAGACCAAGTCAAATAGGACTAGACCGGAAGCAATTATGATTCATGATAGAGTTTAAGTCAGACAATAAAAGTAACTCAAGAGCCATCACTTATCATGATAGTAACGGAACAAATTCCAACTTCTTCAAAGATAATCATGACTTCCTTCTTTCAAGGTATGTGCCAATAAAAACTCTACCGCCATATGCAACTAACAATTTCCAATATGCAGCTATTAGACTTCTAATTAAAACCCACTACCGCCACATATTATACTTCCTTTCTATATAACCAATCCGTAAGAAGATCACATTCAGATAGTCCTATACATGCATAATATATCATTCGAACAATAATCCTACGCATACATGCTGACAATTTTCTTGAAAATAAATAGCAGTGAATGACATATTTAAGATATGCACAAAATATTAATTCATGATTTTATGCACACATAATATGTCCTAGAGCCTTGAATTGAAAAATCATATATTTACAATTACCTTACATATTTTTCTTAGGACTCAAAACATCTTCATTCTTCTTGAATAATCCAACATACACTTGTTGAAATATATTCCTGAAATCCACAATACACAATTTAGTACCGACAAATAAATCATCATCAAAACTTTAGGCTAGAACGTGAATTAATCAACAAATTCTCATTTATAATTTCTAAAAATCTGGGATGTCACATCTTTCCCTCCTTATAAGGATTCCGTCCTCAGAATCACCGAAACCCTACCTTACTCAGGTTTTCCTCAAATCTATTCATTGAATAACTTCAACACATTACCTTAATATAGGTTTTATATTTTCTACTCTCACCATTCTTGATAATAAATTCTTATAAGTTTTATTTCATAACATTTACTTAGACTCAATTATATTTGAGTATTACATATTCTTTGACCCGTTCATTATCTTTCTCTAAGATCATTATCATATATTATATGATCAAACTCTCGGGACATTACAGAGGTGAACAACCCTGTAAAAAGGGGACATGTTATCGGAGACAATGGTTCCGAAAGTAACGCATATAGTCGTTACGATGTTAAGATGTAATACGTTGTGCCTGCGACGTAGGGTACGATAAATTTGATCACCTAGAGTACTTGCAGAGAGTGTTTTCAGTCTGTGTGATTGCTAAACATTTTGTTAATGACAGTTTACAGTGGTTATGCACTGTTAAACCTGGGGAAAAGTTCAAAGTCCGTATAGTCTTATGATTGTTAAAGGTTCAAGTTGAGATACTTGATAACCTAGGGACATAGTTCAAGGTCTTATGACCCCTCACCATGATTTGAAATCTTTTAAATTCCTATTATTCATCTCACTTCCCAATTATTGAGTAATTGTGGAAGATTCTTATTATTCTGAAAGGTGAAAGTGGAAAGGATGAGAAAATTAAACAAAACATAATAATTTCAAGAAATAAATGAAATTCCAAAAGAAGAGAAAATGTGAAACTCTTAAAAAATGAAGAGGTGAGGAATATGATGATCTTAGAAAGATCCTTCGAGAAAGAATTCGGTTGCAGAACCTAATGAATAAATAGATATTAACATAAAATCTATTTTGATAAATGGAAGGAACGAATATTATTAAGTCAAAATTTTGAGGACGAAATTCTTAGAAGAAAGGGTGAATGTAATATCCCGAGTGTTTATGATAAAGATCTTTAGAAAAGGAAATGAAAGGGTCAATGAACATATAATAATCAAAATATAATTGAGTTCAAGTGAAAGCTTATGAAATAAAACTTACAAGAATTTATTATGAAGAATGGTGGTAGTGGTAATAAATAAAACATATATTAAGATAATGTGTTGAAGTTATGCAACGATAAATTTTGAAAAGAGATTTGGTGAAAACCGTGTAAGGGAGGTTTTGTTGATTCCGAGGAAGGAATCCTTATAAGGGGGGAAAGATGTGATAACCCGAATTTTTATAAATTATTAAAATAAGAATTTAATAATTAAAATTCTTATTATGAGATGTTTTGAGTTTGAGTATGTATTTCCTATTTGCTATTTGATATAATAATTGTGATGAAGTGAATCATGGATTATATATGTTTCAAAGATATGTAGATGATAAAGGTTTTGATTCAGGGGATTAAAGTAAGATGACAGAAAAGTTTTAATTATTCCACATTTTATTAAGTTTAACATTAAATAGTGATGTAAAATCAAAAGTTAGACGTACTATTAACGATCGAAGTCGATAATTAAATTGTATGAATTTTGGAGTCGTTACAGTTGGTATCAGAGCTGTAGGTTATAAACCTTAGGTAGGAGTACCTTAGGCTATAACCTTAGAGAAGGAATGTGAAGATAATGAAAACATAAGCTCAAATAGAGTTTGAACAATAAGAAGTAATTTAAGAAACATATATAGAAGGGATTAAAACATGCGTGAGAGGATTCAAAGAAGAATCTCGCAGAGTTATGGGGTTACCCAACTCCAATAATATGGATGTAAGGTGATAATAAATAGACAGTGTCTATAAGAAGAGAATGATAAAGAAGTTAAGAATAAAAAAGGTTATATTTAAGTATGGTATAATTGTACTCTTTAATGGTTGAGGTATGGTATCTTGGCTAAACGATTCCTTCATAGAGCGGAGGTATATACGAACTAGTAACTCGGAACCTAGTTTATTGGTTGTTTGTGGGAAACCACTCAATGTACCATTGGTCGATGTGTACCAAGTATAGAAAATGGATACATATGATGAAAATGTGGAACTCGATTGGAATGTTGAGCAATGTAAATGAAGTTGGAAATTCTTAAAGCGGGAATTGTTATATAAACGAGAAGATTCAAAGAAGAATCTTGAAGAGATATATAGATAAGGAATGGGAGTTACCTAACTCCAATAACAAATATAACGAATAATGTCGTAAATGAAAGGAAAGAAAGAGAATCGTAAAATAAAACGATCACGAGTTAAGAATTTTTTTTAAGGAAGATGATAATAGAATAAGATCACGACGTGATCTGTTTATGTTATAGAAGAAAGATGGTCTGTAATGTTTGAATAATTATAGCTTGATGCTATGAAGGTAATGTACTATGAAATAGTATAAGATAAACTCATGATGAGTTATAGATAATGTGATACGAGGAATTCGTATCGAGCAAAGAACAAGTTAAGAGTAAGATAAAGTTAGGTGGGATTTCAATTGAGGACTCATGTGACGACTGAGTGGTACAAATCTTTGTATGGGCAGGGGTTTTGTGGTTGCACTCAGTTTTTCATATTGATAATCATTGGAATGTTGGTGTCGCGCTATCAATGTATATGTGGCGAAAAGGTGATTCTTTTCTCATGTGTAGGTTTGATAGTTAGAAACTATTAAGATTAGACAGATATTATTAGGATTAGGCGCGGTTCTTAAAACTAATGAATATTGTAAGTTCGAGACTCATAATAATATGGTATGTTTTGAATCCCTCAGCGAATGGATGCCTATGGTCTGACTAGGATAAGTTCTTAAACTCATATTATTGTGGCAAGTTCTGAACTTCCAATGTGCGGTAAGTTTGATAAACTGGGGTATAATTAAGTTATGAATGAAGAATTGAGGATTATAGGAATAGATAGAATTATTAAGCAATGGATCAGTATAGAAAGTGGAGACATAAGTTTTTCCAAATCTTCTAGCTATGCTAGACTTCAAAATTTTTGACATCAAGCTAAATTTGCACTATGTGCCTTTTTAAAATGAATTTTTATTCTCAACGCATGGTGACAAATGTGTATGTGTGGACTTTGGGACACTGACACATCGTTACCTGTTGAGATATGATATCACTAAAACTCATTTTCAAAGATTTTTGAACTGTTTAAAGAATAGTCTATGCTAATTGTTTCGGCTAGACGAAAATGATTTGAAAATATCAAAATGTATTTTATATTATTAATGCATCATGGAACCTGGTGAAAAGATGATAAAAACGATGGAGTTATCAATGCAAAATTTCTTAGTGTTGGATGTGATCTAAGGATCGTCAACCCACTATGGTATGATGTAGTATGACAAAGTCACAAAATGACGGAATCCTCAAACGGACTGTAAATACAGTGCGGTATCATGACGTCATAAAAAGATTTTTGAGATTTCTTTAAGATATGAGAATATATATATATATATATATATATATATATATATATATATATATATGTGTGTGTGTGTGTGTGTGTGTGTGTGTGTGTGTATATGTATATTTCGATTGATGTCCGAATTGTTGTAGAAGTCTATGCTATTTGATTCAGCTAGACGAATATTGAAAGATGTTCATGAAATTCAAGCGTTTCTTGAGAAGTTATGCCAAACTAAATTGTTTTGATGCGGATTTAGATGTTGAAAAGCTTAGGTGAACAGCCCTGTAAAAAGGGGACATGTTATCAGAGACAATGGTTCCGAAAGTAACGCATATAGTCGTTACGATGTTAAGATGTAATACGTTGTGCACGACGTAGGGGTACGATAGGCTGATCGCCTAGAGTACTTGCAGAGAGTGTTTTCAGTCTGTGTAATTGCTAAACATTCTGTTAATGAAGGTTTACAGTGGTTATGCACTGTTAAACCTGGGGAAGAGTTCAAGGTCCGTATAGTTTTATGATTGTTAAAGGTTCAAGTTGAGATACTTGATAACCTAAGGACATAGTTCAAGGTCTTATGACCCCTCAGCATGATTTGAAATCTTTTAAATTCCTGTTATTCATCTCGCTTCCTAATTATTGTGTAATTGTGGAAGATTCTTATTATTCCGAAAGGTGAAAGTGGAAAGGATGAGAAAATTAAGCAAAACATAATAATTTCAAGAAAGAAATAAAATTCCAGAAGAAGAGAAAATGTGAAACTCATAGAAGATTAAGAGGTGAGGAATATGATGATCTTAGAAAGATCCTTCGAGAAAGAATTCGGTTGCAGAACCTAATGAATAAATAGATATTAACATAAAATCTATTTTGATAAATGGAAGGAACGAATATTATTAAGTCAAAATTTTGAGGACGAAATTCTTAGAAGAAATGGTGAATGTAATATCCCAAGTGTTTATGATAATGATCCTTAGAAAAGGAAATGAAAGGGTTAATGAATATATAATAATCAAAATATAATTGAGTTCAAGTGAAAGCTTATGAAATAAAACTTACAAGAATTTATTATGAAGAATGGTGGTAATGGTAATAAATAAAACATATATTAAGATAATGTGTTGAAGTTATGCAACGATAAATTTTGAAAAGAGATTTGGTGAAAACCGTGTAAGGGAGGTTTCGTTGATTCCGAGGACGGAATCCTTATAAGGGGGGAAAGATGTGATAACCCGAATTTTTATAAATTATTAAAATAAGAATTTAATAATTAAAATTCTTATTATGAGATGTTTTGAGTTTGAGTTTGTATATATATATATATATATATATATATATATATATATATATATATTATATATATTGAAATATATGATCTAGTGTGAAGAGAAATATATATTTATATATTGGGAAAGTGAGGTTTAATAGATAAGTTAACTATTGAAGAAAATAAATGAATTTTGTAATTGATTTTAAATATTTATTGAATTAAATAAATATTTTAATTTATTTATTTATTGAGACAAATATATGGTTGATAAAGTTGTGGTGAATTAATTTAGTAACTAAATTAATTAATGATAATTAAATTGAGTGTTGATAATTTTATCTCAAGGATTTAATTTAAGGAAATTAATTAAATTAAATCAATTGCTTAATATTTAAGAAGATAATTAAATTAAATGAATTGTTTAATTTAATGGAAATAAATAAAATAAATAAAGTGATGTTTCTAAATAAATTGGATATATAATTATTTAATTATTTATTATAATCATAATTATAATAGGAATATAATTATTATAATTAAAAATTATAAGCTATTAAAATTGGTTACATGTGTGACAAGTGTAACTATATAATATAAATATTATTTAAATAATCTAGTATGGGAATTAGTGTGTAACCAAACGTAGCCTTATGGCTTTTGGTTATTTTAATTGATGTGAGCCTTTTTATTTTCTTCACCTGACGTACGTGGGTTATATAACGTATTCTCCTAATAAGCTAAGAACAAAGAAAGGAGAAATACAGAGAACTTTTAGAGAGAATCAAAGGAAGAATTTCTAAACATTGTTAACATCATCTTGCTAGTAGGAGATTCAAGGTATAATCCATTCTTAAATTTTTCAAGTTTTAGTTTTGTAATCTTATTGTCTAAAATTATTGAATTTTGTTGGGTTAGGGTTTGAGGTGTTGATTATGTACATGTGTAATCTGATAATTGTTATATAGAAGTTGTATTGAGTAATCAAATTCATGAAAAAGTGGTTTGTAGAAGAAAATTAAGATAACAGCGTGTTATATATGAAAATGGCTTAGTAAGTCCAAAATTTGATGTTCAATATTTGCTATAATCTGTAACTTGATGTTGGATTATGTTAGTATGTTAAGAAATGAAAGCGGCGTAGTTTGAATCATGTCAATTGATTAAGCAACGAAGTCGTGGCGATTGAATACGCTAAATTGTCAAAACATGAACAATTAGTATGAACATGAGTTGTAAATTAATATTTGGGTTAGTTAATGTTTATGTTAATTGATGGGTATTTGGTATATTGTAGTTTTATGAGTTACAAACCTATAGAATCGAAAATGGACTGAATTGGATGAGTATAACTCATGTTATGATCATTGGAAGGAGTAAGGGTCTGTGTAATCATGAAGAGCAGAGCCTGAGGGCATGTTCTGTGACTTGAGGCGCAACTGCGCTGCCCCCAAGGCCAATTGGGGCTTAATTTACGCAAGAACATCGATAATGATTTGACTGCTTCGACTGCTGCGATAAAATTAAGCATAACTTTTTCATACGAACTCCGATTAAAGCGATTCAAGATAATCCGGAACAAGGACGAATAGACCTACAACTTTTGTTCTTTAAGGTGTTTAGTTGGAGGTCTTTAGGAAGGGTCAAAATGGTCATCGTTATGACTGTTGTGTTTTTGGAGGCAATCGGAGGGCATCGGGCATGCACGTATGCAAGTGTAGTGCTCTTGACGATAATAGATGTTGTTCTAAGTTATAGAACATGAATATTATGAAGTATAATGATGCTTAACATTAATAAATGATATATTAGATAAGTTGAATACGCATACTAAGCACACACAAGAGAGACAAATTGGGCGTGTGACGAATAAACGTCGAAACGTCGTGATAAGTGATAATGAACATAAAAAGTGTTTTAAATCAAATGAAATGAATATTATAAGATATTGAATAGTGTTAATATAAAACAAATAATGATTCTTAGCAGGACTGAAGTACTTAAATGAACTTCAAATATGAAATATAGTGAGCTATAAGTCGAAAGTAACACGATAAAATTGAACATTGTGTATTGATAATACGAAGGGTTATGAGACGTAAATTAAAGTTTACATTACAACTACTATGTGTTGCTATGTGACTAATAGTTGATGTGTATGATTATATAATTGTGTAGGACACGTGAAGTGCAGATATCTTTAAGCGGTTAAACTGTTATTGGTAAAGAACGATCAAGGCAAGTCTTTTAGTTCCTATTTGCTATGTGACCTTGGTGATTAACTATTTTAAATCTTTATTGCAAATAGCATGATGTGTTATATATATGTTGAATGTATGAAATGTTAAAGTCAACTTATGACTACGTTGATTGAGTAAAGCATGCTGATTGAGTAAGGAACTCAATCTTTATACTTTTTATATGAACTATAACATGTATGTTATGTTAGTCTAATGTTTATGAGATATATGTTGAGCATGTTATTATGTGCTACGTGATGCATGAAAACTGTTAGATTTTGCTGGGCTGTCGAGCTCAACCTTGCAAGTAACCATTTTTGCAAGTTAAGGATTTAAGGTAACACTATGTGCTACTTGAATGACGTGGATCAGAAATAATATACAAAGATTAATACTTTAGCTAAAGTTGTTACCATGATTAAGATTCATGAGATGTACTAAATGTTTTATGATGTATAGTTATATGTTGAGTTGTAAAGATAAAGTTAGAGTTATCTGATATGTAAAGGTTATCAGGTTGAGTTATTTGATATAATAATTGTGATGAAGTGAATCATGGATTATATATGTTTCAAAGACATGTAGATGATAAAGGTTTTGATTCAGGGGATTAAAGTAAGATGACAGAAAAGTTTTAATTATTCCGCATTTTATTAAGTTTAACATTAAATAATGATGTAAAATCAAAAGTTAGACGTACTATTAACGACCGAAGTCAATAATTAAATTGTATAAATTTTGGGGTTGTTACAGTAGGTATTATACGAAGTAATGAATATGAGTACTATATGAGGCATTATACGAGTGTGTATGGATGATGGTATGTTGTATATATTGAATTAGTATACGAGTTAGAATACGATAATAATATGTATAGAATACGTCCTAAGGCTTTAAGTCATTTGTGAATAGACTTGTGGATTATGTGGGATGTATAAGTCCAATATGATTTAATATGAAAGATCAATAAGAATTAAGGTACAACCCAAATGTTTGTTCATGTAAAGCCCAAAACAAATTAATGCAAGCCCACAGGAATAAGCTAACTAATTAAACCTAAAGCCTAAAGCATGGATGATCCATGGGGCAACCCATGAGCACATGGATGACCCAAAGTGGTGGCCAAGTAAAGTACTTGGTGGCTAAGCAAAGGATAAGTTATGCGTTTAACAAGAAAACTTAAAGGCTAAGTAAGTGTGGTGAGCAAACAAAGTGCTTATAAGTGATGAACAAGTAGACTTAAGGGCTAAGCAAAGGATAAGATAAGTGGTGAGCAAGTAAATAATGTGGAGGCCAAGTTAACTTAATGATTAAGCAACGGAAGTAAGGAGCAAGTAATGGATAAGTGTTGAGCTTAAGCTAGGAATATTAAGGAGGTGGGATTGGTTTAATGTCTAAACTACCCTCACTTTGTGATTCCTATAAATAGGAAGCTTGCTAGTTCATTTGTTCCTTGTTCAAAACACCGACAACTTATAGCTTATTGGTTAGAGAGAAAAAGCTACAAAAGCTAGAAAAAGTTAGCCTCTGTTAATTCAAGAAACAAGAAGAAGATTAAGGTTTGATCAAGTAATCTCCAAGGGTAAGATCTTAAACCATAATTCTCTTTCTCTTCCATTGTTACAGAAGTGAGTATTGGTAGAACTAGTATGCTAAGGAATGATAAGAATGAGTAATCAAAGGGCTTAAGTCTTAATAAGCCGTAATTAAGTCATGTTGTAAGATAAGCAATAAATGAAGTTATGAACCAAGGAAGAATTGTAGGAACTTGTAACATGTTTTAAATTCATGAAGTTAGTATGATAATAAGAAGTAAGAATAATGGTTAGAAGTCATGAAATATTATAAGTCATGAGAAAAGAATTCATAAGTAATTTATATTTTTCTAAATTACAAACTCACAAAGAACAAGTAATAACTTATCATGTAAATCAGTTAATGTAATATGTATGTCAAGACATTAGTATGATGGATTGAATCCATTTGAAACAAAGAACAAATCATTAGTAACGAAGTTTTGTCGGAATTTACACGATTAGACGATAATCGTCGAATTCGTGAAATTCTAAGGATGGAAGTCAGATTTTGTGTTTGAGCTTGGAAACATTGGTTTTCAATGGAGACGAGTCTTATTTGGCATTATAGAGTTGTAGACTTGAGAATGACCGAATTCCAACTTACAACAAATAAACGAGCATTGAACGTTCATGAATGTTTATCATTTTCGTTAAAAATGGACTAATAGGTGAATTTTTAATTAACGAAATCAAATAGATAAAATTCTTGCATGAATTGTTTTACGAAAGGGTCGATGCTTGTTTTAACTCGGCTAGACTAATCTTGAATATTGATTGATTTCTTTACAAGTCTTTTCATATAGAATTGATAACGCTATCTTGCGCCAATTGTTTGGTACGGATTCAAGGTAAGCCTGAATATAAATAAACAAATGTATTTTTATCAAGTATTCAATGGGCACGTGAAGTTGCCACAACTTAAACGTACACACATTTAAGGAATATAGTGTTGATCAACATAAAGTACTATAGGTTGATCTCCTAGAAGTGCTCGTAAGCTATATCGGACTTACGGACTTCGTGTCGGGTTGTCCTTTTCAAAGAAAATATGAAACGCTCATGGTCTTGGACCAGAATTGATGTTTTATTGAATATTGTCATTGTAAAACATTTTGAAGAAAAAGAAATGCTATTTTGAATTATTGATAGTACTTCGTAACTATTATCCAGTTATTGAAGATATACGATTCCTATATTTCAAGCATGTTTTTTAAAGGAAATTGTTGTACTTGTTGAGCTTGTTATGCTCACTCTTGCTTGAACCATATGAATGCAGCTTAGACCGAATAAATCGAAGGATCCGACAAGGATAAAGGGAAGGCTAAGGCGAACCTGTAGATTACCTATGTAATAGTATAGGTTTGTAATGATAATATTTGATATTATGACAAGAACAAATGGAACGATTATAAAGAACCTGGGGAAGGGTAATAATGTTTGGAATATATACAAGACATATTCGTTCTTTTGAGGCATTTCAATTGAATGCTTGTGTGAACTGTAGCACCGTTTAGCACCATATGTCAGGTTGGAAGAGACCTGGATTTGGGGGCGTCACAGGTTGGTATCAAAGAATTAGGTTATGAAACTTAAGGAGGGAAGAACCTTAGGCTAATAATCTCGTTAAGGAAGGAAAAGTCCGAAGGAAGTAAACTCGAGCTTTACTTGAGTTGAATGAGTTAATAAGGTATTGAGGAAACTTAGTACCGAAAGATTTAAAAGATGGAAATTAACCCTAAATAAATTAAATGTGGTTTGTGCTTATACTATTGTGTATAATGTACTAATCAACATGTTATGTGTTATTGTAGGATGTCGATCGATAGCTTGCTGTATAGAGATATACACGCGGTGAGCGAAGAGCTTGTGAACAGAGTAGAGCCTGTACCCATACCAGTGGCGGAGGTACCATTAGTGATTCTAGAGGAGTCAGAGCCAAATGAGTACTTTTCTGAGGAAGACTACTCCGAGGGAGATATGGATATAGCATCATATCTTAATATGAAGGTTGATGGGGAGGGAGAAATGGAGGTGACATCGGTTAATACGGTGGTACCTACACTAGAGTCAACACCTCCAGATGAATGAGAGCATTGTATCTAGCAGAGTTTGACAGGAATGTGCAACTGAGTACAGTTTTGCAGAATCAGAATGAAGAGATTAGTGCTCTTTATGAAGCGAAGGAGTCTGCAAAAGCATATTTTGAGTCAGAGCATGATGAGAAGGAGCTCATGATAAATAAGGCTAGGGATTATATGAAGGAGGTAGTAAAGCTTCGTAAGAAACTAGAGGAGAAGGACCGAAAGATAGCACAGATGTCTTATATCCATAAGAGTGCTCAAAAGGATTTCAAGCTGAAAGTTGCTTATTGTTTCATTGAGTCAGGACAAACCCGTCATACTATTAGTAGGGATACTATAACGAAGATTGCGAATGAGAAACACGAGGATGCTGTTATGCATTATTAGAAGTCTAGAGTTATAAATATGTGTGTTTTGACGTAAAACCCTCTTTTGTATAAAAGGGTAGTCTTTTTGTAAATCCCAACTTTTGTGAAGTTCAATTGCGGGATAGAAATGTAATAGCTTTTGGCTATGAAAACAAATTGTAAATAGTTTTAAACTATGAAGAAGCATATAAATATAATGAAGTTTTCATTTAATATGCTTTGTTATGGTATGAGTTGGTATGTGGTGAATAATAACGAAGTAAGTAAATAGATAATAATGAAATTTTATCAGAAAATGCCGCTATGGAGCAGACAACGTAATCAGAAAGTGGAATCGCGTAATGGTAACCAAGGAGGTCAAAACAACCCTATGCAAGAGTTCGTTAATTTATTAAGGGCTACATTTAACCAAACCAGGAGTAGATTACCCACGGAACCTAGGATAGCCAGAACGAGTTCAAAGGAATGACGAACCCCATAGAGGCCCAGACATGGGTAAAAGAAATAGAAAAGGCGTTTGTTATTACAAACGTAGCTGAGGCGCAAAAGACTTCTTTTGTGACTCCCATGATGAAAAGGGAAGCCAACTTTTGGTGGGAGGCTCACCAGGGTGGGGAAAGAACAGATGTGGTAACGTGGGAACTGTTCAAGAAGGTTTTCTTCGAGAATTATTTCCCTACAAGCATGCAAGGGAGGATGGAGATTAAGTTCTTAGAACTTAAACTAGGGGACATGACGGTTCCCTAGTACGCGGCCAAATTTAAAGAATTGGCAAGGTTTACTCCACATTAGGTGGACATTGAGGAGAGGAAGGCTCATAGGTTTGAGCAGGGCCTGAAACCCTGAATCTATAGTAGGATTTTTGTATTCCAAAATGTTTCCTATGGGACCATTCTGGAAAAGGCGATTATAGCGAAGGATGGTAGTGAGGCGTTAACTCAATACCACAAAGAGAGAAAGACTAAGAACAAGGGAGAGGGAGGAACCAAGGCAATGAATGTCAGTGACAGTAGGCCAAAAAGAAAGAATTTTTAACTCCAGGAATACTGGAGTGGGACAAGGGGAGCCTAAGCGTAAGGTCGAAGTGTGTAAGACATGTGGAAAGACTCATCTAGGAGTCTGTCTGAAAGGGATTATAAGTACCTTTAAACATTAAGGTAGATGAGGAAGAAATAACTTTCGTTGATTATATTCGTAGAAATGGTTTCACGGATAATAGAGGTAAGCAAGTATCGGTAGATAAGTACCGATAAAGTGGGGATAATTTGAAGTAATTTTCGGTAGGAATGAGTTAAGTAAACCAATGCGTAAGTCAAATATATGACTAATTGGTTAGCAGTTAAGAATAAATACTCATGGCCCAGGATCGATGATCTAATTGATCAGTTGAAGGGGGCAAAGAATTTTTCTAAAATAGATTTGCGTACAGGGTATAGTCAATTGAAAGTAAGGAAGAAGGAAGAGGTACCTTAGATGACCTTTCAGAACTCGTTATAGTTATGACAAGTTTTTGGTTATGCTATTTGGGTTGACTAATGTACTGAAGCTAGATTTTTCTGTAAGGGGCACCGAGCAAGTCAGTGGTAAACAGATAGGTTCTCTTGTGAGGTGCTATGGTTGAAGGTACCATTAGCGTCATAGAGTGTTCAAATAATATTTGGACAAAGATGTCGTAATGATCATTGGTGATATTCTAGTCTACTTTAAGACGTCAGAAGATCACGTTGAACATTTGAAGATAGTGTGAGAAACACTATGGAGGGAGAAGTTGGATACGGAATTCAATACATGTGAATTGTAGCATAAGAGATAGACAGATTTGTTATTGATAAGTATGTTGGGAATGAGGAGTGAGAAAATAGTTTTTAGGAACTAAAAAGGAAGTTAAGTGTGGCACCATGTATTATCTTTATTAGATGATACGGGGAATTTTGTAGTGTATCTCGATGCTTCGCATAGATGACGAGATTGCGTGCTCATGTAGCATGGCAAGGTCATTCTGTATGCATCACGCCAATTAAAGGATTATGAGGAGGTCTATCCTACTTATGGTCTAGAATTGGCAGCTGTAGTTTTGAATTAAAAAAAAAATTCCGAAGATAGTATTTATACGGGGAGAAGTGTGAGATATATACAGACTATAGGAGTCTAAAATATATCTCCACACAGAAGGAGTTGAATATGTGGTAGAGAAAGGACTGTGATATCTTATATTACAAGGAAGGTACAAGTAGTAGACGACGCGTTAAGTAAGGAAGGGTAGGGAAAAGCTATCGATGTTAACGACTCATAATGAGTTAATAACGGAAATGGCAAGATCAGAGTTAGAAGTTAAATTACAAAAATGAAGGGGTAGAAATGTTATTCACAACGTAGACTCAATCCACGATAATGGAATGAGTTAATTAAGTACAACTAAGTAACGAGGAGTGCAAGCGAATGAAGAAGAGGATGCAAGATGAAGAGAAGACTGTGAGGACCCCAAACTCGGGTACTTGAAACTCGAACTCGGTTCTTCACGATACCATTTCTATGAGCGGAATAATACTAATAATAAAAACAATAATATAAAGATTAACTTAATTTACATATCATCAGAGTCTAATCCCAAAAACGTAACCTTTAAACATTCATTACAAACCATGATAGATAATATATATCATACTTGTCTTAATAATATTAAACTATTACATAAGATAACGTTCATTCATTCAGCAACCTTTCCCTTTCTCTTGTTCTTAGCAGAGCTCTCTGATCGTTCACACTTAGCTGAAAACATTTAAATTAAGCAAGGATGAGCATTTGAATGCCCAACAAGTAATAATTATATATATATATATATAAAAGCTAAAAGAATTTAAATGTTTTCTTTGTACTATTCTTCTACAACAAGTCAATAGTTGTGAAGTATTCTGAACCGATAATAATAACATAACAACTCTCTTTCAAATTTTTGAAACTACATATTGACTATAACTCAGGTTATGGTGACATGCCATGAACATTGTTTTCATTTTCAAAAGGTTAAACAGAAATTCATCTCAGAAAACTGTCATAACTTACTTACGGGCATGGGGGTGATCACCATAGATTTATGCCCTACATTGATCAATACTACATTACAAGAACGATATGATCATTCACTCTGTCCACCTTAGGTGCATAAATAGTTTTCCCGTATAGGGATGTTCATACTTGTCTGGGTTTCAAATCAAAGGTTTTATCTTGTTCAATAATAATCTATAATTCAACATATATGTATACGGGTAATTGACAAAGGTATATCAACATGTGATTAAATACAATGATTATCCAAGTGGGGACACTTGTATAACCATTTATAGAAATTAACGAATGAATATATATATATCCGATTATCATATACTAACATGTTGATATTCAATGAGCGTATATAATATAAGGTTAATAATCTGTACAGTAATAATATAGTTTAAAAACATTCTTACTCATGTCCATTGCATAAAGAAAATGCAAAGGTAAGATACTTGTCTGATGCGCTGCTTACAATTTATAATTTAGATTTATCGTTTATCTCACGACCTATCATTAATAAGATCGTTCATTCGATTAGAACAATATACTATAACACATAACACTACTTATTGCAATCAGCACATACCCTAATCACATTGGCACATATGTTTAATAACCATTGAATCACAAATAATCACTTTATCTAATCAAATTATCTAAGTCCAGATCATTTTCAAAACACGTATCAGAACGGCACAGTTTTATCGGGTAATTATTAGGAGTCTAAGACTGCTTACGTAACTCAATATCCGTGCGTATCGGTCCTATATTATTTTTAAATGACTTATAATAATTTTAAAACATTTATTATAATTTATCATGAATTTTCAAACATCTGAATCATATTTAAATGATTTAAATACTAATCAATTCTATTATCATTAATATTTAATTAATATTAAACTATTAATGAAATCATTTACAAAATATTAAAGTTATTTATAATAAAATGAAATACTTTTAAAGTATTAATATTACCCTTAAATGATTTTTAAAACATTTAAAATCATTTTAAATAATTATCATTAATATTAAAGTATTAATGTTTTATTTATCAAAATATTAAAAGTCATTAAGTATAACTTCAAATATTTTTAATTCATTTATATCCCTTTTAAATGATTATTATAATATTAAAATCATTTTAAACTAAATTATTTAATATAATTATTAAATAACTTTAATATCATTAATAATAATTAATTAATGAAATTTACCTTTAAATATTAAAAGTTATATTTTATAACTTAAAATATTTTTAAATACCTTATTATTATTTAAAATGATTTTGATATAATAAAATCATTTTAATTAATTTATTTAATTCATTTAGTAAATAACTTAATTATCATTAATATTAATTTATTAATGAAATTTATCACAAAATATTAAAAGTCATTAAAAATAACTTAATATATTTTCTTATATCATTAAATAATTTTAAATGATTTTTCATGTATTAAAATCATTTTAAATAATTTATTTAGAATTATAATTAAATAAATTAAATACTTTTAATATTCCAAAATATTAAATATTTATGAAATATATCCAAAATAATTAAAATATAATTTTAGGACATTAAAATAATTTTAATAATTTATTTTGTATTTTTAATAATTAAAAACTATTTTTTCTATTTATTAAATAATTTAGGAAAATAATATAATGTCTGTTGCTAAAGGCCACCTATAGTGACAAAGCTGCATCTATAGGTGTTCTTCATGTTCTTGAGCATTCATAAAAAGCTTTAGAGGGCTCTCTGTTGACCAAAGATTAAAACCGTAGTAGTGTGTGTTTACGGACTCGTTTACGGGCAGATCCGGTAGAGATAATGTAAGACTACAAGATCCAACAACAAATACGTTCATATCATACATCAAATGAAAGATCTAAGCCATCAAAGTGGCTGTCAGAGGTTGTTCTTCATTTCTGGGTTGCCCAGAAATGAAGAACAGATCGTGGGGCTCACTTTGGACCTCCACTACATTCGGATCGTGTATTGTTTTAGTGATCTAGGACTTCTAGGTTCTATCCCACATGTAACACTACAAATCTATCACAAAACATAACCATAACAACAAAACAATAGCAAGATATAGATCGGTCAAAGGCTGTCAGAACACATGGCCAAAGGTTTTCTGGGTTGCCCAGAAAACCGGATCCATGATTAAGCTACCCACTTTGACCGATCCCTAAAGCCAACATACTAGATTTTTAGGAGATTTTAAGGCATATTATTAGCGATCATATACAGGACTACACGTTAAATACAACAATCAATCTAAAACATCAACAAAATGACAGATCTAGACGCTTGAATACACCATCGACGCCGCTCGTTCATGGTTTACGAAACATCAGCCAAATTTCCCATCAATCTTTGGTCAATGGTATTTGACCGTTAATAACTAACAATATACACATCAAATGACCTCGATTCTTTTTGCAGATTAAAGAAAACACTACAAACTACATATAACAACTTATAAACAACAAAAATCATAAATTATCAAGGATCTGTGGCCTCTGATAATCGTTGTCAGACCACAGAACCAAGTTTTTCCAGATTTTGTAAAAACTCAAATCCAAGCCTCTAGATGTTATGGATCTAACATCTAGCAACCCAAATCATCAATAGACACTACTAACAACATATTCTAACAACAAATCATAACATCTAACGACAGATTGATGGACAGATTTTTCAAGTAGGGTTTATACCTTCTTTGATCAATTGATGATTCTGTGCTTTATGATATGTTATTGTTGATCGTAAATGTTTCTTAGAGACCGAGGAACTTATGAAATTCGTGGCTTTAGGTGAGAGAGAGACTTGGATGTGGAATGTGATCAAATGATCAATAAATGATATTTTCTCTCTCTTGGATCTATATATATATATATATATATATATATATATATATATATATGTTAGATGCAATGTATGGCTGGTGTATTGGCTGATATAAAAAGATTTTGGCACATGGGATATCTAGGGTTGGTAAACAACCCAAATTATGGCAAGATTTGCAAGCAAGCTCAATTAAATAAATCCAAAAATGCTATTTTAGTAATTTAACAAAGTAATTAAGGGTATTCTTGTCCATGGTACTTGAATCTAGGTTTTAATCACTAGATTTTAAATCTTAAGATTTCCCAAATAATTTCTAGGGTTTGAACAATTAAGACTAAAGTTCAATAAAATTTTAATTATAACTTACTAATTAAAAATTAGGGTTTTAATAGAAAATTAGGGTTTTTAAAATATCTTAGGGTTTTCAAAAAAAAAGTTAATTAGGGTTTCTAGATTATAATTAGGGTTTACCTAAATAATCAAATCATTATATAATACACATCATAAAACATATAACACTGTCATATAACAGTCTTAAACTCATAGTTGATTTTCAAATTAGGGTTTCCCTCAGTAAAATTAGGGTTTAACCAATTAATATTAGGGTTTGAAATTAAACACCATAATTAACCAATCATCATCAACACGTACATACAATACATATTTATAGCACTGAAAAATCAAAATATAATTAATATTATATTATTATTCTTATACTTGACAATAATCCAAAATTATGGTTTGGATTCCATATATGATTATTCTTCATATTTAACCTTAATAATTAAGGTAAAATAATTAACTTACTAATCTGTACTAAAACTCATATAATAAAATAATTATTATAATTATTCTAAAAATCACTTCATATATTATTTAAATAATATATGATTATATTTTCATGGAAAATAATTAATAAAAACATTTTCACTATAAAATTAATTATTATAAAAATATTCTTTTTAATAATCAATAATTTTAAATTAAATTTACTTGTAAATAATCATGTAATAAATATATTTTTATTTACCACATAAATACATATATACATATTCTTATACAAATCTTCATCTATAAAATAAAATAAAAAAATTATACGTAAAAATTTCTTATTTATTTATATAGAAAATATCGGGTTGTTACATTCACCCTCCCTTATAAAGATTTCATCCCCGGAATCATCGTTTTAAAAACCTACACATATACGGTACATAGCATACACAATCTTTGCAAGTAGATCTCGATCATAATTTGATCAAACTGATCTTTAACTATTCACTTAAAGCTTGTCTTTCTGATTAAACGGAAAAATTGGTTTCTAAAAGAACTCAAATTCCTCCTCAAAATTTCTTTATAAAATAATTTACTATATATAGGAAAATCATGTATAATAAAATAAAAGTTGTATGAATAATACCTGGTATTGCAGTGCCAACTGCCATCGTATCCTGAATAGTCATATTGTAGACCCTTGCTGTCGATTTTGTTGGTTTGTTCGATGACGTAGGTCCCATGATTGCTAACGTACCGCTGCCCTTACCAGTATTCACACTTCCTGCCTTCGTCCTCCTCTTCGGACAATCCTTCACCTGGTGTTCAGTCGATCCGCACAGAAAACATCCACTATTCATCCTAGGATTAGGGCAGTTGGGAGAGATATGGCCCTCCTGCCCGCACTTGTAGCACACGAACTTCCCCTTCAAACATTCTCCAAAGTGGTTCTTTCCACAATTCTTACACTGTACCGCTGGCTTCTTAACTCCTTCTTGTTTTATCTGAACATTCCCAACGTAGTTCCCCTTCCTCTTGCTACTACCGCCCCTACTTCCACTATTAATTTCCACCTTTCCAGCTCCTTCAGTCTTACCCTTATTCTTCCTCTCCTTGTTGTAGAGGCTGATCGCCTCACTCCCCTCCTCAGCAATAATCGCCTTTTCCATGAGTGCTACAAATGTAGGAATCTGCAACACCGCCACCTTATTGTAGAGCCAGGGTTTCAATCCTAACTCAAACCTCATTGCCTTTCTAGCCTCCGTATCAACTTGATGCGGGGCAAACCTAGCTAACTCATTGAATTTTGTGGCGTATTCCGCAACAGTCATATTCTCTTGCTTCAACTCTAAAAATCTCACCTCCATCCTAGCCTGCATACTAGGTGAAAAATAATTTTCGAAAAACAGTGTTTTAAACCTATCCCATGTAACTATACCTACTCCTGCCCTCGCTTGATTCGTTTCCCACCAAAAGTTTGCCTCACCCTTCATCATGTAGGTGGCAAAATCAGTCTTCTGCCCTTCAGCTACCCTAGCTACCACGAATGCCTTCTCAATCTCCTTGACCCAAGTTTGGGCTTCAACAGGGTCAGTCGTACCTTTGAATTCCGGCGGTCCTACAGCCTTAAAGTCTTTAAAGTTCGCTAAGCGGTTGTCCGACTGGTTTCCAGCGACCGGTATTCCTTGCTGCATAGTGTGTGCTACCATGTTGGCAAAGTGTTGCATCGGGTCTGCTTGTTGTTGTCCTTCAACGTTATTGACAGATTCTTCTGCCCTTTGATTGCGAGTTCGACATCTTGGCGGCATTATCCGATTAAATGAAATCATAAATTTAACTTACATTCTAAACCTTATCACATAAGTTTAATATTTTAAACTTGTTTCATTTCTCAAACTTAGATTCATATTCATTCAACGAATATTTTACATAACACAGCACATAATGCTTTAACATCATTCATCCCTTTGTGACTACAAAAGTCGAAATTTACAGTCTTAACTTAATACAAAAGTTGGAAACATTACATTAAACAGACATACTTATCATATATATTATATTAAACACACCTACACAACAGAACCTATACTACCTATTTATTACTCCTTTTCCTTGGACACCCTCTCCCCTGATGACCTTCTATCCCACAGATAAAACATGCTCCTTTTTTGTAGTCAGGACAATACATAGTGGTATGTCCCTCATAGCCGCAAAGATAACATATTCTTTTCCATTTCTTCTTATTGGATTTTCCTAAGTCATGGTCTTCTATCTTTCTTTTTCCCTTCTTGTCCGGAGCTGCACACGATGTGTTTCTTGTGGCTCCCATCTGACCAATTTGGATCTTAAGCTTATCTAGTCCTTCCATTGTTTCTATTAACGCTTGACGCAACTGACTAGTCAACAACTTTTCTATCTCCCACAGCCTTTCCAGAGAAGAAACCTTGTTCCTCAGATCCTGCACCTCCGTTGATGCTTGATCAGCTTGAACTTTAGTGTCTGAATCGCTATCTGTCAGCTCCACCATCTTCGGATCTGGTACTACGTTTTCTACAATAACCACATCGTCTAAGTTGTTTTCATTGAGAGCTTCTACTTCAGCTATTGGCTTTGATATAGGCTCGGGTGTATGGGTTTGACCCTTCTTCATGCTATATGCATATAACAAGCCTTTTCCACCAAACATCTACACATATAAACTATCTTGATTAGCATATAGTATATACACACAGCAAATAATAGTTTTATATGAGTTATCTTTTATTTTGTTTGACGATGAACTTTGTAAGACCCCAAATTATTAATAAATGAAATTTATTTTCCTCTATTTATTATTTTAAAATAGTAAGGGTTGATTTAATTAATGTGGTTAGTTATGGGTAAAATGTGCAAATATTTCAAATAAGCAAGTGGTTATAAAATACTCATTGTTGTTTGGAGAATATTAAATGCAGTCGTGGAATATTCTTACTGTCGGGGAATATTCGTACGACGACGCAGCCTTGTGTGGGCCCCATAACGGAAAGCAATTGGATGAAGAAAACGACAAGTATAAGTTGTTTATAAATAATAACGCAGTTGTTACCGTTAATACTATTGGAATACCCGGTGGTTAAAACATCAGTAATATGTGTGGTCAGACGCAGAAGACACTACAGTATTGCACCAATTATTGATTCTTACGTGAAAGGCACTACTCAATAATTGTTACAATAATTATCGCTCAAAGATTTTATTTTATTGATTCAATAATTCTTTGCGTTGATTTTTTTTATATTATCGTTATTTCAATAATTGTCACTACACAGTGTTTTTTTTATTATCGGCAATAATTCATATTATCTGAATAATATTATTAGATAACATTATTGGCAATGTCTAGAAAGTTTTGTCTAAGGAGAGGTTTGGTCACCTAATTGCGTGCCAGTAAGGAGAAATTCTTATTGGAAAGCCCCCTCTTTCCTGGGAACGGTCTGGTTGCCAGTACTGTGATTCTGTAATATTATTTGTGAATAATTAATTATTGATTTATATGATGAGGGAAATATTGATTTTATGTGGATATAGATGGAGAAAATTTTTAAAGTGACAATTGTTAAAAATTGATATTTTATCTTTTTTGATAAAATAATATTTTATTATATTATTATAATATAATAATGGTGATATTTTTACAATGAATGTGGGATATATGAGTATATGAGGAGGAAGAGTATTTTTGTTACAAAAGTTGTTTAACACATGTTTTGTGTGTCGGTGGACCCCATTTCTTGACTGAAATTTGATTATAGCCTGTAAAATCGTCCGTTTATGGATTTCGGTCAATTTCTGTTTGGAATTTGGAAAAACTTTCTTCCGCAAAGTTGTAGAGAATTGAATTTCCTATAAAAAGTCGCGAGATTCGAATTTTCTGATAAAAGGACTATTTATTATGAATTATTGAAGTTCCAAAATAATTAAATTTTGGAAGTTTTAAATATTTTTGTTTGGAAAAACGTTTTTGTCATTATGGTGGACTATTTTGGTGGCTGAAATCAGATTCAAAGGTGTGAGTATGAATAAATTTTTGAAAATATTATTAATTTATTAAATTTTCTGCTTTGGTGTTCTAAGCATTTTCCTATAAATAGGGTGCTTAGGTTAGAATTGAAAATCACACCAGAAACTACAGATTTCTCTCTCTTTCTCTCTCTATATATCGAGCGTATTCTTGTGAGTATTTTAATACTTTGAGTGTTGCTATACGGTGTAAGTTCAAGTCATAGCTTATATCCGGTGTTTCAACTAGAAGTACTGTCTTTACGAGGTAAGGGATGTTATTTTATTCAAAAATGATATTATTTCTTCAATATCATTATGCCGAGATATTGGTTGGAAATTTTTATCAAATTTGAAACTTTTTCATGTCGGGATTACTATTCATGAGTTACTATTCATGAGTTACTATTTATGAGTTACTATTCATGAGTTACTATTCACGAGTTACTATTCACGAGTATTATTCACCAAGCATGATGATATTTTTTGTGAAATTTCTATCTTTTGAGGTCGGAGTTACTATCACGTATACGACACTATTCACGTATACGGCACTATTCACAAATATGACACTATTCACAGAAAAATTAAATTTTCTTTTCTGTGTCCAAGATTGTCTGTTATGATTCCTATCTTTGATTGGATCTATGTTTTGATCTTCATTCTTGAATTTTACTCCAATCTGGTTATTTATGAAGTATTTTTGAACTGGGATTATTTAACGTATTTAATTAAGTAATACTTGTTCTTTTGTTTCACTGGATTCATTTTCTTTAAAATATTTTTCATCATCCTCAGTCCTAAATGATGATATTACTGAATATCTTTGGCCTGTAGTGCAAAGATGAATGATTTCTTGATGAATATCTTTGGCCCATAGTGCAAATATGAGCAGTGTTGAGATGAACATGACCGATCGATTAATATCTTTGGCACGTAGTGCAAAGATGAATGTGTGTTTAGATGAACATGACCAATCGATGAATATCTTTGGCTCAGTAGTGCAAAGATGAATATTTGATTCCGATATATATTGATTGATGTTACAGGATAAAATATCGACGATGAACTTTTAAATTCATATATAGAAGATAGTAGTTTGCATTCTCTACTTAACTCTTCTAATGAATTATTATTTCTGCTGCGAAGATTGATTTAAAACTGGTTGTCTATTGTATTCTATTAGATTTTTCCCTGTTGAGGACTAACGATAATTTATTCTATATTATCTTAGTCATAATGTTCTTTACTGGGCTAGTTGAGCCCACCATTTTCCTTGTTGTTCCATTTTTCTTCTCAGGAGGCGAGAATGTAGCGAGTACTAGTCGGGGTGTGGAATGATGGTTCTAGAAGTTGTTCTAGTAGTCCTCACTATTCTATAAAATAGTGTATTAATAATTGTAATGAGGACTTATTTGAGTGTGGATATTGTCTAGAAGATAATATTTGTATTTAAACTCACAGTTTATGTGTTGTCGTATTTTGCACGACAATTGTATTAATATAGTTGTAGTTGTTTCTGTACCATGTATTTGGCGACTCAGAATGGGTGATGTATACCTATTTTGGGGACGTCACAAACTTAGTCAATTCATCTCTTTTGAAACTCTATATGAGTTATTTATATTTTCAACGGTTCCCTCTGTTCTAAGGTTATAGCCTAAGGTCTAACCCACCTATGGTTTTTAACCCTAAGCTCTGATACCAACTTGTGAGGACCCCAAACTCGGGTACTTGAAACCCGAACTTGGTTCTTCACGATACCATTTCTATGAGCGGAATAATACTAATAATAAAAACAATAATATAAAGATCAACTTAATTTACATATCATCAGAGTCTAATCCCAAAAATGTAACCTTTAAACATTCATTACAAACCATGATAGATAATATATATCATACTTGTCTTAATAATATTAAACTATTACATAAGATAACGTTCATTCATTCAGCAACCTTTCCCTTTCCCTTGTTCTTAGCAGAGCTCTCTGATCATTCACACTTAGCTAAAAACTTTTAAATTAAGCAAGGATGAGCATTTAAATGCCCAGCAAGTAATAATTATATATATATATAAGCTGAAAGAATTTAAATGTTTTCTTTGTACTATTCTTCTACAACAAGTCAATTGTTGTGAAGTATTCTGAACCGATAATAATAACATAACAACTCTCTTTCAAACTTTTAAAACTACATATTGACTATAACTGGGGTTATGGTGACATGCCATGAACATTATTTTCATTTTCGAAAAGGTTAAACATAAATTCATCTGTAAACTGTCATAACTTACGGGCACGGGGAGTGATCAGCCCGTTATGCCCTGCATTGATCAATACTACATTACAAGAACGATATGATCGTTCACTCTATCCACCTTGGGTGCATAAACAATTTTCCTATGTAGGGATGTTCATACTTGTCTGGGTTTCAAATCAAAGGTTTTATCTTGTTCAATAATAATCTATAATTCAACATATATGTATACGGGTAATTGACAAAGGTATATCAACATGTGATTAAATACAATGATTATCCAAGTGGGGACACTTGTATAACCATTTATAGAAATTAACTAACGAATATATATATCTCGAATTATCATATACTAACATGCTTGATATTCAAATGAAGCGTATATAATATAAGGTTAATAATCTGCATAAAGAATAATATAGTTTAAAACATTCTTACTCATGTCCATTGCATAAAGAAAATGCAAAGGTAAGATACTTGCCTGATGCGCTGCTTACAATTTGCAATTTAGATTTATCATTTATCTCACGACCTATCATTAATAAGATCGTTCGTTTGATTAGAACAATATACTATAACACATAACACTGCTTATTACAGTTAGCACATACCCTAATCACATTGGCACATATGTTTAATAACCACTGAATCACAAATAATCACTTTATCTAATCAAATTATCTAAGTCCAGATCAATTTCTAAAATACGCCGGTCTCACCGGCGCTTTATTTGGAGTAATTACCGAGTCTAAGACTACGCTCACGTAACTCAATATCCGTGACGTATCGGTCATATTATTTTAAATGACTTATAATAATTTTTAAAACATTTATTATAATTTATCGCTGAATTTTCAAACATCTAATCATATTTAAATGATTTAAATACTAATCAATTCTATTATCATTAATATTTAATTAATATTAAACTATTAATGAAATCATTTCCAAAATATTAAAGTTATTAATAATAACATGAAATACTTTTAAAGTATTAATATTACCCTTAAATGATTTTTAAAACATTTAAAATTATTTTTAAATAATTATCATTAATATTAAAGTATTAATGTTTTATTTATCAAAATATTAAAAGCCATTAAGTATAACTTCAAATATTTTTAATTCATTTATATCCCTTTTAAAATGATTTTAAATTAATAAAATCATTTATAAACTATTTATTTAATATAATTATTAAATAAATTTAATATCATTAATAATAAATTAATAATTATTAATATTAAATTATTAATGAAATTATCCTTTAAATATTAAAAGTTATATTTTATAACTTTAAAATATCTTTAAATACTTTATTTTCATTTAAAATGATTATTATAATATTAAAATCATTTTAAACTAAATTATTTAATATATTTATTAAATAACTTTAATATTTAATAATAATTAATTAATGAAATTTACCTTTAAATAGTAGAAGTTATATTTAATAACTTAAAATATTTTTAAATACCTTATTATTATTTAAAATGATTTTTAATATAATAAAATCATTTTTAATTAATTTATTTAATTCATTTAGTAAATAACTTAATTATCATTAATATTAATTTATTAATGAAATTTATCACAAAATATTAAAATCATTAAAAATAACTTAATATATTTTCTTATATCATAATATAATTTTAAATGACTTTTCATGTATTAAAATCATATTTAAATAATTTATTTAGAATTATAATTAAATACTTTTAATATTCCAAAATATTAAATATTTATGAAATATATCCAAAATAATTAAAATATAATTTTTAGGACATTAAAATAATTTTTAATAATTTATTTTGTATTTTAATAATTAAAAACTATTTTTTTTTATTAAATAATTTAGGAAAATAATATAATGTATGCTGTCATAAAGGCCACCAATAGTGACAAAGCTACATGCTATAGGTGTTCTTCATGTTCTTGAGCATTCATAAGGCGCTTTCGAGGGCTCTATTTGACCAAGATTAAAACCGTGTGTAAGTGTGTTTCTGGACTCGTCTCTGGACAGATCTGGTAGAGCTAATGTAAGACTACAAGATCCAGCAATAAATACATTCATATCATACATCAAATGAATGATCTAAGCCATCAAAGTGGCAGTCAGAGGTTGTTCTTCATTTTTGGGTTGCCCAAAATGAAGAAACAGAATCGTCAAGCTCACTTTGGACCTCCACTACATTCTGGATCGGTGTCTTTGTTTTTAGTGATCTAGGACTTCTAGGTTTTATCCCACATGTAACACTACAAATCTATCACAAAACATAACCATAACAACAAAACAATAGCAAGATATAGATCGGTAAAAGGTTTGCCGAACACATGGCCAAAGGTTTTCGGGTTGCCCGTAAAAACCGGATCCGTGATTAAGCTACCCACTTTGGCCAGATCCACAAGCCAACATACTAGATGTTTAGGAGATTTTAAGGCATAATATTAGAGATCATATACTGAGACTACACGTTAAATACAACAATCAATCTAAAACATCAACAAAATGACAGATCTAGACGCTTGAATACATTTATCAGGCGCTTTCGTTCATGGTTTCGGTTTACCCAGAAATTGTCCGATTCAATCTTGCCGTCCAATGGTATTTGACCGTTAATAACTAACAATATACACATCAAATGACCTCGATTCTTTTTGCAGATTAAAGAAAACACTACAAACTACATATAACAACTTATAAACAACAAAAATCATAAACTATCAAGGATCTGTGGCCTCTGACAATCGTTGTCAGACCACAGAACCAAGTTTTTCCAGATTTTGCAAAAACTCAAATCCGAGCCTCTAGATGTTATGGATCTAACATCTAGCAACCCAAATCATCAATAGACACTACTAACAACATATTCTAACAACAAATCATAACATCTAACGACAGATTGATGGACAGATTTTTCAAGTAGGGTTTATACCTTCTTTGATCAATTGATGATTCTGTGCTTATGATATGTTATTGTTGATCGTGGGGCTGTTCTTAGAGACTGAGGAACTTATGAAATTCGTGGCTTTAGGTGAGAGAGAGACTTGGATGTGGAATGTGATCAAATGATCAATAAATGATATTTTCTCTCTCTTGGATCTATATATATATATATATATATATATATATAATGTGTGTGTGTGTGTGTGTGTGTGTGTGTGTGTGTGTTAGATGCAATGTATGGCTGGTGTATTGGCTGATATAAAAAGATTTTGGCACATGGGATATCTAGGGTTGGTAAACAACCCAAATTATGGCAAGATTTGCAAGCAAGCTCAATTAAATAAATCCAAAAATGCTATTTTAGTAATTTAACAAAGTAATTAAGGGTATTCTTGTCCATGGTACTTGAATCTAGGTTTTAATCACTAGATTTTAAATCTTAAGATTTCCCAAATAATTTCTAGGGTTTGAACAATTAAGACTAAAGTTCAATAAAATTTTAATTATAACTTACTAATTAAAAATTAGGGTTTTAATAGAAAATTAGGGTTTTTAAAATATCTTAGGGTTTTCAAAAAAAAAAAGTTAATTAGGGTTTCTAGATTATAATTAGGGTTTACCTAAATAATCAAATCATTATATAATACACATCATAAAACATATAACACTGTCATATAACAGTCTTAAACTCATAGTTGATTTTCAAATTAGGGTTTCCATCAGTAAAATTAAGGTTTAACCAATTAATATTAGGGTTTTGAAATTAAACACCATAATTAACCAATCATCATCAACACGTACATACAATACATATTTATAGCACTGAAAAATCAAAATATAATTAATATTATATTATTATTCTTATACCTTGACAATAATCCAAAATTAGGGTTTGGATTCCATATCTGATTATTCTTCATATTTAACCTTAATAATTAAGGTAAAATAATTAACTTACTAATCATACTAAAATTCATATAATAAAATAATTATTATAATTATTCTAAAAATCACTTCATATATTATTTAAATAATATATGATTATATTTTCATGGAAAATAATTAATAAAAACATTTTCACTATAAAATTAATTATTATAAAAATATACTTTTTAATAATCAATAATTCTAAATTAAATTTACTTGTAAATAATCATGTAATAAATATATTTTATTTACCACATAAATACATATACACATATTCTTGTACAAATCTTCATCCATAAAATATAAAAAAAATTATACGTAAAATTTCTTATTTATTTATATAGAAAATATCGGGTTGTTACAAAGACTAAGTTTAATCTTGTTTTGAAGGATGAATTTGAGTTTCAAATAATTTTAAAGTTAAAAGAAGAACTAATAAAAGGAAGATAGCGTAATGTATTAGTAAGTGCTTAACTTCCAACTCAGATTAATGATAGGAAGGGACAAGTCCTATGGATTAAGATAATACCTTCGGTAAAGGTGAATTAGAGGAGCCACAATGTCAAAGAAGCATTGTGGGAACTCGAAATTAAAATAAAAGAAAAAAAAATAAAATTCCTCATGTGTATGTATTATTAGCGAGATTCTGGGGACAGAATCTTTATAAGGAGGGAAGAATATAACGCCTGAGAAAATTGAATTTTTATGAGAATTAAATTTTTATTTGATTATGTGGATTGAATGAATTTAATTGATTATTTATGGGAGTAAGCTATTTGAATGTCGTTCTATGACCTTGACATATCGAAAAGTCATAGTATTTTGGCTACGTGGTAGAATTAAAGTGTTTGAATTTCCAAGACGAAAATAAAGGCTTTTCGAGAAATTTTCTGAAAAACACTATTCACGCATTTCTGCTCGGGAATTATTTTTGAACTTTCGAGAAATACGTAACGATAGAATATCAAGGTGAGATGGAATATTCAATAATATTTCAGTTATGGCAAACGTAATTTTTCGCCTGCGGACTTAAAACTTAATGGTTAGGAGAAAGTGATTTACGAGAAGGAAATGTAATGTGATTAATGAATTAAACAATGATTGTATAATACGTAGGTATTATACGAAGTAATGAATATGAGTACTATATGAGGTATTATACGAGTGTGTATGGATGATGGTATGTTGTATATGTTGAATTTTTTTCGTGTTGTCAAAGAGTTGAACAATGAAAATAGATGGAAATACGTCCTAAGGCTTTAAGCCATTTGTGAATAAACTTGTGGATTATGTGGGATGTATAAGTCCAATATGATTTAATATGAAAGATCAATAAGAATTAAGGTACAAGCCAAATGTTTATTCATGTAAAGCCCAAAACAAATTAATGCAAGCCCACAAGAATAAGCTAACTAATTAAACCAAAAGCCCAAAGCAAGGATGATCCATGGGGCAACCCATGAGCACATGGATGACCCAAAGTGGTGGCCAAGTATAGTACTTGGTGGCTAAGCAGAGGATAAGCTATGTGATTAATAAGCAAACTTAAAGGCTAAGTAAGTGTGGTGAGCAAACAAAGTGCTTATAAGTGATGAGCAAGTAGACTTAAGGGCTAAGCAAAGGAATAAGTGGTGAGCAAGCAAATTATATGGAGGCCGAGTTAACTTAATGATAAAGCAATTGAAGTAAGGAGCAAGTAATGGAGACGAGTCTTATTTAGCATTATATAGTTGCGGACTTGAGAATGACCGAATTCCAACTTAGAACGAAGAAACGAGCATTGAACGTTCACGAACGTTTATCATTTTCGTTAAAAATGGATTAATAGGTGAATTTTTAATTAACGAAGTCAAATAGATAAAATTCTTGCATGAATTGTTTTACGAAAGGTCGATGCCAGTTTTAACTCGGCTAGACTAATCTTGAAGATTGATTGATTTCTTTACAAGTCTTTTCATATAGAATTGATAACGTTATCTTGTGCCAATTGTTTGGTATGGATTCAAGGTAAGCCTGAATATGAATAAACAAATGTATTTTCATCGAGTATTCGATGGGCACGTGAGGTTGCCACAACTTAAACGTACACACGTTTAAGGAATGTAGTGTTGATCAACATAGAGTACTATAGGATGATCACCTAGAAGTGCTCGTAAGCTATGTCGAATTATGGACTTCGTGCCGGGTTATCCTTTTCAAAGAAATTATGAAACGCTCATGGTCTTGGACCAGAATTGATGTTTTACTGAATATTTTCATTGTAAAACATTTTGAAGGAAAAGAAATGCTATTTTGAATTATTGATATTACTTCATAACTATTATCCAGTTATTGAAGATATACGATTCTTATGTTTCAAGCATTCTTTTTAAAGGAAATTATTGTACTTCCTAAGCTTGTTATGCTCACTCTTGCTTAAACCATATGAATGCAGCTTGGACCGAACAAATCGAAGGATCCGGCAAGGATAAAGGGAAGGCTAAGGCGAACCTATAGATTACCTATGTAATAGTATAGGTTTGTAATGATAATATTTGATATTATGACAAGAACAAATGGAACGGTTATAAAGAACCAGGGGAAAGGTAATATTGTTTGGAATATATACAAGACATATTCGTTCTTTTGAGGCATTTCAATTGAATGTTTGTGTGAACTGTAGCACCATGTAGCACCATATGTCGGGTTAGAAGAGACCCGGATTTGGGGGCGTCACAGCTTTCCAATAAGGATTTTTCCCTATTGGCGCGCAATTAGATGACCAAACCTCTCCTTGACAGAACTTTCTAGACATTGTCAATATTGCAAATAATAATATGAATAACTTTGTCATCTCAATTATTGTTTTAATAATATAAAATATTATACAGATGATATTGTGACAATAATTGAATCAATAATATTAGAGATATTATGCAGCAATTACTGTAGCAATAATTGAGTATAATTGAGTGACTTCTTACGTAAACATCAATAATCAATACTGTGTGCTACTATGCAACCACATGCATTCATCATTACTTTTACCAATCGGTAGTTCAATAGTTTAACGGTAAAAACTTTCGCCGTTATTTTTATAAGAAGCTAATTATGTCATTTTCTAACTCGACAATACTTCAGTTGTGGGGTCCACCCGAATGATTGTGTCGTCATCGTCTGAATATTCCCTGTTAAAAAAGCGAATATTCCCCGGCAATTAATCGAATATTATATAACCACTTGCTTACTTTGAAAATTTTGAAAATATTACCCACAACTATAACATTATATCAAATCCACACCATAATATTCAAAAATATATTTCGAGAAAAATTAATCTTTATTCATAAAAGTTGTGGTCTTACAGAAGCTATAGAGAGAGAAAATATAAAGAGAAAGAAGAAGAGTATTCTGCTACTTCACTATTGAAGTATCCAGTCTTCTACTAAGGTAAGGGGTTTTATTTACGGGGTACTATTTACTCAGGGTATTATTTACGGGGTACACTTCACTCAGGTACTATTCACTCGGGGTATTATTTATGGGGTACTATTCATTCGGGTACTATTCACTCAGGGGTATTATTTACGGGGTACTATTCACTCGGGGTATTATTTACGGGATACTTTTCACTCGAGTATTATTCACTCGGGGGTACTATTCACGAAGTATATTTCACCCCTCGAAATCCGGTACTTGAAACTCTTTGGCCAGAACTTCGGTGCTTTACGATACCATTTCTATGAAGCGGAATAATACTAATAATAATAACAATAATATAGATACCAACTTAATTTACATATTTATCAAAGTCTAAATCCCAAATCATGTACCTTTAATACATTCCTCACAATACGTGATAGGTAATATATATCATACTTGTCTTAATAAAGATAACTATTACATAAAATGGCATTGAATTCATTACTGCAACCTTTCCTTTTCCTTTATTCTTAAGCCAGAGCCTTCTACTTGTTCACACTTAGTAAAAACATTTAAATTAAGCAAGGATGAGCATTTGAGTGCCCAACAAGTAATAACAATTATATATATATATATAAGTTGAAAAAATTTAAATGTTTTCTTTATACTATCCTTCTACAACAAATCAATAGTTGTGAAGTAATCTGAGCAAATAATATTAACATAACAACCCTCTTTCAAATTTTAAAACTACGTCTTGACTATATATAGGGTTAAGGGGACATCTTATGAACATTATTTTCATTTTGAATAGGTTTAGCGAGAACTTCATCCATGAAAATCATAACTTACGAACGCGAGGGTGTACATCCCATGGACCTGTATTGATCAATCTTGCATGCAAGAACGATAGGATCGTTCACTATGTCACATGGGCATAAAAAGTTTTCCCGTGTAAGGGATGTTCATACTTGTCGGGGTTCCAAACCAAAGCAATTCGGTTGGATAATAATAAGGTTTTATCTTGTTCAACAATAATCTATAATTCAACATATATGTATACGGGTAATTAACAAAGGTGTATCAACATGTGATTAAATGCAATGATTATCCAAGTGGGGACACTTGTATAACCATTTATAGAAATTAACGAACATAATATATATCTGAATTACCATATACTAACATGTTGACAATCAATGAGCGTATATAATATAGGATTAATAATATGTACAGTAATAATATAATTCTGAAACATTCTTACTCATGTCCATTGCATAAAGAAAATGCAAAGGTAGGATACTTTTTGCACGATCTTGGCTTTTAACTTCTGAATCTGTGACTTAGTTTTATCTTTTATATCACGACCTATCATTAATCGGATCATTAGATTACATTAGAACAATATACTATAACATATAGTCTTGCATTTACATGATCGACACATAACCTAATCACATTATCACACATGTTCAGCGAGTTTATTGCATCACAAACAAACATTAATCTGATCAAAATATCTAAGTCGGATCAATTTACGAAATATATGATTGTCTTAAAGCGACTTTATCGAGTAATTATCGAGTCTAAGACTCTATTAGAAGTTCAATAACTATAAGTATCGGTCATATCATTTTAAATGACTTAATAAACATTTAATATAATTTATCATGAATTTCAAACACGAAATCATTATCAAATGATTTAAGTATTAAACAATTCTATTATCATTTAATTATTATTTAACTATTAATGAAACCATTGCCAAAATATTAAAGTTATTTATAATAACTCAAAATATTTTAAAACATTTATATTACCCTTAAATGATTTTTAAAACATTTAAAATCATTTTAAAATAATTACCATTAATATTAAGATATTAATGTACTATTTCTTAAAATATTAAAAGTCATTAAGTATAACTTAAAATATTTTAATTCACTTAATATTATTAATCTTGATAATATTTAATTCACCTCTTAGTATTATTAATTCACTAATAACACTTTTATTAAACTACTAATATTATTAACATCTTAATAATATTTTAATACTTTACTAATATTATTAATCCTCTTAATAATATTTTAATCATGCATTAATATTATTACTTTAATAATATCTTACTTATGCTTTAGTATCATTAATCAATTAATAATACTTTTAGTCATTTACCAATCATTATTAATATTTTATTTATTTACTAATATTATTGATCATTTAATAATATTTTATTCCTTTACTAATGTTATTACATTAATAACATTTTATTTAATCTAAATATATTATTATTTACTTAATAATATTTTAATCATCCAATAATACTTTAATTTAATATTATTAATCTTTTAATAATATTTTAATCTAAGATTAATATTTTAATCTAATATTATTAATCATTTAATAATACTTTAATCATTTATTAATATTTTAAATCAAATATGATTAACCATTTAATAATATTTTAATAAAGTTTTAATCTTAATATTTTATTTACTTAACAATATCATATTCTAATATTATTAATATCATAATAACATTTTAATAATTTATTAGATCAATAAACAATTTATTTTAATTGTTCACCCTTTATAAAACCATTTATTTAATATCCATAAAAGGTCATAAATAATATTTCTTATTATAAATTACCAAAATGCCCTAAAATAGTCATAATATTATATATTAGGAGTATTCAAGCATTAAAATCATATTTTTCTTATTTAAGACATCATTTAACTATTTATTTCCTTTTATTCATAACTTAATCATTTTTAGGAAAAATAGCAAACTGATTCCAAAATTCTCATTTTACTGGATTTGGACGTATATGACCCCAACCATGATCCCCAAATTTTTTACGGAATTTTTAGAAAATGATTTACTAATTTTAAAGTGCCCAAAACACTTTCGGATCTTGCTTCATTTTTTCATAAATCGAGTTTTGCTCGAAAAATCTGAAATTTTAGGGTATACTCTCATAACATATATGAACCTCTTGTAAAAATTTGAATTTTCCGGTGTATACACAGTGAGAAATTCAGTGTTAATATTTAGGAGTCCTTTACGGAAATAGCCATTCGCACAACCTATAAATCAAAACGTCGTCCAGTTCTTTTTCCTACTACGTAGATAACTTCTTAAGGTACCTCTGTGATTTTTCCAGATTTTTAAAAGACTTGTAACGACCCGAAACAGCCTCAAGAAAAATAGGGACAGTAGCTTTTTAGGGTTTTGAAACTTTGACTTTCTAAGTGGACTGTTTTGGGGAAAACAGCCCTCATGGCTTCAATACTTGCTAGATTTGTGTTCTACCACTTGGGTTTACTAGATAACTCATCTATCTAGCATCCCCCTTTGACGGATCACAAATCCAACTTGTAAAACTTGAGTTACACAAGATTTAGTGGAAGAAAAACAAGGGTTTCACCCCTTGGAGAACATATGCTCATTTTCTTCCTCTAAACCTTTGATCTAACACTCAAGATACTTAGTTCCATACATGATAATATTTAGAACTAGGGTATCTTGAGTATTAATCCATATCTCCAAAAAATCATGCTATAACACAAAATAGAAGAAGAATAAGAAAAAAAATGGATGAGAACCTCACCTAGTTTTATTTGCTATCCTTCTTGATCTTCCAAAGTAATGTATAATCTTAGGGTGCATTAAGCAACTACCACACCTTTCTCTCTCTCTCTCACACAAACTCTCTCTCTCTCTCTCTCTCTCTCTTATATGTTGCTAGCTTGGGAGAAAAAGAAGAAGAAGGAGAATAAGAGAAATGAAAATGATCTAGCAAATGAATGGGTGATTAACTATTATCCCCCATACTTTTATTGTCCCATGGATAAAAGAACTACACCTTATCTCTTCAATTAGCCTAATCATGTGATTAAGGGTGCTTAATAGATTTGCAACCAATGGGAGATTGACACACATGTACTTGTGTGTAAGACTTCTACTTATGGACATTGATTAGCATAATTTGTTGCCTTAAAAGGGCCTAATGGGGCCATTACTATATATATGCCCACTAATTCCTTCATTTAGCCTTTATTTTAATGCATAAATTAGATAAATCAAAGGTCTAAAATACCCTTAATCAAGTGGACTAAGTTTGGGCTTGCATTTTATTTCTTTTGGGCATCTCCTTTAATTGTTTTGGGCCATGTAATGAACATAGTCTAACAATTTTAATACATGCTACCCAAATTGTTTATTTAGGGTTTTCATTCCCAATCTTATGAAATTTAATTACTTATACATGTGAATTTAGCTCATAACCTAATTAGGTTTACTAGAAATAGGTTTAAAATTATTAGTCACTTGAAATAACAAGATTATCCACATAAGTTAGTATACATATTAAATACTAACCTTTCCTTATTACCATAACCCTTAGGTTATTTAATTGTCTCACCTAATGTATAATTAGGTTACTGAGCTTTCATTTAGGGTTTAAAATAAAATAAAATTAGTTCTAAAATTTATAATTAGGGTTTTTCTTAATTTGATTAGGGTTACAATCATACATGAACATTAGGGTATTATATAATAATTATAATTATCCTTGCTAATCTAGCAATTAGGGTTTATAATTAATAAATAGGATTTCAAGAAATTAATAAATCTAAATGTTAATTAGGGTTGACCTAATCAATCAAAAAAAATCATATAACAGTTATATAATAGTCTTAAACTCACAATTGAGTTTCAAATTAGGGTTTCCCATTAGGGTAAAAACTAGGGTTTGACATAATACACCATAATTAAGACCAATCATTTAATAGGTCCACATACATACAATATATAATTATAGCACTAAAAATCAAAATATAAATAATATATGATTATATTTTCATGGAAAATAATTAATAAAAACATTTCTACTATAAAATTAATTATTATAATAATATAGTTTATAACAATCAAAATTTTAAAATAAAATTATTTAAAATCATTCATGTAATAAATATATCACATAAATACATACACACATTATCTTGGCACATATTCCCCATATTTAAAAAAAAAAAATTATATCATAAAATTTCTAATTTATTTGTATAGAAAATATCGGGTTGTTAGAAATAAAAGTATTTAATTTTCTTATAATTCTTATTCTATTTAGTAAATGGTTAAATTGATAAAAGGTTAAAGTTAAGGGTGATATATGAAAGTTTTACAAAGTAAGCAAGTTGTCATAAAATATTCATTTGGTCAGGGAATATTCGTACGACGGCACAATCATTAGTGGACCCCATAACGGAATAACTGTCGGATTTAGAAAGTGATAGATATAACCTTTTTATAAAAATAACGACAAGACTTTTACCGTTAAACTGTTGAAATACCCAGTGATAAAGATACAGTAATACGTGTTGTTGCATAGTAGCACACGGTATTGCACGGTATCTCTGATTATTGATGTTTACATAAGAAGTCACTCAGTTTTGTTTAATTATTGTCACAGTATCATCTGCACAATATTTTATATTATTAAATCAATAGTTGAGATGACAAAGTTATTCATATTATTATTCGCATTATTAACGATGTCTAGAAAGTTTTGTCGATGAAAGGGGTTTGGTCACCTAATTGTGTGCTAATAAGGAGAAGTCCTTTTCAGAAAGTCCCTTCTTTCCTAGGAATGATCTGGTTGTTAATATTGTGAGTTATTATATTAATAATGAATAATTTTTGAAATATTAAAAATGTGTTCATTGAAGATAAGTGAATTATAAAAGTTAAAGGTCAATAATGCAAGGTTGGAAAACTTTAGGGGTAACAAAGTGTAATAAGTTAACCAATCCATGTGAACTTGAATCAACCAATCAGAGAAGAGATGATGCAAGCATGATGTAAGCAATGACATCATCATGATGTCATGATGATGTCACATGGACTAAGGTGTAATTAATGAGGTACTAAACTGTAATAAGTCGAGCCCCTAACATGCAATTATCGAAACTATGTTTTCCTATAAATAGAAGCTTATTTCTTCTTTCATTCTCACCAATTCACTAAGACTCATAAGATAAGCTATAGAGAGATAAACTATAGAGAGAAAGAAGAAGAGTATTTTGCTACTTCACTATTGCACTATCCAGTCTTCTACTAAGGTAAGGAGTCTTATTTACGGGGTACTATTTACTCGCAGTATTATTTATGGGGTATTATTCACTCGCGGTATTAATTACGGGGTACTATTGACTCTGTACTATTCACTCGGGGGTATTATTTATGGGGTACTATTCACTCAGGTACTATTCATTTGGGGTATTATATACGGGGAACTATTTACTCGGGTATTATTCACGAAGTACTATTCACGGGTTACTATTCATGAAGTACTATTCACTGGGTACTATTCATATGGTACTATTCACGGCAAAAATTGATTTCTTTCTATTCAAAATTATTTTTGATAAATAAATATCATTCTTGAATTTTACTCCACGTTTAGTTATCATGTTGACGATTGGGATATTCTTGAACACTAGATAAATTTAATTATAAATTTCTAATATTTATCCTTGATCTCACTTGATTGAATCCTTATATCAGTATCATCATTCTCATGTTTATATTGTGGTGAAAGTCGTCTTTGTCTGAAGTGCAAAAGATGGATTTGTTGATTATTGATTTTCAAAGATTATATCTTTGGCAGTAATGCAAAGATGGGCGGTGTATTATAACAACAGAGAATTACGGATTGTCCGAATTTAAGTTTAAAAAATTAGTTATTAATAAAATGAATTTTTATTAATACTATTCTGTGCTATGTGTTTATTAATCGTTCTATAACCTAGAATGATTATTAATCGGGAGGATTCTGGCTACGAGCTAGATTGAACGAGTAAGAATTTTCAAGACGAAAATAAAATTTTTCCGGAGACAAAAATATTTTGGGGGAAAAAGACGAAATAGGCACTATTCACCCGATGAAACCTAAGGGTTAGGGTTTGAATAACCTAAGCCTTTTCGAGAGTTCGGTATGTCAAAATGATATTCCGTCAAAAGATTTGACGATAATATATCGTGAAAAGTTAAGTAAGCTGATAAAAGTTTTTCTCAAAAAACGTGCAGAAATCGGACGAAATAAAAATGACGAAAAGTACTGTTGTGTACTTTTCATTCGTTTAGCTACGTTAGGGGAAAACGTGAAGGAAAACGCTTAACGTGGAAAAGTGTTTTTCAGTTTTTCAAAGATCCGAAGAATACGTAAAAGTTAATCGGTAAAGGAAAGACGAAATATTCAAAAATATTTGGATTTCGAGAATCACAGTTTTTGAATTGTCGGACGAATTCCGAATTACGGAAGCACGAAGCTTCCAAGGGAAGCTAGCTAAGGAGGTGGGGCGGCCACTTGGCCACCAAGTAAACTTGGTGGCTAAGTTATGAATAGTAAGGAGGTTAGGGTGGCAAAATGACTAAAATGCCCCTAGCCTTGGTTTTCTATATAAACAAGCTTAAGCTCATTTGTTTGATTGATAATTCAACCAACACTTGAGAGAGAAAGAGAGAGACTTCGAATGGGATAGGAAGAGAAAGAGAATGAGGAAAAGCTAGCTTGAATGCACGCTTTGTCCGACGGAAGGAGTTAAAGAAGAACGGTAATCCGAACCCTAGTTCTTCTAATTTTTCTTTAAGTTTTTATGTTCAAAAACATAACTTAATGAGAATAAGGATTAAAAGATATTGAGAATGATTTCATATGGTTTAAACCATGAGAAAATAAGAAATAAGAAATAAGAAATTTAGTTTATAAATTTCTTAAGCAAGTATAACATTCGTGAGGATTTTGAGCGATCCGAATGAATATTATTAATGATTAGGTGAATTAAGTAAGGAATGGTGTTCTATAACATCAAATTCCAAGAAAAGGTGAAATCGTAATCCAAAATATCGATTAAAAATGAAGAACGGACGAAGAACGCGAAGAACACGCGAAGAACACGAAGAACTTTATTGATGGACAAATTTAAAACCATCGTAGTGTAATTGTTGTTGATGGACAAGTTTAAAACCATCGCGTATAAGTTAGATGCTGATTGCTTGGTTAGGAACATTAGAAACGTTCATGAAGAACGGATTAAAACTAAGCTATAACGAAGTTATGGCAAAAATTTCGTAAAAGAAGAACGAAAATTTAAAAGTTAGTAAATGAACCCAATCATGTAGGGTTTCATAAGAAAGTAAGCGAACGTAGAAAATGTGAGTTGTGGACTCAAGAACGAATGAATTCTGAGTTCGGATGACCGAATTACGGACGAACGAACAAAGAACGTTAAAAACGTTAAAATGAACTAAGAATGAAGATTAAGCCAATTGAATGGCATCTTAACGGATTCAGAACAAAGTTATGTCCAAGGGTAATCGAAGTACGTAAGATAAAGAAGAAAATGGCTTTGGAACGACCTCGTTCCGAGTTATAACGAAGAAGTTATGAGGTTTCGAAATCAGCGTCTCAAGCTTGTAAAAGACTTTGAAAAATTTTCTAGGTTTCATGTTCGGCGCTGCAGCGTGAGCTCGGCCATAATCGTCTGGAGAGTGGCACCGCAGCGCGAGAGATAACAAAGGACTTGGCGCCATAGCACCAGCCCGGGAAGAGAGGAGAGAGAAGTAGGTCGGCATGGCAGTGACGAGAGGAAGGAAGGGAAGAACGCACTTTAGCCAGCGGCGCCGGTGCAGAGCAATGCCTAGAAATGAGATTTTGGATGTGTAAGAAAGAAGTATGAACATGTAGTTCACGTAATGTAACACTCAATCAAGTGTTTTAAAACCTTTAATGAAGGTTGAACGAAAAGATTAAACGAGACTAAAAGAATGCAAACGCGGGTTACGGAACCAATATCCGGGGACCGTAGTCACGATGAACGAACGTGAGGGATTACTATGATTGTGATTCCTTAGACGTTGAGTGATGAAGGTAATAAGTAACATTTCGATGTTATGTTGTGATAATGAGAGATAAGTATAAAGCGTATAGGCGCTTTGAATGCAAAGTTGTTGTGATGAACGATCGGTCTTAGCATACAACGAACGGTATTGCTTTGACATTAAGAAAGAATAATGAACATGGGGTTCATGGGAACGATGAATGTAATTGAAACCTTGAGTAAAGGTTGAGTGTACGCGAATATTAAACGGGTAGAACCTACACTCCGTGTAGGGTTTGACCGTAAGGTAATGAAGAATGTTGATTAACCGTGAACGGTGAAGAAATTGAGTTGAAGATAATAACGTATAATGTTAAGAAACCGAGTTAATAAGTATAACTTGGATAAACGTTCCGAGTTGAAGGAACTGGACGTTGTAGGGTATGAATAAATTCCTGTAAAATGTTTAACGCTATGACCTCATAGTATTGACATTAAGTGATCGTTCTGAGTATACAAAAGACTGTATGACTTAGACGATAAAGAATGAATCATGAGGTATGGCAATTACTTGCCAGAAAGCCAAAAGGAATAAGAAATTAACTTAACGAACATTATAATTTAATAATTCGTATAAGTTAAGAGAAAGTTAGGTTGTGGTACAATCGTAACCTTTGATGGTTGACATATGGGAGCTGGGCTAAACAATTTCTTCAGAGAGCGAAGGTATATACTTAAACCCTTGTGCCGATCTAACTCAATGTGATGGCGGTGTAGATGAGGCGGGAACTTGTTTGTTGGTTGTTTGTGGGAAACCACTCGTAGTACCATATGGACTACTAAGCGGAAAGCGATGTGTCTTGAGTCCTAGAAAGTATCTGAAGAAGATAAGAATGTGAATCATCAAATATGATGAACGTGTTGAGTAAGACATCTCCGTATGTCATGAAACCGTAAAACGATAATGAAAGTTAGTCGCGTAAAAAATTATATTGCAAGAACGCGAACCTTAAAAAGTAAAGTAAAGTAAACCAATGCGTAAGTCAAGTATATGACTAATTGGTGTATGTGTTGTTTCATTATGTGTTATAGGGATTGGAATGAGGCGATTCGGTAAGGAAGTATAGTACATGCATAAAGGCAAGTTTCCTAACTTCATTAATATTTTTTTAAATGAATTCTAGTTTCTAAAACTTCTCAGATGTTGAACTTGAGAAGTTCTGTCTATGTGCGAATGTGTAATATTTAACATATGAGGCCTTGTGTCACAATGTGAACACTTTCGTGTTTCTGTGAGATGAACTGTTCTATGTTTGAACTGTTCAATAAAAGAATGTTCTGTTTATACATGAACCGTTATTGTTAGTCTCTGTGCTATTGATTCTAGCAGACATGTAATGTGCATGAAAGAAGAGTAGAGAATGAAAGTATTTCAAAGTGCATGTAACTAATGTTTTAAGATGATAGGAATCAAGACTATTCCTATTATTCAAGCCGCTTACGTAACCTTTGTTCGGTTATTGAAGTCTGAAAAGAATGTTTAAATTCTTGAAGTTGTTTGTTCAACTGTTATGACTTGCTGGGCAATTGAATGCTCACACTTGCTTTAAATGAAAAACATTTTCAGCGAACGATGTTAGAAGAACTTAAGGATCCCGTATAGATCAAGTTGACGGTATTCAGATGAAGTGCCATTCAGAATATGAATGAGCGAGAAGATCAAGTGATGACTTGTAATGTAGAAAGATGAGAATTAATCTATAGAATAGTTTAATAAACGATTATGTATCCTTGGTGGCGGATAAAAGTCACTCGTGCAAGATGTAAAGAATAATGTAATTATCATTATTTGTAATGAGAAAAGCTATAAGGTTTTAGAACCTGGGAATTCAGAATGTATGTTATTATATTTCAGTATATAATGATGTATGTTGGATGAATGATGTACTCGTAACGTACGGAATTCGGGTGTGAAGATAGACCAAATTTTGGGGTGTTACATGTATGACATGATCATGACCTATAATGTTACAGATAAATGATGTGGTAAAAGTCATCTTTGGCCCATAGTGCATAGATGGACTGTTGATTGACATGATCATGACCATTAGTTTTACAATTGAATGTCTTTGGTCGTAGTGCACTGACATACAATTGATTGGTATGATCATGACCATTGGTTTTATAGTTGAATATCATTGGCCCGTAGTGCAAAGATAGACAACTGATTGGTATGATTATTGTTATTACATTTGAACGTCTTTAGCCTTTGGGGAAAGAATATTGAGTGAAAGTTCTATTAAGCCTTTATGGCAAGGAGAAATTTTTGATTGTTGGTTTTATAGTTGTATATCTTTGGCTTACGTGCAAAGATGGATTGTTAATTATTGGTTTTACAGTTTTATATCTTTGGCTTACGTGCAAAGATAGACTGTTGATTATTAGTTTTATAGTTGTATATATTTGGCTTTCGTGCAAAGATGGACTTTTGATTATTGGTTTTACAGTTGTATGTATTTGGCTCGTAGTGCAAAGATGGACTGTTGATTTACCTGATTATAAATATGAATTATGAATTTAACTATAATCTTTGGTGGTTCAGGTGATGAGAGTTCTCTTTGTCTTGGGTACAACAAAGAACTGTTGATGAGTATTATAAGAATGAACTATTAACGATGGACTATTAATTTGGAGAGAATAGTAGACATTATGTTCTACTTGACTCTTCTAATGGATTGTTGATTCCGTTGCAATTATGGTTGAAAACTTTTATCATCTACCATATGTTCTAAATCTCTGATTTATTACTGATGAAGGCTATTGATAAATTAATTATATTAGTCATAATATTCTTTACTGGGCTATTTGTGCTCACCCTTTTGCTTCACAATTCCTTATAAGTATTAAGAGTGTAGCTGGGGCGAGTGACGATAACAGGAGATTAATGTGATGGTCCGAGTCTGTGGAAGTTTCTCAATACATTGAAAAATAACATATAATTATATTGAGGACTTAAGATCTGTGTGTCGTATTTTATACGTCACTTAATAATTGATTTTGGTGAACAACAATAGGGTGATGAGAACCCGACTTTAAAAGCATCAAGAATACACACCATTAGAATGAGGAGGACATAAATCTTCTTGTGTTCCTTTGAAGACTTGAAATATTTGATGTTGTATTTTATACGGCAGTGTAATAATCTGGGTGTTTATATTGTTGTTTTATATTCAGTACAATAGTTGTATTGAAACTCACGGCTTATATGTTGTCGTATTTTGCACGATAGTTGTATAAATTAAGTTTGTATTTAAATTATGTACTGGGTATTTGGCGACTCAGAATGAGTTGTGTATACCTATTTTGTAATACCCGAAAAAAAAGTATTTATGTTTGTGTTTTAAATATATTGTTTGAATTTTTTTGTCTTTAAATTGGGTCAAAGTAGTCATTTAAATTATGTGGACTAATAAATATTAATAAGTGATAGATAATATTGTGTGGTTAAAATTTGGGCCTTAATATTAATTTAACCCAAATAGAAGTTTATTAGGGCAACTTAATTAATAAATAGCTAAACCTAATATTACTTCATTATACAAACTAAATAAGAAAAGGTGGCTACTTTGGAGATAAAGGGAACAGCTACAAAGGGGGCTCAGGTGAAGAAAGACTAGAGATTTTGATCACTAGTGAGGAAATTTCATCAGTAACAAGTATATTATACATTATATAAAGTGGGGATAAATCATGTGGTTCCATATTAAATTATTAAATTTAGTATGTTGTTTTTTTTCATCATGAGCAAGTACTTTTGTAATTCAAGAACTAAGAGCGATCTTTAAAGATGGGAGAGTTTATTTATTAATGTAATACTTATACGGATGTACTTATTATTATTATCACTTTATTCCAATCAGATTGAACGGAGGGATTAGTCTGTGATTGATTTTGGAGATCCTAAAATAATAAATTGATGATTTCTTTAAATAAATATATATATATATATATATATATATGGCAGTAGTAATTAAAGTTTACGAAAACTTGCATAATTTGCAAGAGATGTTATACAAATAAATATGTAAGATTATATGGAATGAATTAAATCTTAATATTATAAGTAATTATATTTTATAGTCATACCAAATAGAAGTGTTCATATTTTTATAAATGTACTTACATTTAGTATTATTAATTTGTGTAATTAGTTCGGACGGAGAGAATTTAACGAGTTATATTTGGAATATATTTTGGGTAATAATAATAATTCACTAATTATACTTATTTATTATTTTGTTTAATTAGTTCGGACAGAAGGAATTTAACGAGTTACATTCAGATTATAATTTTGGGTATGACGTTGCTTAACTCATGTACGGATTCCATACTCTTTCAGCGATACTCTTGTTAAATTTGATTTGTTCGTTTTGTCGCTTGCTCAAATTTCGTTATTATTTCACATAATTGTTTCCTGTGAAATAAATATATTAGTTTCATTTTAGAGTTGATATATATGACTCGTATTTGTACTCTTTGAATTAGGTTATCATGTTTAGTACTATTTATTTTTGATGATTGTAGAGCGATACATGTTGCTACCTTCTTTTTGAGACCTTGTGACTATAATTTGATTTGGTTCAACATGTACATATAGAACCCTTTTGTTGGTATTATGCCGCATGTGTTGTGACCTAGTATTTTTGTTAGAATATACCGTAGGGTATACCTGAGCTATAACCACATGTGGGGGTACCACAGGCATGTCATCTTGGCACGAGAGGCATGACACTTTCCGTGGCGATGTGATTAGTCCACGGCGTCTCCATTTTGGGCTTCGGAGGAAGTGGCCATTTGGTGTTTTGTTGTGGGAGGCGTATAGGTTAACCCTAATTTTCTGTTATGCAGATTTGTGATGTTGTGCCAAACACACATATCCGATTTGCATACATTTGGATTCGCGGTCCAGTGTGTGATTTGCCCGTGTGGCATTATTTTGGTTGCCTGTGTGGCATCATTTGACTTGCCTGTGTGGCATTATTCTGACTTGCCTATGTGGCATTGTTTTGACTTCCCCGTGTGGCAACGATATTTCGAGCTCACTCACCTGTGAAATAACACCCAACCATTTGATTCAACCTATTATTTCATTGTATTAGTTTTATTTGTTTCTCGCTCAATTCAATTCATTGAGTTAGTTTCTTCATTCGTTATTTCTTTATTCTTCTATTGGTTTCAGTAAATTACATTGATTCGGATATATTCCATTCGGATCATTGGAGATTATATTTTCATCCAGATATACACTTGAGGCTTTGTTCAAAGATTTTGTCTCTTGTTATTTTCAGTATATCAATAGTATATCTTTTGTATATCTGTATCCGTACTGGGCAATTGGCTCATGCTGTGTTTTTCTTCCGGCAGGTTTGCAGGGTTGATTCAGAGCTAGTGTGATGAGAGAGTTGTCTTTGACCATCTAGGTTGTTTCGATTTTTGGTTTTAGTTATTTCGACTCTAGTTAGAGAATTGTATTTAGTACTTCATTAATAGACATCGCCATTATTAATATTTTAAAGTTATTAGTGCTCTGTTTACTTATTTTGAGGTTTGTTGTGCTTTGCACGTGACCTCCCTTTCCTTATTTTGAGGTTTGGTGTTACATATTTTGGGGGTCTCACACCAAAGCCGGAGATAACCCTGGTGGGGGCAAAATCGTCATTTTTCCACCTCAACATCACATTCACGTCATCTCAACACAATTTAATCCACATTACGTACAAGGATGTCTGACAAGAACCATAGCTCAAATCCCGAGTGAAAACTGCAGAAGACAATACAACGAATAGACTTTGAAGACTTGGAAATCTGGTTATGGACCCATCTTTCTAGCTTCGTACAACCTCTAATCCCATGTCATTGTGTAGCTCTCGATAACAACATTCCTCAAAGGTACAACACTCCTTTATCGGATGTCTGGATTGAAAGTTATGAAGGTTTGAGCGGATAGCGTGTATCCTAAGTGCACATACTTTGAGACGATGGGACCCGCATAGCCCGTGGCAGCCGCAGGTAGACCCGCGGCTGCCGCGAGTTGACCCCCAACCATCTGCTCTTTAAATATGATCTCTTGGCAGCTCATTTGAAAAAAGAAGAAGGAAAAACGAGAGAAACCGAGTGATTATTCTTTCTAAACACTTATAAGCTCATGCTTTGTAACATACTTACGTTTAACCGGTAGAAACCGAGTTTTCAAGCATCAAAAACTATATGTAGTCTTCTTGGAAACCCACTGTAAGATATTTCTAAATTTTAAGCTTTCTACTATATATATATATATATATATATATATATATATTATCGAACTCGAATGAGCTTGGATAGAATATATATATATATATATATATATATATATATATATATATATTTACATTTCAAAGTCCTGCGTGAAGTTTACTTATGTGGTAGTTGATAATCCATATATATATATATATATATATATATATATACCGCATTTATATAAATATATGCTTTAATTGCTTTCATAATGTAGATATTTAATCTTTCAGCCTACGGGTTAGATTTGCCTAAATCTGACTATTTCTGACCAGTTCAAAAGTGACTAAATTGGAACCGTTGAAGCTAGAATGGTTTAGATTTTTTCAAATCTAGTTCTTTTTCTAGCTTTTGTATATATTAATCTTTAATTTGAGCCTATGAATCATGTGATCACAGATTCAGTCTCTAAATCTAGATTCGGTTCCCGAGATGGACATTTCTCAGCTGCAGCCAGCTTGTAAATTATTTACGGTGTCTGGATATCCTTAGATGGCTCTCATGCCCACAAGGAGTTCAGCACTAATATGTATCTTATTTTCTCGAAGATGCCTCGCATCTCAAAAATAAAAGCAATCAACCCAAACACATAATAAAATGGAAGTATCAAATGCCTCAATTACTAAGAGGGCTTAAGCCGTTATTTAAGCTTTTAAAAACTTTTATCTGCTTATGTGTGAATACTGCATTTACATTGAATGAATGTATACTAATGCTTTATTTACTGCACTTTAGTTCTTCGCACCATATTTGCCTGTGATATTAGTGCTTCGCACATGTCATCATTTCCATACGGAGAGACGCAATGTATGTGAATGTATGTTTTGTGATTCCTCCACTAAGAGGCTAACCCGTCGGTGTTTGATTACTGGACTCAAGGGAGACTAATTCCGCGAGGCTCAGGAAAGGCACCACCCATATTCGCTCCAGTTTAAAGATCAGAATAACTTCCCATCTAGTAAATTGCGATGATCTAGGGACCTTCATGCCAAAAAGCTACGAGGGTAGCCTAAGATAGGCCAGCCTCTAATAAACCAAACGCTAAGGGAAGTCTCTACATACCTTCTCCTTTCAATTCCATGTCAATCTCAATGTAATGGAAAATATAAAGGAATATGTAAATATGCATTCCTTTTTCATATCAAGACCTGTCATGCTATCATGCCATCAAAATGACTAACATCCGTTTTGCAGGAGAACATTAAAACACTCCTAAAAATGGACACCTTGCATAGCATGTAACATTTCCACGTTTTCCCATACTACACTACATAATCTTTTTGTAGGGAAACGATTGGTCCCATTACCCGTTCAAAGTCCAAAATGGCAATAAGTCCACCGTCAGACATGGCTACAAGTGCCCAGCCTGATCCTACTCTTGTCTCTCGCGAGGAGTTCGAAGGATTAAGGAATAAAATAATAGAGTTGGTTGTTCTCCTGAAAGAACTAAACAAATCAACTCAGGGTCCAAAAATACCCATCCAAACAGAATCCTTTGCACAGGGAGGAATCCAGGGTCCGGACAGAGGAGTCCCAATACATGAGTCTCAAAATGAGAAGTCCAACAAAACCCCTGAAATCACCCATCTTAAAGAAGGTCAAGACAACGGTGATATTCGGAAGAAGGTTTTACAAATAGAAGAGACCATTCGGTCCATCAAAGGGATTTAAATGCACAAAAGTGTTTCCTATTCAGACCTTTGCATCTTTCTCAGGGTTCATTATCCAAAGAAATTCAAGGCTCCTAATTTCGAGAAATATGATGGATTGGGAGATCCCTACACCCACTTAAAAGTGTTCATTGGAGAGCTCGGATTCTACGCCGAGAATGAAAAGCCGAGAATGCAGCTATTTCAGAAGAGTCTAACTGAAGAAGCCAGAACATGGTACACGAGATTGGATAACTCCAAAATTCACAGCTGGGAGGAGTTAGCCCATGCTTTCCTCAGTCAATACAGCTTTCAAACTCAGATGGCATCAAACAGGTATCAGATTACCAAAGTCAAGAAGCAAGTCAATGAGTCATTTAGAAAGTATGCCCAAAGATGGAGGCGTTTGGCTGCTTAAGTAATCCCATTCATGACAGAGGCTGAGATGGTGATGACCTTCATAGATATTCAAAAGCTCCATTTTATGAGAGAGTCCTAGCAGGCATAGGAAAACCATTCTCAGAAATGATTAAGCACAGAGAAATGGCAGAGATGGGGTTGAAATCTGGGAAGATTCAAGGCCTTGCCGCTTTAAAAGCCGTAGCTGAGCATATCCAATTTGGAAGTTATGGGAACAACCCCCGGAGGGTCCATAAGAAGAAAGAAGAGGATGTCTCCTTGATACTACAAAGGCAAACTCAAAAAGGCAATCAAAACTTGCATATTCAAAGGAGAAACTATTCCCCTTTTCAAGCACAATCATCAAATCCTCCCTTGCCAAAGAGTGGAGAAGTCAGACGTTCAAGAGTGTTCACAACCTTAGGGGACTCATTCAAAAACATTTTCAAACTTCTGACAGCTCAGAAGAAAATTACTCATCTCCTTCCACTAGCCAATCCAAATGGAAAGGGTTTCAACACACGCAAAAAGTGTGCTTACCATTCTGGAGCTCTAGGCCATGACACCCAGGATTGTTGGGCCCTCAAGCATAAGATCTAAGACTTAATAGACAGTGGTGAGATCATGGTGACAAAACCCAAACAATCATATATTCAAGATAACCCTCTCCCTCAACACCAGGAAGAGGATGTTAACATGATCAACAGAGGCAGTCGAGAGAGCTCCAAGTACCTCAAATATGTGGGTAGTTCTCCCTAAACCAGCAAAGACAAATCTGATAAGTGGGATTATTCGAAGTTTTAGTTCATGATAGAACGAGAGTTAAAGTCTATTGATGAACAGGTCAATCAACTGGCAAAACTGGTGATACATCAACACCAAGTCACACGACAGTTGTTCAGTCAAGAGCATGCAAGTCTCCTCTCCCTTATCACAAAGACTCCACCATTGACCCAAGAGACTGAAACCTTGGAGGAAAAGCTTGCAAGAAAAGCAAGAGCCCAAGCACGTCGAGACTTTGCCAACAAAAGGGAGTTCACCTATTTGGGCCAACCAATGGATGAAATCTTGCAGATGTTGATCAATGAGGGAAATATTACAACACTTCTACCTCTAGTCAATCCACGCTCAAAAAGATTTGATGATATTAGAGTCTGTCAATACCACTCCCATTCTCGTGGTCACAGCACGGAAGGATGCTAGGACCTCCGTCATCTTATCCAAAATATGATTGACAGCGGTAACCTGTAAGTGGTAGACGATGACACCGTATAACTTGAGAGTGGACATATATTTCCTCCAGGATCGCAAAGACGGAGGGAAATCACAGCGGTTATATCCTCTAAAGGAGACTTGGCTGCTACACCCCTTATAATTCAACTCATCAAACTCAAAGGAGTTGAAAACCCTTAGAAGGTGGCTGCACCAAAACCCATAATATTTCCATTCAGATTGCAATATCCTATCATCGGCCTTAAAAAAGTCCCATGGAACTATGGAGAGGTTGAAGGATCAACATCTAACACCACTGTTGTGGTATCCAAGGAAAACCCGTTATATCTCCCTTAACGAATGATGAAGCCAATCATCAGATCTAAGGGGAAAGTTCCCAAGGAGAAAATTGAAGAATTCCTCCACAAGATAAGACATAATGAAGCTAAGATGGTGCAAATCTTGAAAGAAACACCTCAACGGATATCTATTCTGGATTTGGTATTCTCTTCGGAAGATCCTTGGAAGGTCTTGACGAAGGTATTGGAAGAAGCCCACTTGCAAAAGACGATGGATGTTGAAAAGTTTCATCATCTGGTAGATCACATCTTCAACAGCAATGTGATATCCTTCACTGATGATGACATACCTCCCGAAGGGACGGGTCATTGCAAGCCACTGCATATAGCAGTGATGTCTTCCGGATATGTGGTCGGAGGTGTGCTAATAGATGGAGGATCATCCGTAAACATCTTCCCCTATGCCACATTAGAAAGGATGAAGATCAATCCCAACTGGATCCGACGCAGCCATACAATCATCAAAGCTTTTGATGGATCTCGGCGAAATATTGTGGAAGAGGTTGAATTACTAGTGGAAATCGGTCCACATACCTTCTATATATCCTTTCAAGTGCTCAAAATCACTACATGATATAATTTACTAATTGGAAGACCTTGGATCCATATGGCAGGATCCGTCCCATCCACTCTTTATCAACAGCTCAAGTATATCATCAACAGTAATCTGGTCACTGTCAATGCTGAACCAGAGTATCATGTCCAAAGTGATATGCCTCTAATCAGTTTCAATGAAGAAGTTCAGCCTGTTAGCTTCTAAGCCCTTGAGGTGAGCAACACTCACTATCAACCCATTAGGGCTCCAGCTCTAAAACCCATAGTTTCCGATGAGGTAATGTCGGCCAATCAAGAGATGATATCCTTGGGTTTCCAACCAGGACAAGGGTTAGGAAAGAAATAACAAGGAATAAAATGCCCAATTCAAATTCCCAGTCAGACAAGGAAGGCCGTACTAGGCTACTCCTCTGGGTCAACTCATAGGAACACGCACAAGCATACATCGGCTCCTTCATCTACAATGTTATTTCCTAAACCTACAGATGCTGATTCTGTAAGGCCTCTAAGAAAAATTCATGTCTTTGTGGCGGGCATGCTATTTCCTAAGCCCAGACCAGCTAATGGGAAAGAAGTCCTAATTTTAGACCCGTACATTGAGGAAAGGAATCAAAGGCGTAAACAAGACATAAAGAGACGGTTATCAAAGATGTACGTCCTGGTACATACATAGGGTATTATTGATGATATCCCAGATGATGACTGTCTAGACGCCATGGTCATTATTCAAGAGGCGAAAGATGATAACTGCCCCTTCATCACAGCTGTCCACCAGGACTTGACCCTCGACAATTGGAGCAGCACTCCTTGCATTTACCGAAAAGGGTAAAAAGGGTAGAAAATCCCTCTGCCTTGTAGATAGTAATAACTATTTACTTTTTTTGCATAGTATTAGCAGTTGTTTTTGTCATGCCATGCTAACACTTCGTATGATCAAACAGTTTCATATATTAAGTGAAAGCATTTTATTTCAGGACTCAAGAGTTAGATTTGTCTAAAATTGCTGATGGGATGCCAATTCTTCATAATGACTGCAACTTTGATGTAAAGTTGAACTCTTACTTGATGGAGATTGAGCAAGAGGACTATAAGGCGCCTGAGGAGATCAAAGAATGGGTCAAAGACAAACCCAAGCCAAACCTTGATCAAACTACCTCCTTCAACCTTGTAACCTCAGAAAACCTCAAACAAATCCAAATTGGTATAGACCTTACCCCAAGCCAAAGGAATGACATGGTTGCTTTATTAACCCAATTCTAGGAAGTGTTTGCATGGTCTCATGAAGACATGAACGGTTTGTCAACTTGTAACGACCCCAAAATTCATACCATTTAAATCTCGACTTCGGTCGTTAACCATACATTCAACCTCTAATTTTTACATCATTATTCGATATTAAAATCACTAAAATTGTGGAATATTTAAAACTTTTATACATTTCTTTATGTATTGCCCTAAATCGCAACCTTTACATTACATCTCTTCGATTCAAATTTATATCATGAATCGTTATAACAAAATGACTATACAAAGTCTTACATCATAAATAAATATCCATATTCACCGGAAAACTCAATTTACAATTCAACATGTTACATTCAAAATCTTACATACATTTCTCATAAAACATAAGTAATCTTCATGAATATAGATCTCTATAACTTACTTAGCACATATCCTTACCTTAATTTCCTGACCTGCAAAAGTGGTTATTTGCAAGAGTGAGCTCGACAGCCCAACAAAATCTAATAGTTTTCATGCATCACATAACACGTAATAATATGCTAAACATACATATCATAATAACTAAAACAACATGGCATACATGCTTTTAGTTCACATAGCAAATATAAAGATTAAGTTCCTTGCTCAATCCTCCTTATATAACCAAAACAATGCAGTCATAAATTGACTTTAACATTTCATGATTTCAACATGTATAACATATCATGAAATTTAAAACAGTTCATCAAGTCCACGTAACAAATAGGAACCGAAAGACTTGCCTTGATCGTTGTTTACCAATAACAGTTTAACAGCTTAAAGTTATCTGCACTTCACGTGCCCTACACAATTATATAATCATACACATCAACTATAGTCACATAACAACACATAGTAATTGTAATGTAAACTCTACTCCACATCTCATAATCTTTCCTATTAATTAGCACACAATGTTCAATTTGATTGTGTTAACTTTCAACTTATATCTCACTATATTTCATATTCGAAGTTCATTCAAGTGCTTAAGTCTTGCTAGGACTACTTATTGGTTTTATATTAAACCCATTTCATATCCTATAATATTCATTTCAATTGAATTGAAATACTTTTTAAGTTTATTAACATTTGGCACGACTTTTCGACGTTCAATCATCACACGCCCGATTTGCCTCTCTTGTGTATGCATACTATGCTTCTATAACTTATCTAATACATTATCTATTAATGTTAAGCATCATTATATTTACTAACATACATGTTTTATAACTTAGGACATCATCTTTTATCGTCAGGAGCACTACACATGCATATGTGCATGCCCGACGCCCTCTGATTGCCCATGAAAACACAACAGTCCTAAAGATGACCATTTTGACTGCTTTTATAGACCTCAAACTGACAAAACTTAAAGAACAAAAGTTGTAGGTCTACTCTTCCTCATTCCGGATCATCTTGAATCACCTCAATCGGAGTTCGTATGAGAACGTTATGGCCATTTTACTATAGGAGGTCAAAACTGTCCGACCTAGACTACAATTCCGGCGCTGGGGCGCGAGGACTAAACTAGCCAGTGGCGTCGGGGCACGAAATTTGGCGCTGGGCGCGAATTTCAGCGTTGGGGCTCCATTTTTAGCGTTGGGGCGCCAAAAATTAATGTAACCGAAACACGAAGACCATTTTCTATTCTGCTTAAGAAATTCTAAGAACTAATTACATACATATAACTCGATGTAATTTACACATAACCTCACCAAGCATACATATATTAACTTAAAACTCATCAACAACAAATTTAGAAAGACTAAATCAGAAAACAATGTATTAAAATTAAAACTCCATGTTTGACATTTGTTAAACACAATTATACACTGTAAAATCCTACTAACCACCAATTTGATTACTTTTAAACTACAATTCTCTCAGTAGTTCATATCCAATTAACATACCCGACTTTTAATTTCACAACTAGCATACAATTGTATCTATAACCTTTGATTTTGTACAACTCAAGTTCATACACGTTTTCATTGTAAAACTAATTCTTCTTTCTCTTTGAACGTATTTTAGCATACAACATATATATACATATATACATGCTAGTTATAACAATTACAATTATAATTACATGTAATATCATAACCAATTCTAAAACATAGTTTACAGACACTTTTTGTAAAAACCTATATATAGTGAGGTTGAGTTTCAAGAAACATAGAGGCTAAATAGTTGTACTATAAAACCTATGTTAAGATTATAAAACATACATTTTTGTTGCTTTTAGAAAAACCATTCACTGAGAATCGCTACTCTGAACTAGCTTTTGAAATCTCAGTCCTTTCTCAAATGCTCTCTCTAAAATTTCTCAGACTCTTTTCTTTCCTTAAACACTTCCCTTTTTCCTTTTTCAAACTTAACCAAATACAATATACGTAACACAACATAAAACTAACGCAGACGTTTTTTTAAAAAAAAAAACTGACATTATAATAATTGCCCCTAATCAATTATCAGTTATAAAATTATTATATATATTATTTATATTTAATAAATCAAATTTAAAAATCCAAAAGCCATAAGGCTCCATTTGGCAAAACTCTTTAAAATTAAAGACTTAATATATTTAAGCCTTGTTTGGCAAAATAAATTAAAACTACTTTAATTTATTTTAATAACCACTTATAATATAGTTATTTGTCACACTTCTAATTAATTAAGTTTTCATACTTAATTTAATTAATTCTAATAACAATTCATTGCATAATATAATAATTTATTTAATCATTATAAATTCTCTAACTTAATTATTAAATTAAATTAGATTACTATTTCAAAATAATTACTTTCCTTAACTCATTAATTATTTATTAAACAAATAAATAATCAAATCACATAAAATCAATTAAACAAATACTTATTCAACGATAAACACATCCATTAAATATTTATATAATTCAATAAATAAAAAATTCAGATGGTTACATCATCCCGTCCTTGCAAGGATTCTGTCCTCAGAATCACAACTCAAACCACTCATTCGTTACAATCTTCCCTACTTACAAAAATTCTGTCCCCAGAATCGAAGACACAATTTAAACAAATAACTCAGAGTAATCTTTCATCATTTTATCTAAATATAGATTTTATATTTCCTACTACATTCATTACCTTAACAAATTTTAGGTTTCATTTCATAACTTTTGTAACGACCCCAAAATTCATACAATTTAATTCTCGACTTCAGTCGCTAATAATACATTCAACCTCTAATTTTACATCATTAAACGATAATACAACCATTGAAATTTGCGGAATAATTAAAATTTTCTATTACAAACTATCCTCGTTCCCAAAACCTCCACCCTTTACATCTAAATATCTCAGAATCATTTTAATACTACAATAGTTTACATTCGCAAAATAATATTACAATTCAACATTAATACATTATTCGAAACATTAGACATGGTTTACAAGAATAACAACTTAGCTAGGATATTAAATCTTTATATATCACTTTTGATCCATAACAATCAAGTAGCACATAGCGTTACCTTCAATTCTTGAATCTGCAAAATGGTTATTTGCAAGAATGAGCTCGACAAACAAAAAGAAAATCTAATGCTTTTCATGCATCATGTAGCACATAATAACATGATCAACATACAAGAATAATCATAAACAAACATATCATACATGTTGTAGTTCACATAATAACTACAAAGATTGAGTTCCTTACTCAATCAAGATTCATAGTTCAATCATCATAGTCATAGATCGACTTTTACATTTCATACTTTTGACATATATAATACATCATACACTAAAATTTTTAAAGCGATTATCATCAAGTTCACATAGCAAAAGGAACTGAAAGACTTGCCTTTTACCTAAGCGTTTTACCACCAACACGCTAATACTTCAAGGCCCTCGCACAACTCTATTAATCAGTATGTGAGATTGATAATAAATAAAATCAATAATCAATCTCATGGTCAAATTTATTCTAAGACCTTACTTTATCTTATTATCCTTTATAATATCTTTATAGACATCTAACTGTGTTTTATATGCAACTTGGTTTTATTTTCATTTTCATCACCACACATGCTAGACTATCTCACTTGTAGTTTAATGTGCGTATATCACACCATTTTATTTTAACAATTTGGTTTCAAAAATGCATATTCAACACATTGTTTATATGTTTAATTTTCCTTCATAAATCAAAAATTACGCTTTTCATTTTCTTTCCATTATTATTCTTGTATTATCATCTTTTCATACTTAGATATCCAATACTAGCCATTAGTTAGACACTTTGTATACCAAAGTTTAGAAACACTATTACTTTTAGGCATTTTATCGAGCACGTTATGTGCACACATTAACTTATCTCAACTCTTGATCTTAAATGGTTAATTATGCATAGAATATGATAACACATATCTATATTCATTACATATGTCAAAACATATTTTTAATCATCAAAATATACCATCACCCAAAATCTTAATTTAAACATAATTATAATAACAATATTGTTGTTAAAACTCATTGGTTCCATCATTTGATCCAATGTTTTTCAAGAAAATAAAAGTGTAAACATTAGCACGAAGTCAATAAATTTTGAAAGTCTAGCATAGCTAGTAGATTTAGAATACCTATGCTTCCACCATCAACTCCACTTTTTATAATGATCCATTGCTTAATAGGTCTATCTATTCCTATCATCCTCAATACTCCATTTACACTTATCTATACCCAGTTCATCAAACTTACCACACGTTATGAGTTCAGGAACTTGCCACAATCATATGAGTTTAAGAACTTATCCTAGTCAGACCATAGGCGTCCATTCGCTGAGGGGTTCAAAAACATACCATATAATTATGAGTCAGGAACCTACCATAAGTATGAGTTTTAAGAACTCGCACTTAACATTATAATATTCTCTAACTATACTCTACCTATCTGTTATACACATGAGAAAAGAATCACCTTCTCAATACGCATATAGAAAATAGTGCGACACAAATATTCCAATGATTATCAATGTGATAAACTGAGTGCAAGCACAAAACCCTCACCCATACAAAGGTTTTTACAACTCAGCCATCACATGAGTCCTTAATTGAAATCCCACCTAACTCTATCTTGCTTATAACTTGCTCTTTGCTCGATACGAATTCCTCGTATCACATCATCTATAACTCCTCATGAGTTATCTCGTACTATTTCATAGTACACCATCTTCATAGCATTAAGCTATAATTATTCAAACATTATAAACCATCTTCCTTTTATAACTTAAACATATCACGTCGTGATCTTATTCTATAATCATCTCTCTTAAAATTCTTTTGTTAACTCGTGATCATTTTGTTTTACGATCCTCTTTCTTTCCCTTTTTCATCATTTACGACATTATTCATTATCTTGGCTTTTGGAGTTAGGAAACTCCCATTTCTTATCTTTATATCTCTTCAGGATTCTTCTTTGAATCTTCTTGTTTATATAACAATTCTTCCTTTAAGAATTTCTAACTTCATTTACATTGCTCAACATTCCATTTAAGGTCTACACTTTCATCACACGTATCCATTTACTAAACTTGGTACACATCGAGGCTCTAATAGTTTCAATATGGTACGCTGAGTGGTTTCCCACAAACAACCAACAAACTAGGTTTTCGAAAGTTACTAGTTCAGATATACCTCCGCTTCTATGAAGGAATCAAGTTTAGCCCGATATCATACATCAACTACTAAAGAGTACAATTGCACCATACTTAGATATAACTCTCTATTCTTAACTTCTTTATCACTCTCTTTTTATAGACATTGTCTATTTATTATCACCTTACATCCTTATTATTGGAGCTGGGTAACCCCACATTCATATTCCTTATAACTCTGCGAGATTCTTCTTTGAATCCTTTCATGCAAGTTTTAATCCCTTATTGTTCAAACTCTATTTGAGCTTATTCGTTCACTATCTTCATCTTCCTTCTCTAAGGTTATAGCCTACGGTACTCCTACCTAAGGTTTATAACCTATCAGCTTTGATACCAACTGTAATGACCCCAAAATTCATACAATTTAATTCTCGACTTCGGTCGTTAATAATACATTCAAACTCTAATTTTACATCATTAAACGATAATACAACCATTGAAATTTGCGAAATAATTAAAATTTTCTATTACAAACTATCCTCGTTCCCAAAACCTTCAACCTTTACATCTAAATATCTCAGAATCATTTTAATGCTACAATAGTTTACATTCGCAAAACAATATTACAATTCAACATTAATACATTATTCAAACATTAGACATGGTTTACAAGAATAACAACTTAGCTAGGATATTAAATCTTCATATATCACTTTTGATCCATAACAATCAAGTAGCACATATAATAATCACCTTCAATTCTTGAATCAAGCAAAAATGGTTATTTGCAAGAATGAGCTCGACAACCAAAGAAAATCTAACAGTTTTCATGCATCACGTAGCTCATAATAACATGGTCAACATACAAGAATAATCATAAACAAACATAGCATACATGTTGTAGTTCACATAACAACTACAAAGATTGAGTTCCTTACTCAATCAACATTCATAGTTCAATCATCATAGTCATAGATTGATTTTTACATTTCATACTTTTGACATATATAATACATCATACACTAAAATTTTAAAAATGTATCATCATCAAGTTCACATAGCAAAAAGGAACTCAAAGATTTGCCTTTTACTGGGCTGCTTTTACCAACACGCAAATACTTCGTGTCCTTGCACAACTTACACTGTATGTGAGATTGATAATAAATAAAATCAATACTCAATCTCATGGTCAAATTTATTCTAAGACCTTACTTTATCGTATTATCCTTTATAATATCTTTATAGACATCTAACTATGTTTTATATGCAACTTGGTTTTATTTTCATTTTCATCACCACACATGTTAGACTATCTCACTTGTAGTTTAATGTGCGTATATCACACCATTTTATTTTACCAATTTGGTTTCAAAAATGCATATTCAACACATTGTTTACATGTTTAATTTTCCTTCATGAATCAAAAATTACCTTTTTCGTTTACTTTCCATTATTATTCTTGTATTATCATCTTTTCATACTTAGATATCCAATATTAGTCATTAGTTAAACACTTTGTATACCAAAGTTTAGAAACACTATTACTTTTAGGCATTTTATCGAGCACGTTATGTGCACACATTAACTTATCTCAACTCTTGATCTTAAATGGTTAATTATGCATAGAATATGATAACACGTATCTATATTCATTACATATGTCAAAACATATTTTTAATCATCAAAATATACCATCACCCAAAATCTTAATTCAAACATAATTATAAAACTCATCTTCACAATTTCTTTAACAAAACGTTGTTTTCGCTTTTTAACGATCTCCTTCATATATGTCCGCTTTTGTTCCTTCTTATATATAATTAACCCTTACTCAAAGGTACTACAACCTCATCTAGGCCTTAAAGATGCAATTCCCTTATCCATCTAAACCAGATTCGCCATTCATCAACTAGTGTAGAAAATTTCATTTTCTGGACATCCTTACAAAACAATTTATTTCGGAAATGATCCGGTCCATAAAATGGCTCAATCTCGAGAACTAGCTAGTAAACTTCCATATCTACAACTTTACAGTTTTAAGTTTCTTCTGATTCAAAACACACCAATTTATATGAATTTTTCAAAGTCGACACCGTAAATAGCTTTTGATTTTCTCGGACATATTATTTTCCTTCTGACCAAATTTACTAAAACAGTACATTGCAAGAAATCTACAAAGAGTTTTCATGTGATTCCACTTTTAGAATATATCTTACTTCCATATCTTCGATTTGATATAAGGCTCACTTTCTAACTCATTATACCCAAAGAGGTATGAATTTCACAAGATATGTCCACAATTACTAAAAACCTACGAATTTTGTTCTTCAAATATTCTTTCCATTTCATTTTCTTTCTTGAATCCTCTTGTTGATTCTTGATAATCCAAGATTAAACCAATACAAACAAGATTAAGCATGATCTATTACCCTAGAACATAAATCTACCCAAAAATCAAAGATTAAATAAGAGTTTAGAAGTTACCTTCTTCTAGCTTTTTCTTCTTTTTCTTCTAGCTCATCTCAATTCCTCTATTTCTCTCTATCTCTCTCAATTTCTCAATACAACTTCTATATAACCATTATCCTACATTATGAAGAACATAAAAATATAATTAAAATAAGGAATGTAGATTATAACTTTATTTGTAAGACCCCAACTTTTATAAATAAAGATGAATTTTCTATAAATATTATTTTTGAATATTATGGAGTAAATTTGATATAATGTTGTAGTTGTGGGTAATATTTATAAATTTTGCAAAGTAACCAAGTTGTTATAAAATATTCGTTATTCTTTTTGTCGGGGAATATTCGTACGACGGCACAATCATCGTGGACCCCTATATTAACGGAATTATTGTTTGGATTGAGAAAACGATAAAAATACTTTTATGAAAATAATCTACGGAGGTGTTACCGTTAAAACCGTTGAACTACCCTAGAGTAAAAGTACAAGAATACGCTGGGTTGCATAGTAGCACACGCAGTATTGTTTATCGATGCTTACGTGAGAAGTCACTCAAATATACTCAATTATTACTACAATAATTATGCATCATATCTCTTATATTATTGATTCAATTATTGTCACAAGATCATCTCAGATAATATGTTATATTATTAAATCAATAATTGAGACGACAAGTTATAAATGATTAATAATTGTTGAAAGATTAAATATGTGTTGATTAAAAATAAAATGATTTGTGGTAATATTTATTCAATCCTTGATGTATATAAAGAGTCTATTATGAGACGCTTGTGGTAAGTTTGGTTATTTTATGGGGGCCCATATGTCATCTAAGAGTCTCTTCACAATAGTAATTACCTTCGTCAATAATAATTATCTTCGCTAATAGTAATTACCTTCGCTAATAGTAATTACCTTCACAATAGTAATTACCTTTACCAGACGCGTCAATCCACTTGCGCTTCATATTACAAGCGTCCGAACCAATTGTCGTTTCACATTACAAAGGCCAAACCACTTGGTGTTTCGCATTACTGCGCCAAACCACTTTTCTTTTCACATCACCAAATGTCAAGCCACTTGCCTTTTCACATTTCAAGTGCTAAGCTAGAAATCTTCTATAAATAGAGGCCTAGTGCTTCATTATTTTTAATCGAATTCATTCAAGTTATAGAGAGAAAAAGTAGAGAGAATAAGAGAAAGAAGAAGAGTATTCACATTACTACACTACTCAAGAAAGATTCAATCTCTTACTAATGTAAGGGTGTTATTCTTTATTATTCATGAAGAGAACTGTTGTTATTCCATTGCTTATTATTCTCATTGGAATAACTCAGATATCTGTGCCAATTTACCCTATACTTGGTGACATTCTTCTATTATTCTCATTGGAACATCCATGCTCGTGTGTTTTACACCTACCGGGTTCCGCTTTATTATTATTCTGTTGGAACATCCTATCGTGTTTTTACACCGGACTGATTCTCTTTTTTTATTATTATTCTGCTGGAACATCATGTCTCATGTGTTTTTACACTAGACCTGGTTCCGCTTTTTATTATTCTCATGGAACATCCCGCCTTGTAAATTTTGCCTCGACTTCGGTTCCGTTATTATTATTCTCAGAGGAATAACTTTTGCCTATCTGGGCAATCGCATGCATCAGTGATTTCTTTTGTTATTCCATTCTTTATTATACTCAACTTGGTTAAAGTTTTGACTTCTATACTCCATGAAATTAGTAGAATATCCTTGATATTTGCGCTTCATCCAGTATCTTTTCATGGAAATATTCTTCTGATCATTCTTGAATTTTACTCTACAAAGCAGTATCATGTTGACAATTTGAACATTATTAGTTCCTGGATAAATTAATTCTTGAACTTGTTTTATTGAATTCTTATATCATTGTCATCATCCTCATGTTTATATTATGTTGAAAGTCATCTGTGGCCTGTAGTGCATAGATGGACTTGGTATGATTATGACCAGGGATTATTCTAATAATCATGACCGTAATGTTACAAATGATGTGGTAAAAGTTATCATTGGCCCGTAGTGCATTGATGGACAGTTGTTGGCATGATCATGACCATTAATGAATACACGAATGTCCTTGGCTGTAGTGCATGGATAATTTGTGGTTGTGATACTAAAGAATATCCTTAGCCGTAGTGCAGGGGTGATTCGATGATGTGGATTATTTATTAAGCTGAGTCCCAGCGATAAAAGTCATGAAAAACCTTTTAAATCATAAAAGATAGTAGATTTTATTCTCTACTTGACTCTTTTAATGGATTTCTTGTTCCGCTGCAGTTAAACTTGATGTTGTTATATTTTATCAGTTTAACATTGTTGAAGGCTAACGATAATTTATTCTGCATTATCTTACTCATAATATTTCTTACTAGTCGGGGAACGGAGTGACAGTCCAGAGGATAGCATTAGTAGTCCTCACTATTCTGTAAAATAGTGTGTTAATAATTGTAATGAGGACTCCTTTTGAGATTGTATAATCTCTAGTAGACAATAATTGTATTCAAACTCACAGTTATGTTTTGTCGTATTGTACACTTATAGCTTGTATTAGTAAGTTGTATTTGAATTTTTGTACCATGTATCCGATTTACCCAAGATGGGTGATGTATACCTAATTTTGGGGCGTCCACAACAGATATCAAAGCTTAGGGATATGATCCCTAGATAAGATGTGAGAATAGTACTAGGAGGGGAGAGACGGAATTCTTCACTAGTATGACCTACCTAAGTTTATGTGGTATTTAATTGGTCGGTCGTAATTTAGGGATAATATGTTACATGTCAATTAACCTTTGTTTTGTGGCGATGATTCGAAAATGACATCCGAGAATGTTGAGAATAGCAATGGAGCACAAAGCACCGCTGATTCACCACATATCAATAATCGTGATAATGTGCATCGTGAAGGCGACAATCCTCATGCAAACAACAACACCGACCAAATGATGAATAATCAAATGTTCAGGGCTTTATGTAATTCATGCAACAAAGAAAGCAGAGCGGCCCTCGTCCAAAATGCAGGAAAACTCTCAAGGTCACCGCTAAATGCCAAGGAGCCGGACCACCGGAGTTTAAGGGAGAGCCAAAACCACTTATGGCGGAAGCATGGATAAAGCAGAGATCACCAAGATATTTGATGTCTTGGGATGCTCCGAGGAGCAAAGGTTCCTTTGCCGCTTTTATGTTGCGCAGAAAGAGGCATTCTCGGTGGGAATCGGTAGAACGACTCAACCTCGCCGTCATCAAGATGTCTTGGGAGAAGTTTCATGAGCTGTTCAACGACAAATACTTTCCCAAAAGTATTTGTCATATGAAGGAGGTGGAGTTTATCAAGTTGGAACAAAACAATATGACCGTGTCGTAATACGAGGCTAAATTTGCAGAGTTATCCCGGTTTGCGTCCCACTTGGTGGATAATGAAGAGAGAATGACACGGATGTTTTTAAGAGGTTTGAAGCCAGAGATATGTCAACATCTTATTTCTCATAAACTGTGTTTATATTCAGATGTTGGAAATAGGGCTCAGTTAGTGGAGCGCAATAACAAGCCAACGCAACTAAAAGAGAGCAGCCGGCAAAATGATAATACCAGCGAGAGCAGTCATCGAAGCGGTGACAACAAGCGTGGAGGGAATCAACAGGCCAAAAATGGTAACCACTTTGGTGGTAATCAGGGCCAAAACAATAAGAATGGACATTTCAAGAAGAGGAGATTCAACAATGATGGAAAGACGTCAGCACCAACACCTGTCGTTAAGGGAGGAGAACGACCACCTATCATATGTTTCAAATGCGGAGGAGAGGGGCACATCACCAAAAGCTATGCGATGCCAGTCCAAAGCATGTTATAATTGTGGAAGAGAAGGTCACTTAGCCCGATTTTTGTCGCTCACCAAGACAAATTCAGCTAGGATGGAGGCACCAAAGGTCATCCCCGTAAAAGTCAAAACCTAGAGTCAAGGGAGAGCGTTTGTTGTGACCTCCCGTAAAGCAAGGAACCCGAATGAGGTTATCACGGAGTAAGCTTAGCATAAACTCTAACGAAATCTATACTTTATTTGATACCGGTTCTACCCATTCTTTTATTTCTCCTACTTGCGCTCATCGATTAAATTTGACCGAGAGAATTAGACTTTGACTTATCTCGTGGAAACTCCGCTGGGAGAAACCTTCATTACATCCACTATTTATAAGTCTTGTTTGGTTCAAATCGGTACCCTCACACTACCTGTAGATCTTATTTCATTGAAAATACTTGCATTTGACGTGATTCTAGGGATTGATTGGTTAACTATTCATCATGCAAAAATTGATTATTTCCGTGGTTGTTAGCTTTCATATTCCTAATCAACCTATTATGCGAATTCAAGCGACCAAACCATTAAAATCAATCACGGTCATCTCAAGCCATAAAGTTATTCGTTTATTGAAAAAAGGATGTCAAACTTTCTTAGCTCATATCACAGATTTAAACAAAAATACATCTGTTTTGAACGATATTTCTATTGTTAATAAATTTCCTGACATATTCCCCGAAGAACTTCCTGGCCTACCCCCTGAGCGTGAAATTGAATTTTGTATCGACCTTGAACCTGGTACAAAACCCATTTCCAAAGCCCCATATCGAATGGCTCCTATTGAACTTCAGGAGTTAAAGACCCAACTACAGGAATTGTTAGACATCGGCTTTATTCATCCTAGCACTTCTCCTTGGGGTGCTCCTGTTCTATTCGTGAAAAAGAAAGATGGGAGTATGCGACTTTGTATTGATTATCCGGAGTTGAATCATGTCACCATCAAAAATAGGTATCCATTACCACGTATTGATGACCCGTTTGACCAACTGCAAGGAGCCAAATTCTTTTCAAAGATCGATCTTCGCTCGGATATCACCAATTGAAGATTAGAATCGATGACATTCCAAAGATGGCTTTCGTAACTCCTGCAGATGTGTATTATGAATTCCTAGTCATGTCCTTTGGATTGACTAATGCTCATGCCGCCTTCATGGATATGATGAACCGAGTATTCAAGGAATATTTGGATCACTTTGTGGTCGCCTTTATTGATGACATCCTTATTTATTCCAAAAGCCGTGAAGATCATGAGCAACACTTGAGGTCGACACTCTAAAAAGCTTCGTGAATACAAGCTTTATGCCAAGTTGAAGAAATGCGACTCGCTTGAGGAAGTAGCATTCCTTGGGCAATGAGTATCAAGTCATGGAATATCTGTTGACCTAGCAAAGATTGAAGCAATTCAAAGTCGGAGCAACCTAAATCAGTGACCGAAGTACGTAGCTTTCTCGGTTTAGCTGGTTATTATCGGAGATTTGTGGAAGGATTTTCTCGAATCGCTACTCCATTGACACAAATTGACTCGAAAGATACAAAGTTCTTTGAGCGAAGAATGTGAGAAGAGTTTTCAAGAACTCAAGAGGAGACTCATTTCGCAAGACTGCTCGGCTACAATACCATCTAGCTCGGAGGGATTTGTCATCTACAAAGATGCTTCGGGCAAAGGGTTGGGATGTGTTCTCATGCAACATGGAAAAGTCATAGCCTATGCCTCAAGATAACTCAAAGAATATGAGAGGAATTATCCTACTCGTGATCTAGAGTTAGAAGCTGTTGTCTTTGCACTTAAAATTTGGAGGCATTACTTGTATGGGGAGAAGGTGAAGATCTTTATGGATCATAAAAGCCTCAAATATTTCTTTACTCAAAAGGAACTCAACATGCGACAACGATGTTGGCTTGAACTGTTGAAAGATTATGATCATACCATCCAATACCATCCTGGAAAAGCGAACGTGGTAGCTGACGCATTGAGTAGAAGATCATATGCAAGTACGAGTGCTATATTGTCAACGCAAAGGCCCATTTTGTGTGACTTGCAAAGGATGGAGATAGAGTTAAAGACTCTAGGGACCCATGTGATGATGGCGAATATATGAGTAGAACCGACTTTAATCGATAAAGTTAAAGCTGCTCAAGTTACAGACCTGGAGCTGATGCGTATGAGGAAGAAAGTGCAAGAAGGTGCTATGCCGGAAGCAAGAATCGATGAAGAAGGAATACTTCGAGTCAACTCTGCACTTTGTGTTCCTAACGACCCCGATTTAAAGTATAAAATCATGATGGAGGCGCACAACATACCGCTTACAATCCATCTCGGGAGTACCAAATGTATCATGATATTCGCTATACATTTTGGTGGAGCAATATGAAGAGAGAGATAGCGTTGTTTATCTCAAGGTGTCTAACTTGTCAACGAGTTAAAGCAAAGCATCAAGTACCAAAAGGTCCATTACAACCACTTGAAATTCCAGAATGGAAGTGGGAGCACATTACCATGGATTTCGTTACCGGTCTTCCTAAGGTTTCTCAAGGCATAGATGTGATTTGGGACATTGTTGATAGATTGACCAAGTTTGCTCATTTCTTACCGATACGAGAAACTTTTACACTTGAACATCTTGCTCGTATGTACATAAACGAGATTGTAAGACTGCATGGTATGCCAGTATCCATAATTTCTGATCGAGACCCAAGATTCACTTCACGATTTTGGGTTAGTTTGCAAAAAACTATGGGCATAGACTTACGATTTAGCTCGGCATATCATCCTCAAATGGACGGACAGTCGGAGAGGACTATTCAAACTCTTGAAGATCTATTAAGACTTTGTGTCCTTTATTTCAAGGGAAGTTGGGACAAGTTCTTACCATTGGTGGAGTTTTCCTACAACAACAGTTATCAAGCAAGTATTGGCATGGCTCTATTCGAAGCGTTGTATGGAAGAAAGTGTCGTTCTCCAGTATGCTAGGATGAGGTGGGTGAAGCAACGTTGTTGGGACCAGAGTTGGTACGTATGACTACGGAAAAGATTCAAACAATCCGACAACGTATAAAAATCTCACAATATCAACAAAAGAGTTATGCTGATCTTCATCGAAAGGACGTGGAATTAGATATAGGAGATCATGTGTTGATGCATGTTGCTCCATGGAAAGGAGTTACGAGATTTAGAAAGAGAGGAAAACTTAATCCTCGATTCATCGGCCTATTTTTAATCCTCGATCGAGTAGGAACTATGGCCTATAGACTCGCTTTACCGCCAAGTATGTCTCGTGTTCATAACGTTTTTCACATATCCATGTTACGTAAATATGTGAAAGACCCGAACCACATTATTGAGTTAGAACCGAACGAAATAGCGAAAGATTTGACGTATGAAGAGGTTCCTGTTCAAATTTTGGATAAGAAGGAACATATTCTACGCTCCAAGGTTATACCTCAAGTCAAAGTTTTGTGGAGAAACCACGATGTTGAGGAAATGACTTGGGAGTTAGAATCTGAAATGAAATCAAGGTATCCTTACCTCTTCGACATACCAGGTACGTACCATAATTTTGAGGGCGAAATTTCATAAGAAGGGGAGGTTGTAAGACCCCAACTTTTATAATAAAGATGAATTTTCTATAAATATTATTTTTGAATATTATGGAGTAAATTTGATATAATATTATAGTTGTGGGTAATATTTATAAATTTTGCAAAGTAACCAAGTTGTTATAAAATATTCGTTATTCTTTTGTTTGGGAATATTCGTGATGACTCAAGACAACAATCATTGGTGGACCCCATTAACGGAATTATTGCCTTGATTGAGAAAACGACAAAAATACTTTATGAAAATAACTATGGAGGTGTTACTGCGAAAACTGCTGAACTACCCTAGTAGTAGTAAGTACGATGTCTGCGCGTGGTTGCATAGTAGCACACGGTATTGATTATTGATGCTTACGTGAGAAGTCACTCACTTATACTCAATTATTGCTACAGAATTGGCTGCATCATATCTCTTATATTATTGATTCAATTATTGTCACAAAGATCATCTCAGATAATATGTTATATTATTAAATCAATAATTGAGACGACAAGTTATAAATGATTAATAATTGTTGAAAGATTAAATATGTGTTGATTAAAAATAAAATGATTTGTGGTAATATTTATTCAATCCTTGATGTATATAAAGAGTCTATTATGAGACGCGTTTGTGGTAAGTTTGGTTATTTTATGGGGGGGCCCATATGTCATCTAAGAGTCTCTTCACAATAGTAATTACCTTCAATATAGTAATTATTATCTTAAATCAATAGTAATTACCTTCATCAATAGTAATTACCTTCCTCAATAATAATTACCTTCACAATAGTAATTACCTTTACCAGACGTCAATCCACTTGCGCTTTCATATCACAAGCGTCCGAACCAATTGTTGTTTCACATTACAAAAGCCCAAACCACTTTTCTTTTCACATCACCAAATAATCAAGCCACTTACCTTTTCACATTTCAAGTGCTAAGCTAGAAATCTTCTATAAATAGAGGCCTAGTGCTTCATTATTTTTCATGAATTCATTCAAGCTATAGAGAGAAAAAGTATAGAGAGAATAAGAGAGAAAGAAGAAGAGTATTCTGTTACTACACTACTGTAGTATTCAATCTCCTACTAATGTAAGGGGTGTTATTCTTTCTTATTCATGAAGAGAACTGTTGTTATTCCATTGCTTATTATTCTGTTGGAATAACCTGTATACGCGGTTTACCCTATACTTGGTGACATTCTTCTATTATTCTGTTGGAACATCCTGTCTGTGTGTTTTACACCGAACCTGGTTCCATCTTTATTACTATTTTGTTGGAAAATCCTGTCTGTGTGTTTTACACCGGACCTAGTTTCGTCTTTATTATTATTTTGTTGGAACATCCTGTCTGCGTGTTTTACACCCCACCTAGTTCCGCTCTTTATTATTCTCATTGGAACATCCTCGCTTGCAAAATTTTGCCTCGACCGGTTCCATTATTATTATTCTGTTGGAATAACCTATCTATGCGAAGTACCGCATGCATGGTGATTTCTTTTGTTATTCCATTCTTTATTATACTCAGTTGGTTAAAGTTTTGACTTTTATACTCCATGAAATTAGTAGAATATCCTTGATATTTGCGCTTCATCCAATATCTTTTCATGGAAATATTCTTCTGATCATTCTTGAATTTTACTCTACAAAGCAGTATCATGTTGACAATTTGAACATTATTAGTTCCTGGATAAATTAATTCTTGAACTTGTTTTATTGAATTCTTATATCATTGTCATCATCCTCATGTTTATATTATGTTGAAAGTCATCTGTGGCCTGTAGTGCATAGATGGACTTGGTATGATTATGACTAGGGATTATTCGGTGTAATCATGACCGTAATGTTACAAATGATGTGGTAAAAGTTATCATTGGCCCGTAGTGCATTGATGGACAGTTGTTGGCATGATCATGACCATTAATGAATACACGAATGTCCTTGGCTGTAGTGCATGGATAATATGTGGTCGTGATTCTAAAGAATATCCTTGGTCGTAGTGCAGGGGTGATTTGATGATGTGGATTATTTATTAAGTCGAGTCCCAAATGATAAAAGTCATGAAAACCTTTTTAAATCATAAAAGATAATAGATTTTATTCTCTACTTGACTCTTTTAATGGATTGCTTGTTCCAATCGCAGCTTAAACTTGATGTTGTTATTTTATCAGTTTAACACTGTTGAAGGCTAACGATAATTTATTCTGCATTATCTTACTCATAATATTTCTTATCGGGCTAGTTGAGCTCACCCTTTCTTTCACCGTTTCTTCGTGAAAAAAGAAACATAGCGAGGACTAGTCGTGGAATGGAGTGACGGTCTAGAGGATAAAGATTAGTAGTCCTCACTATTCTGTGAAATAGTGTGTTAATAATTGTAATGAGGACTCCTTTTGAGTTTGTATAATCTCTAGTAGACAATAATTGTATTCAAACTCACAGTTATATTTTGTCGTATTGTACACGACAGTTGTATTTGAATTTTGTACCATGTATCTGACGACCCAAGATGGGTGATGTATACCTAATTTTGGGGGCGTCACATTATTAGTATGAATTTAAGAGAGAGATGAAGATGATGATGATGGGGCTTGTTTTATCTTCTCAAAGCTTTCCCTTCTTCTTCTTTTTCTTCCTCTTCTTCTTCTCCTACAACTCTCTCTAACTCTCTTCTTCTTTCTTTGGTTTTTATTTTCTAAAACTAACATATTAACTTGTAGTATATACATATAATATACAATACTAGTGATATATAATATATGTAACTCCTAGTAATTATTAGATATACTAATTACTAGTTAATACATAGGTTACACCAATTTGAACTTGAAAAGCCTAAGACCATGTTTGGCAAATACTCATTATTTTAATTAATCAATAGCTTAACATCAATCAATCTCATCAAATTGTCACATAATTATATTTACTTGTTAATTATAATTTCGTGTAACAATCATCACATAACTCATCTAATTTAATTATCTCAATTAAATTAGAACTATAACATAAAATTATTATATTAATTAAATTAAATACTAAATATTCATTTAATTAATCTACTACACTTAATTACATTACTCTATAATCAAAACAAAATTTATTTATTTAACTCAATAAATAATTCAACTAAATATTTATATATATTAAAATTAATATATAACATTCTCTTCACATCAATTCCCATATTCTATAACATATGACATACACATACTCACACCCAACATATCTCATAAATAATACTTTTATTTACAAAATTCTCATTTATAATTTCTAAAAATCTGGAATGTCACAACTTTCACTTGAACTCAATATATTCTGAGTATTATATTCTTAACCCATTCATTTCATTTTCTAAGAATCGCTATCATAAACACTCGGGATATTACATTCACCCTTTCTTCTAAGAATTTCGTCCTCGAAATTTGTATTCATTCAATCTAACAAAATAGATTTTGCACTAATACTTCATTCATTCCTTGGGTTTTATAACCACTTCCTTTCCACAAAGATCCTTCTACAATTATTAACTTTTCTATTAAAAGTTTACATTATTCTTTTATAACTCATATCCTTCTCACTTCAAAATCTCTTTTCTCACTTATTCAACATATTCATCATTCAGTGTTGCATTCTACGACTCACTTCTTTCTAAGGAATACTTTCCTTTTTCACTTCCATCTTGCAGAATAACAAGAATCTTCCACAATTGTTCAATAATTGGGAAGTAGTATGAATAACTCAGGAATTTAAAAGATTCCAAATCATGATGAGGGTCACAAGACCTTGAACTCTATTCTCTAGGTTTAATAGTGCTTCACACCCCCGGGTTCTTCACACTTTAAACCCTATTTGGCAGAATGTTTATGTAACACCCCCTTTCCGAAATAGAAAGAGAGGTTACTCAAAACACAACAAAACTAATGAATTAATAGCAAGGCTCAAAGCCACAAAAGAATAGTGTTAATAACTGATAAATACGACAAGTCAACCATAATAAATCTCCAACTGTCTCAAACCACAATCTAAAATAATTTTTACAATTCCAAGTAAATTGACACATCAAGTCTAAACAGAATATTTCTAATTCATTGGAATGAATGGAGCTCTCATCACATTTGCCCTTGAACCCCCTGATTACCTGTCGGAAGAAAAGCACAGCATGAGCCAAATGCCCAGTACGGATATAGAATAAAAGAATGATGAAACGAAATAACTAACACAATTTAATGAACTGAACTGAAACGAACAAAACTAACAAAACGAAATAATAGGCTGAATCAAATGGCTGGGTGTTATTTCATACCGAGCTCAAAATAAAATAGAAATATACCTTGCCACATAGGCAAGTCAAATAATGCCACATAGGCAAGAAAAATAATGCCACACAGGCAAGTCACACACATTGGATCGCGAATCCAATGCATTTAAAATCAGAAAGGCGTGTTTGGCACAAACATCACCAATCCGCAGAACAGAACAGAACAAAAAACTAGGGTCGACCCATACGCCTCCCACAACAAAACACCAAATGGCCAACTCCCACCGAAAGCACAAAGCGAGACGCCAGGGATCGATCACACCGCCACTTTTAAGGTGTCATGCCTCGGTGCCAAGAGGACAAGCCTGTGGTACCCCCACAGGTGGTTATAGCTCAGGTATACTCTACGGTATTCTAACAAAATATCATGTCACAACACATGCGACAAAATATCAACACAGAGAGGTTCTAACGTGTACATGTTAAATCGAATGAATCATCAACACAAGCCTCAAAAATATAATAACATGTACATCACTATAAATATCAAAATAAAATTTAGACATGATACACTAGTCTAAAGAGTACAAATATGAGTTCTAATACAACGCCAAGACAGATTTATCACAATAAATTGACAAAGAACAATTATGAGAGGCAATACTAAATTTCAAAACAATAACAAAACGAACAAATCAAAAATAAAAGAGTCTCGCTGAAAGAGTACGGAATCTGTACCTGGATTAAGCAATGTAATACCCAAAGTATATTCCAAAAACTCGTTTAGACTCTCTCCGTTCAATCTAAATAATTTAATAAGATTTTATTACAATTCCAACAATTACTAACATAATATTATTCAATTTATTATTAAGTAAATTTATAATTTTATCATTAGAATTTACTAATAGTATACAAAATTTTCAATTGAATTTATAAATAACACAAGTTAATTAATATAATATAAACAATATAATATATATATATATACCGTACTACCAGCAATCATATATATATATATAGCCTGTACCCACAACCATATATATACTATATATTTATAATATAAAAAATTATTACCTAACAAAAGTACAACAAATGTTTCAATTGCATGATGAAATCCTGCAATCAAACCATACATATACCTATATATATAAAACAGACACACCACATATATCTATATATATAAACTATCAAGATTGCCATCACTTACCCAAAAATTATTAGCAATTGAATATGAGTTGATCTCTTGTGGCTCTCGTTCCGTTTCTCTTAGTCGCTGCCCTTTTTTTTTCTTTTCTCTGATTCGTATAAGAAAGTAGGATTAGGTTTTACTTATTATTTATTTATTATTTATCTTATTAATTCTCCTAAATATAATAAAATTAATATTACCCACAATTAATTAAATTAAACCCAAATAAATTTTTAAGACCCAAATTGTACTAAATTAATTTACCCATCTCTTATTAATATTTATTAGCCCACATAACTTAAATGACTAGTTGACCCAAATAAAAGACGAAGTCCCATTAGAAAAATTAAAATATGCATTTAAATTTTATTTATTTATTTATTATTTTACTGGGTATTACAGTTTATCAATCACAAAGACTGAAAACACCCTCCACTCGTACACTAGGTGGCCAGCCTATTGTACCACTACGTTGGACCGCAACGTAGTGTTTTGTAACGACTATATGTGTTACGCTCAGTACTTAAGGTGTTAAGCCCTTCATACTATGTATTGTGCACAAACATTTTAGCGCAAAGTGTAAACTAAGCGCAACCTATAATAAAAGAGTTGTTCATCTCAGAATTTAGAGTGCAAGCATTCAACTGAGGGCCTAATGACCACGAACCATGTCCACAGTTATAAGTAATCTTTCAACTTTAACTTTAACAGCCATACGACTATAAGGACTCCAAGGTACTTAGGGGATCAATCCTTCGTACATGTATTGTGCACAAATATTTCAGCGCAAAGTATAAACTAAACGCAACCCCTAAATAATAGGGTTGTTCATATCAATTTTTTAACATCTGAATCCGTACCAAAACAATTTGGTTTGGCATAACTTCTTAAGAAACACGTAATAATATGCTAAACATACATATCATAATAACTAAAACAACATGGCATACATACTTTTAGTTCACATAGCAAATATAAAGATTGAGTTCCTTACTCAATCCTCCTTATTTAACCAAAATAATGCAGTCATAAATTGACTTTAACATTTCATGATTTCAACATATATAACATATCATGCAATTTAAAACAGTTCATCAAGTCCACGTAACAAATAGGAACCAAAAGACTGGCATTGATCGTTGTTTACCAATAACAGTTTAACAGCTTACAGTTATTTGCACTTCACGTGCCCTACACAATTATATAATCATACACATCAACTATTAGTTACATAACAACACATAGTAATTTTAATGTAAACTCTACTCTGCATCTCATAATCTTTCCTATTAATTAGCACACAATGTTCAATTTGATTGTGTTAACTTTCAACTTATATCTCACTGTATTTCATATTCGAAATTCATTCAAGTGCTTAAGTCTTGCTAGGACTACTTATTGGTTTTATATTAAATCCATTCCATATCTTATAATATTCATTTCAATTGAATTGAAACACTTTTTAAGTTCATTAACACTTGGCACGGCGTTTTGACGTTCAATCGTCACACGCCCGATTTGCATCTCTTGTGTATGCTTACTATGCTTCTATAACTTATCTAATACATTATTTATTAATGTTAAGCATCATTATATTTACTAATATTCAAGTTTTATAACTTAGAATAACATCTTTTATCGTCAGGAGCACTACACATGCATATGTTCATGCCCGACGCCCTCTACGATTAATTAAAAGCTTCACAACAAATCCTAACGATGACCATTTTTACTCTGTTACAGACCTCAAATTGAAAAACGTAAACAACAAAAGTTGTAGGTCTACTCGTCCTCGTTCCGGATCATCTTGAATCACCTCAATCGGAGTTCGTATGAGAAAGTTAGGGCCATTTTACTACAGGAGGTCAAAACTGTCCGACCTAGACTACAATTCCAAATATTTGAAGTGCGAGGACTAAACAACCTAATGGCGTCGGGCGCTTAATTTGGTATTTGGGCGCGAATTTCATTGATTGGCTCCATTTTTGGTATTTGGCGCCAAAAAAACTAATGAAGCAAAAGCACGAAAACCATTTTCGGTCTGTTTAAGAAATTCTAGCAACTAATTACATACATATAACTGATGTAATTTACACATAACCTCACCAAGCATACATATATTAACTTAAAACTACTGAACAATAAATTTAGAAAGACTAAATTCGTAAAAATAATGTATTAAAATTAAAACTCCATGTTTGACATTTGTTAAACACAGCGTATACTGTAAATCCTACTAACCACCAATTTGATTACTTTTAAACTATAATTCTATGTAGTTCATATCCAATTAACATACCAGACTTTCAATTTCACAACTAGCATATAATTGTATCTATAACCTTTGATTTTGTACAACTCAAGTTCATACACGTTTTCACTATAAAACCAATTCTTCTTTCTCTTTGAACGTATTTTAGCATACAACATATATATACATATATACATGCTAGTTATAACAATTACAATTATAATTACATGTAATATCATAACCAATTCTAAAACATGGTTTACAGACACTTCTTGTAAAAACCTATATACAGTGAGGTTGAGTTTCAAGAAACATAGAGGCTAAATAGTTGTACTATAAAACCTATGTTAAGATTATAAAACATACATTTTTTTTCTTTTAGAAAAACCATTCACTGAGAATCGCTACTCTGAACTAGCTTTTGAAATCTCAGTCCTTTCTCAAATGCTCTCTCTGAAATTTCTCAGACTCTTTTCTTTCCTTAAACACTTCCCTTTTTCCTTTCTCAGACTTAACCAAATACAATATACGTAACACAACATAAAACTAACGCAAACGTTTTTTAAAAAAAAATTGACATTATAATAATTGCCCCTAATCAATTATCGGTTATAAAATTATTATATATATTATTTATATTTAATAAATCAAATTTAAAAATCCAAAAGCCATAAGGCTCCGTTTGGCAAAACTCTTTAAAATTAAAGACTTAATATATTTAAGCCTTGTTTGACAAAATAAATTAAAACTACTTTTATTTATTTTAATAACCACTTATAATATAGTTATTTGTCACACTTCTAATTAATTAAGTTTTCATACTTAATTTAATTAATTCTAATAACAATTCATTGCATAATATAATAATTTATTTAATCATTATAAACTCTCTAACTTAATTATTAAATTAAATTAGATTACTATTTCAAAATAATTACTTTCCTTAACTCATTAATTATTTATTAAACAAATAAATAATCAAATCACATAAAATCAATTAAACAAATACTTATTCAACGATAAACACATCCATTAAATATTTATATAATTCAATAAATAAAAAATCTGGATTCCCTCCTTATAAGGATTCTGTCCTCAGAATCACAACTCAAACCACTCATTCGTTACACAACTAACATCGTCATTCATCTCCTACCCATTAAAGAGGGATTCAAGCAAGTCAAACAGAAGCTCAGGTAATTGAAACCTGAGTGGAGTTTGAAATTCAAGGAAGAAATTGTGAAACAATTTCAAGCCGGCATCATCATGGTATCAACATATGCTGAGTGGCTATCGAACATAGTTCTCGTACCTAAACCGGAGGGAAGGTGCGAATATGCATGGATTTCAGGGATTTGAACAAAGCTTGTCTCAAAGACAACTTCTCGGTGCCATTTATCCACATACTCATAGATAATACAGTTCAGTATGACATGTACTCATTTGTTAACTACTTTTCTAGGTACCGCTAAATCATGGTTGCTGAAGAGGACCAGGAGAAGACAACATTCATCACTCCTTGGGGAACCTTTTGGTACAGACGGTTGTATAACTAATTTTGATGAAGACGGTTTTTGACATGTTTTGCATGTTTCCATTGGGAAATTTGATGTTAGCTATTTTGAGGGTAAAATTGTCTTTATCATAAGCTATATCGGATATTTGATCTATGTTGAGTTAGTTTATGATCATGATATGTATTCTCGTTCTCGACGTTATTACTTGCATAAAATTCATTCTAGGTTTTCTTATACATATGTTGAGTTAGGTTTTCATGCTAGTCAATCTTTACATGAGATGTCGATAGTTAACAATGGTACTAATCATGTTGTTTCGATAGGGCAATCTTCATTTCATGGTTTGTTATCATATGGTATTGATTGGAAAAGTGATTATCATCAGATTGGATTAAGATATGGTTTACATGCATGTTTAGTTAGTTCACTTGGATTAGCTAAGGCATTGCATACTTCCATGAGATTGTTGAATCATATTTTGTATTCTTACATGGGAAAATTAGTTAATATCTATTTTGATGGTATTCCGACTTTTGTCAATAATTTGGAAAATTCTCTAGCATGTGTTGAGTTTGTTTGTGATCATCGTCGATATGTTATGGAATTTTTAACTTGTAATTGTGACCTTTTTATTCCATTGGTGCTATTATGTGATTTTGATTGTGTTAATGTCAATGGGAAGAAAAAGGTTGGTTGTGTTTTGCAGATTTGTGATATGATCATATTCATCGAGGGAATCATGGATCGTGTAATTCAATTCGATCAATGCATTGAAAGTCTACTGGGGAAGTGTTTTGAATATTGTTCTAGTAGACTGTGCATGTAATTTTGGTTTATTTGATTTCTTAGTGATTAGACAAAAAGAACTTGTTGATTTGTTTTGTTTTATGTTTAATCCAGGAATTCAGGTGTATGGGCTTATGCGACGTGATAAGTTTCAAAAGTTGAAATTTAACCCAAGATCATTGAATTGGTTTTGTTTGCAAAGGACCGAGATCATTAGATTGATTTTTGATCTGAGGATTCGTCATTGGGAGAATCTACCATATAAAGAGTTATGCATGATGATTTTTTATCCAGGAGGATATAGGACTTTTCAGATTCTTTCTTACTTTGCATTTATGATTATTTTAGTAGATAGTAGATTAGTTTATATAGTTAGTGTTCTGGGAGTAACTGGTCCACAAATTGTTAATTCGGGAGAGAAGTCTGACTTTGCTATGTCCTTAGTGGGAGTTGGAGTTTTTGATGTTTATATATGTCATTTTCAAGTTGAGTTTAATTTGGCATTATGATCTGTTAGATGCTACTAACTTAGTTTGTTTTTATGTAGGGATAGGTTTGTGGATAACTCCTTTTCAAGAGGAGGGGATGCCAGATTTGAGGACAAATCATTTTCAAGAGGAGGGGAATGATAACATCTTGACCAGGCTCGCATCAAAAAACAAAGACTGAACTCGATTTCCAAGGGTTCAACGAATGATTACGAGTAGTTGGACTGAATTCAACCAGAGGATGCTTACATTGGAGTTCAAGTTAATTGGTGTCGTGAACGTTGCATGGATAGGAGCTTACAATCTATCACGCGACAACACAAGGTTGGAATGCATGGAACAAAGAAGAAGGGTTCAAGCGTCAAGGCAATGCGTTCCTCAAGTAACCAAGATCAAATCTTGGCTTTCTCAGCTTGCCAAATACATACCAGTCACTTTAATCTTGATTTAGACCTTGATTCAGCTAAAATCTTTTTATCCTCAAATAATGAAAGTTGTAGAGATATTTTTTCTCTTTCCGGAGCCTCTTGAATTACCTCAATCGGAGTTCGGACGAGAAAGTTATGGCCATTTTACCGAAGAACGTCAGAGTAGGAAAACCATACCCGCCCAGGAAGGTTTTCAATGCATAAAAGCTCGCCTTCTATGCCGGCTCTCTCTTCCCAATGTCACCTCAAAGACGTTCTTCTTCTCGCTTAATGTCATTTCCTTGCTGAGCTTCCTGTGCCTAAAAAGCCTTTGGTGGGTGTGTCGATTTATAATTTGAGTTTTTACGCGTTTTGACAGATTTTGACGCGAATTTACTTTCTTAATTAGTTATTTTCAGTATCCTTTAGAGTTCTAATGTATCTAAGAGTTATACTAAATATGATTTGATTTATATGTTGATTTGTAAGCTAGAATTTGGTTTCCTAATGGATTCTTATTCCTTATAAGATTTAGGGTTTTGATTTCTTATAGAATTAGGATTTCTTTCATTATTATAAATAGACTACATAACTAATGTAATAGATAGACAACTTTGAAAAATAAAACTTGTGAGATTATTCTCCTTTTGGTTCTTTGAGAACTCCTGAATTGTTCATAGTTTTTGTGAGATTCAAACCCGACTTATCATACAATAATTCATAGTTGTGTATGGCGTCTTCTACCATACATCAATCGTTGATTGTACCAAGGTTACCGCTTAAATATAAGCAAGGGGTCAATGTGTCATTAGTGTTCCATTCAACACAACTTCCTTACGCGATCAATTGTACCAAGATTCTCGTCTCAATATAAACAATGGGTTGAGGTGTCATGAGCGTTTCATCGTACGACTTTGCTAGAAACGATTCGGGCAACGACCACCTCACGTAAGCATGTCGTGGAGTTCATCAGATGTGATTTTATTTTCAAAGGAGTCAGTATGATGCCTACCGCTTTGTTGACAAAGGTGAATGATATTATGGAGCAGTGGAGTCAAGCCAAGGCATATAACAAATTGGGATTGAACTCCAATAAAGTGAACCAAACATTGTGGACTGGTAGTTTGCAGGAATGTGAAGCAAGTGCTTTTCGCAGTAGGGATACTAGGTTTCAGGATGGTGGTTCTATTATGAGACTTCAATCAGGTGGTAGCTGGATTAAAAAGGGATTTCATGCATCAGTGGGTTAGACATGGCAAAACGCAAATCTAACCTTCTCGGGTATAGCTATTCCGACAGTTGCTTTATTAGCCCTGCATAATGAAGCTTTAGTTATGGGCGCTTCATAACAACTGGGAATTTGTTGAGTGCAGCACTGACTCTTTCCAGCTGGTGAATTTGCTGAAGAAATATCCTTTAGTCATAACTCATGTGTTCCCTTTAATAGTTGAGAATGTTGTTTTGGGTTCTCTGTTTAAGTTTTGTTTAGTTAAGAAAGTCCCTAGTTGGTAGACAAAGCTAATCGTTTAGCTTGCCAGGCTTGCAAATTTAAATGTAATTGTTTTCTTTTAATGCATACTTTATTATTACCACCCAAAACAAAATTAAAAATTTTGTTGTTTTTGGTATCTTGAATCACGAAGTTAATTAGATTTATCAACCTAAACAAAGATAAATTATACTCTTAGCTTAGTGTATAACTTCAAGTTTTATGATGCAAAACTTGAAAGGGTTATTGTAATCACATTGTTATTTGTTATTGTTATAGGTATGACTGGCCATATTTACATGGATCGTCCATATAGATCAACTCTTTCTCTCTCTCTCTCTCACACACACACACACACACACACACATATATATATATATATATATATATATATATATATATATATATATATAGTCCATTTCTCCAATGAATCGGAGGGAACGAACTAGAATCTAATCAGAAATATACGATTAGTTTTCATTGCTATAGCATAAAAGTCAAATTTTATGCTATAGCAGAAAAAAAAAAATCGTCGTTATAAATTTTGTGCTCGCTTCTTAGTTCATTCTCTCAATTTGCTTTGAGAAAAGTGAATATATATATATATATATATATATATATATATATATATATAACACTAATCAGTCTGGACTCCGAATTTTTTAAAATCCGAACCATTTTTTTTTTTTTTTGCTTTTTTTTGTTAAAACAACTAAAAAAAAGTTTAATATTTTATGGAACTGAAATTTTTCCATAATACAGTGTTTTAGGCGTGATTTGGATACATATAACAAAACAGTCTGTATAGACCTATTTTGTATCCAAATCACGCCCAAAACACTGTATTATGAAAAAAATTTAGTTCCATCAAATATTAAACTTTTTTTTTAGTTGTTTTAAAAAAAAGCAAAAGAAAACAAATTCGGATTTTAGTAGCGTGCGGGAGACCGGACTGGATTCGGACTCTCTCTCTCTCTATATATATATATATATATATATACACACAGTGATCCGATCCAAATCGAGTCCTGATTTGGAGTAAAAGACTTTTACCATTTTTTTTTGGCTTTTTTGCTTCTTTTTTTTTAAACAACTATAAAAAAATGAAAACGAGGTATCCTCACCTTTTCGAAACACCAGGTACGTACATCAATTTTGAGGACAAAATTTCATAAGGGAAGGTAGTAAGACCCCAACTTTTTATAAATGAAATTGAATTTTCTCTATTTATTATTTTGAAATAATAATGGTTGATTTGATTAATGTGGTTAGTTATGGGTAAAATGCGCAAATATTTTAAATAAGCAAATGGTTATAAAATATTCATCGTTACCGGGGAATATTCGTTTGGTCGTGGAATATTCTTACTATCGGGGAATATTCGTACAACGGTGCAGCCTTGTGTGGGCCGCATAACAAAAAGCGATTGGATGAAGAAAACGACAAGTATGAGTTTTTATAAATAACGACGTAGTTGTTACCGTTAACACTGTTGGAATACCCGGTGGTTAAAACATAGTAATACGTGGTGTTGCACAGTAGCACACGGTATTGAACCAATTATAGATTCTTGCGTAAGAAAACACTACTTAATAATTGTTACAGTAATTACTGTTCAATATTTTATTTTATTTGATTCAATAATTGTTGCGTTGATATTTTATATTATTGTTGTTTCAATAATTGTCACTGCACAGTATTTCCCATTATCAGATCAATAATTCATATTATTTGAATAATATTATTAGATAGCATTATTGGCAATGTCTAAGGAAGTTCTGTCTAAGGAGAGGTTTGGTCACCTAATTACGCGCTAGTAAGGAGAAATCCTTATTGGAAAGCCCCCTCTTTCCTAGGAACGATCTGGTTATCATTAGTGTGATTCTGTAATATTATTTTTGAATAATTAATTATTGATTTATATGATAAGGAAAATATTTATTTATGTGGATATAAATTGAGGAATTTTTTAGAAAAGGGACAATTGTTGAAAATTGATATTTTATCTTTTCTGATAAAATAATTCATTTAAATATATTATTATATTTTAATAATATAATAATGGTGATATTTTTACGATAATGTGTGATATATGAATAAATAAGGAGGAAGAGTATTTTTGTTACAATAAATAGTAAAAACATGTTAAACATGTTGATGGGCCCCAAATTTTGACTAAAATTTGATTATAGCCTGTAAAATCGTCCGTATGTGGATTTCGGTCAATTTTTGTTTGGAATTTGGAAAAACTTAAACTTACAAAGTTGTAGATAATTGAATTTCCTATGGAATGGACATAAGATTCGAATTTTTCTGATAAAAGGAATATTTATTATGAATTATTGAAGTTCCGAAATAATTGATTTTTAGAGTTATAAATGTTTTTATTAAGAAAAACATTTTTTTATTTTTGTGTGAGGTTGGTTCCACTTGTGGCTGATGCTTTGGCCTGGTGTGGTGTGTGTAGGAATTTATTTTGAAAATATTAATATTTTATTAAATTTTCTGCTTTGGTGTTCAAAGTATTTTCCTATAAATAGGGTGCTTAGGTTAGAATTGAAAATCACACCAGAAACTTAAGTTTTCTCTCTCTATATTATCGAGCGTATTTTTGTGAGTATTTTAATACTTTGAGTGTTGCTATACGGTGCAAGTTTCTTTCAGAGTTATATCTGATATTCCAGCCAGAAGTATTATCCTTTTGAGGTAAGGGATGTTATTTTTTTTATAAATGATATTATTTCTTCTAATATCATTATGCTGAAATATTGATATGAATATTATTGTGGAATTTCTACCTTTTGTGTCGGGGTTACTATTCACGTATACGACACTATTCACGAATATGGCACTATTCACCGAAAAATAAAATTTTCTCTTCTTTGTCCCAGATGTATATTTTGTTACTATCTTTGATTGTATCCATGTTTTAATCTTTATTCTTGAATTTTACTCCACTGTGTTATATTATGGGGTGTTTTTGAACATAGATAAACCGAAGTACGAATCCCAAATATTTGTTCTTTTGTCTCACTGGATTCGTTTTCTTTAAAATATTTTTCATCATCCCCAGTCCTAAATGATGATATTACTAAATATCTTTGGCCTGTAGTGCAAAGATGAATGATTTCCTGATGAATATCTTTGGCCCGTAGTGCTAAGATGTACAGGTGTTGAGATGAACATGACCAACTGGTGATACAAATGAATATCGTTGGCCTGTAGTACAAAGATGAATATTTGATTCAAGGTTTATATTAATTGATGTTACAAGGATAAAATATTGATGATGAAATTTTAAATCTTAGAAGATAGTAGAATTCATTCTCTACTTGACTCTTCTAATGGATTGTTGTTTCCGCTGCAGTTGTTGATCTAAAACTTGTTGTCTATTATATTCTATCAGATTTTTCCCTGTTGAAGACTAATGATAAATTGTTGTATATTATCTTAGTCATAATATTATTTATTGGGCTAATTGAGCTCACCCTTTTCCTTTTTGTTCCATTTTTCTTCTCAGGAAGTGAGAACATAGCAGGAACTAGCCGGGGTATGGAGTGATGGTTCAGGATAGTTGTTTTAGTAGTACTCACTATTTTGTAAAATAGTGTATCAATAATTATAATGAGGACTCCTTTTAAGTTTGTATACTGTCTATTAGACAATATTTGTATTCAAACTCACAGTATATGTGTTGTCGTATTTTGCATGACAATTGTATTACTGAAGTTGTATTTGTTTCTGTACCATGTATTTGGCGACTCAGAATGGGTGATGTATACCTATTTTGGGGGCATCACATAAGACATCCTGTCCATTTCAATATAAATGACCAGACACCCTATTTCAGCTTGGGAATGACATTTGCTAGTGCAGCTGAAGTTAGGGAATCCATATCAAAGTATGCTATATCTAGGGGAGTGGCATTGAAATATGTGAAAAGTGAATCATATAGAATAAGGGTCCAATGTGAGGCTGGGTGTCCTTTTGTCTTGTAAGTGTCAAAGGACGGTTGTAACCCTGGGTTGGCTGTCAAGACATTAAATGAAGAGCACAAGTGTTATAGGATTTTCAACAACCCTAGGATTTCAGCAAAGTTCTTGGCCAAGCTTTACAAACAAAAAATACTTGAGCAACATGACTACAAGATCAAAGACCTCAAAAAAGATATGGAGAAATAATGGAGAGTGAATTTTGGATTTTCCGAGTGCAAGAGAGCCAGAAGGATGGTTATGGATGAATTCTCAGGGAGCTTTACTACTGAGTTTTCTGAGTTAGAGGCTTATGCGCAGCAGAGGCGGGTGAGGAGTAATCCGAGGTCTAAAAGTCAAGTGGAGTTGTCCACAGATGAATTAAGGGAAGGGAGAAGAGTATTTAGAAGAATGTTTGTTTGTTTAGATGCTTGCAAGAGAGGTTGGAAGGAAGGATGTAGGCCTATTATTGGTCTTGATGGGTGTTTTTTGAAGACACCGTATAAGGGGGAATTGTTTGTAGCACTAGGAAGAGATGGGGATGAGCAGGAATTTTCCCATAGCTTGGGCATGTGTGAAGAGTGAAACTAAGGTCAACTGGACCTGGTTTCTGACTTTGTTGCAAGAACAACTTGATTTGGGAGATGGCAGTCAGTACACCATCATATCTGATATGCAAAAGGTATGAATATTTTTGAATTTTAATATTTAATGTTTTTTATGTCAAATTATTTATGCAACTTTGAATGTAACTTTGTGCAACTTTTACTTGTAGGGTTTAATACAAGCTGTTATTGATGTACTTCCTGAGGCTGAACACAGATGGTGTGATCGCCATATATATGTAAATTGGTGTAAGAAACACAGAGGTGGAGAGTTGAAGAAGAAATTTTGAAATGCAGCCTGGTCTACCTTTGAAGAAGAATTTAAGGACAACATGAAATTGCTTGGGGACATGAGTTCAAAGGGAGCAATTGATCTCATTAATTATCCACCTCATACATGGTGCAGAGCTTACGTTAGTAGCAGAAGTAAATCATGGGTAGTAGATAACAACATGGTGGAAAGTTTTAATTCTTGGATTCTTGAAGCTAGGCACAAGCCCATTAGGACTATGATGGAATACATTAGGCAAAAAACCATGGACAGGTTGGGAACTCTTAGGTCAGCATGTGAGAGTGGATAAATTGTTTTAGTCCTTACCGCAATGACATTTTTCAGACAAATAAAAGCATAGCAATTGGGTGCACTGTTCTCTTTAATGGAGACATTGGTTATGAAATCAGGGAGGGTGAGGACACCCACGTTGTGTACATGGACAAGAACTCTTGTACATGTAGGGCATGGGATCTCACTGGAATTCCTTGCCAACATGCTATATGTGCTCTAGTTCACAACAAACAGGACCCAATGAACCATATTTCAAAGTTGTATCATAAAGATGTATACCAAACTACTTATCAGTACAAAATTATGCCAGTGAGAGGGAAGTTCAGTCCCGCCTCAATCCCAAACAGGAAGTTCAGTCCCACCTCAATCCCAAACTGAATCTTCAGTGCAAACTCAAGCACAAGGTGTTCCATCTATCATTAATGCAGCATTTTGTACTTGACAATGCAGTTTCTACATTTAAATATACTTAACATTATGGTCATTAATACATTAATACAGCACAAGGTAGTTTCTATCAACTGTCAATCACAATGCAGTGAAAGCATCCCATTCATGTATTGAGTGCAATATGCATTAGGTTTACATGTGCATTAGGTTAATGTCTTGGTGCAGCTAATGGTACTTTATGGGTGTGGTCAGTTATATAAGTTCTACTGTGATACTTATGCTATTTGATACTATTGCATTTTGTGTAGTTTGTCTTGGTGCAGTATATGTTGCATTTTGCTATTTGATACTTTATGTCTTGGTGCAGATATTTGATACTTTTTCATTTTGTAGGGCTTAATGCAAGTTCATCCATGAGTGCACCTCCTACTTCAAGACCAAGGCAGTCAAAATTACCAGTTCGATCTGCTGCAAGAGCTCATTCTAGGAAGCAATCCAATCATGGTGAAGGTTTTGGGTTGTTATATGATGACAAAACTGGTTCAGTGACATTCAAGATAATTTATATGTTTCAATTATGATTGATATAATATGATGTGTAAGCTTCTCAGTTCAGTCTTAACGTTGTGTTATGTACATGCAGAGTGGCACATCATCAACAATTTTCAATGAAGGAAGTCAGACACAGCCACCTTTGGTTGACCCTAACACCAAATTTTCAATCCCTAATGAAGCTCAACTAAGAGCAGACAAAGCTAAAAACAAAGCATCCTCTTCAGTTGGCAATAGAAAAATAAACCATAGAGGTGATGGTGACCCTGTAAACATGTCCAACATAACCTTCAGACCTCAAAGACTGCAATGGAGGGGTAGAAGCTGCATCACTACCACACGCCTTATGGCAGATAGGGATGAAAGGATTGGTATGAGAAGCAAATGCAAGCAAGTCACAAGGAATTCCACCCAATTGTAGTGGAGATAACTGAACTTCTAACTGTTGCATGTTTTTGGGAAATTGACCATTAGACTTATTTTGTAATTAAAGCCTACTTAGTAATTGTACTTCTTCCAGTTATGTTTTTGGAACTGAGCTTTTTATTTTGGGAATATATTTTGGACAATGTTGAAGTGTTTATGCTCAGTTAAAAGAAATGTAATGAACATGCTTCTCAAGCCTATATGTTGGCAATATAATTTGGCACTATCTTTTGGATTCATATTTTGTTCATTATATTAAACTTGCTCAACTCATTGACAACCAGATTAAGTTAATAAAATTACATTGAGTAAAAAGTGCTCAACTCATTGGCACTGATCATATGTCACACAATTATACACACAAATAAGACTTCCATTAACCAAGTTCATGGATCAATTCTTTGACATTCAGGTAAAATAAACATTACAAGTCACAAAGCATTCACAAAACACATTAAACTTGCATAACTCACTAAAGGACTACTCAAACAAGGATTTCCTAATGCTTACAAAACACTGACTTCCATTAACCATTTTCACCAATTACATTAAGTTAACTGCATATTTCAAACTGCAGTACATTACAATTCACAACACTACCAATTCATCTAACTATTTATCTACTTAAGTAGCATTACAGATATGCAGATGAATATAACTAACAATAACACACCAATGCACTTCCTGTTCAAATAGTCTACTTCTTTAACTTGTTTCACAGAAACTTCATCTACATTTGACTTTAACTTCTTCAACTCATGAACGAATTCTTTCAATTCAGATTCCCCTTCAGATGCCCCTTCAACCTAGGAAAATTTATTCAGTTCCTTATTCAGCAAAATTTTGTTCTCCCTCTTCAGATCATTTATGAAAACTTTTGCCCTCTCACACATCTGTGGGTCACGCCATACAAAGAACCCACATCCCCTTTCCTGAATCCAAAATATTAAGCATTATTCAACTGTTGTTCGTAAAATATTTCCAAGCATACTAGCTGCTAGAAATTGTTTCAAACACAAAATCAAAGTAAATTATAAGAACTTACTCTAAATTTCGAGCATGAAAAAAACCTCCTGCCATGATTTGTTTCACTCCATGAGGTCCACAAAGGAGCCCTTAACCCACAATAATACAGTGGCATAGCTTCATAATTAACATCAACGGCACGTCTTCGAGCAGATGATGAAGATGACGACGAATAGTGAGCCATGTCGATTCTTCTTCTCGTCGAACTGGGCTCCACCTCGCCGAACTGGTCTTCAAGCTTCTCGCGTCTTCTTCTCCTCTTCGATTTCGACTCTCTGTGGAGTGAAAGTGATTAGGGCTTTTTTGCCCCTTTTGAAAATCACGACTGCTTTTGTTATGTCTCTCTCTCCCTAAGTGCCTAATCAGCAAAAATGATTCACGTGTAAACAGAGTTAGTCCAAGTGGCTGGTCTGTTGACAGCAGGGGCACGGGTGACCTGATTTTCCTAACGTTAAAGGTACTTTTGAAAAAAAAATTAGTTTAGAGTGAAAGCGAGATATCTGTGTAAACATCAGGGGCATTTTTGAACCTTTTCCCATATTCTAAAGTCAATTTAATAACTCAATTTACTCCTTTCTATTTTTGAAAAATAATGACAATCTCAACCACCAAATCACTTTTCCTTGTCAAAAATGCTTACTCCTTTCTATTTTTGAAAAATAATGACAATCTCAACCACCAAATCACTTTTTCTTGTCAAAAATGCTTACTTCACACATCAATAATGAAAGGAAACTGATACTTCTACATAAAAAAAAAAATTATTTACACACGAATCTCTCTTATAGATCTCTCTTATGGATGCGAGACTCGCTCACTATTCATATGAAAAATATTATTTCAATGTAAATATTAGAGTTTCCTAAATGAAATACCAACCACCTTGAGCAAAGTTGGTATCTCACCCGGGTTCCAATCCCCTACACCTGGTTCTAATACATTGAATAACAATAACTTGAAAATACCAAAAATAAATAAACAAATGAAATGGATCATAAGGTATTGGATTCCAATAACGTTGATTTCAAACTGTAACAAGTTTGAATACAGTGCCATCTCATATCATGGCACATATAAAGAATAACAAAACTTAAGAAAACAGCACAGGCCACAGGGTATTTACAAACATTACAATGGAGAGATTTACCACCCAAAAGAAAAAGTTTACAATGGAGGGAAGTCATACCACGAGACCGCACCAGAATACCAGCAATACTTCCTACTTGGTCAACCAATAAATCAAAATAAGAAATGTGCAAACGGATGCAACCAACGAAAGGATGATAGTATCCATCGACTTTTTCTTCTTTATCGCAGAGAGAATACTATTCACCTGCAAAAATTGGATCACGAGTATTCGTAGAGCTGATCAGACAATAAGGTCAAGTCGCAACCAACCTCTCCAAACACCAAACACCAAACATTAGACATGAACAATCAAGCCCTCGACAAAGAAATAGAGACAGTTTGCTTACAGTGGGAAGACGGCTGCTAATGTTACTAAGCTTTGAATTGATGCCTCCAAAGGTCGAGCGTTGAAACACAAGTGCTCCTAGAGTTTCTTGTGCTTGAGAAATCACTGAGTCCATCTGCAATAATTCCAAATAGGAAATACGCTAGTAAATACGAGGAAACTAGAAAAATGACATGGGAGATGGATATATCAATTATTAAGGGCACACTTGGACTCGAAAATAAATAAAATTTTGAAATATAACAAGTACAGAGTAATTAGCATCGTTTAACTTGAGGTGGTGATCTAAACATCATTAAATTTTCCTCCATATAGTTTCACTATCTAAACCTAAATGGCCTTGGAGTTCTATTGCTGAAGAAATTTAACTTCATGTAAGTAAGTTCGCTACTTGATCAACTTACTGGCAACAGTTTTGAAATTTGAACCACGAAAAAGAAATATATTTATGCTTCAATGGTATGGTATGAAAGATCAAGTATGCTTCAACAACTATAAATATGATGGTTATTAATATCTTTAAGTTTTAACAAATTCATTTCAAGTATTGTATAGTGTCAAAGCCTTTATTAATCAATGCGGTAGATGTCTAATTCTGCTGGCAGGGCCTAGCCAAATTGAGGCGGTAGTCGCCTAGGCAGGGATTTTCATAACACTATTTGAGATCAGAACATGCTTTAAGATCAGTCCAAGGACATGAACTCCTCCAACACTCTATTGTGCCCTACAAAATTCTTTCATCCATTCTTCTACCCTCTCTCATCTCTCAACTCTTGTACTACATCAAAAATTTAATCATACCAATTAATAACAACAATACAAGATAGCCAGCCCATAGAAAGCTGGAACAACTTAAAAGGATTGATGCATATTCTCGGGATTTATATTTATTTCACTTGTTTTCTTATTGTATGTATTAAAATTATACTCCCTCCGTCCTCAAACGGATGTCCACAAGTACAAAATATTTTGTCCACAAAAAAACGTCTAAAAAAGTACACAAGTTAAATATAAAATAAGCATAAAGACTAGTTTACCTTCCAAAGTATTCTAAAGTGGGGTCCACTAAGTTTAACATGGGGTTTACTATGGACAAAATTAGTACTTATTTTATATTCTCTCCTCTCCTTTAGTTTTCTTAATTTGTGTAAAACTTGTACTTTGGGCATCTTTTTGAGAACGGAGGGAATACTAGTTAGTTCAAAATCTTTTTTGAGAAAGTTAAATATCATTTATATAAGGAGAGAAGTTTAGACGGTTGTAGTTTATATTAAATATATTACACATTATAAATAACGAAATGACATGGTAAATGGCTTGTTAGGAGATTTAAAAGAAACGAGGTCATGGACCCATGAGTTAAAGTTATTCGGTGTCGACTTTTATTATTAATAGTTGAATAGCATGAAATCAGGTAATGTGATACACATAATTCATACATTTTATTATCCCTAATTTTGTCCTTTTAATTATATTAGTTTAATTAATTAATGTGTTTTATGTTTTATTTTTTTTGTAGGATTTAATATTTTGTTGCAATAAAATCAAAATTTTGGTGATCAAGCAATATTTAATGCTCTTATTCATGTAAGGAAAAATCCAAGAAGAATCTTACAACGAGAAGTAGACCTGACAATTTAGGCCCAGGCCCGCGGGCCGGGCCGGGCCGCCCGTAGAAACATGGGCCATGGGCCGCAATATTTTAGCCAAAGAAAATACGGGCCATTTTGTCCTGGCCCGTCAAGGCCCGGCCCATGACTTATTTTCACTCTTTCAGTGGAGGCTGGTCATCATGTTCTCAAGCAACATCATTAATTACCTGCTGCATGTCACATATATAAATGAACTAACTACTCAAGGACCCTACAACAACCGGATCCCTTATGTGCTTGTATAAGAAGACCCTTATAAGCTATTGGTATATATATATATATATATATATACTCGGTCCTAACCATTAATAGTTAAACAACTCCTTGTGTTACCCTTTTCATCCCTCCATTTGCTACCGCATGCATTTTCCAAGCCATGGACTGCTATATATATATATATATATATAGTTGTAATGCATGCATGCCCATGACGTGCTATGTTATTTAACTGCGTTTGCCAAAGGGGTTGTGAAGAACCAAATGGAAGACTTTTTCTTCTAAAAGAATTAATATATCAATTATAAAAAAGATTTTGCAAAAAAAAAAATATGTAAAAGAAGAAGCCCGCGAGCCGGGCCGGCCCAACCCGAGCCACGGGCCTCACAATATCAGCCCAATAAAATCCAGGCCATTTTGGCCCAGCCCGACCCTGCCCGCCCGTTTGCCAGGTCTAACGAGAAGGAAGGAGGTGGAACAATTTTGGTGTGCAAGTCAAATCCAACAAGAGAAAGGAAAATCCATATAGAAGGTACCTTTGAGAAGTTGATTGCCACCAGGAAATTGAAACCTATATGAAAAAAAATTAATGTCTTATGCCTATAAATAGAAGAGATATTAGGTATTTTTTATGTATTAGTTTAGGTTAGGAGTAGGAAAAGATTAAATTACTTCTTCATTATACGCTCGTTGGATGATCGTTAATTAAAGGGAGTTTTCTTATTTTATTTTTAATCTTCTACTTATTCTTCGTTTTCTTAATCTAGTTAATTTATTTATTTTTAATATCTAGCTAAATTTTTTATATCTAGGATAAAGATGAAATTAAATAATTATTCATGACAATATTTTTGTATCTCTTCAATTATTTATGCTTTTATGTAATTATTCCGCTATCATGTTTCGTTATTAAAATACCTTCGTTTTATAATTCTTATGTAATTTTAAATTAATTAAGAGGTTTTGATATATTATTGTTAAGATATGAGTTTTTCATAATCTATGCTTGTTCAAAGAAGTTTTGATGGGTTATAGTTAATCCTTAAATTTTCAAGTCTATGCTTACCCATGTTAATTGCAAAATTACTAAATTAAAGGGAAGGGAGATCTAAACCATAGTTAAGTTTAGACCTGGCAATTTAGGTCCAGGCCCGCGCGCTGGGCTGGCCCACACGTAGAAACATGGGCCATGGGCCGCAATATTTTTAGCCCAAGAAAATACGGGCCATTTAAGCCCGGCCCGTGGCCCGTGACTTATCTTCACTCTCTTTCAGTGGAGGCTGGCCATCATGTTCTCAAGCAACATCATTAATTACCTGCTGCATGCCACATATATAAATCAGCAACATATATAAATGAACTAACTACTCAAGGACCCTACAACAACTGGATCCCTTATGTGCTTGTATAAGAAGACCCTTATAGGCTATTGGTATATATATATATATATACTCAGTCCTAACCATTAATGGTTAAACAACTCCTTGTGTTACCCTTTTCTTCCCACCTTTTGCCACCGCATGCATTTTCCAAGCCATGGACTGCTATATATATATATATATATATATATATATATATATATATATATATAGTTGTAATGCATGCATGCCCATGACGTGCTATGTTATTTAACTGCGTTTGCCAAAGGGGTATTCCCAATTAAACATGTGAAGAACCAAATGGAAGACTTTTTCTCCTAAAAGAATTAATATATCAATTATAAAAAGATTTGCTAAAAAAAAAATTAAAACAAGAAGCCAGCAGGCCGGCCCGGCCCGGCCCGCCCATTTGCCAGGTCTAGTTAAGTTATAAAAATATAAGAGACTAGATTACTTATTATCAATGTTCTAAAAGGCGCTAGGCAGGAGGCCGGGGGGCCTAGCACCTAGGGGGCTTGGGCGGGGCCAAAGCGAGATTTTATTTTAAGCGAATTTTAATATTTTATCTTACATTTATCTAAACAAAACAATAATATAAAGCAAAACAATCTATAATAAAGATAATAAAGGCATTTGCTTAAAGTTCAAACACATCCATATTGCTAATGTCAAAGTTCAAACACAAACATGCAATTGTTCAAAGTTCAAACATGTTTTTAACGTATTAGTTTTATTCATAAACAAGATTGCTATTAAATAATAAAATTTCAAATTTCAAGAATTCAATTCAATATTAAAATTTATGAAACTAAACATAAATTTAAGAATTATATTGAATTAAACTAAATATTACAAATGTATCATCATTTATATAATTTAAAGTTGGTACAAGTTCAAAAAATTACAACTATAATAAAATTATCCATTTTGACTTGATATTGTTCACTTCTTGTTGTGATAAGATATGCTACAATCTGCATTATGAATATAGTAAATCATTAGAAAAATAAATATATCAATATATGGTTTGGGTAGTTATTAAAAAAACATATCCGCCTAGACCCGGCCTAATTTCCTGGAGGAATTTTTTTGAGCGAGGCGCCAAGGGGGGGGGCCTAGCGCCTAAGCGAGGCACCAAGGGGGGTCTAGCGCCTAGGCGGGGATTTTTAGAACACTGCTTATTATGCTTATTGTTTAATGGATTCGGATTCCTATTGTTTCTTCATTATTAGTTTTCATATTCTAAATTGTTTAATTGTAGTTAATCAATTTTCCATCTTTATTTCTAACTCGTCTGAAATAAATACCAAGGATATTTTAAAAATTAATCTAGTCTTTGTGGGTTCGACCTATACTTGTCGGTTATTCAATTTGACATTGTGCACTTGCAGTTACATATTTTTATCACATCATAATGCATGAATTTTATTACTAATACTTGAATAAATATGACACTGATAATTTCACACAACACAATCAATTCTAATTGATGTGGACTGGGTTTTTGGGACGAAGAATAAATATCACAATAATCTCACACAAAAGTCCATCAATTCTAATTATTCAATGAATCAAAATAATGAAGTACATCACTATTTATAACTTTCCTAACCTAACTTGGAACTCTAATAAGATAACTACAAATACAGTAAGATAACTGCAATTTAAAGAAACTAAACAACTTCTAATTCACGGGCTTCCAAAGCCTCTTATATTGTTCTAACCAACTTTCACGGGCTCATCCTACATCAGTACTCTTCCGCTAAGAAAATCTCGACGCTGTCAAGTTAAAAACATCATCACAAGAATAAGCACGTTGGATCACCAAGGAATTCTTTGCAATCTTGAAAGTTGGCATGTCGATAACACATGTAAGAGTGAACTTGGTATTGCCATTGATAATCAAATAGATATTAGCACGAACATCATGTTGCGCACGACGATCCCATAGCCATGTACGCCCTAAGATAATGTGTGACAAACCTGAAGGGGTAGAACATCACACATAACAGTATCCTTAAGCTTACCAACGAAAAATGTAACCAAACACCTTTAGGTAATAGCAACTTTGTATTGGTAACTCATGCAACATCATACGGCACCACGTGAGGCTCAACTTTTAACCCAAATCTCTTAACTGCTTCCTCAAATATAACATCCGTACAACTCCCAGTATCAATCACAAGAGCGCACACATGTCTCGCACATATGACTCTCATCTGAAAAATTCACCCACGATTGATTGGAGGATCATCATTGTGTTTCTGAGCAACGAGTAAAGGTCGAAGAACACCCAAACATCCTTCCAAATGAGCATCAGTTTCTAAATCTTGCTCACCGGGCTAATATTCGTCATCTATCGAATTGCAAGCCTCTACGCTTAAGTCGGTTTTCCTACACTCTTTGTCAACAATAACAAGTTGCCTAGAGAGAAAAGAGGCAACATTCATCATTGGATAAGGACACTCAAAAGATATGACCAAAACCACGACAGTTATAACACCTAGATGCATGGTCGTTGCTAGCATTAGAAGAACCTGGGGTACGATTAGGTTTGCTACTAGCTGAAGGGCTTGTTGACGATCTTTCTATTGGCCTATTTAAAACAAGCTCCACAAACGTAAACTCCCTCCGAGTTTGGACTTGTATTGGAGGCCTAACATAATTCCTTTTCAAATTATCTTCTATTTGGGTGGCAACTTGAATAACATAATCCAAGAGCAAGAGTTTACCTGTAGCTACACCACCAACAATCTCTAAATTCAATCCTCGACGGTACATGGAGATTAAAACTTCTTCAACCCAAGAAAATTCAGACCATGTAACCAAACAGTAGAACATTGAAGCATACTCGGCTACAGATTTACTTTCTTGTACCAACTCATTTAATTGCAAATAGCCTCGCTACTTAAAATCCGAAGGTACAAAATGTCGTGTCAATACAGCTTGCATATCTTCCCATCTTCTCGCAACTGTATACAAATTTTGCTGATGTTGATCCCACCAAATACGAGTTGTTCCTTTCAACTTCTCTTCAACAAAGAAAATTTTCCTTTCATCGGATAATTCATACCAACGATAGAAGCTCTCCAAACTATGAATCCAATCGAAGAATGTTTTGGGACCATTATCGCCATTGAAATCTCTAACATCTAATTTTGCTCCTCTATCCACTGCATCCATCCTACGATATGGAACATGAGGATTAACTCGTGGATTAGGGTCATGCTGTTGTAATCTCAGATGATTAAGACTCGGGATAGTGCCTTCAAAATTCTTATGAGCATCTTCTAGTCCCTTATCTACGCGTTTTATGAGTACATCAACTTTTACTGTAAATGCTGTAATAAAAACATGAACATTTGCATCAAGTGTTGTGATTTAATCTTCAATCTTTTTGAGATGTTCATCTTGTTGTAACATATAAGCATCAAGTTTGGCATTGATTTCTCCAGTATTTACTATGGTTCCTGCAAATAAAATACAAACTTTTTTTTACTTGATCTAGGGGCTTAAGTGCAAAAATATAAAAAAAACAAGGGCTAAACTGAAACTAATAAAACTTCAGTGGCTGAAATTGAAAAATATAAAAGTTTAGGGACTGATACGTAAAATTTTGAGGGGGTATTTTGAAATTTCAAAAAACTTAGGGGATTAAACTAGAAAATTATAAAAATTATGGGGTATCTAACTGTAATTCGCCAGAAGATATTTAATACTTCATATCTAAGCAGGCTGTGTTTTTCTTTTTTTCTATCCTTGAACGTGAGAAAAAAAGGTAAGGAGCAGCGGCAGGCTTACAAGAGAAAACAAGGATGACGACGACGACGGCACAAAGCGGTTGCGGAGATTGTGGAATGCAGCAGCGAAGACTTCTCTCTTCTTCTATTTGTCTTTTTGTTTTCTAGTTTTGATGTAGTTGATGTCTGAGTAAGGGTTAGGAATAAGGTTGTGTTTGGCAGATTATAAAGGCTTATGGCTAGTGTTTTGACAGGATGCAAATAGGTTGGGTAGATTTGATGTAGCAGGGCTTTGTGCAGCTAGGGTTTTCTGGCTAGGATTTAGTCAGTGATGACACTGATTTTGGGACAAAGGTAAGGACCTAGAAGGTTGGGGTTTTGGGTTGGGTTTTGATACCAAAATGATGGGGACGGGGGTTTTGAGATGAAGGATAAATATCGCACAATAATCTCACACAAAACTCAATCAATTCAAATTATTCAATATATCAAAATAATGAAGTACATCACTATTTATAATACTTCCAGACAACTTATAATTACAACTTTAATAAGATAACTACAAATCAAATAAGATAACTGCAATTTAAAGAAACTAAACAACTTATAATTCATGGGCTTCCAAAGCTTCTTATATTGTTCTAACCAACTTTCACGCGCTCGTCCTACATCACTAATTATTCAACGTATCAAAATAATGAAATATATCACTATTTATAATACTCATACAACTTTCCTAACCTAAATTGGACTCTAATAAGATGACCACAAATAAAATAAGATACCTACAAATAAAAGAAACTAATTAAAATACAACTTCTATTCCATAGGCTTCCAAAGCCTCTTATATTGTTCCAACCAACTTTTACAGCCTCGTCCTACATAAGTTCTCCTCCACTGAGAAAAACTCAAACCCGTCGAGTTATAACATAAACACAAGAATAAGCACGCTAGGTCACCAAGGAATTCTTTGTAAGCTTGAAATTTGACATGTCGATAGCACAAGTAAGAGTGAACTTGGTATTGCCTTTGATAATCGAATAGATATTAGCACGAGCGTCATGTTGCGTATGATGATCCCATAGCCATGTACGCCCTAAGATAATGTGACAAACCATAAGGGGTAGAACATCACACATAACGGTATCCTTCAGCTTATCAACGGAAAATGTAACCAAACATCTCTAGGTAACCCACAACTTTATATTGATAACCCATGCAACATCATACGGCTCCGGGTGAGACTCAACTTTTAACCCAAGTTCCTTAACTGCTTCCTCAGAGATAACATCCAGTAACTCCTAGTATCAATCACAAGAGAGTACACATGTCCACTTATATAACTCTCTCGTCTAAAAAATCCGTCCCACGATGGATTTTAGGATCATCCTTGTGTTCTGTCACGAGAAACAAGTAAAGGTCGAACAACACCTAAACATCTTTCCAAATGAGCATCAGCTTCTAAATCTTGTTCATCGTCTATCGGCTTGCAAACCTATTCGTTTAAGTCAACTTTTTCGCACACTTTGTCAACAATAGCAAGTTGCCTAAAGGGAGAAAAGGCAACATTCATCTCCGGGGAAGGACACTCAAAAGACATTTACCAAACCCGCGACAGTTATAGCACTAGACTTATGGTTGATGCTAGCATTAGAAGAACCAAGAGTACGATTAGGTCTGCTAGTAGTTGAAGTGCATGTTGACTATCTTTCCATTGGCCTATTTAAAACAGACTTCACAAAAGTACGCTCCAACCAAGTTAGGACTTTATTGGAGGCCTAACAGAATTCCTTTTCAAATTATCCTCTACTTGGGTGGCAACTTGAACAACATCATCCAAGAGCAAGAGTTTACCTGTAGTTACACCACCTGCAATCTCCAGATTCAATCCTCGACGAAGATCTGATGAGATTAAAACCTCTTCAACCCAAGAAAATTCAAACCGTGTAACCAAACTGTAGAACATTGAAGTATACTCGGCTATAGATTTACTTTCTTGTACCAACTCAGATAACTGCAAATATGTTCGCTACTTATAATCCAAAGGTACATAACGTCGTATTAATGCAGCTTTCATATCTTTTCATCTTCTCAAAGCTGTATATAAATTTCGCTCATGTTGATCCCACCAAATACGAGTTGTTCCTTTCAACTTCGCTTCAGCAAAGAAAAGTTTTCGAATAATTCATACCGAGGAAAGCAGCTCTCCAAACATTGAATACAATCGAAGAATATTCCGGGACCATTATGTCATTAAAATCTCCAACATCTAATTTTGCTCCTCTATCCACTGCATTCATCCTAGGATCTGGAACATGAGGATTACCTCGTAGATTAAGGTCATGATGTTGTAGTCTCAGATGATTAAGATTCGGGATGGGGTCTTCATAATTCTTATGAGCATCTTCTTGTCCCTCATCTACGCGTTTCGTGAGTACATCAACTTTTCTTTGTAAGTCTTTGTAATGATGCTCCGAACATTTGCGGTTAAGTGTTGTGATTGAATCTTCAATCCTTTTGAGGCGCTTCATCTTAGTATAACATATAAGCATCAAGCTTGGTGTTGATTTCTTGAAATTTACCATGGTTCCTACAAATAAAAAATAGACCTTTTTCGGACTTAATCTAGGGGCTTAAGTGTAAAAATATAAAAAAACAGGGACTGAACTGAAACTAATAGAACTTCAGGTGCTGAAATTAAAGACGATGAAAGTACAGGACTGATAGGTAAAATTTTTAGGGGGTATTTTAAAATTTAAGCAAACATGGGGGACTAAACTAGAAAGATATAAAAACTAAGGGTACCTAATTGTAATTTTCCAGGAGAAATTTTCTCTGGGGTTTTTTTCTATCCTTGAATGTAATCGTCAGCAGTAGGCTTACAAGAGAAGATAAGGATGGCAGGGCGACGACAGAAAGTTGTTGCGGAGATGGCGAAATGCAGTAGCGACGAGTTTTCTCTTCCTATACCTTTCTTTTTGGTTTTCTTTTCTAGTTTGATGTAGTCGGCAGGTTGCGATCACTGCTATGGTGAATGTTATGGTTGGAGTGGATGATGGTTTTTTTTTCTCTATTCGTGTGGTTGATGCCTGAGGAAGGGTTTGAATTAAGGTTGTGTTTGGCAGATTAAAGGCTTATGGCTAGTGTTTAAGGTTGTGTTTGGCAGATTAAAGGCTTATGGCTAGTGTTTATGTTTTCTGTTTTGACAGGATGCAAATAGGTTGGGTAGATTTGATGTAGCAAGGCTTTGTGCGGCTAGGGTTTTCTGGCTAGGATTTTGTCAGTGATGACACTTATTTTGGGATAGAGGTAGGGACACAAAAGCTTGTGATTTTGAGTGGGGTCTGATAACAAAATATGGGGACGAGGGGGTTAGGGACGAAAGATAAATATCACAGATAATCTCACACAACACAATCAATTCTAATTAATCAATGTATCAAAATAATAAAGTACATCACTATTTATAATACTCCTATACAACTTTCCTAGCCTAAATTGAACTCTAATAAGATAACCACAAATTAAATAAGATAACTGCAAATAAAAAAAACTAATTAAAATACAACTTCTATTCCATAGGCTTCCAAAGCCTCTTATATTGTTCCAACCAACTTTCACGGCCTCGTCCTACATCACTGATTGTGATCTCTTTTTTGGCTGCCATCGAAAGTGACGTATGATGAGAATGAGGCACAACAGCTAGGGCTTCCAGCCTTCCGGTTTCAATAATATCCTAACCCTTATTTTTTAAACAAAGCCCAAACCCTTATTTTTTAAACAAAGCCTAAACCTTTTGTTTTAAAATCAAAGCCCACTCATTTTTTTTAAACAAAGCCCAGACTCTTTTTTTAAAAACAATGCCAAAACTCTTTTTTTTTAAACAAAACCCAAACTCTTTTTCTTTTAAAAACAAAGCCCAACCTCTTTCTTTAGAACAAAGCCCAAAGTGAAAAAAGAATGTGAGGCCACATAACAAATACTTCCCTCAAAATTATGCCATATTACAAATACTTCCCTCAAAGTTACTTTCTAATTATACTTAAAGTCCTAAAGTTTAGCATGCTTCAAACCTCACCCATATACTTTCACTAATAAAATAAAATTAACCTCGCCTAGAGCACCCGCCTAGGAAACCACCAAGCGCCTCCTACAAGGTCTAGGTGCTCGAAGCTCCCTAGGTCCTAGCGATCTTTAGAACATTGTTAAGAGTTATTTATAAAAATTTGAAAACTGGCTGCAAGGTAACAATGTCTAGGCCTCTTGTTGGAGGTGGTCATAGCCAGGACGAATCAGGAAGCAAGTGAAAATTAAATTCATATTCTGCCTTCAAAAAGTCAACCATGTCAGAGTTGTGTACAAAAAATAAGGCAGGACGTCAATGGGATACAAGAAGCATAGCATCTTAAACAGAACAAGTACTTAAAACGCTTGGTGCTTGATTTTGTGACGGGGTAAGCGGGAGCTTGTGGGTGGCTTCACCAAGCAATCATACAATTGGCATGGTGACTGAAGTCTTGATGGATGCATGCACATCCAAAGAATTATCAAGACAACTCATGTCCCATCAGTCCACCAAAAGAGATCTCTTGCACCACCACAAAACTTGTGTCAAATGAAAATTAAGACGCCTGCTGAAACCACGGCAATCTGTTTCTTTGGCTCTATGCCAGTAACTGGATCTCCCACACCAAAACGAAAGAAAAGCTTACTATATACCACATGAAAAAAGTACATGAAATGTCTTACTTTCATGTGTTTGCTTCAAGATTCTGGTAGGTCTACTGACCCTTTTTCCTGTCTAGTTGGGAAGTCTACCAAGACCAAAAAATAAGAAGGAAAAAACTCAATATGTTCTAGTGGAAATTTTAATACAGAGTTCATCACCCAAATAAGGAGGGAAAGTGCAAGCCTTCACATTTCAAAGATTTAGCTTCTCCTTTAACCTGTTGATCTTATTACGACCCATCTTCAAAGTTTCTTCCTAGAAAGAGGATTTATTTAATTTATTAAACAAAAGTTACAACATTGCTAGCAAAATCATTACCCTCCAACTTGGACCATTGGTGGTTGCATCCCATATGACTACTATTTTAATCAGAGATGACCTTACCGATTAAAACAAATCAAAAGGGAAAGGAAAATAATAATAAAAATATTGCTTTTCTACACATTTTTTAACAGAATGTATTCAGTAAATATTAATATAAATAGCCATTATAATTCTACGTTTAAGCAATCACCACAGAACAAGCATGAAGATATTCAAGTAAACGTTCAACTACATTAAAATTGCAGGGGTTACCGTGCATAGATGGAAAATTTAGAACACCTAATTTTCAGACAACCAGTCCAAGTAACTAAATAATTCTACCATCTGAAACCAACAAACTAAACAACTTAATGAATAATCTAGACTTGTAAGATTCTTATTATTTAAACTTGCATAAAAGAATTTCAGTTTAACACTAAATCTAGTCCCACAAAGCGCAAAACATAATTCATCGAAAAATTACTTCAATTTTGCTTTAGTCTACCTATCTTGAATTCTTAGAATTTACCAGTGCGTTTAAATTTTACCACCTTGTCCAGTATCAGATACTTTCTCTCAAGCTTGCTCCTTTGTTCTACAAATAAAGCTTCACTTCTTTTGGGCAAGGAAAAAACAAAAGAAAATAAATAAACCCTCAACTTTCAAAGGCTAGTGTGAGAAACTACACAGTCATAAAGTCCACCTCGTACACTTCGAACAAAAAAGATAATTATCATTGCTCAATTACAAATTCTTGAATATAGTATTACTTTTGTAAGGCTTTATAATTCAGAACGGTCTAATATAACTATTTTATAGGTTCCCATACATTTAATTATATGTTTGACGAGATAAAGCGTCTGTATTCTGTAATATTTACTTCTTTTTACTTTTTCTTTCTCTTTTGATAGGTAAAAGGACCTAAACACTATTGCCAGGATAAAACTTCCCTAATATTTATGACCGTGAAACTTAGAAATTCAAACTAATAGAAACTATAGAAATATAGCTATAACATTGTTCAATCTAAGCTTTAAAGATCATATACCAATAGTTTGGCAGCTCAACATGGAAAGAACATATAATATTATAATATACAATAAGAAAAAAAAAAGTAAAATCACTATGAAAATGTTTTATGGTTCGGCAAAAAATGAGACATACCACTTCTGTTAGCTACAATTTTATAGATAAAATATAAAATGCCGTATACAGAGAAAGATATTTTTGACATAAATAACTTTAAAAAGATGTGTTTTGTAACCTATGAAAATAGTTGTGCTTTTCTAAAGTGATTGTACGAATAAAGATATGCACCTGTCCTGAACCTCTGCTGATAGCTGCTCGCTCGTTTAGTAGAGCTGCCTGCTCATAAGAACCACCTTCTTCCAAATCTAATCTGCCGCGGTCAAACTCCCTAAAATCATCGAGCAGCGAAGCATGCTCTTTCTTGGCTCTAAGGCTAGAGCACAGTCGATTAAACTCCTGCAATTTAATCATGACAACAATTGCATTAAATAAAGTAACATCCTTCATCTTCTTGGTCAATCTACAGAGGCCATTCACAGCAAAACTACTACCACTGTATTAAAGCATTAGGCGAGAAAAAATGAATGAGACCATATTCCTAGTTCCATTATCAAATTTTGCTTACTAAATAACCTTTTACAAAAAAACATTTTGTTTACTTGATAAGATTAGACCGATAATAACTGAAATGTTAATTGAAATGTATGAAATTTCAAATTTTTCATTTGAAATTCTAATATTAGTTATAATTAAAGGAAATGTCGGTATAAATTAACAAAATAAAATTTTGTAATCATGATGTGCAACGGAAGAGAAAAATCAACAAATTTATTATTAATTTTATTGTTATTTACAGATAAATATTTACTAATGTGATTATTTATTACTTATATTATGTAGGATCTAAAAGTTTTAATTATAGAAGTATATGAGATTGTTTTCATTTTTAAATTAGGATTTTAATTATAGTAATAGATTTAATTAGGAGGTTAGTTTTAATTATAGTAGTATAATTTAGTTAGGAGATTATTTTCTTTTTACATAGGGATTATTTACTTGATTGCTAAGTTGTAGAGTTCCTATATAAAGAGTTGTAATCTTTATTATTTTCAATTGAAAATATAGATTTAAGATTAAAGTTTTGTACTTTAAAGTGTTTCTCTACCGATTTTCTATGGAGATATGTACTTTTATTTAGGGGTGCTCATCGGTAAAAAACCGAACTGGTACCAAACCGAAAAACCCAAAAAATCAAGAACCGGTACCGGTACCGAATAACCGGTTTCGGTACCGGTTCGGTACAAAGTCGGTACCGGTTTTTTGGGTTCGGTTTTCGGTTATACCGCAATACTTAAATAATTTTTTTTTATATCAACAAATTTTTTAAAACTAAGAAATAAGACTAGTAAATTACATTCTTACAAATACTAATTACAATTATATTAACTACAACTATAATTGGCAGAATGTTAATGATAATGTGAATGAGGATTTGATCACAGATTTCATAATATGTTTCTTTTGAATTTGGAAGAAAGAAAGACTTTTATTATGGAAAGAGTAATTGGTTGAAAGAAAAAATATATATAGTAGTAATATAGTTAGTTTTTTTTTTCCTATTTTGATTGAATCTTTTCATTTATTATGTAAAAATTATATTAAAATTGTCACATTTCACAATCTACTTGTTGGGACTTGGGACTGCAGATGAGATACATGTGATATGAATTCAACATCTACTAATGTCACAACATGATTTTCCCAATAGGGGGTGAAAGTGGTTAAGTATTCGGAATAGCTGACCAATAGGGGGTGCTCCCTGGCATACAGGTTATTGCCCAAACATGTTAACTTTTCAAATTCTCTCTCTATATATATATAATATACATCAACAGTGCTCCATCTCAACACCATCATGCTAACGAATTTAATATATATATATATATATATAATAAACCAATCAACATGCAGAAGACCCTGGGGGTGTTCTACTTCAGTTTTCAAATTTTCGGATTTTTTGTTTTTTTTTCAACTTTTCGGTTTTTCGGTATTTACCGAATTCAAAATTTTCATTATCGGTACCAAAAAACCGATACCGGAAAAACCGAAAAAAACCGGTACCGCCGGTTCGGTAAAAACCGAAAAAACCGATTTTTTTTTAACACCCCTACTTTTATTCTTTCTTCCCGCCTTGTCCTACATCAATCTTTTTTTTCATTATAACCTAATCTGAAACCTGCTGGATCCGATAAATATATTATTGGGGAGGTCTACACCAATGTTAATTAGATCGCGATGCGATACCATATATGGAATGAAAGCGGGAACGTAAAACGACACATTTGATGGTACAAAGTACGATTAAGGTAGGATTCTTCATGTCGTTTACTTGGTTGTACAATAGGATAATTTTCTTAAAAGATGTAGTTAAACATGGTTAAGTTAGTGTCGCAACAAGTACATTTTCAAGAGGCTACATCATGACAGCACTTATTGGACACTCATAGCTCACTTCGAGACACTAGTTGATATTCTTTGTAGTTTTCTTACATATATAATTCAATGTATCTCCCATATCTTATTTTTTGGGAAAACGTAGTGTCCCTTATCGTGTCAAATCCACATATGGTATCCATGCTTCATATGCCACTAAAATATCAGATAAGTAACCCTCTCCAGACCATACAACTGCGTGTTGAACCCATGCAAAGGGTTTGGTTAAGATTTGCCAAGGAGAGACATAATTGATTGCATTGATCTTGGTAGCTACACGCCCACATAATTTAAAGAATCTAAAGGATCTAAAGGAGCATGAGTCATATATATTGCAGAATGACATTCTTTCCAATCTCGGAGTACTAAGTCACTAGCTAGTAGACTAAATATCTTCGAGAGTAGTTATCAGTAAATTATTGGTTAGTTGATCTGAATATCTATTATTGCAACGAAATTCATATTCACCAAATAGGGAAATACCAAATAGTGAAAGAAACATTACCTGAGTAAGGTCGTGAAGAATTTCTTGATGCCGAGTCAATGTATGAGAAAATATTTCTGATCCTCCGGATGACACCCAAGCTTGCATTTGTGAATTTACTTGTTGAAGCTGTCTGAGCAGTTGATCTATTTCAGATTCAAGATCATTCTCATTACCACTATCAACTTTTCTAGAAACTAACTTACGATACAAATGCATCTGATCATCCAACTGTGCTTCAAGCTTCCTTGCCTAGATATATTTAATAATAGCAGATAACAGAAAAAGGGAAAAAGTAAATATAACTTCTATCCGCTTTGTAGGATGATCACAATGAAAAACATAATTTGAACTTGTTTAATCAACCTTTAAAATATCAATACACTGACATTTTAACTCTACTAATAGAAAGAATACAGAAAAACTGAAACAGGGATGGTCATTAGAGTAAAAGACATGTGTGATCCATTATTTTATGAAGATTGTCCAAAAACAGTAATTCTACTACATTCACTAATTGCAGAAAATCCTAGATCATTTAACATAGCATTCCAACCTTCAAGGTCACAAATCTGATGGGACACTAGCAATTTCTAAAATAAAATATATGACTAATAATTTTAATTTGAAATAACAAGAGAAACGTTAGCCTACATTATATTTGAGATACTAACGTTTTCCGTGGAGAGCAGCGTACTCTGCTTATTTTGTTGAAGAGAAATGCTATACACCGCAAATTGCTTCATCTCATATCCATCCCTAAATGTGTGTCCCTTTGGTTTCCCTTTCATTTCGAAACAGAATTAACATCATCCTTCCATTACTCTTAAAACTGTTTAAAGCACTTATTCTTGCATTTGAGATATTAATTGATGAAAATTATAGTTTTCTACTTTTCTATGAAGAGTAGCATTGCTCCACTAAGCAAAATTGAAGAACAACGCTGTACTTCACAAACCATCCCATCTCAAATCTATCCCGAGAAGTCCGACTCTTTCCATCTCAAATCACCCATTATTCTTTAACTGCTTTACATCATATGTACCTCAATACAAAATAGGTTTTGGTACCATTTCCATCAACAGAAACCCTAATTCGGCTCATAATCTTAAGCGGCCCAACAAAATCGCCCCATCAAACATTTTATCAATTTAGATCTCATTATCTTCAACCTACCTAAGTCTCAAAATTCAAATATCTACATGAACCATCAAACGCAACCTAGCCCTAAACAGGGATTCCCCGATAATTACCATTAAATTACCGCAATCAGCTCGAATTCATCACACAACCAAAAAATTAATTATATATAGAGAAGAATATATAATCAAAATTGCAAAATCCATAGAAATGTAAACTTTAATCGACAAGTTCAAAAAAGAGTAAATTATGCACCGATATATATATGTATATATATGTACCTGCTTTCGCAAGGAATCCCAAGAGGTTGGGGTATCCATGATAGAGAAAATTAGGGTTTCGTCCGCTTTTTATTTCTAATTTTTTCTTTTTGAGCATGAAATGGAATTTGTGAGCGACAGTTTGGGTGGATGAATTCTTTTTACAATTTGGGCGTCGGTTTGGGAAGAGGAGGAAGTTTGGTGAGAGGCATTAGATTATCAGGGGGGATGGGACCCATTTTGGAAAATTGTCACCACCATTAGATTACCTAATACTCCCTACTAAAAAGTTATCAATTCCCTACTAAAAAGTTTTAAATAAGTATTATTTTTTTATATGAAAAATAACAATTCCCTACTAAAAAGTTTTAAATCAGAAATTTTATGTTTATTTTTTATATAAACATATAAAATTAATTTAATTAATTGCTTATAAATAATTTTAAAAATATAAAAAGCTTTTATATATAAATTAAACTTCATCTATACAAAAACAAATAAAATTTTTATGTGCAATTTCTCTCATATATGTACTAGTTGGTTCCAGTATCTAATGAACGTAAATTTTCATGCTTGAACTCAACTTGAATAATTATCGAGTATCTCGTCGAATATCAAGTTTTTATTTATTATTATTTTTATAAATTATACATATTATGGGCTTGAATTTACCACGTAAGCGTGTGCGCCCATTTGAGCATTACACGTGGAACTCATGTGTGGGATGCTGATGACGCGTAGAATTCCCAACAGGTTGCCACGCGACATTTGTGGACCCCGTCACTTGAGGCTCGAGTTGGGTTTTTTAGCCTCGTGGGCCCGGCCACCTAGGCCTCTTGAGCTCCACTCTTAGGTTCTCAAAACTTGGGCATGTAGGCCATGTGCTTGACTACTTGGGACTCATACTAGGAAGAAAGACATGACACATATGAGTAAATAAAATAAAATAAACCTCACTTTTCTCCTAAGGCTTCCAGTAGAGAGCCTTGGGACATTTGGATACAACATTGGGATAGTTGTCTAAAGGTTGGTTTGGCAGTTAGGAGAGCAGGATTTCCAAGAGGGTAAGGAACCTCTCAGATGAGAATGACATTAACAGTATTGTGGGATGAACTTGGGTGTGTGATGTAAAAACCGAGAAATTCGGATCCTTTGTAAAATACTTGAAAGAATTAAAACACTATTCAGTAGCGATATAATATCAAGGTGTAAGACCCCGAATTTTATGAAATAAAAGTATTCAATTTTTCTTACAATTACTATTCAGTAAATGGTTAAATTGATAAAAGTTAAAGTTAAGGGTGATATATGAATTTTTTTTTAAAATAAGCAAGTGGTTATAAAATACTCATTGTTGTCGGGGAATATTCGCTTGGTCGTGGAATATTCTTTCTGTCGGGGAATATTCATACGACGGCAACCTTTTGTGGGCCCCATAATAGAATAACTGTCGGATGAAGAAAACGACAAAAGGGAGTTTTTATAAATAACGGCATAGTTTATTCTGAATTAACAACTGTTGGAATACCCGGTTGGTTAAAATACTGATGTCTGGCGTTGTTGCATGCGATACCACCGCGGTATTGCATCGATTATTGATTCTTACGTAAGAAGGCACTACTCAATAATTATTACGATAATTATTGTTAAGTATTTTATTGATTCAATAATTGTTGCGTTGATATTTTATATTATTGTTGTTTTAATAATTGTCACTTTACGATTATTTTCCATTATCGAAGCAATAATTCATATTATTTGAATAATATTATTAGATAACATTATTGGCAATGTCTAGAAAGTTACATCTAAGGAGAGGTTTGGTCACCTAATTGCTTGTGCCAAGATGAGAGAAATTCTTATTGAAAGCCCCTTTCTTTGGGAGCTGTTTGGTTGTTAATATTGTGATTACAGAATATTATTTGTGAATAATTAATTATTGATTTATATGATAAGGAAAATATTCATTTTACGTGGATATAGATGGAAAAAAATTTTAAAGTGACAATTGTTGAAAATTGATATTTTATCTTTTCTGATAAAATAATATTTTATTATATTATTATAATATAATAATGATGATATTTTTATAATGAATGTGGGATATATAAGTATATGAGGAGGAAGAGTATTTTTGTTTCATTAAATGATTAACACATGTTTTGTGTGTTGGTGGACCCATTTCTTGGTTTGAAATTTAATTATAGCACCGTAAAATCGTCTGTATGTGGATTTGATTGATTTACATTTGGAATTTGGAAAAACTTTCTTCTGCAAAGTTGTAGAGAATTGAATTTCCTATAATAAAAATGCGAGATTCGAATTTTCTGATAAAAGGGCTATTTATTATGAATTATTGAAGTTCCGTAGTTCCGAAATAATTGATTTTTGAAAGTTTTAATTATTTTTAATAACAAAAACGTTTTTTTTGTTTTTGTTATTCTTTGTTGGTTGAATTCAGATCTGAGAAAGTGAGCGTAAGAATTTTTGATATATATATATAATATTTTATTAAATTTTCTGCTTTGGTGTTCTAAGCATTTTCCTATAAATAGGGTGCTTAGGTTAGAATTGAAAATCACACTAGAAACTGAAGTTTTCTCTCTATTTCTCTCTCTATATTATCGAGTGTATTCTTGTGAGTATTTTGATATCTTGAGTGTTACTATACGGTGCAAGTTCGTTCAGCGTTATTCCAGTCAGAAGTACTGCTCTTTTGAGGTAAGGGATAGTAAGGGAGATTATTTTCTTCATAAATGATATTATTTCTTCAATATCATTATGTTGAAATATTGGTTTGAACTTTTTATCAAATTTAGAACTTTTTCATGTCGGGGTTACTATTCATGAGTTAATATTCATGAGTTACTATTCACGAGTTACTATTCATGATTACTATTCACGAGTTACTACTCACGATTTACTATTCACGAGTTACTATTCATGACAGGTTACTATTCATAAGTTATTATTCATGAGTTACTATTCATGAGTTACTATTCACAAGTTACTATTCACGAGTTACTTTTCAGGGGTACTATTCACTACAAAATTGGTTTCTTTTTCTAACCAAATTATAGTTGATTTATGAATATTACTCTGGGGATTAAAACTATGTATTGATTTTATTATCATATATAACATTTTTATAACCCTGATGTTGAAATTCTCTTTCACTGGAGTGTAAAGATGGGTAGATTATTGGTATGATCATGACTAGGGTTCTCTTTGGCCAGTAGTGCAAAGTTGAATTGTTGACTGGTATGATCATGACAATTGAATTTATAATTGAATATATTTAGCTTAAGTGTAAAGGTGAATTGATCAACATGGTTATAATTATTGTTTATATAAATTCTGAAATGATTATATATTCTTTGAGATATTAATATTTTTGGTCTGTAGTGCGAAAATGACTTGTTGTTGAATATCTTTGGCCCGTAGTGCAAAGATGACCTGTTGTTGAATATCTTTGGCCTGTAGTGCAAAGATGACTTTTGTTATTGAATATTTTTGGCTCAGTAGTGCAAAGATGACATGTTGTTGAATATCTTTGGCCCGTGGTGCAAAGATGAATTTATTATTATGATTATGAGCAGAGGCTGTGATTTGGTATAACCATGATCTTTGATGTTTCGGTAAAGACAGTGATGAAAATTATCTTTGTCTGGATGAGAAAAGGAATTTAGAACCACAATTATGATTATGAGTAATTCATATGAATGTGGACAGGAACTGTTGATTGATGTTATAGGGATAAAACATTGTTGGTGGACTTTTAACATGGAGAAGATAATAGACTTTATGGTCTATTTGACTCTTCTAATGGATTGATCGTTTCATTTACACAACTATGGTTGAAAAGTTTTATCATCTACCATATGTTCTAAATCTACGATTTATTCTTGATGAAGACTATTGATAATTTATTTATCTTTAGTCATAATATTCTTCTATGAGCTAGTTGTCTTAACCCTTTTGCTTCATAATTCCTTTCGAATAATCTGAGTGTAGTACAATTCGAAAGCGGGAAAATGAGGGAATAGAATCTGGTCATCATTTAGTAGTTATATTTGTTGAATCAAATAGGGTGAAAGCGAACCCAACGTTGGAAGGGTGTTTTGCCACTATCATACAAGATGTATAATGACATACAACCTCGTATCATCATAAAAGAGCGAGGATGTGCTCATCCACTTTGCTTTGAGTATATATCTGAGCACTACCTATATAATCTTGGTGTTTGTTTGGAGTTTAATTCCTAATTAGAGACAGTGGAGATAATGATATGTCAAGAGAAGACTCACCATTAGGAAGAATGTGATAGTAATCTTCTCGTTTTTCTTTGGGGTCTATTGGGTCAACCAAGGATAATTCTATGGGCATATGATATCTATCATTCATGGCCTCTCATGTACGAAGGTTTCCTTGAGCACTTCCCAAAGATTCTAATTTCTAAAATAGTTTTTGACTATACCTTTATGTAAGGTGTCATTATGAGGTGCTGTCCACAGTTGGGACATGAGTCACAGTTGGTCTATATTTGTATTTAAACTCACAGTTTATGTGTTGTCGTATTTTGCACGACAATTGTATTAATAAAGTTGTAGTTTTTTTACCATGTTTTTGATGACTCAGAATGGGTTGGATGGAATGAACCTATTTTGGGGTTGTCACACAAGGCGAGATGGATTATGTAATAATAATCTAAGTATGAAAAATGCGATATTTCGCATGCAGACTTAAATTGAGAATATATGTAATAAAAGTTTAATGAAAAGGGAAGGGTAAATCTTATATGAAGAACAAGTTCAATAAGATTAAAGGTGTAAATGTGAGATACCGAAATTATGAAATGAAAGTATTCAATTTTCTTATAATTATTATTTTATTTAGTAAATGGTTAAATTGAGAAAGGGTTAAAGTTAAGGGTGATATGTGAAATTTTTTGCAAAGTATACGAAATTGTTATAAAATATTCGTTTGGTCGTGGAATATTCTTTTTATCGGAAATATCCGCATTTACAAATGACAATCATTGGTGGAACCCACAACGGAAGTATTATGCATAGTTTTTATAAATAAAGATTTAATTTCTCTCTATTATTATTTTGAAATAGTAAGGGTTGATTTGATTAATGTGGTTAGTTATGGGTAAAATCAATTAAATATTTTAAATAAGCAAGTGGTTATAAAATATTCATTGTTGTTAGTGAGAATATTATTAATTTTGGTGGTGGAATATTAACTTAAATGAACAATTAATCGGGGAATATTAAATGCGCCCCAACTTTTTATAAATGAAGATTTAATATGACCTTTTGAAATAGTGGGCCCATGCTGTGGTTAGTTATGGGTAAAATCATGATTGGATGAAGAAAGCGACAAGTATAAGTTGTTTATAAATAGCGGCGTAGTTATTCTGATTAATCTTGTTTTGGAATACTTTTGGAATGGTTTAAAACACGATGTCTGGCGTTTGTTGCGATGGCACACGGTATTGCACCAATTATTGATTCTTACGTGAAAGCCTTTACTCGATAATTATTACGATAATTCTTTATTCGATATTTTATTTTATTGATTCAATAATTGCTTTGCGTTGATATTTTATATTCTTGTTGTTTTGATAATTGTCACTACGATATTTTCCATTATCGAAGCAATAATTCATATTATCTGAATAATATTATTAGAAAACATTATTGGCAATGTCTAGAAAGTTACATCTAAGGAGAGGTTTGGTCACCTAATTGCTTGCGCCACGATGAGGAGAAATTCTTATTGGAAAGCCCCTCTTTCACAGGAGCGCACTGGTTGCCCGATCTTGTGATTACGTAATATTATTTGTGAATAATTAATTATTGATTTATATGATGAGAAAAATATTGATTTTATGTGGATATAGATGGAGAAATTTTTAAAGTGACAATTGTTAAAAATTGATATTTTATCTTTTACATAAAATAATATTTTATTATATTATTATAATATAATAATGATGATATTTTTACAATGAATGTGGGATATATGAGTATATGAGGAGGAAGAGTATTTTTGTTGCATTAAATGATTAACACATGTTTTGTGTGTCGGTGGACCCCATTTCTTGGTGAAAATTTGATTATAGCACAATAAAATCGTCAGTTATGTGGATTTGGTCGATTTTTGTTTGGAATTTGGAAAAACTTTCTTACGCAAAGTTGTAGAAATTGAATTTCCTATAAAAAAAATCAAGAGATTGAATTTTTACGATAAAAGGGCTATTTATTATGAATTATTGAAGTTAGAAGTTAAAAATAATTGATTTTTGGAAGTTTTAATTATTTTTTTTAATAAAAACGTTTTTATATGTTGTGGGCATCATTAACATGTGTTGAAAATTGATTTGATTTCATTTTTGATGTGGGCGTATGAATTTTTTTATATATATTATTATTATATTAAATTTTACGCTTTGGTGTTCTAAGCATTTTCTATAAATAGGGTCTTGGGTTAGAATTGAAAATCACACGAAACTAAAGATTTCTCTCTCTTTCTCTCTATAATATCGGCGTATTTTTGTGAGTATTTTAGTACTTTGAGTATTGCTATATCGGTTGCAAGTTCTTTCGACCTATATCCGATTTCGATCGAAATCTTATTCTTTTTCGAGGTAAGGGATGTTATTTTATTCGAAAATGATATTATTTCTTGATATCATTATCTTAAAAATATTGGTTGGAACTTTTTATCAAATTTGGAACTTTTTCATGTCGAGGTTACTATTCATGAGTTCTTATTCATGAGTTACTATTCACGAGTTCTTATTCATGAGATTCTACTATTCACGAGTACTATTCACGAAGCGTGATGATTTTTTTTGTGAAATTTCTATCTTTTAGTGTCGAGTTTCTTATTCACGTATCACGACCTTTATTCACGTATCGACCTTTATTCACGAATATTTATTCACGAAAAAATTAAATTTTCTTTTTTACGTGTCCAAGATTATCATTATGATTCCTATCTTTGATTGGATCTATGTTTTGGTCTTCATTCTTGAATTTTACTCCCACTTCTGATTATTTATGAAGTATTTTTGAACTTGGATTGTTTAAAAATCTGAATCCTTAATATTTGTTCTTTTGTTTCACTTTGGATTCGTTTTCTTTAAAATATTTTCATCATCCTCGGTCCTAAATGATGATATAGCTTTGAATATCTTTGGCTTATAGTGTGCAAAGATGAATGATTTTATGATGAATATCTTTGGCCGTAGTGCAAAGATGAGCAGTGTTTAGATGAACATGACCAGTGATGAATATCTTTGGCCGTAGTGCAAAGATGAGCAGTGTTGAGATGAACATGACCAATGATGAATATCTTTGGCTTTGTAGTGCAAAGATGACTATTTGATTCAAGATGTATATTGATTGATGTTACGAGGATAAAATATCGATGATGGACTTTTAAATTCATAGATGATATAGTAGATTTCATTCTCTCTTAACTCTTACAATGAATTGTTGTTTTATTGCGATTGTTGATCTAAAACTTGTTGTCTATTGTATTCTATCAGATTTTTCCTGTTGAAGACTAAGGATAATTTGTTGTACATTATCTTAGTCATAATATTCTTCTTGGGCTAGTTGAGCTCACCCTTTTCCTTTTTGTTCCATTTTTTTTCTCGGGAGGCGAGAATATAAGCGGGAACTAGTCGGGGTGTGGAGTGATGGTTCAAGGCAGTTGTTTTAGTAGTCCTCACTATTTTTGTAAAATAGTGTATCAATAATTGTAATGAGGACTTATTTGAGTGTGGATATTGTCTAGAAGACAATATTTGTATTTAAACTCACGAGTTTATGTGTTGTCGTATTTTTGCACGACAATTGTATTAATGAAGTTGTAGTTGTTTACGTACCATGTATTTGGCGACTCGAGAATGGGTTGGATGGATACCTATTTTGGGGCGTCACGGTTAGTATCGAGCTTAGGGATATGATCTCTGGCGGAGATCGGGGAATAGAACTAGGAGGGAGGCAGAGTAAATCCTTATTTAGTGTCTCTACTAAGCTTATTTGTTGGTGAATCGTAATATAGGGGTATTATGTGATTTGTTAATTTGTTTAATTAACCCTTGTTTTATGGCGATATTTGAGAATGTCGGTGAGAATGTTAACGATTGGAGTAAATGAGACCATGGAGACACCTTTGCTCACCAGATGAGGAGAGCGTGTGTCTGACAGTGGCAATGTTCCTCCTGTGAACAACACCACTTGAAGCGGATGATGAGCGATGGTATGTTTAGGAACTTTCTAGAATTCATGCAAAACCAAGCGAGAAAGACTCTTTATTCAAAATGCGGGTGGAAACAACGGCAACTCACGGATGGTCACCGCTAAGCGATTCGAGGAGTTAGGACCAGGCGAGAGTTTTTGGGAAAGCGAGAACCACTTACGGCGAGAGGCGTGGATAAAGCGGATCACTAAGATATTTGATGTCTTGGGATGCTCGGAGGAAGCAAAAGGTTCCTTTCGCCACTTTCATGTATTTGAGGAGAGGCGATTATTGGTGGGAATCAAGTAAAGCGTACTCGACTACTGCTGGCTGAAGATGTCTTGGGAGAAGTTCGAAGAATTGTTCAACGACAAGTACTTTCCGAAAGTATTAATCACATGAAGGAGGTAGAGTTCATCAAGTTTGGAGCAAAACAATATGAGCGATGTCGCGATCTGAAGCTAAGTTTGCTTAGTTGTCTCGATTTGCATCCCATTTGGTTGATAATGAGGAGAGAATGGCGCGAATGTTTACTGCGAGGTTTGAAACCCAAAATACGTCGATACCTCATTTCTCACAAACTTTGTTTATATTAGGATGTTGTGAATAGGGCTCGATTATTGGAAGCGCGATAATGAGTCGGCTCAATGAAGAATAATGACCAACAACTTCGATGATAATCGTCTTAAATGGCGGCGGTCATCGTGAACAATGATAACCACCATCGTGGAGGAAATTATCATGCGAAAATGGTAACCACTTGATTGGTAATCATGGCCAAGATAATAGAAGAAATAACTTCAGTGGAAATTTCAAGAAGAAGATTTAACAATGACGGGAAGGCGTCGGCACCAACACCACCAACGAATTTTAGAGGAGAAAAGAGCGATTAGATTAGATCTTATGAGATCACGGAGAAGAGGACACATAAGTCCAAACTGTTCACAACCTTCAAAGGTATGTTATAATTGTGGAAAAGAAGGTCATATAGCTCGAGATTATGCAGTGGCGAAACCCGATCCAGTGAGGATGGTGACTCAAAAAGTTTGTCCCGGAAAAAAGTCAAAGTCAGCGGTTCTGGAAGAGCGTTTTTAAGTGGCTTGTCGAATCACGAGGAACGAGCGAAGTTAGCACGGGTTAGTTAATTATAAATTCTTACGAAGTTTATACCTTATTGAATCTGGGTTCTACCCATTCATTTATCTCTCTACTTATACTCAGCGTTTAAACTTGACTCAGGAGAAAATTAGACTTTGACTTATCTGTTGAAACTCAGTTATGAGAAACTTTCGTTACATCCACTTTTTTATAAATCTTGTTTGATCCAGTTGGCACCATCACATTACTGTTGACCTTATTTCTTTAAAGATACTTGCTTTTGATGTGATTTTGGGGATTGATTGATTAACTACTCATCATGCCAAAATTGATTGCTTTACGTAAGGTTGTTAGTTTTCATATTCTAGCAACTTTGTTATTGAATTCAAGCAACCAAACCATTGAAGTCAAACACTTTCATATCAAGCCATAAAGTCATTCGTTTATTGAAAAAGCGGATGTCAAGTTTTCTTAGCCCATGTTATGGACTTGAACAAAAATATAATCGATTTGAATGATATTTCTATTGTTAGTAAATTTCTGATGTATTTCTGAAGAATTTCTTGGCTTACTCCCAAAGTGTGATATTGAATTTTGTATCGACTTTGAACGGGTACAAAACCCATTTCTAAAATCTCATGGCTCTATTGAACTTGAGGAGTTAAAAATTCAAGCTATAGAAGTTTGTACGAGAGCCTCTATCTGGTGACTTCCTTTGTGGAATGCAAAAGCGGAGACTCTCTCGTGGGGGGACGCCATATTAGTGCGATAGTAAAGCGATAGGTGTCATTGTGACGTCTTATCCAAGGTTGGGATATGAGTCACGATTGAGAACAACCTAAATCGATGTCGAAATCGTAGCTTTACAGGCTTAGTTGGTTATTATCGGAGATTTTGTTGAAGGATATTCTCGAATCGCTATTCCATTAACTTGGTGACTCGTAGAGATACAAAATTCGAATGGAAGCGAGGAATGTGGGAAGAGCTTGAAGAACTCGATAGGAGACTCATTTGGCACATGTTACGACCATACCATCCATCTGAAAAGCGAGCGAGCGTGGTAGGCGGCGTGTTGAGTAAAAGATCGTATCGATTCTGATGCGAATGCGATATTGTCAAAGACCCATTTCATATAACTTACAAATGATAGATATAGAGTTAAAGACTCTAGGGACTCACGTGATGATATACAAGTAGAAGCATCGAACTTTAATCGATAAAGTTAAAAGCGTTCAAGCTACACTGGACCGGAGTGATGAATATGAAGAAGAAGTCAAAAAGTTGTTATTCCAAAAAGCGAGAATTGGCGATGTGAGAAAGCTCAAACCTTGATTTATTAGTCCATTTGAAATCCTCGATCGAATAGGAATTGTGGCTATAGACTCGTTTTACCGCCAAGTATGGCGCGTGTGTTCATAACATTTTTCGCGTATCGATGTTACGTAAATATGTGGACGACCGAACCACATTATTGAGTTAGAACCGACGAGATAGCGAAAAGATTTAACGTCTGAGGAGGTACCAGTCAAGATCTTGGATGGGAAGGAGCATATCTACGTATGTCGTCGATTTCGATTTAGACGAAATTTCATAAGGAGGGAGGTTGTAAGACCCCACTTTTTATAAATGAAAGATTTAATTTCTCTATTTATTATTTTGAAATAGTAAGGGTTGATTTGATTAATGTGGTTAGTTATGGGTAAAATCATAAATATTTTTTAAAATAAGCAAGTGGTTATAAAATATTCATTGTTGTCGGAGAATATTAGTTTGGTGGTGGAATATTCTTGCTGTGGAAATATTAAATGCAATGGTAGCGACCTTGTGTGGGCCCCATATGCGAAAAAGCGATTGGATGAAGAAAATGACAAGTATAAGTTGTTTATAAATAACAGGCGTGATTATTCTGAGATTAATCTCTTGTTGGAATACCGGTGGGTTAAAACCACGATGTCTGGCGTTGTTGCCTGATGGCACGCGGTATTGCACCAATTATTGATTCTTACGTGAAGAAGGCCTTTACTCGATAATTATTACGATAATTCTTTATTCGATATTTTATTTTATTGATTCAATAATTGTTGCGTTGATATTTTATATTACTTGTTGTTTGATAATTGTCACTACTGATTATTTTCCATTATCGAAGCAATAATTCATATTATCTGAATAATATTATTAGAAAACATTATTGGCAATGTCTAGAAAGTTACATCTAAGGAGAGTTTGGTCACTAATTGCTTGCTGTGATGAGGAAAATTCTTATTGGAAAGCCCCTCTTTCTGAGGAGCGGCACAGTTGCCGATCTTGTGATTACTGTAATATTATTTGTGAATAATTAATTATTGATTTATATGATGAGGAAAATATTGATTTTATGTGGATATAGATGGAGAAAATTTTAAAGTGACAATTGTTAAAAATTGATATTTTATCTTTTACGATAAAATAATATTTTATTATATTATTATAATAATAATAAATGATGATATTTTTATAATGAATGTGGGATATATGAGTATATGAGGAGGAAGAGTATTTTTGTTGCATTAAATGATTAACACATGTTTTTGTGTGTCGGTGGACCCCATTTCTTGGTGAAATTTGATTATAGCTTTATAAAATCGTCCGTTATGTGGATTTGGTCAATTTACATTTGGAATTTGGAAAAACTTTCTTACGCAAAGTTGTAGAATTGAATTTCCTATAAAAAAATCATGAGATTTCAATTTTTACGATAAAAGGGCTATTTATTATGAATTATTGAAGTTAGAGTTAAAAAATAATTGATTTTTGGAAGTTTTAATTATTTTATTAAGAAAAAATGTTTTTTATATGTTTTTGGCATCTTTAACATGTGTGTAAATGTTTTGAATTCAGATGTGAATGTGGGCGTAAAATTTTATATATATATAATATTATATATTAAATTTTACTACTTTGGTGTTCTAAGCATTTTCTATAAATAGGGTCTTGGGTTAGAATTGAAAATCACACGAAAAACTAAAGATTTCTCTCTCTTTCTCTCTCTATATATATGAGGCGTATTTTTGTGAGTATTTTAGTACTTTGAGTATTGCTATCTGGTCTGCAAGTTCTTTCGACACTATATATCCGATATTCGATCGAAATCTTATCTTTTAAAGGTAAAGGATGTTATTTTATTCGAAAATGATATTATTTCTTCAATATCATTATCTTGAAATATTGGTTGGAACTTTTATCAAATTTGGAACTTTTTCATGTCGGGATTCTATTCATGAGTTCTTATTCATGAGTTACTATTCACGAGTTACTATTCACGAGTTCTTATTCACGAGTTCTTATTCATCTTATTCACGATGATGATTTTTTTGTGAAATTTCTATCTTTTAGTGTCGAGATTCTTATTCACGTATCGACCTTATTCACGTATCTGACACTTATTCACGAATCGACCTTATTCACGGAAAAATTAAATTTTCTTTTTATGTGTCCAAGATTGTATGCATTATGATTCCTATCTTTGATTGGATCTATGTTTTGATCTTCATTCTTGAATTTTACTCCTCTCTGATTATTTATGAAGTATTTTTGAACTTGGATTGTGTAAAAAGTCTGAATCCTTAATATTTGTTCTTTTGTTTCCTTTGGATTCGTTTTCTTTAAAATATTTTCATCATCCTCGGTCCTAAATGATGATATAATTGAATATCTTTGGCACATAGTGCAAAGATGAATGATTTTATGATGAATATCTTTGGCCCGTAGTCTGCGAAGATGAGCAGTGTTTAGATGAACATGACCCATGAGCGATGAATATCTTTGGCCGTAGTGCAAAGATGAGCAGTGTTGAGATGAACATGACCAGCCCAGATGAATATCTTTGGCACATAGTGCAAAGATGACTATTTGATTCAAGATGTATATTGATTGATGTTACGAGGATAAAATATCGATGATGGACTTTTAAATTCATAGATGATAGTAGATTTCATTCTCTACTTAACTCTTACAATGAATTGTTGTTTCATTGCGATTGTTGATCTAAAACTTGTTGTCTATTGTATTCTATCAGATTTTTCCTGTTGAAGACTAAGGATAATTTGTTGTACATTATCTTAGTCATAATATTCTTCTTTGGGCTAGTTGAGCTCACCCTTTCCTTTTTGTTCCATTTTTTTCTTCTCTCGAGGCGAGAATATAGCGGGAACTAGTTGGGGTGTGGGAGTGATGGTTCAAGATAGTTGTTTTAGTAGTCCTCACTTTATTTTGTAAAATAGTGTATCAATAATTGTAATGAGGACTTATTTGAGTGTGGATATTGTCTAGAAGACAATATTTGTATTTAAACTCATTAATGAAGTTTATGTGTTGTCGTAATGGGGTTGTTTTTTGCACAACAATATTAATGAAGTTGTAGTTGTTTTACTTGTACCATGTATTTGGCGACTCGAATTAATTTTTTTCACATGAATGGGTGGTGAATTCTTATGTTATTCCATTCTTTATTATTACATTGGAATAACTTTGTCTCTGGACTACTGCATGCATGGTGAATGACCTTTACGTATTCATTCTTTATTAAATTATGGAAATGATCTGTCTACGTGGATTACCACATGGCGGATGAAAATCCATTTGTAGTTTCGTATATTCTATTATACTCGTATGAGGTATCATTTCTTTTGTAATCGTCATGAAATATCATTTTATTTGGTATTTTATTTACGAGTTATTATTCACGGGTTACTATTTACCCAGTTACTATTCACTCTAGTATTATTCATTCGGGTATTCGGGGCACTTTTCGTGTCGGAGTACTATTCACGAGTTACTATTCACCCAAATTACTATTCATCCGAATATTATTCACACGGGTATTTGGGGTACTTTTCATGTCACTACAGAAAATTGGGTCATAGGCGACGGGAGTAATGGCGACGGGAGAATTGCCGTCGGTAATGACCTCAATAGCGACGGCCACGCCGTCGTTAATGTATCTTGCGTCGGTAATGACTTATTTTCACTCATATAAACCATCTTTTTCCCTACCGCGCGAAGAAAGGGTGTGGCGATGACGGGCTTTACCATTAGCGATGGGATTTACTGGTCGGTATTAAGTCATTGATATTGGAGTAATCTCGACTGACTATCACGATCGAGAATGAGTCCTGTATAACAGATCAATTTTAATTTTTTGCTTATCCTTTTTCTTCTCCCCTCGCGCGAATCTTCTTTCCCTCTTCTTCTACATATCAAATGCATACAGAGTAGCTCATCATCGTCCATCTTCCGTTTCGCCATCGCCCATGACTTTCGATTACCACATACCACCTCGTAGAGTCCACATCGCCGCCTCGCCTCTTCATCCTCGGCGGTCCTACTTTCGAGCTCGATAAGTTTTTCCAATTCAACTTTTTCCCCTAATTAACTTATGGAACCATTATAATAGCTTTGTTATCATCTCAATGTATAATAAGATTTGATTTAAGGTCTTTATTATTTGATTTATCTTTGGTATTGACAATGCTTGTGTTAAGCTAGTTTGGTAAATTTCCTAATTTTTTCACCAAAATCCAAATCTGATTGCTTGTGTTTAGCTTCTTTAAATCAAAGTGAAAACTTTTGGGCATTGTGTTATTCTATTTTTTATTCTTTGGGGGTTAAGTTTTTTGTTATCACTAGTAGCTTTCAAGCCTTGGGTTAAGCTTGAGTTCATAAAGAATAAGGTTAAGATGAAATTGGTTTGAGCTTAGATTGTGCCTTGTACATTCTAAACTCATTTTAATTTTTATACAAAATTTCAGAACTATATGAGACATTATGTGTACTTGAGCTATTAAAATATGAGTTTTTTTAATAATAAAAAAGCTTAACATTCAATCTAATCATATGAAGTCCAATCTCAACATGTTAGACTAATTAGGTATGAATGATACTAATATCTAATCATAGTAATCAAGAGCAAATCAATAGATGTTATGAAAAATATATCTAAATAACAAGTGCGTGAGCAACATCAATCAAAAGATAGTGGTTCAACCAAATGGAAATGGTAAGTAATGTTTGTCTTGGCTCTTAAAGGAGGTTTGGAACCTAAGTTGCTTTAATTTACAAAAAATTACACTAAAATCATATAAAGAAGCTAAGGATCCTCCTGCTCCTGCTGTGAGTTAGATCTAACTATATATATATATATTTGTCTTTGTTCATGAAGAAAGAAAGCTAGCAAATCTTTGATTGTCGGTCGTGGATCCATCCCTATTCCCGCCTATGATTAATTGAGGTAGTAATTTATGTGGTAAATCGTTTTGTAAGAAGAAATGTGTAAGACCCCGAAATTTTTTTAAATAAAAAGGAATTTTCTTTATTTATTATTTTGAAATAGTAAGGTGGATTTGATTAATGTGGTTAGTTATGGGTAAAATCTTGAAATATTTTAAATAAGCAAGTGGTGATATAATATTCATTATTATTTGGAGAATATTAGTTTGGTCGTGGAATATTACGTCTATATCGGAATATTCGCATGCGACTGGTATGACCATGTCCGGGCCCCATAACGAGCGATTGGAGGAAGAAAACGACAAAAATAAGTTGTTTAGAAATAATGGCGTAGTTATTCTGCCGAGGCTACATTTGTTGGAATACCCGGTGGTTAAAACACGATGTACGCGTTATTGCCTGACGAAGAAGATACGGTATTGCACCAATTATTGATTCTTACGTGAAAGGCACTACTCGATAATGGTTACGATAATTCTTGCTTCAAGATTTTATTTTATTGATTCAATAATTCTTTGCGTTGATATTTTATATTCTTTGTTGTTTCAATAATTGTCATTACGGTATTTTTTCATTATCGAACCAATAATTCATATTATCTGAATAATATTATTAGATAAAATTATTGGCAATGTCTAGAAAGTTACATCTAAGGAGAGGTTTGGTCACCTAATTGCTTGCCAAGAAGGAGAAATTCTTATTGAAAAGCCCCTTTCTGAGAAGCTGCACGGTTGTCAATATTGTGATTCTCGTAATATTATTTGTGAATAATTAATTATTGATTCATATGATGAGGAAAATATTGATTTTATGTGGATATAGATGGAGAAAATTTTTATAGTGACAATTGTTGAAAATTAATATTTTATTTTTGTTTGATAAAATAATTCATTTAAATATATTATTTTAATAATATATTAACGATGATATTTTTACGATGAATGTGGGATATATGAGTATATGTGGAGGAGGAGTATTTTTGTTACCAAAAATATTTAAAACATGTTAAACATGTCGGTGGACCCCATTTATTGACTGAAATTTGATTATAGCCTCTAAAATTTCCCGTTTGTGGATTTCGGTCAATTTCTGTTTGGAATTTGGAAAATCTTTCTTCTGTAAAGTTGTAGAGAATTGAATTTCCTATAAAAACTCGCGAGATTTGAATTTTCTAGCAAAAGGGCTATTTATTGTGAATTATTGAAGTTCCGAAGCTCCGAAATAATTGATTTTTGGAAGTTTAAAATAATTTAAATATGAAAAACATTTTTTTTGTGGGTCTAGCATGTGATTTGAATGTGTTGAATGCAGATTTTCAGATTCAAGAAGGTGCGTGAGAATTTTAATATATATATTATTATTTTAATAAATTTTACGCTTTGGTGTTCTAAGCAATTTCTATAAATAGGTCTTGGGTTAGAATTGAAAATCACACGAGAACTGAAGTTTTCTCTCTCTATATTATCGAGCGTATTCTTGTGAGTATTTTGAGTATACTTTGAGTATTGCTATACTGGTGCAAGTTCAAGTCATGCCTTTATCCGGGTGTTTCAACTAAATCTTGTCTTTCGAGGTAAGGGATATTATTTTTTTTCGTAATGATATTATTTCTTCAATATCATTATCTTTGAAATATTGATCTGAAGTTTTTTTTATCAAATTTGGAACTTTTGGTGTGTGGTTCTTATTCACGTATACGGCACTATTCACGTATCTGATCTTATTCATGAATACTGGCCTTATTCAATTCAAAAATGAAATTTCTTCTTTTGTCCAAAATATCTATTATGGATACTAGCTTTGATTGTATCCATGTTTTGATCATTCTTGAATTTTACACCACTATGATTATTTTTGAGGTATTTTTTTGCGTGGATAAAACAAAGTACGAATCCTTAATCCTTAATCCTTGTCATTTTGTTTCATTGGATTCGTTTTTAAAAAAAATATTTTCATCATCCTCGGTCTTAAATGATGATATTATTGAATATCTTTGGCACAGTGTAGTGCAAAGATGAATGATTTATGATGAATATCTTTGGCACATGTAGTGCAAAGATGAATGATTTCGATGAATATCTTTGGCCGTAGTGCAAAAGATGAATGATTTCGATGAATATCTTTGGCCGTAGTGCAAAGATGAGCAGTGTTTAGATGAACATGACCAATTGGTGAATGTCGTTGGCACATGGTGTGCAAGGATGAATATTTGATCCCAGGATATATATTGATTGATGTTACGGGGATAAAATGAGCGATGAACTTTAAAATTCATACATAGAAGATAGTAGTTTGCATTCTCTACTTAACTCTTCTAATGAATTATTATTTCATTGCGAATATTGATTTAAAACTTGTTGTCTATTGCATTCTATTATATTTTTCCTGTTGAAGACTAACGATAATTTGTTGTATATTATCTTAGTCATAATATTCTTCTTTGGGCTAGTCGAGCTCCCTTTTTTCCTTTTTGTTCCATTTTTCTTCTCGGGAGGCGAGAATATAAGCGAAATGCAGTCGGGGTATGGAATGAAAGTTCTAGGGAGAGTTGTTTAGTAGTCCTCACCATTGTTGTAAAATAATGTATCAATAATTGTGATGAGGATTTATTTGTATGTGGATATTGTCTAGATGGCAATATCTGTATTTAAACTCACAGTTTTACTATTGTAATAATAAAGTTGTAGTTGTTTCTGTACCATGTATTTGGCGACTCAGAATGGGTTGGATGGAATGGACCTATTTTGGGGGCGTCACAAAATGTGTTTGGAGTATTGGGAAAATTCTTGTGTTTGCAATCGGACTCAACAGAAGACATTGTGAGAAAGTCAGAGTTTACTATTTATGAAACTTCCATATAAGTAAACCTACTGGAGTTGATATATATAGAAAGAATTGAGGTACAAATAAATAAAATTTGCCCACTGTATCTTTTAAATCATTACTATCACACTTAATGTGTAATTTTATTACATCTATCATTTTTACAAACACAAGTAATCGTATAATTTTCTGTAACTAGTATTTTAGGGCAAATTATGAAGAGTCTGTGTAGCTTTTATTACATCTATTTATGTTGTATCCTTTTAGGTTACTATTTATGTTGCATTCTTTTAATTGTATCTATATGTTATCCTCTTTGTTACTGTTCACAAATATAGTATTTACGTATGTATACATACATATGATTTGACAGTATATGTTATCTTCTTTTATCTGTAGCTGTATGTTATCCTCTATGTTATCCCTCTTTTACTGTTGCATTCTTTTAGTTGTATCAATATAGTATTTTTTTTAGTTTTGGTGGTATACATACATATGGCGCGCACACCACATGGCGATCGTGGTGGGTGTGCAGGTCGTGTGGGCTGTGGTGATTCTACGTGTGATGATCAGGCCGGATCGTCAGGTATAATTACATATTTTATTGGGATACATCTTATTATTTTTTATTTTATATTGTATTGTCACTATATTCGTTTATATAAATATTGATGTATCTCACTACATAGGTGATCGATGTAGGCCTCCGCGGGGACTAGCACGTGGCTTACTAGGGAATCCCCCCCAGACGCCACTTATATGTTGTGTTGGGACTCATAGGTGATTTCATAATCCTATATAGTATTACTATAATATAAGTATTTAGTTCTTAAATATATATTCTTAGTCCTATATAGTATTACCAACAGTTAGGCAAAAAGCCGAAAAAGAGACCAAAACCCGCCTCGGTCGTCCGAATGACACGCAAACACACAAGTAGCACCGCATAGGCATTAGACACGTGTTGCAACTTACGGGACTCGATTCTGATATACGGAGATTGAGTTATCGCCCAAATTGCAAAACTTCGCCCGATAGTTAGGCAAAAAGCCAAAAAGAGACCAAAACTACGCCTTCAGTTATCCGAACAACACGCAAACACACATGTAGCACCTCATAGGCATTAGACACGTGTTGCAACTTACGGGACTCGATTCCGACATACGGAGATCGAGTTATCGCCTAAATTGCAAAACTCACCAACATTTAGGCAAAAAGCCGAAAAAGAAACCAAAACCCGCCTTGGTCGTCCGAATGACACGCAAACACACACGTAGTATCGCATAGGCATTAGGCACGTGTTGCAACTTACGGAACTCGATTCCGACATACGGAGATCGAGTTATCGCCCAAATTGCAAAACTCACCAATAGTTAGGCAAAAAGCCAAAAAAAAGACCAAAACACACCTTTCGGTCGTCCGGGCGACACGCAAACACACACGTAGCATCGCGCATGGGCATTAGGCACGTGTTGCGACTTACGGGACTCGATTCCGCATACGGAGATCGAATTATCGCCCAAATTGCAAAACTCACCAACGATTAGGCAAAAAGCGAAAAAAGAGACCAAAACACCTCGGTCGTCCAAGCGACACGCAAACACACATGTAGTACCGCATAGGCATTAGACGTGTGTTGCGACTTACGGACTCAATTACGACATCACGGAGATCGAGTTATCGCCCAAATTGCAAAACTCGCCAACAGTTAGGCAAAAAGCCGAAAAAGAGACCAAAACTCGCCTCGGTTGTCCGAAAGACACACAAACACACATGTAGCACCGCATAGGCATTAGACACGTGTTGCAACTTACGGGACTCGATTCCGACATACGGAGATCGAGTTATCGCCCAAATCGAGTTATCGTCTGAACGACATGCAAACATACACGTAGAACCGCATAGGCATTAGGCACGTGTTGCAACTTATAGGACTCGATTCCGATATACGGATAACGAGTTATCAGCATGTTTGCCACACTTGTTGAACACAAGCTAAAATAATTTAAATATGCTTATTTTTTGACTTCGTTTTTAATATTTTACTTTTGTAGGGTCTTGTTGAGGAGACTCATGGGGGTGGAGGTGTGCATGACAAACGATGCCGTGGCGAGATGAGATGGTGATGACCAGTGAAATGATGAGACTATAGAGGGTGGGACCGGAGGTGGGACAGGCGATGGGACCGACGATCGTACAATAGATGGCGGTGATGGTGACACTGACATTCCTGATCTTGGATTGTAGTTAGTTTATGTTTATATTTTGACTTTTATGTATGTATTTATATACCTTTTGAGTTATCTGAGACTAGACTTTTGTATCTAACTATATTGATTGTTGATGGTGAAAGATATGATTGTTATTGATATAAATGCATTGTCATTATTTGTTTTCTTAAATTTTTAACAGGTATAATTATATATATGTAAATGAAACGGAGGAAATTTGTAATTTTTAATTTTTTTTCAAAGCAGTCATTGGTGGCCAGAGGTGCGTACGAATGACCTGAAGGTCATCATGACGGACTAGACACTCATTGGCGGGTAGCCGCAAGAATGACTGTTAAATTAAAACTCAATAATGATTAGTGGCGACAGCACATCCGTCGTTATGGCTGTCAGCAATGACTCATTTATGACGGCGTGGCATCGGCAATGACCCCATCGGCAATGACCACCTTCCCAACGACGAGCGACGGGAGCCAGGGGCGACGACCTCCTGGGCGACGGGAGGGGCGACGGACACTGTCGTCGCCAATGACCTCATTGCCGACGACAAGAGAGTCATTGGCGATGGCAGTGGCTGTCGGCAATGACCTTTATTTTTGTAGTGTGTCGGGGTACTATTCATGGGGTACTATTTACCCAAAAAATATATTTCTTTCTGTCCAAATTATTTTTGGTACATGAATATTATTCTTGAATTTTACTCTACAAAGAAGTATCATGTTGACAATTTGGACGTTATTGATTTCTGGATAAATTAAATTATAAATCTTTAAAATTTATCCTTGAACATGTTTTATTGAATTATTATGTCATTGTCATAATCCTCATGCTTATATTGTGATGAAAGTCATCTTTGGCTTACGTGCAAAGATGAACTATTGATTGATGAGTATCTTTGGCTTATGTGCCTAGATGAATTGTTTATTGATATGATTATGACCAGGGATCATTCGGTATAATCATGACCCGTAATGTTATAGATGATGTGGTAAAAGTCCTCATTGGCCCGTAGTGCATTGATGGACAGTTTTGGTATGATTATAACCAGGGATTATTCGGTATAATCATGACCATTGATGATTACATGAATATCCTTGGTCGTAGTACAGGGATGATTCTATGATGTGAATTATTTATTAAGCTGAGTCTCAGCGATAAAATATTGATTATACACTTTTAATTCGTAGAAGATATTAGATATCATGCTCTACTCGACTCTTCTAAAATACAGTTGTATATCTTTGGCCGTATTGCAAAGATGAATTTATTAGTATGATTATGAGCATGAATTGTGATTTGGTATAACCATGATTTTTGATGTTTCAGGTGAAGATAGGTGATGAAAATTATCTTCGTCCTGGGTGCGAAAAGAAATTTAGAATCACAATTATGATTACGAGTTATTCATATGATTATGAACAGGAATTGTTGATTGATGTTACAGGGGTAAAACATTATTGGTGGACTTTTCACATGGAGAAGATAATAGATCTGATGGTCTATTTGACTCTTCTAATGGATTGCTCGTTCCGCTGTAACTATGGTTGAAAAGTTTTATCATCTACCATATGTTCTAAATCTCTGATTTATTACTGATGAAGGCTATTGATGATGTAAATTATCTTTAGTCATGATATTCTTTACTGGGCTAGTTGTGCTCACCATTTTTGCTTCACAATTCCTTTCGTGGTAATAAGAGTATTCTTAGGATTGAAAGGGGGATAACGAGGGGAATAAAAGCGGTGGTCTATAGCTATTGAGGTTCTCCTAAATAGTATGTAAATAATTTTGTTGAGAACTTTAGATGTAATAATTTAAAAAATAATAAATAAATATTAAATAATAAAAATTTATTTTTTTAAACAACATATTAAATGGACTTTGTTTTTATTTGGGTCAAAATAATCATTTAATTTTTGTGGGCTAATGTATTAATAAGTGTTGAGTAAATTAAATTGGTAAAATTGTGCTTTAAAATTTAGTGGGTCAAATTTATAATTGTGTAATTTTAAAATCCTATTAAAATTTGGAGAGTTAATAAATATATTAATTAATAAAATCTCTTTTTAAGTAAATAAATAACTAAACCTAATCTTATTTTCATATACAACTTGCTAAAGAGAAAGAGGAGCCAAGCCGTCGTTTTATTGCTATAAATCGAGACAGATCATTTGTTGTGATTATGTTTGTGTTTGTGAGAGAGATTGTATCAGGTTTGTTATTTCTTTTCTTTTACTGCTTTTCGGGTATATAAATTATTATTATTTTGGCGTGAATATTGATGGCAGTCATGGCAGTCTTTGGTTACAAGCTTTTGACAATATATATATATATATATATATATATATATATATATATATATCATGTTGGTGGCCTGCAACACTGCTGCAGGCGTTGGTTTCGTATATTATATATATAATATTATATTTTAATAATCATTGGGCCATGAAATTTGTATACGAAATTAGTAAATCAATTAAAGTTATATTTATTAATTTGAATTAATTAATTTTAGTAACATATTTATAAAATTTCTTAATAATAAATTAAATAATATTATGTTAGAGATTATTAAATTTATAATAAAATTCTATTTTATTTTATTTAGATTGAGCGGAGAGAGTCTAAACGAGTCAAATTTGGAGTATAAGTTTTAGGTATTACATTGCTTAATCCAGTGCAGGTTTTGGTACTCTTCAAATGAGACTCTTTTGTTTTTGATTTGTTACGTTTAGATTGTCGTTTTGAAATTTAGTAGTGCCTCTCATGAGTATTTCTTATCAAATTCATTGTGATAGTTTCGTTTGGCATTCATAGTTGGAACTCATATTTGTACTCTTTAGACTAGTACAACATGTCTAAATTTATTTTGATATTTGTAGTAATGTGCATGTTAATAGTTTTGGGGACTTTGAGTTGATGTATCATTTCAGTTTAACATGTACATATTAGGACCCCCTTTGTGTTGATATTGTGTCGCATGTGTTGTGACATGATATCCTTGTTAGAATATATCGTAGGGTATACCTGAGCTATAACCACTTATGGGGGTACCACAGGCATGTCCTCTTGGCACCGAGGCATGACACCTTCTGTGGCGGTGTGATCAGTCCACGGCGTCTCCATTTTGTGCTCCGGTGGGAGTTGACCATTTGGTGTTTTGTTGTGGGAGGCGTATGGGTCGACCCTAGTTTTTTGTTCTGTTCTGTTATGCGGATTGGTGATGTTTGTGCCAAACACGTCTTCCGATTTTGCATACATCTGGATTGCGCAGTCCGATGTGTGATTGCCTGTGTGGCATTATTTTGATTGCATGTGTGGCAATATTTAACTTGCCTTGTGACAAGGTATATTACTATTTATTTTGAGCTCGGTATGAAATAACACCCAACCATTTGATTTAGCCTATCATTTTATTGTGTTAGTTTTGTTCGTTTAGTTTCAGTTCGTTTCGTCTCTTTTTATTTAATTGAGTTAATTATTTCAGTTCATTTCTTGTATTCTATATCCGTACTGGGCATTTGGCTCATGCTGTGTTTTCTTCCGGCAGGTAATCAGGGGGATCAAGGGCAAGTGTGATGAGAGCTCCATTCATTCCAATGATTTAGAAATATTCTGTTTAGACTTGATGTGTCAGTTTACTTGGAATTGTAATAATTATTTTAGATTATGGTTTGAGACAGTTTGAGATTTATTATGGTTGACTTGTGGTATTTATCAGTTATTAAGACTATTCTTTTATGGGTTTGGGCCTTGCTATTAAATTCATCAGTTTTGTTATGTTTTGAGTAACCTCTCTTTCTATTTCAGAAAGGGGGTGTTACAGAGTTGGTATCAGAGCCAGGTTCTTTCTTGTAGAAAACCTATTTAGGTTTGACCTGTGAGTTATGGGTAGACTTCTGGGTTAGGTTTCTATTTCGTTTGATTTTCTGTTCAGCTATTATATCAGTTATATTTGAATGTTCCCTAATCTGGTTTATTTATAATCGTTATCTCTTTCTTAGATGGCTCGTAGATCCGCCAGAGTTGTTGGGAGGCGAGGTAACAATAGGAGAAAAGGTGAGGGTCAGCCCAATGAGCAACCTAAGGATCAGATGAATGCTAAATTTGCTACCTTGGTGAATCAGGGAGCGAATCAGGCTTTACCTCAGTTGGTGGCACAGGTTGTACAAGCAATGCAGCAGCCGCCACCAGAAATTTCTGAGCAGGAGAACCCGGGAAATAATGGTCAGCAAACAAATGTTGAGGAAGGGAATACATATGGTCTTGATCAGCAGGTGGTTCCGATGTATGTATGGTTGGAGAGGTTTCAAAAGCAGAAACCACATGCATTCAGTTCAGCTCTGACTCCAATTGATGCAGAGAATTGGATTTCTCACCTAGAGAAGATCTTTGATGTGTTGGGGTGCTCAGATAATCAGAAAGTGTTGCTTGCAGCTTACAAGCTAGAAGGGGATGCACAGAGGTGGTGGAAAGCGATGAAAGTAACAAAGGGTGATGGTTATGTTGAGGCACTTAGTTGGGCAGAGTTTTGAGGTCTTTATCGCCAGATTTTCCAAATTTGCCGATAAAGAGGCTATATGCTTGAGATAATATCTGTCTATTCGACGGAAAGATGATGAGTCCATCATGATTTTTATGACGAGGTTCACTAGGTTGGCGGGCTTTATGAACTTCAGTGGGACCTGCAATGGAACAAAGTGAGAAGTTCAAGTGGCGGATTCATTATAGGTATCGCCATCATCTTATTAACAAAAAGTTTGCAGACGTGTCAGCAGTGGCTAATGCAGCCAAAAATATTGAGATGGAACGACATGACTTTCGGTCTTCTAAATCGGAAGGGAGTCGAAAGAGGGACATAGATGACCAGCAGGGTCAAACTTTGGGTCAGCATGAGAAGAATCAGGGTGGTCAGTGGAACAAGAACCGTGGTGGCCAGCAGCAGCAGTGGCGTGGCCAGAATCAAAGCAAGGGCAGAATCGTCAGCTACAGCTACCTTGGAATGGTCAGAATCGTCTGCAGTGGCAGAATCGTCAGCAGGGACATAATCAGGGTCGTTTTCCGGGACCAGCTGGTGGGGGTAACCCAAACCTTATTCCTATAGCTCCTTGTGCTACTTGTGGGGCTAATCATCCGGGGAGGCAATGCCACAAACTCATATGTGCATGCTTCTTATGTGGATAGATGGGTCATATTGCTTGGGATTGTACCGGTCCACGTGGTAATGGTGGAGGTTGTGAAAATGGTGGCAATGAAGGTCAGCGTTAGGGTGGTCGAGTGTTTGTTTTGACATATAACCAGGCGACAGGTGCACCAGGTATTGTTTTTGGCACTCTTGTAGTTGGCAATCGTGAGGCTTCTATTTTGTTTGATACGGGTTCTACTCATTCCGTTGTTGCTTAGTCTTTTGTTCGGCACCTGGGTGTGCCATCTCAGTCTTTAGATTCTGTTATGTCTATTGCTACCCCGATGGGGACTTCTGTTGTTATTTCTGATTTATATCGAGGGTGTCCGATCAATTTTGGGGATAAAATTCGTAGGGCTAATCTTCTTCCAATGAGTATGTACGATTTTGATGTCATTCTTGGGATGGACTGGTTGGATAAGCACCATGCCACTATCGATTATCAGGCGAAGAAGGTTATATTTGGAGATGTGAAGTCTCCAAAGTTCGTGTTTCAGGGTTCACGACCAAGTAGGGTGATGAAGTTGATTTTAGCTTTGAAGGCTAGAAAGTTGGTGGCAAAGGGTTGTTAGGGATATTTGGCGTTTTTGAAGGATACCTCTAAGGGTGAGTCCCGTATTGAGGATGTTCCAATTGTTTATGATTTTTCCGATGTGTTTCCTGAGGAGTTGTTAGGGTTGCCACCGCAGCGACAAGTGGATTTTGCTATTGAGCTTGTTCCTGGTGCGGAGCCTATCTCTAAGGCACCGTATCGGATGGCACTGTTGGAGTTACAGGAGTTAAAGGAACGATTCACGGGAGGCAATTAGATCGCATGATTCGGCCTTAAGTGTTTCACCGTAAGTGCTCGGTCTTGTTTGTTAAGAAGATGGATGGGTCTATGAAGGTCGTGTATAGACTACAGGGAGTTGAACAAGATTACCATCAGGAATCTGTATCGATTGCCGAGGATTGATGACTTGTTTGACCAACTTCAGGGGGCAAAATATTTTTCAAAGATAGACTTAAGGTCAGGTTATCATCAGTTGAGGGTGAGGGATGAGGATATCCCTAAGATGGCCTTTCGTACTCGATATGGGCATTACAAGTTTTTGGTGATGCCATTCGGGTTGACTAACGCTCTGACTGTGTTTATGGATTTAATGAATCGGGTGTTTAGGGAGTACTTGGACCAATTTGTTATTGTCTTTATTGATGACTTTTTGGTTTACTCCAAGTCTAAGGAAGAGCATGAGGACCATCTTCGCACAGTGTTGGGGATTTTGCGGAAAGAGAAGTTGTATGCTAAATTCTCTAAATCGAGTTACGTTGGATCAGTTGCATTTTTTTGGGCCACGTTGTTTCTGCTGAGGGCATTAAGGTGGATCCTGCGAAGGTTGAGGCTATCACTAAATGGCCGAGACCTACTACGGTGATAGAGATTAGGAGTTTCTTGGGTTTGGCAGGGTATTATAGGCGGTTTGTGGAAGGGTTTTCCTTGCTTGCCTTACCATTGACTTAGTTGATGAGGAAGGGCACGAAGTTTGTATGGAATGAGGAACGTGAGAAGAGTTTCGAGGAGTTGAAGAAACGACTTGTGACAGCTCCTATACTTGCATTGCCGTTGGGGACGGGAGGTTACCAGATTTATAGTGATGCTTCTAAGAAGGGCTTAGGGTGTATTTTGATGCAACACGGTAAGGTGATTGCTTATGCTTCTAGGCAACTTAAACCTTATGAGGTGAATTACCCCACACATGATTTGGAGTTGGCAGCGGTGATCTTTGCCCTAAAGATTTGGAGGCACTATTTGTATGGAGAGACTTGTGATATCTTCACCGATCATAAAAGTCTTAAATACATTTTCACTCGAAGGAGCTCAATATGAGGCGAGGCGTTGGTTAGAGCTTCTAAAAGATTATGATATCGAGGATTCCAGTATCACCCGGGGAAGGCAAATGTGGTTGCGGATGCTCTTAATGAAAGAGTTCGAGGAGTGTAGCGACCACTTATTACACAACCTCAACTTATTTGGGATATGGAGTGGCTCGAGTTGGAGTTATATGTACGAGGTTGGGATGGGCATTTGGCGGGTATGAGAGTGGAGCCCTCTCTTATCTCATGGTCAAAGAAGCTCAAAAGAAGATGGGGAGTTGTGGAGTATGGCGCGAGAATCTAGAGGAGGGAAGCGGTCAAGGAGTTTCATATTGATGACCATGGTGTGATTTGGTTGGGTGAAATTTGTTGTGTGTCTGGCGTCGGATCCAATCATTCGGGAGGCGGTGTTGGTGAGGCTCATAGTTCACCATTTTCTATTCATCCGTGTTCTACAAAGATGTATAGGGATTTGAAGAAGAATTTTTGGTGGAATAGAATGAAACGAGACGTGGTTTTGAATATGTTGGGAAGTGTCTTACTTGTCAACAAGTGAAGATAGAACATCAACGAGCTAGTGGTTTCTTTAGCAGCAGCTTAGACATTTCGAAAGTGGAAGTGGGAGGATATCACGATGGATTTTGTGGTAGTTTCTTTGAAGACTTTCGGGAAGAATGATGCCATTTGGGTAGTGGTGGACCGACTAACCAAATCGGTACACTTTTTGGCTATCCATGAGGGTTACTCGGTGGATAGGTTGGCACATATCTTTCAGCAGGAGATTGTTAGACTTCATGGTACTCCGGTGTCTATTGTTTCACATCGGGACCCACGGTTTACTTCACGGTTCTGGAAAAGGGTTTCAACGAGCTTGGGGTACTCGGCTCAAGTTCAGTACTTCTTTCTATCCGCAAACTGATGGGCAATCCGAAAGGACTATTCAGACATTGGAGGACATGTTGAGGTCTTGTGCACTTGAGTGGTCGGGTAATTGGGATGATTACTTGAGCCTAGTTGAGTTTGCTTATAATAACAGTTGGCATGCAAGTATTGGGATGGCTCCTTTTGAGGCATTGTATGGTAGAAAGTGTCGAGCACCGACTTGTTGGGATGAGGTTGGCAAAAGGGCCATAGAAGGGCCTGAGTTAGTTCAAATCACTACGGAGAAGGTAGCGGTAGCTAAGGAGAAACTGAAGTTGGCTCGATCACGGCAGAAGTGTTATGCTGATAAGCATAAGAGGACTTTAGAGTTTGAACTTGGTGAGCATGTATTTCTAAAAGTTTCTCCTTGGAAGGGCATTCGACGATTTGGGTTGAAAGGAAAGCTTAGTCTGCGTTATATCGGTCCATTTGAGATTTTGGAAAGGGTTGGTGAAGTTGCGTATCGGTTTGCTTTGCCTCTGTAGCTAGCTCATGTGCACAATGTGTTCCATGTGTCGGTGTTGAGAAGTTATCATTATCATCCGTTGCACGTGGTGCAATATCCATTCGATAAGATTCGGGAGGATCTTACTTGTGAAGAGCAAGCTGAGGCGATTTTGGATCGTCAAGAAAGGATTATAAGGAAGAAGACTATTCCGTTTGTTAAGGTTCTGTGGAGGAACCATTCGGAGCGAGAAGCCACTTGGGAGCTGAAGGAGTCTATTCGAGCAGAATATCTGCATCTTTTTGATAATTAGGTACGTTCATTCTTTTGATTCCGGGGACGGAATCCTTTTTAAGGGGTAGGTGATGTAATACCCGAATAATAATAATCAATAAATATTAAATAATAAAAATTTATTTTGTTTTAAAACATATTAAATGGACTTTGTTTTTATTTGGGTCAAAATAATCATTTAATATTTGTGGGCTAATGTATTAATAAGTGTTGAGTAAATTAAATTGGTAAAATTGGGCTTTAAAATTTAGTGGGTCAAATTTATAATTGTGTAATTTTAAAATCCTATTAAAATTTGGAGAGTTAATAAATATATTAATTAATAAAATCTGTTTTTAAGTAAATAAATAACTAAACCTAATCTTATTTTCATATACAACTTTTGCTTTAAGAGAAAGAGGAGCCAATGGCAGTTTTTGCTATAAATCGAGACAGATCATTTGTTGTGATTGTGTTTGTGTTTGTGAGAGAGATTGTATCGAGTTTGTTATTTCTTTTCTTTCTTTTCTTTTAATTATATAAATTATTATTATTTTGGCGTGAATATTGATGGCAGTCATGGCAGTCTTTGGTTACAAGCTTTTGACAATATATATATATATATATATATATATATATATATATATATATATATCATGTTGGTGGCCTGCAACACTGCTGCAGGCGTTGGTTTCGTATATTATATATATAATATTATATTTTAATAATCATTGGGCCATGAAATTTGTATACGAAATTAGTAAATCAATTAAAGTTATATTTATTAATTTGAATTAATTAATTTTAGTAACATATTTATAAAATTTCTTAATAATAAATTAAATAATATTATGTTAGAGATTGTTAAATTTATAATAAAATTCTATTTTATTTTATTTAGATTGAACGGAGAGAGTCTAAATGAATCAAATTTGGACTATAAATTTTGGGTATTACATTGCTTAATCTAGGTACGGATTTTGTACTCTTTCAGCGAGACTCTTTTGTTTTTGATTTGTTCGTTCGTTATGCGTTTTGAAATTTAGTATTGCCTCTTATGATTATTTCTTGTCAAATTCATTGTGATAGTTTCGTTTGGCATTCATAGTTGGAACTCATATTTGTACTCTTTAGACTAGTACAACATGTCTAAATTTATTTTGATATTTGTAGTAATGTGCATGTTAGTAGTTTTGGGGACTTTGAGTTGATGTATCATTTCAGTTTAACATGTACATATTAGGACCCCCTTTGTGTTGATATTGTGTCGCATGTGTTGTGATATGATATCCTTGTTAGAATATACCGTAGGGTATACCTGAGCTATAACCACCTGTGGGGGTACCACGGGCTTGTCCTCTTGGCACCGAGGCATGACACCTTCCGTGGCAGTGTGATCAGTCCACGACGTCTCCGTTTTGTGCTTCGGTGGGAGTTGGCCATTTGGTGTTTTGTTGTGGGAGGCGTATGGGTCGACCCTAGTTTTTTGTACTGTTCTGTTCTGCGGATTGGTGATGACTGTGCCAAACACGCCTTCCGATTTTGCATACATCTGGATTGCGCAGTCCGATGTGTGATTGTCTGTGTGGCAATATTTGACTTGCCTGTGTGACAAGGTATATTACTATTTATTTTGAGCTCGGTATGAAATAACACCCAATCATTTGATTTAGCCTATCATTTTATTGTGTTAGTTTTGTTCGTTTAGTTTCAGTTCGTTTCGTCACTTTTTTCATTTAATTGAGTTAGTTATTTCGGTTCATTTCTTGTATTCTATATCCGTACTGGGCATTTGGCTCATGTTGTGTTTTCTTCCGGTAGGTAATCAGGGGGATCAAGGGCAAGTGTGATGAGAGCTCCATTCATTCTAATGATTTAGAAATATTTTGTTTAGACTTGATGTGTCAGTTTCCTTGGAATTGTAATAATTATTTTAGATTATGGTTTGAGACAGTTTGAGATTTATTATGGTTGACTTGTGGTATTTATCAGTTATTAAGACTATTCTTTTATGGCTTTGGGCCTTGTTATTAAATTCATCAGTTTTGTTATGTTTTGAGTAACGTCGCTTTCTATTTCGGAAAGGGGGTGTTACATTAGATAAGTGTGTCGTATTGTATACGTCATTTGATATTTAATTTTAGTGAACCGAATAGGGTGAGGTGAACCCAACTTCGGAAGGGTGTTTTGCCGCTATCATACAAGATGTCTAATGACATACAACCTCGTGTTATCATAAGACAGGGTTGTGCACATCCACTTGCTGAGTATATCTACGAGCACTACCTATATGATCTTGGAGGTTATTTGAAATATAATTTTCACTTGGAGACAACGGAGATAATTATATGTGAAGAGAAAACTCACCATTGGAAAGAAGATGATAGTAATCTTCTTGTTTTTCTTTGGGGACTTTTGGGTCAACCAAGGATAATTCTGTGAACATATGATATCTATCATAACCTAGACGCATGGCCTCCCATGTACGAAGGTTTCCTCGAGTATTTTCCAAAGATTTAATTTCTAAAACAATTATTGACTGTAACTTTATGTAAGGTACCATTGTAAGGTCTTGTGGTCAAGGCACTACAAGAGTTATATATATTTGTATTAAAACTCACATCTTATACTCATTTATCGTACTACACTTACGACAGGTTCAACGATTATATAAATGAAGTTTATATTTGATTTTTATAGTGCGATATCTGGCGACGACTCAGAATGGGTAGTGTGGACCTATTTTGGGGGTGTCACTGTAAACCTATGTGTAAATAATATTAAGCCCAAGCTAAATGAATGCAAGCCCACAAGAAATAGAGTAATTAACTAAACCAAGCCTAAAGTAATGATCCATTAACTAAATAGGATCGATGGGGCAACCCATGAGTGAAGTAGTGGGCAAAAACTTTGTGTGATGGGCAAGAATTAAGAGTGATGAGCAAGATTACTTAGGCCTTAAGACATGAATAGTAAGGAGGTTAACTAAGGAGGTGGGATGTCTTAATGACCTTAATACCCTAACCTTGGCCCCTCTATAAATAGCAAGCTTGGATTTGTCATTTACTTGATCAAATTTCATCCAACAAACTCTCTTTGCAAACAACTTATTTGTTAGAGCTAATAAGCACTTTGAAGCTTAACTTCTATTACTAGATTTTCCAAGAAGAAGAAGTATTAGTTCATCAAGGGTAAGGCTCTTCTCATAAATATATCTTCCATCTCTATCATAATAGGGTGATAAGAGAAGTGTAACCTAATGAATTTATATGCTAAGAACATATGAGAAATGGTTAAGCAATGAACTTGAGCCGAATAAGTTATGAATAAGTAACTTGAACCTAAGCAAGTTATGAACTTATAGAATACACATAAAAACTTGTCATATGATTAACTTAGGAAGTTTGTATGAATAATAAGATGTAAGCATGTAGCTTAAATGACTTCATTAAGAGTAAATCATAAGGAAATAAAAGTCTTGTATGATAGAAATTGTTAAGTTATGAACTTATGAAGAATAAGCCATAACCTAATTTGAATATAAGTTGTTGTATCATATAAGTTGAGATGTCTAGATACTGAAATGAATCCTTTTAGAATGTTGAACAAATCACTAGTAATGAAGTTTTGCCGGAATTCACACGATTGGACGATAATCGTCGAATTCATGAAATTCTCGGAATGGTAGTCGTATTTTGTGTTTGAACTCAGAAACGTTGGTTTTTGATGGACAAGTCGTATTTGGCATTATAGAGTTGCGGACTCGAAAATGGTCGGATTCCGACTTAGAACGAAGAACAAGCGTTGAACGTTCACGAACGTTTATCGTTTTCGTTAAAAATGGACTAATAGGTGAATTTTTAGCAAACGAAGTCGAATAGATAAAATTCTTACATGAACACATAGAGTATGTGAATTTTGAATCGTAGGCTCTTGAATGAGCCAATTCGTACTTATAACGAAGAAGTTACGAGTCCGGGAATCTCAATATTTGAAAAATCATCAAAATAATGCAGGCACGAGTCTGCGCATGGTGTGACTCAAAGCCAAAATCCGTGTTAGCAGCAATTCCAAAGCGAGCCTCAGCCCCTAGAGGCTCACGCTGCAACGCGACCCATTACAAAGGGACTCACGCCGCAGCGCCGAGTCCGATTTCTAGGCATTAACATGTGACGCCGCAGCGTGGCACAAAGAGTAATAGCCGGCGCCGCAGCGCCAACCTTAGGGTCTAGATCATGAACAAGGTTTTCATGTTGAGCGTGGATAGTAGATGTTTACCAATTAACTAAAGATCTTAATGTAACATTGTTAAGACATAATTAAGCCTTAAGTATGACCACTTAGGGTTAAAGAAAGTCAGTTACATGTGAACGTAAGAATGACGTAACGGAAAGCTGGAACCAATAATACCAAATCTAATACATAATTAGATTGAGAAGAAGGGTAAGATTCTTTAGGAACCATGTATGTTTATCCATGACCTAATGTGCTATGTGATGTTATCATTTACTGTAGAGACCTTAAAGACTTAAAGTGCACGTGTTATATCTATAAGCAGACGCTAAAGGCAAGTACTCTAACCCTTGTTCCAGTTCATTCTGGACAAGTCTTTGTGATTCATGTATTCCTTGCATGAGTTAATGTTTGATGAAGTCAACGCCAATTCCCTCGGCTAGACTTACGATATGTTGGATTCTTTTAATCTTTCAAGTATGTGCAATGATTTACCAAACTAATATTGTTGTGGTTTTCAAAAGGAGACTGAGTATGCTAAATTGTTTTGTCGTCAAACGACAGGCACATGAGGTTGCCACAACTTAAACGTATACACGTTTAAGAAATGTAGTGTTGATCAACATAGAGTACTATAGGCTGATCACCTAGACGTGCTCGTAAGTTATGCCAGACCTACGGACTTCGTGCCGGGATGTCCTTTTCAAAGTACTTATGAAATGCTCACGGTCTTGAACCAGAATTGATGATTTACTGAATATTATTGTTGTAAAACGTTTTGAAGGAAAAGAAGTGCTATTTTGAATTATCAATAGTACTTCGTAACTATTATTCAGCTATTGAAGATATATGATTCCTATGTCTCAAGCATGCTATTTTTCCTAGAATTGTTGTACTTGCTGAGCTAGTTAGGCTCACTCTTGCTTGAACCATATGAATACAAAATGACTAAGGCCAAAACGTCACTGACGGATCCGAAAATGATAAAGGGAAGGCTAAAAGCGAACCCGTAGATTACCTATGTAATAGTATAGGTTTTGTAATGATAATATTTTATATTATGACAAGAATGTATGTAACAGTTATAAAGAACACGGAGAATCTTAATATTATTTTGAATATATATAAGACATATTCATTCTTTTGAGGTATTTCAATTGAATGATTGTGTGAACTGTAGCACCGTGTAGCACCATCTGTCGGGTTGGAAGATACCCGAATTTGGGGCCGTCACAGGTTGATATCAAAGCATTAGGGTATAAAACTTAAGGGGGGGAGTTAAACCTTAAGTCATAACCTTAAGAAAAGTCGAAGAATAAAAGATGGAAATTAACCTTATCAAAATGCATTATATATGTTATGCGTTTTTATTATTCTACTGACATGAACTAATCAAACTTTTGTGTTATTGTAGATGTCAAGAGAAAATAGAGACGTACAGGTAGTCAGTGAAGGGTCGGTTAATCAGATAAAAATTATACCGAACCCCATAGCAGCAAATCCTGAAGTGGTAGCGGTTGAGTCTGAAGACTCGGAGAGTTTAGATCTCATGTCCGTGTTCAACGGCATGTTAGAAGAAGAGGTGGAGGTGGTGTCCTTCAACCCTGTAGCGAGAGCAGCAGAGATAGCTCCGGGGGAGTCGATGATGTCACTTTTCATGTCAGTTCTGGATAGAAACATCCACTACTGTCAGGAAGTTAAGGAGGCAAGGCGAGCTCAAGTCATTATAGAGGATAAGACGGACGTGGAGTCCATGTTGGAACAGGAGCACGATGAGAGAATTTTGGCTAAGGACAAGGTCCACGAGCTGAAACAGGAGGTCTTTGAGCTCAAGGGTGAGCTAAAGACCAAGAAGTAGAAAATAGGGAGGATGTCCTATATTCATAGGAGTTCTCATGCAGATTTCCATTCTGGTGGTGGTTATCCCAGAGAGAGCAGGCAAGCGGAACCGTCATCTATCGGTCCGTGATATTATTGATTGGTCCTTACCAAAAGCGAATTTTGAGAATTCCTGAAGGCAGATATGATCTAGTAAAAGCTATAGTAGTTTAGATATGTAAATATCTTGTATCTAGTAGCGACGTAAAACCCTCTTTTGTATAACAAAGGGTAGTCTTTTGTAAATCCCAATTTTTGGAAAGTAATTGCGGGAAAGTATTGTAATCAGCTTAGGCTGAGTAATGTAACCGATGTAGTGTTATGCTACGATGAATTAATATAAGTTTTCTTTTCGGAACATACTGAGTAATGAATGTTTAAATTATTTTTTAAAATTGAATAATAATTAACTAATAGGAATTGAATAATAACGAAATAAGTTATTTATTGTAACAGCAAAATGCCGCCAAGAAGAGTACCACGTAATCAAGAGGGGAACGTAAATCAACCAGAGGGAGGTCTGGTTAACCCCATGCAAGAGTTTGTGAACCTTTTAACTGCAGCATTTAATAGAACTGGGGCTAACATCCCCGTAAATCCTGGTGTAGCACGAGCTACTACTTTTAACGATTTTAAAAGTGTGGGTCCGTCGGAGTTTAAAGGAACTACGGACCCTATTGAAGCCCAAATGTGGGTGAAGAAAATTAAGAAGGCATTTGTGATAGAAAATGTTGAAGAGGCCCAGAAGGTTGCTGTGACAACCCCAAAATAGGTCCATTCCATCCAACCTATTCTGAGTCGCCAAATACATGATACAGAAAACAACTACAATTTTATTACAACAATTGTCGTGCAAAATACAACAACACATATGTTGTGAGTTTGGATACAAATATATACCAACTGTGACTCTCATCCCAACCTTGGATAGCACGTCACAACGACACCTTACATAAAGGTATAGTCAAAAACTGTTTTAGAAATTAAAATCTTTGGGAAGTGCTCAAGGAAACCTTCGTACATGGGAGGCCATGCTTCTAGGTTATGATAGATATCATATGGCCACAAAATTATCCTTGGTTGACCCAATAGACCCCAAAGAAAAACGAGAAGATTACTATCATATTCTTTCCAATGGTGAGTCTTCTCTTGACATATCATTATCTCCACTGTCTCTAATTGAGAATTATACTTCAAACAAACACCAAGATTATATAGGTAGTGCTCAGTAAATATACTCAAAGAAGTGGATGAGCACAACCTTGTCTTATGATGACACGAGGTTGTATGTCATTAGACATCTTGTATGATAGTGGCAAAACACCCTTCCAACGTTGGGTTACGCCTCACCCTAGTTGATTCACCAAATATAACTACTAAATGATGACCACTTGGATTATTTCCTCATTACCTACTCACAACCCCACCTACACTCTTATTACCCAAAGGAATTGTGAAGCAAAAGGGTGAGCACAACTAACTTCGATAAAAGAATATCATGACTAAAGATAATTAAATTATCAATAGCCTTCATCAATAATAAATCGATTTATAACATATGGTAGATGATAAAAATTTCAACCATAGTTAAAAGAACGAGCAATCCATTAGAAGAGTCAAATAGACCATAAAGTCTATTATCTTCTCTATGTTAAAATCCACCAATAATGTTTTATCCCTATAACATCAATCAATAGTTCTGGTCCACATTCATATGAATAACTCATAATCATAATTGTAGTTCTAAATTCCTCTTCTCATCCGGGAATGAAGATAATTTTCATCACCTATCTTTACACAAAACATCAAAGATCATGGTTACACCAAATCACATTTCTCTGCTCATAATCATACTAATAACATCATCTTTTACTACGACCAAAGATATTAAATCAAGCAGCTTCATCTTTGCACTCTTGGCCAAGATATTCAACAACATGTCATATTTGCACTACGGGCCAAAGATATTCATCAACAATTCATCTTTGCACTATAGGCCAAAGATATTCCTCAACAGGTCATATTTGCACTATAGGCCAAATATATTCATCAACAGTTCATATTTGCACTACATGCCAAATATATTAATATCTCAAAGAAATATATAATCATTTCAGAATTTATATAAACAATAATTATAACCATGTTGATCATTTCACCTTTGCACTTAAGCTAAAGATATTCAATTATAAATTCAATGGTCATGATCATACCAGTCAACAATTCAACTTTGCACTACTGGCCAAAGAGAACCCATAGTCATGATCATACCAAAAATCTACCCATCTTTACACGTAAGTCAAAGAGAAATATCATTATTAAGGTTATAAAAAATGTTATATATGATAATAAAAACAATATAATCAACATATAGATTTAATCTCAAGAGTAAGATTCATAAATCAACGATAATTTGGTCAGAAAAAGAAACCAATTTTGTCGTGAATAGTACCCGTAAATAGTAACTCGTGAATAGTAACTCATGAATAGTAACTCGTGAATAGTAACCCTGACATGAAAAAAGTAGATTTCCACAATAAAATCTATACCAATATTTCGGTATAATGATATTGAAAGAATAACATTTCTTAAACTTATAAATAATTTATTTTAATTGTTTACACTTTACTAAATAATACATTTAATCATCCTAAAATTCCAAACTCATAAGATTTCATCACCCATAACCAAAACCCTCATAAAAAATCTGCATATACCTCATATAGGATTCTTAAGCCATAAAATCCTATTTTCCAATTTTTTTACTTCACATAACATATTTAATTCATTTACTCATAACTAGTCCATTTTCATGAAAATACCAAATCAAGACAAACAAATTTTCTTTTAAGGATTTAGCGGAATATAGTCCCATATTGAACATATATTTTTCTCAGAATTTTTAAAATTCATTTACTATTTTTCACATGGCCAAAACTGCCAAATATTTAGACATTTATCATAAATTGTACTTTTCTCTAAAAATTTCAAAATTCACAGAGTATACTGATATAATATAGATGTACTCCCAATAAAAATTTAATCAATTTTGGAGTTAACCACAAGGAGTTATAAGCGGTTACTTTTAAAATAGTCTTTTCCCGTAAAATTCATAACTCTTAATCTATACATCCAAAAATCACCATTTTTGGACAATCAATAAAACTCATCAAAATATCATTTCAAATTTTTCCAAAATTTTACAAGGTCAAGAAGTAATGAATGAAAAACATAATAACCCTTAAAATCCCTTTACCTCAAAAGAGCAGTACTTCTGACTTGAATATCGGATATAACGCTGAACGAACTTGCGCCGTATAGCAACACTCAAGATATCTAAATACTCACAAAAATATGCTTGATAATATTGAGAGAGAAAACTTATATTTCTGGTGTGATTTTCAATTTTAACTTAAGCACCTATTTATAGGAAAATGCTAGAACGCCAAAGGAGACTAAAATAATAAATTATTATTATTTCATTTCACCAACTCAAGCACGCCACTTTGAAAAATTCCAGCCCACCTCAATTGAAAAACCAATTCAGCACATTTATCAATCAAAGGACAAAAGTGGGTCCCGCCCCTAATTTTAATAAAAATCATTTTATTTCTCAAAACTTCAATAATTCATAGAAAATAGACCGTTTATCAAAAAAATACGAATTTTATGTCTATTCTGCCTAAAATCGAATTCTCTACAACTTTGTAGCTTTGAGTTTTTCCAAATTCCAAACATAAAATATCCAAAATCCACAAACGGATGATTTTAATACCTCCATAATCGACAAAATCTTGATAAAACACCTCAAAGATTAATTCCTTCATTTTATCCACATAAAAATAAATATATCCATCATTTATATCCACATAAAATAAATATTTCCTTATCATATAAATCGGTAATTAATTATTCACAAATAATATTACGTAATCACAATTATGACAACCAGTAGCTCCTCAGGAAGAGGGGGACTTTCCAATAAGAATTTCTCCATCTTGCACGCAATTAGGTGACCAAACCTCTCCTTGACAGAACTTTTTAGACATTGCCAATAATGCTATCTAATAATATTGTTCAAATAATATGAATTATTGATTTGATAATGGAAAATACTGTGCAGTGATAATTATTGAAACAACAATAATATAAAATATTAACGCAACAATTATTGAATCAATAAAATAAAATATTGAACAGTAATTACTGTAACAATTATTGAGTAGTGCTTTCTTACGTAAGAATCAATAATTCAAAAATAATCATGCATCCACGCCATTCATCAGATTTTTTAACCACCGGGTATTCCAACAAAGTGTTAATTTGATAACAACTACTGCTTATTTATAAAAACTCAATTTTGTCATTTTATTCATCCCATAGCTTATTCGTTATGGGGCCCACAAATGGCCGTGCCGCGTTGTATGAATATTCTCCGACAGAAAGAATATTCCACGACCAAACGAATATTCCCCGACAACTGAAGATTTTATAACCACTTACGTATTTTGAAAAAAATTCACATCTCACCCTTAACTTTAAACTTTTATCAATTTAATCATTTACTGAATTGTAATTATAAAAAAAATTGAACACTTTTATTTCATAAAATTCGGGGTCTTACAGTTGCCTTTGCAACCTACATGATGAAGGGAGAGGCCAACTTTTGGTGGGAGGCCAATCAAGCTAGGGCCGGGATAGAGGTTCTAACGTGGGCAAGGTTCAAAGAGATATTTTTCGAGAACTAATTTCCCACAGGTATGCAGAGAAGGATGGAGATGCGGTTTATGGAATTGAAGCAAGGGGACATGACGGTTCCCCAATACACCGCCAAGTTTAATGAATTGGCAAGGTTCGCTCCACACCAAGTGGACACTGAGTTGAGGAAAGCTCGACGGTTCGAGCAGGGCTTGAAACCCTGGCTCTATAACTGCATTTCTGTGTTCCAAAGTACTTCCTTTGGAATCATTTTAGAGAAGGCAATAATTGCCGAGGGTGGTAGAGAGGCGTTGAGTCAGTACCACAAGGATAAGAAGAATAAGGGGAAAGTGGATTGGGGAATGAAGGTTGAAGGTGCCAGTGGGAGTGGTGAAGGGTATAAGAGGAAGGTGAGTAGCTCTGGGAATAACGTAGTGAAACTAGGGGACCTGAAGAGGAGGATGGAGGCCTGCAAAACCTGTGGGAAGACTCACTTAGGAGCCTGCTTCAAAGGTAAGGCCGTGTGTTACAACTGTGGACAGGAGGGCCACATTGCGCCTAATTTTTTGAGTCCGAAGAAAAACCATGGATGCTTTGTGTGTAAGTCAACTGAACACATGACAAAGAACTGCCCAAAGAAGGGGATGGACGGAAATAAGGGCACCAATAGTGGTAAATTAACTATTGGGGGTCCAGCGCAGCCGGGTAGGCCGATGGCCCATACCTTTAACATGACCGTTCAAGATGCGATGGCCTCAGGAGACGTAGTCGCAAGTATTATTCCGATCAACGACCTAAATGCATACGTGCTGTTTGACTCGGGTGCTACTTGTTTGTTTATCGCATGTGATTTTGCTAGACGATTAGGACTACTTCCCGAAAAGTTGCCTATACCTTTAAATATTAAGGTAGCAAACGAAGAGATAATTCCTGTTTAAGATATTCATAGGAGTTGTTGTAACGACCGAGAAATTCGGATCTTATTGTAAAATGATTTTTATTAAATTAAATAATAATAAAATTCTATTCTATGTGTTATCAAGATGGTTGTCGTTGTATAACCTATTGATGTTAGAATGTCGTAGTATTTGAGCTACGTGGATGAATTTAAGTGTTTGAATTTCTAAGACGAAAATAAAAGTTTTTCGAGAGATTTTCCAAAAAATACTATTCATCAGTATTTGCTCGGGATATATTTTTGAATTTCCGAGAAATACATATTGATGGAATAACAAGGTAAGATGGATTATGTAATAAAAATCTAGTTATGGAAAATGTAATATTCGCTTGCGGACTTAATTTATAAACGTTAAGGAAGCGTAAGTAGTAATGAATAAGTGATAATGGTATGATACCTTGGTATTGTACAAAGTAATGAAAAGCGAGTATAATCTGAAGTATTATACGAGTTTAATATGAAGGATGAAATATCGTATATAAATCCTATATGAATTAGAATACGAAAATAATACATAAACTATATGTATTAAGTAATGCTAATGGACTTGCAAAGGTTGATTGAATTAATACAAGTCCAAGTGAATTAAAGGGAGAGGCCCAATTATTAGTTAATGAACCAACTAGTGTTTATTAATGCAAAGCCCAAAGGTTGATTTAATGTAAGCCCAAACTAGAATCCACGAGTTGTATGACCCATGGGGAAAACCATATCAATATGGTTAATATGTGGTGACCAAGTTAATGTAATGACCAAGACTTAAGAGTAATGACCAAGTTAAATGAGTAATGACCAAGCATAGGATAAGTGTTGTGATTAACAAGTAATGAATAATAAGGAGGTGGCTTAAAGGAGGTGGGATGATTTAAAGACTAAACTACCCTAGCTTTGAAACTTCTATAAATATAGGAGGCTTACAAGCCATTTAACACTTGTTCAAATAATCCAACTTATTGCAAAGTGCTTAAGTGTTAGAGAGAATAAGCTACAAATAAGTCATTTCATTTGTAAGAAGAAGAAGAAAGCTACCTTACCAAGACTTCAAAAGTAAGACTTCTTCTCCATTATCTTCTATCTCTACCATGATAGGTTGATAAGAAAAGATGGATTAAGAAACATGAATGATAAGAAGCAAGAAGAATGTGTAAGTCATGAACTTAAGCCACATAAGTTGACAATAAGTCATTTGAACTTATAAAAGTTATAAACTTATTATAAGTTAACCTTGAATGTTAGTATGAAAATTATGAATTTGTAATGAGTTTATTTAGAGAAGTAGTAAGGATGTAAAAGAACTTGTATGATCTTATGTATCATGTATACATAAGTAAAGTTATATGTTAAGAACATATAAAGAATGATGATTAAGAAACTTTAATTGTCATAAGTAATGAATAATAAAATCTTGAGTAGTTTATAATTTGACAAGTTATAAGCTCATGAAGAATAAGTCAAAAATCCACAATGAATATAGGTTGTTGTAATAAGTATGTTGAGATGTTCACATGAAGAATGGAATTCATTTGTAATGTTGAACAAATCATAAGAATGAAGAATTGCCGAATTTGCACGATTGGACGATAATCGTCGAATTCATAAAATTCTCGGAATAGAAGTCAAATTTTGTGTTTGAACTCAGAACCATTGTTTTCCAATAGAGACAAGTCATATTTGGCATTTAAGAGTTGCGGACTTGAAAATGACCAGATTCCGACTTAGAACGAAGAAACGAGCATTGAACGTTCACAAACGTTTATCGTTTTCGTTAAATAAATGAACCAATAGGTGAATTTTTAGCAAACGAAGTCAAATAGATAAAATTCTTGCATGAACATGTAGATTACGTAATTTGTGAACCGCAGGCTTTTGAACAAGCCAATTCGGACTTATAACAAAGAAGTTATGCGTCCGGGAAGTTCACAAAATTCAAAAACTAAAATTGTTTTCTAGGCTAAATGAGTCGTACCCTGTGTATAACGGATGTCCGAGCACATTGCAAGAGTTAATGGCATGTATGAACCATATTACAATTTGTGGCTGCAAAGACTCATGTCTGATCTGAAAATCCTCTCGGAGTGTAGTGCAGCAGTACGCCTAATAAGTAAGGACTCGCATGTAACGCCAGATCTCGAGAATAAGGATAGTAATGAAGGTTTCTAAGTACAAAGAAAGGAAAGCTAATTGATTTAAATGTAAACACAAATTAAGTAATGTAATATAACATTGTTTAAACTTTGTGAAACCTTAAGGATGTTGTATACAGGTTGAGATAACCTAGTTGAATATAAATGCAAGGATAATGATAAACGGAACGAATAGTAACTGAATCTAATACACAGTTAGATTGAGATGAAAGTATGATATAGTCATATACATACTTGATTATATGTGACCTAATGTAAGGCATTATGTGATCATGTATTGTAGAGACTTGAAAGACTTGAACATAAAGTTAATATCTTAGTAGCGAGATAAAGGCAAGTATTCTAACTCTTGTTTCAGTTCAATCTGAACAAGTTTTTGACGTTCATATATTCTTTCGCATGAATTGAGGTATGTTGAAGTTAAAGCCAATTCCTTTGGCTAGACTTGATGTATTGATAATCTATTCATTTATTATCAAATGTTGCTATCTTTTGTCAACTACTTGATATGGTTTTCAAAAGAAGATTGAAATGTCAAACAAATGTTTTGTCGGTAAAACGACAGGCACTTGAGGTTGCCAAATGTTTAAACGTGCATACGTTTAATGGATGTAGTGTTGATCAACATAGAGTACAATAGGTTGATCACCTAGAAGTGCTCGTAAGTAATATCGGGCTTACGAACTTGCTTCCGGGTTTTCCTTTTCCAATAAAGAATGAATACTTGAGGTCTTTGACTGGAGTGAATGTTTTACTAAATATTGTTATTATTGTAAAACATTTTGAAAGAAAAGATGAAGTGCTATTTTGAATTATCAATTGTACTTCATATCTATTGTTCAATTATTGAAGATATACGATTTGTATGTGTCAAGTATGTTGTTATTACATTGTTGTACTTGCTGAGCTAGTTATGCTCACTCTTGCTTGAACTATATGAATGCATTATCTTATGTTATGTATTTCTATTTATTTTACTGACGAGTACTAATCAAACTATATTGTTTTATTGTAGATGTCAGGAGAAAATGATATGTATAGAGATATACATGTAGTGAGCGAGATCGGTTAATCGGGTAGAGATACTACCAAACTCATGTGCAAAGATAGAACCGAGTTGGTGACAATCGAGTCGGGAGACTTGGACGATTTAGACTACATGTCTATATTTGATGGAATGCTAGAGGAGGAGGTGGACGTGATGTCCTTTGACCAGGTTCCACCTACAGAGGAGTTGTCTACGGGGGAATCAATGAAGGCACTAGTTATGTCGATTATTGGATAGAAATGTCCATTCTTGCGCCAAGAGGTTAAGGAGTTGAAAGAGGAACTCCAAGTCATCTGTGAGGACAAGGCTAACATGGAGGGAATGTGGGAAGAGAAGCATGATGATAGAGTTTTAGCTAAGGACAAGGTCCGAAAGCTGAAATGTGAAGTCTTTGAGCTCAAGAAGGAGCTAAAGACTAAACAACGGAAGTTGGAAAGGATGTCCTATATACATAGGAGTTCTCATGTAGATTTCAATGACGGTAGTGGGTGTCGAGATAGAAGCGGGACGGACCCTTACACTATCAAGAGAGATGTTATTGCTTGGTCCGGCGGCCAAAGATTTTGAGAATTCCCTAAGTCAGATGTAATCTAGCAATAGCTAGAGTAGATTAGATATGTAATATTATGTATCTAGTAGTGACGTAAAACCCTCTTTTGTATAACAAAGGGTAGTCTTTTGTAAATCCCAATTTTTGGAAAGTAATTGCGGGATGGTAATGTAATCAGCTAAGGCTGAGTAATGTAAACAATGTAGTGTTATACTGCAAGTTATGAATCAATATAAGTCTTTTTATGGAATATGTTGAGTAATGAGTATGAGTTGTTATTTTATTACAAATAATAACAAACCAACAAGAATAAAGTAATAATGATGTGTTGTTTCTTAACAGCAAAATACCGCCACGAAGGAGACAACGAAATCAGGGCGCTAATGTTAACCAACCAGAGGGTGGCCTAGTTAATCCAATGCAGGAGTTCGTTAATCTTTTAACGACTGCATTTAATAGAACGGGGGCTAATATACCCGTGATTCCTGGAGTAGTACGAGCTACTACTTTTAAGGACTTTAAAAGTGTAGGTCCTCTGGAGTTCAAAGAAACTACGGACCCTATAGAAGCCCAGACTTGGGAAAAAGAAATCGAAAAAGCATTTGTAATAGCAAATGTTGAGGAGGGTCAAAAGGTTGCCTTTGCAACCTATTTGATGAAAGGAGAGGCCAACTTCTGGGGGGAGGCAAACCAGGCTAGGGCCGATATAGGAAACCTAACATGGGAGAGGTTCAAGGAGATTTTCTTCGAGAACTATTTTTCCACGAGTATGCAAGGAGGATGGAAATGAGGTTTCTTGAATTGAGACAAAGGGATATGACAGTTCCCATTATCTTTTGCCAAGTTTAATGAATCTGCACGATTAAACTCCACATCAAGTGGACACTTGAAGTGAGAAAGGCTAGAAGATTGACGGGGCTTGAAACCACGGCTCTATAGCGAATCTACTGTGTTCCAAAGTACTTCCTTTGGAACCATACTAGAAAAGGCAATAATTGCCGAAGGTGGGAATGAGGCTCTCAGCCAGTACCACAAGGATAAGAAAAACAAGGGCATTGTTGATGGAGGAACCAAGACCGAGGGAGCCAGTGGAAGTGGCAATGGTCAGAAGAGGAAGGGCTTTAACTCTGGGAATACCAGAGTAAAACAAGGGGACTCTAAAAGGAGGTTGGAGGCCTGTAAAACCTGCGGGAAGACTCACTTGGGAGTCTGACTCAAAGGAAAAGCGGTATGTTATAATTGTGGACAGGAAGGGCACATTTCGCCTAACTGTCCAAATCCGAAGAAAAATCACGGATGTTTTGTATGTGGATCAACTGACCACATAGCAAAGAACTGCCCGAAGAAGGGGACAGAAGGAAATAAGGGAACTAATAGCGGTAAGTTAGCTATTAGTGGTCCAGCTCAGTCGGGGAAATCAATGGCCCGCACTTTTAATATGACGGTCCAAGATGCGGTGGCATCAGGGGATGTAGTTGCAGGTATTATTCCGATCAACAATATAAATGCATATGTGCTATTTGATTCGGGTGCTACTTATTTGTTTATAGCATGTGATTTTGCTAGACGACTAGAATTAATTCCCGAAAAATTGCCTATACCTTTGAACATTAAGGTAGCAAACGAAGAGATAATTCATGTTAAAGATATTCATAGGAGTTATTGCGTAGATGTACGTGGTCGTAAGTTATCGGTAGATTTAATACCGATAAAGTTAGGAGAATTCGACGTAATTCTCGGAATGGATTGGTTGATTAACCTTGGAGCAATTATAGATTGCCAAAAGAAATGTGTGAGCATCAGGACGTTGAAGCAACCTCCTGTAGTATTTTATGGTAGTAAATTGCCGGGACGTCCGTGTTGCCTTACGATGACACAAACTAGAAAACTTTTAAGGAAAGGTTGTGTAGGTTACCTATGCCATGTTGTTGATACCCAGAGAGTGAGAGCAACCATGGAACAAATACCTATAGTAAACGAGTTCATGGATGTATTTCCAAGTGAGTTACCGGGTTTACTGCCAGATGGGGAGATCGAATTTGTGATAGACATTGTGCCAGGAGCGGCACCAGTCTCAAGGGCACCGTCTCAGTATGGCGCTTTGTGAAATGAAAGAACTAATGGTTCAACTACGTGAACTATTGGATGAAAAGTACATTCAACCAAGTGTTTCTCTCGTGGGGAACCCTGTTGCTTGTCAAGAAGAAAGATGGATCGTTAAGGCTTTGTATCGACTATCGGGAGTTGAAAAAGTTAACGATAAAGAATAAATACCCATTGCCCAAGATTGATGATCTCTTTGATCAATTGAAAGGGGCAAAAGTATTTTTTCTAAAATAGATTTGCGGTGAAGTATATCATCGGTTGAAGGTTAGGAAGGAAGATGTACCAAAGATTGCATTCGAGGACTCGTTATGGTCATTACGAAGTTTACGGTGATGTCATTTAGGTTGACGAATGCACTGCGATTTATGGATATGATGAATAGAGTGTTCAAACTATATTTGGACAAGTTTTTCGTGGTGTTTATCGATGATATTCTAGTCTATTCTAAGATGCCAGAAGATCATGCTGAACACTTAAGATTAGTGTTAGAGACACTAAGGAAGGAGAAGTTATATGCGAAATTCACCAAATGTGAATTTTGATTGGAAAAGGTGCAGTTTTTAGGTCATGTCATTGACCAGGAGGGGATTTTAGTGGATCCAGCAAAGGTGGAAGCAGTGATGAATTAGGAACAACCAAAAATGCCGACTGAGGTACGGAGTTTCCTAGGGTTAGCAGGGTACTATCGAAGATTTATCCAAGATTTTTCAAGATAGCTACCTCGTTGACTAATTTAACAAGGAAGACAAAGAAATACGTATGGACGGATAAATGTGAAGACAGCCAAGAACCAAGAAAAGATTAAATGAAGCGCTGTTTTGTCATTGCCGGATGACACACGGGATATTTAGTAGTGTATAGTGATGCTTAGCATGAGGACTTGGTTGTGTGCTTAAACAACATGGCAAAGTCATTACAGATATATCATCACTGGCGATTGAAGGATTATGAGAAAGTTTATCCTACTCATGATCCAGGCTCGCCATGATAGTGTTTGCCTTTAAAGATATGGAGACATTATCTTTATGGGGAAAATGTGAGATATATACAGACCATAAAAGTCTAAAGTATATCTTCACTCAGAAGGAGTTAAATATGAGACAGAGAAGATGGCTAGAGTTGATAAAGGATTATGATTGTGAAATCACAAACACCTCGGAAGGGCCAATGTAGTTCTTTGACGCCTTAAGTAGGAAGGGTCGGGAAAAGTTGTCTATGTTAACGGCTCAAAAGGAGTTAATAACCATGATGGAAATAGAAGTGAAGATGCCGAGTGATACAAGGCAGATACTCTTTACGACGGAGATGCAATCTACCATCGTAGAAAGAGTCAAGGAGGTACAACTCAAGACTGACGAGTGTAACCAAATGAAGAAGCAGTTATCCGAGAAGGAAGATGCTAAGTATAGTCTTGATAATGAGGGATTATTAAGATTTAAAGGAAGAATTTGGGTTCCGAATAAGATGGAATTAAAGGAGCAAGTGTTACAAGAAGCTCATAGTTTGAGGTACTCGATACATCCTGGTAGCACTAAGATGTATCAAGACCTTCGACATAGTTTTTGGTGGCCAAACATGAAGAGAGAAATAGCAAAGTATGTGAGTAGGTGATTGACTTGTCAAAAAGTTAAGGCCGAACATCAACGACCCAGTGGTTTATTATAGTCATTGGAGATCCCAGAATGGAAGTGGGAGCATATCACGATGGACTTCGTGGTGGGACTTCCGACGATGAATAAAGGGTACAATTCGATTTGGGTAATAGTGGACCGGTTGACGAAGTCGGCTCACTTTTTGCCAATTAGGGTCAAGTATAACTTAGACCAGTTAGCTAAACTTTATGTTAAGGAAATTATTTCCAGACATGGAGTACCGGTATCGATTGTGTCAGATCGTGATCCACGATTCACATCGAACTTTTGGAGGAGTTTGCAAGAACATATGGGAACGCAGTTGAAGTTAAGCACAACTTATCATCCACAAACCGATGGGCAGAGCGAGAGAACAATTTAGACGTTAGAAGACATGTTGAGGTCTTGTGTCATGGATTTCAAGGGTAGTTGGGATGATCACCTACCACTAGTAGAGTTTGCGTATAACAACAGTTATCATGCAAGCATAGGCATGCCACCGTATGAAGCTTTGTATGGAAGAAAATGCAGAACACCATTGTGTTGGGATGAGGTGGGAGAATGCCGGATGCTAGGACCAGAATTGGTACAGCAGACAACGGATGTGGTAAAGTTAATTCGGATGCGTCTCTCGTCACATTTCGGAATGACGGAAGAAGTATCACGAACTCGCATATACTAAGTCGAGAGTTTGAGGTGGGCTCGTATGTGTTTCTAAAGGTATCTCCCTGGAAAGGAAAGATATGCTTTAGAAAGAAAGGAAAGTTAAGTCCAAGGTTTATAGGACCTTTTGAGGTATTAAAATGGGTGGGAGAGGTAGCTTATGTGATAGCATTACCTCCAGAACTAGAACGAATACATAACGTATTTCACGTATCTGTATTACGTCCATATAAGCCAGACTATAAGCATGTAATCGAGTATGAGGCGATTCATATCGAGAAAGACTTAACATATGAAGAATCGCCGATGCAGATCATTGATAGAAAGGAACAAGTTCTGAGGAACAAGGTAATACCATCAGTAAATGTATTATGGAAGAACCACGATGCTGAAGAAGCAACGTGGGAACTAGAAGAAAAGATGAAGAAAAATTTTCCTCATCTATTTGATTAAAGTAAGACGAGATTCTGGAGACAGAATCTTTATAAGGGGGGAAAAATGTAACGACCGAGAAATTTGGATCTTATTGTAAAATGATTTTTATTAAATTAAATAATAATAAAATTATATTCTATGTGTTATCAAGATGGTTGTCGTTGTATAACCTATTGATGTTAGAATGTCGTAGTATTTGAGCTACGTGGATGAATTTAAGTGTTTGAATTTCTAAGACGAAAATAAAAGTTTTTCGAGAGATTTTCCAAAAAATACTATTCATCAGTATTTGCTCGGGATATATTTTTGAATTTCCGAGAAATACATATTGATGGAATAACAAGGTAAGATGGATTATGTAATAAAAATCTAGTTATGGAAAATGTAATATTCGCTTGCGGACTTAATTTATAAACGTTAAGGAAGGCGAAGTAGTAATGAATAAGTGATAATGGTATGATACCTTGGTATTGTACAAAGTAATGAAAACGAGTATAATACGAAGTATTATACGAGTTTAATATGAAGGATGAAATATCGTATATAATCCTATATGAATTAGAATACGAAAATAATACATAAACTATATGTATTAAGTAATGCTAATGGACTTGCAAAGGTTGATTGAATTAATACAAGTCCAAGTGAATTAAAGGGAGAGGCCCAATTATTAGTTAATGAACCAACTAGTGTTTATTAATGCAAAGCCCAAAGGTTGATTTAATGTAAGCCCAAACTAGAATCCACGAGTTGTATGACCCATGGGGAAAACCATATCAATATGGTTAATATGTGGTGACCAAGTTAATGTAATGACCAAGACTTAAGAGTAATGACCAAGTTAAATGAGTAATGACCAAGCATAGGATAAGTGTTGTGATTAACAAGTAATGAATAATAAGGAGGTGGCTTAAAGGAGGTGGGATGATTTAAAGACTAAACTACCCTAGCTTTGCAACAACTTATAAATATAGAGGCTTACAAGCCATTTAACACTTGTTCAAATAATCCAACTTATTGCAAAGTGCTTAAGTGTTAGAGAGAATAAGCTACAAATAAGTCATTTCATTTGTAAGAAGAAGAAGAAAGCTACCTTACCAAGACTTCAAAAGTAAGACTTCTTCTCCATTATCTTCTATCTCTACCATGATAGGTTGATAAGAAAAGATGGATTAAGAAACATGAATGATAAGAAGCAAGAAGAATGTGTAAGTCATGAACTTAAGCCACATAAGTTGGCAATAAGTCATTTGAACTTATAAAAGTTATAAACTTATTATAAGTTAACCTTGAATGTTAGTATGAAAATTATGAATTTGTAATGAGGTTATTAAGAGAAGTAGTAAGGATGTAAAAGAACTTGTATGATCATATGTATCATGTATACATAAGTAAAGTTATATGTTAAGAACATATAAAGAATGATGATTAAGAAACTTTAATTGTCATAAGTCATGAATAATAAAATCTTGAGTAGTTTATAATTTGACAAGTTATAAGCTCATGAAGAATAAGTGAAAAATCCACAATGAATATAGGTTGTTGTAATAAGTATGTTGAGATGTTCACATGATGAATTGAATTCATTTGTAATGTTGAACAAATCATAAGAATGAAGAATTGCCAAATTTGCACGATTGATTTATAATCGTCAATTCAATAAAATTCTCGGAATAGAAGTCAAATTTTGTGTTTGAACTTCGTAACCATTGTTTTCCAATGAGAGACAAGTCATATTTGGCATTTAAGAGTTGCGGACTTGAAAATGACCGGATTCGACTTAGAACGAAGAAACGAGCATTGAACGTTCACAAACGTTTATCGTTTTAAGAAATGAACCAATAGGTGAATTTTTAGCAAACGAAGTCAAATAGATAAAATTCTTGCATGAACATGTAGATTACGTAATTTGTGAACCGTGGGCTTTTGAACAAGCCAATTCGGACTTATAACAAAGAAGTTATGCGTCTGGGAAGTTCACAAAATTCAAAAATAAAATTGTTTTCTGGTGCACAGAGTTGGCGCCACGGCGCCAACCCTAGGCTAAATGAGTCGCGGTGCAGCGCGTAACATTGTCTGAGCACACTGCAAGAGTTCATCCATTGTAACCCATAGTAGATAATTTATGCGTAAGCAATACCATGTGATCTAAAAAATCCTTCTGAGTGTGGCATGCATGCCTAATAAGTAAGGACTCACCGTGCTTGACAAATAGCCTCTCGTAACAAGGATAGTAATGAAGGTTTCTAAGTACAAAGAAAGGAAAGCTAATTGATTTAAAAGTAAACACAACATAAGGAATGTAATATAACATTGTTTAAACTTTGTGAAACCTTAAGGATGTTGTATACAGGTTGAGATAACCTAGTTGAATATAAATGTAAGGATAATGATAAACCGGAATGAATAGTAATTGAATCTAATACACAGTTAGATTGAGATGAAAGTATGATATAGTCATATACATACTTGATTATATGTGACCTAATGTAGGGCATTATGTGATCATGTATTGTAGAGACTTGAAAGACTTGAACATAAAGTTAATATACCATAGCAGACGCTAAAGGCAAGTATCCTAACTCTTGTCTCAGTTCAATCTGAACACGTTTTTGAAGTTCATGTATTCTTTTGCATGAATTGAGGTATGTTGAAGTTAAAGCCAATTCCTTTGGCTAGACTTGATGTATTGATAATCTATTCATTTATTATCAAATGTTGCTATCTTTTGTCAACTACTTGATATGGTTTTCAAAAGAAGATTGAAATGTTAAACAAATGTTTTGTCGGTAAAACGACAGGCACGTGAGGTTGCCAAATGCTTAAACGTGCATATGTTTAATGGATGTAGTGTTGATCAACATAGAGTACAATAGGATGATCACCTAGAAGTGCTCGTAAGTAATATCGGGCTTACGGACTTGCTTCCGGGTTGTCCTTTTCCAATAAAGAATGAATACTCGATGTCTTTGACCGGAGTGAATGTTTTACTAAATATTGTTATTATTGTAAAACATTTTGAAAGAAAAGATGAAGTGCTATTTTGAATTATCAATAGTACTTCATAACTATTTTCAGTTATTGAAGATATACGATTTGTATGTGTCAAGCATGTTGTTATTAAATTGTTATACTTGCTGAGCTAGTTATGCTCACTCTTGCTTGAACCATATGAATGCAGCTAAGACTGAACGTCCCGAAGGATCGAAAAAGGATAAAGGAAAAGCTAAGGCAGATTACTAAGCTGTCTTGTAATAGTATAGGTCAATTGTTGTAATGTAACTGATATTATGACAAAGAACCTTTGTAATGGGAATAGAACCTGGGAAATATAAATATTACTTTAAATATATAGAAGTTATGTTCGTTCTTTGAGATCTTTCAATTGAATGAATGTATGAATATTGTACAATATAGCACCATCTGTCGGGTTGGAAGATACCCGGATTTGGGGCGCTTCTGATTGTTCTTGTGAGACATACGAGGTTGTAAATTATCGAGAGATCGATCTGGAAATAAAATTAGGAGAATTTGACGTAATCCTCGGAATGGATTGGTTGGTTAATCATGGGGAAATTATAGATTGTCAAAAGAAATGCATAAATATTAAAACATTAAGACAACCTCAGGTAATATTTTATGGTAATAAATCGCTGGGACGTTCGTGTTGTCTTACTATGACCCAAACTAGAAAATTATTGAGGAAGGGGTGTGTTGGATATTTGTGTCATGTGGTTGATACCAAGAGAGTGAGAGCGACCATGGAACAAATACCTATAGTGAATGAATTCATGGATGTATTTCCGAGTGAATTGCCGGGTCTTCCACCGGATAGGGAGACCGAGTTTGTGATAGACATTGTGCCAGGAGTGGCACCAGTTTCCAAGGTACCATATCGTATGGCGCCAGTGGAGATGAAGGAGTTGATGGTGCAGTTGCAAGAATTGTTAAACAAGAAGTACATACAACTGAGTGTTTCGCCATGGGGAGCGCTGGTATTGTTTGTCAAGAAGAAAGACGGATTGTTAAGACTTTGTATCGATTACCGAGAGTTGAACAAGTTGACAATAAAGAATAAGTATCCATTGCCCAGGATCGATGATCTTTTTGATCAGTTAAAAAGGGCAAAGTACTTTTCTAAAATAGATTTAAGGACGGGGTATCATTAGCTGAAGGTTTGAAATGAAGACGTACCAAAAACGGCATTCAGGACTTGTTATGGGCATTACGAGTTTCTGGTGATGTCATTTGGGTTGACTAATGTGACACCCCCAAATTCGGATACTTCAGTTCCACAGATTTGTTGTTCACTGTCCAAATAAATTATAACTAACTACCCATAAACAAAAGATATAATTAAACTCAAAATCTTAAATAATAAATCTCCCATCAAGGGTTACATAATCTCAAGATAAATCCCAGGTCATCTAACCTTTAATACAATCATCAGCGGAAATTAAAACATGATCATAATTAAATCTAGTACATAAGCTTCATAAATAAAAGATAACTTCAACGTTATCGTCTAATTAATCACTTTTTCCTTGCCCTTGCTTGTAGAAAACTCTTCAAACTTCTTAACTTCATTTGCATTATTTTGTGCAAGGGTGAGCAAACAATTGCCCACAAGAAGGATAATATACAATAACGGTTTATGAATGATAATTCAATGAGTTTTCAATGATAAAGTATTCTTACCGGAACAATAAAATTTAATTCAACAACTATGAGTTCAAAGGAATAATGAACATTACTTTAACAATAGATACCAACATCAAAGAATACACTGAGGGTCACAAGACCACGAACCATACTCTAGGTTTCAAGTATTTCTACTTTAACCTTTAACAGTCTAAAAGACTATAATCATCATCTTCGTCCTAGGTTAACAGGTGTTTCTACTGTAACCTTTAACAGTCTAAACGACTATATGGACCATCATTTCGTACTCCAGGTGATCAGCCCTTTGTACTATGTATTGCGCAAACATTTTAACGTTATTGCGTATTTCAAAAATAATCCCCTAATAATAGGGTTGTTCATCTCAACTTAGATCATCAGGTTTCGAACCAAATGAAGTTTGCTTGGGAATTAGCTTTCAAGGAATTCTAGATCTTTAGAATGCTCATCAACCAAGTACTGATTGGAATCAGATAGAAACAAATAACTATTCAAGATTTTGATTATAATATCTTTATGAATAAGGTATATTGATGAATCAATAAGAACTAGAGTATTAATAATTTCTAAATTGAACAAATGTTATCATCGACAACATGCTTTCAAAATTTGTGTGAATACATATACAAACCAAAGGAAGTTTGGTTTGAGTTGACTTCAAAGGTAATTTAGAGTTTAGAACATTCATCAACTAAGGATTAGTTGAGTTGGTAAAGAATCGCTAGACAACTTAGAGTTCGGTACAATAATGTAAGATAGTACAATGATATTGGAGAACGAAGATCAAACAACAGTTATTAGTAGCTGAATAAACAACATTACTAACTTTGAATAAACAAGGTAATCTCGTTTGAAATAAAGAAATAAAGATTAACTATTAACTAACTTGTTCAACAATTAACATACAAATTGACACTAAAATTGGTACATTTACAAGCCACATGCAAATATATACTATACTTTACTTTTCTTCCTTTTTAACTGTAATTAGCATATGAATTCTTTGTTTAAACATAAATTCAACCATGACCAACACATATACTCACAATTACCAGTTATATATCAATAATTCAACAAATTGAATTCACAGAGCATGAGATTTTATGCCGGAAAAACCCATATATAAACATATATACATACATAATATTAAGGTTAAAAAAATACCTTCAATTGGCTTGTTAATTCTTGCTAAACACTGAAGTTGCTTGACAATTCTCACAAATCTCTCTCTCAATTCTCTCTCAAGTTCTCTGCAGCTTTTCTTCTTAGGCCAAAAGACAAATCACGTAAAACTAATACACACTAAAGCGTATAGATAAAAAAAACTTATAACCTTAATACGTCTAGTTATTAGAATATTAGTTTCAGCTATAACACTTAGGTTATAAATATATTATATTTTATTTATTATTGAATATATTTTATTTATAATTCAAATATTAAAAGAAATCCAAAAGCCATAAGGCTTTGTTTGGCAAAAAAGTCTTTAAAATATAGACTTAGGTTGTGTTTGATAAATCTGGGAATTAAGATCTGAATGATTATGATGTCTTAATAAATCAGATCATCTGAATGGTTATGAGGTCTGAATCTAAAAAATTGTTTGATAACTTAAAAGTAAGTTGTCTCTTAATGACACTATTTTACCATTTTAAAGGGTAAAATTTTATTTAATAATTTTAAATATTCAATTTAATAAAAATGAGTGCATAATATTGTTGAATATATTTATATAAAAAAAAGTATCAATTTTTTTTTATTAAGAGGTACCTCTTAATTATTAAGGTTTCATTTTCTGTCTTACCGATTAAGAGGCATTCAGACGTAACAAAAAAACAACATCATGCCTCTTAGCGAATAAGAGGCAGTCCATTAAGAGGCAATCAGATGTAAACAAACAACACCTTAATATATTTAAGTCTTGTTTGGTCAAAAGTAAATTAAACTACTTTAATTTTATTTTAATAAACAATTTAGTTTATAATTCATAATCACATACTATTTATTTGGATTTCCATATCCAACATTACATCAACTAAATTAATTACACATACTATATTTTAAATAAATATTCCACTTAAACACATATCACAAAATTATATTCTCATTATAATATTATTTAATAATTTAATATACCATCTTAATTTATCATATCACAACAACAATATAACATCTCATGTTATCTTTAACATAATAACTATAAATTACATTAATTTAGAATATTATCTAATAAATATAATTTATAAATATCTACTAACAAAAATCACATACTCATTTAATTTAAGAAATATTTTAAATTACAAAACAACAACTTCATCAATAAAATATTTATTTAATTTAATAAATATTTTAAATTACAAATAAAATCTTGGATTGTTACAACTAATGCACCATCTGCATTTATGGATATGATGAACAGGGTATTCAAATAATATTTGGACAAGTTCATCGTGGTGTTTATTGATGATATTCTAGTCTACTCTAAGATGCCAGAAGATCATGCTGAACACCTAAGGATAGTATTGGAGACATTAAGGAAAGAGAAGTTATACGCGAAGTTCACTAAGTGTGAATTTTAGTTAGAGATGGTACAATTTTTAGGACATGTCATTGACCACGAGGGGATTTCAGTAGATCCAACGAAGGTGGAAGCCGTGATGAATTGGGAACGACGCCGACTGAGGTGCGGAGTTTCATAGGGTTAGCGGGATATTATCGGAGATTCGTCCAGGATTTTTCGAAGATAGCTACTCCGTTGACTAATTTGACATGGAAGACGGTGAAGTATGCGTGGACGGAGAAGTGCAAAGACAGTTTTCAAGAACTGAAGAAGAGATTGAGTGAAGCGCCTATTTTGTCATTACCTGATGACACAGGAAATTTTGTAGTTTATAGCGATGCTTCGCATAGAGGACTTGGTTGCGTGCTCATGCAGCATGGCAAGGTCATTGCATATGCATCTAGGAAGTTGAAGGATTATGAGAAAGTTTACCCTACTCATGATCTGGAACTGGCCGCGGTAGTGTTTGCCCTAAAGAAATGGCGACATTATCTTTACGGGGAAAAGTGTGAGATATACACGGACCATAAGAGTCTAAAATATATCTTCACACAGAAGGAGTTGAATATGAGACAGAAGAGATGGCTGGAGTTGATAAAGGATTATGACTGTGAAATCCTGTATCACCCTGGAAAAGCCAATGTAGTGGCCGATGCCTTAAGTAGAAAGGGTCGGGAGAAGTTGTCTATGTTAGTTAATAACATAGATGGCTAGGATGGAGTTAGAGGTGAAGTTTCCAAGTGAAGTAGGACAAAGATTGTTTGCGACAGAGATACAATCTACCATCGTAGAGAGAGTCAAGGAGGTGAAGCTCAAAACTGATGAGTATGACCAAATGAAGAAGAAGTTGACCAATGAAAAAGATATTAAGTTTAGTCTTGATAATGAGGGATTACTAAGATTTGAAGGAAGAATTTGGGTTCTGAATGAGATGGAATTAAAGGAGCAAGTGTTGCAAGAGGCTCATAGTTCGAGGTACTCGATTCATCCTGGCAGCACTAAGATGTATCAAGACCTTCGACAGAATTTTTGGTGGCCGAACATGAAGAGAGAAATAGCCGAGTATGTGAGTAGGTGCTTGACTTGTCAAAAAGTTAAAGCCAAACATCAAAGACCATGTGGCTTGTTACAGTCGTTGGAGATCCCATAGTGGAAGTGGGAGCATATCACGATGGGCTCTGTGGTGGGACTCCCGATTACTCAGAAGGGGTATGATGCGATTTGGGTAATAGTGGACCAGTTGACAAAGTCGGCTCACTTTTTGCCAATTTGGGTCAAGTATAACTTAGATCAATTAGTGAAACTTTATATTAAGGAAGTTATTTCCAGACATGGAGTACCAGTTTCGATTGTGTCAGATCGTGACCCACGATTCACGTTTAACTTTTGGAGAAGTCTACAAGAACAGTTAGGGACGCAGTTGAAGTTGAGTACGGCATATCATCCACAAACCTATGGACAGAGCGAGAGGACAATTCAGACGTTAGAAGATATGTTAAGATCTTGCATCATGGATTTCATGGGTAGTTGGGATGATCATCTACCATTAGTAGAGTTTGCGTATAGCAACAGTTATCATGCAAGCATAGGTATGCCGCCTTACGAAGCTTTATATGGGAGGAACTGCCAAACACCGTTGTGTTGGGATGAAGTGGGAGAACGCCGAATGCTAGGACCAGAATTGGTGCAGCAAACAGCGGAAGTGGTGAACTTGATACGAATGCGTCTCGTAGCAGCTCAAGACAGACAGAAGAAGTACGCATACTTACATCGAGAGAATAAGGAGTTTGAAGTAGGCTCGTATGTATTTCTAAAGGTATCTCCCTGGAAAGGAAAGATACGCTTTGGAAAGAAGGGGAAATTAAGTCCAAGGTTTATAGGACCTTTTGAGGTATTAAAACGGGTAGGTGAGGTAGCTTATATGATAGCATTACCTCCAGAATTAGAACGAATACATAACGTATTTCACGTATCGGTGTTACGCCCTTACAAACCGGATTATAAACATGTAATAGAATTTGAGCCTATTCAAATTGAGAAGGACCTAACATATAAAGAGATGCCGATTCAAATCATCGATAGAAAAGAGCAAGTTCTGCGAAACAAGGTCATATCGTCGGTAAAGGTGTTATGGAAGAACCACGATGCCGAGGAAGCAACGTGGCAGTTGGAAGAAAAGATAAAGGAGGATTACCCTCATTTGTTTGCGTAATATAAGGCGAGATTCTGGGGACAAAATCTTTATAAGGGTGGAAGAATGTAACGACTGAGAAATTCGGATCCTTTGTAAAATACTTGAAAGAATTAAATAATGAATAAAATAATATTATTTGTTATTATTATGTGTTAATAAGACGTATGTCGTTCTATAACCTAGAAACGTCGGAACATCGTAGTATTTGAACTACATGAGGGAATTATAGTGTTTGAATTTCTAAGATGAAAATAAAAGCTTTCCGAGAAATTTTTCAAAAAATACTATTCATTGTTTACCGCTCGGGAATTATTTTTGAACTTCCGAGAAATATATAGCGATATAATATCAAGGCGAGATGGATTATGTAATAATAATCTAAGTATGGAAAACGCGATATTTCGCATGCGGACTTAAATTGAGAATATATGTAATAAAAGTTTAATGAAAAGGGAAGGGTAAATCTTGTATGAAGAACAATTTCAATAAGATTAAAGGTGTAAACCTATGTGTAAATAATATTAAGCCCAAGCTAAATGAATGCAAGCCCACAAGAAGTAATTAACTAAACCAAGCCCAAAGCAATGATCCATTAACTAAATAGGATCCATGGGGCAACCCATGAGTGAAGTAGTGGGCAAGAACTTTATGTGATGGGCAAGAATTAAGAGTGATGAACAAGATTAGTTAGGCCTTAAGACATGAATAGTAAGGAGGTTAACTAAGGAGGTGAGATGTCTTAATGACCTTAATACCCTAACCTTGGCCCCTCTATAAATAGCAAGCTTTGATTTGTCATTTACTTATTCAAATTTCATCCAACAAACTCTCTTTGTGAACAACTTATTTGTTAGAGCTAATAAGCACTTTGAAGCTTAACTTCCATTACTAGATTTTCCAAGAAAAAGAAGTACTAGTTCATCAAGGGTAAGGCTCTTCTCATAAATATATCTTCCATATCTATCATAATAGGGTGATAAGAGAAGTGTAACCTAATGAATTTATATGCTAAGAACATATGAGAAGTGGTTAAGCAATGAACTTGAGCCGAATAAGTTATGAATAAGTAACTTGAACCTAAACAAGTTATGAAATTATAGAATAAACATAAGAACTTGTCATATGAGTAACTTAGGAAGTTTGTATGAATAATAAGATGTAAGCATGTAGCTTAAATGACTTCATTAAGAGTAAGTCATAAGGAAATAAAAGTCTTGTATGATAGAAATTGTTAAGTTATGAACTTATGAAGAATAAGCCATAACCTAATTTGAATATAAGTTGTTGTATCATATAAGTTGAGATGTCTAGATAATGAAATGAATCCTTTTAGAATGTTGAACAAATCACTAGTAATGAAGTTTTGCCGAAATTCACACGATTGGACGATAATCGTCGAATTCATGAAATTCTCGGAATGGAAGTCATATTTTGTGTTTGAACTCGAAAACGTTGGTTTTCGATGGAGACAAGTCATATTTGGCATTATAGAGTTGCAGACTCAAAAATGGTCGGATTTTGATTTTGAACGTTCATGAACGTTTATCGTTTTCGTTAAAAATGGACTAATAAGTGAATTTTTAGCAAACGAAGTCGAATATATAAAATTCTTGCATGAACACGTAGAGTATGTGAATTATGAACCGTAGGCTCTTGAATGAGCCAATTCGGACTTATAACGAAGAAGTTACGAGTCCGGGAATCTCACCATTTAAAAAATCTGTCAAAATAATCTGTGGCACAGATTCCGCGCCGCGGCGCGACTCCAAGCCAAAAGTCCCGCACCGCAGCGCCAAAGTGAGCCTCAGTCCCTAGAGACTCACGCCGCAGCGCAACCCATAACAAAGGGACTCATGTACTTGTTAAATACGAGTCCGGTTTCTAGGCATTAACATGTGACGCAAACGCCAAGACAAAGAGTAATAATTGCCGCAGCATGACTGACCTTAGGGTCTAGATCATGAACAAGGTTTTCATGTTGAGCATGGATAGTAGATGTTTACCAATTAACTAAAGATCTTAATGTAACATTGTTAAGACATAATTAATACTTAAGTATGACCACTTAGGGTTAATGAATGTCAGTTAAATGTGAACGTAAGAATGACGTAACGAAAAGCCAGAACCAATAATAACAAATCTAATACATAATTAGATTGAGAAGAAGGGTAAGATTATTTAGGAACCATGTATGTTTATCCATGACCTAATGTGCTATGTGATGTTATCATTTACTGTAGAGACCTTAAAAACTTAAAGTGCACGTGTTATATCTGTAAGCAGACGCTAAAGGCAAGTACTCTAACCCTTGTTCCAGTTCGTTCTGGACAAGTCTTTGTGATTCATGTATTCCTTGCGTTAATGTTTAATGAAGTTAATGCCAATTCCCTTGGCTAGACTTACGATATGTTGGATTCTTTTAATCTTTCAAGTATGTGCAATGATTTACCACACTAATATTGTTGTGGTTTTCAAAAGGAGACTGAGTATGCTAAATTGTTTTATCGTCAAATGACAGGCACGTGAGGTTGCCACAACTTAAACGTATACACGTTTAAGGAATGTAGTGTTGATCAACATAGAGTACTACAGGCTGATCACCTAGACGTGCTCGTAAGTTATGCCGGACTTATGGAATTCGTGCCGGGATGTCCTTTTCAAAGTACTTATGAAATGCTCACGGTCTTGAACAGAAATTGATGATTTACTGAATATTATTGTTGTAAAACGTTTTGAAGGAAAAGAAGTGCTATTTTGAATTATCAATAGTACTTCGTAACTATTGTTCAGTTATTGAAGATATATGATTCCTATGTCTCAAGCATGCTATTTTTCCTAGAATTGTTGTACTTGTTGAGCTAGTTGGGCTCACTCTTGCTTGAACCATATGAATACAGCTAAGACCGAACGTACCGACGGATCCGAAAAGGATAAAGGGAAGGCTAAGGCGAACCCGTAGATTACCTATGTAATAGTATAGGTTTTGTAATGATAATATTTTATATTATGACAAGAACAGATGTAACGGTTATAAAGAACCTGGGAGAATCTTAATATTATTTTGAATATATATAAGACATATTCATTCTTTTGAGGTATTTCAATTGAATGATTGTGTGAACTGTAGCACCGTGTAGCACTATCTGTCGGGTTGGAAGATACCCGGATTTGGGGGCGTCACATGTGACGTCAAACATACATATAACCTGCCACATGGCACCACCTGAGTGTGCCACGTGAATTTAGACCTTTAACCATTATAAATAAAGGTCATGATTTTACAATTGACAAGATTACATAGTCTACCTAGTCTGGAAAGAAAAATATTTTTCTTCTTACTATCGTGCAATTCTCACATATTTTCCTTGTGAGACCCCAGATTTTATGAATAAAGATTTAATTTTCTCGAAATAATTTTTTTAATATTATGGTGTGGATTTGATATAATGTTATAGTTGTGGGTAGTATTTATAAATTTTGCAAAGTGTGCAAGTTGTTGTATAATATTCGATTGGTCGGGGAATATTCTTTTTGTCGGAGAATATCCGTATGACGGTACAATCATTGGTGGACCCCATAACGGAATTATTGTCGGAATGAGAAAATGACAAAATATTTTTATGAAAATAACTATAAGTTTTACAGATTATCTTGTTGAACTACTCAGTAGTAGTAAAAGAATAATGATGTCTGGCGTGGTTGCATAGTAGCACATACGGTATTAATTATTGATACTTATGTGATAAGTCACCTACGGTTTTATTTTATTGGTATTATTAATGTAATAAAACATAATACTTTTATAAAATTATTCTATAAATAGAATATATTATATTCTATTATGCATAGTGTTTGTATAGTGTCCGTGCATAGTGTTTTATATAGTAAATTTTTTTATATAAAATGAATACTTTTATAAAGTTATTCTATAAATAGAATATATTATATTTTATTATCCATAGTGTTGCATAGTGCTGCGTAGTATTTTGCATAGTAATTTTTTTTTTTATATAAAACAAAATACTTTTATAAAGTTATCTATTTTATTAGACAATAATTAGAATATATTATATTTTATTATGCATAGTGTTTTGCATAATGCTCGCATAGTGTTTGCATAGTAAAATCTTTTATAAAGTTATTCGTTTTATTAGATTATAAATAGAATATATTATATTTTATTTAAAAGATTTTGCTTTAAATATGGACCGTCAGATTAAAGTAAATCAATCTGGACCGTTCATGAGTTAGTTACTATGCAGTCCATTTTTTTTATAAATAGAAGCTCATTCCTTCATTATTTCTTACGAATTCACTGAAACCTTAGAGAGAGAAACTATAGAGAGAAAGAAGAAAAGTGTTCTGCTACTTCACTACTTCTATATCCAGTACTCTTCTTTCTTAAGGTAGGGAATATTATTTGTTGTACTCATAAGGGGTATTCTTTTTTTCTTATTCATGAAGAGAACTTCTGTTATTCCATTCTTTATTATTCTTGGAATAACTTTTATGATACGCAGAATACCCTATACTTGGTGAAAATCTTACATTATTCCATTCTTTATTATTCTCTTGGAATAACTTTGTATCTGTGAATACCCTATACTTGGTGAAATTCTTACATTATTTCATTCTTTATTATTCTCGCTGGAATATCTTATCTCGTGCGTTTCTGTGGGACACGGTTCCGCTTTATTATTATTCTTTTTGAATATCACCGCTCAATGCGTTTTATCTGGGACTGGTTAAAATCTTTATTTGTATTACATTTGGAATATCACATGCATGCATTTTACGCTCGGACTGGTTAAAAGTCTTTATTGGTATTCTGTTGGAATAACTTTGTCTATGCAATCTGCATGCATGGTGATTTACATTATTATTCCATTCTTTATTATTACTTTGGAACATCCTGTCATGGCTTTACGCATGACCTGGTTCCGTTAATTATTATTCTGTTGGAATAACCTGTCTATTTGAAGTACCGCATGCATGGTGATTTCTTTTGTTATTCCATTCTTTATTATACTCAGTTGGTTAAAACTTTGACTTCCATACTCCATGAAATTAGTGGAGTATCCTTGATATTTGCGCTTCATCCAGTATCTTATCATGGAAATATTCTTCTGAGCATTCTTAAATTTTACTCTACAAAGCAGTATCATGTTGACAATTTGGACGTTATTAGTTCCTGGATAAATTAATTCTTGAACTTGTTTTATTGAATTCTTATATCATTGTCATCATCCTCATGCTTATATTTTGTTGAAAGTCATCTATGGCCTGTAGTGCATAGATGGACTTGGTATGATTATGACCAGGGATTATTCGGTGTAATCATGACCGTAATGTTACAAATGATGTGGAAAAAGTCCTCATTGTCCCGTAGTGCATTGATGGATGGATTTTGGTATGATTATGGCTATGGATTCTCTTGACGAAGGTGCAAAGATGAATTGTTTTATGGCATGATCAGGACCATTGATGAAAACATGATTATCTTTAGCCGTAGTGCATGGATAATTCGTGATCGTGATACTAAAGAATATCCTTGGTAAGTAGTGCGAAAAGTGATTTGATGATGTGGATTATTTATTAAAATTTGAGTCCCAATGATAAAAGTGATGAAAAATATTTTAAATCATAAAAGATAGTAAATTTTATTCTCTACTTGACTCTTTTAATGGATTGCTTGTTACGCTGCAGTTAAACTTGATAGTTATTATATTTTATCAGTTTAACACTGTTGAAGGCTAACGATAAATTATTACGCATTATCTTAGTCATAATATTTCTTCTTTGGGCTAGTTGAGCTCACCCTTTCTTTCACTTTATTCTCTTGAAATGAGAGCGTAGGCTTTTGGACTAGCGAGGGAACAGTGATGGTCCTAGATGGTGCATTAGTACTCCTCACTATTACGTGAAATAGTGTGATAATAATTATAATGAGGACTCCTTTTGAGTTTGTATACTCTCTAGTAGACAATATTTGTATTCAAACTCACAGCTTTATGTTTTGTCGTATTGTACCACGACGGTTTGTATTATTAAGTTGTATTTGAATTACATACCATGTATCCGGTGACTAAAGATGGGTGATGTATACCTAATTTTGGGGGCGTCACATTCCTCCCCTTAGTTCCCCTTTCACACCTTATTCCAACCTATGTGGATCTTTCGTCTCTCCAGCTCATTTAACCTCAGACTTACATTTTTGCTGACTTTGTTGGGGAGAAGTTATATTTGTGGAGGTTATGCCCATTACGAGGAGAGATAGGACAACAAAGTGTTGGTCGAATTCTAAATACGCTCAGCACGCAAGTATACGTGGTCAACAAGTAATATAGTGATAAGAAAAGAATCGTTCCCACGGAGAATAGTAAGAAATTAAACATATGAATTACCAATTTTATATTAACCCAATTTTATTAAACTATTCAAATCAATGATTATAAATAAGAAAAACTAAGAAACTAAAAATATTAATTAATCTACACAACTTAAAAACCATAATTTCAAGCAAATAATGGAGAATTAGGCTTACAACTTCACTTTAAGTCTCACTTCGATTATCACACCTTATTCCAGTTCAATTCACTATCTCAGTTTATTAATCAAGAACACTTAAGTAGAATTAGCCATCTCTCGATGCACTAACACCGTATTAACTTAAATTCACAAATTAGATAGAATTAAGCCAAACACCCTAAACAACTAATTTACGATATCTCTATGTGAATTAAAATCATATAAGGTTTAATTCAAGTTCTCTACCCGATTACATGCGATGCTAGGTATATCTCTATCCTAACATTCATCAAGATTCCATTAAAACACAGAATTCAAGAACATATGCTAAAGTGACTAAGTCTAGATTCATACATCATCTCTCGAATCCATATAAATCCACACAGAATTGGTGATCAAGCAATTCATAAATTAAAGTGCAAATCACAATAGATAAACTGAATTGATAGATTATTGAACTAAATTCAAGGCATGACAATCATTATTCAACAATAAAGCTCCATTGCAAGCCTAATAAGTAACGTAGTTCATGATGAATGAAATAAAAACTGAAATAATAAGAGAATCCATCATCCCAATTACAATAATTGAATTAAAGAAGTAGAATAGATACAAAATCACCCTTCTTCTTGCTCCAATTCGCAATCTTCGTGATTCTGACCTTCCTTTCTTTCCTCCAATGATCTTCTAAAAATTAGGTCTTTTCTTGCTAATTGATTAATTGTTGTGTTATCTCCCCATTATATTGTGTTATGTCCACCACAAATCATGTAATTAGCTCTTAAACCGATGTCAATCAAAGTCCTAAGCCATGCCAACTTGTTTCCTTCACGCTGTTGCAGACTTCTAATCAAAGCGCACTTCATTCTCTCTCCGTACCCTTCCTTGGTAGTTTTTTTTCTATAAAGGTTTGCCCGTGCCGGGGTTAGGTCTTCTGCGGTTGGGTTATGTACCTTCAGGAGGATTTCCTTTAATTATTTGTGCCGCCTACGGGGTATTCTAACGGATGTGCTTTTTGCCCATTTTGATGCCAAGTCCTGTCACAAAGCCACCATTATGCCACATAAATACACAAGTAAAAACGAACATAAATACACAAGATCAACACAGTTTATGTCTGAATCAGAGGCCGATTCGTAGGTATAAAACCCACTCATGAAACTCCCCCAAACTTAAACCCATGCTAGTCCTCGAGCACAAAACAAAATAAAAATACAATGGAATGGAATGCAACTAATCTACATGCCAACGAATCCAGCAGTAATGACATAAACAAGTCTGTTCAACCGGCCTCAGAGAAATCAAGTGAACATGATAATACCTTATATCAAAACCAATCAGTAATTTCCCAATCAATCATCAACTCTTAGGCTGTTATCATTAATATAGTGCGTGTGTGCTCAACAACTACGCCAACTGATATAAAATCAAATTTAACACATAATAGGTCTCTTTGAAGGCATCATATAGTGTAAACTCAAGAAATCCAAAACACAGTCAAGATCCAACTAAAATCAAATAATTACCAATATCAAGGGTTAAAATATGGTACTTATGCTTTATTTTTCATTTACGGTAGCTTTTTGCTCTTTTCCCATTTTTTTATACTCATGGTTGTGCAATGTCTTATTCCCTTAGGCTTTTCAATGCTACCTTAACGAGCTTTCGACCAACGACTCCCAAACCATTAAGGCCTTAGGGCGCTAGGTGTAAAGACAATCCCCTCGGGTTTACTTACTCAAGTAACAAAGGCCACAAAACTAGACTAGAAACGGTGTTTATTCATATATATATATATAAATATAAATATATACATATATTTAAATAGCTTATATACCCCAAAATTTGCCCTAAACTTAAGTTCTTGTCTAACTTTAGCCTTCACTGCCTATTCTTGTCATTCTTTCATCCAAACGAGTATTATCCTTTAGAGGTCCCTTATGTATCAATTTAAACGCAATCAGTCAACATAGTTGTTTTTACTGTGCTAACCTTTTTATACTAGTTTCAAACAAAAAAAGATTCGATTCATAACAAGAAATCACATCAAAGCTCTAATAGCCAATACTATACTTGTGTACTCAAATTCAGTCTCATCATTGGCCAAAATAAACTGTAACTTATCAAACAGTTGGACTATGCAAGATAGTCTAAATGCAACATAAACACAATAAACTAACTACTATTTTTGCAATTTTTCAATTTTCCATTATTTTTTATTGAAACTGAATAACAATATAAGAAATTAAATATAAACAAAACTATTTACAATACTAAACTATAATGCAATTATACTACATAAATGCAATATAATGAATAACAATATTGAAGAACTGACAAGTATAGGTCGAACCCACATAGACTAGATTAATTTTAATGTTTCCTTAATATTTATTTTAGGCGAATTAGAAATAAAGATTGAGAATTAATTAACTAGAATATGAAAACAATTAATGAGAAAACAATCTAGGAATTTGAATCCACTAAATAATACTATACTTGTGTACTCAAATTCAGTCTCATCATTGGCCAAAATAAAGCTCAGAACTTATCAAACAGTTGGACTCATGCAAGAAAGAACCGATAAGCATGTGTTTAACCCACATAGACTAGATTAATTTTAATGTTTCCTTAATATTTATTTTAAAGTAATTAGAAATAAATATCGAGAATTAATTAACTAGAATATGAAAAAACAATTAATGAGAAAACAATCTAGGAATCTGAATCCACTAAATAATAAACATAACATATAATTCAATCTCTTCTATTTTTATAACTCAAATTATGATTTTGATCTCCTTCCTTTAATTTAGTAATTTACAATTAACGTTGGGCAAACATAGACTATGAAAATTTAAGGATTAACTATAACCCATCAAAACTTCTTTGAGCAAGCATGGATTATGAAAAACTCATATCTTAACAATAATCTATCAAAACCTCTTAATTAATTTAAAATCACATAAGAACTATAAAACGAAGGTATTTCAATAACGAAACATGAAGTCGAAATCAATTAAACATAAAAGCATAAATAATAGAAGAGATAAAAAATATTATTAAGAATAATTATTTAATTTCATCTTCATCCTAGATTAAAGAAATTAACTAGACATGAAAATAAATAAATTAACTAAAATAAAGAAGAAGTAGAAGATTGAAATAAATAAGAAAACTCCCTTTATTCACGATTCTCCAACAAGCGTTGAAACGTAATTTAATTTACTCATACTCCTAACCTAAAGTAATACAATACCTCATACCTTTCTCTCTAAAATAAGAGACCTATTTATAGGAAAAATAACTTTGAACCCTAATTTAGATTCATTGAACTTGGACACTTTTGTTCCCTTTCCATGTAGGATTCAACTTCCTAGTGGCAATGAACTTCTCAAAAAGATCTTCTAGATAAAGAGATTTCTAGATTGACTTTCTCTTCTCTGGGATTTGACTTACACACTAAGATTGTTCCACCTCTTTCCTTCTCCTTTGTAGGATTCTTCTTGGATATTCCTTACATGAATAAGAGCATTAAATATCGCTTGATCACCAAGATTTTGACTTTATTGCAACAAATATTAAATCCTACAAAATAAAATAAAACATATTAATTTAATAAATTAATATAATTAAAAGGACAAAATTAGGGATAATAAAATGTATGAATTACGTGTCTATCAAATACCCCCCACTTTTGCTAAAAACTAAAAATAAAAATACTTTTGCTCGTCCTATTTTTAGATTCAACGAGTAAATTAAATTCAATATTACACTTTTACCTTAAAAATACTCAAAATAAAATAAAATAAAATATAAAAAAAAAAAAAATTACTTACCCCATTTTCATAGGAAACACGATTAAACATTTAGCATGATGTGCAACAAGCCTTTAAACCCCAAGTGGACGAGTTGTGTCTCGTGAGGGTTTGCAGTGAATATACCCACAAAATTCAAAAATATTTTTAGATTCAACAAATTATGAAATTGAAAGAAAACTTCTAAATATCTATGGGCATTATACATAAGCAAGATTAAATTCAATATTACACTTTTACCTTATCAAAAATACTCAATCTTCATTTTAGACACCATCCTTCATTTAATCAATTTCATGTGATGCATGCATTGCGTATATGATGTAACTCTTAGTAGGGATTTTTACCATGAAAATCAAGCAAACTCATTTTTTTTTTTTTTTTTTTTTTTTTTTTTCCATTTTTTTTCAATTTTGATTTTTGACTTGTGCAATGTCTCATTTTCTTAGGCTTTTCAGAGTTACCCATGTAGAGCGAGCGTTGGACCAATGACTCCCAAACCAGATGGCTTTAGGGCACTAGGTGTAGAGACACCCCTAAGGATTTACTAACTCGAGTAACAAAGGCCACAAAATTAGACTAGTCAAGCTGCTTTTATCCATCACACTTTTCAGCGTGAATATCGATGCTTCCCTAAAGCTTGGATACCCAGTTATTTCGTTTAATGGACATTGAAGCAGTTATTTATTCCTTTTCTTCTTCTTTTTTTTCAACTTCATTTTTTTTTCATTCTTTCTTCTTTTCTTTTCTTTTCTTTTTTTTTTTTTTTTTTTTTTGAAATTACTCGAATCATGGTTTATACCCCACAACTAAGAATTAGTGCAAACGTGAAGTGCAAAAATGCTTGTGAAATCAATTTTAAATCCAGATGGTGTTTTGAACTAAGATTTCGTATCTTATCAAAAATTCAAGAGTTCTAAATCTTTCAATCTCACTCATGAGTTTTGCTCCACAAACACTTATTAGAATTAATTCAATTCATAAAAAGTCAAACAAAATTTTTAAATTTTAAATTTTAATTTTTTTGTGTGTTTTTTTTCGTAAAAAGAAAGAAAAAAAAATCTAATACAAACAGAGTCCCCCCATACCTAAATCATGCATTGTCCTCAATGTATGCAAATGAAAAAAAAGAGAACAAAGATGTGAAAGAATTTTACCTTGTATGCGGGGCATTTGTTCTGCAAGAAGATGTGGTGAGAAAGAAAACAAATGTACATATCTACAAATTTTATAAATCCTAAAAATTATGTGACTAAAAATGAATGTTACAAATGGATAAGTGAGTGTGAACTTTTCAATATTTTCAGGAGGTCTAGGAAATTGAAAATAGTCAAAATTTTCATCACAGTTATGCTTCAAGTTTACCTCAAGAAAACTTTTATTAACATGTTCAAATGATGGAAGAATTGGTTCAAATACATGTTCTAGTTTAGTTGACTTATTTGTAGTGGATCTCAACAGCTCATTGACCTTATCTAAATATTCAGATTCATTCCAATTTTGGTCAAGGTGATTTAAGAAAAAATTAATTGGATCTTTTTCAATCAAGAGTCTATTTTCAATTATTTCTTGGGTCATTGACAACTCTTGTATCATGTTTACTTTAATGGGTTGGTCCAAAAAATCACTAGGTGGTTTTTTAAAAGTAAGTCTTTCAGGGTATGAAACTTTAGGCTTATAGACTTTTTCAACCGACTCATTAAATGCAACATGATCAATTTTAGGCATAGACTCATAATTTTAAACTCCTCAAATTGACTTGACTCAAACTGTGTAAATTGAATATAAGATTTTCATTTTCCTCATCATTTCCACAACCATCAAACTTTCAAAATTAACCTCGAGTTACTAGAAAATTCACTCACCTCTTGTTCATTTATTATAGTGGCTAATCTATTCATTTGAATTTCTAGATGAGATATAACTTGATCAAAAAACTTGATAAATTGATTTTTTCATTAAAACTTCCATAGTTTTCTCTAAGGCACTAAGTCTTTCCTCTTCTTTATTTGATAATTCTTGTGAATATTGAGGTTCTAGATCCGAATATGGATATGGAAATGAACTTAGATAAAAATTTTCATAAGTTGGAAAACATTGATTTACTTGGTGTGCATTAAAATTTTCGTAGGATTCTTGATTCCAAGCAAAATTATTATTCCAACTATAATAAGATTTCATTTTTCCACAAATCACAAAACAAACAGACAACGAACCACGAAAGTCGTACAAAAAAAAAATTAAAAAAAAAAAAAAAAACTAAACTACTATTTTTTTTTTTTTTTTAAAAATATGGAGAGATCTGAAAATCAAGAAAAAAGCAAAGAACAAAATCTTTATCTTTTCGCTACTTGATCCACTTCTTCAATAATCTTGAAAAAAAAATTAGAGTTAAAACTAATTGAATAAATAAAAATTAGGGAATAAATAAAATTAATTCTAGTCCCCGCCAAAAAAACTTGATGTGTTAAAATTATGTAATCGCAAGTGCACAATATCTAATTGAAGAACTGACAAGTACATGTCGAACCCACAGAGACTAGATTAATTTTAATGTTTCCTTAATATTTATTTTAGGCGAATTAGAAATAAAGATTGAGAATTAATTAACTAGAATATGAAAACAATTAATGAGAAAACAATCTAGGAATCTGAATCCATTAAATAATAAACATAACATATAATTCAATCTCTTCTATTTTTATAACTCAAATTATGATTTTGATCTCCCTTCCCTTTAATTTAGTAATTTACAATTAACGTGGGCAAGCATACACTATGAAAATTTAAGGATTAACTATAACCCATCAAAACTTCTTTGAGCAAGCATGAATTATGAAAAACTCACATCTTAACAATAATCTATCAAAACCTCTTAATTAATTTAAAATCACATAAGAACTATAAAACGAAGGTATTTCAATAATGAAACATGAAGGCGAAATCAATTAAACATAAAAGCATAAATAATAGAAGAGATAAAAAATATTATTACGAATAATTATTTAATTTCATCTTCATCCTAGATATAAAAAATTAACTAGACATGAAAATAAATAAATTAACTAAAATAAAGAAAAGAAGAAGATTGAAAAAAATAAGAAAACTCCCTTTATTCACGATCCTCCAACAAGCGATAAATGAAACGTAATTTAATTTACTCCTACTCCTAACCTAAAGTAATACAATACCTCATACCTTTCTCTCTCTAAAACAAGAGACCTATTTATAGGAAAAATAACTTTGAACCCTAATTTAGATTCATTGAACTTGGACACTTTTGTTCCCTTTCCATGTAGTTTTCAATTTCCTAGTGGTAATCAACTTCTCAAAAAGATCTCTAGATAAAGAGATCTTTTGACTTTTCTTTCTCTTGTTGGATTTGACTTGCACACCAAGATTGTTCCAACCTCTTTCCTTCTCCTTGTCGGATTCTTCTTGGATATTCCTTACATGAATAAGAGCATTAAATATCGCTTGATCACCAAGATTTTGACTTTATTGCAACAAATATTAAATCCTACAAAATAAAATAAAACATATTAATTTAATAAAATAATATAATTAAAATGACAAAATTAGGGATAATAAAATGTATGAATTACGTGTCTATCAAATACCCATACCTAGCTTTTGCTCGTCCTCGAGTAAAATAAAATAAAATAAAAATAAAAAAAAATTACACTACCCCATTTTCGTAGGAAACACGATTGCACTTAGCATGTGCAACAAGCCTTTAAACCCCAAGGTTACCCCAAGTGGACGAGTTGTGTCTCGTGAGGGTTTGCGATGAATATACCCAAAAAATTCAAAAATATTTTTAGATTCAACAAATTATGAAATTGAAAAAAAACTTCTAAATATCTATGGGCATTATACATAAGCAAGATTAAATTCAATATTACACTTTTATCTTATCAAAAATACTCAATCTTCATTTTAGATACCATCCTTCATTTAATCAATTTCATGTGATGCATGAATTGAGTATATGATGTAACTCTTAGTAGGGATTTTTACCTTGAAAATCAAGCAAACTTATTTTTTTTCTTTCTTTTTTCTTTTTCTTTTTCAATTTTGATTTTTGACTTGTGCAATGTCTCATTTTCTTAGGCTTTTCAAAGTTACCCATGTAGAGTGAGCGTTGGACCAATGACTCCCAAACCTGATGTCTTTAGGGCACTAGGTGTAGAGACACCCTAAGGATTTACTAACTCGAGTAACAAAGGCCACAAAATTAGACTAGTCAAGTCGCTTTTATCCATCACACTTTTTTCAAAGTGAATATCGATGCTTCCCAGAGGCTTGGATACCCAGTTATTTCGCTTTAATGGACATTGAAGCGCTTATTTATTCCTTTTTTTTTTTTCACTTTTTTTCAACTTTTTTTTTTTCATTTTTTTTTCTTTTTTTTTTTTTTTTTTTTTTTTTTTTTGAAATTACTCGAATCATGTGGTTTATACCCCACAACTAAGAATTAGTGCAAACGTGAAGTGAAAAAATGCTTGTGAAATCAATTTTAAATTCAGATGGTGTTTTGAACTAAGATTTCGTATCTTATCAAAAATTCAAGAGTTCTAAATCTTTCAATCTCACTCATGAGTTTTGCTCCACAAACACTTATTAGAATTAATTCAATTCATAAAAAGTCAAACAAAATTTTTAATTTTTTAATTTTTTTTTTTTTTTTTTTTTTTTTTTTTTTAAAAAAAAAAAAAAAATCTAATACAAACAAACTCCCCCCATACCTAAATCATGCATTGTCCTCAATGTATGCAAATGAAGAAAAGAGAACAAAGATGTGAAAGAATTGTACCTTGTATGCGGGGCATTTGTTCTGCAAGAAGATGTGGTGAGAAAGAAAACAAATGTACATATCTACAAATTTTATAAATCCTAAAAATTATGTGACTAAAAATGAATGTTACAAATGGATAAGTGAGTGTGAACTTTTCAATATTTTCAGGAGGTCTAGGAAATTGAAAATAGTCAAAATTTTCATCACAGTTATGCTTAAAATTTACCTCAAGAAAACTTTCATTAACATGTTCAAATGATGGAAGAATTGGTTCAAATACATGTTCTAGTTTAGTTGACTTATTTGTAGTGGATCTCAACAACTCATTGACCTTATCTAAATATTCAGATTCATTCCAATTTTGGTCAAGGTGATTTAAGAAAAAATTAATTGGATCTTTTTCAATCAAGAGTCTATTTTCAATTATTTCTTGGGTCATTGACAACTCTTGTATCATGTTTACTTTAATGGGTTGGTCCAAAAAATCACTAGGTGGTTTTTAGGAGTAAGTCTTTCAGGGTATGGAACTTTAGGCTTATAGACTTTTTCAACCGACTCATTAAATGCAACATGATCAATTTTAGGCATAGACTCATAATTTTTAAACTCCTCAAATTGACTTGACTCAAACTGTGTAGAATTGAATATAAAATTTTCATTTTCCTCATCATTTCCACAACCATCAAAATTTTCAAAATTAACCTCGAGAGTTACTAGAAAATTCACCCATCTCTTGTTCATTTATTATAGTGGCTAATCTATTCATTTGAATTTCTAGGCGAGATATAACTTGATCCATGCTAATTGATTTTCTTCATTAAAACTTCATTAAAACTTCCATAGTTTCTCTAAGGCACTAAGTCTTTCCTCTTCTTCATTTGATAATTCTTGTGGATATTGAGGTTCTGGATCCGAATATGGATATGGATATGGACTTAGATAAGAATTTTCATAAGTTGGAAAAAATTTGATTTACTTGGTGTGCATTAAAATTTTCATAGGATTCTTGATTCCAAGCAAAATTATTATTCCAACTATAATAAGAATTCATTTTTCCACAAATCACAAAACAAACAGACAACTAACCACGAAAGTCGTACAAAAAAAAACTAAACTACTATTTTTTTTTTTTTTTTATAAAAATATGGAGATACGAAGTACCGAAGAAAGCGCAGCAACAAAATCTTTATCTTTTCGCTACTTCGATCCACTTCAATAATCCTGAAAAAAAGAGTTAAAACTAATTCGAATAAATAAAAATTAGGGAATAAAAAATTAATTCTAGTCCCCGGCAACGGCGCCAAAAACTTGATGTGTTAAAAATATGTACTGCAAGTGCACAGTGTCTAATTGAAGAACTGACAAGTACAGGTCGAACCCACAGAGACTAGATTAATTTTAATGTTTCCTTAATATTTATTTTAGGCGAATTAGAAATAAAGATTGAGAATTAATTAACTAGAATATGAAAACAATTAATGAGAAAACAATCTAGGAATCTGAATCCACTAAATAATAAACATAACATATAATTCAATCTCTTCTATTTTTATAACTCAAATTATGATTTTGATCTCCTTTCCCTTTAATTTAGTAATTTACAATTAACGTGGGCAAACATATAGACTATAAAAATTTAAGGATTAACTATAACCCATTAAAACTTCTTTGAGCAAGCATGGATTATGAAAAACTCATATCTTAACAATAATCTATCAAAACCTCTTAATTAATTTAAAATCACATAAGAACTATAAAACGAATGTAGTTCAATAACGAAACATGAAAGCGAAATCAATTAAACATAAAATCATAAATAATAAAGAGATGAAAAATATTATCACGAATAATTATTTAATTTCATCTTCATCCTAGATATAAAAAATTAACTAGACATGAAAAATAAATAAATTAACTAAAATAAAGAAAAAGTAGAAGATTGAAAATAAATAAGAAAACTCCCTTTATTCACGATCCTCCAACAAGCGTCTGATGAAGACGTAATTTAATTTACTCCTACTCCTAACCTAAAGTAATACAATACCTCATACCTTTCTCTAAAAACAAGAGACCTATTTATAGGAAAAATAACTTTGAACCCTAATTTAGATTCATTGAACTTGGACACTTTTGTTCCCTTTCCATGTAGGTTTCAATTTCCTAGTGGCAATCAACTTCTCAAAAAGATCTTCTAGATAAAGAGATCTTTAGATTGACTTTCTTTTCTCTTGTTGATTTTGACTTGCACACTAAGATTGTTCAACCTCTTTCCTTCTCCTTGTAGGATTCTTCTTGGATATTCCTTACATGAATAAGAGCATTAAATATCGCTTTGATCACCAAGATTTTGACTTTATTGCAACAAATATTAAATCCTACAAAATAAAATAAAACATATTAATTTAATAAACTAATATAATTAAAAGGACAAAATTAGGGATAATAAAATGTATGAATTACGTGTTGATTTGCATGTGATGTAGGTTCCGACTTTTACATGACCTCGAGGGCCGTTCGAAGATACACTCCTCCTGTCGAGCTCTGCACCCAGATTACCGAGGTATTATGCATTATTGGGGATTTGGGGCATTCTTTTCCATTCTTCCCCGTCGTAGTCCTTGGGGTTACCTCAGGGCATTGTCGGAGCGCTGGTTTCACCAGACTTGGTCTCTCCATTTATTGGATTAATGTGAGGTGATGATGACACCGATGGATTGGCAGTTTATCACCGGTATGGAATTTGGAGGGGCGTCAGTGCCATATACGGTGAACATTACCCCGACTACCGTTAGATCCTTGTTAGGAGTTCCAGCAGACGCGCTCAAGGGAAGGACCGTTCGTAGAGGTCCTTTGAGCGTAAATGCTATGAGTAGGCTGTTGAGTGAGCCCATGCATGCTGATGTGAGAGTCAGGGATCGCATTCTTCGGTGATTGTTCCTGATTATTTTCAGGGGTTGTTTCATAGTAGACAACTCTTCCACGGTGTCATTCACTTTGATCAGCACCACTTAGGAGGTGGACCGTATTGGAGAGTATGATTGGGGCTCCTACACCTTTTCCTATTTCCTCAGGGTATTACGCATGCATTCGTAGAGCTTGACAGAGGCTTGGCTAGGATTTTACCCATTTCTGCTGGTGAGTATTTCTCTTTTGATTTCCCATGTACAGGTTAAGAGTGTTGACTGATTGCAGATGTTTGCCTTTGTGTTGGCAGTTTTGGGCCTATGAGAGGCTTCTATGTTTGCGTCCTATTAGTGTGTTAGGTTTAGATACCTATCCACGAGGACGGTGATGGCATCACTTTATATTGGCGGAGCTTCCTGTAGCTAAGGATTTAACCCATTGTCGCTTATAGTTGGAGTTGTTGACAGCTGATGCCATCACTTGGGTTCCCTATTCTGGGGAACATTTGACTATCGGCTTTGAGGATGGATACTCGACTTGTGTCAAGCATGTGATGTCCACTCGCCAGATTCCTTTCTTCATAAACTGAGGATGGGAGTACTATTTAGGAGAGCATACTGTTAAGAGCACCACAGGAGATCTTGCCTCCTACCAAATGTTATTGGCCTGTGTCACAGTCACCTATCAGTGATATCCAATTGATGGGCGTTGACGGCTACACTTTGTCAGAGGGTCCATTTATTCAGGAGGCATTATACCGCTGGTGGTCCCCTCGTACCATCGGAGCCCAGACCCGCGCCACTCAGTTCATGGGGGATATGGTTCCTGGATCCGTGATGATGATAGATTGGATGACTTGTGTCCGAGATCCGACTCATTTGACATTGATTGACAGTTTGAACCGGCAGTTGGACCGGGCACATTTTTTCATCCGATATTTGGGTAGAGATCCTTCAGAGGCAGATACTTTTGATCCTTCCAGCTCGGGGGCTGGCTCTTCAGATGACCCATATGGCTTTTTCGATGTAGATCCTCCCTTGCATAGGTCTGACATCCCTCTTGGCGGAGATCCAGTGAGTCAGGAGGAGTTACATCAGGTGGAAAAGATTGATGATGTAGACATAGACACCATTGTCTTCTTCTGATGTGTATTCTCACTATATCTTTTAATAGGCCTCTATTAGTTACTGGGTGGCTATGCCCCATTCTCGTTATTCTTTTTATAGGCCTCTGTTAGTCGTAGGGTGTCTGTGCCCCATTTACCTGCATTTTTTAGTTGTACAAAGATGATGTATTTAGATGATGATGTACTTAGGAATGTATGTACTATTTTTCATTCCCTACATCATATTATCATCTATTATCTGTCATGCATGTATTATGTCATGCATATGTATGCCCAGAGATGTTCAACATTGACCCATGGATGGTCTTATGATACGGCGCACACATATGTCTTCTTTGATAGTTAGCCATATTGATAACACCCCATCAGTATTGGTGCCCTCCCGTCTGAGATCTTGGTATGATAGTGTATCCCCTTTAGATAAGGTGATTGTAGATCAACTATTGCAACATTCTATGAACCTCCTAATGTTCTAGGTTCCATTGGGCTTCGTAGATGGCATGCTAGAGCATTGGGTATCGGAGAGGTAGGTTTTCTGATTTGGGACCCATAAGTTGACTCCCACCTTAGAAAAGTATGAGCGATTAACGGCTTTGCCCTTAGATAGGCCTTGCACTCGAATGGCTGTCGGAGATATGCGCCGACAGTTCATGACCCTCACCGGGTTGAGGCACAGAGTAGTGCAGGATAAGATTTCATCCGGTTATGTAGTGTCCCAGTATTTTTTGATAGACAAATTTGGCTCCGTGGACAGCTATGCACATCACTCTAGGGATTTCACCACATAGGAGGATCAGTGGCATGTGGCCAGAGTAGATGTACTCGTGATGTGAGTAGTGGCTTATTTTTACATGCCACTGTACATGGATGAGCTGGACATCAGTGTTATAATGGTGGTGAGAGCTCTAAGGGAGGATCATACCATTATTACGATGATTGTGGCATAAACATTGAGGTCAAACATGTATTGCTACACCTATCCTGCAGGGGTGTTTATAGCCAGCTCGGTCTTGCTGTACGTGTGGTTCATGTCACACTTGAGACCTTTTGGCACATTCCGATGGCATGTGTATTATTTTTCCCATGTGATAGCCATGTATTACTCCTTTCAGCCAGTGGAGTGTGTAGACGCTGCATCATGGTCGGTGTTTTTGGCAGGGATTGGAGATCCATTTGACATTCTGTCATGTTCAGGGTTTAGTTCACCCTATAGCTTCATTACTCATGCAATGGGCATGGATTATCTCCCTATGGATGGTTTGAGGGGCATGACTACATATCACCCACTGGTCATGAAGTCACAATTTGACCAGTTTTAGGATGTGCATCCTTTTGAGGGGGCATTAGATTAGCGTTTGTCATCTCGCCATTTGTCAGCAGAGGATAGATACAGAGTGTATGCCTGTTGGGATCAGCGTAAGAGTGCTGAGTTTTCTATTAGCCATCCGGGCTATTCGACAGAGTATTCTGCATGGATGGAGACAGAGACTGCATCGGCTGTGGTAGTATCCACAATGTCGGGGATTGATTCAGATAGTGGAGAGCCTATGGAGGACATTGATTCTCACACCAAGGAGGAGCCATTCACTGGGTTGCCAACAGCTCTTGTAGATTTTCCCAATACGAGTGCTATTGTGATCTAGCATTCAACACAATATTTTGAGCAGAGTCTTCATCTGATGACCTTCGAGAGAGATCAGGCTAGGGCCTTGATGTTGACAGCTCTTGATGGGAGAGACGTCGCTCTGTTAGAGAGAGATGAGGCATTAGCTCATAGAGATGTAACTATTATTGAGCGGGATGAGGCCAGATCATCTAGAGATGTAGTGATTGTGGAGCGGGATAGCACTATATCTGCCCGAGATATCACTGTTACAGATAGTACTGTAGTGAGGTCCCTTACTTCTGGCATCATTATAGAGATGAGCACGTATATTGATGAGCATGGTGCCATCATGTAGTTAGTTGTAGATCTGTTGACTTGTGTAGAGACCCTTGGACAGGAGATCACAATGTTACCTCCTTCTTCTAAGAGGGATGCCATGTTAAGCTTGATAGCCCACATACACACTGACTTGTAGATGGGCTCATATTTTCCTGCACAAACTAGCTTAGCCATTTTGTCATGTACAGCACACAATGTATATATCAAACATCATTATATATAGCAGGGAAACATATTTTGATCACTTCCCTTTTAGTCATGCCTTATTACTTGCTTGATATTTGCATGTTTCTCCAGAGCTTGTGATCTCGATGTATTCTGAACTCTTCCTTGATGGACGGACATTGAGATGTCTCAGGATCTTTCAGAATGGATCGTTGATTTGTATGTATTCCCTACCTTCTTTAGTGTCTTGGGACTGGTTTCTGTATGTAGATGTGGATAGGCATGGATCATTGATCTCTGAGGTTGACCGCACCACAGATTGTCGCCAATATTCCTTTTTATGGGGGAGCCCAGTTAGTTCTATCTCTTATAGATTTATGTTTCTCTTTGAGGAATCAACTGCATCTTAGATGGTCGCCGATTCTCCCGTTTACATGGGGAGGTCATGTAGTTCCATCCCTTTGGTCTGAAGCCAATGAAATGTGATGAATTGAAGGATGATCTCAGTACCGTTTTACAAGTTTTTGTGTTTTGGTAGGGGGTAAGACCGAACCATGAATGGTTGCCTACATACTCTTATTGAAGAGGAGATCAGGTCTGCATAGTTCGAACCTGGTGTGAAGGTTCAACGATGTATGTGGCAAAGGGGTTTAAAGATGTTTTTTTGTTTTTGTAGTGAGAAGGGTGTAGAAATGTTTTTTGTTGTTTTTTGTTTTTTGTTGCGGACCACCATATAAAATGGTTGCCTCACGTACTCCGTGTATCGAGGAGATCGGTCGGCGTAGTTAAGCCCCCATATGCGAGGCGGGTTTTACGACCAAAAGTTTAATCCATATGTACATGATAAACTAAAGGTGTGAAAAGTTTAATCCTGGTGGGATAACTTGAAGGTGTGAAAGGTTTTCCACAGTGGGATAACTGACTGTGATCCCTGAAAATGATGCTTTGAAATCAAAGTTGAGTGAGGATCTGGTGATCCAAAAACCCAGTTCTTGGTTGGAAAGTGTGATTGTCCACGATGGGGCAAATGGGTGTGAAGAAAGTTGTATGTAGTGAGGGTTTAGAAAACTGAATTGATTTGGGGATCTAGGTGATCCATAACCGGGGATGTTTGCTTGATGGTAACCTTAGACATAGTACCATTTCACAGTGTCCGAGTTAATGAGTTGCGAAAATTTGTCGCCATCCATCTCCTTTAATTGAAGAGCGCCTCTTGTCAATACCTCCTTGACAACAAATGGGCCTTCCCAATTTGGGGCGAATTTTCCTTTGGACTAATCTTGGTTGTCAATGATCTTCTTCAAAACCAAGTCATGTTGTTTAAGCTGCCGTAACCGGACTTTTCTGTTGTAGGATCTGGCGATCCTTTGTTGATATAATTGACTATGGAAGATAGCAGCGGTTCTTCTTTCATCTATTAGAGACAATTGGTGATACCTATCTTGTAACCATTGGTCTACATTCAGCTGAGTGTCTATCAATACTCTGGGGATTCCATTTCCACCTCTATGGGGAGCACTGTTTCCATCCCATAGGTTAATGAGTAGGGGGTTGCCCCAGTAGAAGTGCGCATTGATGTTTTGTAGGCTAACAAAGTCAGAGGAAAGCAGTCAAGCCATCCTTTGTGATTGGCGGACATCTTTTGCATGATCTTCTTGATGTTTTTGTTAGCCCCTTCAACAGCACCATTCATCTTTGGACGGTAGATGACGGAGTTGAGATGTTTGATGTGAAATTTACTGCATAACTCCTCCATCATTTTGTTGTTGAGGTTTTTAGCATTGTCTGATACAATTACCTCTAGTTGTCCATATCAACAAATGATATTGTTTCTTATGAAAGCAATGATGACTTCTTTTGTAACCCTGAGGAAGGAGGCCGCTTCTACCCATTTGGTGAAGTAGTCGATCATGGTGAAGATAAACCGATGCCCATTCTTGGCTTTGGGCTCGATGGGCCGATCACGTCCATTCCCCACATTGAGAAGGGCGGGGGTGAACTTCATATTGTGGAGCTCCTTGGAGGCGTGGATAGCATTCCCATGAATTTGGCATTGGTAACATCTCTTAGCGTGATCATCACGGTCGACTTTGAGAGAGAGCCGGTAATGCCTGTTCTTAGGATCTTCTTTACAAGTAGGGGCCCATTCATGTGTGGGCCACATACTCCACCATGGATTTCATCCATGAGCCTCTGAAACTTGGTCCTTGTCCGGACATTTGAGGAGACCTAGTCCTGCATCTCTTTTTGTAGAGTGCGTCTCATCGAGTAGAACTTTATAGCCGATCGATGGATCCGCCTTCTTTTCTTTCGGTCGGGCTGCGCCTCGGTGGTGTAGATCCATCTTGTAAGTACTCCTTGATATCTTGATACCAAAGGTGTTGGATGGGAGGTAGCTCATATGATACTTCTCGATGTAGTTCCCATAAATTTGGTGCCTTTTGTTGGGCAAATGTGATGGTTGGCATGTTTTTCTTGTCAAGTATGTTGATCGAGGAGGCCAAGGTTGCTAGCGCATCCATAAAGTCATTCTATTAGAGGAATGTGGAGGAAGGATATTTCTTCAAACTCAGAAGCCATCATGTAGAACACAGCAGGATGGTAAGGAAGCATATATAGCTCTTTGGTGTGATAGATTCATATGGTTTGTCTGATTACCAATTCGGAATCCCCAAAGACAGTTAACCGTCTGATGCCCATTGATTGAGCAAGTTTTAGCCCCATGATACAACCTTCATACTCAGCTGTGTTGTTGGTGATGCCAAACTGCAATTTAACGACGACGGGATGCTGCTCCCCCGTAACTGATACTAGAACTTCTCCAGCTCCAGAGCCTTTTATTTTTACAGCTCCATCAAAATACATCTTCCATGATTGGTGTGTATCATTTTGATGGTGTTGCTAAACTGTCATTACCCCTTCATCGGGGAAGTATGTTTCCAAGGGTTTGAATTCCCCTGAAGGTGCGACGGCAAGTTGATCCGCAATTCCTCGACCCTTGATAGACTTTTGCGACACGTAGACGATGTCAAATTGTTGTAGGATCAACTGTTATCTGGAAAGTCGGCAATTTAGTATGGGTTTACTGAACACGTACTTGAGAGGATCCACGCGGGATATGAGATGGGTTGTGTGACCATGGAGGTAATGTTATAACCTCATGGAATCCCATGCCAAAGCACAACAAGTTTTCTCAATCGAGTGTACTTGTGTTCCTTTCTTTCTTGAATCTTTTCTTTGAGGTAGTAGATAGCTCGCTCTTGGCCTCTATCATCTTTTTATCCCAGCATGCAGCCCATGGCATTGTCATTGATGGACAGGTACATGAATAGGGGAACATCATCCATGGGTGGTACCAAAATAGGAGGTTTGACTAGCTGCTCTTTAATTATAAGGAAGGCTTGCTGGCACTCATCATTCCATTTCATGGAGGAGTTCTTCCTTAACAACTTGAAGATAGGCTCACAGGTTGCTGTGAGTTGGGAGATGAATCTGCTGATGAAGTTGATTCTTCCCAAAAATCCCCATATTTCCTTCTCTATGTGAGGAATGGGCATTTCTGTGATAGCCTGGATTGTGGTGGGATCCAGCTCAATCCCCTTGTGGCTAACTACAAAACCTAGAAACTTGCCTGATTTGACGCTAAAGGCGCATTTGGCTGGATTCAAATTCAAGTTGTACTTACACAACCGCAACCTGTTGAAGAGCTTTTTGAGATGGTCTAGGTGGTCTTCCTCCCTTCGGGATTTGACAATGATGCCATCCATATAGATCTCTATCTCTTTGTGCATTAAATAGTGGAAAAGGGCCATCATGGCTCGTTGGTAGGTAGCTCCGGCATTGATGATGTCGAATTACAACTATCTGTAGCAAAAGGTTCCCCAAGGAGTGATGAATACAATTTTCTCACGATCCTCTTCATCAACCATGATTTGATGGTACCCCGCAAAGCAATCAGCAAAAGAGTACATGACGTCTTGAGATGTATTGTCAATGGGTATGTTGATGAATGGCACGAGAAAGCTATCTTTGAGGCAAACTTTATTCAGATCTCTGTAGTCCACGCAAACTTGCACCTTCCCTCCCGGTTTGGGAACGAGGACTATGTTGGATAGCCATTTAGGGTATGTTGACACCATGATGATGTCTGCTTGAAATTGTTTCCCAATTTCTTCTTTAACTTTTAAACTCCACTTAGGTTTTAATCGCTTGAGCTTCTGCCTGACTAGCTTGAATCCCTCTTTAATGGGGAGGCGATGAATAACAATGTCAGTGGACAAACCGACCATGTCTTCATGAGACCATGCAAACACATCCTAGAATTGGGTCAACAGAGTAACCATGTCATTCCTTTAGTTTGGAGTGAGATCCGTACCAATCTGGATTTGTTTGGGGTTTTATGAGGTTCCGAGGTTAAAAGAGGTGGTTTGATCAAGGTTTGGATTGGGTTTGACTTTGACCCATTCTTTGATCTCCTGAGGTATCTCATAGTCCTCTTGTATTTCCATCAAGTCTGAGTCCAACTTTACATCAAAGTTACAGTCCTTGTGGAGAAAAGGCATCTCATTAGCAAGTATAGGCACATCTAACTTTAGAGTCCTGAAACAAAATGCTTTCACTTAATATATGAAACTGTTCAATCATACAAAGTGTTAGCATGTAATGACAAAATAACTGCTAATACTGTAAACAAAAATTAAGCATGTATTGTTATCTACAGGCGGAGGAGTTTACGCCCTTTTTACCTCGTCGGCAAATCTGAGGAGTCTTTGCTCAATTGCCAGGTGAAGTCACAGTGGAAGATTGTGATGAAGGGGCTGTTGGCGTCCTCCTTCTCTTGAATGATAACCATGATATCTGGACAATCATCGTTTGGGGTGACCCTATTTGTACTGTCCATGTGGACTATAATGCGTATGTTTGATAAGCGCCTTGCAATGTCCTACTTATGCCTCTGGTCCTTTTCCTCCGCCTCCGGATCTGGTATCAAGACTTCTTTTCCTTTGACCGATATCGGCTTAGGAAATAACATAGTCATCACATGGATAGGAACCTTTATTGAAGTATGTATAGATTCAGCTCCTGTAGGTTGTGGCAATCGCCGTATGGCTGAAGATGAAGGAACCTGTTTATGTTTGTGAGGATTCCTGTTACTGGAGCTATCAGAGTAGCCTAGTCCAACGGTCCCTATTTGACTGGGAACTTGAATTGGGCGCTTGATGCCTTAATGGTCTTTGCCCAACCCTTGTCCAGGTTGATAGCCCAAAGATAAAATTTATTGGCTTGCCGACATTACCTCGACGGAAACTCTGGGTATTAAAGGTGGTGCCCCAATGGGATGTTAGTGAGTGTTGCTCACCTCCAGGGAATGAAAGATGACAGGCTCAACTTCTGAATTAAAACTAATGAGCGGGATGTCACCTTGTTCAGGACATTCTGGCTCAGCATTAACAGTGATTAGGTTGTTGTTAATGATGTATTTAAGCTGCTGATGAAGGGTGGACTGGATGACTCCAGCCATATGAATCCACGGTCTTCCCAAAAGTAGGTTGTATCATGTAGCTATTTTGAGCACATAAAAGGATACGCAGAATGTATGTGGACCAATCTCCACTGGTAATTCAATCTCCCTGACAGCATTTCGTCGAGATCCATCGAAATCTTTGATATTAGTATGGCTTCTTCGAATTCTGTTGAGATTGATATTCGTCTTCTCCAAGGTGGCATAAGGGCATATATTCAAGGAGGACCCTCCATCTATCAATACTCCTACGACCACATATTCGGAGGACATAATCGTTATGTGCAATGACGTACAATGACCAGTTCCTTAGGGAGGTATGTCATCATCAGTGAAAGATATCACATTGTTGTTAAGAATGTGATCAACCACGTGATGGAACTTTTCGACATCCACTGATTTTTGTAAATGAGATTCTTCTAAAACTCTTAGTAATACCTTCAGGTGATCCTCTGAGGAGAATACCAAATCCAATATGGAAACCTGTTGTGGAGCTTCTTTCAAGCTTAAAACTACCTTAGCTTCATTATGTCCCATAGTATGGAGGAATTGTTAAATCTTCTCAATGGGAACTTTCCTCTTTGATTTGATGGCGGGCTTCATCACCCGTTGGGGAAGATACACTGGATTCTCTTTCGACACTGCAGCAGTTGTGTGGGATGTGGATCCTTCAACCTCTCCATAATTCCATGGAGCTTTCTGTAGGCTCACAACAGGATATTGTAGTCTGAGTGGTCAAATGATTGGCTCTGGAGTAGCCACTTTCAAAGGATTCTCAACACCTTTGAGTTGAATAGGTTGAATTATATGTGAGGGGGTAGTTGAATCTGTCTCAGAAGATATAACTGCTACAACTTCCTTCCACTTTGTAGGACATGCGTCCCCACTCTCCATAATACAGCGTCATTGTCTGTCATATATAGGACACCGCTGTCAATTAGATTCTGAATAAGGTGGCGGAGTGCCAAACATTCTTCAGTGTTGTGACCGTGAGAGTGGGAGTGATATTAGCATACTCCATTAAAATTAAACCGTCTTGAACGCGGGCTGATTGGAGGTAACAGAGCTGTGATTCTTCCCTCATTGATCAGCATCTGCAATATTTCTTCCATCAGTTGGCCTAAATAGGTGAATTCCCTTTTGTTGGATAAATCACGACAGGCTTTGGCATTTGCTCGTTTTGCAATTTTATCCTCTAATGTTTTACTTTATGGAGTATATGGTGGAATACTTGGAATAAGAGAAGAGAGGCTAGCATGCTCTTGATTGAATAATTGATGTGTGACTTGGTGTTAGTGGACCACCAGTTCTGCCAATTGGTTGACTTGCTCACTCAGAGCCTTCATTTTCCGTTCCATCATAAACTGGAACTGTGCAAAATCCAATCTATCAGCACTATCGTTACTGGATTGGGATGAACCACCCTTATAGTTGGAGCTCTGTCCACTGCTCCAATTAATCATGTTAACCTCCTCTTCCTTGTGTTGAGGAAGAGGGTTGTCTTGAATGTTGGGCTGATCAGGTTTGGTCACCACAATCTCACCATTGTCAATTAAGTCCTGGATTTTATGCTTCAGGGCCCAACAATATTGAGTATCATGTCCCGGAGCTCCAACATGATAAGCACATGTCTTGCTTGCATTAAAACCCTTTCCACTCGGATTAGCTGGTGGAAGAAGATGGGTAATTTTCTTACGAGTTGTCGGGAAGATTGAGAATGTTCTCGGTGAGTCCCTGAAGGGTGTGAACACTTTCGAGTGCGTCGACTTCTCCACTTTTTGGAAATGGAGGGTTTGAAGACTGTGCTTGGAAAGGGGAGTAATTTCTCCTCTAAATAGGCATGTTCTGATTGCCTTTTTGCCCTTGTAGTATCAAGGAAACATCTTCCTTTTTCTTCTTATGGACCCTTCGGGGGTTGTTTCCATAACTTCTAGACTGGATGTGCTCAGCTACAACTTTTAGAGTGGCAAGGTCTTGAATATTTCCTGTCTTCAATCCCATCTCGGCCATTTCTCCATGTTTGATCATTTCGGAGAATGGTTTACCAATTCCAGCTAAAACTCTCTCATAGAAGGGAGCCTCTTGAATGTTTATGAAGGTCATCACTATCTCAGACTCAGTCATAGAAGGAATAACTTGAGCAGCCAGACGCCTCCATCTTTGGGCATACTCTTTAAAAGACTCACTAGCTTGTTTCTTGACTTTGGTAATTTGGTACCGGTCAGGAGCCATCTGAGTTTGGAAACTGTACTGACTGAGGAAATCATGAGCTAGCTCCTCCTAGCTATGAATTTTTGAGTTGTCCAATATGGTATTCCATGATCTAGCTTCACCAGTTAGACTCTTCTGAAACAGCTGCATTCTGAGCTTTTCATCCTCGGCATAAGATCCGAGTTCCCCAATGAAGATTTTCAAATGTGTGCAAGGATCTCCCAACCCATCATACTTTTTAAAGTCAGGAGTTTTGAATTTCTCTGGATAATGTACCCTAGTGAATATACAAAGGTCTGCATATGAAACATCCCCATGTGTTCCAATTCCTTTCATAGACCGAATGGTCTCTTCCATTTGTAGGACCTTTTTCCTGATATCACCGGTGTCTGGATTTTCTTAGAGATGGGTGTTTTCAGGAATTTTATTGGTTGTGTCCAACTCAAGTGCGGGAATTTCTTTATCCGGACTATGATTTCCTCCATGTGCAGAGGATTCTGTATATACGGGCATTCGTGGACCCTGAGTGTACTTGTGTAGTTCTTTAAGCAGAACATCCAACTCTGTAATTTGGCTGCTTAGTCCTTCAAACTCCTCGTGAGCGACGGGAGTAGGACTAGTTTGCCCAGATGAAGCCATGCTTGGCTGCAAGCTCGTTGCCTTTTTGGATTTTGAACAGTTTACTGGACCAATTATATCCCTACAAAAAGACTTATGTAGTTTAGTCTTAGTGAATGTAGAAATATTACATGATGTGTCCATTTAGGAGTTTTATCCTGCGAAACGAATGTCAATTAACAAGATAGTATGTCGGGTTTTGATATAAAGGGAATGCATGTACACATTTTCCTCATATTTTCCATTACATTGAGATTGACATGGAAATGAAATTACAAGTAATTTAATTTACAAGTAATTAGAATGTGAAAGCATGAAGAGACTTTCCTTCGCATTTGGTTAATCAGAGGTTGACCTATCTTAGGCTACTCTCGCGGATTTTGGTATGAAGGTTCTTAAATCATCGCAATTTACTCGACAGGAAGTTAATCCGATCTTTCAACTGGAGCGAATTTGGGTGGTGCCTTTCCTGAGCCTCGTTGGAATTAGTCTTCCTACGAGTCCAGTAATCAAACACCGATAGGATAGCTTCTTGGTGGAGGAGCCATACAACATTCATTCACATACAACGTGTCTCACCGTATTGAAATGATGACATGTACGAAGCATTAATATCACAAGCAGCTATGGTGCGAAGCACTAAGTGTAATAAGTAAATGCATTCGTACACATTCATTCAAAAATGTAAATGAAACATCCACACATAAGCAGATAATGGTTTTGAAAAGTTTGTAGTAGCGGCTTAAGCCCTCTTACTGGATGTCCCCAGCAAAGTCGCCACCTGTCGACGTCGGGATTTTTATTTGTCCCTTTTCTGTTCTTGTCTTTTGGTGTTCTCATGTTAGGTGAGATTTTTTTTTAAAAATAAGTTGTGAAAAGGTTTGACATGTACATGTCGACGATTGGACGGTAAGAGTCGTCATTTGGTATTTTTAAATGGTTGCACCAATTCAACCGAGAAAAGGTTTGCACATTCACCTAGTGATGTGACACTATTTGACTGGTCTGTGAAACTGAGATTCTCTAGGGTCCGGGGGCTTGATTATGCGGAGGGAAGGTGTTAGGCACCCCCTTCCCCCGACATCCGTGTTACCACGGTGACCGCCACTTTTCAATTTAAACCATTATCTGAATATGTGTATGTGTGTGTGTGTAGATCAATGTGCAATTATTTGGAAGTAGTGTTATGCCTCGTTTGCACCTATATACAAAGGGTTTGAATTTTGTATAAAAGTTCAGTTTTAACAAGATATAGCAGTGATGTTTTGTAAAAGAGGTTTTCAAACCCTTGTACTCAATAGTAATTGAGGCCTTTGATACTTCCATTTTATTATGTGTTCGACTTAGTTGCTTTTATTTTTAGAGATCTGAAGCATCTTGAAAAACAAGATAAAAAACGATCTTAAATTCCTTGTGGGCATGAGAGCCGTCTACGGACATTCAAACACAGTGAATAATTTACAAGCCATGTACAGCTGAAAATGTCCATCACGGGAACCGAATCTAGATTCAGGAGACTGAATCTGTGATCACATGATTCCTAGGCTCACATGATGTAGATATTTGTATGAAAGCTGTAAACAGTTATATATATAAAAGCTGTAAATATATATATATAAACGATTAACATACCTATAAGTAAACTCTATAGACGAAACTTAAAGAGCGGTAAAAGGTCACAAGTAAACTCCATGCCCGATGAAATGTAAATAAACTTAAGGCCACGAAGTAAACTCCAGGCCAGACATGAATGTATATATATATATATATATATATAAGCGATAAATGCACTGGATATATATCGATCCAGGCTCGGTTCGTTAATTCAATATAAAAAGCGATACGCATATAGGATAAATCACGCTCAATCAAGCGAGTTTGATGATAACAATATATATATATATATATATATATATATATATATATATATATATATATATATATATAAGCGATAACGCTCCGGATGTAAATCCAGGCTCAATCAAACAGAGTTTGATGACATGAGATATATATATATGTATAAGTATTTATATATATATATATATATATATAAAAGTAATAAACGCTCTGAATATTATATTCAGGCTCAATCGAGATAAATCGATAATATATATAAAAGCAATAAACCACAGACTGACATCTCGGGCATACACACACACGCGACTCTCAATGTGAATAATAATGTGTGCAAGAAGTGTGGAAAAGTCTTTAAGTAATGTAAGAAGGCTTACAGTGGACTGCCAAAGAAGACTTAAATAGCTTTAAATGGATGAACACTCGGTTCCCACCGGTAAAAAAGTAGTCAAATATAAGCTCACAAGTGTTTGAAATGAGAAAACACTCAATTTATAGTGTGTACAGAGCAAATTGGACAGAGCTTCCTCGCTTTCTCTCCTTTTGAAAATGGATGCCCCAAGCCCTCTATTTATAGAGGGGGAGCAGCAGTGTACCTACAGCGGACTACAAATGTACCTACGGCTTCCCGGGGTGCCCCGGGCTCCGCGGGCCCCGCTGTTTCGTAGTACGTGCACTCGTGCAACGTGTTGTCTGCTCGAACCTTCAAAACTTCAATCCGAGCATCCGATTGAGGTGTATAAGACCTTTTATGGCATGCTGGTTTCTAGATATACACAGTGACATGGGATAAGAGGTTGTACGAAGTCAGGAATATGGGTCCATGCCCAGGTCTTCAGGCTTCATATTCTATCCGGTGTACTGTCTTGTGTATTAGTCACTCGGGATTGGAGCTATGGTTCCTGTAGGACACTTCTGTGTAGCATGTATATTGCAATGTTGAGACGGCGTGAATGTGGGATTGAGGTGGAAAAATGATGATTTTGCCCCTCATCGGGGTTATCTCCGGTTCTGGGCTTATTTAGTAGTCTTTGCTTAGGGTTATCTCTGAGATTGTGTTACTACAAGTGCTGAATGTCCTCAGGGTTATCTCTGAGGTGTGCCTGTCCTCCCGGGGTTATCTCTGGGTTTGGAACTAAGTGCCTCGGGGCTATCACCGAGCGTTGAAGCTGATCCCAGGGATTTAAAACAAGCATTTCTGGGGTTATCTCTGAAACTACAACTGCATGTCTCGGGGTTATCTCCGAGGTTTGAAATATTTCTCCCGGGGTTGTCTCCGGGATTGGAACTAAAGGTCTCGGGGTTATCTCTGAGACTAAAAAGACTACTCTGATGTTATCTTTGAAACTAGAACTGTACTCCTCGGGGTTATCTCCGGGATTGAGCTGAATTGACTTCCAGGGTTATCTCTAGAAGACGACTTTGCCCTCATGCAAGGTTATTAACAAGAATGAAAAAAATTTTGAGTGTCTACAAACGGTTTAAACATTCTGTTCATTAGGTCCATAAATGTTGAAGGAGCATTCGTTAAACCAAATGACATCACTAGGAACTCGTAATGACCATAACGAGTTCTGAATGTTGTCTTCGGAACATCCTCCTTCATCACCTTCAACTGATGGTACCCACTTCTCAAGTCTATCTTTGAGAAATATCTAGCTCCTTTTAACTAATCAAATAGGTCATCAATTCTTGGCAATGGATATTTATTTTTAACTGTGACCTTATTTAATTCTCTGTAATCAATGCAAAGTCGCATTGACTCATCTTTCTTCTTGACAAACAACACTGGTGCTCCCCACGGTGATATGCTTGGCTGAAAATATTTATTATCTAATCGTTCTTGCAGTTGCACCTTCAACTCCTTCATCTCCACCTGAGTCATACGGTACGGGGCCTTCGATACTGGGGCAGTTCCTGGTAGCAAGTCGATTACGAATTCTACTTCACTATCTGGCGGATGTCCTAGAAAGTCATCTGGAACAATGTCTCCAAAGTCCCTAACGACTGGTATCTCCTCTAATTTCGGATTCTCCTTTCGTGTATCAACTTTGTAGGCTAAATACCCTACACAACCTTGTCTCAATAACTTTCTGGCCTGCATCATGGTTAGATAACTCTCTTGTCTAGGCGACTTACTACCATAAAATACAACATTTGACGGAGTCATAAGGTTTACACACTTCATTTGGCAATCAATTATCGCCCCATAATTAAATGACCAATCCATTCCTAAAATTACATCAAATTCCCAAAGTTTAATCGTGATTAGATATACCATCATTTCGTGGCCCTTGATGTCCACCCTACAGTTCTTGTGTACAAATCTAACAGGAATTACTTCCATATTCGCAATTTCTATGTTCAAAGGGTATTCTAATTCCTCTCTAGGCAAATTTAAATTCTTAGCAAAATCGTCGGATATAAACGAACATGTAGCACCCAAATCAAATAATATGTTAGAAATAATATTATTTATCGGAATGATACCGGACACCACATCTCGGGACTACACAGCATCTTGCACGGTCATGTTGAAAGTTCTAGCAGTGGGTCGGTTTGGTGCGGTGTCGGTCTAGTGATTGTCAGAGTGCTACCACCGTTGTTTCCCTTACTTCCACCTACTCCTACTCCTCCTGCTGCCTTCTTGGGATAATCCCTAGCCAGGTGATCTCTCGACCCACAAGTAAAGCAAGCGCCCTTCTTAGGATTAGGGAAATTTGGTGCTATATAGCCTTCCTTACCACAATTGTAGCATCCTCCCCTTCATGAATGCCCCTAGGTGATTCTTCCTGCAGGTAGGACAAGCCTCCACCTTCTTCTTCTGACTTCCTTGCTGATTTCCAATAGAGACATTATCATTCCACTTCCTCTTCTGACTATGACCGCCACCACTATTGCTACCACTAGCCTTGTTGTTCTCTCCTTCATTCTTCTTCTTCTTCTGTTCCTGTTTGTACCTAGTCAGGGCATCACTTCCACCTTCTGCAATAATTGCCTTCTCCAAAACTCCCATAAAAGTGTTCAATTAGAACATTAACACCTTGTTGTATAACCATGGTTTCAACCCTTTTTCAAACCTCATAGCTTTCTTCTCATCTGTATTTACCTGATAAGTTGCAAACCTAGTCAACTCGTTAAACTTTGCAGCATATTCTGGCACCGTCATATTACCCTGCTTCAATTCCAAAAACTGAATCTCTATCTTGGTCTGAGAGCTCGTTGGGAAGTACATCTCAAAGAACATTTCTTTAAACCTATCCCACATGATCACACCCTAACCTCCTCTAACCTTGTTTGCTTGCCACTAGTAGTTGGCCTCTGACTTGAGTATAAACATTGCAAAGGCGATGTTTTGATCAATGTTGACCCTTGAAACGTCGAATACCTTCTCCATTTCCATAATCTATGTCTGAAATTCGACCGGATTCATGGATCCCCTAAACTCTGGCGGTCCTACCGCCTTAAAATCTTTGAAGGAGGTAGCTTGAGCTTGTAGCTGATTCGCAAGTGCTCCAGTTAATAGGTTTACCAACTACTGAACAGGATTAACATTGGCATTGTTGTTGTTGTTGTTGTTATTGTTCGTGGATCATTAATGAGCTTGTTGACGACGTACTGGGCGTCTTCTTGGCGGCATTTTTCTGTTTAAGGTATACGGTTAGTAGATCATTGCTCAATCTCTTAAGTATTTAACATTTAACTTAAACATTTTAATGTTATCACTTAACACATAATATCTTGAATAAACATTGATATTTTATTCATTAATAACTTTCAAAACATAGAAAGATAGCATCACTGCTATTTACATCAACTATCTTGAGAAAAAGAATTTTCAGGATTAAATCATCATATTCCATTGCTTATATTCACACTGGAATTTACATCATTAATTACCATAGATATTCACATAACTCATATTGTTCCTATCATGGCCTACTAAGATATCGAACAACTTCTCTGCACTCTTCTTCTATGATACGGAACATTATCCTACAATCCAGCATATACCAAGGTAAGTCCTCAAACTGGACTAGATAGTACATAACTCGGTCCTGAGCTTTGTTCATCGTAGTGTGAAAGACACAATCCATCTCCCCCATATTGGCCTTCTTTGCCTGCACATCTTCCTCGGCTAAATCTGCACGCTGGGAAGCCTACTCATAAGCATCTTCAGCCCTTTCTCTCTTGGCAGAATCTTTTTTCAGATTATCCTTAAGGTTCACAACCTCTGCCATTAGCTGCTCCTTGTCACCCTCTATGTGAACTAACTTCCACTCCATATTTCCAAGACGTACATCGAGACCCTAGATTTCCTCATTTTTCTAACCTATAGTGGTCTGATGTTCATCTGCCAGCTTCTCCAACTCTCTGACTCTATCTTGAAGCTCAATGTTACGGTCATATACCTCATCATACATCTGATCTGCAATAGAGTTCATTGGAAACTCTTCTTCCTCCTCAGGGTCCTCCTCTGGATCAAACTCAGGCTCATGCTCCTGACCAACAACAGAGATCAACGGAGATGACTATCTCTGTACCAACTGCTCCCGGACGGCATGTAGTGTTGATTAATACAGGGCATAACAAGTTGATCACCCTATTGGTTTAGTGGCTGCTCAACATCTATGGTCAATATCTAGTTTCAAAAATATAAACAATTTAACATGTTATTCAGAATTGTTTTAGTTTACTTCACAACTATTGATTCATTGTAGAAGTATACTAAAAGAAAACATTTATTTCCTTCAGCTGATGTTTATTAATTGTTATTACTTGCTGAGCAATTAAATGCTCATTCTTGCTTTAAAATTAAATGTTTTTAGCTAAACGAGATCTAACAGAAGGTTCCGGCAAGGACAAGGGAAAGGGGAAGCTGAATGAATTAGTTAAAAGGTGTTATTTATAATAACTAGAGTTTTGTATTGTGATAATAGATTATCAAACATGTAATAATGTACTTAAAGGTTGTGGTACCTGGGGAATAGACAACATTGATGTAATATTTTTAATTAATTAATATGTTAAGTAGATTGAATGATTGGTAACATGTAGCACCAATTACGGGTTTTAAGTACCTGGATTTGGGGGCGTCACAACTTGGTATCAGAGCTTTAGGTTAGAAACTTTAGGTGGGGATACCTTAGGCTAGGTAGAAGTGTCGCAAAATGAATAACTCAAAAAGAGTTTAAAGAAGATGAATTAAGGAAATTCATCGTAAAATAATATAAAAGGTAACTTAAATGAAACTATTGTCTGCTATGTGTCTATAATGTGTACTAATCAAAAATAAATTATGTGTAGATGTCAGGCAAAAAAGGATTAGGAAACTCTTATATCGTGAAGAAAGAGAAAATTACTCCACTGAGCCAATATCTAAGTCAATAGCTGAAATAGAGGCTCACATTGAAAGCAACCTTGAAGAGGTGATCATTTTAGAAAATATAGTACCAAAACTAGTGATGGTGGTACTGATAGATAGTGATTCAGACACGGAAGTTGGAGCTGATCAGACATTAATAGAAGTGCAGAATCTGAAGAATAAGGTGTCTTCTCTGGAAAAATTATGGGAAATAGAAAGACAATTAAATAGTCAATTACAAAAAGTGTTAATCGAAGTAATGGAAGAATAAGATAAGATGAATATCCAAATTGATAAGATGGGAACCAAATGCAGCATACTGTGTGAAGCTCTAAGTAAAAAAGGGAAAAGAAAGATGAACAACAACGATCTAGGAAATTCTGATAATAACCAAGGAAACTTTAAAAATATAGGAATGTGTACAAACTGTGAAAGGAAGCATCACAGTGTATGAATGAAAGGGCAAAACGTATGCTACAATTGTGAATATGAGGGACATATCTCTCCTCATTGTCACAATCCGAAGAAAGGTGCATGTTTTATATGTGGGTTGGTAGATCACAAGGTGAAATTTTGTCCAGGATCAAGGGAAGGCGTAGGAAACAAGTAAGATAAAAATTCTATAAATATGCGTGGTAGATGATGTGCATATGATATGCATATGTGTGACGACTGAGAAATTCGGATTTATTGTAAAATAATGTGACGCCCCCAAAATTAGGTATACATCACCCATCTTGAGTCGCCAGATACATGGTACAGAATTCAAATACAACTTAATAATACAACCGCTATGTAATAATACGACAAAGCATAAACTATGAATTTGAATACAAATATTGTCTCTTAGAGAGTATACAAACTCAAAAAGGAGTCCTCATTACAATTATTATCACACTATTTCACGAGAATAGTGAGGACTACTAATGCACCATCTAGGGCCATCAACGTGTTCCCAGACTAGTCCCATTTCGTTCTCATTTCAAGAAGAAAACGGTGAAAGAAAGGTGAGCTCAACTAGCCCGATGAAATATATATGACTAAGATAATGCGTAATAATTTATCGTTAGCCTTCAACAAGTGTTAAGCCCGATAAAATATAATAACTATCAAGTTTAAGCGCAATGGAACAAGCAATCTATTAGAAGAGTCAAGTAGGAATAAAATCTACTATCTTCTATGATTTAAAAGGTTTTTCATCACTTTTATCATCCGTGACTCGACAATAAATAATCTACATCATCGAATCACCCATTTCTGACCAATGATATTCTTTAGTATCACGACCACGAATTATCCATGCACTATATGGCTAAAGATAATCATGTTTTTCATCAGCAGTCTGATCATGCCATAAAATAATTCATCTTTTCATTACTACCAAAGAGAATCCATAGCCATAATCATACCAAAAATCGTCCATCAATGCACTACGGGCCAATGAGGACTTTTTCCACATCATTTGTAACATTATGGTTATGATTATACCGAATAATCCCTGGTCATAATCATACCAAGTCCATCTATGCACTACAGGCCACAAATGACTTTCAACATAATATAAGCATGAGGATGATGACAATGATATAATAATTCAATAAAACAAGTTCAAGAATTAATTTATCCAGGAACTAATAACGTCCACATTGTCAACATGATACTGCTTTGTGGAGTAAAAATTCAAGAATGCTCAGAAGAATATTTCCATGAAAAGATACTAGATGAAGCGCAAATATCAAGGATATTCCACTAATTTCATAAAGTATAGAGTCAAAACTTTAACCAACTGAGTATAATAAAGAATGGAATAACAAAAGAAATCACCATGCATGCGGTATTGCATAGACAAAGTTATTCAATGTAATAATAATAATGGAACTAGGTCGAGCGAAATTTGCAAGCGGGATGTTCCAACATAATAATAAAGAATAGAATAACAATGTAAATCACCATGCATGCGATAGACCACAGAGCGAGTTATTCCAACCAGAATAATAAATAACGGAACAAGGTACGGCGAAAAGCATGCGATACAGATATTCCAAAAATAATAAAATGGAACCAGGTCCCAGGCAGAAGCGCATACGACGTGATATTCCGGCTGGAATAATAAATAATGGAACCAGTCCCACGTAACGCACGTATGGATATTCCGAAAGAATAATAAATAATGAAATAACAGAAGAATTTCACCAAGTATAGGGTAGCCCGCGTATACAAGTTATTCTAACAGAATAATAAATAATGGAATAACAGAAGTTCTCTTCATGAATACAAAAGAAATAATACCCCTTACGGGTACAACAAATAATATCCCTTACGAGTACAACAAATAATATCCTCTACCTTTGAAAGAAGAGTACTGGATATTGGAGTAGTGAAGTAGCAGAATACTTTTCTTCTTTCTCTCTATAGTTTCTCTCTCAAGAGTTTCAGTGAATTCGTAAGAAATAATGAAGGAATGAGCTTCTATTTATAGAAGAATGGACTGCATAGTAACTAATTCATGAACGGTCCAGATTGATTTACTTTTAATCGGAGGGTCCAGATTTAAAGCAAAATCTTTTAAATAAAATATAATATATTCTATTTATAATCTAATAAAGCGAATAACTTTATAAAAGATTTTACTATGCAAACACTATGCATAATAAAATATAATATATTCTAATTATTGTCTAATAAAACAAATAACTTTAAAAAAGTATTTTACTATGCAAACACTATACAGGCACTATGTAAATACTATGCATAATAAATTATAATATATTCTAATTATTGTCTAATAAAACAAATAACTTTATAAAAGTATTCTGTTTTATATAAAAAGCTTTCTATTTTATTACACTAATAATACCAATAAAACAAAACTGAGTGACCTATCACGTAAGCATCAATAATCAATACCGTGTGCTACTATGCAACCACGCGTATTACTGTACTTTTACTACCGAGTAGTTTAACAGTATTAACGCTAAAACTTTCGCCGTTATTTTTATAAAATATTTTTGTCGTTTTCTCAATCCGACAATAATTCCGTTGTGGGGTCCACCAATGATTGTACCGTCGTACGGATATTCCCCAACAAAAAGAATATTCCCCGACCAATCGAATATTATATAACCACTTGCTTACTTTGCAAAATTTGTAAATATTACCCACAACTATAACATTACATCAAATCAACACCATAATATTAAAAATATTATTTTGAGAAAATTAAATCTTTATTCATAAAATCTGGGGTCTCACAAATAATTTTATTTATTTAAATAATGAATAAAATTATAATATATGGTATTATTATGTGTTAGCAAGATGAATGTCATTCGATAACCTAGATATGTCGGAATGTCGTACTATTTTGGCTATGTGAAGGAATTAAAGTGTTTGAATTTCTAAGACGAAAATAAAAGCTTTTCGAGAAGTTTTCTGAAAAACACTATTCACGGTTTTTTGCTCAGGAATTATTTTTGAACTTCCGAGAAATACGTAATGATAGAATATCAAGGGAAGATGGATTATGTAATAATAATTCACGTATGGCAAATGCAGTTTTTTGCATGCGGACTTAATTCGAGAACGTTAGGGAAAGTAAAGCGTTAATGAGTAAACGATGGTCGTATGATACGTAAGTATTATACGAGGTATTGAATACGAGTATAATACGAGGTATTATACGAGTATGTATGAATGATGGTATGTCGTATATGTTGAATAAGTATACGAGTTAGTAAACGAGGATAATACGTAGATTATACGTTATAAGGTATTAAGCAAGTGTATTGGACTTGTAGAAGTTGTACAAGCCCAAGGGAATGAATGTTAAAGCCCAATGTTTATTAAATGCAAGCCCAAAGCATAAGTTAAGTTAGTTAACTTAAAGCCCAAAGTAAGAACCGGATCTGTGGATCGATCCAATAGGTAATGACCCATGGGGCAACCCATATGGGCCCCATGATCATATGGGTGATCTTGGTGGACAAGCAAAGGATAAGATGTGTGGAGACCATGTGACGCCACCGAATCCGGGTCCTCTAACTCCGGTTCGGTCATCACGATAAAATACAAACATCCACTTCTAAACAACATACGATAACTAAAATGCGGAATATAATAAACGTACATCGTTCATTCAAAAGGTGTTACTAGTCCCAAGATTCGATAACCTTAATACAATCTTACAAACATACCCTAAAATAATAATTAGGGTTCACATTACATAACAGTAATTTAAACTAGACATATAGCAAAGTCTGCTCTTGGCGACTATCCTACATATTTCCTTTACCATTGTCCTTTCCTGAGGTCTCGGGCTTAGCTGCAATATAATTCATGATATAGCAAGGATGAGCAACAAGTTTGCTCAACAAGTTTAAATACAATAGTAAGGATATATCATGATGAATGGAAAATATATGACAATGAATTCAACAATATGAATATTAGAAGCAAAGATAATGATTGCTTTTAGAATAATTGCTAGTCAAGTAGACTTTGAACTATAACACTCGAATGGAATCAATAGCTAATTGACCCTTTGGTAACGGGCTACAGAATAAGCACTTGAGGGGATCAGCCTCGCGTACACCATGTATATGCATAACATTTAAATCTGCTCTTTGTATCTTATATTAGATACCTGGTACTCCCCTATCATAGAAAGGGGTGTTCTTTTCAGTCTAAGAATCATTACCATCAATTGGTTTGGATAGCTTTTATAAAACTTCATCGTTTATCCAATAGGAACAAAGGTTCGGACTCTATCTAACACAGATTCAAGAATTATTGAACTTTAAATGATGTACAAGTCCAAGACTGTACGAACTCAAGTGCACTAAGTGCAAATATCAATAATATCGATGTGGGATAATTGTAAAGTAATTAAACCACTTAATAGCATGCTTAGAAATAAGATTCAAGCTTAATTAAATAACTTTCAATTCAACAATAACCTGCTCAATACAATATGAGTAGGGTAGAAAACTTCCACAAACTCAAAGTTGTATAACTTAGGAAACTTGCAACACAATAAAAATAGTGTTCGAATACTTGCTCAAGTAAAAGAGTAAGAATTAAGGAACTTGCACAACCAAAGAGTGAAGTCCAAGGAAACTTGTTCATTAATAATTGGAGTAAGTTTAGGGAACTTGCTCAATAAAAGTAGGGTTCAAGGAACTTTCCTGTTTGCTCAGCTACAATAAAATCTAGCTTTAATTACTTGCGTTGAAACGACCTAACATTATCAAGTCGATCGTTTCAATTAGTATGTGTAAAATAATATGCGTTTACACTTACAATAATCAAGTCTTCACATAGCATGCTTCTTAACACATAACATGGCACATTGGTCACATAATACAAGATAAAGAAATCATATAAGCATTCCTTGAAACTTCAAACCAAAAAATAGAATCTATTCAGAATCTGCGGGATGGCCTTCAAGACTTTGTCAGGCAGGCTTAGGGACGGCAAGAATCATACCATCCCCTCGCCAAATCAAGGTTGAGCTGCTGCTCTTCTGACTTCAGTCCAACTCTAACACACCAATTACACATATATTTTAATATACATTAATCTAGAGTTTCACATATAACACATGACCATACTTGAATTCATTACTTCAAGTTTAACTTACACATTATATGTCATTAAAACACAAAAGGTCATGAAATCATTTGTGCTTTACAACTCGATCATTCAATACTCAGTAGTCATGCTTGTATATAGACAACACATGTATACTTTACTTACATAGTCATATTTTAGAAATTTCCCTTCCATGACTATGTGTGAATAAGTGAAAACCATATATTAACTAAGCGATGTTCATGCCAATATATCTATAGGCATAATGAGTCCCAATATACATGCTTGCATGGTCATAACATACTTTACTCATTACTTGACAATATTAGCTTTCTCATTCTAACTTTCTTTGCATTTTACACTAAGTCAACTTAGCATATACAAGGCATCTTAACATATAACTCTAATGCATTTACAACATATATGAAAGCCACATACGCATGCTCAAATGGTCAGAACTTACAAGATAAAGGTCTTGGTCAAGTTCACTTTGAAACTACAATTTCATTTCAAGACAACAAGTATTGTGTCAATCATTGCTATACTTGTTCATCCTATATGCATGTGCTTACATGTGCATTTTAAGACAGTTTACAAGCTTGTTTTACCATGTACTAACAAGTTAGCATGAACAGAAATTGAACAAAATTATCAGAGCTTGTGCAGGCCTAGCGCAGCTGCGTTGCACCCTAGTACAAATAGGGTGCAACTGCGCCATGCCTGCATCAGAGACAGTAACTTGCTCTGTTCGGTAGTTCAGCAACCCACCATACAAAATCCTTATAAAAATTGTTTCTAACATAACCCAACACATTTATAAGTATGTATAACACTAAGAGACATAACCCAAATCAAATATCAACTAATACATACTTAATTCAAAGAATCAACCCATTAAACAATTTATCAAAATTAAGAATGGGAATGGAAGTTATACCTTTGTGACTCAATTCAGCTGCTCTATACTCACTCTATATGAACTAATTCTCAGCAAATTGCAACAAGGAAGGTGAAGATCTTATTTATAGAAGATTGATTATCTAGATAATGGAATTACCTCCCAAATCAAACCAAATAATTTCAAGAATGCACAAGGGTTAAGAGAGAGTTGGTGATTCACTCATGAATCCCACTCCCCATCCACTTATTGCTCTAGATTAATGAATTTAAGATGAAGAATAGAGTAGGCTTGCTAGCTTCTTTTTGCTTTCACTTAGAAGAAATGAAATGAGACTCTTATTATGGGACAAAAGAATAATTCTCAGCATTTGTACAAAATGGAATGCAACAATTGGCTAATACCATATATACCCATAATATAAACTTTGGTTATAAATTATGTATGCACAATTCATTTCACATAACACAGATTATAATGATTTAAAGAGCATATAATGTAGTTCCTAATTATAAGGTATCAAGTAGTGCACATACATATAATCCATGTACATTTTCTATTACCATGACTGTTATTATCATAATAACTTAATTAATGAAATCATTATTAATTTAATAATTGATATTATTATATTTCAATAGGGTATACATGAATGTTTACCCATACACTTCATATCATATAACAATATTATTATGCAACTCACATGAATGCAAATAACTCTTACTATATAGTCTATATATATATAATATATAGACCTATTTATGTACCACCTTGTACTATATAAAATATATTGTTAGCTATCATATAATAAATGTTTACTATATTGCACAAATTAATCAAGTAAATATATACTCATTTTATAAATTATTAATCTTTTTCACATAAATTATTATTTATTCATAATAATTATTAATTAACACATTATCAATTAGTTACCCATAATTGAAATCGATCAATATGTTCAACTCTTGCCACCATATCCAAATAAATTGAATATTTAATTATTAATAATCCTATCAATTCTTTGATATTAAAATCTTAGGGTTAGTCCACTAATTTAAATAACTATTAGTGACTCCCTTTAAATCATTTCATAAATTCCCATAACCACATAAGGTTTAAATAAACTCACAAAGCTAACTCATTAAAATTAAATCACATATTTAATTAATAAGGAGTTTCAAATTTGTGGACGTTACATCCCTCCCCCTTATAAAAATTTCGTCCTCAGAATTGTAAAAATAAGGTTACTCAAATAAAAACGGATAATTCGCTCTCATTTTCTCTTCTAACTCCCACATAGCTTCTTCTACAGCGTGATTCCTCCAGAGAATCTTAACGGAATGGATAATCTTATTCCTCAGCTTCTCTTCCTTCCTATCTAGTATTTGGACAGGAACTTCCTCGTATGATAAGTTTTTCTCAACTTGGATTGGTTCATAGGAGATAACATGCTTGTAGTCTGGTTTATACTGTATGCAATAATCATCGACACATGAAACACGTTGTGAATGTGCTCAAGTTCGGAGAGGCAACGCTACCTCGTCGCCACTTCACCGACTAATTTCGTCGAATCTCGAATCTGTCTTATGAACACAGGGCTCAACTTGCCCTTCTTCCCAAAATGAATCTTCCTTTCCAAGGAGATACTTTCAGAAATGCATAGCTTCCTAATTCAAAATCTCTCTTCTTGCGATGTAGGTCCGCATACTTCTTCTGGCGATCTTGAGTTGCTACTAGCCGGTCTCTTAACACCTTGAAGATTTCTACCGTCTGTTGTACCAATTCTGGCCCCAACAATCGACGTTCTTTAACTTCATCCCAGCATAAGGGCATTTTACATTTCCTCCCATACAGTGCTTCGTACGGTGGCATTCCAATACTGGCGTGATATGTGACGAACGAGATTTTTGTAATTTAATTTTAATATTTATTGAATTAAATAAATATTTTTGATGATTTAATTATTATATTAAATAATTAATTGATGAAGTTGTGGTAGATTAATTTAATTATATGTGTTATATTTATTAAATTAATGTGGAGAATATTTATTATTCAAAGTTTGTATTTATGTGAGCTTATTGAATTAAATGAAATATTTAATAAGCATAATGTTATTTTTATTAATGTAATAATTAATTAGAGATTTAACTGTGACGCCCCCAAAATAGGTATACATCACCTATTCTGATTCGCCAGATACATGGTACAGAATACAAATACAACTTAATTATACAACAGTCGTGTAAAATACGACAAAACATAAACTGTGAGTTTAAATACAAATATTGTCTACTAGAGAGTATAAAAACTCAAAAGGAGTCCTCATTACAATTATTATCACACTATTTTACAGAAAAGTGAGGACAACTAATGCAAATATCTAGGACCATCACTCTCTGTTCCCCAGATTAGTCCCAAACTCGTTCTCATTTCACGAAGAGAACGATAAAAGAAAGAGTGAGCTCAACTAGCCCAAAGAAGAAATATTATGACTAAGATAATGCGAAATAATTTATTCTTAGCCTTCAACAAAGTTAAACCGATACAATATAACAAACATCAAGTTTAAGCTGCGGTGGAACAAGCAATCCATTAGAAGAGTCAAGTAGAGAATAAAATCTACTATCTTCTATGATTTAAAAGGTTTTCATCACTTTTATCATTTGGGACTCAAACAATAAATAATCCACATCATCGAATCACCCTCGCGACTACTGACCAGGATATTCTTTTAGTATCACGACCACGAATTATCCATGCACTATATGGCTAAAGATAACCATGTTTTCATCAACGGTCCTGATCATGCCATAAAACAATTCATCTTTGCACTACGGCTAAAGAGAATCCATAGCCATAATCATACCAAAAACTGTCCATCAATGCACTACGGGCCAATGAGGACTTTTTTCACATCATTTGTAACATTACGGTCATGATTATACCGAATAATCCCTGGTCATAATCATACCAAGTCCATCTATGCACTACAGGCCAAAGATGACTTTCAACATAATATATACATGAGGATGATGACAATGACATAATAATTCAATAAAACAAGTTCAAGAATTAATTTATCTAGGAACCAAAAACGTCCAAATTGTCAACATGATACTGCTTTGTGGAGTAAAATTCAAGAATGCTCAGAAGAATATTTCTATGAAAAGATACTGGATGAAGCGCAAATATCAAGGATATTCCACTAAGTTCATGGAGTGTAGAAGCCAAAACTTTAACCAAAAGAGTATCATAGAATATATGAAACTGCAATGAATTTTCACCCGCCATGCGGTAATCCACGTAGACAGCTCATTTCCACAATTTAATAAGAAATGAATACGAAGGGTCATTCACCATGCATGTGGCAATCCACATAGACGAGTTATTCAAATGTAATAATAAAGAATGGAATAACGTAAGAATTCACTATGCATGCGATAAACCGCATGAGAAAGTTATTCCAATGTAATAATAAATAATGGAACCCGGTCCGGTAAAACGCATGAGCGGTGATATTCCAACGAAATAATAAATAATGGAACCATAATAAGGCGTACGCATACGAGATAGGATATTTCGATAGAATAATAAATAATGGAACCAGGTCTGGTGTAAACGCACAGACAGGATATTCCAACAGAATAATAAAGAATGAAATACTAGAAAAATATCACCATGTATGCAGTACTTTGCATAAACAGGTTATTCCAACATAATAATAAAGAATGGAATAACAGAAGAATTTCACCATGTATGCGGTACTTCGCATAGATAGGTTATTCCAACATAATAATAAAGAATGGAATAACATAAGAATTTCACCAAGTATAGAGTATCCTGCGTATACAGGTTATTCCAACAGAATAATAAAGAATGGAATAACAAAAGTTCTCTTCACGAATAAGAAAGAAATAATACCCCTTACGAGTACAACAAATAATATCCCTTACCTTAAGAAGAAGAGTACTGGATATATGAGTAGTTGTGAAGCCCCCAAATCCGGGTATCTTCCAACCCGACAGATGGTGCTCCAAGATACTATAATCTATACAATCATTCCATTGAGATAACAACAAAATGAGTGTAATTACTATCTTTGTATTATATTTGTAATAATCCTTTCCCAGGATCATAACCGAATACATTCGTTGTTCTTCATAAGTATATTACATACAAATATACTAGTCTATTATAGGACGATTAATTGTCCATCTTAACCTTGCCTTTATCTCTCATAGAACTCTCGGTTAGATTTCAAACTTTAGTACATAAACATATGGTTCAAGCAAGAATGAGCATAACTAGCTCAACAAGTCTTAACAACGAAACATATGAATATCACATCAATAAGTACATGCTTTATATCAATATCAGAACAATTATCTACGAAGCATTCTGAATCATTTGACTAATACTTCTACTATAACAATTCTAGAGCATATATAATAGCTTAGGAATGATGAACCGATTAATAGACCATGAACATACTCTTTTCGTTTTCATACTTGAAAAGGATATCCGGCACTAAGGTCATCCACCCGTCTTTACTTACGAGCACTTCTAGGTGATCAGCCTATTGTACTCTATGTTGATCAACACTCTTACGTTAAACATATTTACGTTTAACACTTGGCAACCTCGCGTGCCCATCGAATAATCGATGAAAATACTTTTGTTTGTTTATAGACAAAAGGTAGTGGTAACACAAGGTTTGGGATCATGGCCTTAGAACACATGCACCCGATTAATAAAACAGTTTGGTTTCTTAACGAAACTCCCGGCTTCCTAATTTGTTCGTTTTACATTCGAATTGACCCATTCAAATTCCTACAAGTCAGGAATTACAACCTTACGTGTTCATATAAGAATTTCATATTTCCAAATTCGTTAACTCGGAATTCACCTTTAAGTTCATTTTTGAGCGTTCGTTTACCGCGTTTTTGTCCGTTCAATACTCGTTTTCTTCGTTATAAGTCGGAATGCGACGATTCTTTCGCCAACGACTCTTAATTACTTTATCTCATGTGTTGACATTGGAAACCAACGTTTTCAAGTCACATGGCAACTTTTGACCTTTAATCCAGACTTTATACGTTTTTGACGTTTAACGTCTATTTCCGTACAATTCGTCATAACTTCATTACTAATGTTCTCTAAGACAAATCACATGGAATACTCCATGGAATTCATATTTACATCCTAACCAATCAAGATGCACATACCTTAGCTACAACGATTTCCAAAATGTTCAATTATAATTAAGTCTAGCTCTCTTTCTCTCTCAAATATGTTGGACAAACTTTATAAGACAACCAAATGGCCAACATAAGCCTTATATTTATAGAAAACCACATAAGGGGCAAAATAGTCCAATTCCCTACCTCCTCACTTATTTACCACTTTGTCACCAAGTAAAGTACTTGGTGACCAAGTGTTAATATTGCCTTGCACACCAAGTGGCCGGCCCACCTTGCCCATGGGTTATCCCCATGGGTTTTACCCATCCCTTGACCCGCTGGTTCGACCCACGGTTTAATTCTTTGGATTGGGATTGACATTAATTAACATTGGGCTTTAACCAATCTAATATTGGGCCATGACTTGGGCTTGTATACTTAATTCATTGGGCTTGTTTATTAATCCAAGTCCAATTGGATTGGATAAAATCCTTAACTCATACTCTAATAATACAACTCGTATTCTACGCGTATTACTCACATATTCTCTTTGTATAATACTCATATAATAATCGCATTATACTTCATACTATTCTTTATTTCATACTTGTATACGTACTAGTATAATACTCGTATCTCATACGTATAATATTAAAATGACTATACGCCTTATATTTCCCTTTCAGAAACCTCTTTCATAAACCCTTAGGTTTTAAGTCCGCAGGCGAAAACTTCGTTTGCCATAACGGAAATATTATTGGATATTCCATAATATCGTCATATTCTAACATTACGCGTTTCTCAGAATTTCAAACCCTAGCTCCGAACAATATCGGATGAATAGTGTTTTTACGCAAACAATCTCAGAAAACCTTCGTTCTCGTCTTGATAATTCACAAAAATTAATTCTAGCACAAGGCCAAAATACTAACCACATCCACACATTCTAGGTCATAGAATGACCTTCAAACATCTTACTCACATAATAAATCAATTAAATTCATTTAATCCACATAATCAAATAAAAAATTTAATTCATTGAAAATTCGAAATTCTCGGGCGTTACATTATTTCTTCCTTATAAGGATTCTATCCCCAGAATCTCCCTATTCTTACATAAACAAATGAGGAAACTTTTCCTTCATTTTACTTTCGAGCTCCCACGTTGCTTCTTCAGCATCGTGGTTACTCCAAATTACCTTTACGGAAGGTATTACTTTATTTCTCAAGACTTGTTCCTTCCTATCAATAATCTGAATCGGAAGTTCTACATACGTTAAGTCTTTTTCTACTTGAATAGACTCATACTCTATTACATGCTTATAGTCCGATTTATAAGGGCCTTGACCGTATTAACGTGAAACACATTGTGTATTCTTTCCATTTCGGAGGTAAGGCTACTTCATAAGCTACCTCTCTTATCCTTCTTAAAATCTCAAACGGTCCTACAAACCTCGGACTTAACTTCCCTTTCTTTCCAAAATGTATCTTCCCTTTCCAAGGCGATACTTTTAGAAAGACATAATACCCTACTTCAAACTCCCTCTTCTCTCGATGAGGATCTGCATACTTCCGTTGTTTATCTTGAGCCGCTACTAATCGAGCTCTTATCAGCTTTTCCATGTCTGCCATTTGTTATACCATCTCAGGTCCCAACATTCGACGTTCACCTATTTCATCCCAATAAAGTGGTGTTCTACACTTCTGTCCATACAACGCTTCGTAAGGCGGCATGCCTATACTAGCGTGAAAACTATTGTTGTAAGCGAATTCTACCAATGGTAGATGTTCGTCCCAACTCCCTTTGAAATCCATAACGCAAGATCTTAACATATCTTCTAGAGTTTGAATTGTCCGTTCGCTTTGCCATCCGTCTGTGGATGATACGCCGTACTCAATCTTAACTGTGTTCCCATTTTCTCTTGCAAACTCCTCCAAAAGTTCGATGTGAAACGTGGATTACGATCGGACACAATCAAAACAGGTACTCCATGTCTAGAAATGATTTCTTTGACATAAAGCTTAGCTAACTGCTCTAAATTATACCTAACTCCTATTGGTAGAAAATGAGCAGATTTAGTTAACCGATCCACTATTACCCAAATAGCATCGTATCCTTTTCTTATCATTGGAAGTCCCACCACAAAGTCCATGGTGATATGCTCCCATTTCCACTCCGGAATCTCCAGTGGTTGTATCAGTCCACTCGGTCTTTGGTGTTCAGCCTTAACTTTCTGACAAGTTAAGCCTCTGCAATCTCCCTCTTCATGTTCGGCCACCAAAAGTTCTGACGAAGGTCTTGATACATCTTAGTACTACCAGGATGTATCGAGTACCTCGAACTGTGGGCCTCACACATAATCTCTTCCTTCAACTCAGAATTATTTGGAACCCAAATTCTTCCCTCAAAACGAAGTAAACCTTCTTTATCAAGGTTATGCTTAGTCTTAACGTCATCCTTCATTATCTTCATCATCCGCTCGCATTCTTCAAGATTTCAATTGTACTTCCTTAACTTGGTTCCACTATCGTTGGTCGAGTTTCTATTGCAAATAACATCTCCTCGTTTCCCTTGGTAACTTAACTTCTAATTCCATCCTCGCCATCTCTAGTATCAACTCATTTTGAGTCGTTAACATTGACAGTTTCTCTCTACCCTTCCGACTCAATAAATGCGCTACTACATTCGCCTTCCCTGGATGATATAAGATATCACAATCATAATCTTTTATTAATTCTAACCACCTTCTCTCGCCTCATGTTCAACTCCTTCATGGTGAAGATATATTTCAGACTTTTATGGTCCGTGTATATCTCACAATTTTCCCCGTATAAATAATGTCTCCATATTTTTAAAGCAAACACCACAGCTTCCAGTTCTAGGTCATGAGTAGGATAGACCTTTTCATAATCCTTTAAGCGGCGTGGCACGCATACTGCTAATGACCTTGCCATGCTGCATAAGCACGCAACCTAGTCCTCTATGTGAAGCATCGCTATAAACTACAAAATTCCCTGTATCATCTGGTAAGGATAATAAAAGTTCCTCACTCAACCTCCTTTTTAGTTCTCAAAAACTATGCTCACACTTTTTTGTCCACTCATACTTCACCGACTTCCTGGTCAGATTTGTCAGCGGAGTAGCTAATTTAGAAAAGTCCTGAATGAACCTTCTATAGTATCCTGCTAACTCCAGAAAACTCCTAACCTTAGTTGGCGTTTTCGGTTGCTCCCACTCATTCACCGCTTCTACCTTCACTGGATCTACAGATATGCCATCTTTGTCTATAACATGTCCTAGAAACTGCACTTTTTCGAGCCAAAATTCACATTTAGTGAATTTCGCATACAACTTCTCCCTCCGTAATGTTTCCAACACTATTTTTAGATGTTCAGCATGATCTTCTGGCGTCTTAGAATAGACTAGAATATCATCAATGAACACTACGATGAACTGGTCCAAATATTGTTTGAACACTCTGTTCATCATATCCATGAATGCGGCTGGCGCATTTGTCAACCCAAACTACATAACCAAAAACTCGTAATGCCCATAACGAGTTCTGAATGCCGTCTTAGGTATATCTTCCTTCCTCACCTTCAATTGATGATACCCCGTGTGCAAATCTATCTTAGAAAAATACTTTGCCCCTTTCAACTGATCAAATAGATCATCGATCCTGGGCAACGGGTATTTATTCTTAATCGTTAACTTGTTCAATTCCCGATAGTCGATACAAAGTCGTAACGATCCGTCCTTTTTCTTTACAAACAACATCGGTGCTCCCCACGGTGACACACTTGGTTGAATGTACTTTCTATCTAATAGTTCCTGTAACTGAACTATTAAATCCTTCATCTCAACTGGCGCCATTCTATATGGTGCCTTTGAAACTGGTGCCATTCCCGACAACAAATCAATTACAAATTCTACATCCCTATCTGGAGGAATACCAAGTAACTCCTCCAGAAATACATCCGCAAATTCTTGAACCACCGCTATCTGTTCCAATGATGTTTCCCACTCTCACGGGTATCCACCACGTGACACGAGATAACCCTTACACCCCTTCTTCAACATCTTCCTAGCTTGTGTCATGGTTAGACAACAAGAACGTCCCGGTGATTTATTTCCATAAAACACCACCTCAGGTTCCTTAGAAAGCCTTAGGTTTACACTCTTTCTATGACAATCTATTATTGCTTTATGGTTAATTAACCATTCTATACCGAGAATCACATCGAATTCCCTTAACCTTATCAGTAAAAGATCTACCGATAATCTATTACCCTTGATATCTACGAAACAATTCCTATAAATATGTTCAATAGGAACTATCTCCTCGTTTGCTACCTTAACGTCTAAAGGTATCTCTAACTTTTCAGGATTTAATCCCAATCGTTAAGCAAATCCACATGCTATAAAAGAACAAGTAGCACCCGAGTCAAATAACACGTAAGCATTTATTTCGTTTACTGGAATGATACCTGCTACTACATCCGTTGATGCAACCGCATTTTGGACAGTCATATTAAACGTTCGGGCTGAGGGTCTACCCCCTGATGGTGTTGGTCCAGTAATGGCCAAATTTCTTGCCATGTGGTCTACCGACCCACAAACAAAACATCCCCGACTTTTCTTAGGATTAGGATAGTTGGGAGATATATGACCCTCCTTCCCACAGTTATAACAACCAGTCTTCCCTTTCAGGCAGACTCCCAGATGAGTCTTACCGCATGTCTTACATGCCTCCATCCTCCGTTTAGGATCCCCTTGTTTTGCCCCAGTATTCCTGTGGTTAAAATTCTTCCTTTTAGGCATATTGCCACTTCCACCGCAACCTCGCCCTTATTTCCTCCCTCTCCCTTACTCTTATTCTTCCTATCCTTGTGGTACTGGGTCAACGCCTCGCTACCACCCTCCGCTATTATCGCCTTTTCCAGAATGGTCCCGTAGGAAGCACTCTAAAAAATCGATATCCTACTATAAAGCCAGGGTTTTAGGCCCTGCTCAAACCTACGAGCCTTCCTCTCCTCCGTGTCTACTTGGTGTGGAGCGAACCTTGCCAATTCATTGAATTTGGCCGCGTATTAGGGAATAGTCATGTCCCCCTGCTTAAGTTCTAAGAACTTAATCTCCATTCTCCCTTGCATGCTAGTAGGGAAATAGTTCTCGAAGAATATCTTCTTAAACTGTTCCCATTTATCAGCTTTCGCTCCAGCCCCACCCTGGTGAGCCTCCCACCAGTAGTTGGCTTCCCCCTTCATTATATTGGTCGCATAAAGAGGTCTTTGCGCCTCGCCTACGTTGTAATAATAAACGCCTTCTCTATTTCCTTGACCCATGTCCGGGCCTCCATTGGATCCATTGTTCCCTTAAATTGGTGGACCTACACTTTTAAATTCCTTAAAAGTAGTCGTTAAAGCTACTCTTCAGGTCCTACTGGTGCTCTACCCTAGCTTGGTTAAATCGCAGTTAATAAATTAACGAACTCCTGCATTGAGTTATTAGGGCCCCCCTCATTATCATTATGCGATTCCGCCTCTTGGTTACGATGTCTTCTTCTTGGCGTCATTTCGGATTAAATAAATAAAGTTCCGTTATTACTTATTTGATTACTTTGTTATTAGTCGACAAATAACTGAACAATAACTCATACTCAACAAAGCAATTCAAAATAAAAACTTCCTTATATTAAAATTCTTCTTCATAGTTCAAAACTATTTACAAGTTGCTTTACATAGCCCAAAAGCTAGTACATATTCATCCCGCGATTGACTTCTACAAAAATTGGGATTTACAAAAAGACTACCCTTTAATTATACAAAAGAGGGTTTTACGTCATTACACAAAAGTATTTATCATACTACTCCTAGTATTGCTTAACAACATTCTCATGCTTCTAGCTTGCCAAAATCGACACAATATCTCAACTTATAGTATGTCGAGTTTGTCCCGACTCAATAGAATAACAAGCTATCTTAAGCTTGAAATCCTCGTGCGCACTGTCATTTATATATGACATTCGTGCTATCTTCTGGTCTTTTTCAACCAGTTTCTTGCGAAGTTCTATGACCTCGTTCTTATAGTCTTGGGCCTTGTCAGTCATGAGCACTTTCTCATTATGCTTTATCTCATAGTCTGACTCTGTAGACTCTTTCGTCCCGTAGAGATCACTGATTTCTTCCTTCTGGTGCTGCACCATATTGTGCAGTTGTACGTTACGGTCAAGAACTGAGAGGTACATTGCCCTCATAGTCTCGGTAAGTGTAGACTCTAGGGCAGGCATCACCGTATTAATCGATGTTACCTCCATGTCATCCTCCACATCAATCATCATATTCAAATATGATGCTACCCCCATGGTCTCCTCTGAATAATCCCCTCCAAGTAATATTCCTCAGGCTCTGACTCCTCTAGAATCACTAAAGGTATGTCTGCTATAGACACAAGTACTGTCTCAACTCAGTTCACGGACTCCTCGCTGATCACATGTATATCCCTATACATCAAGCTATTAACCGACATCTACAATAACACATAACAAATTGATTAGTACATAATACACAATAATATAAGCACAAATCACATTTAATCCATTTAGGGTTACTTTCCATCTTTTAAATCTTTTGGTATTGAGTTTCCTCAATACCTTATTAACTCATTTGACTCGAGTTAGCTTTCTTCGGACTCTTCCTTTCCTACGAGGTTATTAGCCTAAGGTTCTTCCCCCCTTAAGTTTTATAACCTAATCTTTGGATACCAACCTCATGGCGCCCCAAATCCGGGTATCTTCCAACCCAACAGATGGTGATCCACGATACTATAATCCATACAATCATTCCATTGAGATAACAACAAAATGAGTGTAATTACTATCTTTGTATTACATTTGTAATAAATCATTTCCCAGGTTCATAACCGAATACATTCGTTGTTCTTCATAAGTATATTACATACAAATATACTTGTCTATTATAGGACGATTAATTGTCCATCTTAGCCTTGCCTTTATCTCTCATAGAACTCTCAGTTCATTCGGCTTTAGCTGTAAACATATGGTTCAAGCAAGAATGAACATAACTAGCTCAGCAAGTCTTAACAACGAAACATATGAATATCACATCAATAAGTACATGATTTATATCAATATCAGAACAATTATCTACGAAGCATTCTGAATCATTTGACTAATACTTCTACTACAACAATTCCAGAGCATATATAATAGCTTAGGAATGATGAACCGGTCAATAGACCATGAACATACTCTTTTCGTTTTCATACTTGAAAAGGATATCCGGCACTAAGGCCATCCACCCGTCTTTACTTATGAGCACTTCTAGGTGATCAGCCTATTGTACTCTATGTTGATCAATACTCTTACGTGAAACGTATTTATGTTTAATATTTGGCAACCTCGCGTGCCCATTGAATAATCGATGAAAATACTTTTGTTTGTTCATAGACAAACTTACCTTCTCATCCGTACCAAATACATGGCATAGGAAAGCGTTAACAGTTCTATATCAACAGACTTGTAAACAATTCAATCTATCCTTCAATATTTGTCTAGCCCGGATAAAATAGGCATCGACTCTTTTCTATTTACCATTCATGCATTGTATATCATGCATCACGTAAAAACTTGACTAACACAAAGGTCAGACAAGAGTTAAGAAAGACTTGCCTTTAAGCATCTTCGAACTTACAATTCAACTATTCTCAGTCTTTACAGGATCTACATGATACATTCACATAGCACACTGTAATTAGTTATCACATAAACTATCTTTACGGTTCTAACCAACGTCTTTCTCTTCTATATCTTACATGTTTTAACTTTGTTATTAAAGTCGATTCGACTTTCTATACTTCGTTACGTTTCATTAACGTTTTTACGTCCTTAGCCGATATTCGATCATAAATGGTTAATTACCAACGTTAAATGTCATTTACGATCCACTCATTACGTCTTTGTGTTCTTCGTTTAATTACTATGAAACCTTACTAGATCTTCTTACATTAACACCTTACAAGTGAGTTAAGGTAAGTCTTATAATGTACCTTAAGTACCTTCAATGTCTTACTTTAAGTCTATATCCAAAATGTAACAAACACTAACTTGGTCAAACTTTTTCTCTCACGCAAGATCTTTATGACGCGACATCATGTCATACGTTCTAGTAGGCTAGTATTTCACTCTCCAGAGGTTTTGCGGGACTTGGCGGCCATGAGTCCATGTACAAACACTACCATGACTGCGGCATGAGTCTCCATTCTTTTATTTTCTCCCTACCATAATCATTGCCATATGCCATGAATAACATAGGGTTTGGCATGTCATACTAGAACTTGTGCACCAACATTAAAAAGCAGTTTGGTTTCTTAACGAAACTCCCGACTTCCTAATTTGTTCGTTTTACATCCGAATTGACCCATTCAAATTCCTACAAGTCAGGAATTACATCCTTTACGTGTTCATATAAGAATTTCATATTTTCGAATTTGTTAACTCGGAATTCCCCTTTAAGTTCATTTTTGAGCGTTCGTTTACCGTTTTCGTCCGTTCAATATTCGTTTTCTTCGTTATAAGTCAGAATGCGACGATTCTTTCGCCAACGACTCTTAATTACTTTATCTCATGTGTTAACATTGGAAACCTACGTTTTCAAGTCACACGGCAGCTTTTGACCTTTAATCCAGACTTCATACATTTTCGACGTTTAACGTCTATTTCCGTACAATTCGCCATAACTTCATTACTAATGTTCTCTAAGCCAAATCACATGGAATACTCCATGGACTTCATATTTACATCCTAACCAATCAAGATGCACGTACCTTAGCTACAACGATTTCCAAAACGTTCAATTATAACTAAGTTAAATTTCAAGACTTTCTATGTTTTTTAATCACATAACCTATAAAGACCCCAAACTCGGGTACTTGAAACCCGAACTCGGTTCTTCACGATACCATTTCTATGAGCGGAATAATACTACTAATAATAACAATAATATAAAGATCAACTTAATTTACATATCATTAGAGTCTAATCCCAAGTACGTAACCTTTAAACATTCATTACAAACCATGATAGATAATATATACCATACTTGTCTTAACAATATTAAACTATTACATAAGATAACGTTCATTCATTCAGCAAGATATAGATCGGTCAAAGGCTGTCAGAACACATGGCCAAAGGTTTTCTGGGTTGCCCAGAAAACCGGATCTGTGATTAAGATACCCACTTTGACCGATCCCTGAAGCCAGCATACTAGATGTTTAGGAGATTTTAAGGCATAATATTAGAGATCATATACACAACTACAAGTTAGATACAACAATCAAACTAAAACATCAACAAAATGACAGATCTAGACGCTTGAATACAATCATCGGACGCTGTTCATGGTTTACGGGTCATTCCGAAATTGTCCCATTAACGCCGGTTAACGGTATTTGACCATTAATAACTAACAATATACACATCAAATGACCTCGATTCTTTTTGCAGATTAAAGACAACACTACAAACTACATATAACAACTTATAAACAACACAAATCATAAAATTATCAAGGATCTGTGGCCTCTAACAATCGTTGTCAGACCACAGAACCAAGTTTTTCCAGATTTTGCAAAAACTCAAATTCGAGCCTCTAGATGTTATGGATCTAACATCTAGAAACCCAGATCATCATTATACACCTTATACAACATATTTTAACAATCAAACATAACATCTAACACATAATTTTTGGACAAAAATCATGTTAGGGTTTTACCTTCTTTAATCAATTTCTGATTCTGGGCTACTGATTTGGTTATGAGTGATCGTGGGGCTTGATTATGTGACTGATCTAGCTTATATTTTCGTAGGTTTTGATAGAGAGAGAATTGGTTGAGAGCTTGGGCATGAAATGAGCTAAATGGTACACTTTATCTCTCCAAATCTATTTATACAACTAAGATACAATGTATCAATTTGGGCTATGTGGCATGTTGCTGATTATTTAGAGCACATGGGGTTGGTAGAGTAGTTCACCAACTACATTTTGGCTAGATACACAAGTTATCCAATTAAAGAATGTGCAAAAGGGTAAAATAGTCATTTGAATTGTTATTTTAAGGGTATACTTGTCCATGGTGCTTGAATCTAGGTTTTAATCACTAGATTTTAAACCTTAAGGTTTTCCAAATAATTTCTAGGGTTTGAAAAATTAAGACTAAAGTTCAATAAAATTTTAATTATAACTTACTAATTAAAAATTAGGGTTTTTTTTTAATAATTTAGGGTTTCTAGAACTTTAATTAGGGTTTATCTAATTAATCAAATCATTATATAATACACAACATAAAACATATAACACAGTTAAATAACCGTCTTAAACCCACAATTGATTTTCAAATTAGGGTTTAGCCAAATAATATTAGGGTTTTAAAATTAAACACCATAATTAACCAATCATCATCTACACGTACATACAATACGTATTTATAGCACTTAAAAATTCAAAATATAATTAATATTATATTATTATTCTCATACCTTGACAATAATCCAAAATTAGGGTTGGGATTCCATATCTGATTTATTCTTCATATTTAACCTTAATAATTAAGGTAAAATAATTAACTTAATAATCTGTACTAAAATTCATATAATAAAATAATTATTATAATTATTCTAAAATCACTTCATATATTATTTAAATAATATATGATTATATTTTCATGGAAAATAATTAATAAAAACATTTTCACTATAAAATTAATTATTATAAAAATATACTTTTAATAATCAATAATTCTAAATTAAATTTATTTGTAAATAATCATGTAATAAATATATTTTTATTTATCACATAAATACATATACACATATTCTTGTATAAATCTTCATCCATAAAATAAAAAAAATTATATACGTAAAATTTCTTATTTATTTATATAGAAAATATCGGGTTGTTACATTCCCTCCCTTATAAAGATTCCATCCCCTAATCACTATTTTTAAAACCTACACATATACTTGCTACATAGCATACACAATCTTTACAAGTAGATCTCGATCATAATTTGATCGAACTGATCTTTAACTATACACATAAAGCTTGTCTTTCTGATTAAACGGAAAAATTGGTTTCTAAAAGAACTCAAATTCCTCCTCAAAATATCTTTATAAAATATTTTACTATATATAGGAAAATCATGTATAATAAAACAAAAGTTGTATGAATAATACCTGGTATTGCAGTGCCAGCTGCCATCGTATCCTGAACAGTCATATTGTAGACCCTTGCTGTCGATTTTGTTGGTTTGTTCGATGATGTAGGTCCCGTGATTGCTAACGTCCCACGCCTTTACCAAGATACACACACTTCTCTCGCCTCCGTCCTCCTCTTCTTCTGACAATCCTTCACCGGTGTTCAACCGATCCGCATGTAAAAAACATCCACTATTCATACTAGGATTAGGGCAGTTGGGAGAGATATGGCCCTCCTGCCCGCACTTGTAGCACACGAACTTCCCCTTCAAACATTCTCTAGAGTGGTTCTTTCCACAATTCTTACATTGCATCATGCTTCTTTTATACCTTCTTGCTTCACGTGTACACTTCCAAAAGCGCTTCACCTTCCTCTTCCATCTCCACTCCCCCTCCCACTATTAATTTCCTACCTTCCCAGCCTCCTTCTGGTCTTACCCTTATTCTTCCTCTCCTTGTTGTAGAGGCTCATGGCCTCACTTCCCTCCTCAGCAATAATCGCCTTCTCCATGAGTGTTACAAATGTAGGAATCTGCAACATTGCCACCTTATTGTAGAGCCAGGGTTTCAATCCCAGCTCAAACCTCCTTGCCTTTCTAGCCTCCGTATCAACTTGATGCGGGGCAAACCTAGCTAACTCATTGAATTTTGCGGCGTATTCCGCAACAGACATATTCTCTTGCTTCAACTCTAAAAATCTCACCTCCATCCTAGCCTGCATACTAGGTGAAAAATAATTTTCAAAAAACAATGTTTTAAACCTATCCCATATAACTATACCTACTCCTACCCTCGCTTGATTCGCTTCCCACCAAAAATTTGCCTCACCCTTCATCATGTAAGTGGCAAAAGCGGTCTTTTGCCCATCAGCTACCCTAGCTATTGTGAACGCCTTCTCAATCTCCTTGACCCAAGTTTGGGCTTCAACAAGGTCAGTTGTACCTTTGAATTTCGGCGGTCCTACAGCCTTAAAGTCTTTGAAGTTCACCAAGCGGTTATCCTATTGGTTCCAAATGACCGGTATTCCTCATTATCGCATAGCTTGTGCTACCATGTTGGCAAAGTGTTGCATCAAGTCTGCTTGTTGTTGTCCTTCAACGTTATTGATGATTCTTCTCGCCTTTTTGATTGCGAAGTTCGACGCCTCAAGATTATCTCGGTTAAATAAAATCATAAATTTAACTTACATTCTAAATCTTATCACATAAGTTTAATATTTTAAACTTGTTTCATTTCTCAAACTTAGATTCATATTCATTCAACGAATATTTTACATAACATAACACATAATGCTTTAAACATCATTTATCCCTTTCAGTGACTACAAAAGTCGGATTTACATCCTTGACTTAATACAAAAGTTTTAGAATATAACCTTACACAAACATACTAAGCACACATATTACATTAAACACACCTACACACAACAAATAACCTATACTACCTATTTATTACACCTTTTTCTTGGACACCCTCTCACCAATTGACATTCTATCCCATGTATAAAACATGCTCCTTTTTTTGTAGTTAGACAATACAGAGTGGTATGTCCCTCATAGACGCAAAGATAACATATTCTTTTCCATTTCTTCTTATTGGATTTTCCTAAGTCATGGTCTTCTATCTTTCTTTTTCCTTTCTTGTCCGGAGCTGCACACGATGTGTTGCTTGTGGCTCCCATCTGACCAATTTGGATCTTAAGCTTATCTTGTCCTTCCATTGTTTCTATTAACGCTTGACGTAATTGACTATTCAACAACTTTTCTATCTCCCACAACCTTTCCAGAGAAGAAACCTTGTTCCTCAGATCCTGCACCTCCATTGATGCTTGATCAGCTTGAACTTTAGTGTCTGAATCGCTATCTGTCAGCTCCACCATCTCCAGATGTGGTACTACATTTTCTACAATAACCACATCGTCTGAGTTGTTTTCATTGTGAGCCTTTATTTCACTATCATTTTTTATCATTTCCTGGTGTATGGGTTTGATCCTTCTTCATGCTATATGCATATAATAAGCTTTTTCCACCAGATATCTACACATATAAATTATCCTGATTACATATAGTATATACACACAGCAAACAATAGTTTTATATGAGTTATCTTTTATTTTGTTTGACGATGAATTTATTCAATTCATCTCCTTTTAAACTATATATGAGTTATTTATATTTTCAACGTTTCCCTCTGTTCTAAGGTTATAGCCTAAGGTCTAACCCGCCTATGGTTTTTTTAACCCTAAGTTCTGATACCAACCTGTAAAGACCCCAAACTCGGGTACTTAAAATCCGAACTCGATTCTTCACGATACCATTTCTATGAGCGGAATAATATTAATAATAATAACAATAATATAAAGATCAACTTAATTTACATATCATCAGAGTCTAATCCCAAGTACGTAACCTTTAAACATTCATTACAAACCATGATAGATAATATATACCATACTTGTCTTAATAATATGAAACTATTATATAAGATAACGTTCATTCATTCAGCAACCTTTCCCTTTCCCTTGTTCTTAGCAGAGCTCTTTGATCGTTCGCACTTAGTTGAAAACATTTAAATTAAGCAAGGATGAGCATTTGAGTGCCCAACAAGTAATAATTATATATATATATATATATAAGCTTAAAGAATTTAAATGTTTTCTTTGTACTATTCTTCTACAACAAGTCAATAGTTGTGAAGTATTCTGAACCGATAATAATAACATAACAACTCTCTTTCAAATTTTTGAAACTACATATTGACTATAACTGGGGTTATGGTGACATGCCATGAACATTGTTTTCATTTTCAAAAGGTTAAATGTAAATTCATCTCAAACAATATAACTTACGAAGCACGGGTGATCACCAAGTATGCCTCGCATTGATCAATACTACATTACAAGAACGATAGGATCGTTCACTCATTCCACCTTAGGTGCATAAAATGCTTTTCCCATGTAGGATGTTCATACTTGTCCGGGTTTCAAATCAAAGGTTTTATCTTTTCAACAATAATCTATAATTCAACATATATATATACGGGTAATTGACAAAGGTATATCAACATGTGATTAAATACAATGATTATCCAAGTGGGGACACTTGTATAACCATTTATAGAAATTAACGAATGTAATATATATATATCCTAATTATCATATACTAACATGTTGATATTCAATGAGCGATATATAATATAAGGTTAATAATCAGTATACAAAGAATAATATAGTTTAAAACATTCTTACTCATGTCCATTGCATAAAGAAAATGCAAAGGTAAAATATCTTGCTTTGATGCTACCGCTTACAATTTGCAAACTTAGTTCTATCGTTTATATCACGACCTATCATTAATAATCATTCGCATTTGATTAGAATAACATACTATAACACATAGAATCGCTTATTGCAAATCAACACATAACCTAATCACATTGTCACATATGTTCTACAACCATCAATCACAAATAAACACATATCTAATCAAAATATCTAAGTCCATATCAATTTCTAAAATATGCCGGCAATACCGACAAATTTTATCGGATAATTATCGAGTCTAAGACTCTATTCTCAGAACTCAATATCCGTATGATTTCACCATATTATTTTTAAATGACTTATAATAATTTTAAAACATTTATTATAATTTATCATGAATTTTCAAACATAGGAATCATTATTAAATGATTTAAGTATTAAACAATCATATTATCATTAATATTTAATTAATATTAAACTATTAATGAAATCATTTCAAAATGTTAAAGTTATTTATAATAACTTGAAATACTTTTTAAAGTATTAATATTACCCTTAAATGATTTTTAAAACATTTAAATCATCATTTTAAATAATTATCATTAATATTAAAGTATTAATGTTTTATTTATCAAAATATTAAAAGTCATTAATTATAACTTAAAATATTTTTAATTCATTTATATCCCTTTTAAATGATTTTAAATTAATAAAATCATTTATAAACTATTTATTTAATATAATTATTAAATAAATTTAATATCATTAATAATAAATTAATAATTATTAATATTAAATTATTAATGAAATTATCCTTTAAATATTAAAAGTTATATTTTATAACTTAAAATATCTTTAAACACTTTATTTTCATTTAAAATGATTATTATAATATTAAAATCATTTTTAAACTTAATTATTTAATATAATTATTAAATAACTTTAATATCATTAATAATAATTAATTAATGAAATTTACCTTTAAATATTAAAAGTTATATTTTATAACTTAAAATATTTTTAAATACCTTATTATTATTTAAAATGATTTTAATATATATAAAATCATTTTTAATTAATTTATTTAATTCATTTAGTAAATAACTTAATTATCATTAATATTAATTTATTAATGAAATTTATCACAAAATATTAAAAGTCATTAAAAATAACTTAATATATTTTCTTATATCATAATATAATTTTAAATGATTTTTCATGTATTAAAATCATTTTTAAATAATTTATTTAGAATTATAATTAAATAAATTAAATACTTTTAATATTCCAAAATATTAAATATTTATGAAATCTATTTAAAATAATTAAAAACTAATTTTCGGAATTTAAAATAAATTTTAATAATTTATTAGGTATTTTTAATAATTTAAAACTATTTTTTTCTATTTATTAAATAATTTTCAGAAAATAATATAATGTCTAAAGGCCACCCATAGTGACAAAACTGTCGCTATAGGTGTTCTTCATGTTCTTGAGCATTCATAAGGCAGTTTCGAGGGGCTCTATTTAACCAAGATTAAAACCGTGTGTAGTGTGTTTCTGGACTCGTTTCTGGACAGATCGTGTAGAGCTAATGTAAGACTACAAGATCCAGCAACAAATACGTTCATATCATACATCAAATGAAAGATCTAAGTCATCAAAGTGGATGTCAGAGGTTGTTCTTCATTTCTGGGTTGCCCAGAAATGAAGAACAGATCGTGGGGCTCACTTTGGACCTCCACTACATTCTATCGTGGTAATGTTTTTAGTGATCTAGGACTTCTAGGTTCTATCCCACATGTAACACTACAAATCTATCACAAAACATAACCATAACAACAAAACAATAGCAAGATATAGATCGGTCAAAGGCTGTCAGAACAAATGGCCAAAGGTTTTCTGGGTTGCCCGAAAAACCGGGATCCGTGATTAAGCTACCCACTTTGACGATCCTCAAGCCAAAGATACTAGATGTTTAGGAGATTTTAAGGCATAATATTAGAGATCATATACACGACTACAAGTTAGATACAACAATCAAACTAAAACATCAACAAAATGACATATCTAGACGCTTGAATACACCGCCGACGCTTGATTCATGGTTTCGGGTTACCCGTAAATTGTTCGGCATAACGGCGCCATTAACTAGATTCGATCGCTAATAACTAACAATATACACATCAAATGACCTCGATTCTTTTTGCGATTAAAGACAACACTACAAACTACATATAACAACTTATAAACAACACAAATCATAAACTATCAAGGATCTCAGGGCCTCCGATAATCGTTGTCGTCGACCACGTAACCAAGTTTTTCCAGATTTTGCAAAACTCAAATTCGAGCCTCTAGATGTTATGGATCTAACATCTAGCAACCCGCATCATCATTATACACCTTATACAACATATTTTAACAATCAAACATAACATCTAACACAAAATCTTTGGATGTAAATCATGCTAGGGTTTTACCTTCTTTGATCGATTTTTACTGATTCTCTACTATGATTTGGTTGTGTAGTGATCGTGGGGCTTGATTATGTGGACCGATCTAGCTTATATTTTCGTGAGGTTTTGATAGAGAGAGAATTTGTTGAGAGCTTGGGCATGAAATGAGCTAAATGGTACATTTTCTCTCTCCAATCTATTTATACAACTAAGATACAATGTATCCGGTGTATCATGTGGCATGAAATGATTATTTAGAGCACATACGGGTATCTAGGTTGTTAAACAACTACAAATTATGGCAAGATTTGCAAGCAAGCTCAATTAAATAAATCCAAAAATGGTATTTTAGTAATTTAACATTGTTATTTTAAGGGTATTCTTGTCCATGGTGCTTGAATCTAGGTTTTAATCACTAGATTTTAAACCTTAAGGTTTTCAAATAATTTCTAGGGTTTAAACAATTAAGACTAAAGTTCAATAAAATTTTAATTATAACTTACTAATTAAAAATTAGGGTTTTTTTAATAATTAGGGTTTTTTTTTTAATAAATTAATTAGGTTTTCTAACTTTAATTAGGGTTTACCTAATTAATCAAATCATTATATAATACACAACATAAAACATATAACACAGTTAAATAAACGCCTTAAACCCACAATTGATTTTTAAATTAGGGTTTAGCCAAATAATATTAGGGTTTTGAAATTAAACACCATAATTAACCAATCATCATCAATACGCATATATAAATACATATTTATAAAGATCAAAAATTCAAAATATAATTAATATTATATTATTATTCTCATACCTTGACAATAATCCAAAATTAGGGTTTGATTCCATATCCGATTTATTCTTCATATTTAACCTTAATAATTAAGGTAAAATAATTAACTTAATAATCAGTACTAAAATTCATATAATAAAATAATTATTATAATTATTCTAAAATCACTTCATATATTATTTAAATAATATATGATTATATTTTCATGGAAAATAATTAATAAAAACATTTTCACTATAAAATTAATTATTATAAAAATATACTTTTAATAATCAATAATTCTAAATTAAATTTACTTGTAAATAATCATGTAATAAATATATTTTTATTTATCACATAAATACATATACACATATTCTTGTACAAATCTTCATCCATAAAAAAAAAAAATTATATGTAAAAATTTCTTATTTATTTATATAGAAAATATCGGGTTGTTACATTCACCATCCCTTATAAAGATTTCGTCCCCTAATCACCGCTTTTTAAACCTATACATATATACTGCTACATAGCATACACAATCTTTGCAAAGTAGATCTCGATCATAATTTGATCGAATCGATCTTTAAACTATTCACATAAAGCTTGTTTTTTCGATTAAAAGGAAAAATTGGTTTCTAAAAGAACTCAAATTCCTCCTCAAAATTTCTTTATAAAATAATTTACTATATATAGGAAAATCATGTATAATAAAACAAAAGTTGTATGAATAATACCTGGTATTGCAGTGCCAGCTGCCATCGTATCCTGAACAGTCATATTGTAGACCCTATTTGCCGATTTTGTTGGTTTGTTCGATGACGTAGTCCCGTGATTGCTAACGTCCCCACCGCCTCTTACCAAGATTCACACTTCCTGCCTCCGTCCTCCTCTTCGGACAATACTTCACCTGGTGTTCAGTCGATCCGCACAGAAAACATCCACTATTCATCCTAGGATTAGGGCGCTTGGGAGAGATATGGCCCTCCCCGCCTCAAGACTTGTAGACACACGAAACTTCCCCTTCAAACATTCTCCAGAGTGGTTCTTTCCACAATTTTTACATTACGCATCACCTGCTTTCTTTACTCCTTCTTGCTTCATCGTGTACACTTCCAAACGCTTCACCTTCCTCTTTCCATCTCCCACCCCTATTCCCACTATTAATTCCCACCTTCCCACCTCCTTCTTGGCCTTACCCTTATTCTTCCTCTCCTTGTTGTAGAGGCTCATCGCCTCACTTCCTCCCTCAAGAATAATAATCGCCTTCTCTACATGAGTGCTTTGAAATGTAGGAATCAAGCAACACCGCCACCTTGTTGTAGAGCCGTGGTTTTAATCCCACCAAACCTCCTTGCCTTTCTAGTCTCTAGATCAACTTGATGCGGGCAAACCTAGCTAACTCATTAAATTTTGTGGTGTATTCCTCATAACCATCATATTCTCTTGCTTCAACTCTAAAAATCTCACCTCCATCCTAGCCTCGCATACTAGGTGAAAAATAATTTTCAAAAAGCAAGTTTTAAACCTATCCCATGTAACTATACCTTCTCCCTCGCCTCACTCGATTCGCTTCCCACCAAAAATTTGCCTCACCCTTCATCATGTAGGTGGCAAAAGCGGTCTTTTGCCCTCACCACCCTAGCTACCATGAATGCTTTTTCAATCTCCTTAACCCAAGTTTGGGCTTCAACAGGTCATTGTACCTTTTAATTCCAAGGTCCCACAAATTTTAAAATCTTTGAAATTCGCTAAGCGGTTGTCCTATTGGTTTCCAAATGATCGGTATTCCTTGCTTCATAGCTTGTGCTACCATGTTGGCAAAGTGTTGTAACGGGTCTGCTTGTTGTTATCCTTCAACGTTATTGACAGATTCTTCTGCCCTTTGATTGTGTGTTCGACGTCTTGGTGGCATTATCTGGTTAAATAAAATCATAAATTTAACTTACATTCTAAATCTTATCACATAAGTTTAATATTTTAAACTTGTTTCATTTCTCAAACTTAGATTCATATTCATTCAACGAATATTTTACATAACATAGCACATAATGCTTTAAACATCATTCATCCCTTTGTGACTACAAAAGTCGGGATTTACAGTCTTGACTTAATACAAAAGTTTTAGAATATAACCTTACACAAACATACTAAGCACACATATTACATTAAACACACATACACAACAGAACCTATACTACCTATTTATTACACCTTTTTCTTGGACACCCTCTCACCGATGACCTTCTATCCCACGATAAAACATGCTCCTTTTTTGTAGTCAGACAATACAGAGTGGTATGTCCCTCATAGCCGCAAAGATAACATATTCTTTTCATTTTCTTCTATTGGATTTTCCTAAGTCATGGTCTTCTATCTTTCTTTTTCCTTTCTTGTCCGGAGTCGCATACGATGTGTTGCTTGTGGCTCCCATCCCACCAATTTGGATCTTAAGCTTATCTTGTCCTTCCATTGTTTCTATTAACGCTTGACGAATCGACTATTCAATGCCTTTTCTATCTCCCATGCCCTTCCAGAGAAGAAACCTTGTTCCTCAGATCCTGCACATCCGTTGATGCTTGATCAGCTTGAAATTTAGTGTCTGAATCGCTATCTATCAGCTCCACCATCTCCAGATCTGGTACTACGTTTTCTACAATAACCACATCGTCTGAGTTGTTTTCATTGTGAGCCTTTATTTCAACTATCGGCTTTGATATCAGCTCGGGTGTATGGGTTTGATCCTTCTTCATGCTATATGCATATAACAAGCTTTTTCCACCAGACATCTACACATAAATTATCCTGATTAACATATAGTATATACGCACAGCAAACAATAGTTTTATATGAGTTATCTTTTATTTTGTTTGACGATGAATTTATTCAATTCATCTCCTTTTAAACTATATATGAGTTATTTATATTTTCAACGTTTCCCTCTGTTCTAAGGTTATAGCCTAAGGTCTAACCCGCCTATGGTTTTTTTAACCCTAAGTTCTGATACCAACCTATAAAGACCCCAAACTCGGGTACTTGAAACCCAAACTCGGTTCTTCACGATACCATTTCTATGAGCGGAATAATACTAATAATAATAACAATAATATAAAGATCAACTTAATTTACATATCATCAGAGTCTAATCCCAAGTACGTAACCTTTAAACATTCATTACAAACCATGATAGATAATATATACCATACTTGTCTTAATAATATGAAACTATTACATAAGATAATGTTCATTCATTCAGCAACCTTTCCCTTTCCCTTGTTCTTAGCAGAGCTCTCTGATCGTTCACACTTAGCTGAAAACATTTAAATTAAGCAAGGATGAGCAATTGAGTGCCCAGCAAGTAATAATTATATATATATATATATATAAGTTGAAAAGAATTTAAATGTTTTCTTTGTACTATTCTTCTACAACAAGTCAATAGTTGTGAAGTATTCTCAACCCATAATAATAACTAACAACTCTCTTCAAATTTTGAAACTACATATTGACTATAATGGGGTTATGGTGACGATGCCATGAACATTGTTTTCATTTTCAAAAGGTTAAATGTAAATTCATCTATAAACCATCATAACTTACTAGCACGCGGGGTGATCACCTAACGATGCCCTCGCATTGATCAATACTACATTACAAGAACGATAGGATCGTTCACTCTGTCCACCTTGGGTGCATAAACAGTTTTCCCGTGTAGGGATGTTCATACTTGTCTGGGTTTCAAATCAAAGGTTTTATCTTTTTCAACAATAATCTATAATTCAACATATATGTATACGGGTAATTGACAAAGGTATATCAACATGTGATTAAATACAATGATTATCCAAGTGGGGACACTTGTATAATCATTTATAGAAATTAATCGAATGTAATATATATATCTCAATTATCATATACTAACATGTTGATATTCAATGAAAGTATATAATATAAGGTTAATAATATGCATAATAATAATATAGTTTAAAAACATTCTTACTCATGTCCATTGATAAAGAAAATGCAAAGGTAAAATACTCACCTCGATGCTACCGCTTACAATTTGCAACTTAGTTCTATCTTTTATATCACGACCTATCATTAATAAGATCATTCGCTTTGATTAGAATAACATACTATAACACATAGCACTGCTTATTGCAGTCAACACATAACCTAATCACATTGTCACATATGTTCTACAACCATCGAATCACAAATAAACACATATACAGTCAAAATATCTAAGTCCGTGATCAATTTAAATATGCTTGCAAAAATCGGACAAACTTTATCGGGTAATTATCGAGTCTAAGACTCTATTCTGTAACTCAATATCCGTACGTATCACTCATATTATTTTTAAATGACTTATAATAATTTTTAAAACATTTATTATAATTTATCATGAATTTTCAAACATAGGAATCATTATTAAATGATTTAAGTATTAAACAATCATATTATCATTAATATTTAATTAATATTAAACTATTAATGAAATCATTTCCAAAATGTTAAAGTTATTTATAATAACTTGAAATACTTTTAAAGTATTAATATTACCTTAAATGATTTTTAAAACATTTAAAATCATTTTAAATAATTATCATTAATATTAAAGTATTAATGTTTTATTTATCAAAATATTAAAAGTCATTGATTATAACTTAAAATATTTTTAATTCATTTATATCCCTTTTTCATGATTTTTAAATTAATAAAATCATTTATAAACTATTTATTTAATATAATTATTAAATAAATTTAATATTATTAATAATAAATTAATAATTATTAATATTAAATTATTAATGAAATTATCCTTTAAATATTAAAAGTTATATTTTATAACTTAAAATATCTTTAAATACTTTATTTTCATTTAAAATGATTATTATAATATTAAAATCATTTTAAAACTTAATTATTTAATATAATTATTAAATAACTTTAATATCATTAATAATAATTAATTAATGAAATTTACTTTTAAATATTAAATGTTATATTTTATAACTTAAAATATTTTTAAATACCTTATTATTATTTAAAATGATTTTTAATATAATAAAATCATTTTTAATTAATTTATTTAATTCATTTAGTAAATAACTTAATTATCATTAATATTAATTTATTAATAAAATTTATCACAAAATATTAAAAGTCATTAAAAATAACTTAATATATTTTCTTATATCATAATATAATTTTAAATGATTTTTCATGTATTAAAATCATTTTTAAATAATTTATTTAGAATTATAATTAAATAAATTAAATACTTTTAATATTCCATAAATATTAAATATTTATGAAATCTATTTAAAATAATTAAAAACAATTTTTGAATTTAAAATAATTTTAATAATTTATTAATTAAAAACTATTTTTCATTTATTAAATAATTTCAAAAAATAATATAATGTTCTGTCAAGGGCCACTATATAAGCAAACTGTCATAGGTGATTAAAGCTGAGTGTGTAGTGTGTTTACGACTCGTTTACGGACGGATCGGTTTCTAGACGCAAGTTCGAGCTAATGTAAGACTACAAGATCCAAAGAACAAATACGCTCATATCATATATCAAATGAAAGATCTAAGCCATCAAAGTGGTCGTCGAGAGTTGTTCTTCATTTCAGGTTGCCCGAAATGAAGAACAAATCGTGGGGCCTCACTTTGGACCTCCACTACATTCGGTTGGTGTAATGTTTTAGTGATCTAGGACTTCTAGGTTCTATCCCACATGTAACACTACAAATCTATCACAAAACATAACCATAACAACAAAACAATAGCAAGATATAGATCGGTCAAAGGCTGTCAGAACACATGGCCAAAGGTTTTCTGGGTTGCCCAGAAAACCGGATCCGTGATTAAGCTAGCTACCCACTTTGACCGATCCCTGAAGCCAGCATACTAGATGTTTAGGAGATTTTAAGGCATAATATTAGAGATCATATACACGACTACAAGTTAGATACAACAATCAAACTAAAACATCAACAAAATGACGGATCTGAGCGGCTTGAATACACCGCCGACACTTTCGTTCATGGTTTCGGTCTTGCCGAAAATTGTTCGGTCAACGACGGTCAACGGTATTTGACCGTTAATAACTAACAATATACACATCAAATGACCTCGATTCTTTTTGCAGATTAAAGAAAACACTGCAAACTACATATAACAACTTATAAACAACACAAATCATAAACTATCAAGGATCTGTGGCCTCTGACAATCGTTGTCAGACCACAGAACCAAGTTTTTCCAGATTTTGTAAAAACTCAAATCCGAGCCTCTAGATGTTATGGATCTAACATCTAGCAACCCAGATCATCATTATACACCTTATACAACATATTTTAACAATCAAACATAACATCTAACACAAAATTTTTGGACAGAAATCATGCTAGGGTTTTACCTTCTTTGATCGATTTCTGATTCTGGACTACTGATTTGGTTGTGAGTGATCGTGGGGCTTGATTATGTGACTGATCTAGCTTATATTTTCGTAGGTTTTGATAGAGAGAGAATTGGTTGAGAGCTTGGGCATGAAATGAGCTAAATGGTACATTTTATCTCTCCAAATCTATTTATACAACTAAGATACAATGTATTGGCTGGCTATGTGGCATGTTGCTGATTATTTAGAGCACATGGGGTTGGTAGAGTAGTTCACCAACTACATTTTGGCTACATACACAAGTTATCCAATTAAAGAATGTGTAAAGGGGTAAAATAGTCATTTGTATTGTTATTTTAAGGGTATACTTGTCCATGGTGCTTGAATCTAGGTTTTAATCACTAGATTTTAAACCTTAAGGTTTTCCAAATAATTTCTAGGGTTTGAACAATTAAGACTAAAGTTCAATAAAATTTTAATTATAACTTACTAATTAAAAATTAGGGTTTTAATAGAATTTTTTTTAATAATTTAGTGTTTCTAGAACTGTAATTTGGGTTTACCTAATTAATCAAATCATTATATAATACACAACATAAAACATATAACACAGTTAAATAACCGTCTTAAACCCACAATTGATTTTCAAATTAGGGTTTAGCCAAATAATATTAGGGTTTTGAAATTAAACACCATAATTAACCAATCATCATCTACACGTACATACAATACATATTTATAGCACTGAAAAATTCAAAATATAATTAATATTATATTATTATTCTCATACCTTGACAATAATCCAAAATTAGGGTTTGGATTCCATATCTGATTTATTCTTCATATTTAACCTTAATAATTAAGGTAAAATAATTAACTTAATAATTTGTACTAAAATTCATATAATAAAATAATTATTATAATTATTCTAAAAATCACTTCATATATTATTTAAACAATATATGATTATATTTTCATGGAAAATAATTAATAAAAACATTTCCACTATAAAATTAATTATTATAAAAATATACTTTTTAATAATCAATAATTCTAAATTAAATTTACTTGTAAATAATCATGTAATAAATATATTTTTATTTATCACATAAATACATATACACATATTCTTGTACAAATCTTCATCCATAAAATAAAAAAAAAATTATACGTAAAAATTTCTTATTTATTTATATAGAAAATATCGGGTTGTTACATAACCACTTACGATTTCTTATTTGGTCTTGACTTATAGAGATTGAATCTATGGTAGGTCACTCTCATTCCACCCTACAAGCCATACCCCGCCCATTTATGATTCTCCGTGATAAAATAAAACCAAAAGAGATGGAATTAGAATTGAAGAGTATTACCTTAAGAACTCTTAGTGTTCTTGTTGAACTTCTAATGTAAAAGCTTCAAGGTAGAAGAATAGTTTAAGTCTAGCTCTCTTTCTCTCTCAAATATGTTGGACAAACTTTGTAAAACAACCAAATGGCCAACATAAGCCTTATATTTATAGAAAACCACATAAGGGGCAAAATAGTCCAATTCCCCACCTCCTCACTTATTTACCACTTTGTCACCAAGTAAAGTACTTGGTGACCAAGTGTTAATCTGCCTTGCACACCAAGTGACCGGCCCACCTTGCCCATGGGTTATCCCCATGGGTTGCCCCATTAGTTTTACCCATCCCTTGACCCGTCGGTTCGACCCACGGTTTAATTCTTTGGATTGGGATTGACATTAATTAACATTGGGCTTTAACCAATCTAATATTGGGCCATGACTTGGGCTTGTATACTTAATTCATTGGGATTGTTTATTAATCCAAGTCCAATTAGATTGGATAAAATCCTTAACTCATACTCTAATAATACAACTCATATTCTACGGCATATTACTCACGTTATTCTCTTTGTATAATACTCATATAATAATCGTATTATACTTAAATACTTATTCTTTATATCATACTTGTATACGTACTAGTATAATACTCGTATCTCATACGTATAATATTAAAACGACTATACGCCTTACATTTCCTTTGAAACCTCTATCACAAACCCTTAGGTTTTTTAAGTCATGACGAAAACTTAGTTTTGCCATAACGGAAATATTATTGGATATTCCATAATATCGTCATATTCTAACATTACGCGTTTCTCAGAATTTCAAACCCTAGCTCCGAACAACATCGGATGAATAGTGTATTTACGCAAACAATCTAAGAAAACCTTCGTTCTCGTCTTGATAATTCACAACAATTAATTCTAGCACAAGGCCAGAATACTAACCACATCCACACATTCTAGGTCATAGAATGACCTTCGAACATCTTACTCACATAATAACTCAATTAAATTCATTTAATCCACATACTCAAATAAAAAATATAATTCATTGAAAATTCAAAATTCTCGGGCGTTACAGTAGTGAAGTAGCAGAATACTTTTCTTCTTTCTCTCTATAGTTTATCTCTCTAGAGTTTCGGTGATTTAAGTAAGAAATAATGAAGAATGAGCTTCTATTTATAGAAAAATGGTACGCATAGTAACTAACTCATGAAACGGTCCAGTTTGATTTACTTTAATTAACGGTCCATATTTAAAGCAAAATCTTTTAAATAAAATATAATATATTCTATTTATAATCTAAGAAAAAAATAACTTTATAAAAGATTTTACTATGCAAATACTATGCGAGCACTATGCAAACACTTGTGTATAATAAAATATAATATATTCTAATTATTGTCTAATAAAACAAATAACTTTATAAAAGTATTTTACTTTGCAAACACTATCACGAGCACTATCTGAACACTATGTAATAAAATATAATATATTCTAATTATTGTCTAATAAAACAAATAACTTTATAAAAGTATTACATTTTTTATATAAAAAGCTTTTCTATTTTATTACACTAATAATACCAATAAAAAAAAACGAGTGACTTATCACGTAAGCATCGATAATCAATCTGGTAATGCAACTATGCAACCACGCGATTATTCTTTGCTTTTACTACTGAGTAGTTCACGAAGATAACGATAAAACTTTCGTAGTTATTTTCATAAAATATTTTTTGTTGTTTTCTCAATCCGACAATAATTACATTGTGGGGTCCACCAATGATTGTGCTGAAATCGCATGCGGATATTCCCAAACAAAAAGAATATTCCACGACCAATCGAATATTATATAACCACGTGCTTTACTTTGCAAAATTTGTAAATATTACCCACAACTATAACATTACATCAAATCAACACCATAATATTAACAAAATTATTTAGAAAATTAAATCTTTATTCATAAAATCTAGGGTCTCCTGAATCTCCCTCCTTATGAAATTTAAGCCCTCAAAATTTACGTTACATACCGGTATCTTGAAACGGTGAGGATACCTTGACTTCACTTCAAATTCTAACTCTTGAGGTATAACCTTTGAGCGTCGAATATGATCCTTCTTATCCAAGATGTTAACACGTATCTCCTCATACGTTAAATCTTCTACTATCTCGTTCGGTTCTAAATTAATAATGTGGTTCCGGTCGTCCACATATTTACGTAACATCGATACGTAAAAAAAAATGTTTTGAACACGCAACATACTTGGCGGTAAAACGAGTCTATAGGCCATAGTTCCTACTTCATCGAGGATTTCAAATGGGACAATTAAATCGAGGGTTGAGATTTCCTCTCTTCGTCGATTCTTGCTTCTAGAATAATGCCCTCTTGAACCTTCTTCTTCACATTCATCAGCTCTGAGTAAGTAGCTTGATCGGCTTTAACTTTATCGATTAAAGTCGATTCTAATCGTATATTCGTTATCTTCACGTGGGTTTGTATATTCGCACTTGTAACCACATACGATCTTCTACTCAACGCGTCAGCTACCATGTTCGCACTTCCACGATGATATTACATGGTACGATCGTAATCTTCAATAGCTCGAGCCAATGTCTTTGGCGCATGTTACGTTTGTTTTAAGTAAAGAAATATTTAAGGGTTTTAGAAATGGGTTTTATACTGGGGTCAATACAAAATTCGATTTCACGCTCTAGGGGTAGGCTAAGAAGTCTTCAAGAATACGTCAGGAAATTTATTAAAAATAGTAATATCATTCAAAACTGTGACCCTCAACCAAGACTTGGATAGTACGTCACATTGATACCTATCAACTTGCCATCGTCATTCACGACGTCACCTCTGAAAAGTAAAGCCGGTGCATTCCACAGGAAGTCAACAACGAAAGAATGAGGGCTTTTTACTTATGGCTTGATATGACAATGATTGACTTTAGTGGTTTGGTTGCTTGAATTCGCATAACAGATTGGTTAGGAATATGAAAGCTAACAACCTTACGAAAAACATGATGAGTAGTTAACCAATCGATTTCTAAAAATCGCATCAAAGGCAAGTATTTTCAAAGAGATAAGATTGACAGGTAACGTGAAAGTGTCGATTTGAATCAACAAGATTTATAAATAGTGGAGGTAACGAAGGTTTCTACTAACGTTTCAACGAATAAATCAAAGTCTAACTTCTCGGAGTTAAATTTAAGCGGCGACAAGCAAAGAGAGATAAAGAATAGGTAGAACCGGTATCGAATAAGGTATAGACTTAGCAAGAATTTATAATTAACAAACCCGTGATAACCCGTTCGATTCCTCGTCATCACGAAAAATGCTCTCCCTTAAACTCTAGAATTTGACTTGTTAGAGATATCTTTGGTGTCATCATTACCTTTTGGAATTGACTTTTATTTGAAGGGCATATTCCACCCTCAATGATTAAATCATACTCTGCTCCATGATCTGAATCATTAGCCTTCAATCCATGTCGAATTGGGGTTGACCGCAATGTATAGGGTAATTCAAAACTTCGATATTGGGTTCTCCCAATTCTTTGTCGAAAAAAATACATATCATCTATTTTAGCTTTCTTGTATCGGACTTCTCTTTCCACAATATCAACGCGTCGTGTGGCTTTTACCCATGCATCTTTCATTCTCACTCTCAGTTCCTACCTTTGCGACTAGCTTGAGTGAAACTTTTAATTCCTCAATCACCACATGGATATCTCTAATCACATTATCTTGGTTGGTAATTAGAGGTGTCTCCACGGTCTCATGTGCTCCATTGTTATTCTCAACATTCTCGGATGTCATTTTCAAATACTGCCACAAAATAAGGGTTAATTAACATATCACATATTATCCCTATGTAGACACTCAAAATTTTACATACTCACATTACTAACATTGCGGGAGGACCAGATTAAGTCTTTAGGAGAGAACCCTGAAAGACAATCCAAATCCATCTGGGATACTACCAAAAGTTCAACATCAAACCCCGGATCGCGATGCAGGAGTAACCAAATCCAACCTCGGAGATAACCCCGAGACCTGCGACATCACAATCTGGGAACACACAGGAGAAGAATGATTAATCTGGGAGCGGCCAAAGGGGTATCCGGTCTCGGTCCCAACCATGGGAATAGCCACCAACCTTGGTGATAACCCCAAGGAATGCACGATTTCAATGATAACCCGAAAATGCTTGTTTTAAATCGACCAACTTCAATCTCGGCACTCACAATGATGAGATACCTTTGCACCAACCCAACAATAACATCGGGAAGGCAGGCACACCTCAAAGATGACAATGAGGACCTTCAACAATTGCGGCGATCCAATCTCGGTGAAGTCCGAGCAACGTCTACTATCGGCCCAATCCGGTGATAACAGGTGAGAATGACATCGTCATCTCGTCAAACACGATGCCATGTCACGTCTCTACGCGATGTCCCACAAGGATAACCAATCTGAGTGACTATTATGCGGGGGTAGCGGATGATAGTTTAAGCTTGAAGGCCGGAAGGCATCGTCCGTCTTCAATGACTTCATACAAACTCTAATCCCATGCCATCGTCTGACTCTAAACCATGGCGATCCGAAATAGGTCTTGTATACCTCAAGCGGATGCGGATTGCACTTCTCAAAATCTGAGTGGACATTACGATTGCTTGAGTGCGCGTGCTTGAGACGACCCGGGCAAACAAATGCAGGTAGACAGGCCCGCCTGCACACACTGCGGCTCATATGCCTATAAATAGAGGGCTTGGGGTGCTGATTTTAAGAGAAAAAACGGAAACCACAGTACAATTATTTCTGCATTCGCTTTATCACGATTATTTCCGATTTCAAACACACATGAGCTCATATATAGCCTCTTTTGTACCCACAAAAGCCGGTGTTTACCCTCTAAAGATATAGAAGCCTTTTTACGGTCATTTGTAAGCCTTCTCACACACTTTAGAGTTTTCTCTTCATCTTTGCACACCCCTTCTACGTTGAGAGTCGTGTTGCTTGCTTTTGCGGGACTTAGTTCCGTGGTTTCATTCGATCTATATATATATACTATATATATATATATACTTATATATATATCGATTAACATTATCGAGTTATGCCTCGATTGAGCCTGAACTTGATGCGGAGAGTTTACTTGCTTTTACTATATATATATATATATATATATATATATATATATATATATATATATATATATATATATATATATATATATATATATATACATTTATATATATTAACTATGTGTGAGACTACATTACGATGAGCACAATTTTATATCCAGTGCATTTACTAAGCTTTTATATATATATATACTTATATATATATAAGCGTGGTCGAACTACATTGATGAGCACATATTTTACATCCGGTTGCATTTATTGCTTATATATATATATATTTTTTTTTAAATCTACACGAGTTTTCTTCATGGCGGGTTGCTTTCGCTTCTGACTTTATTTATGTTTTGTCCCGCTTGGAGTTTCCTCAAGTGGCGGTTGATAACTTTAATAAATGACTTTATTTACATTTTCTGATCCCCCATGGAGGTGCTTCGTGGTTGGTGATCATGTTTCTATATATATATTTACCGCTTTTATATATATATATCTGCTTATTGCTTTTATACAAATTGCAACATTCTGTGTGCCTAGGAATCATGTGATCACAGATTTATCCCATTGGATCTAGATTCGGTTCCCGTGATGGACATTTTTCAGCTGTAAGCAGCTTGTAAATTATTTTGCGATGTCTGAATTTCCTCAGATGGTTTCCACACCCACGAGGAAGTCAGCATTATTTTTGTATATTATTTTCATACGGATGCCTCGCATCCGTCAAATAAAATCAATCTAGCCGATCACTTAATAAAAATGGGAGTGTAAAAGGTCTCAATTCCTATTGAGCATCAGGGTTTGAAAAACATCTTTTATAAAACATCATCTTTGCCATATCTTGCTAAAAATGAATTTTACATAAATTCAAACCACAATGTATATAGGTTCGAGCGAGGCCTCGCACAACTTCCATATAACACACATTGACCCCCACACACACACACACACTCGAGATAATAGTTTCTTGAAAAGAGGCGGTCATAGTGGTAAGAGCGGATGTCGGGGTGCCTAACACCTTCCCATAGCATAACCAAGTCCACGGACCTAAAGCGAATCTCGGTTTCAGGCCAGTATATCGATGTCACACCTTTGGGTCAATGTGCAAACCTTTTCTCGGTTGTGTTGGTACAACCATTTAAAAACCAATGGCGACTCTTAACGGTCCCATCGTCGACATCATACATGTCAGACCTTTTTCACTTGTTTTTTCAAACAAATCTCACCTAAAATGAGAACACCAAAGAACAAGTAACGGAAAGGGACACACAAAAATCCCGACGTCGACAGGTGGCGACTCTGCTGGGAACTCCAGTAAAAGGACTTAAGCCACTATTGCAATCTTTTTAAAACTGTTATCTGCTTGTATGTGGATGTTGCATTTACATTGGATGAATGTGTACGAATGCATATCTTGATTGAACTTAGTGCTTCGCATCATATCTGCGTGTGATGTTAGTGCTTCGCACTATAAACTGCTTATGATTTTAGTGCTTCGCACATGTCATCATTTCATACGGTGAGACGCGATGTATGTGAATGTATGTTGTGTGGTCCCTCCACCAGGAGGCTATCCCGTCGGTGTTTGATTACTGGACTCATGAGAAGACTAATTCCCGTCAAGTAGATTGCAATAATTTGGGAACCTTCATGCCAAAAAACCGCGAGAGTAACCTAAGATAGGTCAGCCTCTGATAAACCCAAAACGAAGGAAAGTGTCTTCATGCTCTCATTTCAATTACTTGTAAACACAATTACTTGTAATTTCATTCCATATATATCTCCATGTAATGAGAAATATGAAGCAATGGGTCCACATACATGTTACAAATAGCTGACACCCGTTTTGCAGGATAAAATTCCTAAAACGAACGCATCACATAACATGTTATTATGCACCTCCCCTAAAGACTAAACTATGCAAGTCTTTCGCAGGGAATCAATAGGACCAATCACCCGGTCAAAGTCCAAAAAGGCAACAGGCCCACAGTCAATCATGTCATCATCCGACCAGACTGAACTTAATCTAGTTTCTCGCAAAGAATTCGATGGATTAAGCAAGCAGATTACAGATTTGACTGTTCTATTAAAAGAATTACACCACCTATCTGCGAGGTTGAGAAAAATACCGTCATCTGAATCCTCCACACAAGGAGGAATCCGGTCGTTACCATACACGAACTACAGGTTGGATACAACCAACAAAATTCATGATGCTACCCATCCCACTTTGGAGATCCGAACACTTGGTGACATCAAAAGAAAGTCCTCCAAATGGAAGAGACCCTTCACGCTATCAAAGGAATTGGAACACATGGGAGTGTTTCATATCTTTGATATGTGTATTTTTCACAGTGTTCATTACCGGAAAAATTTAAAACTCGACTTTAAAAATATGAGCCGAGTTAGGAGATCCTTATACACATTTAAAAGTATTTATTGGAGAACGGGATCCTATGCGGAGGATGAAAAACTTCGAATGCAATTATTCCAAAAGAGTCTAATCGAAAAAAGCCCTTTTCGTGGTACACAAGATTAGACAACTCAAAATCCACGGTGGGAAGAGCTAGCACATGCCTTCCTCACTCAATCTGAGTTTTCAAACTCGGATGGCTCTGATCGGTATCAAATTACTAAGATCAAAAAATAGTCTAACGAGTCTTTCAAAGAGTATGCTCAGAGGTGGAGACGCCTGGCTGCCCAAGTTAGTCCTGCCATGACGGAATCAGAAATGGTCATGACATTCATAGACATACAAGAAGCTCCCTTCTATGAGAGAGTTTAAGCCGGCATCGACAAACCGTTTTTTGAAATGGTTAAACATGGGGAGATGGCTGAGATGGGATTGAAGTCAGGAAAGATTCAAGACCTAGCTGCACTCAAAGCTGTTGCAGACCACATCCAATCTGGAAATTATGGGAACAACCCCCGGAGGGTCCATAAAAAGAAAGAAGAAGATGTTTCCCTGATACTACAGGGGCAAAAAGGCAATCAAAATATGCCCATTCAAAGGAGAAACTACACTCCCTTTCCAAACGATCTGCAAAACCCTCCAATCTGCGAAGGTGGAGAAGTCAAACGTCATCGAGTGTTTACACCCTTAGGGGATAAACTCGAGAACATTTTAAATCTTCTAACAACACAGAAGAAAATCACGCATCTTCTTCCAGCAGCCAGCCCTAATGGACGGGGTTTCAATGCTGCTAGGAAATGTGCTTATCATGCTAGGCCACCTGGACATGATACTCAGGATTGTTGGGCCTTGAAACACAAGATCCATGACCTGATAGACAATGGGGAGATCATAGTCACCAAACCCGATCAGCCTCATGTTCAAGACAACCCTCTTCCTCAACACAAAGAAGAAGAGGTCAACATGATCAATTGGAGCAATGGACAAAGTTCCAATTTCAGCTGTGATTCCTCCCAGACCATCAAAGACGGTGATGACAGATGGGATTATGCCAAGTTTCAATTCACAATGGAACGAAAGATCAAAGCTCTCGGCAAACAAATTGAGCAATTGGCGGAACTGGTGACTTATCAGCATCAAGTAACTCGACAGTTAATCAGCCAGGAGCATGCCAGTCTCCTACCTATGGTCATGAATATTCCCTCGTCACTTTCAAAATATGAAATGCTGGAAGACAAAGTGACGAAGAGACCAAATGCCAAAGCCCATCGGGATTTTGCCAACAATAGGGAATTCACCTATTTGGGCCAACCCATAGAGGAAATTCTTCATATGTTAATCAATGAAGGAAGGATCAGTTCCTTTCTACCTCTAATCAACCCCCGTTCGGGATGGTACAACTCTGATGGAGTATGTAAATATCACTCCCAGTCTCATGGTCACAACACAGAAGAATGCTGGGCACTCCGCCACCTTATCCAATATCTAATCGACAGTGGTGTCTGCGTTTGGCGGAATAACGACAACTTGTGTTTACGTCTGGAAATGAGAATGCGAGGCCCTACTAAGTGGAAAAGTGTGGTAGCGACCATATCCACTTTGAAGGTGAGGGATTAATACTTTACTCACAACAGCGACAATTCAAATTCAAAGGAGAAAGCGATCCTTTGAAAGTGGCCGCTCTGAGCGAATCAACTTGCCGTGCAAGAGCACAATATCCTAATGTTAGCTTATGAGGGTTCCGTGGAATTATGGAGAAGGTGAAGGATCCACCTCACATACAACTGTTGTAGTGTCGAAGGAAAATCCACTGTATCTCCCCCATCGGGTGATAAAGCCCACCACCAAATCAAAGGGGAAAATACCTATGGAGAAGATTGAAAAATTCCTCCGCGCTGTGGGTCATAATGAAGCTGCGGTGGTTTTAAGCTTGAGAGAAGCTCCACACCAAATATCAATCTTGGACTTGGTCCTAACTTCCGAGAATCACCGGAAGTTCTTGTTAAAGGTTTTGGAAGAAGCCTATCTCTCGACATCAGTGGATATGGAAAAGTTTCAACACATGGTTGATCACATTTTCTACAACAATGTGATATCCTTCACTGATGATAACATACCGCCCGAAGGGACCGGTCATTACAAATCGTTGCACACGTGGTCTTGTCCTCCAGATATATGGTAGTTGGAGTCTTAATATATGGAGGTTGTTCTCTGAATATCTGCCCATACGCTACCTTGGTGAAGATGAATATCAATCTCAATAGAATTTGGAGTAGCCATACTATCATCAAAGCTTTTGATGGAGCCCGCCGTAACTCGGTTGTAGTAATTGAGCTGCCAATCGAAATTGGCCCTCACATATTCTGCGTATCTTTCGATGTGCTCAAGATAGACTCGGGGTACAACCTGCTCCTGGGACGACCATGGATTCATATGGCTGGGGCAGTCCCCTCCACTCTTCACCAACAGTTGAAATACATTATCAACAATAGCCTGGTTATAGTCAACGCTGAACCGGAGATTCCTCAGCATGGGGACATACCATTCATCAATGCCAATGAGGATGTTGAGCCAATTAGTTTTCATGCTTTGGAAATAAGCAACACCCAATACCACGCTATTGGAGCACCATTGCCCGAACCTAAGATCTCTGCTGAGGTGATGTCAGGCACTCAAGAAATGATGTCGTTAGGTCATAAATCGGGACAAGGGTTGGGTAAAGATTTCCAGGGTATCAAGTACCCCATTCTATTAACCAAGCAAGCTGGAACAACTGGACTAGGCTATTCTGCCAGCTCTGGTCATAGGAATCCTCATAAGCATCAACAAATTCCTTCAGCTTCAACCATGTGGCGTTTGGCTTCGCCTTCAAACTCTGAATCCGCACAACCTCCAGTAAAGGTGCCAGCCAATATAATGGCTATGTTATTTCCCAAGCTGGTACCGGTGAAGGAGAAAGAAATCGTTGTTCCAAATCCCGCAGTGGAAGAAGAGGAACGAAGAATCAAACAAAACGTCATATGGACGATGTCCGGTATACGCATCACCGTTCATGATGAACATACCAACCGATATACCCCAGACGATGATTGCCCAGATGTAATGGCCATCATTCGGGACATGGAGGATGATGACAATCCCTCCATCACTGCGGTCCACCCGGACTTTACCCTTGCCAATTGGGACATCATTCATTGCTTTGGTCGACGAGGGTAAAGCGGGCAGAAACTCTTTCTGCCCTGTAGATATAATAACTGCTTACTTTTCTGTACAGTCTTAGCAGTTTATTTTGCCAGTATATGCTAACACTGTGTATGATCAACACATTTCATATATACTAAGTGAAAGCATATCTTGTTTTAGGACTACGAATTTAGATGCTTTGTACTTGCGGATCGATGCCTCTCCTACAGAGATGTACCTTTGATGTAGAGATGAATTCGACCTTGATGGATATCTGGGATGACATTGAGGTGCCTCCAGAAATTCAAGAATGGGTCAAAGACAAACCCAAACCCAACCTTGATCAAACCACTTCTTTCAATCTCGGAACCTTAGAAAGCCCTAAGTTAATCCAAATTTGTTCAGACCTTACCCCAAACCAACGGAATGACATGGTTACGCTATTAACCCAATTCCAGGACGTGTTTGCATGGTCTCATGAAGACATGGTGGGTTTGTCCACTGACATTGTCCTTCATCGCCTTCCCATCAAAGAGGGATTTAAGCCAGTCAAGCAGAAACTCAGGCGATTGAAACCGGAGTGGAGTTTAAAGGTGAAAGAAGAAATTGTGAAACAATTTCAAGCTGGCATTATCATGGTGTCTACATATCCCAGTGGATATCCAACATCGTGCTGTGCACCTAAACACGGAGGGAAGGTGCGAGTTTGCATGGATTCACAGGGACTTGAATAAAGCTTGCTTAAAGGACGACTTTCCCATACCATTTATCCACATTCTCATTGACAATCTGCAGCGATAACATGTACTCCTTTCTTTGATTGCTTTGCTGCGGGGTACCATCGGATCATGGTTGCCGAGGAAGATCGTGAAAGCGCTTTCATCACTCCTTGGGGAACTTTTTGCTATAGACGGTTATCATTCGGCCTCATCAATGCCGGAGCTACCTATCAACGAGCTATGATGGCTCTTTTCCACGACTTAATGCATAAAGAGATTGAAATCTACGTGGATGACATCATTGTCAAGTCCCGGAAGGAGGATGACCATATAGACCATCTCAGAAAGTTGTTCAACAGATTGCATAAGTACAACTTGAAGTTGAATCCAGCTAAGTGCACCTTTGGCGTTAAATTAGGCAAGTTGCTAGGATTTCTAGTCAGCCACAAAGGGATAGAGCTGGATCCTGCCAAAATCCAAGCCATCACTGAAATGCCCATTCCTCAGACATAGAATGAAATACGAGGATTTTTGGGAAGAATCAACTTCATCAGCAGGTTTATCTCCCCACTCACAGCAACCTGTGAGCCAATCTTCAAGTTATTAAGGAAGAACTCCTCCATGAAATGGAATGATGAGTGCCAGAATGCCTTCCTTACAATCAAGAAACAGCTAGTCAAAGCTCCCGTCTTGGTACCACCCAGGGACGATATTCCCCTGTTCATGTATCTCGTCCAGTAAGTGATAATGCCATGGGTCAACATCTTTGAGACGAGAAAGATGATAGAGGCCAAAAAGAGCTATCTATTACCTCGGTAAAAGGTTCAAAGACGGTGAACACAAGTACACTCTCGATCGAAAAGGCGTGTTGTGCTTTAACATGGGCTTCCATGAGGTTACAACATTACCTCCATGGTCACACAACCCATCTCATATCCGCGTGGATCCTCTCAAATCGTGTTCAACAAACCCATGTTAAATTGCTTGCGGCTATCCGGATGGCGGTTGATCCTACAACAATTTGACATCATATATGTGACTCAAAAAGTCCATCAAAAGGTCAAGGAATGGCGGATCAATGGCGCCGCGACTCTCGAGGATTTCAAACCCTTGAAACATATTTCCACGATGAAGGAGTAATGGCGGTCTGTGACACCATTAATACGATACCGCCATCATGGAAGATGTATTTTGATGGAGTCATTAATATGGAAGGTTACGGGTAGAAGCGGTTCTAGTATACTCTGATGCGGGGAAGCGGTATCCCATTACCATCAAATTATAGTTTGTCAGCACCAACAATACGGCTGAGTATGAAGGTTGTCTCATGGGGCTAAAACTTGCCCGTTCAATGGGCATCGGTGATTAAGCATCCTGAAATTGGAGTTGGTAATCAGACAATCCACCGAAATCTATCAAACCAAGGAGCTATATTTGCTTCCTTACCATCGACAGGTTTTGAAGATGGCTGTGGAGTTCGAAGAAATCTCCTTTCTACATGTTCCTCGTAATAGGAATGATTTCGCGGATGCGTTAGCAACTTTGGCCTCCTTGATTCGCATATCACACAAGGAACACTTGTCAAGTGTCACAATTTCCCTGAACAAGGCCCCAGCCTATGGGAATTACATTGGAGAAGTATCGGATGAGCTACCTCCCATCCAACCTCCTTGGTATCATCATATCAAGGAATATCTGTGAGATGGATCTACACCCGCTGAGGCGAAAGCTTTGGCGAGACAAAGGCGGATCCATTGACTTCTATGAAGTTCTACAGAGTGGAGATCGCTCTATAAAAGAGATCTGAGGACTAGGTCTCCTCGTGTGTCTAGACAAAGATCAAGCCCAAAGGCTTATGGATGAAATCCATGGTGGAGTCTGTGGCCCCCACATGAGTGGCCCCCTCCTTGTCAAGAAAGTCCTCAGGACGGGACACTATTGGCTATCTCTCAAGGATGATTGCAATGACCACGTCAAAAGATGCTATCAGTGCTAGATTCATGGGAATGCTATACACGCCCCTCCACGGGAACTCCACAATATGAGTTCGCCTTGGCCCTTCTCAATGTGGGGAATGGATGTTATCGGGCCAATCAAGCCTAAAGCCAGTAATGGTCACCGATTTATCTTCACCATGATCGACTACTTCACCAAGTGGGTAGAAGTAGCCTCCTTCCGCAGGGTCACTAAAGAAGTCATCATTGCTTTCATCAGAAACAATGTCGTTTGTCGATATGGACAACCAGAGGTGATTGTGTCAGACAATGCCAAAAACCTCAACAACAAAATGATGGAGGAATTATGCAGTAAATTCCACATCAAACATCTTAACTCTATCATCTATCATCCGAAGATGAACTGTGTTGTTGAAGCGGCTAACAAAAACATCAAGAATATTATGCAGAAGATGTCCGCCAACCACAAAGATTGGCCTGACCTATTGCCTCTGACTCTGTTAGCCTACAGAACCTCCATGCGTACTTCAATTGGGGCAGCCCCCTACACTTTTACCTATGGGATGGAAGCAGTGCTCCCCATAGAAGTTGAAATGGAATCTCTTAGAGTGTTGATCGACGCTCAGCTGGATGAAAACCAATGGGTACAAGACAGGTATCACCAATTGTCTCTAATAGACGAAAGGCGAACCGCGGCTATCTTCCATGGTCAGTTATATCAGCAAAGGATCACCCGATCCTACAACAAAAAAGTTCAGTTACGGCAGTTCAAACAACATGACTTGGTTTTGAAAAAGATTCTTGACAACCAGGATCAGGCTAAAGGAAAATTTGCTCCTAACTGGGAAGGCCCGTTTATTGTCAAGGAAGTATTGACAGGAGGCGCTCTCAGATTGTAAGAAATGGACGGCGATGAATTTCCACAACTCATCAACTCAAACACCGTGAAACGGTATTATGTCTGAAGTAACAAGCAAACACCCTGGTGCATAATCATCTGGTCACCAGTCATTCCGGTTCTTTAACCCTTTACCACATACAACTTTTCTATACTTTGCCCCTCAGGGAAACATACTTTTCAAAGCCCGCAGCCTGGCTTTCTCCTTTGCGTTCCTACAACTTAGGTCATCCCACCACGGATTGAACCTTTTGCCTTTACAGTTTGGCTACCCATTCCTGGGATCAAACTCTTCACCTGCAGTTTATCCTCAACCTAGGATTAAACTTTCTCTCCCCACTTTTCGGCTTCCCGAACATGGGATCACACTTTTCACTGCATACGAGGCGAACTTCGTCGACCTGATTTCCTCTTCAATAGGAGTACGTAGGCAACCATGTTACGTGGCCCGGTCGCAATAAAACAAAAAAAACAAAAACATTTCTGCCCTTACATAAAACAAAAAAAACCAAAAACATTCCTAGACCATGTCCGCCATATACAGCGTTGAACCTCTTACACCATGTTCAAACTACGCAGACCTGATCTCATCTTCAATAGGAGTGTGTAGGCAGCCATTTATGGTTCGGTCTCACCCCCTACCAAAACACAAACCATTGTCAACTGGTACTGAATCCTCTTTCAATCCACTACATTTCATTCAGCTTCAGACCAAAGGGATGGAATTACCTGAACTCCTTCCAAATAGGAGATTCGGCGACCATCTAAGCTGCGGTCATGCCTTGAAGAGCGACACCAACCCATAAGAGATGGAATCAACTAGGCTTCTCCTGAATAGAAGTACTGACGACCATCTGTGGTGCGGTCAATCTCAGAGAGGAAAGCCACACCCATCTCCAAATTCTCCATACAAAAACAAGTCCCAAGACACCAAAGATGGTAGGGATACATAGATCGATGATCCATTTTGAACTACCCAGAGACAACTCAATGTCCATCCACCCAGGAGGAATTTAGAATACATCAAGATCACAAGCCCTGAAGCAGCAGGCAAAATATCAAGCAAATAACAGGACATATCTAAAAGGGAAGTGATCCAAAAATATATTTCCCTATCATATATAATGATGTTTGATATATATACAATGTAAATTGTACATGACAAAATGGCTAAGCTAGTGCATGCGGTGAATATAAAGCTCATCTACGAATTCGATGCACATGCGCTAGCATGAGACCAACATGGCGTCCCTCTCGGATGAAGGAGGTAAAGTCGTAGTCTCACAGGTGAGAATATCCACACGACCCAACAGATCTGTAGCCATCTGCATGATGACCATATGCTCATCAATATAAGCGCTCATCTCTGCGATCATACCAGTGGTAAGGGACCTCGTTGCAGTACTATCTGTGACAGCCACATCCCGGGCAGATATGGAGATATCCCGCTCAACTACCACTGCGTCTATGGCTGACCTGGCCTCATCACGCTAAGCGACGAAGGCATCTTGACGAGCCAATGCCTCGTCTCTCTCTAATAGGGCGGCATCCCTCACATCAAGAGCAGTCGACATCATAGATCGAATCTGATCTCTCTTAAAGGTCATCAGATAAAGACTCTTTCTAAAAATCTTTATCTTAAGTCTTTGAATCACAAAAGTACTGGTACTAGGAGAATCTGGAAGAAATGCTGGCAACCCAGCAGCGGGCTCCTCCTCGATGTAGGCATCAACGTCCTCCATAAGCACTACATCGTATAACTCGCTCTCCGGTACTGCAAATACTTCTACAGCCGATAAAACCTCCGTCTCCATCCATGCGGAGTACTCTGTGGAATAACCTGGATTGATTGAGCGAAAAAGCGGCTAGCTCACGGCGATCCCAAAGAAGCGTATACGAGATCGGTCCTCGGTGAGAGGTATCGAGAAGTTTGACGACCGCCACCCCCTCGAAAGGATGAAAATCTCGGCCCGGGTGACTGCAACATCACGGCCAATGGGTGATAAGTAGTCACGCCCCTCAAGCCAGCCAAAGGGAGAAAATCCATGCTCGGAGCATAAGTAATGAAGTTGTATGGTGAGCAAAGCCTCGAGCACAACAATATGCTAAATGGATCTCTAATATCTGCCAAAAATGTGGACCAGGACTAAGCATCTGTACACTCCGATGGTTGAAAGGAGTATGACATAGCCACATCAAGGGAGAAGCAATACCCATGCCGCCTAAGGGTACCAACCGGTCACAAGTGTGACATAAACCACACATCAAAGACATGACCAAACTCCCAAAGAAACATGCCCGGCGGGTAAAATCTTTGCGATGAGGATCTTTGATCGCGAGGTCTCTTCCATGATCATAGGTACAATGGTACGACCCTCCCTGAGAGCTCTCACGGCCATGATAACTCCTCTATCTATCTCATCCATATACCGCGGCATATACACATATGACAGTACACATAGCATCAGTACATTAACTCTGGCCAAATGCCAATGATCCTCCGACACGGTGAAATCCCCGGAATGTCGTGAGTAGCTATCCTCCGCGCCAAATCGGTCATGCAGAAAAAGTTTGAGAGATCACGCGTGGCGGATGTCACCATCCTCGCACTTTTCTCGCCTCAATCACCGCATGAGAGTCATGAATCGTCTACTCATGTCTCCCAAAAGCCATGTACACGCAAGGTCCGCATCTAAGGGCAACATCGTCAAACGCATATACTCCTCGGTAGAGTCAACTCATGGGTGCCAAAGCGGAATACACCGCCTGTCGGTGTAGCCATGCTCTAGCATCCCGCCTACAAATCCTGCAGGAACACGAAATGCCAAAAGGGTCATGGTATGCTACAATGACAGATCTCTGATCACCCCACATAAGCGGTGATATGCTATCATACCATGATCGCATACCCAATGCCACCACTGACGGTGGGCTATGATCTATATGGCTAATTGTCAAAGAAGACATCTGTGCGGGACGTGTCATAAGACCATCCAGGGGTCAATGCCGAATATCTCTGGACAAACATACATATGCATAACATGATACATGCATAACAGATAATGGATGGCAATATGATATAGGGAATGAAAAAGCGGTGCATACATTCCTAAATATATCATCATCTAATACATCACCTCTATCTGACTACAAATACATGAAAATGGGGCACACGCCCTCTACTACTAACAGAGGCCTATCAAAAGATATAGCGAGAATGGGGAACAACCACCCAATATCTAACAGAGGCCTATCAAAAGATATAACGAGAATATACATCAGAAGAAGACCAGGGTCTCGATGTCCACGTCCTCAATCTGTCCACCGATGTAACTCCTCCCGAGTCACTTTGATCTCTATCTACTGGGGATGTCGAGGCCTATAAAGAGGAGGATCTCGCCCAAAACCAAATGGGTCATCTGAGGGGCCAGCACCTGAGCTGGAAGGAACAAATGACTCCGCCTCTGCTGGATCTCTGCCCAAATGCCGAATAAATACATGTGTCTGGTCCAACTGCCGGGTCAAACTATCAATCTGGGTCAGATGAGTCGGAGCTCGGACACAAGCCACCCAATCCGTCATCATCAAAGATCCTGGAACCATGTCCCCATAAAGCGTGTGGCCTTGGGATTTGGGCCCCAATAGTGCGAGGTAGCCACCAACGCTGGAATATCTCCTGAGTATATGGACCCTTGGATAAATCAAAACCGTTAACTCCCAATAATGGAATATCCGTGACGGGTGACTGTGATACAGGATAATAACGCCTGACAGGAGGCAAGATCGGTATACGAATCTCTCCTGTGGTGCTCCTAATAGCATGCTCTCCTAAATAGAGCTCCCAGCCTCCATCTGTGAAGAGAGGAAATCTCCGGGTTGAAATCAAATACTCTACTCCAGTAGGGTGTCCATCCTCAAAATCGATGGTTAAATGATCCCCTGAGTATGGAAGCCATGTAATGGTGTCAGCTGTTAGCAACTCCAGCTGCATACGGCAGTGAGCGAAGCCCTCAGATATAGGAACCTCTGGCAAAATAGAATGGTGCCATCGTCGTCCTCGTGGATAGGTATCTAAGCCTAACACACTCATGGGACGCAAACATGGGAGCCTCTTATAGGCCCAAAACTGCCAACACAATGGCAAAACATCTGCTATCACTAAACACTCTTAACTTATGAATGGGAAAAGATAAGAGAAATACTCACCAGGAGAAACAGGTAAAATCCTAGCCAAGCCTCGGTCATTAAACCACAGTGGCCTTGAGACGCATGCCCCCGGAGGAAATAGGCAAAGGTGTAAGAGCCCTAGTCATACTCTCTACTCTACGTCCACATCGCGTGTGGCGTGACCAAAAGCAAAGATACCGTGGATGAGTTATACGCTATGGCGACCTCGAATGATCATCAGGAACAATCGCCGCAGAACGCGATCCCTGATCCTGACATCATCAGGCATGGGCTCACTCAATAGCCAGCTCATAACATCTACGCTCAAAGGACGTGAACGGAAAGTCCTACCTTTGAGCACCTCCGCCGGAACTCCTAATAATGATCTGATGGCAGTAAGGGTAATATTTGCCATGCAAGGCACTGGCTCCCCTCCAAACTCCTTACCTATGATAAATCGCCAATCCATAGGCGTCATCATCACCTCGCAATCTAGTAGGTGGAGTGACTGAGTCTGATGAAACCATCGCTCAGACAATGCCCTGAGGTAACCCCAGGGACAACGACGGGGAAGGATGGAGAAAAATGCCCCAAATCCCCACTCATGCGCTACTACTCTATAATCAGGATGAAGCGCTTTGGTACATGGAGTGGATGCTAAACCCGGTTCCTCGAGGTCATGTAAACACGGAACCTCGCATGAAATGCAGATCAACATCAGAACCCTTTAATCCTCATCAATAGGAAAGAAGGAAGATAAAGTCTAACGCCATACCTCGTTAGCATACAAGTACATCGATGGATGTCTACCCAAATCACCCAGCAACTCTGGGTTCACCACCTGAATGCTAGGAAGCTCCCTACGAGGGATATGTGCAGCAGGAGCGGGATCCTCAATATCCGCCTCCTTGTCCTCGACGTCTGGAACATCTACCTAGATAGGACGTATCATAACCTCCACCAACCGACGAGGCTGTCTGACAGAATGAGGACGAGGCACTTCAGAAGCCCTCCTTCGTACGCCAGAAGCGGTCTTGTAAGAATTTCTCGGCTGATCCGGATCCATAATATCTGGACAACAAGTCTCCAAATCACCTCAGAAAGGGTGTGGTATTTCCTTACCTGGAGCTTTTTAAATGCATTTATGACTATATGCATGCATACATTTACTATAACATATAATAGAGTTAAAATGCATGACTACCCAATGCCTACATTTGGAAAACTTTTGTCATAGTCCCCTTTGAAAATAGGACTATCCACATGCACATAGGCATGTCTAGGTGGCCATTCAGTAGCACACCTGCCCCAAAGTTATATACATAATATATGCATTAAAAATTAAAATCATCATACATAAGGCTAACCTCAATGCTAGGAGTATTTTGCCTTTCTACCTTTTGTTCATTGGACCTCAAATAGGACAAAAAATAGCAGAAAAAGGTGTTAATTTGACTGTCTCAAAAGTCAAATTTTTTCACATCATTATGTTCAGCATGGTTTAATACTAACATTTACTATGTTGAATATTTTTTATCAAGTCATTTGTGCATACATAATCACTACTATGTGTTTAAATGCATTTCGTGCGATAACTCACAATCCAACGGACAAAAATTGGAAAAAAATACATGCATACGTTACCAGGATAGTGTAAAACACTTGTACGGTGACAAAATTTGCAGAAAATAGCCCGAACTCAGTAGATCTGAAGAAGGCTCGCGGTTTTTTTCTAAGCAAAGTGAGTTAGAAATGAACTTGTGAAGGCAGGCTGCAGGATTTATCATCCGCTGGCCGGTAGTAGCTCACTGCGGGCATGGCAGTGCACTCGCGACTCCTCTATGTGGGTCCCACCCCTCCAGCTCGGTCCAGTTCGAGTTGAAACGGAGTTCTTACGGGCTAGAGTGGTCAAATCGGGAATAAAAATGCCACGCGATTGAGCAAAATAGCATACAATCCTGGTCTTCTCAGATGAGACTTTGAACCTGTACCTCACTCATTGGTAGTCACCCGAACATGAGGTATACCTTGCCAATGATCCCATTTGTCACAAATCACATCCGGCAATACCTCGTACAGGTCCGATGCCTCCAACTCCGGGTTATTACCCTAAGTAGGTCCCCGACGTGGGTTACAACATAGGTCCCCGACGGGGGTTAAAACGTAGGTCCCCGACAAGGGTTACAACGTAGGTCCCCGATGGGGGTTACAACGTAGATCCCCGGTGGGGGTTACAACACGTTCATCCGTTGACATGTCCATCAACGAAGGTCAAGCAGCCTTGACGTTATTTCAGCCGATGGAAAGTAAACCCATCGGAGCATTGATAACCGTTCGCTAGTTGCGTACGTACTCATTCCTCCCCAGTAGATCCCCGACGGGGGTTACAACATATATCTCCAGCGGGAGTAGCAACACATGCTTAGCCGTTGACACACATATCAACGAAGGTCAAGCAACCTTGACGACATTTTAGTCGATAGCGTTTAAACCTATCAGAGCTATAGAGCTATTCGAGGTTCTCATACCCAACTGCTCATATTCCCCAGCGGATCCCCGGCGGGGGTCACAACGCAATGCTCCATTGATCTACACGACAGCGAAGGTCAAGCAACCTTGACAATCTATGAATGTTTTAGCCGTTGATTCACACGTCAACGAAGGTTAGGCATCCCTAACAACATTTGATGTTGGTAGTAAATCCAACAGATTCGCGACATATTCTGGCGATACTAACCAGGAGAGGTCAAAATTATCAAAGAGGATAGATGATGGAATATGTTATACACATCCTCAAACATATCAAGCTTTATCCCCACAGATCTCTTACACATAAGAGGCACACCTTCAGGATCAAGTCGTTATCAAGTACACATGAATTTGGTGATAACTCCAACATCAACATCCTAACAGATTCGGCTTACACATCAAATCCGGTTGTCATTGCCCATCCCCAGTTGAAGCAACAGGGAGCCAGCAATCATCCCCAACATGTTGGGCTACAACCCCGTACACATGCATCATACATTTGCATCATGTTGTTACCCATAGTATCATGATTATCTTGTTGCGTTTCAAGTGTCTAGGATTCTTTATCCTACCCATGCATTGCCATGCATGGGTATGATAAAGAGGGGCATCTGTAGACACTCAAAATTTTTTGTACTACTGTTACTAACATTACAGGAGGATAGATTCGTCTTTTAAGAGAGAACCCTAAAAGACAATCCAAATCCATACCGGATACTACCGGAAGTTCAGCATCAAACCCCGGATCGTAGTCTGGGAGTAACCAAATCCAACCTCAGAGATAACCCCAAGACCTGCAGATACAATACCAGAACACACACCGGAGAAGACCGATTAATCTCGGAGACAGCCCCGAGGTATCCAGTCTCAGTTCCAACCATGGCAATAGCCACCAACCTTGGTGATAACCCCAAGGAATGCAGTTTCGACGATAACCCCGGAAATGCTTGTTTCAAATCGACCGACTTCAATCTCGGCAGACTCTGGCAACGAGATACCTTTGCACTAAAACCTGAATAACATCGGGAAGACAGGCACACCTCAAAGATGACAATGAGGACCTTCAATAATTGCAGCAGTCTAATCTCAACGAAGTCTGAGCAACTTCTGCTTTATTGGCCCAATCCGGCGATAACACCGATGAGGGGCAACATCGTCATCTCGTCAAATATGATGCCACGTCGCGTCTCTACGCAACGATGTCCCACAAGGATAACCAATCCCGAGTGACTATTGTATGGGGTAACAGATGAAAGTTGAAGCTTGAAGACCGGAGGGCATCGTCCCATCTTCAATGACTTCGTACAAACTCTAATCCCATGCCATCGTACAACTCTCGACAACGGCGGTCCAAAATAGGTCCTGTGTACCTCAAACGGATGCCCGGATTGCACTTCTCAAAATCAGAGTGGACATCACAGTGCCTGAGTGCACGTACTTTGAGACGACCCGACTCGACAAATCCGGGCCGACCCGACCCACCTCTGGTACACTTGCGGCTCAGCCGCAGGTACACCTGTGGCTCATATGCCTATAAATAGAGGGCTTGGGGTGCTGATTTTTAAGAGATAAAAGACGGGGAAACCCTGCACAATTCGCTCTGCACTCGCCCATACAGTGTATTTTCCACTTTCAAACACCTGTGAGCTCATATATAGCCTCTTTTATACCCACAAAAGCCAGTGTTTACCCACTCTAAAGATATAGAAGCCTTTTTTATCAGTCAGCTGTAAGCCTTCTAACACACTTTAGAGCCTTTCTCTTCATCTTTGCACACACCCTTCTACACGTTGAGAGTCATGTTGCTTGCTTTTGCAGGACTTGATCCGTGGTTTCATTCGATCTATATATAAATACTATATATATATATATATATATATATATATATATATATATATATATATATATATATATATATATATCGACTAACATTATCGAGTTATGCCTCGATTGAGCCTGAACTTGATGCAGAGCGTTTACTTGCTTTTCTCTCTATATATTTATATATATGAGCGTATGTCGAACTTTGTTCGATGAGCCTAAACTGTGATCTGGGCGTTTATTTCTTTAATATATATATATATATATATGTACATTTATATATATTAACGTGTGTGTTAGGACTGCATTACGATGAGCTTTGATTTTATATCAGAAGTGCGTTTACTATTTATATATATATATATATATATATATATATATATATCGTATATATGAATCGTGGTGAACTACTATTCGATGAGCACGGATTTTAGATCCGGTTGCATTTATTATTATATATATATATATATATATATATATATATATATATATATATATATATATATATATATATTAAATCTACCTCAGAGTTTTCTTACGTGGCAATTGATAAACTTTACAACTTTATTTATGTTTTGTCCCTTTTGAGTTTCCTCCGTAGCGGTTGATAACTTTAACAACTTTATTTACATTTTTTGATCCCCATGGAGGTGCTTCATGGTTGGTGATCATGTTTATATATATATTTATTATCGCTTTTATATATATATACCGCTTATTGCTTTTATACAAATTGCAACATTACATTACTTTAGGAATCATGTGATCACAGATTCATCCCATTGGATCTAGATTCGGTTCCCGTGATGGACATTTTTCAGCTGTAAGCAGCTTGTAAATTATTCTGCGATGTCTGAATTTCCTCAGATGGTTTCCATACCCACGAGGAAGTCGGCATTATTTTTGTATATTATTTTCATACGGATGCCTCACATTCATCAAATAAAATCAATCCAGCCGATCACTTAATAAAAATGGGAGTATAAAAGGTCTCAATTCCTATTGAGCATCGGGGTTTGAAAAACCTCTTTTATAAAACATCACCGCCATATCTTGCTAAAAATGAATTTTACATAAATTCAAACCACATATATATAGGTTGAACGAGGCCTCGCACAACTTCCATATAACAAACACATTGATCCACACACACACACACACTCGATAATAGTTTCTTGAAAAGAGGTCGGTCACCGTGGTAAGAGCGGATGTCTCTGGGTGCCTAACACCTTCCCAGCATAACCAAGTCCCTAGACCCTAAATCGAATCTCTCGGTTTCACCGACCCGTATATCAGTGTCACACCACTGGGTCAATGTGCAAACCTTTTCTTGGTTGTGTTGGTACAACCATTTAAAAAACCAACTGGCGACTCTTAACAGTCCCATAGTGCATGGATAATTGTGGTCCTGATACTAAAGAATATCCTTGGCCGTAGTGCAGGGGTGATTCGATGATGTGGATTATTTATTAAGCTGAGTCTCAGCGATAAAAGTCTTGAAAAACCTTTTAAATCATAGAAGATAGTAGATTTTATTCTTTACTTGACTCTTCTAATGGATTGCTTGTTTCCGCTGCAGTTAAACTTGTTGTTTGTTATATTGTATCAGTTTAACATTGTTTAAGGCTAATGATAATTTATTCTGCATTATCTTAGTCATAATATTTCTTACTGGGCTAGTTGAGCTCACCCTTTCTTTCACTATTCTCTTCAGGAAATGAGAATATAGCTGGGATGAGTCGGGGAACGGAGTGATGGACCAGATGATAGTATTAGTAGTCCTCACTATTCTGTTAAATCGTGTGACAATAAATGTAATGAGGACCCCATTGAGTTTGTATATTGTCTAGATTACAATATTTGTATTAAAACTCACAGCATATGTTTAGTCGTATTTTACACGACTGTTGTATAATTAAGTTATATTTGAATTTTGTACCATGTATTTGGCGACTCAAGATGGGTGATGTATACCTATTTTGGGGGCGTCATAGTTGGTATCAAAGCTTAGGGATATGATCCTTGGCTAAGATGTGAGAATAGAAATAGGAGGGGAGAGACGGGGAATTCCTTCGCTAGTATGACCTACCTAAGTTTTTTTGGTATTTAATTGGTCGGTCAGAATATAGGGATAATATGTTACATGTCAATTAACCTTTTGTTTTGTGGCAGTATCTGAAAATGACATCCGAGAATGTTGAGAATAGCAATGGAGCACAGGCGACTGTTGATTCACCACATATCAATAATCAGGATAATGTGCATCAGGAAGGCGACAATCCTCATGCAAACAACAACACTGACCAAATGATGAATGATGGAATGTTCAGAGGCTTTATGCAATTCATGCAACAGCAGGCGAAAGCGGCTCCTGTCCAAAATGTAGGTAGAACCACTGGAAACTATCGGACGGTCACCGCTCAACAGTTCAAGGAGCTGAGACCACCGGAGTTTATTGGAGAGCCAAAACCACTTAAGGCGGAAGCATGGATAAAGCAGATCACCAAGATATTTGATGTCTTGGGATGCTCCGAGGAGAAAAAGGTTCCCTTTGCCGCCTTTATGTTGCGAGGAGAGGCAGATTACTTGTGGGAATCGGTAAAGCGTACTCAACCTGCCGCACTAAAAATGTCTTGGGAGAAGTTCCAAGAACTATTCAACGACAAGTACTTTCTCAAAAGTATTCGTCATATGAAGGAGGTGGAGTTCATCAAGTTGGAACAGAATAATATGATCGTGTCGTAGTACGAAGCAAAGTTTTCTGAGTTGTCCCGGTTTGCGTCCCACTTGGTGGATAATGAAGAAAGAATGACGCGAATGTTTTTAAGAGGTTTAAAGCCGAAGATACGTCAATATCTTATTTCTCATAAACTATGTTTGTATTCAGATGTTGTTAATATGACTTAGTTAGTAGAGCGCGATAACGAGTCAACGCAACGAAAAGAGAGCAGCCGGCAAAATGATAATACCAATGAGAGCAGTCATCGAAGCGGTGACAACAAGCGTGGAGGGAATCAACAGGCCAGAAGTGGTAACCACTTCGGTGGTAATCAAGGCCAAAACAATAAGAATGGACATTTCAAGAAGAGGAGATTCAACAATGATGGAAAGAAGTCAGCACCAGCACCCGTTGTTAAGGAAGGAGAACGACCACCTATCATATGCTTCAAATGCGGAGGGAGGGACACATCGGTCAAAGCTAGCGCGATGTCAGTCAAAAGCATGTTATAATTGTGGAAGAGAAGGTCACTTAGCCCGATTTTGTCGTTCACCGAAGACAAGTTCAGCTAGGATGGAGACACCAAAGGCCGTCCCAGAAAAGTCAAAGCCGGTAGTGTAAGGGAGAGCATTTGTTGTAACTTCCCAGAAAGCAAGGAACCCGAATGAGGTCATCACGGGTAAGCTTATCATAAACTCTAGCGAAGTCTATACTTTATTTGATACCGGTTCTACCCATTCTTTTATTTCTCCTACTTGCGTTCAACGATTAAATTTGACTCTGGAGAAATTAGACTTTGACTTATCTGTGAAAACTCCATTGGGAGAAACCTTCATTACATCCACTGTTTATAAGTCTTGTTTGGTTCAAATCGGTACCCTCATATTACTTGTCGATCTTATTTCATTGAAAATACTTGTATTTGACGTGATTCTAGGGATTGATTGGTTAATTACTTATCATGCAAAAATTGATTGTTTTCGTAAGGTTGTTAGCTTTCATATTCCTAATCAACCTATTATGCGAATTCAAGCGACCAAACCATTAAAATCAATCACGGTCATCTCAAGCCATAAAGCTATTCGTTTATTGAAAAACGGATGTCAAGCTTTCTTAGCTCATGTCACGGATCTAAACAAAAATACGTCGATTTTGAATGATATTTCTATTGTTAATAAATTCCCTGACGTATTCCACGAAGAACTTCCCCGCCTACCCCGGCAGAGGCGTGAAATTGAATTTTATATCGACCTTGAACCCGGTACAAAACCCATTTCCAAAGCCCCATATCGAATGGCTCCTATTGAACTTCAGGAGTTAAAGACCCAACTGCAGGAATTGTTAGACATTGGCTTTATTCGTCCCAAGTACTTCTCCTTGGGGTGCTCTGCTCTATTCGTGAAGAAGAAAGATGGGAGTATGCTACTTTGTATTGATTATCGGGAGTTGAATCATGTCACCATCAAAAATAGGTACCCATTGCCACGTATTGATGACTTGTTTGACCAGTTTCAAGGAGACAAATTCTTTTCAAAGATTGATCTTCGTTCCGGATATCACCAATTGAAGATTAGAACATATGACATTCCAAAGACGGCTTTCAGAACTCGGTACGGGCATTATGAATTCCTAGTCGTGTCCTTTGGATTGACTAATACTCCTGCTGCCTTCATGGATATGATGAACCAAGTATTCAAGGAATATTTGGATCACTTTGTGGTCGTCTTTATTGATGACATCCTTATTTATTCCAAAAGCCGTGAAGATCATGAGCAACTGATAAGTGGGTTTTATACCTACTTATCCAGTATCTATTACTTGAATTATTTTCTTAATCTCATGTTTCTTAGTTACTTTTCATGTATTTTGTGTTCGTTTTGTAGATTATATGCTTGGGAGTTGAAATCGCAAAGAATTGGTATGAAAACGCAAAGAAAAGCAATCCGGACATCATTTGAGCATTTATGTTTATTTCATGTTTTTGGTTTGGAACTTGGATTACATTGTAGAGCTTCTTCTTAGCTTTCCGTAACATCTTGAATCATTCCAATCGGAGTTCGGATGCAAGAGTTATGACATTTGTACCAACGGACATCGAACGTCACTGTTTTGGATGGTCATTTGCACAGCAGTCACTTCCAGCCAAATTTCGACCTTCATCCTTTCATTATTTCTCAATTCTCAAAGAATGAAAGTTGTATATCTCGTTGATATCTTCGATTTGATAGGTTGCCAGCCTCGTAACTCTTCCCGAATCAAACGTTATGGCCATTTTCCCAAGGGACGTTAGAGCAGAAAATTTTTCGTCACAAAACCGCCGCCGGGGTGGGCGTACCAGCCACAAGTCAGAACCCTAGCCCGCCGGGGTGGGTCCAAATCAAGCATAAACCCCCGCCGGGGCGGGGGTTGCCCAGAAAATGTGCGAAAAGTGCGAATTTTGGTCCAATTTGAGTCTGGAAAGGATTATTTTGATCCGATTGACACAAGGACTTCCAAGAGAAGTTCCAAGAGGACTTAAAGACATATGAAGAGACTTATAAAAGGAGGAGAATCACAAGGATTAGGGGAGATTAGAGACTAGATAAAGGATTCCATTCGATTAGATTATTGTAAATTAGAGCAAAACACTAGTTCTAATTAGATTTGGAGATTGAAGCAACTTGAAGACCATTGAAGATCAAGAGCAGGAGCTTGAGGAAGATGGAGATCTACTGACAACAGATTTATTCTTTACTCTACTCTTATTTTTATATTTCAATGTGTATTCAATTGTGGATTCTTAGTTTTAATTCAATAATCATGAACTAATTCTTTGTTTGAGATTACAATGGATCTTATTGTGTAGTTTATTTTAATATGCTTCGCTATCAATTATTATGTTCTATTGTGAGGATTGTCTATTATGATTTGAACTTAATTGTTTAATTGATTGGCCATCAATTACTGTGATAATCTATATGAACTCGAGAGATGAAGTATTGATTTAGATCTTATCATGATAGCATGTGTCATGAATTTTGTCAATAGCGATTTTTGATTATTGTTAAGGTAGAGATCGCTTGACATCGCATGTAATCGGATAGAGAACTTATTCTTCAACCTTCTTCAATTGTAATTCACATAGAGATATAGTGGGTTAGTTGATTAAGGTGTTTAACGGATTTCTATCTTAATTGTGAATTGACGTTAATATGGGTATTATGCATCGAGAGGAGGTTTTATCTGCTTTAGTGTTCTTGATTAACAATTCAGGATAGAAAATAATTGATGAGAAGTGTGTTAACTTAAATGAAGCAATAAGTGAAGTTGTGATCTTAAATCTCCGTTATCTTAATTTAACTAGTGGAATTTAATAGTAGTTTAATTTATATAATTTTAATTCAATAATCATGAACTAATTCTTTGTTTGAGATTACAATGGATCTTATTGTGTAGTTTATTTTAATATGCTTCGCTATCAATTATTATGTTCTATTGTGAGGATTGTCTATTATGATTTGGACTTAATTGTTTAATTGATTGGCCATCAATTACCGTGATAATCTATATGAACTCGAGAGATGAAGTATTGATTTAGATCTTATCATGATAGCATGTGTCATGAATTTTGTCAATAGCAGATTTTTGATTATTGTTAAGGTAGAGATACACTTGACATCGCATGTAATCGGATAGAGAACTTATTCTTCAACCTTCTTCAATTGTAATTCACATAGAGATATAGTGGGTTAGTTGATTAAGGTGTTTAACGGATTTCTATCTTAACTGTGGATTGACGTTAATATGGGTATTATGCATCGAGAGGTGGTTTATCTGCTTTAGTGTTCTTGATTAACAATTCAGGATAGAGAATTATTGATGAGAAGTGTGTTAACTTAAATGAAGCAATAAGTGAAGTTGTGATCTTAAATCTCCGTTATCTTAATTTAACTAGTGGAATTTAATAGTAGTTTAATTTATATAATTTGAAATTCATTCGTTTAAATAAGATTGAGTTGGTTACGGGTTAGTACTTGGTGATTTTTATTAAACATTTTCTCGTGGGAACGATACTCTACTTTCACTTTATTACTTGTTGACCACGTATACTTGCGTGTTGTGCGTAATTAGATTTTACCCAACAGCAACACTTGATGCTGACACTCCAAAAGCTTCGTGAATATAAGCTTTATGCCAAGTTGAAGAAATGCGAGTTCTGGCTTGAGGAAGTAGCATTCCTTGGGCACGTGGTATCAAGTCATGGAATATCTGTTGACCCAGCAAAGATTGAAGCTATTCAAAGCTCGGAGCAACCTAAATCAGTGATCGAAGTATGTAGCTTTCTCGGTTTAGCTGGTTATTATCGGAGATTCGTGGAAGGATTTTCTTGAATCGTTACTCCATTAACTCAACTGACTCGAAAAGATACAAAGTTCGGTTGGAGCGAAGAATGTGAGAAGAGTTTTCAAGAACTCAAGAGGAGACTCATTTCAGCACATGTTCTGACAATACCATCTGGCTCGGAGGGATTTGTCATCTACAGTGATGCTTTGGGCAAAGGGTTGGGATGTGTTCTCATGCAACATGGAAAAGTCGTAGCCTATGCCTCAAGACAACTCAAAGAATATGAGAGCAATTATCCTACTCATGACCTAGAGTTAGTAGCTGTTGTCTTTGCACTTCAAATTTGGAGGCATTACTTGTATGGGGAGAAGGTGGAGATCTTTACGAATCATAAAAGCCTCAAATATTTCTTCACTCAAAAGGAACTCAACATGCGACAACGACGTTGGCTTGAACTGTTGAAAGATTATGATCATACCATCCAATACCATCCTGGAAAAACGAACGTGGTAGCTGACGCATTGAGTAGAAGATCATATGCAAGTACGAGTGCGATATTGTCAACACAAAGGCCCATTTTGTGTGACTTGCAAAGGATGGAGATAGAGTTAAAGACTCCAGGGACCCATGTGATGATGGTGAATATACGAGTAGAACTGACTTTAATTGATAAAGTTAAAGCTGCTTAAGCTACAGACCTGGAGCTAATGCGTATGAGGAAGAAAGTGCAAGAAGGTGTTATGCCGGAAGCAAGAATAAATGAAGAAGGAATACTTCGAGTCAACTCCAGACTTTGTGTTCCTAACGACCCTGATTTAAAGTATAAAATCATGATGGAGGCGCACAACACACCGTTTGCAATCCATCCTGGGAGTACCAAAATGTATCATGATCTTCATCATACATTTTGGTGGAGCAATATGAAGAGAGAGATAGCGCTGTTTATCTCAAGGTGTCTAACTTGTCAACGCGTTAAAGCGGAGCATCAAGTACCAAAAGGTCCATTGCAACCACTTGAATTCCAGAATGGATGTGGGAGCACATTACCATGGATTTCGTTACTAGTCTTCCTAAGGTTTCTCAAGGCATAGATGCGATTTGGGTCATTATTGATAGATTGACCAAGTCTGCTCATTTCTTACCGAGACGAAACTTATACACTTGAACGTCTTGCTCATATGTACATAAACGAGATTGTAAGACTGTATGGTATGCCGGTATCTATAGTTTCTGATCGAGACCCAAGATTCACTTCACGATTTGGGGTTAGTTTGCAAAAAGCTATGGGCACAGATTTACGATTTAGCTCGGCATATCATCCTCAGACGGATGGACAGTCGGAGAGGACTATTCAAACTCTTGAAGATCTATTAAGACTCTGTGTCCTTGATTTCAAGGGAAGTTGGGACAAGTTCTTACCATTGGTGGAGTTTTCCTACAATAACAGTTATCAAGCAAGTATTGGCATGGCTCCATTCGAAGCAATGTATGGAAGAAAGTGTCGTTCTCCGGTATGCTGGGATGAGGTGGGTGAAGCAACGTTGTTGGGACCGGAGTTGGTACGTATGACTACATAAAAGATTCAAACAATCCGACAACGTATAAAAACCTCACAAGATCGACAAAAGAGTTATGCTCATCTTCATCGAAAGGACGTGGAATTCGATATAGGAGATCATGTGTTGTTACGTGTTGCTCCATGGAAAGGAGTTACGAGATTTGGAAAGAGAGGAAAACTCAATCCTCGATTCATCGGCCCATTTTTAATCCTCGATCGAGTAGGAACTGTGGCCTATAGACTCACTTTACCGTCAAGTATGTCTCGTGTTCAAACGTTTTTCACATATCCATATTATGTAAATATGTGAAAGACCCGAACCACATTATTGAGTTAGAACCAGACGAAATAGCGGAAGATTTGATGTATGAAGAGGTTCATGTTCAAATCTTGGATAAGAAGGAACATATTCTACGCTCCAAGGTTATACCTCAAGTCAAAATTTTGTGGAGAAACCACAATGTTGAGGAAATGACTTGGGAGTTAGAATCTGAAATGAAATCAAGGTATCCTTACCTCTTCGACATACCAGGTACGTACCCTAATTTTGAGGGCAAAATTTCATAAGAAGGGGAGGTTGTAAGTCCCCAACTTTTATAAATAAAGATGAATTTTCTATAAATATCATTTTTGAATATTATGGAGTAAATTTGATATAATGTTATAGTTGTGGGTAATATTTATAAATTTTATAAAGTACGCAAGTTGTTATATAATATTCGATTGGTCGGGAAATATTCGTTTTAACAGGAAATATTCGTACAACGGCACAATCATTGGTGGACCCCACAACGGAATTATTGTCAGATTGAGAAAACGACAAAAAATACTTTATGAAAATAACGATGGAAGTTTTACCGTTAACTGTTGAAACACCAGGTGTTAAAAGTGCAGTAATACACGTGGTTGCATAGTAGCACACGGTATTGATTATTGATGCTTATGTGATAAGTCACTCAGTTTTGTTTTATTGGTATTATTATGTAATAAAACAGAAAATCTTTTTATATAAAATAAAATACTTTTATAAAGTTATCTGTTTTATTAGACAATAATTAGAATATATTATATTTTATTATGCATACTGTTTGCATAGTGTTTGCATAGTAAAATCTTTTATAAAGTTATTCATTTTATTATATAAATAGAATATATTATATTTTATTTAAAAGATTTTGCTTTAAATATGGACCATCAGATTAAAGTAAATCAATCTCGACCGTCCATGAGTTAGTTACTATGCAGTCCATTTTTCTATAAATAGAAGCTCATTCCTTCATTATTTTTTACGAATTCACTGAAACTCTAGAGAGAGAAATTATAGAGAAGCTATAGAAAAGTATCCTGCTCCTTCCCTACTCTTATATTCAGTTTCTTTTACGATAAGGGATATTATTTGTTGTACTCGTAAGGGGTATTATTTCTTTTGTATTCATGAAGAAAACTTCTGTTATTCCATTTTTTATTATTCTCATTTGGAATAACCAATTATCTGTGCGACTACCCTATACTTGGTGACATTCATCTAATATTCATCTTTATTATTATTACATTGGAATATCACATGCATGCGTTTATCTGGGACTGGTTCCATCTTTATTATTATTACATTGGAATATCCCATCTCAGACGTTTATGCCGAACTGGTTCCGTCTTTATTATTCTGTTGGAACATCCTGTCGGTGCGAATTTCACTTGACCTGGTTCCGTTACTTATTAATCTGTTGGAATAACCTGTCTATGCGAAGTACCGCATGCATGGTGATTTCTTTTGTTATTCCATTCGTTATTATACTAAGTTGGTTAAAGTTTTGACTTCTATACTCCATGAAATTAGTGGAATATCCTTGATATTTGCGCTTCATCCAGTATCTTTTCATGGAAATATTCCTCTGAGCATTCTTGAATTTTACTCTACAAAGCAGTATCATGTTGATAATTTGGATGTTATTAGTTCCTAGATAAATTAATTCTTGAACTTGTTTTATTGAATTCTTATATCATTGTCATCATCCTCATGTTTATATTATATTGAAAGTCATCTGTGGCATGTAGTGCATAGATGGACTTGGTATGATTATGACCAGGGATTATTCAGTATAATCATGACCGTAATGTTACAAATGATGTGGTAAAAGTCCTCTTTGGCCGTAGTGCATTGATGGACAGTTATTGGCATGATCATGACCATTAATGAATACACAAATATTCTTGGCCCGTAGTTCATGAATAATTGTGGTCGTGATACTAAAGAATATCCTTGGCCGTAGTGCAGGGATGATTCGATGATGTGGATTATTTATTAAGTTGAGTCTCAGCGATAAAAGTCGTGAAAAACCTTTTAAATCATAGAAGATAGTAGATTTTATTCTCTACTTGACTCTTCTAATGGATTGCTTGTTTCTGGTGCAGTTAAACTTGATGTTTGTTATATTGTATCAGTTTAACACTGTTTAAGGCTAATGATAATTTATTCTGCATTATCTTAGTCATAATATTTCTTCTTTGGCTAGTTGAGCTCACCTTTCTTTCCTTTGTTCTCTTGAAATGAGAATATAGTTGGGATGAGTCGGGGAACGGAGTGATGGACCAGATGATAGTATTAGTAGTCCTCACTATTCTGTTAAATAGTGTGACAATAAATGTAATGAGGACCCCATTGAGTTTGTATATTGTCTAGATGACAATATTGTATTAAAACTCACAGCATATGTTTAGTCGTATTTTACACGACTGTTGTATAATTAAGTTGTATTTGAATTTTGTACCATGTATTTTGGCGACTCAAGATGGGTGATGTATACCTATTTTGGGGGCGTCACATTGATTATGTAATGAGATGTTATCATATCATATTTGATTATATATATTGTATAAACCATACCATCAGTTGCACAAAACATGTCGTATATTGTTGCTACAAAATTACAGAGTATAAAATATGGCCATATGGCCTTACGTAACAAATTTGATACGTCTATCATAGGTTATATCATAAATTTATGCTTGTAATGGATTATGTATATTAAAATGAAGAGACCAAACTTTAAATGAACGGATTCGGTGTTATAACGAACCCGTAGTATTGATTTGCATGTTTTGTTTTCAAAACTTTCAAGAACATCAAGAATAGTAAAATTAAATGTATTGATTTTGTTAATTATGTGTTTTAACTTATTAAAATCATGCTAAAAGGGTTGAGTAATGATTAGATGTGTAGTACAGTGTTTGGGTATGTCTAATTTCGTGTAAAAATAAATTAATTGGAATTTTTGGCCATGTTCTGCAATTTTTCGCGAATTGTAGAATTGTTATTAGTTCACATGCTTATGCCACTTTTCATTCCCACGCTTTAATACCCATGGCCATAGCCCATAGCGTCCTCACACACACAAAGTACAAGTTTATTTGTGGCGCCCTTGCCTTCACTTCTTGAGAATGTCCAGAAATGTAATTTTTTTTTAAAGTGTTCAAGTCCGTGAATGTGATAGTAACCTAAATTAATGAACATAAAAATATGTTAGAAGTATAATGAGATGTTAAATAGATTCTTAACATGTCAATAACATAATTGCATATGGATTGAGTTATTGAATGCATAGTTAGCTTATTATTCGAGAAGTATAAATTGTGTAACAATAAGTATGATAAATTGACTAAGTATAGTCATAATCCGAGTTAGACAAAAGAATGAACTTGTGACGACTAGTTACATTATAATTAACTAGAGTTGTGAATAGAAATGATATGTAGGATTAATTCAAGGAATGTGTTTAATTACCGTGTAATCTACGCACGAGGCAAGTTTCCTAACCCTACTTGTTATCATTATTCAAGTTTATAAATCAAGTTCAGTTTGTTATATTAAAGATTATCTATCATTTTAAAGTATGATTCTGTTATACAATACTTGTTCTATTGTATACCTCTTAAGATTTTCATTCAATTTAATTATCATTTATTGTTGAACCTTATTAGACTAGCGAACCCTTATTTGATTCGACTAGTCCATAATTGATGAACGTTCTAAATTCGACTAGTCCATAATTGATAAACCTTCCTTTGGTGCGGACTCTGATGTCAAACTGAGATGAACAACCCTGTATAGGGATTTCTTATGCGTTAGCGTTAAGATATTGTGCACAGTATGGTACTAAGGGCTGATCCCCCTAAATACGAGTAGAAGAGTCTTATGACTGTTAAAGGTTTCAAGTATAACCCTTGATAACCTATGACATAGTTCAAGGTCTTATGACCCTCAAAAATCTTTTGAATTCTTGTTATTCATTCTTGATTCAAAAGTTGAGCTTTTATTTCAGAAGTTTTTGATTCACTCGCATGTTATTATATATTGTTATTTCATTTTTATACTTGTGGGCAATCATGCTCACTCTTGCGTAATAATAACATTGCAGTTAAGAATGAAAGGTACGATGAGCCTTCTACTAGCAAAGGCAAGGGTAAAGCTAATAAGTGATGAAGACTTGTTATTTAATTTTATGAATGTTATTATCAAGACTTGATGTTGTTTAAGACTCATTATTTGTTTATGTTTCCGCACATATGTTTAAGGTTAGTTTGACCTGGGATTGTATTCATTATTCAGATGTTGTAACCCCATAAGGGGAGGATTTATTTCTATCTATTGCATGGTTTGCATTTTTATGGGTAGATAGATAGATGATATTTGTATAGTGAACACCAAATCCCGTGGAATTAAAGTACCCAGATTTGGGGGTGTCACATGATAACTATTGTTATATACGAACTCTACTAATGGAAGGTGATCCTCCCAACTACCCTTGAAGTCTATCACATAAGCTCGGAGCATGTCTTCAAGTGTTTGAATTGTTCTTTCGCTTTGCCCATCGGTCTGCGGATGATATGATGTACTCATTCGTAGTTTTGTCCCCATTCTATCTTGAAGACTCTTCCAGAAGTTTGACGTGAATCGCGGATCCCTATCTGATACAATAGATACTGGCACCCCATGCCTCGAGATAATTTCCTTAACATACAATTTGGCTAACTGGTCCAAACTATACTTAATCTTAATCGGTAAAAAGTGAGCTGACTTAGTAATACGATCTACAATCACCTATATGGCGTCGTGCCCTTTTTGCGTTGTCGGAAGTCCCACCACGAAGTCCATTGTGATGTGCTCCCATTTCCATTATGGAATCTCTAATGGTTGTAATAACCCGCTTGGTCGTTGGTGCTCTGCCTTGACCCTCTGACAAGTTAGACATCTACTTACGCGTTCATGAACTCTCTCTTTCATGTTTGGCCACCGTAGTGGTGACGCAAATCTTGGTACATCTTTGTCCTTCCTGGGTTTATCAAATATCTCGTCTTTGTATGCTTTCTTGCAAAATCTCTTCTCTCGGGTTTGGTACTAATTGGTACCCAAATTAAATCCTTCAAATCTTAGCAGTCCAGTGCTATCAACCTTAAATTTTAATTTATCCCCTTCAGTCAATCGTTTCTGGATGTTATTGCAATCTTAGTCCTTTTCTTGTGACTCTTTAACCTTATCCAATAAAGTCGGGCTCGCTGACACTGTAAATAATTGCTCGTCGATCTCCATCGGATACCTAATTTCCAAGTCTAGTCGCTCGAAATCTTTCACCAATTCTTCTTGAATGGTCAATTTCAATTATAACTTCTCTCTGCCTTTTCTGCTCAAGGCATGTGATAACTCGGGATTTCGAATAATCAAAATTTTACGAATAATTTTTTTTTTATTTAATATTAATATTGATTATCAATTTTGGGACAAGTATCTATGATACGAGTTTCGAGAAGTGGTCAATTTATGTATTGACTGGTAAATTAGAGTAGAGTTATGCTTAACAGCTTTAGAAACCCTAACCCTAATTTTTGGTTAGGGATTTGATAGAAAATATAATTAAAATAATTATTTTGATAAGTACGTGTTTGTACTGTATAGAGATTTTGATCAATGATTGATCGGATAAGGTTTAAAATTTATAAACCCTAATAAGAGATTAGAAACCCTAATATCAGGATTAGAAACTCTAACGCGCAGTTAGAAACCCTAATCTCCGAATTAGAAACCCTAATCATAAGCCGGGAAACCATAATTTCATATTCAGGAATCCTAAACCCTAATTAAGAAACCCTAATCCTAATTAGCAAGCCTAAAGTGATTAGTATATGTTAATATAATTAGGAAACCCTAATTATACTTTAGAAATATTAATTTCTATTTAAAACCCTAATGACATTTTCGAAATTCTTAATTTTCTATTTTTAAATCCTAATTAGAAATTCTAGAATTAGATGTTTTAAAACCTAAGGGTTAGAATCTTAGGGTTAAACTCTAAGGGTTAAACCCTAAAGGTTTGTGCAAATTTTAAGTATGCCATTAAATTTATTTTGCAAATAACAAAAATACCCTTTTTATATTTTTTTTATATGTAGCTTGCAAATCTTGCAATTATTGGAGTGGGTGACCAACTACATTGACTTGGTGACCTAAAAATCGAGCCATATCAGTCAGCCAACCTCAGATCTAGCAACATGTCACAATATATATAGAATTAGAGAGAGAAAAAGTCCATTTACTTGTTCATTTTCTCTCTTGCTCTCACCAACTATTTCTCTCAACCAAAGCTCCGAAATATATAAGTAGATCAGTCCTAAATACAACCCTAGATCAACAAATATCAGATAAGGAGATCCAAGATCCAAGATTTAGCAAGGAGGTATAAACCCTAAAATCTAATTTGATCTTGTATACTTAGATAATTTTTGTGTTTAAGTGTTTAGAATCCTGTTAATGGATGTTTTATGAAGATCTATGATGATCTATCATGAATCCATAGAATCAAAGTGGGTAAAAAATATGTTTTTCAAAAATTGTTCCTGAGCATTTATAGTGGTCTTACAAGAAATGTCAGTTGCTCTAGATCTTTCTGTGTTTATGATATTTGTTGTTTTAAAGTTGTTATTAGTAGCTTGTTATGTTGTCTGTGATGTGCAAGTGAAATCTTAGTCATTAGATGTCTGGATTTGAAGATATAATCGGTCAAAACTTGTTGACCGAGCTTGACCGGCTGAAATCTGGGTAACCCAGAAATACGTGAACCGAGTCTGACAAGTTTTCTTTAGCCCCAGATCTGTCAGGTTTTTAGTGTTATGATGTTGTTGTTGTAACTTATTTGTACCTGGTTATGTGGACTCTAGATCCATGCTAGTAGATCGCTTAAATCACACATAACATGGTTGTAATGAATGGTCAAACTAGACCATTTGATCACGGATGCATTTTCTGGGAATTTCCAGAAACAGTTTGAAAAAAATTTCTGACAGCCTTTGACCGTCTTATAACTTATGATTCTGTTGTTATTGAACTGATTTGTTATTGTAATGATGTTCCTTGACAGAAGGACTATATATTGGAACCTTAAGATGACTTTAATCAAGACCAAAACCTTGTGAAAAAATGGACTTGAAAGTGTCTAGTCGACACTGTCTAGGTTTCTGGGTTACCCAGAAAACCAAGATGTGATCTGACAAGGACTTTGAGACGCTGGATCTATTTGTTTGATTATTGTATGACCAAGATGTTAGTTGATAATTATAGTGTTACAAACACACTACCAAAGCAGTGTCTTAAAAAGTCCTGAACATACATGGATTGATAAATAAGATTGGTCAAACCAAGCACCTTGAACTCGGGCTTGACAGTGTTCTTGAGCTAAAGAACACCTAAGACGACAGATAAGTGTCGCTATAGGCTTTAGCGACGATTTAATTTAATTTAATTTCTGAATATTCCAGAAAATGCTTAAAAATAGAAAATAAATTCTAAAAATTACAAAAATGGTTTTAAAAATCATTTTAAATTCTGAAAAATAACTTTTAAGTATTTGGGACATTTTTCATTAATATTTATAATTATTTGGATATTAAGGATATTTAAATTATTTAATTAGTGTGTTAAATAATTGGTATCAGAGCCATATAAATTTATTAACATATTAGTGAATATATTACTCATAAATTACACATATATGGTCACCCTTAAAAATGACTGATTTTTCAACCTCTCTTTCTCTGTAGCTAATGCTTGACTTCTCTGAAAGGAAGCAATCGAACTCATAGCTTATCGTGATGTAAAGGAAGCCTTAGATAAATGGACTATTCCTAAAATCAAACCGAAACAATTTATAAAATTGGAACTTTTGATTTTATCGAGAAAAGAATAATAAAAACTTTGAAAGCATCTTTGTTCCTTTACGAATAATGATGATGAAATTTTATATTTATTGCATGTTGAAGACTTATACCCTTTTTGCAAAAATATAAATATGTTCACATAGGACTTGTCCAAGTAGCCTTTAAACCTTTGACTTTACTTGGCCAAAATACCGATTATTCAAAGTACACTTAGAGATGGTAGGTGTCTTAAGCGGAAAGCCTCTCTCATGGGAGCTATTGAAACTAGCCTTGCCCATGGACGAAAGATACTTTAATATCTATCCGAATTTAAGTATTGCCTAATCGATAATAATCATCAAAAGTCTTAGAAATGAGAATTATATCTCATGGTTATGAATACCTACCCGGATCCCCTCCTTTTGACATCTTATTTCGTATACACCTTAAAGTTTTAACGACTTTAAATCCCTATATCAGAAAGCAATGACAACAAGGACATACTGTCCTTATTGATACTAACCTCTTTAGTAGTCAAGTGGTTATTCCCAGAATGATCCCTTGGGAAGAAATTACTTTCCCAAAACAATGGCAAATTACTAATGCCGTTCCTACCAGACCTATAATTAGACAAAACATTGAAGATGTTATCCAGACCAGTAATGGAAATGTTTATTTAAAATTTTAAAAACCTTTTAACCGAAGTCGATCTATAAACAATATTTCTTATAATGTTGATTTTCCTGAATCGTCTAGACAATCTGTGTCTGACCCTTTAGAATCTGTTTATCAAGAGTCTAAAAATCCCAGCAATGAGTCTGTCAAAAATGAAGACGTTGTTAGAGGAATTCATATTTCTGAAAATCAAATACCTCATGGTATTTATGAGGCTACTCCTCAAAACATAAGACCTTACAGTCCAACTGCTAGTGACGTGAATTTTGAGTGTTAAATGGATTTTTCTCCCAATAGTAAAATTCGCCAATGTTTAAACCAGGAGTTCATGTAGAATAAATATCAGAATTTTAGAAATTGGTATTTTAAAAATCATGATAATGGTAAGTTAGCAGAAATTAAAGCTAATTATTATGATTATCTAAATAATAACCAGTGTATTTTACCATTTGCCAAATGGTATTATGATTTTGTCCTAAAATCAGAATTTTATATTGAAAGTCAATTAAATGTATTAACTGGAATTCAAAAGGATTGGATTACTACAAATGGTAATATTATTCAATCTATCCATCCCCCTCCTAAGTCTCTTGAACTTAGCTCGGGAAATGAAAATTTAAAACCATTAGTTATTAATCCGTATGTTGATATTTCTGAAGTTTCTCATCAGCAAGATGAAGTTAAGATTAAAGACATTTTGCCTTTGTCTAAACAGAATAATTATACTAATCTATTCCTTCAAACTGTAGGAAAACAGTTAACCAGGATAGAAGAACAAATAAATCATATTAATGGTAATTGCCAGATTGTTCCTCAAAAAATTGACCTTCAACCCCCAACTATAAAACCACCTTTAGAAGTTAGTAATTTTAAAATGAAATCTTCTAAAAACAGTGAGAATTTTATTGATAATCTTTTAAATAAAATGAAAGGTTTAAAACTCACACCCGCATCCTCATCCCAGTTCAATATGATGTCTGGACAACCTTCCTCTCATACCAGTAATAGTAATACTGATAATGAAGAAGATGATTCCGATATTTCCCCTATTAATATTTTTGAAATCCAGAATAATTTTCAGGAGATGCAAAATATTAATAAAACTACTTATAGCCAAAAGCCTATTAATAGAATGGCTCTATCTGGACCCAGTAGGTATTACTACCCCAGACCTATTCCTCAGGATATTCTGTATGAAGAAGGCTTTCTTCATTCCCAGAAGTCTTACCATGGTAAGACCATCTATGAATGGAATATCTATGGTAAAACAGAATATCAAATCTTTGAAACTATCCATCATATCTTAATGTATGCAACGATCACAAAGCGTAATGAAAACACGACCATCGGATCTCGCGTTTCTTAGTAAATGGTTTTACTGGCATTCTTAAAGGATGGTGGGATAATGTACTCACTGATAACCAAAGAACTGAAATCCTTCAATCCTATAAGAATGATACTGACCCTATTACTAAAACTGAAACCAGAAGAGAAGATGCTTGTTACACCTTAGTTCAAGCTATCGTTCACCATTTTGTAGGACCGAGACGATCAATCTGAGATAAAGTAGAGAACTCTTACTGAACCTTCGTTGCCCATCCTTAAACCATTTTAGATGGTATAAAGATGTCTTTTTAATGAAAGTCATGCAAAGAGAAGATGCTAACAGTGAACATTGGAAAGCCAAATTTGTAGATGGACTTCCTACTTTCTTTGCAGAAAAAGTTCGAAAAAAACTTAGAGATAAACATGACCGTATGAGTATACCTTATGACCAGTATTCTTATGGCCATCTTATTTCAGTAATTATCGAAGAGGGATTATCATTATGTAATGATATGAAACTCCAACAATTAATAAAAAAACAGAATCTCACCAAAAGACATGAGACAAAATTACAGCATCCTCAGAAAGCTAAAAAACAGCAAAGTTCTAAACCTTCCAGATCTTACCGAAAACGTTCTTCTAAGAAATCATCAAAAACCAAAACCCCTGAAAAATCTTCCAGGAATAGAAAGAGTAGCAGAAACAAAGATAAATTTAAAATTCAATGCTATAAATGCGGAAAGACAGGACACTTTGCTAATAAATGCAATTCAAAATTAAAACAAAAGCTTAATGAATTATCCCTTGATGAGGAAATTCAACAAAGAAATTCTTAATTGTTTTCTAATAATGACTCGAGTCCGAAATTCGGATAAAGATCTAGTCAAGTCTATTCGAATCGATAATAATTACGACAACGAACAATGCCAAACTCATCTTGATGTATAGCATCGTAATACTCACTGAAGCTAATTCTTTGAAAGCAATCGTCGAGATGAATGGTTTAGATATTGGAGGTCCCAGATTAATGTCTTAACCGACCACCGAAATCCTTCTAGACCTCGTATGAATGCAGTTAAAGATCCGGAGATCAAATTAAAATTTTTGGAAATCATTATAAAACACGTAAAAATTTGAAGACACCTTCCTATTAACGAAGACAATATGAAGAGGTTATGAAACGTATTCAAAACGTTTCTACCTTTGAGAAGCCAACTACAATCCAGGATCTAAAAAATGAAATAAATATTTTAAAATCTGAAATAAAATAATTACAGAATAATAATATTATTATCTTTCAAGATTTAACCAATATTAAAAATAAGTTAAATCATAAACAGGATAATATAGAATCCTCCAAACAACCCGAATCCTTTGATAAACCAGAATCCTCTGAACAATATTTAATGTTAATGAATCAAGTAGTCTCCCAGAAAGGGTATATTAGAATTACTTTTATTATTAAACCAGACTTTATTATCAAAGACGCCATTGCCCTAGTTGATAGTGGTGCTGATATGAACTGTATCCAGGAAGGACTTATCCCTACCAAATACTTTCAAAAGACCACTCAATCTTTAACTAGTGCTGCGGAAATACTATGAATATAAAGTATAAAATTCTGAAGCCTTAATCACGTAATCAAGGTCTTTGTTTACCTACTTCTTTTGTTCTTATCCGTAATATGAATCAAAGTATCATTCTAGGCACTCCATTTCTATGCCTTTTAATGCCTATTACAAAATTTGATACTTTAGGAATTCAAACAACTCTCAATAACGAGACATATTGTTTTTGAATTTATTCTACGAACCTTACACTAAAGAATTAAATCAAGTCAAAAACATGATTTATTCTAAAGAAAAACAAATCAATTTTATTCGTAAAGAAATAAAATTTCTTACTACGAAACAAAGAATTTTACAACCTTCTCTGGGGAAAAAATTAAACTAATCCATAAAACTCTTGATTTGAAATCTGCGGTGATGTCCCAAATGCTTTACGGAGCAGGAAGAAACATATTATTTCTCTTCCTTATATCCCTAGTTTTAATGAGAAAAATATTCCTACTAAATCTCGACCCAGTTAGATGAAGAAAGATTATTTACTCCTTTGTAAAAATGAAATTGAGTCCCTCCAACAGAAAAAGCTAATAAAACCTAGTACCTCTCCCCTAGAGTTGTCTTTGCCTTTTATGTCAATAAAAATTCAAAAATTGAGCGAGGAACTCCACGACTGGTTATCAATTATAAACCTCTTAATGAAGCCCTTCAATGGATTATATATCCAATTCAAATAAGAAGGATCTTCTTGGCCAAACTTCATGATGCCACTATTTTCTCTAAATTACGATATGAAATCGAGTTTTGGCAAATTCAAATTAGAGAACAGGATACTTATAAAAGCGCTTTTACGGTACCTTTTGGTCACTACTGAATGGAATATTCTTCCATTTGGAGTTAAAATGGACCTTGAAATTCCGAAGACATCATGAATGATATTTTTAACCCTTCTTGAATTTATTATCTGTTACATTGATGATGTTTTAATTTTCTCTTCATCTATTGAGCGAAGATATAAAACATTTAAATATTTTTAAAAATGTTATCATAAAAAATGGTTTGGTAGTCTACTTTAAAATGAAACTTTTCCAAACAAAGATCGATTTCTTGGACATAATATTTCTAATGGAACTATTATTCCAATTGATAGATGTATTGAATTTGCATCTAAATTTCCGAATGAAATTAAAGATATTAATCAACTGCAGAGATTTTTGGGAAGTTTAAATTATATTCGTGATTACTATCCAAATCTTTCCCAAGATGCTTCTATTTTGTATACTCGCCTCCGGAAAAATCCTTCAGCTTGGATTGAAGAACATACTGATGCGGTAAGAAAAATTAAATTTAGAGTTAAACAGTTACCTTGTTTGTCCCTACCTAATCTCGAATGGAAAAAGATCGTTCAGACCGATGCTTCCAATACAGGATATGGTGGTATTTTAAAACAATTTAATCCTAACAGTAATAAAGAAGATCTTATTCGATTTACTTAAGAACTTGGAAAGGACCTTCTTTAAATTATCCTACTATTAAAAACGAATGCCTTTGTCCGACTTGAGGAGTGTGGCTATTATTTCTTGTAAATCGTTGACAGACGTGCTTGATCAACCCTTTTCTCCGATCCTTCCCTTAATTGGAATCAGAGCCATATTAATTTATTAACATATTAGTGAATATATTACTCATAAATTACACATATATGGTCACCCTTGAAAAATGACTTATTTTTCAACCTCTTTTTCTACCGTAGCTAATGCTTCAGCTTCTATAGTGGAAGCAACTGAACTCATAGCTTATCAGGATGTAAAGGAAGCCTTAGATAAATGGACTATTCCTAAAATCAAACCAGAAACAATTTATAAAATTGGAACTTTTGATTTTATCAGTAAAAGAATAATAAAAACCTTTGAGCATGCTGTTCCTTTACAGAATAATGATGAAATTTTATATTTATTGCATGTTGAAGACTTATGCCCTTTTCTGCAAAAATATAAATATGTTCACATAGAACTTGTCCAAGTAGCCTTTAAACCTTTGACTTTACTTGGCCAAAATACCAGTATTCAGTGTACACTTAGAGATGGTAGGTGTCTTAACTGGAAAGCCTCTCTCATGGGAGCTATTGAAACTAGCCTTGCCCATGGACCAGTATACTTTAATATCTATCCGAATTTAAGTATTGCCCTAACTGATAATAATCTGTCAAAAGTCTTAGAAATGAGAATTATATCTCATGGTTATGAATACCTACCCGGATCCCCTCCTTTTGCCATCTTATTCCGTATACACCTTAAAGTTTTAACGACTTTAAATCCCTATATCAGAAAGCAAAGCCAACAAGGACATACTGTCCTTATTGATACTAACCTCTTTAGTAGTCAAGTGGCTATTCCCAGAATGATCCCTTGGGAAGAAATTACTTTCCTAAAAAAATGGCAAATTACTAATGTCGTTCCTACCAGACCTATAATTAGACAAAACATTGAAGATGTTATCCAAACCAGTAATGGAAATGTTTATTTAAAATTTCAAAAACCTTTTAACCGAAGTCGATCTATAAACAATATTTCTTATAATGTTGATTTTCCTGAATCATCTGACAATCAGTAATCCGACCCTTTAGAATCATTTATCAAGAGTCTAAAAATCCCGACAATAGAGTCTCATCAAAAATGAGGGCGTTGTTAGAGGAATTCATATTTACGAAAATCAAATACCTCATGGTATTTATGAGGCTACTCCTCAAAATAGAAGACCTTACAGTCCAACTGCTAGTGACGTGAATTTTGAGTGTTAAATGGATTTTTCTCCTAATAGTAAAATTCGCCAATGTTTAAACCAGGAGTTCATGCAGGATAAATATCAAAATTTTAGAAATTGGTATTTTAAAAATCATGATAATGGTAAGTTAGCAGAAATTAAAGCTAATTATTATGATTATCTAAATAATAACCAGTGTATTTTACCATTTGCCAAATGGTATTATGATTTTGTCCTAAAATCAGAATTTTATATTGAAAGTCAATTAAATGTATTAACTGGAATTCAAAAGGATTGGATTACTACAAATGGTAATATTATTCAATCTATCCATCCCCCTCCTAAGTCTCTTGAACTTAGCTCGGGAAATGAAAATTTAAAACCATTAGTTATTAATCCGTATGTTGATATTTCTGAAGTTTCTCATCAGTAAGATGAAGTTAAGATTAAAGACATTTTGCCTTTGTCTAAACAGAATAATTATACTAATCTATTCCTTCAAACTGTAGGAAAACAATTAACCAGGATAGAAGAACAAATAAATCATATTAATGATAATTGCCAGATTGTTCCTCAAAAAATTGACCTTCAACCCGCAACTATAAAATCACCTTTAGAAGTTAGTAATTTTAAAATGAAATCTTCTAAAAACAGTGAGAATTTTATTGATAATCTTATAAATAAAATGAAAGATTTAAAACTCACACCCGCATCCTCATCCCAGCTCAATATGATGTCTGGACAACCTTCCTCTCATACCAGTAATAGTAATTGTAACGCCCCCAAAATAGGTCCATTCCATCCAACCCATTTTGAGTCGCCAAATACATGGTACAGAAAACAACTACAACTTTATTACAACAATTGTCTTGCAAAATACAACAACACATATGTTGTGAGTTTGGATACAAATATATATCAATCATGACTCATGTCCCAACCGTGAGACAAAGAACTCATAATAACACCTTACATAAAGGTATAGTCGAAATTTTAAAATTAGAATCTTTGGAAAGTGCTCAAGAAACCTTCGTTACATGGGAGGCCATGCGTATAGGTTATGATAGATATCATATGGCCATAGAATTATCCTTGGTTGACCCAATAGACCCCAAAGAAAAAAAGCGAGAAGATTACTATCATATTCTTCCCAATGGTGAGTCTTCTCTTGACATATCATTATCTCCACTTTGTCTCTAATTGGGTATTATACTCCAAACAAACACCAAGATTATATAGGTAGTCTTTGGTAGATATACTCGAGAAGTGGATGAAACACAATCGCTCTTATGATGACTCGAGGTTGTATGTCATTAAATATCTTGTATAATAGTGACAAAACACCCTTCTAAAGTTGAATTCACCTCACCCTCAACATCTATAGACCACCGTTCTATTCCCCTATTATTCCCCGCTTGTCCCAGCTACACTTTTATTACCTGAAAGGAATTGTGAAGCAAAAAGGTGAGCACAACTAGCTCAGTAAAAAAAAATATCATGACTAAAGATAATTAAATTATCAATAGCCCTCATCAATAATAAATCAGAGATTTAGAACATATGGTAGATGATTAAAAATTTCAACCATAGTTGCAGCGGAACGAGCACTCCATTAGAAGAGTCAAATAGAGTATAAAGTCTATTATCTTCTCCATGTTAAAAGTCCACCAACAATGTTTTATCCCTGTAACATCAATCAACAATTTCTGTCCACAATCACATGTATAACTCATAATCGTAATTGTTGTTCTAAATTCCTTTTCTCATTAGGAATGAAGATAATTTTCATCACTTGTCTTTACCGAAATATCAAAGATCATGGTTATACCAAATCACAGTTCTGCTCATAATCATACTAATAAATTCATCTTTGCACTACGGGCCAAAGATATTCATCAACAGCTTCATCTTTTGCACTACAAGCCAAAGATATTCATCAACAGATTCATCTTTGCACTACTGCCCGAAGATATTCAACTACTGGTCATCTTTACACTCGACCCAAAGATATTCATCAACAATTCATCTTTTTGCCTTCTGAGGGCCAAAGATATTCATATCTCAAAGAAATACATAATCATTTCGAATTTATATAAACCATAATTATAACCATATATGTTGATCAATTCACCTTTGCACTTAAGCTAAAGATATTCAATTATAAATTCAATGGTCATGATCATACCAGTCAACAATTCAACTTTGCACTACTGGCCAAAGAGAACCTATAGTCACGATCATACCAATAATCTATCCATCTTTACACTCAAGTCAAAGAGAAATATCATCATTAGGGTTATAAGAATGTTATATAAAAACAATATAATCAAGATATAGATTTAATCTCAAGAGTAAGATTCATAAATCAATGATTTCATAACAACTTAATCAAAATGTTATAAATCACTTAATAATCTCATAATCTAATATTATTAATACTACCACAATATTTTAATCATTTCTTAAACTTATAAACAATTTATTTTAATTGTTTACACTTTACTAATAAATGCATTTAATCATCTTAAAATGTCAACCTCATAAGATCTCATCACCAATAGCCAAAACCCTCATCAAAAATCAGATATATCTCATATATAATTCTCAAGCCATAAAATCATATTTTCCAATTTTCTTACTTCACAAAACATATTTAATTCATTTACTCATAACTAGAATATTTTCATGAAAAATATCAAATCAGTTCCAAAATATTTCTTTTAAGGATTTAGCGAATATAGTCCTATATTGAACATATATTTTTCTCGAAATTTTTTAAAAAGTCATTTACTATTTTTCACATGGCCAAAACCACCGAATATTTAAACATTTATCATAAATTGTACTTTTATCCAAAATTCTAAAATTTACACGGTATCTTGATATTATATAGATGTACTCACAATAAAAATTTCATCAATGTTGGAGTTAATCACGAGGAGTTATAAGAAATTACTTTTAAAATAGTCTTTTCTCATAAAATCCATAACTCTAATCTACACATCCAAAAATCGCCATTTTGGACACAATCAACAAACTCATCAAATTATCATTTCAAATTTTCCGCAATTTTGAAGGTTCAAGAATTTGAAATAATAACCCTTAAAATCCCTTATAATCCCTTTACCTCAAAAAGCGGATGCTTTCTTCTTTGGAATAACGAATCGAACTTGCACCGTATAACAATACTCAAAGTATACTCAAAATACTCACAAGAATAAACTCGATAATATAGAGAGAAAACTTGAGTTTACGGTGTGATTTTCAATTATAACCTAAGCACCTATTTATAGGAAATTGCTTAGAACACCAAAGCGAAAATTTATTAAAATATTAATATATTATATAACAATTCCTACGCACTCATTCTAGAGTTTGATTTCAGCCACTTAGCATTTCTCACATGCCACCTTCTAGAAAAAGTAATAAAAAAAACGTTTTTATATAATAAATAATTAAAACTTCCAAAATCAATTCTTTGAGCTTCAGAACTTTAATAATTCATAAGAAATAGCCCTTTTATCAGAAAATTTGAATCTCGCGAGTTTTTATAGGAAATTCAATTCTCTACAACTTTGCAGAAGAAAGTGTTTCCAAATTCCAAACAAAAATTGACCGAAATCCAAATAATAATTTTACAAAGTTATAATCAAATTTCGATCGAGAAATGGGGTCCACCGACACATAAAACATGCTTTAAATATTTTTGGTAACAAAATACTCATCCTCCACATATACTCATATATCCCACATTCATCGTAAAAATATCATCATTAATATATTATTAAAATAATACATTTAATTGAATTATTTTATCGAAAAAAGATAAAATATTAATTTTCAACAATTGTCACATTAAAAATTTTCTCCATCTATATCCTCATAAAATCAATATTTTCTCATCGTATGAATCAATAATTAATTATTCACAAATAATATTACGAATCACAATATTGACAACCGAGCGGCCTTGTGGAAGAGGGCTTTTGAATAAGAATTTCTCCTTCTTGCACGCACTTGATTAGGTGATCAAACCTCTCCTTATGCGAACTTTCTAGACATTGCCAATAATGTTATCTAACAATATTATTCAGATAATATGAATTATTGCTTCGATAATGAAAAATACTGTGTAATGACAATTATTGAAACAACAGCAATATAAATATCAACGCAGCAATTATTGAGTCAATAAAATAAAATATTGAGCGATAATTCACCAACAAAAAATCATCATGCTTCATGAATAGTATTCGTGAATAGTAACTCGTGAATAATAACTCATGAATAGTAACTCGTGAATAGTAACTCATGAATAGTAATTATAAAAAAATTTGAATACTTTTATTTCATAAAATTTGGGGTCTTACAGTAATACTGATAATGAAGAAGATGATTCCGATATTTCCCCTATTAATATTTTTGAAATCCAGAATAATTTTCAGGAGATGCAAAATATTAATAAAACTACTTATAATAGAAAAGCCTATTAATAGAATGGCTCTATCTGGACCCGATGAGGTATTACTACCCCGGACCTACTCCTCGGGATATTACATATGAAGAAGACTTTCTTCATTCCCGTAAGTCTTACCATGGTAAGACCATCTATGAATGGAATATCGATGGTAAAACAGAATATCAAATCTTTGAAACTATCCATCATATCTTAATGTATGCAACAGTCTGCAAACAGAATGAAAACACAGACCATCAGATCTGGATCGGAGAAAAGGGTTGATCAAGCACGTCTGTCAACGATTTACAAGAAATAATAGCCACACTCCTCAAGTCGGACAAAGGCAAAGATTCAAAACGCGACTTTGGTGACGTCCCACTTAATCAAGCATTAACCCTATTCTATCTTAATTAATACATGGCATAGAATTTTAAAAATATATTAAATATATATCTACAGATAAATTACCACATATATGATCTCATGAAATCATTGATTAGGGGTAGGGGTTCTACCCAAAACTATAAGTAAAGCGAGGTTTCTTCCTATATAAGCGCTTTTAGTTAAAATAATATAATGTTACGATATATAAAATTGTTCTAAGAAATAAGAACGATTATAATTATCATTCTGTGATTGATATGCTATTTTGAATCGAATTCTTTTTTTTCGGTATGGTAATCTAAAAGCTCAAGCAAGGAAACATAATAATTAATTGGAGCAATAATTAAAACTTACGAGAAGAGTCTTGGATATCTTCAAACCACAGATTTATATATATCAAATATTTTAGAGAGGTACAAGGAGAATACAAAAGAAAATGCTAGGGAAAGTTCTGCCTCAACAATGGGTGAGGCCTCCCAATTTATACAAGTGAGAAGATAAGAAAGGATCTGGCGTGTCCTGGATAGTGGAGTCGGTTAGCAGTCCTTATCTTTTCTTCTTTAAATCTCAGCCGTGGGAAGTGGAGGGCATGAGACAAGCTGTCGGATGAGTGGATTACAACTGGTTGGCGTCTTCTGATGATAGAGGACAGCTGGCTGCTACTTTCTGATGGTAGAGCTACCGTGGTTGTCCTTTTCTGATTATTGATACTATAATGGAGGATAGCTTTATGCTTTTCCTTTTCCTTTCTTGTCATGTTCCATTTTCTCTGAAATCATGGAGGTGAGAGAGTCCCAAAAGTCTCCCATCGTAGGCTCCGGTTCCTGACTTTCTCCAGCTAAGACATTGAATTCATTGTCGTCTGTTGATTCTTCATTATCGCTACGAGTTTTCATGGGCTGTCGTCTTGCGTGAATGATTGTAAGAATTGGGTTTTCATATAGTCCATGGTCTTGACTATTAATTACATTTCGATTAGATTTGGAAATTTACGCTTTAAATCAATTTGAATCTTGACAAAAGGATTAATCGATGATGGTGTTTGGCGAGCTTTGAGGATAACATCCAAGCGAGGCTGGGTATGGTTACGTATGGATTTTAAAGTTACGTAGCGTGATTAAGACCTTTATCCCACCACTTGATAAAATACTCTTTTTTTAGCGAGGATTTTATTACGATAATCATGACTTGAAAATCCACTTCAAATCCGAGGGAATTCCAAAGCGGATTATGAAATGGGCAAGCAGGTTTACGCATAGATAACTCTTTATTTATCGGGTATATGGGCATAAGCAACTTGCCATTCTTTGAATCTTTGTTTGAATAGATTAAGTAGAGTTTCCATGGTAATTCCAACCTTATCCCACCAAACGAAAAACCGGTTTGGGAATTTCGTTTTTTAGAACATCGGAGGCAGAATCTGGATAAACCGGGAATGGTTACGGATAGGATTACGTAATAGAAAACATGCGTAAAGGAATCAATATAATCCCAATAGTCATGTATCGGTTTCACATTGTATGGTGGAATCAACAATGACAGGTGGTATGAGAGGATTAATACCCCAATTGGCAAGAGGCATAATACTCTTGACGATTGGTTTCTTGTATTGAATTGGGCTAGTTGGTTTAGATGGATTATGAAGCGTATGCTTAATGTCCATAGATCTTTGTTTCAATAATAATCTCCTTTCACACATAGCGATCTTTGGTTAAAGCGGGGAGGAGGCTGTTGAGGCGTTAAATAACGTCTCTTGATCTCCCATGGATCTTTCATCCATTTTTCATCATTACATTCAATGAACAATCTTGCTTTTCTTCCACATTTTGATTTGGAATATCTTGTTCGGTAGTAAAAGAACATCTTTTCTTTGTAGGGTTTTGCTAGAAGAAATAGAAGAATTCTTGGTTTGAGTATTCGGACTAGGAAATTACATAATATAGATTTGCTTCTGCCTCGGCCTCGTTGTTGCGCCGCTCGACCTCTCTTGGTCATCATCGCCGCAAATATTCTCTGGTCAGAAAATCTGGTAAAGAATTCTGTTTACCTTTGATATACTCAATATCAAAGTCAAATATTGATAAAATACTTTGCCAAGTGGCAAATATCTGTTTGGATGCTAAATTTTGAACATCTTTTTTAAAGATTTGCTTTGTAGCTGAACAATCAACTCTAATTAAAAAGTGCTGATTTAAAAGATCATCCTGAAATTTTAAAACACATTTGACAATTGAAAGGCATTCTTTTTTAATAGTAGGATAATTTAAAGAAAGTCCTTTCCAAGTTCCTGAAGTAAATCGAATAAGATCTTCTTTATTACTATTAGGATTAAATTGTTTTAAAATACCACCATATCCTGTATTGGAAGCTTCGGTCTGAACGATCTTTTTCTATTCGGGATTAGGTAGGGACAAATAAGGTAACTGTTTAACTCTAGAATTAATTTTTCTTACCGCATCAATATGTTCTTCAGTCCAAGGTGAAGGATTTTTCCGGAGGCGAGTATACAGAATAGAAGCATCTTGGGAAAGATTTGGATAGTAATCACGAATATAATTTAAACTTCCCAAAAATCTCTGCAGTTGATTAATATCTTTAATTTCATTCGGAAATTTAGATGCAAATTCAATACATCTATCAATTGGAATAATAGTTCCATTAGAAATATTATGTCCAAGAAATCTGATCTTTGTTTGGAAAAGTTTCATTTTGGGGGTAGAGACTACCAAACCATTTTTTATGATAACATTTTTAAAAATATTTAAATGTTTTATATGCTGTTCAATAGATGAAGAGAAAATTAAAACATCATCAATGTAACGATAATAAATTCAAAGAAAGGGGTTAAAAATATCATTCATGATGTCTTTGGAATTACAAGGTCCATTTTTAACTCCAAATGGAAGAACATTCCATTCGTAGTGACCAAAAGGTACTGTAAAAGCAGTTTTATAAGTATCCTGTTCTCTAATTTGAATTTGCCAAAATCCACGATTTCATATCAATTTAGAGAAAATAGTGGCATCATGAAATTAATTCGAGAAGATCCTTCTTATTCTAATTGGATATCTAATCCATTGAAGGGCTTCATTAAGAGGTTTATAATTGATAACAGAGTCGTGGAGTTCCTCGTTCAATTTCTCGAATTTTTATTGACATAAAAGGTCGTATAACTCCGGGGAAAGGTACTAGGTTTTATTAGCTTTTTTACATTGGAGGGACTCAATTTCGTTTTTACAAAGGAGTAAATAATCTTTCTTCATCATTTGGGTGAGATGTAGTAGGAATATTTTCTCATTAAAACTAGGGATATAAGGAAGAGAAATAATATGTTTCTTCCTATTCCGAGGAAAAATTTGGGACATCAACTTTGATTTCGATCAAAGAGTTTTATGGATTAGTTTAATTTTTTCACCGTAGAGAAAGGTTGTAAAATTCTTTGTTCTCAGTAGTAAGAAATTTTATTTCTTTCTAAATAAAATTGATTTGTTTTTCTTTAGAATAAATCATGTTTTTGACTTGATTTAATTCTATAGTGTAAGGTTCATAATAAATTCAAAAACAATATATACATTATTGAGAGTTGTATGAATTCCTAAAGTATCAATTTTGTAATAGGCATTAAAAGGCATAGAAATGGAGTGCCTAGAATGATACTTTGATTCATATTACGGATAAGAACAAAAGAAGTAGGTAAACAAAGACCTTGATTACAGATTAAGGCTTGAGAATTTTATACTTTATATTCATAGTATTTCGCTTGCACTTTAGTTAAAGATTGAGTGGTCTTACGAAAGTATTTGGTAGGGATAAGTCCTTCCTGGATACAGTTCATATCAGCACCACTATCAACTAGGGCAATGGCGTCATTGATAATAAAGTCTGGTTTAATAATAAAAGAATTCTAATATACCATTTCTGGAAGACTACTTGATTCATTAACATTAAATATTGTTCAGAGGATTCTGGTTTCTCAAAGGATTCGGGTTTTTTATCCTGTTTGTGATTTAACTTATTTTTAATATTGGTTAAATCTTGAGAGATAATAATATTATTATTCTGTAATTGTTTTATTTCAGATTTTAAAATATTTATTTCATTTTTAGATCCTGGATTGTAGTTGGCTTCTCAAAGGTAGAAATGTTCTGGATACGTTTCATAACCTCTTTCATCTTGTCTTGGTTAATAGGAAGGTGTCTTGACTTATACATGTTTTATAACAGATTTCCAAAAATTTTAATTTGATCTACGGATCTTTAATGCATTACGAGGTCTAGAAGGGATTTACGGTGGTCGATTAAGACATTATCTTTGGACCTCCAATATCTAAACCATTCATCTCGACGATTGCTTTCCAAATAATTAGCTTCGATGGGCGTATTACGATTAACGATCAGAGTTTGACAATGTTAGATTGTCGAAATTATTATCGATTCTGAATAGACTTGACTAGATCATTATCCGAAATTTGGACTCGGAGTCATTATTAGACAAACAATTCGAGAATTTCTTTGTTGAATTTCCTCCTCGAGGATAATTCATTAAGCTTTTGTTTTAATTTTGAATTGCATTTATTAGCAAAGTGTCCTGTCTTTCCGCATTTATAGCATTGAATTTTAGATTTATCTTTCTTTTCCTGGAAGATTTTTCAGGGGTTTTGGTTTTTGATGATTTCTTAGAAGAATGTTTTCGGTAGGACCTAGAAGGTTTAGAACTTTACTGTTTTTTAGCTTTCTGAGGATACTTTAATTTTGTGTCATAAGAGAATTGATCGCAAAATTCTCCTATCTCATGTCTTTTGGTGAGATTACTGTTTTTCATTAATTGTTGGAGTTTCATATCATTACATAATGATAATTCCTCTTCGATAATTCTTGAAATAAGATGGCCATAAGAATCTTTGTCATAAGGTATACTAATACGGTCATGTTTATCTCTAAGTTTTTTCCGAACTTTTTACGAAAGAAAGTAGGAAGTCCATCTACAAATTTGGCTTTCCAATGTTCCTTTGTTAGCATCTCTGCTCTTTGCATGACTTTCATTAAAAAGACATCTTTATACCATCTAAAATGGGTTAAGGATGGGCAACGAAGGTTCTGTAAGAGTTCTATACTTCTATCGGTATTTGGTATCACAGTCCTACAAAATGGTGAACGATAGCTTGAACTAAGGTGTAACAAGCATCTTCTCTTCTGGTTTCAGTTTTAGTAATAGGGTCAGTATCATTCTTATAGGATTAAAGGATTTCAGTTCTTTGGTTATCAGTGAGTACATTATCCCACCATCCTTAAAGAATGCCAGTAAAACCATTTACTAAGAAACGACAGATCTGATGGTCTGTGTTTTCATTCTGTTTGCAGACTGTTGCATACATTAAGATATGATGGATAGTTTCAAAGATTTGATATTCTGTTTTACCATCGATATTCCATTCATAGATGGTCTTACCATGGTAAGACTTACGGGAATGAAGAAAGTCTTCTTCATACGAGAATATCACGAGGAATAGAGTGCAGGGTAGTAATACCTCTTTGGGTCCAGATAGAGCCATTCTATTAACAGGCTTTCGGCTATAAGTAGTTTTATTAATATTTTGCATCTCCTAAAAATTATTCTGGATTTCAAAAATATTAATAGGGGAAATATCGGAATCATCTTCTTCATTATCAGTATTACTATTACTGGTATGAGAGGAAGGTTGTCCAGACATCATATTGAGCTGGAATGAGGATGCGGGTGTGAGTTTTAAATCTTTCATTTTATTTAAAAGATTATCAATAAAATTCTCACTGTTTTTAGAAGATTTCATTTTAAAATTACTAACTTCTAAAGGTGGTTTTATAGTTGCGGGTTGAAGGTCAATTTTTTGAGGAACAATCTGGCAATTATCATTAATATGATTTATTTGTTCTTCTATCCTGGTTAACTGTTTTCCTACAATTTGAAGGAATAGATTAGTATAATTATTCTATTTAGACAAACGCAAAATGTCTTTAATCTTAACTTCATCTTGCTGATGAGAAACTTCAGAAATATCAACATACGGATTAATAACTAATGGTTTTAAATTTTCATTTCCCGAGCTAAGTTCAAGAGACTTAGGAGGGGGATGGATAGATTGAATAATATTACCATTTGTAGTAATCCAATCCTTTTAATTCCGATTAATACATTTAATTGACTTTCGGTATAAAATTACGATTTTAGGACAAAATCATAATACCATTTGGCAAATGGTAAAATACACTGGTTATTATTTAGATAATCATAATAATTAGCTTTAATTTCTGCTAACTTACCATTATCATGATTTTAAAAATACCAATTTCTAAAATTCCGATATTTATCCCGCATGAACTCTGGTTTAAACATTGGCGAATTTTACTATTGGGAGAAAAATCCATTTAACACTCAAAATTCACGTCACTAGCGGTTGGATACGTAAGGTCTTCATTTTGAGGAGTAGCCTCATAAATACCATGAGGTATTTGGTTTTCAGAAATATGAATTCCTCTAACAACGTCTTCATTTTTGACAGACTCATTGCTGGGATTTTTAGACTCTTGATAAACAGATTCTAAAGGGTCAGACACAGATTGTCTAGACGATTCAGGAAAATCAACATTATAAGAAATATTGTTTATAATTCGACTTTGGTTAAAAGGTTTTTGAAATTTTAAATAAACATTTCCATTACTGGTCTGGATAACATCTTCAATGTTTTGTCTAATTATAGGTCTGGTAGGAACGACATTAGTAATTTGCCATTATTTTAGGAAAGTAATTTCTTCCCGAGGATCATTCGCGAATAACCACTTGACTACTAAAGAGGTTAGTATCTATAAGACGATATGTCCTTGTTGGCTTTAACTTTACGATATAGGGATTTAAAAGTCGTTAAAACTTTAAGGTGTACCTGGAATAAGATGGCAAAAGGAGGGATCCGGGTAGGTATTCATAACCATGAGATATAATTCTCATTTCTAAGACTTTTGACAGATTATTATCGATTAGAGGCAATACTTAAATTCAGATAGATATTAAAGTATCTTTTGGTCCATGGGCAAGGCTAGTTTCAATAGCTCCCATGAGAGAGGCTTTCCGGTTAAGACACCTACCATCTCTAAGTGTACACTTTGAATCTTTGGTATTTTGGCCAAGTAAAGTCAAAGGTTTAAAGGCTACTTGGACAAGTCCTATGTGAACATATTTATATTTTTGCAGAAAAGGGTATAAGTCTTCAACATGCAATAAATATAAAATTTCATCATTATTCTGTAAAGGAACAGCATGCTCAAAGGTTTTTATTATTCTTTTACTGATAAAATCAAAAGTACCAATTTTATAAATTGTTTCTGGTTTGATTTTAGGAATAGTCCATTTATCTAAGGCTTCCTTTACATCCTGATAAGCTATGAGTTCAGTTGCTTCCACTGTAGAAGCTGAAGCATTAGCTACAATAGAAAGAGAGGTTGAAAAATAAGTCATTTTTTAAGGGTGAACATATATGTGTAATTTATGAGTAATATATTCACTAATATGTTAATAAATTAATATGGCTCTGATACCAATTAAGGGAAGGATCGGAGAAAAGGGTTGATCAAGCACGTCTATCAACGATTTACAAGAAATAATAGCCACACTCCTCAAGTCGGACAATGGCAAAGATTCAAAACGCGACTTTGGTGACGTCCCACTTAATCAAGCATTAACCCTGTTCTATTAGATGCAAATTCAATACATCTATCAATTGGAATAATAGTTCCATTAGAAATATTATATCCAAGAAATCTGATCTTTGTTTGGAAAAGTTTCATTTTGGGGGCAGAGACTACCAAACCATTTTTTATGATAACATTTTTAAAAATATTTAAATGTTTTATATGTTGTTCAATAGATGAAGAGAAAATTAAAACATCATCAATGTAATGTATAATAAATTCGAAGAAGGGGTTTAAAAATATCATTCATGATGTGCTGGAATTCTGAAGGTCCATTTTTAACTCCAAATGGAAGAACATTCCATTTGGAGTTAAAAATGGACTTATCCCTACCAAATACTTTCAGAAGACCACTCAATCTTTAACTAGTGCAAGCGGAAATACTATGAATATAAAGTATAAAATTCCTAAAGCCTTAATTTGTAATCAAGGTCTTTGTTTAACTACTTCTTTTGTTCTTATCCGTAATATGAATTCCTAAAGTATCAATTTTTGTAATAGGCATTAAAAGGCATAGAAATGGAGTGCCTAGAATGATACTTTGATTCATATTACGGATAAGAACAAAAGAAGTAGGTAAACAAAGACCTTTGATATGCATTAAGGCTTCGTGAATTTTATACTTTATATTCATAGTATTTCCGCTTGCACTAGTTAAAGATTGAGTGGTCTTCCGAAAGTATTTGAGGATAAGTCCTTCCCGGATACAGCTCATATCATTTCACTATCAATTAGGGCAATGGCGTCTTTGATAATAAAGTCTGGTTTAATAATAAAAGTAATTCTAATATACCCTTTCTGGGAGACTACTTGATTCATTAACATTAAATATTGTTCAGAGGATTCTGGTTTATCAAAGGATTCGGGTTGTTTGGAGGATTCTATATTATCCTGTTTGTGATTTAACTTATTTTTAATATTGGTTAAATCTTGAAAGATAATAATATTATTATTCTGTAATTGTTTTATTTCAGATTTTAAAATATTTATTTCATTTTTTAGATCCTGGATTGTAGTTGGCTTCTCAAAGGTAGAAACTTTCTGAATACGTTTCATAACCTCTTTCATACTGTACTGGTTAATAGGAAGGGTGTCTTGATATACGTGTTTTATAATTTCCAAAATTTTAATTTGATCTCCGGATCTTTAATGCATTACGAGGTCTAGAAGGGATTTCTAGTGGTCAGTTAAGACATTAATACTGGGACCTCCAATATCTAAACCATTCATCTCGACGATTGCTTTCCAATAATTAGCTTCAGTAGCTGTATTACAGTTAATAGTACAGGTTTGACATTGTTCATTGTCAGAATTATTATCAGATTCTGAATAGACTTCAGCTAGATCATTATCTGAGCTGGACTCGGAGTCATTATTAGACAAACAATTAAGAATTTGCTGTTGAATTTCCTCATCAAGGGATAATTCATTAAGCTTTTGTTTTAATTTTGAATTGCATTTATTAGCAAAGTGTCCTATCTTTCCGCATTTATAGCATTGAATTTTAGATTTATCTTTCTTTTCCTGGAAGATTTTTCAGGGGTTTTGGTTTTTGATGATTTCTTAGAAGAATGTTTTTGGTAGGATCTAGAAGGTTTAGAACTTTACTGTTTTTAGCTTTCTGAGGATACTGTAATTTTGTGTCATAAGAGAATTGATTGCAAAATTCTCCTATCTCATGTCTTTTGGTGAGATTTTGTTTTTTCATTAATTGTTGGAGTTTCATATCATTACATAATGATAATTCCTCTTCGATAATTACTGAAATAAGATGGCCATAAGAATACTGGTCATAAGGTATACTCATACGGTCATGTTTATCTCTAAGTTTTTTTCGAACTTTTTCTGCAAAGAAAGTAGGAAGTCCATCTACAAATTTGGCTTTCCAATGTTCACTGTTAGCATCTGCTCTTTGCATGACTTTCATTAAAAAGACATCTTTATACCATCTAAAATGGGTTAAGGATGGGCAACGAAGGTTCTATAAGAGTTCTCTACTTACTCGGATTAATGGTCTCACGGTCCTACAAAATGGTGAAACGATAGCTTGAACTAAGGTGTAACAAGCATCTTCTCTTACGGTTTCGATTTTAGTAATAGGTCGATATCATTCTTATAGGATTGAAGGATTTCGTTCTTTGGTTATCGGTGAGTACATTATCCCACCATCCTTTAAGAATGCCAAGAAACCATTTACTAAGCAACGAGATCGATGATGGTCTGTGTTTTCATTTTGTTTGCAGACTGTTGCATACATTAAGATATGATGGATAGTTTCAAAGATTTGATATTCTGTTTTACCATCGATATTCCATTCATAGATGGTCTTACCATGGTAAGACTTCTGGGAATGAAGAAAGTCTTCTTCATACAGAATATCCTGAGGAGTAGGTCTAGGGTAGTAATACCTACTGGGTCCAGATAGAGCCATTCTATTAATAGGCTTTCGGCTATAAGTATTTTTATTAATATTTTTCATCTCCTAAAAATTATTCTCGATTTCAAAAATATTAATAGGGAAATATCTCGGAATCATCTTCTTCATTATCGATTATTACTATTATTGGTATGAGAGGAAGGTTGTCCGTACATCATATTGAAATGGGATGAGGATACGGGTGTGAGTTTTAAATCTTTCATTTTATTTAAAAGATTATCAATAAAATTCTCACTGTTTTTAGAAGATTTCATTTTAAAATTACTAACTTCTAAAGGTGGTTTTATAGTTATGGGTTGAAGGTCAATTTTTGAGGAACAATCGCAGCAATTATCATTAATATGATTTATTTGTTCTTCTATCCTGGTTAACTGTTTTCCTACAATTTGAAGGAATAGATTAGTATAATTATTCTATTTAGACAAAGGCAAAATGTCTTTAATCTTAACTTCATCTTCATCAATGAGAAACTTCAGAAATATCAACATACGGATTAATAACTAATGGTTTTAAATTTTCATTTCCCGAGCTAAGTTCAAGAGACTTAGGAGGGGGATGGATAGATTGAATAATATTACCATTTGTAGTAATCCAATCCTTTTGAATTCCAATTAATACATTTAATTGACTTTCAGTATAAAATTCTGATTTTAGGGCAAAATCATAATACCATTTGGCAAATGGTAAAATACACTGGTTATTATTTAGATAATCATAATAATTAGCTTTAATTTCTGCTAACTTACCATTATCATGATTTTTAAAATACCAATTTCTAAAATTCTGATATTTATCCTGCACGAACTCCTAGTTTAAACATTGGCGAATTTTATTATTGGGAGAAAAATCCATTTAATACTAAAAAATTCACGTCATTAACTTGATTGGGTTTGTAAGGTCTTACATTTTGAGGAGTAGCCTCATAAATACCATGAGGTATTTGATTTTTAAATATATGAATTCCTCTAACAACGTCTTCATTTTGATGCAGACTCATTCTTTGGGATTTTTAGACTCTTGATAAACATATTCTAAAGGGTTGAGACGCATTTATCTGGCGATTAGGGAAAATCAACATTATATGAAATATTGTTTATAGATCGACTTGGTTAAAAGGTTTTGATATTTTAAATAAACATTTCCATTCTTTGATGCGGATAACATATTCAATGTTTTGTCTAATTATAGAGTGCGGTAGGAGCGGCATTAGTAATTTGCCATTGTTTTGGGAAAGTAATTTCTTCCCATGGATCATTAAGGAATAGCCACTTGACTACTAAAGAGGTTAGTATCAATAAGACAATTATGTCCTTGTTGGCTTTTGCTTTCCGATATAGGGATTTAAAGTCGTTAAAACTTTAAGGTGTATCTTTTAATAAGATGGCAAAGGAGGGGATCCGGGTAGGTATTCATAACCATGAGATATAATTCTCATTTCTAAGACTTTTGATGATTATTATCGGTTAGGCAATACTTAAATTCGGATAGATATTAAAGTATCTTGGGTCCGTCCATGGGCAAGGCTAGTTTCAATAGCTCCCATGAGAGAGGCTTTCCAGATTAAGACACCTACCTTCTCTAAGTGTACACTGAATACTGGTATTTTGGCCAAGTAAAGTCAAAGGTTTAAAGGCTACTTGGATAAGTCCTATTTGAACATATTTATATTTTTGCCGAAAAGGGTATAAGTCTTCAACATGCAATAAATATAAAATTTCATCATTATTCTTTAAAGGAACAGCATGCTCAAAGGTTTTTATTATTCTTTTACTGATAAAATCAAAAGTTCCAATTTTATAAATTGTTTCTGGTTTGATTTTAGGAATAGTCCATTTATCTAAGGTTTCATTTACATCCTGATAAGCTATGAGTTCAGTTGCTTCCACTGTAGAAGCTGAAGCATTAGCTACGGTAGAAAGAGAGATTGAAAAATCAGTCATTTTTCAAGGGTGACCATATATGTGTAATTTATGAGTAATATATTCACTAATATGTTAATAAATTAATATGGCTCGATACGATTAAGGGAAGGATCGGAGAAAAGGGTTGATCAAACACGTCATCGACGATTTACAAGAAATAATAGCCACACTCCTCAAGCAAGTCGACAAAGGCAAAGATTCAAAACGCGACTTTGGTGGCGTCCCTTAATCAAGCATTAACCACGTTCTATCTTAATTAATACATGGCATAAATTTTAAAACATATTAAATATATATTTACGATAAATTACCACATATATGATCTCATGAAATCACGTTGATTAGGGGTAGGGGTTCTACCTAAAACTATAAGCCGTAAGTGTTTCTTCCTCAATATGGCGCTTTTAGTTAAAATAATATAATGTTCGATATATAAAAGCTGTTCTAAGAAATAAGAACGGTTATAATTATCTCATTAGATTGATATCTTTGTTTTGAATCGATTTCTTGCTTTTCGGTGTGGTAATCTAAAAGCTCAAGCAAGGAAACATAATAATTAATCTAAGCAATAATTAAAACTTACAGAAGAGTCTTGGTTATCTTCAAACCACAGTTTTATATATATCAAATATTTGGATATCTATCAAATTCGGCTTATAGTTTTGGGTAGAACCCCTACCCCCTAATCAACAGTATTTCATGAGATCATATATGTGGTAATTTATCCGTAAATATATATTTAATATGTTTTTAAATTCTATGCCATGTATTAATTAAGATAGAATGTGGGTTAATGCTTGATTAAGTGGGACGCCACCAAAGTCGCTTTTGAATCTTTGCGCTTTTGTCCGACTTGAGGAGTGTGGCTATTATTTCTTATAAATCGCTGATGACGTAAGCTTGATCAACCCTTTCTCCGATCCTTTCCTTAATTGGTATCAAAGAAATATTAATTTATTAACATATTAGTGAATATATTACTCATAAATTACACATATATGGTCACCCTTGAAAAATGACTGATTTTTCAACCTCTCTTTCATCTGGTAGCTAATGCTTCACTTTCTACAAAGGAAGCAATCGAACTCATAGCTTATCAGGATGTAAAGGAAGCCTTAGATAAATGGACTATTCCTAAAATCAAACCAGAAACAATTTATAAAATTGGAACTTTTGATTTTATCAATAAAAGAATAATAAAAACTTTTGAGCATGCCGTCTTTTACGTATAATGATGAAATTTTATATTTATTGCATGTCAAGACTTATACCCTTTTCTCGCAAAAATATAAATATGTTCAAATAGGACTTGTCCAAGTAGCCTTTAAACCTTTGACTTTACTTGGCCAAAATACCAAGATTCAAAGGTACACTTAGAGATGGTAGATGTCTTAACTCGGAAAGCCTCTCTCACGGGAGCTATTGAAACTAGCCTTGCCTATGGACCAAGATACTTTAATATCTATCCGAATTTAAGTATTGCCCTAAATCGATAATAATCAAAAAGTCTTAGAAATGACAATTATATCTCATGGTTATGAATACCTACCCGATCCCTCCTTTTTGCCATCTTATTCCGTGATATACACCTAAAGTTTTAACGACTTTAAATCCCTATATCGTAAAGAAGACAACAAGGACATACCGTCCCTTATTGATACTAACCTCTTTATTAGTCAAGTGGCTATTCCTGTGATGATCCTCGGGGAAGAAATTACTTTCCCAAAACAATGGCAAATTACTAATGTCGCTCCTACTGCACTATAATTAGACAAAACATTGAAGATGTTATCCGCACTAAGAATGGAAATGTTTATTTAAAATTTCAAAAAACCTTTTAAATCAAGTCGATCTATAAACAATATTTCTTATAATGTTGATTTTCCGAATCGCCTAGACAATCCTGTGGTTCCGACCTTTAGAATCTGCTTATCAAGAGTCTAAAATCCCAAAGAATGAGTCTCTTCAAAAAATGAAGACGTTGTTAGAGGAATTCATATTTCAAAACCAAATACCTCATGGTATTTATGAGGCTACTCTCAAAATAAAGACCTGTCTTTTTGACATGAATTTTGAGTGTTAAATGGATTTTTCTCCCAATAGTAAAATTCGCCAATGTTGAAACCACCGTAAGAGAAGATACTTGTTACACCTTAGTTCAAGCTATCGCTCACCATTTTGTAGGACCAGATACCAAATAATCATAGAAGTGAGAACTCTTACGTAACCTTCGCTGCTTCCTTAACCCATTTTAGATAGTATAAAGATGTCTTTTAATGAAAGTCATGCAAAGAGCAGATGCTAACAAAGAACATTGAAAGCCAAAACATAGATGGACTTCCTTTCTTTCGCGTAAAAGTTCAAAAAAACTTAGAGATAAATACGACTCAGTATGTAGTATACCTTATGACCAAGATTCTTATGGCCATCTTATTTCAAAGAATTATCGAAGAGGATTATCATTATGTAATGATATGAAACTCCAAAAATTAATGAAAAAATAGAATCTCACCAAAAGATATGAGATAGGAGAATTTTGCGATCAATTCTCTTATGACACAAAATTACAGTATCCTCAGAAAGCTAAAAAATAGCAAAGTTCTAAACTTTCTAGATCTTACCGAAAACGTTCTTCTAAGAAATCATCAAAAACCAAAACCCTTGAAAAATCTTCTAGGAAAAGAAAGAGTAGCAGAAAGAAAGATAAATCTAAAATTCAATGCTATAAATGCGGAAAGACGGGACACTTTGCTAATAAATGCAATTCAAAATTAAAACAAAAGCTTAATGAATTATCCCTTGATGAGGAAATTCAACAAAGAAATTCTTAATTGTTTGTCTAATAATGACTCGAAGTCCAAATTTCGGATAATGATCTAGTCAAGTCTATTCGTAATCGATAATAATTCGACGAAATCGAACAATGTCAAACTCAGATCATTAATCGTAATACAACCATCAAGCTTAATTATCGGAAAGCAATCATCGAGATGAATGGTTTAGATATTGGAGGTCCCAGTATTTATGTCTTAACTGACCACCAGAAATCCCTTCTAGACCTCATAATGATTATAGATCTAGAGATCAAATTAAAATTTTTGGAAATCATAGAAAAACATGTATATTCAAGACACCCTTCCTATTAACCAAAGACAAAGATGAAAGAGATTATGAAACATATTCAGAACGTTTTCTACCTTTGAGAAGCCAACTACAATCCAGGATCTAAAAAATGAAATAAATATTTTAAAATCTGAAATAAAATAATTACAGAATAATAATATTATTATCTTTCAAGATTTAACCAATATTAAAAATAAGTTGAATCACAAACAGGATAAAAAAACCCGAATCCTTTGATAAACCAGAATCCTCTTAACAGTATTTAATGTTAATGAATCAAGTAGTCTTCCAGAAATGGTATATTAGAATTACTTTTATTATTAAACCAGACTTTATTATCAAAGACGCCATTGCCCTAGTTGATAGTGGTGCCGATATGAATCGTATCCGGAAGGACTTATCCCTACCAAATACTTTCAGAAGACCACTCAATCTTTAACTAGTGCATGCGAAAATACTATGAATATAAAGTATAAAATTCCTGAAGCCTTAATATGTAATCAAGGTCTTTGTTTACCTACTTCTTTTGTTCTTATCCGTAATATGAATCAAAGTATCATTCTAGGCACTCCATTTCTATGCCTTTTAATGCCTATTACAAAATTGATACTTTAGGAATTCATACAACTCTCAATAATGTATATATTGTTTTTGAATTTATTACCAACCTTACACTAAAAGAATTAAATCAAGTCAAAACATGATTTATTCTAAAGAAAAACAAATCAATTTTATTCGTAAAGAAATAAAATTTCTTACTACGTAACAAAGAATTTTACAACCTTCTACAGTGAAAAAATCCATAAAACTCTTCAAACCTAAATCTGCAGTGATGTCCCAAATGCTTTCGAATGTGGAAGAAACATATTATTTCTCTTCCTTATATCCCTAGTTTTAATGAGAAAAATATTCCTACTAAATTTTGACCCAAATGATGAAGAAAGAATATTTACTCCTTTGTAAAACGAAATTGAGTCCCTCCAATGTAAAAAGCTAATAAAACCTAGTACCTCTCCCTAGAGTTGTCTTGCCGCTTTATGTCAATAAAATTCAGAAATCGAATGAGGAACTCCACGACTTCGTTATCAATTATAAACCTCTTAATGAAGCCCTTCAATGGATTAGATATCCAATTCCGAATAAGAAGGATCTTCTTGACCGACTTCATGATGCCACTATTTTCTCTAAATTCGATATGAAATCAGGATTTTGGCAAATTCAAATTAGAGAACAGGATACTTATAAAACTGCTTTTACAGTACCTTTTGGTCACTACGAATGGAATGTTCTTCCATTTGGAGTTAAAAATGGACCTTCAGAATTCTAGCACATCATGAATGATATTTTTAACCCCTTTACTGAATTTATTATCTGTTACATTGATGATGTTTTAATTTTCTCTTCATCTATTGAACAACATATAAAAAATTTAAATATTTTTAAAAATGTTATCATAAAAAATGGTTTGGTAGTCTCTGCCCCCAATATGAAACTTTTCCAAACAAAGATCAGATTTCTTGGACATAATATTTCTAATGGAACTATTATTCCAATTGATAGATGTATTGAATTTGCATCTAAATTTCCGAATGAAATTAAAGATATTAATCAACTGCAGAGATTTTTGGGAAGTTTAAATTATATTCGTGATTACTATCCAAATCTTTCCCAAGATGCTTCTATTCAGATACTGCTTCTAAAAATCCTTCACCTTGGATCAAGAACATACCGATGCGGTAAGAAAAATTAAATCTAGAGTTAAATGATTACCTTGTTTGTCCCTACCTAATCCCGAATGGAAAAAGATCGTTCGCACTGATGCTTCCAATACGTGATATGGTGGTATTTTAAAACAATTTAATCCTAACAAAGAATAAAGAAGATCTTATTCGATTTACTTCAGGATCTTGGAAAGGACCTTCTTTAAATTATCCTACTATTAAAAAAGAATGCCTTTCAATTGTCAAATGTGTTTTAAAATTTCAGGATGATCTTTTAAATCAGCACTTTTTAATTAGAGTTGATTGTTCAGCTGTAAAGCAAATCTTTAAAAAAGATGTTCAAAATTTAGCATCCAAATAGATATTTGCCACTTGGCAAAGTATTTTATCAATATTTGACTTTGATATTGAGTATATCAAAGGTAAACAGAATTCTTTACCAGATTTTCTGACCAGAGAATATTTGCAGGGATGACCAAGAGAGGTCGTAGTCATGGTCAACGCTAATGAGTGAGAGCAAATCTATATTATATGAAATTTCCTAGTCCGAATACTCAAACCAAGAATTATTCGAACTTCTTCTAGCCGCATCACAAAGAAAAGATGTTATTTTACTACCCGAACAAGATATTCCAAATCAAAATGTGGAAGAAATGAAGATTGTTCATTGAATGATAATGATGAAAAATGGATGAAAGATCCATGGGAGATCAAGAGACGTTATTTAACGACTCAAGCCTCTCCCCGCTTTAACCAAAGATCGCTATGTGTATGAAAGCAGATTATTATTGAAACAACATCTATGGACATTAAGCATACACTTCATGATCCATCTAAACCAACTAGCCCAATTCAATACAAGAAACCACCGCCAAGAGTATTATGCCTCTTGCCAATTGGGGTATTAATCCTCATACCACCACGTCATCAAGATTCCACCATACAATGTAAACTAGATACAACTATTGGGATTATATTGATTCCTTTACGCATATTTTCTATTACCAGAATCCTATCCGTAACCATTCCTAGTTTATCCAGATCATCTCCGATGTTCTAAAAATGAAATTCTAAATCGGTTTTTCATTTGGTGGGATAAGCTTGGAATTACCATGGAAACTCTACCGTAATCTATTCAAACAAAGATTCAAAGAATGGCAAGTTGCTTATGCTCATATACCAAGAATAAAGAGTTATCTATGCATAAACTGTTTGCCCATTTCATAATCCGCTTTGGAATTCCTGGATTTGGAAGTGGGATTTTCAAAGCAGATTATCGTAATAAAATCCTCGCTCAAAAAGAGTATTTTTACCAAGTGGTGGGATAAAGGTCTTAATCCCGTTACGTAACTTTGAAATCCATACAGAACCATACCCAGGCCTGCTTGGATGTTATCCCTCAAAGCCTGCCAGCCAGACTACCATCATCAGTTAATCCTTTTGTCAAGATTCAAACTGATTTAAAACAGAAATTTCCAAATCTAACTGAAACAGAATTAATAGTCAAGACCATGGACTATATGAAAACCCAATTCTTACAATCATTCACGCAAGACGACAGTTCCATGAAAACTGTTAGCGATAATGAAGAATCTGAACAGGACGACAATGAATTCAATGTCTTAGCTGGAGAAAGTCAGGAACCGGAGCCTACGATGGGAGACTTTTGGGACTCTCTCACCTCCATAATTTCAGAGAAAATGGAACATGACAAGAAAGGAAAAGGAAAAGCATAAAGTTATCCTCCATTACAGTATCAATAATCAGAAAAGGACAACCACAAAGAGCTCCACCATCGTAAAGTAGCGGCCTGTTTGTCCTCTCTATCATCAAGACGCCAACCAAACCAGGTTTGTAATCCACTCATCCGACAGCTTGTCTCATGCCCTCCACTTCCCACGACTGAGATTTAAAGAAGAAAAGATAAGGACTGCTAACCGACTCCACTATCCAGGACACGCCAGATCCTTTCTTATCTTCTCACTTGTATAAATTGGGAGACCTCACCCATTGTTGAGGCAGAACTTTCCCTAGCATTTTCTTTTGTATTCTCCTTGTACCTCTCTTTGTAAAATATTTGATATATATAAATCTGTGGTTTGAAGATATCCAAGACTCTTCTGTAAGTTTTAATTATTGCTTCCGTTAATTATTATGTTTCCTTGCTTGAGCTTTTAGATTACCATACTGAAAATAGTAATCGATTCAAAACAAAGATATCAATCGCAATGTATAATTATAACAGCTTCTTATTTCTTAGAAATAGCTTTTATATATCAAAACATTATATTATTTTAACTAAAATCGCCGTACAGAGGAAACTCCGCTTGGTTTGTAGTTTTGGGTAGAACCCCTACCCCTAATCAACAAAAGATTTCATGAGATCATATATGTGGTAATTTATCTGTAAATATATATTTAATATGTTTTTAAAATTCTATGCCATGTATTAATTAAGATAGAACAGGGTTAATGCTTGATTAAGTGGGACGTCACCAAAGTCGCGTTTTGAATCTTTACCTTTGTCCGACTTGAGGAGTGTGGCTATTATTTCTTGTAAATCGTTGACAGACGTGCTTGATCAACCCTTTTCTCCGATCCTTCCCTTAATTGATGTTAAATGGTAAAATACACTGGTTATTATTTAGATAATCATAATAATTAGCTTTAATTTCTGCTAACTTACCATTACCATGATTTTTAAAATACCAATTTCTAAAATTCTGATATTTATCCTGCATGAACTCCTGGTTTTAAACATTGGCTAATTTTACTATTGGGAGAAAAATCCATTTAACACTCAAAATTCACGTCACCGGCGGTTGGACCAGAAGGTCTTCTGCTTTGAGGAGTAGCCTCATAAATACCATGAGGTATTTGATTTTCAAAATATGAATTCCTCTAACAACGCTTCATTTTTGTGAGACTCATTGTTTGGGATTTTTAGACTCTTGATAAATGTATTCTAAAGGGTCGACACGCATTGTCTAGATTTATCTGTGAAAATCAACATTATAAGAAATATTGTTTATAGATCGACTTCGGTTAAAAGGTTTTTGAAATTTTAAATAAACATTTCCATTACTGGCCTGGATAACATCTTCAATGTTTTGTCTAATTATAGGTCTGGTAGGAATGGCATTAGTAATTTGCCATTGTTTTGGGAAAGTAATTTCTTCCCAAGGGATCATTCTGGGAATAACCACTTGACTACTAAAGAGGTTAGTATCAATAAGGACAGTATGTCCTTGTTGGCTTTGCTTTCTGATATAGGGATTTAAAGTCGTTAAAACTTTAAGGTGTATACGGAATAAGATGGCAAAAGGAGGGGATCCGGGTAGGTATTCATAACCATGAGATATAATTCTCATTTCTAAGACTTTTGACAGATTATTATCAGTTAGGGCAATACTTAAATTCGGATAGATATTAAAGTATACTGGTCCATGGGCAAGGCTAGTTTCAATAGCTCCCATGAGAGAGGCTTTCCAGTTAAGACATCTACCATCTCTAAGTGTACACCAATCTTCGTATTTTGGCCAAGTAAAGTCAAAGGTTTAAAGGCTACTTGGACAAGTCCTATATGTGAACATATTTATATTTTTGCGTAAAAAGGGTATAAGTCTTCAACATGCAATAAATATAAAATTTCATCATTATTCGTAAAGAACAAAGATGCTCAAAGGTTTTTTATTATTCTTTATTGATAAAATCAAAAGTTCCAATTTTATAAATTGTTTCTGGTTTGATTTTAGGAATAGTCCATTTATCTAAGGCTTCCTTTACATCCTGATAAGCTATGAGTTCAGTTGCTTCCACTGTAGAAGCTGAAGCATTAGCTACGGTAGAAAGAGAGGTTGAAAAATCAGTCATTTTTCAAGGGTGACCATATGTGTAATTTATGAGTAATATATTCACTAATATGTTAATAAATTAATATGGCTTTGATACCAATTAAGGGACGAATTAGAGAAAAGGGTTGATCAAGCACGTCTGTCAACGATTTACAAGAAATAATAGCCACATTCCTCAAGTCGGACAAAGGCAAAGATTCAAAACGCGACTTTGGTGACGTCCCACTTAATCAAGCATTAACCCTGTTCTATCTTAATTAATACATGGCATAGAATTTTAAAAACACATTAAATATATATTTATAGATAAATTACCACATATATGATCTCATGAAATACTGTTGATTAGGGGGTAGGGGTTCTACCCAAAACTATAAGCCGACAGGTTTCTTCTTGTATGGCAGTTTTAGTTAAAATAATATAATGTTTTGATATATAAAACTGTTCTAAGAAATAAGAACGGTTATAATTATCTGCATTGCATTGATATGTCTTTGCTTTTGAATCGATTCTTGCTTTTCGATGGTAATCTAAAAGCTCAAGCAAGAAACATAATAATTAACTAAGCAATAAGTAAAACTTACGGAAGAGTCTTGTATATCTTCAAACCATGATTTATATATATCAAATATTTTACGAGAGAGGTACAAGGAGAATACAAAAGAAAATACTAGGGAAAGTTCTGCCTCAACAATGGGTGAGGTCTCCTAATTTATACAAGTGAGAAGATAAGAAAGGATCCGGCGTGTCCTCGATAGTGGAGTCGGTTAGCGGTCCTTATCTTTTCTTCTTTAAATCTCGGTACCGGGGAAGTGGAGGGCATGAGACAAGTCGCTTGGATGAGTGGATTACAATTTGGTTGGCGTCGTCTGATGATAGAGGACAAATGGGTTGCTTTCTTTCGATGGTGGAGCTCTGCGTGGTTGTCCTTTTTTCTCGATTAATGATACTCAGAATGGAGGATAGCTTTATGCTTTTCCTTTTCCTTTCTTGTCATGTTCCATTTTCTCTCAAATCATGGAGGTGAGAGTCCCCAAAGTCTCCCCATCGTAGGCTCCGGTTCTCGACTTTCACCAAATAAGACATTGAATTCATTGTCGTCTGTTCGATTCTTCATTATCGCTAACAGCTTTTCAACCGCTGTCTCTTGCGTGAATGATTGTAAGAATTGGGTTTTCATATAGTCCATGGTCTTGACTATTAATTCTGTTTCAGTTAGATTTGGAAATTTCTGTTTTAAATCAATTTGAATCTTGACAAAAGGATTAACTGATGATGGTGCTGGCAGGCTTTGAGGGATAACATCCAAGCAGGCCTGGGTATGGTTCTCAGTGGATTTCAAAAGTTCGTAACGTGATTAAGACCTTTATCCCACCACTTGGTAAAAAATACTCTTTTTAAGCGAGGGATTTTATTCTGATAATCGCATTGAAAATCCCACTTCCAAATCCAGGGAATTCCAAAACGGATTATGAAATGGGCAAACAGTTTCTGCATAGATAACTCTTTATTTACTGGTATATGGGCATAAGCAACTTGCCATTCTGTGAATGCTGTTTGAATAGATTCTGGTAGAGTTTCCATGGTATAAGGACAGTATGTCCTTGTTGGCTTTGCTTTCTGATATAGGGATTTAAAGTCGTTAAAACTTTAAGGTGTATACGGAATAAGATGGCAAAAGGAGGGGATCCGGGTAGTTATTCATAACCATGATATATAATTCTCATTTCTAAGACTTTTGATAGATTATTATCGGCCACGTTGACCGCGGCTACGACCTCTACTGGTCATCCCTGCAAATATTCTCTGGTCAGAAAATCTGGTAAAGAATTCTGTTTACCTTTGATATACTCAATATCAAAGTCAAATATTGATAAAATACTTTGCCAAGTGGCAAATATCTGTTTGGATGCTAAATTTTGAACATCTTTTTTAAATATTTGCTTTGCAGCTGAACAATCAACTCTAATTAAAAAGTGTTGATTTAAAAGATCATCCTGAAATTTTAAAACACATTTGACAATTGAAAGGCATTCTTTTTTAATAGTAGGATAATTTAAAGAAGGTCCTTTCCAAGTTCCTGAAGTAAATCGAATAAGATCTTCTTTATTACTGTTAGGATTAAATTGTTTTAATATACCACCATTTCCTGTATTTGAAGCATCGGTCTGAACGATATTTTTCCATTCGGGATTAGGTAGGGACAAACAAGGTAACTGTTTAACTCTAGATTTAATTTTTCTTACCGCATCAGTATGTTCTTCAGTCCAAGGTGAAGGATTTTTCCGGAGGCGAGTATACAGAATAGAAGCATCTTGGGAAAGATTTGGATAGTAATCACGAATATAATTTAAACTTCCCAAAAATCTCTGCAGTTGATTAATATCTTTAATTTCATTCAGAAATTTAGATGCAAATTCAATACATCTATCAATTGGAATAATAGTTCCATTAGAAATATTATGTCCAAGAAATCTGATCTTTGTTTGGGAAAGTTTCATTTTGGGGGCAGAGACTACTAAACCATTTTTTATGATAATATTTTTAAAAATATTTAAATGTTTTATATGCTGTTCAATAGATGAAGAGAAAATTAAAACATCATCAATGTAACAGATAATAAATTCAGTAAAGGGGTTAAAAATATCATTCATGATGTGCTGGAATTCTGAAGGTCCATTTTTAACTCAAAATGGAAGAACATTCCATTCGTAGTGACCAAAATGTACTATAAAAGCAGTTTTATAAGTATCCTGTTCTCTAATTTGAATTTGCCAAAATCCTGATTTCATATCGAATTTAGAGAAAATAGTGGCATCATGAAGTCGGTCAAGAAGATCCTTCTTATTCGGAATTGGATATCTAATCCATTGAAGGGCTTCATTAAGAGGTTTATAATTGATAACGAGTCGTGGAGTTCCTCGTTCAATTTCTGAATTTTTATTGACATAAAAGGCAGTACAACTCCAGGGAGAGGTACTAGGTTTTAATAGCTTTTTCTGTTGGAGGGACTCAATTTCGTTTTTACAAAGGAGTAAATATTCTTTCTTCATCTGACTGGGTCGAGATTTAGTAGGAATATTTTTCTCATTAAAACTAGGGATATAAGGAAGAGAAATAATATGTTTCTTCCTGCTCGAAAAGCATTTGGGACATCACTTTGCATGATTTCGATCAAGAGTTTTATGGATTAGTTTAATTTTTACCGTAGAGAAGGTTGTAAAATTCTTTGTTCTGTAGTAAGAAATTTTATTTCTTTCTGAATAAAATTGATTTGTTTTTCTTTAGAATAAATCATGTTTTTGACTTGATTTAATTCTTTAGTGTAAGGTTCGGTAATAAATTCAAAAACAATATGTCTGTTATTGAGAGTTGTATGAATTCCTAAAGTATCAATTTTTGTAATAGGCATTAAAAGGCATAGAAATGGAGTGCCTAAAATGATACTTTGATTCATATTACGGATAAGAACAAAAGAAGTAGGTAAACAAAGACCTTGATTACAGATTAAGGCTTCAGGAATTTTATACTTTATATTCATAGTATTTTCGCTTGCACTAGTTAAAGATTGAGTGGTCTTCTGAAAGTATTTGGTAGGGATAAGTCCTTCCTGGATACAGTTCATATTAGCACCACTATCAACTAGGGCAATGGCGTCTTTGATAATAAAGTCTGGTTTAATAATAAAAGTAATTCTAATATACCATTTCTGGAAGACTACTTGATTCATTAACATTAAATACTGTTCAGAGGATTCTGGTTTATCAAAGGATTCGGGTTGTTTGGAGGATTCTATATTATCCTGTTTCTGATCTAACTTATTTTTAATATTGGTTAAATCTTGAAAGATAATAATATTATTATTTTGTAATTGTTTTATTTCAGATTTTAAAATATTTATTTCATTTTTTAGATCCTGGATTGTAGTTGGCTTCTCAAAGGTAGAAACGTTCTGAATACATTTCATAACCTCTTTCATACTGTACTGGTTAATAGGAAGGGTGTCTTGACCTTCTATGTTTTATAACTTGATTTCCAAAATTTTAATTTGATCTCCGGATCTTTAACTGCTTCTACGAGGTCTAGAAGGGATTTCGGTGGTGGCTAAGACATTATCTCGGGACCTCAATATCTAAACCATTCATCTCGACGATTGTTTTCCGAAAGAATTAGCTTCATGAGTCAGTATTACAGCTTAATGATATGAGTTTTTGACATTGTTCGTTGTTAGAATTATTATCAGATTCTGAATAAACTTCAGCTAGATCATTATCTGAGCTGGACTCGGAGTCATTATTAGACAAACAATTAAGAATTTGCTGTTGAATTTCCTCATCAAGGGATAATTTATTAAGCTTTTGTTTTAATTTTGAATTGCATTTATTAGCAAAGTGTCTTGTCTTTCCGTATTTATAGCATTGAATTTTAGATTTATCTTTCTTTCTGCTACTCTTTCTTTTCCTGGAAGATTTTTCAGGGGTTTTGGTTTTTGATGATTTCTTAGAAGAACGTTTTCGGTAAGATCTAGAAGGTTTAGAACTTTGCTATTTTTTAGTTTTCTGAGGATACTGTAATTTTGTGTCATAAGAGAATTGATCGCAAAATTCTCCTATCTCATGTCTTTTGGTGAGATTATGTTTTTTCATTAATTGTTGGAGTTTCATATCATTACATAATGATAATCCCTCTTCGATAATTACTGAAATAAGATAGCCATAAGAATACTGGTCATAAGGTATACTCATACTGGCCATGTTTATCTCTAAGTTTTTTTTTCAACTTTTTCTCGCAAAGAAAGTATGAAGTCCATCTACAAATTTGGCTTTCCAATGTTCATCATAGCATCTGCTCTTTGCATGACTTTCATTAAAAAGACATCTTTATACCATCTAAATTGGGTTAAGGATGGGCAACGAAGGTTCTGTAAGAGTTATATACTTCTATCGGTATTTGACTGTCCTGGTCCTACAAAATGGTGAACGATAGCTTGAACTAAGGTGTAACAAGCATCTTCTCTTCTGGTTTCAGTTTTAGTAATAGGGTCAGTATCATTCTTATAGGATTGAAGGATTTCAGTTCTTTGGTTATCAGTGAGTACATTATCCCACCATCCTTTAAGAATGCCAAGAAACCATTTACTAAGAAACGATGATCCGATGGTCTCTGTGGTTTTAATTTCGCTTTGCGCATCGCTGCATACATTAAGATATGATGGATAGTTTAAAAGATTTGATATTCTGTTTTACCATCGATATTCCATTCATGGATGGTCTTACCATGGTAAGACTTCTGGGAATGAAGAAAGTCTTCTTCATACAGAATATCCTTAGGAGTAGGTCTGGGGTAGTAATACCTACTGGGTCCAGATAGAGCCATTCTATTAATAGGCTTTCGACTATAAGTAGTTTTATTAATATTTTGCATCTCCTGAAAATTATTCTGGATTTCAAAAATATTAATAGGGGAAATATCGGAATCATCTTCTTCATTATCGGTGATTACTATTATCGGTATGAGAGGAAGGTTGTCCGAGACATCATATTGAGTGGGATGAGGATACGGTGTGAGTTTTAAATCTTTCATTTTATTTAAAAGATTATCAATAAAATTCTCACCGCTTTTAGAAGATTTCATTTTAAAATTACTAACTTCTAAAGGTGGTTTTATAGTTGCGGGTTGAAGGTCAATTTTTGAGGAACAATCGCAAATTATCATTAATATGATTTATTTGTTCTTCTATCCTCACAGTTAACTGCTTTTCCTACGGTTTGAAGGAATAGATTAGTATAATTATTACTGCTTAGACAAAGGCAAAATGTCTTTAATCTTAACTTCATCTTCTTTGATGAGAAACTTGAAAATATCAACATACTGGATTAATAACTAATGGTTTTAAATTTTCATTTCCCGAGCTAAGTTCAAGAGACTTAGGAAGGGGATGGATAGATTGAATAATATTACCATTTGTAGTAATCCAATTCTTTTGAATTCCAGTTAATACATTTAATTGACTTTCAGTATAAAATTCTGATTTTAGGACAAAATCATAATACCATTTGGCAAATGGTACAATACACTGGTTATTATTTAGATAATCATAATAATTAGCTTTAATTTCTGCTAACTTACCATTATCATGATTTTTAAAATACCAATTTCTAAAATTCTGATATTTATCCTGCATGAACTCCTGGTTTAAACATTGGCGAATTTTACTATTGGGAGAAAAATCTATTTAACACTCAAAATTCATGTGACTAGCAGTTGGACTGTAAGGTCTTCTATTTTGAGGAGTAGCCTCATAAATACCATGAGGAATTTGATTTTCAGAAATATTATTTTTGAAATTTTAAATAAACATTTCCATGGATTTTTCTCCCAATAGTAAAATTCGCCAATGTTTAAACCAGGAGTTCATGCAGGATAAATATCATAGCTCCCATGAGAGAGGCTTTCCAGTTAAGACACCTACCATCTCTAAGTGTACACTGAATACTGGTATTTTGGCCAAGTAAAGTTGAATAGATTCTGGTAGAGTTTCCATGGTAATTCCAAGCTTATCCCACCAAACGAAAAACCAGTTGGGAATTTCGTTTTTTAGATCATCGAGACAGATACGGATAAACCAAGAATGGTTACGGATAAGATTCTGGTAATAGAAAACATGCGTACAGGAATCAATATAATCCCAATAATTATATCTGGTTTCATTTGTATGGACCGAATCAACAAAGACGGGTGGTATGAGGATTAATACCCCAATTGGCAAGAGGCATAATACTCTTGGCGGTTGGTTTTACTTGTATTGAATTGGGCTAGTTGGTTTAGATGGATCATGAAGCGTATGCTTAATGTCCATAGATGTCTTTGTTCAATAATAATCTGCTTTCACACATAGCGATACTAGTTAAAGCGGGAGGAGACCGTTGAGTCATTAAATAACGCCTCTTGATCTCCCATGGATCTTTCATCCATTTTCATCATTACATTCAATGAACAATCTGCTTTCTCCACATTTTGATTTGGAATATACTGTTCGGGTAGTAAAAGAACATCTTTTACTGTTGGCTGGCTAGAAGAAGTCGAAGAATTACTGGTTTGAGTATTCAGACTAGGAAATTCTGTATAATAGTTACTTCCACTGTAGAAGCTGCATTAGCTACGGTAGAAAGAGAGGTTGAAAAATCAGTCATTTTTCAAGGGTGACCATATATGTGTAATTTATGAGTAATATATTCACTAATATGTTAATAAATTAATATGGCTCTGATACCAATTAAGGGAAGGATCGGAGAAAGGGTTGATCAAGCACCGTCATCAACGATTTACAAGAAATAATAGCCACACTCCTCAAGTCGGACAAAGGTAAAGATTCAAAACGCGACTTTGGTGACGTCCCACTTAATCAAGCATTAACCCTGTTCTATCTTAATTAATACATGGCATAGAATTTTAAAAACATATTAAATATATATTTACAGATAAATTACCACATATATGATCTCATAAAATACTATTGATTAGGGGGTAGGGGTTCTACCCAAAACTATAAGCCGACAGGTTTCTTCTTGTATGGAAGTTTTAGTTAAAATAATATAATGTTCTGATATATAACACTGTTCTAAGAAATAAAAACGGTTATAATTATCTATTGCAGATTGATATCTTGTTTTGAATCGATTCTTTATTTTCAATATGGTAATCTAAAAAGCTCAAGCAAGGAAACATAATAATTAACTAAAGCAATAATTAAAACTTACGGAAGAGTCTTGGATATCTTCAAACCACAGTTTATATATATCAAATATTTTACAAAGAGAGGTACAAGGAAAATACAAAAGAAAATGCTAGGGAAAGTTACGCTTTCAACAATGGGTGAGGTCTCCCAATTTATACAAGTGAGAAGATAAGAAAGGATCCGGCGTGTCTCGGATAGTGGAGCTGGGTTAGCGCCCTTATCTTTTCTTCTTTAAATCTCAACCGTGGAAATGGAGGGCATGAGACAAGTCATCGGATGAGTGGATTACAACTGGTTGGCGTCTTCTGATGATAGAGGACAGTTGGCTGCTACTTTCTGATGGTGGAGCTACTGTGGTTGTCCTTTTCTGATTATTGATACTGTAATGGAGGATAGCTTTATGCTTTTCCTTTTCCTTTCTTGCCATGTTCCATTTTCTCTGAAATCATGGAGGTGAGAGAGTCCCAAAAGTCTCCCATCGTGAGGTCTCGCCTCGACTTTCTCAAATTAAGACATTGAATTCATTGTCGTCTGTTGATTCTTCATTATCGCTAACATTTTTTCATGGAACTGTTGTCTTGCATGAATGATTGTAAGAATTGGGTTTTCATATAGTCCATGGTCTTGACTATTAATTCTGTTTCAGTTAGATTTGGAAATTTCTCTTTTAAATTAATTTGAATCTTGACAAAAGGATTAATCGATGATGGTGTTTGGCGGTGCTTTGAGGATAACATCCAAGCGAGCTGGGTATGGTTCTGTATGGATTTCAAAGTTCGGTAACGTGATTAAGACCTTTATCCCACCACTTGGTAAAAATACTCTTTTTTAAGCGAGGATTTTATTCGATAATCAGACTGAAAATCCCACTTCCAAATCCAGGGAATTCCAAAACGGATTATGAAATGGGCAAACAGTTTATGCATAGATAACTCTTTATTTACTGGTATATGGGCATAAGCAACTTGCCATTCTTTGAATGCTGTTTGAATAGATTCTGGTAGAGTTTCCATGGTAATTCCAAGCTTATCCCACCAAATGAAAAACCAGTTGGGAATTTCATTTTTTAGAACATCGGGACAGATACTTGGATAAACCAGAATGGTTACTTGATAGGATTCTACGTAATAGAAAACATGCGTAATGGAATCAATATAATCCCAATAGTTGTATCTAGTTTCTGTTGTATGACTGGAATCAACAGTACGGGTGGTATGAGGATTAATACCCCAATTGGCAAGAGGCATAATACTCTTGACAGTGGTTTTACTGTATTGAATTGGGCTAGTTGGTTTAGATGGATCATGAAGCGTATGCTTAATGTCCATAGATGCTGTTTCAATAATAATCTGCTCATACACATAGCGATACTGGTTAAAGCGGGAGGAGACTGTTGAGTCGTTAAATAACATCTCTTGATCTCCCATGGATCTTTCATCCATTTTTCATCATTCTGTTCAATGAACAATACTGTTTCTTCCACATTTTGATTTGGAATATACTGTTCGGGTAGTAAAAGAACATCTTTTCTCGTTGGTCATCTAAAAGAAGTCAAGAATTACCGGTTTGAGTATTCGCACTAGGAAATTTCAGATAATATAGATTTGCTCGCCTCGGCTCGTTGATCGCGCTACGACCTCTCACCGGTCATCCTCGCAAATATTCTGCGGTAAAAATCGGTAAAGAATTACATTTACCTTTGATATACTCAATATCAAAGTCAAATATTGATAAAATACTTTGCCATGTGGCAAATATCTGTTTGGATGCTAAATTTTGAACATCTTTTTTAAAGATTTGCTTTGCAGCTGAACAATCAACTCTAATTAAAAAGTGCTGATTTAAAAGATCATCCTGAAATTTTAAAACACATTTGACAATTGAAAGGCATTCTTTTTTAATAGTAGGATAATTTAAAGAAGGTCCTTTCCAAGTTCCTGAAGTAAATCGAATAAGATCTTCTTTATTATCATTAGATTAAATTGTTTTAAAATACCACCATATCCTCGTATTGGAAGCACTCGATTCCGAACGATCTTTTTCCATTCGAGATTAGGTAGGACAAACAAGGTAACTGTTTAACTCTAGATTTAATTTTTCTTACCACATCAATATGTTCTTCAGTCCAAGGTGAAGGATTTTTCTAGAGGCGAGTATACAAAATAGAAGCATCTTGGGAAAGATTTGGATAGTAATCACGAATATAATTTGAACTTCCCAAAAATCTCTGCAGTTGATTAATATCTTTAATTTCATTCGGAAATTTAGATGCAAATTCAATACATCTATCAATTGGAATAATAGTTCCATTAGAAATATTATGTCCAAGAAATCGATCTTTGTTTGAAAAGTTTCATTTTGGGGTCAGAGACTACCAAACCATTTTTATGATAACATTTTAAAAATATTTAAATGTTTTATATGTTATTCAATAGATGAAGAGAAAATTAAAACATCATCAATGTAATGAGATAATAAATTCAAGAAAGGGTTAAAAATATCATTCATGATGTCTTGGAATTCCGAAGGTCCATTTTAACTCCAAATGGAAGAACATTCCATTCAGAAGTGACCAAAAGGTACCGTAAAAGCGCTTTTATAAGTATCCCGTTTCTAATTTGAATTTGCCAAAATCTCGATTTCATATCGAATTTAGAGAAAATAGTGGCATCATGAAGTCACTCAAGAAGATCCTTCTTATTCGGAATTGGATATCTAATCCATTGAAGGGCTTCATTAAGAGGTTTATAATTGATAACGAGTCGTGGAGTTCCTCGTTCAATTTCTGAATTTTATTGACATAAAAGGTAGTACAACTCCAGGGAGAGGTACTAGGTTTTATTAGCTTTTTCTGTTGGAGGGACTCAATTTCATTTTTACAAAGGAGTAAATAATCTTTCTTCATCTGACTAGGTCGAGAATTAGTAGGAATATTTTTCTCATTAAAACTAGGGATATAAGGAAGAGAAATAATATATTTCTTCCTGCTCCGTAAAGCATTTGGGGACATCAACGCAGATTTCAAATCAAGAGTTTTATGGATTAGTTTAATTTTTTCCTGTAGAGAAGGTTGTAAAATTCTTTGTTCTGTAGTAAGAAATTTTATTTCTTTCTAAATAAAATTGATTTGTTTTTCTTTAGAATAAATCATGTTTTTGACTTGATTTAATTCTTTAGTGTAAGGTTCGGTAATAAATTCAAAAACAATATGTCTGTTATTGAGAGTTGTATGAATTCCTAAAGTATCAATTTTTGTAATAGGCATTAAAAGGCATAGAAATGGAGTGCCTAGAATGATACTTTGATTCATATTATGGATAAGAACAAAAGAAGTAGGAAAACAAAGACCTTGATTACAGATTAAGGCTTCAGGAATTTTATACTTTATATTCATAGTATTTCAAAGCACTAGTTAAAGATTGAGTGGTCTTCCGAAAGTATTTGGTAGGATAAGTCCTTCCTGGATACGCCTTCATATCAAAGCACTCACTATCAACTAGGGCAAATGGCGCCATTGATAATAAAATCTGGTTTAATAATAAAAGTAATTCTAATATACCATTTCTGGAAGACTACTTGATTCATTAACATTAAATACTGTTTAGAGGATTCTGGTTTATCAAATGATTCGGGTTGTTTGGAGGATTCTATATTATCCTGTTTGTGATTTAACTTATTTTTAATATTAGTTAAATCTTGAAAGATAATAATATTATTATTCTCAGAATTGTTTTATTTCAGATTTTAAAATATTTATTTCATTTTTAGATCCTCGGATTGTAGTTGGCTTCTCAAAGGTAGAAACGCTCAATACGCTTTCATAACCTCTTTCATAATCGATCTTGGTTAATAGGAAGGGTGTCTTCACCTTCTATGTTTTATAAATGATTTCCAAAAATTTTAATTTGATCTCCGGATCTTTAACTGCTTCTACGAGGTCTAGAAGGATTTCGTGGTCGCTAAGACATTAATATCGGGACCTCCAATATCTAAACCATTCATCTCGATTTATTGCTTTCCAAAGAATTAGCTTCAGAGTTGTATTACAGCTTAACAAAAGACAGTGTTTGACATTGTTCGTTGTCAGAATTATTATCAGATTCTGAATAGACTTCAGCTAGATCATTATCTGAGCTGGACTCGGAGTCATTATTAGACAAACAATTAAGAATTTGCTGTTGAATTTCCTCATCAAGGGATAATTTATTAAGCTTTTGTTTTAATTTTGAATTGCATTTATTAGCAAAGTGTCCTGTCTTTCCGCATTTATAGCATTGAATTTTAGATTTATCTTTGTTTCTGCTACTCTTTCTATTCCTGGAAGATTTTTCAGGGGTTTTGGTTTTTGATGATTTCTTAGAAGAAAGTTTTCGGTAAGATCTACAAGGTTTAGAACTTTGCTATTTTTTAGCTTTCTGAGGATGCTGTAATTTTGTGTCATAAGAGAATTGATCGCAAAATTCTCCTATCTCATGTCATTTGGTGAGATTCTGTTTTTTCATTAATTGTTGGAGTTTCATATCATTACATAATGATAATTCCTCTTCGATAATTATCAAATAAGATGGCCATAAGAATCTCGGGTCATAAGGTATACTCATACTACTGGCCATGTTTATCTCTAAGTTTTTTTCGAACCTGTTCTCAAAGAAAGTAGGAAGTCCATCTACAAATTTGGCTTTCCAATGTTCACTTTGTTAGCATGTCCGCTCTTTGCATGACTTTCATTAAAAAGACATCTTTATACCATCTAAAATGGGTTAAGGATGGGCAATGAAGGTTCTGTAAAAGTTCTCTACTTCTATCGGTATTTGACTGTCCTGGTCCTACAAAATGGTGAACGATAGCTTGAACTAAGGTGTAACAAGCATCTTCTCTTCTAGTTTCAGTTTTAGTAATAGGGTCAGTATCATTCTTATAGGATCAAGGATTTCAGCCTTTGGTTATCGCGATGAGTACATTATCCCACCATCCTTTAAGAATGCCAAGAAACCATTTACTAAGAAACGGCGATCCGATGGTCTGTGTTTTCATTCTGCTTATGCATCGCTGCATACATTAAGATATGATGGATAGTTTCAAAGATTTGATATTCTGTTTTACCATCGATATTCCATTCATAGATGGTCTTACCATGGTAAGACTTCTGGGAATGAAGAAAGTCTTCTTCATACAGAATATCCTGAGGAGTAGGTCTGGGGTAGTAATACCTACTGGGTCCAGATAGAGCCATTCTATTAATAGGCTTTCGACTATAAGTAGTTTTATTAATATTTTGCATCTCCTGAAAATTATTCTGGATTTCAAAAATATTAATAGGGGAAATATCGGAATCATCTTCTTCATTATCAGTATTACTATTACTGGTATGAGAGGAAGGTTGTCCAGACATCATATTGAGCTGGGATGAGGATGCGGGTGTGAGTTTTAAATCTTTCATTTTATTTAAAAGATTATCAATAAAATTCTCACTGTTTTTAGAAGATTTCATTTTAAAATTACTAACTTCTAAAGGTGGTTTTATAGTTGCGGGTTGAAGGTCAATTTTTTGAGGAACAATCTGGCAATTATCATTAATATGATTTATTTGTTCTTCTATCCTGGTTAACTGTTTTCCTACAGTTTGAAGGAATAGATTAGTATAATTATTCTGTTTAGACAAAGGCAAAATGTCTTTAATCTTAACTTCATCTTTGCCGATGAGAAACTTGGAAATATCAACATACTGGATTAATAACTAATGGTTTTAAATTTTCATTTCCGAGCTAAGTTCAAGAGACTTAGGAGGGGATGGATAGATTGAATAATATTACCATTTGTAGTAATCCAATTCTTTTGAATTCAGCTTAATACATTTAATTGACTTTCAAGATAAAAATTGATTTTAGGACAAAATCATAATACCATTTGGGAAATGGTAAAATACATCGGTTTATTATTTAGATAATCATAATAATTAGCTTTAATTTCGCTAACTTACCATTATCATGATTTTTAAAATATCAATTTCTAAAATTAAATATTTATCCTGCAAGAACTCCGGTTTTAAACATTGGCTAATTTTACTATTGGGAGAAAAATCCATTTAACACTCAAAATTCACGCCACTAGCAGCTTGGACCGTAAGGTCTTCTGCTTTGAGGAGTAGCCTCATAAATACCATGAGGTATTTGATTTTCGAAATATGAATTCCTCTAACAACGACTTCATTTTTGGATGGACTCATTGTTTGGTTTTTTAGACTCTTGATAAAATGTGATTCTAAAGGGTCGATATGCGATTGTCTAGACGATTCGAGGAAAAATCAACATTATAAGAAATATTGTTTATAGATCGACTTCGGTTAAAAGGTTTTTGAAATTTTAAATATACATTTCCATTACTGGTCTGGATAACATCTTCAATGTTTTGTCTAATTATAGGTCTGGTAGGAACGGCATTAGTAATTTGCCATTGTTTTGGGAAAGTAATTTCTTCCCAAGGGATCATTCTGGGAATAGCCACTTGACTACTAAAGAGGTTAGTATCAATAAGGACAGTATGTCCTTGTTGGCTTTGCTTTCTGATATAGGGATTTAAAGTCGTTAAAACTTTAAGGTGTATACAGTGTTATGTGTTATAAATTATTGTGCTAATTGTGAGACCGATATTATTGGTTATAGGTCTTACGAACGCAGATAAGTATATTGTGTAGCTGTAATCAGCAGAAGAGGCAAGTTTTCTAACTCAACCTTGAGTTATATTCATTCAATTATTATAGTGGTTAATTATTGTTAATTATACCACGTCCAAGAATTTATTGTTGATTATTCGCAGTTAGTGCATGTTTAATAATTCAAATTGAATTACTGATTCGAAAAATATATATTCATAGAATTATTGTTGTTGGATATTCATATCTCAGAGAAGCTAATATCGATGATCTTCGATAATTCCTGTTTATTATCGAATTATGTTGAGAAATGTCTTAACTAATTATTCTGGCTAGACGAACATTTGTTAGAACTTGATAGGTTCGAGAAGAGAAGAGAAGAGAATTTAATTATTATTGACAGATCGATGCCAATTATTTCAGCTAGATCGATAAGTAAATAGAAATTGAAATCATAGAATTTCGTTGTTATATCAAATCTTGATTCTGAGACTGAGAAGAACAACCTTTTATATAAAGGGAATATTTTTAGTCGTATATTCGACCATTGCGCGCGACTTAAGTATTATCCATAATATAGGGTACAAGGAGTTGGACGGCTCTAAGTACATGCAGAGGGGTACGATTTGATCTTTATGGTTATCTGATACACCTACGTATATGTCAAAGTAAAGCTTTAATATATACCCGAGAAGAGAAGTTCAAGATCCAATGGATTGCTCAGCATAAATCTGGAAAACATTCCACTTTGTTATTGTGTATAATTGATTCTTGATTATTCAATAGAATATCGTAGAAACTTTGAAAGCGTTGTACTCTTTCATTATCAAATTATTGTGTTGCATAGATTGCGAGAAGACTTGTTAATTATTAAAGCTTTGTTCAGCTATTTCAAAGTTCCCTGAACTTTGGTTTCATTCTATCAAAATAGATAATCTGTTGTTATTGATTCGTATACATTTATTGTATGTGATGCCCCCAAAATAGGGCCACACGACCCATTCTGAGTTGCCAGATATCACACTATAAAATCAAATACAAACTTCATTTATACAACTGTTGAACTATCGTATAGAATACGACCACAGTTAACTGTGAGTTTTAATACAAATGTATGTAACTCTCATGGTGTCTCGACCACATCCTTACAATGATACATTACATAAAAGTATAGTCAAAAACTGTTTTAGAAATTAAAATCTTTGGGAAGTGCTCAAGGAAACCTTCATACATGGGAGGCCATGCGTCTAGGTTATGATAGATATCATATGTCCACAGAATTATCCTTGGTTGTCCCAAAAGTCCCCAAAGAAAAACAAGAAGATTACTATCATCTTCTTTCCAATGCCAGTCTTCTCTTGACATATAAATATCTCCGTTGTCTCCAAGTGAAAATTATATTTCAAATAAACTCCAAGATCATATAGGTAGTGCTCTGTAGATATATTCAAAGAGTGGATGTGCACAACCATGTCTTATGAGAACACGGGTTGTATGTCATTAGACATCTTATATGATAATGGCAAAACACCCTTCCAAAGTTGGGTTCGCCTCACCCTATTTGATTCACCAAATATAACTACTAAATGATGTATAGAATACAACACACTTTTCTATACTATTTAGGGAGAACCTCCACAGCTAGAGACCACCATTTTATTCCCCTATTATCCCCGCTCGACCCGGCAACACTCTTATTACCTGAAAGGAATTGTGAAGCAGAAAGGGTGAACACAACTAGCCCAGTAAAGAATATCATGACTAAAGCTAATTTACATCATCAATAGCCTTCATCATTAATAAATCGAGATTTAGAACATATGGTAGATGATAAAACTTTTCAACCATAGTTGTAGTGGAACGAAGCAATCCATTAGAAGAGTCAAATAGACCATAAGGTCTATTATCTTCTCCATGTTAAAAGTCCACCAACAATGTTTTATCCCTGTAAAATAAATCAACAGTTCCTGTCCACAATCATATGAATAACTCATAATCATAATTGTGGTTCTAAATTCCTCTTCGCAACCAGGACGAAGATAATTTTCATCACCTATCTTCACCTAAAACATCAAAAATCATGGTTATACCAAATCAGAATTCCTGCTCATAATCATACTAATAAATTCATCTTTTCACTACGGCCAAAGATATTCATTAACAATTCATATTTGCACTATATGCCAAAGACATACAACTGTATTTTAGAAGAGTCAAGTAGAGCATGATATCTACTATCTTCTACGAATTAAAAGTGTATAATAAATATGTTATCGTTGAGACTAAAACAATAAATAATCCACATCATCGAATCACCCCCGCACTACTACGGCCAAGGATATTCGTTAATATCACATCCATGAATTTATATTTCATCATTTGAGACTCACTCGATAATCAATCCATATCAATTGAATTATCCATGCACTACTACTGCTAAGGATATTCGTTAATATCACGACCACGAATTATCTATGCACTACGAGCTAAAGATAATCGTATTTTCATCAACGGTCATGATCATGCCATAAAATAATTCATCTTTGCACCCTTGGCCGAAGAGAATCCATAGCCATAATCATACCAAAAACTATCCATCAATGCACTACAGGCCAATGAGGACTTTTTTTCACATCATTTGTAACATTACGGTCATGATTATACCGAATAATTCCTGGTCATAATCATACCAAGTCCATCTATGCACTGAGGCCAAAGAGGACTTTCAACACAATATGAGCATGAGGATGATGACAATGATATAAGAATCAAACAAATGAAATAAAGGATAAATATTAAACATTTATAATATAATTTATCCAGCGTTCAATAATAACCAAATGTTATCAATCACTTAATAATCTCATAATCTAATATCATTAATATTATAACAATATTTTAATCATTTCTTAAACTTATAAACAATTTATTTCAATTGTTTACACTTTATCAAATAATGCATTTAATCATTCAAAATGCCATACTCATAAGATTTCATCATCGATGATCAAATCCTCATCAAAATCTGCATATACCTATATAGGATTCCCAAGCCATAAAATCCCATTTTCCAATTTTATTACTTCACATAACATATTTAATTCATTTATTCATAACTAGTTCATTTTATGAAAAATACCAAATCAATCCCAAAGATATTTATTTTACGGGATTTAGCGAATATAGTCTCATCTTGAACATATATTTTCTCAAAATTTTAAAATTCATTTACTATTTTTCATATATGGCTAAAAGCGCGAATAGTTAGACATTTATCATAAATTTTACTTTTGTCCAAAAATTCTAAATTTCTTGGGTATATTTACATTATATACATGTACTCCCAATAAAAATTTCACCAATTTTGGAGTTAACCACAAGGAGTTATAAGGGTTTACGTTTAAAATAGTCTTTTCCCATAAAATCCATAACTCTTAATCTATACATCCAAAAATCGTCATTTTTTGACACAATCTAGAAAACTCATCAAATTATCATTTCAAATTTTTCCAGAAGTTTTGAGGGTCAGAAAATTTACCAAATCGCCTGGCGAAGCCCTTTTAATAAAAATACTATTACATTATGAATACGAAGGATCATTTACCATGCATGCGGTAATCCACATAGACAGGTTATTTCAACAGAATAATAAAGAATGGAACCAGGTCATGCGTAAACGCACAGATAGGATATTCCGACAGAATAATAAAGAATGAAATAATAGATGAATTTCACCATGTATGCAATACTTCGCATAGACAGGTTATTCCAACATATAAAGAATGGAATAACAGAAGAATTTCACCATGTATACGGTAGTCCGCGTATACAGGTTATTCCAACAGAATAATGAAGAATGGAATAACAGAAGTTCTCTTCATGAATAAAAAAGAAAGAATACCCCTTACGAGTACAACAAATAATATCCCTTACGAGTACAACAAATAATATCCTCTACCTTAAAAAGAAAAGTATTCCGACTGGTAGGACAGGAATATAATTGAAGAAAACTTGCACTATCTTCTACGCTCAAAGCTTTCTTAAACTCTATAGAAATACGCTCGAGATTACAGAAGAAGAACTTTCTCTATAGTTTCTCTCTCTAGAGTTTCAGTGAATTCGTAAGAAATAATGAAGGAATGAGCTTCTATTTATAGAAGAGTGGACTGAATAGTAACTAATTCATGAACGATCCAGATTGATTTATTTTTAATCTGATGGTCCATATTGATTTAATAAAATATTCTAATAAAACAAAATCTTTTAAATAAAATATAATATATTCTATTTATAATCTAATAAAACAAATAACTTTATAAAAGTATTCTGTTTTATATAAAAAGATTTTACTATACAAACACTATCGCAGGCACTATGCAAACACTATGCATGTTGGGAGAATGCATATTATGATTTGATGTTTTAATGTATATGCTCATGATTATTTATAAGGTCCTTAATAACTGAATATATATAATAAGGACTTAGTGATAGATCAAAATTGTTAGGTTGATCTAAAAGATCTTAATCAATAATGTATCATTCTTTAATAGAATGTATAGATAGAAAAGATCAAAATTGTTAGGTTGATCTTGAGATGTAATAGATAGGGTTCTAAGAAGAAATATGTAGTAGTGTATCATCGATCAAGAAATTATGTATCATCTAATCAACGAAGTCAAAGCGAAACGTGGAAACTTAACGGATCGTAGTGTGTGTGCACGCCTTGAAGGACTCTTGAAAATCGTAGAGTGGTCCCAATGTTTGTCAAAGCCAACTCCACGATCGCGGTGTCTTTGAAGGAAACATGAAGTTTACAAGTCAACGATCGTAGTGTGCTCTCTCGGGAGCGTAGAGTCAACAACACGAGCAAGTAAAGATCGTAGTGTGCAAGGGTTTAAGAGAAATCGTAGTGCTAACTAAATGATAGCATCAGATCAAGCACCAAATCAACAAGTCACTCGATCTGAATCGTGAGAATCATGATCCAAATCGTAGAGCATCATCATCTCATGTCGAAAAATATCGAGCCTCATGATTTGTGTAAAGGTAGATTTCAACATATGAGGAATGGATTCTAGGCCATTGCGGTACTCATCGGTCCCGAGTAAAGAAATATCCTTAGTATGCAACAAAGAAGCGTATTGAAGAAGCTAAGGATAGTACCATGGATAAGAGGACAAAACACCTTTTTCGGTGGTAGGTGAAAAGCGATCTGCTTTGTGTCGGTGGGCGAATCTGCAATTTGGAAGATGTGCGAAAATGTCTCCATCACGGTACAAAAGTTTAGAGCATGCATTTAATGCCACAATGGATGGATCCAGCGGATAGTTTTCAACATCACATATATGCGGTCGGACGGATGAGAGAGAACTAAGCAAGCATTGAACAAACAAGCGTGAACATCTCTCTCAAGCTCAACTCTACGATCTGAGATATTGCAAAGCTTTGCTCGACTACTCGATTCTTTAGAACAAGTGCTTACACAAATGATGAGTAGCAACCATCAAGAACACAACATTATCAACCAAGCTGAAGAAGAGTACCAAGTCTGCTTTGGACTTGAAGAGTTAAATAGTGAACTATAAAGAAAGCCAAGTCTGCTTTGGACTTGAAGAGTTCAAGTGAACTAAAGAAGTTCCTAGGCTAACTGATGGTCTAGAAGGAATCTATGTGATTGGAAGTTATATGAGACATCCTTAGTGGATATCCTACTCGTTGAGTAGAAGAGTGGACTAGGAGCTTTAAGTGCTCTGAACCACTTAAAAGCATTTGTGTCATTTACATTCATATCATAAGCTATATATATCATTATAAGCTTTGCCATAAGCTGCCTCACCCTCATTACTCCATTTGCTTGGTAAAGAAGATTAAAACAAACATTTATTCCGCTAAGTTTTAATCATTATCAAAGAACAAGTTTAAAAGCGAAAAGATTTTTAAATATCTATTCAACCCCCATTCTAGATAACTATTGTGCCAACTAGGAACTAACAATTGGTATCGAGGCGGGTTCTATTTTATAACTTACAAGCTTTAGTAGATCGAATGGCACTTTTCGTACCAAGCGAATCCGGGGCCAGGGGGAAGCGTGAAGCCACCAATGTGCAACAAGGATAAATTTGCTATCTGGAAAGTCGGGATGCAAGCGTACATGGACTCAATAGATGAAGATCTATTTGAGGCCAGTTCAAAATGGGCCCTATATTCCAACCAAGCTTGCACCAACCAGCGACGATCAAACCATATCTGAGATCAAAGTTAAAGAAGAGTGGACGAACAACGAGAAAGAAGATGTCCAACTTGATAAGAAGGCTAAGAACATCTTGTTCCAATCCTTAGAGGACGATCTGTTTGAAAATGTTGTAAACAACAAAACAGCTAAGGAAGTTTGGGAAGCTCTCTTGATCATGCGAAGGCCCGAAGAAGTTAGAGAGAACAAATAGTCTCTTCTAACACAATGATCTGAAATGTTAACTCATGTGCAAGGAGAAAATGTAAGCGCCACCTATGAAAGATTCAATGTTACGCTTTCGACTCTCTACGAGCATATGGAAAGGTCTATCTAACAAAGATCGACCATAAAATTCATGAGAGCCCTACCAGCGGTGGGATGCCAAGACCAACTTTGCAATAAGAAGTCGAAAGAATCTCAGCGAAATGAGCGAGTTCAACAACTATATGGAAATCTCGACATCTGAATGGAGTGACCCAACGTCTTTGAAACCTTATCGGAAGGAAGAAGGAAGGATAAAGGGTGTTGCTCTCAAAGGCAAGCGAAAGTGCATCAAAGGTCAACACTTGAGATTGACTCGATGATGATGAAGATGATGATGATGACTTTGCTATCTTTGGTAAAGAGACTAAGAAGGTTCATGCGACAAAGCGAGAATTAGCAAGCCAAAGAAGAAGGTCGTGATTCTGACGATCAAGAGCAAATGAATGACCTATCTACAAGCTTGCAAAAAGCACAGCCACTTCATACGCTAAGCTGCAACAAACCTATCAAAGAAGAACTAAAGAAGAAAACACATGCAAAGAAGGAATACAAAGGAAACAAGAGGCCTCGAAAAAGAGACAAAGGCACAGTAGGCGGAGGATCGTGGGTGACTCGGATAATGACTCAAATCTTGACTCAGGAGATGAGGAAGAACCACATATGGCCAATCGTGTAATGGCCAAACATGCAAAAGGACAAACAAAGCCTCAACATACATGATGTAAGTCTCGACGAGGTATTTGATTTCAACTCACGATGTAGACATGAATGACTTAAGAAATGCCTTTGCATGGCATAACTCTTGATCTACATCAATACATGAAGTGGTTGAGTCTTGTCTAAAGATCATTCACTTCTTCAAGAGGAAAAGAAGAAAGTTCAAGAAGAGCTTGAAACAGCCCTTCTAAGTACTAATCTTCTTTCCAAGCTTGAAATGAGAATGAGACCTTAAAAGCAGACAAACACACTCGATGCACAAAGAGAGTCTATTCTAACCTCTAAAGTTGAGGACCTAGAAGACTATCTCTGCATGGAACAAATCCTCATCGTCCATGGACTTTTGCTCTCTGATCGGAGAAGCACTTTCGATGAGAACAGGTCTAGGCTTTGGGAATTCATCTCGAGAGCCTTGTGTGGAAAAAGGCGGTGGAAACTAGCACTAGTAATGCCTCAAGTTTTGATAGAGGCATTGCCTTTGTGAAATCCTCACGATTGGAAGAGCAGTTCAACCTTGTTCTCTTTTTTCTAGTTATACTCGAGAGAAGTAAAGGATCTCCATGGCGGCACAGGCTTCATAAAGGAGAAGAGTAACCTGACTCTCTCTCACCAACCTCGAAGAATCGTGAGAGTCAAGCAAGACCAACTCTACGAATCAAGCTGGGAAGGTATAGTGAGGTAAGGCACTCATCATCACTATTTATGAAACCTAAGGACACGTGGAAGAAAAAGAATCAGTTTAACAGAAGGTTAACTAAAGAACCACACAAGTCCAAATGGAAGATGAATCATCATGCACACACAGGCATGCATCATAATAGATGTTTCATATGCAATAAATATGGTCATAGGGCCACAAAATGTTATTATAACTCCATGCATATGAGACCCAAGATTAGACAGATTTGGGTCCCCAAAGGTACTAACAATGAAGGACCCATGCAAATATGGGTACCAAAATGAAGGTTCAAATATTTTGACCGGAAAAGAGCTCCCACGACCTCAACATGGTATACGGGCGGTGGATGCTCGAGGCATATGACAGGGAACAAAGCTCTACTATCTAACTACATAGAAAAGGAAGGTCCCTCAGTCATCTTTGGAGATAACGGCTCGGGCAAGACAAGAGGATATGGCTCTGCTGGCAATGGTGCGATATCTTTTGATAAAAGTAGCCTATGTGGAAGGTCTTGACACAACCTTCTAAGTATCGACCAACTCTGTGACAAGGGTCATCAAGTGACATTCCTCAATAATCAATGTCAAGTCGAGAGATTTGAAGACATATGTTTGTAAAGCTAAGCTTAAGGACAAGAGAAGGAAATCTCTACGGTGGATCTTGGTCAACTAAGCTCGAGATGAGACAATATGTTTTTAGGCAAAAGCATCTGAAGAAATGAAATTTGGTTATGGCATAGGCGGTTGTCTCACTTAAACTTCAAAAGCATGTCAAGCGGCATCAAAAGACTAGTGGTAGCCTACCCAAGTTCAACCGTGAAGGAAAGGCCATGCAATGCACATCGACTTGGAAAGCGGACGAGAAGCTCATTCAAAAGCAAGGCGCCAACTCTATTGACAAGCCAACTGCGGTTTACTTCACTTGGATCTCTTTGGGCCAATCCAACAACCGATCTTGGAGGAAAAAGATACTCTCTGGTAAGTGATCGGCGGCGACTACACGATTCACATGGGTATTCTTCCTAAACTTCAAAGGATGAAACGAGCTCGAATTAATCAAGATGTTGGTGGTGATGATGAACGAGAAAGGAGAAAATCAAGGCCATAAGGAGTGATCATGGCGAGAGAATTCAATTTCTCGAAAAATGGATCGATTCTGCGCATAGACAATGGGATCGATCACAACTTCTCGACTCCTCGAACTCCTCAACAAAATGGAGTAGGTGAAAGGAAGAATAGAACCTTGATTGAGGTTTGGAAGAACTCTACTAGCTGCTGACCCATCTACTGAATACTTACGGGCGAAGCTATCAACCTTTGCATCTTACCATGCAGAGCAGATCACTCATACACTCTACGATCGAAAAGGCGCCCTACGAGCTGTGGAAAAGGAAGAAAGCCAGTGTCGACTATTTCCATGTCTTTGGTTGTGTGCATCTACATTCTCAACAATGGAAAGCGATGTCGACAAAATTCCATTAAGTCGGACGAAGGGATCTTTCTTGGATATGCCACAGGCAATGAGGCTTACGAGGTGTTCAACGAGAAGACCTTTGAATGTTGAAGTCTCAATACACATCATCTTTGATGAAATTAACTTAGACAAAATAGGTGCCTCAAGACACTACGATAGATAGTGCGGACACTACTGAATGAAGTTATTCGAGCTCAACACTACTGATCGTAGTAGTGCGGATAGTGAAATCGTGAGAGCATGAGAATGTGATCGTAGAGGTCCATGCAAGGCAATGAGCCTCCACTCCAAGAAGAAGAGATAGACCTTGAAGATTTAAGGCGGGGAAGGCATCGGGACGGATGTCCCAACCGATAAATGAGATGGGCAAGAGATCACACTCGGGGATCTAATCATTGGAGATCCAAGTGCGGAGTCAAAACAAGAGCTGCTTTACTCGGAATGAATGTTTTTATCTAAGCTTCACATCATCAAATAGAGCCAAAGAAGATAGAGGATGCTATGGAAGACTCGGTTGGATAGAAGCCATGCGGGAAGAACTCAACCAATTTGAGCGAAGCAAAGTATGGAGATTGGTACCAAGACCAAAGAGTCATCTGTGATAGGAACTAAGTGGGTCTTGAAACAAAATGGATGAAGATGGGGTCATAACGAGAAACAAAGGCAAGATTAGTGGCAAAGGGCTATTCTCAAGAAGAAGGTATCGACTACGATGAAACATTTGCACTGTTGCGGATGGAAGCCATCGAGAATCTTTCTTGCCTTTCTTTGCCCATATGAAGTTCAAAGTCTTTCGGATGGATGTCGAGAGTGCATTTCTAAATGGAGAACTCCAAGAAGAAGTCTATGTAGAACAACCTCCAGGTTTCATCAATCCATCACTTTCCAATTATGTCTATAGATTAGATAAAGCCTTATATGGTCTTAAACAAGCACCTAGAGCATGGTATGAAACAACGACTAACTTCTTAATCGAAAATGGGTTCACTTAGAGGTAGAGTAGATACCACATTGTTCCTTAGAAAGCATAAAGACAAAGTCTTACTAGTTCAAATCTATGTTGATGACATTATCTTTGGTTCTACTGACGAAAAGTTATGCAAGAGATTCTCTAAGCTAATGCGAGCAAGTTTGAAATGAGCATGATGGGTGAGGTTGAACTTCTTCCTTGGACTACAAGTAAAGCAGACTGAAGAAGGAATTTTCATAAACCAAGCCAAGTACATCAAAGACTTACTGAAGAAGTATGGCATGGAATCAACCTCTCCCATGAAAACACCAATTGCTCCTGCAACCAAGCTTGACAAGGATGAGAAAGGTAAAAGTATTGATATCACTCAATCTGAGAGGTATGATAGGCTCTCTTTTATACCTAACTTCGCGATGAACCAGGACATAATGTTTGCAACATGCATATGTGCTAGATTTTGAGGCTAACCTAAAGAGTCACATTTATACTGCTTTGTAAAGAGGATCTTGAGTATCTCAAGGTACACCTTACTTGGGGTTTGTGGTACCCCAAGGAATCCTCATTTGAACTAATAGGATACCACAGATGTTGATTTTGCGGGATCTGAAATAGATAGAAAAAAGTACCGATGGCACTTGTCAACTTCTAGGAAGCAGACTTGTGTCTGGTTTAGCAAAAAGCAAAACTTCGTGTCTACCTCAGCTTGCGGAAATTTGAATATATTCTTTTTGGCATTCTTTGTGCTCGAGATCCTATGGATGAGAAATCGACTAGTGACTATGGGTTCGACTTCAAATCTATTCCCATACACTTTGTGACAACACAAAGTGCCATAGCAATAACTCATAATCACATCATGCATTCTAGGACTAAGCATATAGAAATAAGGTATCACTTCATTAGGGATCATGTGCAAAATGGAACTATATCTTTACAATATATCCTCTTTTGAAAATCAACTTGCGATGTTTTTACAAAACCACTAGATGAATCCAGTTTAATAAGTTAATAAGTGAGCTAGGTATGCTAAATCTACAACCATGAAATATATGCTCTAGATTGTGCTAACCATGATGGATACAAAGGTTGAACTCAAAATCGTAGACATGATCGAGGAAAGCTCACGATTGTAGAAATTTGAAAAGAAGACTACCTCAACGATCGTAGCAAAGACTTAACTATCGTAGTGCGGACTCAGCGATGACACAAGCCCCATCCACAAAGCAAAAAATGTATCATGTGATGACAAGCTTCATAACATAGCAATCTCTCTAAGAGGTGGCTCGAGAACAAACCTAACCCTTGAATCTCTCAAGAGGTTGGCCTTCCAAGAAACTGCCTTAAAAAGAATGCTTTATCAAAACTCATCACAAGGATTCGAGACGGACTCGACGATCGTAGGATAGACTCAGCGAATCTTGATCGGACTCAGCAAATGCTAACTTGGACTCAGCGATCGCGGGACAGACTCAGCGAATCTTGATCGGACTCAGCGACTCGACGATCGTGGGGCGGACTCGACGATCGCGGGGACGGACTCAGCGAACATAAGACTACCTCAACGATCATAGTCTTCCTAAGGACACCTCAGCTCTGAAAAGGCCAAGGGCAAATCAGTACATTCATGCACAGTCAAAATCGTAGAGCTAAGCAAAAATCGACACCTGTCCCACTAAGTGAAATAGAGAGAGGGAAGTTACAAGTACAAATTGAAATCATGTTTTTGAAATCTGAAGTTCAAAAGATTATCTCTCTCATCCTCTCTCTCTCAAAGCGAAACCCTAAATCAACAAAAAGCTCAGTCGTATCTCACTTCCATCTACAGAATCAATGGCTGCTTCAAATGTGGTTTTAGGCTACAGACTCTGCTTCGACGAGTTCAAGACTACTCCACTAAAATTTCACAAGACGTTGGCCTTACTGAAGAAGGCGGGCCTCGAAGAGGCGTTGAGCACCGATACACTCATCTATCCCAAGCTAGTGAAGGAGTTCTATAAGAAAGGTGTGTTCGAACACAACACCATCACTTCTTTCGAGTAAAGGGAGTAGAAATGAGACTAAGGAAGAGGACTTCAATCGGCCCTAGGTTTCAAGAATGAAGGGCACCCATTCTTAAACGACATAAACTTCCAGAGGGACTAAGGAAAATGCATCACAAGAAAAACCCCTCTGTAAAAGGATACAAAAGAAGGAGTTCCCACAAAGGTACAATTTTTGGTGACATTATTGGGAAATGCATCTGCTGTAAGAGCTCAGGTCATGACTCAGTGAATGAAGCTCAACTAAGGCTCATGACTGCCATGTATTATGATATACAACTCAACTATGGAGCTGTATTACTCGAGTGGATCGGCAGTGGATCGTCGACTCGAAGAAATCAAAAAGCCCTCTAAAGATCTTTGTATGGGCGTTTCATAAGTATCGATACGCAATCTTCACTTGGTGACAAAATTGGGGATGAAGAGGAGAAGCCATCAACCCAAATCGAAGAATGACCCAGGCGAGTTGTTTGAAAAGCTGGAAGAAAAACCTGCTTGAGCATGTGCGAATGATGGCGAGTCGATGGGAAGAAGCTGGGGAACTAAAGGGCCATGCAGGCTTTTCGAGGGACATATGCATTGTCGAGGAAGTTGAAGAAGAAGGAGAAGCCGAGCAAGGAGAACCCTCTGCCCTTTCCGGAGAAAAAGCAAGGGCAAGAGGAAGCTAAGAACTAGAGCAGGATAGAAGAGCCTCGAGGATCTACAAGCGATATTCTGTAGAGTCCTCGATATAGAGACTACGAGATTCTTGAGAAGGAAGCAACATCAAGATGAAGGCGATGAGGATCAAGCCACCATATCACGATCCTAAAGAAGAACAAAGTTGGACATAAGTCCAAAAACCCATCGATCACCTCTATCGTAGAGTCTCTGCTGCTCCTTTGAGACAAGACCAAGTGTGAGAAAAGAAGGTAGGCTGCTTCAAGTATAATAGTTGTTCAACAAGACAAAGCTAAGACTCGAGAGAGCCACGAAGTTGTGGCTAAACCCAACAAATCAAGGAGAAAGCTAGTCAAAGTACATTCTTGAAAATGAAAAGTCTTTGAAAAAGGAAGCGAAGAGTGTGGTACGCAAAGAAGAAGCTGTCCCAAGCAAATAAAGAGGGCGATGCTCCTCCGGTGAGGAGACCCACAAAATTCTCATGATAGAGAATACATCGATTGAGGGAGAAGTCTGCGACTCGAAGAAGATGTTACGGTGAGGGTTTACGATTTTACGAACTTACAAGAAGATAATCATCTTTGAGGGGAGCCTCATGATATCTCCATGGCGGAAGAAGAGATTCACCCTGAAGATAAAAATGAATTAGTGCGAGACCATCCAGAGCCCATTGAGATAATGGAATCCTCCAATGAAGACAAAGAAGAGGAAGAAGATGATGATGAGCTTGTAATCACTGGCGTGGGGAAAGATGGATATAAGAGCTATCTGTACACTCAAATGTTTTCCTACCTACCTATGATGGCATACCATCAAGATCAAATCCTGAACTCATGGGATCACATGTTCTGGAGCTTTAAAGAGTATCCAGCCATCTCAGTTATGGCTCATGGATTTCCAAAAAAAGTCATCTTTGCCAAGAAGCTGCTTACAAATACCTCTTCCTCAAAAGATAAACCTGAGGCACTGTCTATCCCTACCAAATTCTGAGTTAATCACTTACCATCATCTTTATTTAGCTATTTTTATGAATTCCCTCGATGGTTGGAAGTGAGTCACAATCCAGTAAATCAATTTCGATTCACGAGAATCCCAAAATTACATGGCGAGGAACCAAATCTGACCAACCGACTTTGTTTTGCTCTCACAAACCCACTTGTCTCTCTACGATCCACGACTCTAGCCCGGTCGTAGAGTCCCGATAGATATCGTAGAGCCCCCAAGTCAAACATTGAAACCTGAAGCCCTCCCATCGGACATACCATCCTCCTCCTCAAATGACTACTTTAGTCTTGACCTTGCTCTTTACAACTTGCAAGATCAACCCGACATACTGACCCCTCCAACCAACAATCCTCAAACCAATGATACTCTCCCAAGCACACTACAAAGGATGACTTGAAAAAACTTACGAGAAAATGGTCAAGTCTATAGAAGCAAGTTTGGAATCTCACTCTGATCTCATCAATATCCAAATTTGAATCAAATGATCACAGGTTGCAAATAATTTCTAGCACTATGAATCTTGAGCTTACAAAAGAAGTTGAGGGAGATTATCGAAGAAATTCTTAAGAGCATGAAGGGCGGAGATGAAATTCACTTCGGATAGTACGCCAAGCAAAGAGAGTTGTTCTTGCAATGCGAAAAACATCAAGGCAACCAACATACCACGATCTTTGAGAATATCATCAACTTAAAAGCCTCATCTACATGACTTCCGATCTTATGCCAATCGGGAAAAACATAATGATATGATTCTTTCGGTTCTCCAAAACAAAGCGAAGATCTGAAAAAGCAGATCGAGGAAAATAGAGAGGACATTGCTCGGACACAAAGCCAGTTGAGCGAGCTTGTCGAAGGTGTTAATCGGTGTCTGCCGATATTGAACCCTTGATCTTGACATAAAGGGGAGAATAAAGGAAAGGAGTTCGGGGAGGACAAAGGCGAGGCGAGAGGAGGTCATGGAACTCAAGAAGGGAAGAGGACAATATCAAGCTCAAGCATCACGAAGCCCTCTGCAAGACAATTCCACGATCGAGACTCAGCGATCGATCAACGAGGGATTGTAATGGCTATACCATTAAGCCGTCGAGTCAACTCGACTCACAAGATGTGTCTCTTTATGCATAAGAATGCCAAGCTGGAGATCCTGCATTCATGCACGGGCATGAGGAGAATCAATACTAAGTCTAAGCGAAATTTGGAAGAGTTAGCGAAAATGAGGAAGCTCGAAAGAAAAAAAAGAAAGTGAGAGTATCATGACCCACCTTCACGAAAGAGGTCAAGGAAATAGAGATAAGTTGAAACTTAAATTTCTTATTGATGTAATCTTTGAATTGTAATATCTTACGATCATCAATAAATTCATGCTTATTCTCTAGAAATTTTAATTTCTCATTTGAAAATACTAAGTCATGTTTAAATTTCTTGCAAATGCATCTAGTCACTAATAATCATGACAACAAATCTCCTTGGTTATGTCAACATCAAATAGGGGAGATTGTTGGGAGAATGCATATTATGATTTGATGTTTTAATGTATATACTCATGATTATTTGTAAGGTCCTTAAATGAATATATGTACAAGGACTTAGTGATAGATCAAAATTGTTAGGTTGATCTAAGATCTTAACGTGTATCATTCTTTAATAGAATGTATAGATAGAAAAAAAGATCAAAATTTTGTTAGGATGATCTTGAGATGTAATAGATAGGGTTCGAAGAAATCGTAGTGTATCATCGATCAGCGGTCACGAAGTCAAGTCGAAACGTAGAAGCTTAACGGATGCGTAGTGTGTGCACATGCTTGAAGGACTCTTGAAAAATCGTAGAGTGGTCCCAGCGTTTGCCGAGCCAACTCCACGATCGCGGTGTGTCTTTGAAGGAAACATGAAGTTTACAAGTCAGCGATCGTGTAGTGTGCTCTCGGGAGCGTAGAAGTCAACAACACGAGCAAGTAAAGATCGTAGTGTGCAAGGGTTTAAGAGAAATCGTAGTGCTCTCTAAATGATAGCATCGGATCAAGCACCAAAGCAACAAGTCACTCTGATCTGAATCGTGAGAAATCATGATCAAATCGTGAGAGCATCATTTATCTCATATCGAGAAAAGCGTCGAGCCTCATGATTTGTGTAAAGGTAGATTTCAACATATGAGGAATGGATTCTAGGCATTGCGGTACTCATCGGTCCCAGAGTAAAGAAATATCCTTAGTATGCAACAAAAGAAGCGTATTGAAGAAGCTAAGGATAGTACCATGGATAAGAGGGACAAAACACCTTTTTGGTGGTAGGTGAGAAAGCGATCTGCTTTGTGTCGATGGGCGAATGCAATTTCAGAAGATGTGCGAAATGTCTCCATCACGGTACAAAAGTTGGGCGCATTTAATGCCTGGCGGATGGATCCAGCGGATAGTTTTCAACATCACATATATCTGCGGATCGAGACGGATGAGAGAGAACTAAGCAAGCATTGAACAAACAACGTGAACATCTCTCTCAAGCTCAACTCTACGATCGAGATATTGCAAAGCTTGCTCGATTACTCGATTCTTTAGAACAAGTGCTTACCACGGTGAGTAGCAACCATCAAGAACACAACATTATCAACCAAGCGAAGAAAGAGTACCAAGTCTGCTTTGGACTTGAAGAGTTAAATAGTGAACTATAAAAAGCCAAATCTCTTTGGACTTGAAGAGTTCAAGAGTGAACTAAGAAGTTCTGGCTATGCTGGTGGTGCAGAAGGAAATCTGTGATTCCTAAGTTATAACGAGACATCCTTAGTGGATATCCTACTCGTTGAGTAGAAGAGTGGACTAGGAGCTTTAAGTGCTTACGAACCACTTAAAATTTATGTCATTTACATTCATATCATAAGCTATATATATCTGTTATAAGCATACCATAAGCGCTCACCCTCATTACTCCATTGCTTGGTAAAGAAGATTAAAACAAACATTTATTCATAAAGTTTTAATCATTATCAAAAACAAGTTTAAAAGCGAAAAGATTTTTAAATATCTATTCAACCCCACACATAGTGTGAGAATTTTGTCTTGGTGAAGAACTAATCAAGTTATTTAAAGCGATTGTGCGATGTTTAGAGAAGATGAAACGAGTGCGGAGATGCTAGCAGCTGTTGCACCAATGCCAGAAGCCGAGGTGCCAGCGCAAAGCGAATCAGTTGAGAAGTTGGGATGTGATAACCCGAGATTTCGAATAATTAAAATATTTTGAATAAATTTTTTATTTATTAATATTAATATTGCTTATCAATTTTGTGACATGTATCTGTGATACGAGTCTCGAGAAGGTCAATTTGTGTATTGACTAATAAATTTAAAGTAGAGTTGTGCTTAACAAGATTAAAAACCCTAACCCTAAGTCCGGATATGGATTCGATAGAAAATATAATTAAAATAATTATATTGATATGTACGTGTTTGTACTGTATAGAGATATTGATCAATGATTAATCAGATAAGGTTTAAAATTAATAAACAATAATAAGAGATTAGAAACCCTAATCTCAGGATTAGAAACCCTAACGTACCGTTAGAAATCCTAATCAAAAGCCGGGAAACCCTAATTTTATATTCGAGAATCCTAAAACCCTAATTAGGAAATTATAATTCTAATTAGTAAGCTTAATGTGTTTATTAAACTTAAATATGATTAGAAAACCCTAATTATATTTTTAGTTATATTAATTTCTATTTTACATACCCTAATTATAATTTAGAAATTTTAATTTTTCTAAATAAAACCCTAATTTCATATTCGGGATTTCTAAACCCTAATTAGGCAACCTTAATCCTAATTGGAAGGCCTAATATATTTATTAAACACTAATGTGATTAGGAAAACCTAATTTAATTTGGAAATCCAAATTTTAGTTTAAAACTTTTAATTTTCTAATTTAAAAACCCTAAATTGGAAATTGTGTAAGCTAATGTTTTAAAACCTAAGTGTTAGAACCTTAGGGTTAAACCCTAAGGGTTAAACCCTAAGGGTTGTGCATTTATCTAGTATGCCATTAAATTTAATTTGCTAAAGACCAAAATGCCCTTTTTGGATTTTTTTAAAGTAACTTGTAAAATGGCCAAGAGCTTTAGTTGGTGACCAACTCACTTGACTTTGTGACTACTAATATCTCAGAAAAGTAGCTAGAGACATCAGATATATGTAATATACAATGTATCTTTGTATTATATATAGATTATGAGAGAGAAAGTGTATAAAACTAGCCATTTTGCTAACTTACTCTCAAAAACTCTCTCTCTCTTTCTCTCAAACCTCCGAATTCCTTAAGTAATTCAGTCACATAATCAGCCCCTAGATCACCCAATATCAGATTGGAGAGCATAGATCAAGATTGGAGCAAGAGAGGTATAAACCTAATTTTTATTTTTGATCCAAGTTGCTAAGAAAGATTTCGTGTTTATGTGTTTATATAAGTGTTAGAAGATGTTTTATGATGATGTATGATGTTACATCATGGATCCATAACATCAAAGTGTCTTAAAAATGAAGTTTTCAAAAAATTATTCTTGAGCAATTTTTGTGGTCTAACAAGTAATGTTAGTCGCCACAGATCCTTGCTCGTTTAAGAGTTTTGTTGTTTTAAGTTTTGGTTTTGTTGCTTGGTATGAGGTCTTTAGTCTGCAAAAGAAATCAGAGTCATTACATGTCTGGATTCGAAGATATAATCAGGTCAAACTTAGTTATTGAAGGCATATTGATGAGTATAATCTGGGTAACCCAGAAAAAAAAATTCAGCGTCTGACAAGTTCTTTGAAGGTCCGGATCTGACAAATGTTTTGTTATTTGATGTTTCATTTGTAACCATATTATAGCCTATAAACTGGACTATAGATCTGGGTCTTTAGATCTCTTAAAACATCAACATATTGAACAGATTAGGTGGTCAAACAAGGCCACTCGCACTGATTTTGAAATTCTGGAATTTCCAGAAAAGTTCATGAGCCAAGTTTCTAACATATTTTGACCGTACTGATTCTGGCGATTTAGATGTTTTTAAACTGTGATGTTGCGTTAAACATGTTCCTTGACATGTGTACTATAGATATGAACCATAAAACAACCAAACTAATGATCAGAACACTTAGATAAGTTAGCATGAAGCTAACTGGTGGGACTGTCTGGGTTTCTGGAAAACTCAAAAACCGCCTGACAGAAGGTTTAGAGGCTCAGATCTCATTTTTGAAATGTTGTATGACCAAGGTGTTAGTTGATGATTGTAGTGTTGCATAAACACTACTACGATCACTGATTCGAGCTAGCCGGAAAGAATACCTAATTACAAAAAATTAAAGCGATCGGTCAAAGTTGACCCTTACTAAGCCGGTTGTCGGTGTTCTTGAGGCTCAAGAACACCAACAACGACAACTATTCTTGTCGCTAAAGACCTACAACGACGGTTTAATTAATTTTTTAATTTTAGAATATTCGAAATTATTTAAAATTAGAAATAAATTATAAAAATTAATAAAATGGTTTTAAAAAATCATTTTAAATTCTAAAAAATAACTTTTAATTATTTGGGATATTTTTCATTAATAATTATAATTATTTGAATAAAATGATATTTAATTTATTTAATTAGTGTATTAAATAAATTAGAGAAAAATAATTTAATATTATGAAAATGTATTTTAAATAAGAATAATGTATTTAAAAATATTTTGAGTTATAAAATATAACTTTTAATATTTTTGGAGAATTTTCATTAATAATTTAATATTAATGATATTAGATTTATTTAATTATTAAATTAAATAAATAAGATAAAAATAATTTTATTGATTTAAAAATCATTTTAAATAAGAATAAAGTGTTAGAAAATATTTGGAATTATAAAATATAATTTTCAATATTTTTGGAGAATTCTCATTAATAAATTAATATTAATGATATTAGATTTATTTAATTATTATATTAAATAAATGAATTAAAAATGATTTTATTGATTTAAAAATCATTTAAAAATGAGAAAAATGTTTTAAAAATATTTTAAGTTATAATTAATGACTTTTAATATTTTGATAATAATTTCATTAATATTTAAATATTAATGGTGATGATTTAAAAATGATTTTAATTAATTTAAAAATCATTTAAGTAGAATATTGATGATTTAAAAATATTTTAAGTTATTAACAATAACTTTAATATTTTGAAAAGTATAACATTAATATTTTATATTATTAAATATTAATGATAATAAGATTATTTGATAATTAAATCATTTAAAAAATGATTTAAGTGTTTGAAAAATTATTATAAATTATAATAATTGTTTATAAATTATTAAAAGCTTAGAAAAATATTATAAATGCGATATTTGACTTATCTAAAATAATATTGAAGCTTAGAGACCAAGATTTAATTGACAATCAATGTGTTAATTGTGGGATGAGGGTGACCGAAACAGAGAGGGAATAGAAATCAACAGGATAAAATAGTTAGACTTGATAAGTGTTTATATAGGTTATAAACACTAATGTGTGACTATATATTGGTTAATGTGCTAGGATAAGTTTGTTGTGAAATTACGATGTTTTGTGTTGTGAATTATTGTGCTTGGTGTGAGGCCAGATATTATTGGTTATAGGTCTTCTCAAACGCAGAGATAAGTTTATTGTGTGTATACAATGTCATCAGCGAAAGACAAGTTTCTAACTTCGACCTTGAGTTATATTCATTCAATTATTATAATGGTTAATTATTGCTAATTATACCATGTCCGAGGAAATTTATTGTTGATTATTACGCGATTTAGTGCATGATTAATAATTCAAATTGAATTACTAATTAGAGAGAATATACATTTGTAGAATAAGCTGTTGTTGGATATTCATATTAAGTAGAAGATAGAATTAACGATCATATAATTCACATTTTATTGTCAAATTATATTGAGAAATGTCTTAGCTAATTATTACTAGCTAGGCGAACATTTATTAGAACTTGATAGATTCGAGAAGAGAATTTAATTATTATTTATAGATCGATGCCAATTATTTGGCTAGATCGATAAGTAAATAGAAATTGAAATCATTAAATTTCGTTGTTAAATCAAATCTTGATTCTGAGACTGAGAAGAACAACCTTTTATATAAAGGGAACATTTTTTAAGTCGTATATTCGACCATTGCGCGCGACCTAAGTATTATGCATAATATAGGGTATAATAAAGTTGATCACTTGTTATACTTGCAGAGGGTAATGATTTAATCTTTATGGTTATCTGATACTCCTGCGTATGTATCAAAGTAAATCTTTGATAGATACCCGAGAAGGTAGAAGTTCTAGATCCAATGGATCGCTCAGCATAAATCTGGAAAATATTCCACTTTGTTATTGCGTAGAATTGATTCTTGTTTATTCATTTGAATATCGTAGATACTTTGAAAGCGTTGTACTCTTTTATTATCAAATTATTGTGTTGCATAAAAAGGGAGAAGCCTTGTTATTGATTAACGCATTGTTCAGCTAATTCAAAGTTCCCCGAAATTTGGTGTCATTCTATCAAAATAGATAGTCTATTATTCTGATACTTATACATTCATTGTATATCTTAACTTGTGAGAGAAAATTTGTTGCTCACCCTTGCTAAATAAAACTTTTTAGATTTTAGGGACGAAGTGGCAGGAGGTGCTGTGAAGAACAAAGGCAAAGACATAGTGATTAATTAGTTATGGATAATATTATTATTATGTTGTATTTGTGAACCATTTTTGTATAACTAAAGGGTATGTTTGTAATGTTAAGGTTAGAGAACCTAGGGTAATGTATTAACTATATCAGTTAATGAAGTGTATGTTCCTATTTATAAATAAATGGGTAGTTAAATGTTATTTATATTGTGGATCGTGAACACTAAACTCGGGGGGTCAGGTAACCCGGATTTGGGGGTGTCACAGGTTGGTATCAAAGCTGTAGTGACCAAGGTGTTACAAGTTGGTAGCAGAGCTATAGGTTATAAAACTTAAGTGGGGTGTGGATAAACCCTAGGATTATAACCATAAGCGAAATCTAGAATACTCATTTAGAGTACTAAGTGAGGGGTTGCCGAAATATAGCGATAGTGAGATATGTGGACACATAGTGTGAGAAGTTCGTACTTGAGAAGTATTAATCAAGTCAATTAGACTGATGGTAGGATGTCTAGAGAAGATGAAATGAGTGCAGAGATGCTGGCGGTTTGTTGCACCCGATTGCCGATGGCCAAGGTGCCCGGTATGAAAAGTGACTTAGTTGAAGAGGTGGGAAAAGATGAACCTATGATCAATCTGGGGAACGATCATGGCGATTATCCCGAGATGTATCGAAGTGGTGATGAGAAGGCGGAGTCCGAAGAAGCTAAGGTGGAGAAAGAGAATAAGACTAAAGTTGGAGAACAAGATCAAGTATCTGCAGAAGTTCAAGAACTCTGGAGAAAAGTATTTCTCTTGGAGGAGTTATGGAAGACGGAGCGAGCGTTACGCGAAATGACTGAATAATGGAATGAGCTGAAGGCACGTATGGAAAGGATGAAGACTGAAGGTGGTGGATCGTCTGAAGGAACAATCAAGCAGCAAGAAGGGCAAGAATAAGAGAAAGAGGGACAACGACATCGATGATTAAGAAAATTCAAACCTGAAGAAGAAGCAAGTCTGTAGCAAGTGTGGAAAGACTCACGCGTGAGAATGCATGATGTGGAAGAATGTTTGTTTCAATTATAAGTAGGAAGGACATATTTCTTTTCATTGTCCTAAGCCGAAGGCAACAAGTGTCCCAGTAAGAAGAAGACTGGTGAAGGGAGTGGACGGTAGATAGCTTAAAGGGAGTGGACGGTAGATAGCTTAAGTTTAAGCGATAGTATCTTTTGATAGTGTATGATATTAATGACCGATGTGTGAACATATGTATATATATATATATATATATGTTTGTATGAGTGAAATCTTTATTTTCTATATGAATATAAGATTAAGATTAATTTTGAGTTCTTAAAACTCATACTTATGGTAAGTTCATGACTCATAATTATATGAAATGTTTTGAACCCCTCGTGAATGGGCCTTGAAAGGTACGACTAGGATAAGTTCATACACTCATATAATTGTGGCAAGTTCTGAACCCCTAGGTGTGGTAAGTTTGATGAGCAGGGAATAGTTATGTGTGAATGGAGAATTATGACTTTTGTTTAAAGTTGTGCTATAAATCCTGATATTATTTAAAGAGGGATAGTGTTATGTGTTAAGTACTAAATGTATTGTGTGTTATTTGAATAAATATGTGATTATATGAGAATTTTTTTAATTCTTATTATGTTATTAATAAGAATCTGTGTAGAAAAGGAGAATTAATGTAAGATTTTTATCGGATAATGCTTTTGCCGCGGAAGGAGGTCTAAAGATAAATATGGAAGAACAATTTGTGAATCAAAGCGAGAAGAATATAGCGGTGACATAATATTTTGTCAAGTTCAACGAGTTAGCAAAATTTGCTCCACATCAGTGGACATTGAGGAGTTTAAAACACGATGTTTTAGGAGCAGTTGAAATCATTGGTACTCGAGAAAATTTGGATGTCTTGTAAATTAATTCATTTTCAACGTTATTAGAAAAAGCCATTATCATTTGAAGGAGAAATTGAAGGCATATTAAAGAATAGTCAAGAACAAAGAAAGGAGGTGAAGGAAATAATATGATAGGTGGTAGTGGAGTAGTAATCTTAATAAACATAAGAGGATGGTGATATTAATTGGAAATAATCCGATTAGAGATTAGGAAGAAAGGCGTAGTCGTGTGTAGTTTCTGAGAAGCATCATCAAGGAGTTTGTTTGAAGAAAAAGAGAGTGCAGTACAAGCTGTGGTCAAGAGGGACACATGTCACCCCGATTGTCTCATTCAAAAGAAGACACGAGGTTGTTTTTAATGTGTGAATCGACCAATCATCTGAGTCGGAATTGTCAGAAGAAAAATGTAGAGAGGAGAAGTGCCAACAAGGGACCCGGTAGCAAAACCCTGGAGATTAAAGAGTCAGCTCAGCAGGGAAGACAAACATCATTAACTTTTAGCATGACAGTTCCAAATGTAGCAGCAGCCCATGAAGAAGCGACCGGTAATGATTTAGCTTAATACTTAAATTATGCGAGTAATATGAGTTACACATTTATGTGAAGTGCTTTCTTTTAATAGATTCAAGTCACGTGTTAGAATTTGAAACACAAATTAATATTATGTTGATTAAGAATAAACTGATGATACAACTTTAAAAGATTGTAGAGAATAAGAAAGCGGTGATTCCAAGGACGGAATCCTTTTAAGAAGGGGTGAATGTGATAACCCGGGATTTCGAATAATTAAAAATTTTTGAATATTTTTTTTATTAATATTAATATTGATTATCAATTTTGCGACATGTATCTGTGATACGAGTCTCGAGAAGGTCAATTTGTGTATTGACTAATAAATTTAGAGTAGAGTTGTGTTTAACAAGATTAGAAACCCTAACCCTAAGTCTGGATAGGGATTCGATAGAAAATATAATTAAAATAATTATATTGATATGTACGTGTTTGTACTGTATAGAGATATTGATCAATGATTGATCAGATAAGGTTTAAAATTAATAAACAATAATAAGAGATTAGAAACCCTAATCTTAGGATTAGAAACCCTAACGTACCATTAGAAACCCTAATCAAAAGTTGGGAAACCCTAATTTTATATTCGGGAATCCTAAAACCCTAATTAGGAAACTATAATCCTAATTAGTAAGCTTAATGTGTTTATTAAACTTAAATATAATTAAAAAACCCTAATTATATTTTTAGTTATATTAATTTCTATTTTACAAACCCTAATTGTAATTTAGAAATTTTAATTTTTCTAAGTAAAACCCTAATTTCATATTCGGGATTTCTAAACCCTAATTAGGCAACCCTAATCCTAATTGGAAGGCCTAATATATTTATTAAACACTAATGTGATTAGAAAAACCTAATTTAATTAGGAAACCCTAATTTTAGTTATAAACTTTTAATTTTCTAATTTAAAAACCCTAAATTGGAAATTATGTAAGCTAATGTTTTAAAACCTAAGTGTTAGAACCTTAGGGTTAAACCCTAAACCCTAAGGGTTGTGTATTTGTCTAGTATGCCATTAAATTTAATTTGCTAAAGACCAAATTGCCCTTTTTGGATTTTTTTTAAAGTAACTTGTAAAACGGCCAAGAGCTTTAGTTGGTGACCAACCCACTTGACTTTATGACTACTAATATCTCAGAAAAGCAGCTAGAAACGTCAAATATATGTAATATACAATGTATCTTTGTATTATATATAGATTAAAAGAGAGAAAGTGTATAAAACTAGCCATTTTACTAACTTACTCTCAACAACTCTCTCTCTCTCTCTCAAACTGTGAGACCCCAGATTTTATGAATAAAGATTTAATTTTCTCGAAATATTTTTTTTAATATTATGGTGTGGATTTGATATAATGTTATAGTTGTGGATAGTATTTATAAATTTTGCAAAGTAAGCAATTGGTTATATAATATTCGATTGGTCGGGGAATATTCGTTTTAATAGGGAATATTGTGCTGACGACCACAATCATTAGTGGACCCCATGACGAAAGTATTATAAGTAGTTAAAAAAGCGACAAAATTATCTTTCTATAAAAATAACGGCGGAGGTGTTACTGAATTAAAAGCTGTTGAACTAACTTAGGTAGTAAAGAAATGCGATAATATGCGTGGTTGCATAGTAGCACTGCGGTATTGATTATTGATGCTTATGTAAGAAGTCACTCGATTATACTCAATTATTGCTATAGTAATTGCTTTGCATCATATCTCTCGTATTATTGATTCAATTATTATTACATTATCATCGTATATAATATGATATATTATTAAATTAGTAATTGAGGCGACAAAGTTATTCATATTATTATTTGTAATATTGACATGTCTAGAAGTTACGTGAAGGAGGGTTTGGTCACCTAATTGCGGCGCATGATAAGGAGAAATCCTTATCGAAAAGCCCCTCTTTCACAGGAGCGACACAGGTTGTTAAATATTGTGAATTATAATATTAATGATGAATAAGTTAGTGTTGATTAAAGATGAATTTTATAGTTCTATTGTGTTGGAATTATTTGTGTTAGTGGAAATTGACATTTGTTTCAATAATAATTGATGTGCGGAGGTTATATTGTTCAATCGAGTATTGGGGCACTTTTAGGTAATAGAATCTTATTCACGAATTACTATTCATGAGTTACTATTCACGAATAACTATTCATGAGTTACTATTCATGAGTTACTATTCACGAGTTACTATTCACGGGTCTTATTCACTAGTAAGATATATTTCTTTTAGGTCCAAATCATTTTTTGGGTACAATATTATTCCATGAGGAGATGTGCTAATTTTTGAATAGTTGGTTGAAGATATAATAGTAAATCAATATGGACACGCTGGTGAAAGTTATAATAATAAATCAATATGGATCGCTAGTTTAAAGTTTTAATAGTAAATCGGTATGGAATGAATTGCTTTAAGTTTTAATAGTAAACCAATATGAATTTGTCCCGTTTAAAAGTAAATCAATCTGGACCGTTCATGAATAAGTTACTATTCAGTCCATTCTCCTATAAATAGAATCTCATTCCTTCATTATTTCTTACGAATTCACTGAAACTCTAGAGAGAGAAACTATAGAGAGAAAGAAGAAAAGTATTCTACTACTTCACTATTCCAATATCCAGTTTCTTCTAAGGTAGGGGATATTATTTGTTATACTCATAAGGGGTATTATTTCTTTCGTATTCATGAAGAGAACTTTTGTTATTCCATTCTTATTATTCTGTTGGAATAACTTTGTTTATCTGAAATCACCGCATATATGGTGAAATTCTTCTAATATTTAGTTCTTTATTATTTTGTGAATATCTTGTTACATGCATTTCTGTTGGACTGGTTCCATTATTTATTATTCTATTGGGAATAACACATGCATGCGATCTATCGCACGCATGGTGAATCATACATTATTCCATTCTTTATAATTATGTTGGAATAACTTTTGTCTATGTGGATTACCACATGCGTGGTGAATGATCCTTTGTATTCATTCCTTATTAAATTGTGGAAATGATGCATATACGTGGATTACTGCGTGGCGGGTGAAAATCCATTTGCGGTTTCATATATTCTATTATACTCGGTTAGTTAAAGTTTTGGCTTCTATACTCCATGAAATTAGTGGAATATCTTTGATATTTGCGCTTCATCCAATATCTTTTCATGGAAATATTCTTACGAGGATTTTTGAATTTTCTTGCCTGGCGATATCATGTTGACAATTTGGGCGTTATTGAGTTCGGGATAAATTAACTTATAAATCTTTAAAATTTATTCTTGAACTTGTTTTATTGAATTGTCATCATCCTCATGCTTATATTATGTTGAAAGTCATCTTTGGCTCACGTACATAGATGGACTTGGTATGATTATGACCGAGAGATTATTCGATATAATCATGGCCAGTAATGTGACGAATGATGTGGTAAAAGTCCTCATTGGCACATGTAGTTCATTGGTGGGCGGTTGTTGGTATGATTATGACCGAGGATTATTTGGTATAGTCATGACCATTGATGATTACATAAATATCCTTGGTTGTGGAAGCGAGGGGATGATTCGATTTTATTTATTAAATTTGAGTCTCGTGATAAAAGTGATGAAAACCTTTTAAATCATAGAAGATAGTAGATTTTATTCTCTATTTGACTCTTCTAATGGATTGCTTGTTCAAATAGCGATTAAACTTGATGTTTATTATATTTTATCGGTTTAACATTTGAAGGCTAATGATAATTTATTACGCATTATCTTAGTCATAATATTTCTTACTGGGCAAGTTGAGCTCACCCTTTCTTTAACTGTTCTCTTCAGGAAATGAGAACGTAGCTGGGACTAGTCGGGGAATTCCTTCGCTAGTATGACCTACCTAAGTTTATTTGGTATTTAATTGGTAGGTCAGAGTATATGAATAATATGTGACATGTTAATTAACCCTTGTTTTGTGGCAGTATTTAAAAATGGCATCCGAAAATTTTGGGATAAGCAATGAAGCACATGAGACCGTTGAGTCACCAATGATCAATATCCGGGATAATGTGCAACATGAAGACAATAATCCTCGAATAAACAATAACAGATGAAAAGATGAGCGATGGGATGTTCGGAGGATTTATGCAATTCGTGCGACATCGGTGAGAGAGACTCTGTTTATAATGCGGTGGAAACAATGGCAACCCACGATCGGTCACCGCTAAGCGATTCAAGGAGTGGGACCACTTTGGAGTTTTTAGGAAAAGCTAGAACCACTTAAGGCGGAGGCGTGGTTAAAGCGAGATCACCAAGATATTTGATGTCTTGGGATGCTCAGAAGAGCAAAAGGTTCCCTTGCCACCTTTATGTTGCGTTAAGAAGCGATTATTGGTGGGAATCACGTAAAAGCGTTACCCGACTGGCCTGTTTCAAGATGTCTTGGGAGAAGTTCCAAGAGTACATTCAACGACAAGTACTTTTAAAAGTATTAGTCACATGAAGGAGGTGGAGTTTATCAAGTTGGAACAAAACAATATAACCGTGTCGTAGTATGAGTCTAAGTTTGCCGAGTTATCCCGATTTGTATCCCATTTGGTCGATAATGAGGATCGAATGACGCGAATGTTTCTAAGAGGTTTGAAACCCGATATACGTCAATACCTCATTTTTCACAAACTTTGTTTATATTCAGATGTTGTGAATAGGGCTCGGTTATTGGAGCGCGATAATGATTCAGCACAACCAAAAGGTAACGACCAACAACATGATAATAATCATACTGGTGGCAACGACCATCAGAACAATGATAACCATCGTGGGGGAAATTATCACGCAAAGAATGGTAACCACTTCGGTGGTAATCATGGCTAAGATAATAGAAGTGAAATTTCAAGAAGAAGGTTCAATAATGATGGAAAGACAACAAGACACCGACTTTGTTAAGGAATGAGAACGGCCATAGCCGGTCGTATGCTTCAAATCTTGGGAGGAGGGACATATCGGTCAAAGCTGCGTGATGCGATCCAAAGCATATTACAATTGTGGAAAAGAAGGTCACTGGCCCGATTTTATGCGTGCACCAAAGTCAAGTCCAATTTGGGATAGTGATGCGAAAGGATGTCCCCAGACAAGCCAAAGCCGGTAGTTTAAGAGAGAGCGTTTTTTTACGAGGAACACGGATAAAATTATCACGGGTAAGTTAATCATAAACTCTTGCAAAGTCTATCTGTGTTGAATCTGGGTTCTACGCACTCTTTTATTTCACCTAGTTGTGTTCAATGTTTAAATTTACCTCCGGAGAAGTTAGATTTTGATTTATTTATTGAAACTCAGTTGGGAGAAACCTTCGTTACATCTACTATTAATAAATCTTGTTTAATTCAAATCGACACTTTCACGTTACCTGTCGATCTTATCTCTTTGAAAATACTTGCCTTTGATGTGATTGTTGGAAACGATTGGTTAACTACTCATCATGCTTTTCATAAGGTTATTAGCTTTCATATTCCTAACCAACCTGTTATGCGAATCCAAGCAACCAAACCACTAAAGTCAATCATTGTCATATCAAGCCATAAGTAAAGAGTCCTGGTCCTTTCGTTGTTGACTTCCTTGTGTGAAATGCACCAAAGCCAGACTTTCTATAGGCGATGTCGTGAATGACGATGGCAAGTTGATAGGTATCAATGTGACGTACTATCCAAGTCTTGGATGAGGTCACGATTTTGAATGATATTTCTATTGTTAATAAATTTCTGACGTATTCTTGAAGACTTCTTAGCCTACCCCTAGAGCGTGATATCGAATTTTGTATTGACCCCAGTACAAAACCCATTTCTAAAACCCTCAAATATTTCTTCAACTAATACGAACGTATAACGTGCCAAAGACATTGGCTCGAGCTGTTGAAGATTACGATCGTACCATTCAATATCATTATGGAAAAACGAACGTGGTAGCTGACGCGTTGAGTAGAAGATCGTATGCATTTACGAGTGCGATGTTGTTAACACAAAGACCCATTTTGTATAACTTACAAATGATGAAGATAGAGTTAAAGACTATAGGGACCCACGTAAAGATAACGAATATACGATTATAATCGACTTTAATCGATAAAGTTAAAGTTGTTCAAGCTACACACCTGGAGCTGATGAATGTGAAGAATTAAGAAGGTTCAAGAGGGCGTTATTCTAGAAGCAAGAATCGACGAAGAGAGGAAATCTCAACCCTCGATTTAATTGGCTCATTTGAAATCCTCGATGAAGTAGGAATTGTGGCCTATAGACTCGTTTTACCGCCAAGTATGTTGCGTGTTCAGAACGTTTTTTTTACGTATCGAGGTTACGTAAATATGTGGATGACCCGAACCACATTATTAAATTAGAACTAAACGATATAGCGGAAGATTTAACGTATGAGGAGATACGTGTTAAAATTTTGGATAAGAAGGATCGTATTCAACACTCAAAGGTTATACCTCATGAATTAGAATCTCAAATGAAGTCAAGGTATCCTCACCTCTTCGACATACCAGGTACGTACGTAAATTTCAAGGGCAAAATTTCATAAGGAGGAGAGATTGTGAGACCCCAGATTTTATGAATAAAGATTTAATTTTCTCGAAATATTTTTTTTAATATTATGGTGTGGATTTGATATAATGTTATAGTTGTGGATAGTATTTATAAATTTTGCAAAGTAAGCGAGGGTTATATAATATTAGATTGGTTAGAATATTACGTTTTAACGAGGAATATTATGCGACCACACAATCATTAGTGGAACCCATAACTTGAAAGTATTATCGTAGTTAGAAAAGCGACAAAATTATATTTCAATAAAAATAACGGCGGAGGTATTCTGAGTTAAAGCTGTTGAACTATCCGGTTAGTAAAAGTACGATGTAATACTGCGTTAGTTGCATAGTAGCACCACGGTATTGATTATTGATGCTTACGTGAAAGTCACTCAATTATACTCGATTATTACTCACGATAATTAACATCATATCTCTCGTATTATTGATTCAATTATTATTACGGTATCATCACATATAATATGATATATTATTAAATCAATAATTGAGGCGACGAAAAGTTATTCATATTATTATTTGCAATATTGACAATGTCTAGAAGTTACATCGAGGAGAGGTTTGGTCACCTAATTGCGGCATGATAAGGAGAAATCCTTATCGGAAGCCCCCTCTTTCTGAGGAGCGACACGGTTGTTAAATATTGTGAATTATAATATTAATGATGAATAAGTTTGTGTTGATTAAAGATGAATTTTATAGTTCCATTATGTTGGAATTATTTGTGTAAGTGGAAATTGACATTTGTTTCGATAATAATTGATGTGCGGAGGTTATATTGTTCAATCGAATTATTCGGGCACTTTTCCGTAGCGAGTACTATTCATGAATTACTATTCACGAGTTCTTATTCACGAATAACTATTCACGAGTTACTATTCACGAGTTACTATTCACGGGGTACTATTCACCCGTAAGATATATTTCTTTTCGGTCAAATTATTTTTTGGGTACAATATTATTCCATGAGGAGATGTGCTAATTTTTTGAATAGTTGGTTGAAGATATAATAATAAATCAATATGGATGGTTTGGTGGAAAGTTATAATAGTAAATCAATATGGATCATTGGTTTAAAGTTTTAATAGTAAATCGGTATGGACCGGTTGCTTTAAGTTTTAATAGTAAACCAATATGGATAATCCGTTTTAAAAGTAAATCAATCTGATTGGAGTTCATGAATTAATTCTATTAGGACCATTCTCCTATAAATAGAAGCTCATTCCTTCATTATTTCTTACGAATTCAATGAAACTCTAGAGAGAAAACTATAGAGACAAAGAAAAAAACTATTCTGCTACTTCACTACTCCAATATCCAGTTTCTTCTAAGGTAGGGGATATTAATTTTTGTACTCATAAGGGGTATTATTTCTTTCGTATTCATGAAGAGAACTTTTGTTATTCCATTCTTATTATTACATTGGAATAACTTTGTTTATCGCAATCTGCATATATGGTGAAATTCTTCTAATATTTCGTTCTTTATTATTACATGGAATATCACATATGTATGCGTTCTGTGGGACTGGTTCCATTATTTATTATTACGTCGGAAAATCCATCATCGTTCTGGGGACTGGTTCCATTATTTATTATTACATTGGGAATAACTTTTGCATGCTTGCGATCTATCACACGCATGGTGAATCCTTCTATTATTCCATTCTTTATTATTATGTTGGAATAACCTGTCTATGTGGATTACCACATGCATGGTGAATGATCCTTTGTATTCATTCCTTATTAAATTGCGGAAATGATTTGTATACGTGGATTACCGCATCACGGATGAAAATCCATTTGCAGTTTCATATATTCTATTATACTCAGTTGGTTAAAGTTTTGGCTTCTATACTCCATAAAATTAGTGGAATATCCTTGATATTTGCGCTTCATCCAGTATCTTTTCATGGAAATATTCTTACGAGCATTCTTGAATTTTCTTGCATAAAAGCGATATCATGTTGACAATTTGGATGTTATTGAGTTCAGGATAAATTAACTTATAAATCTTTAAAATTTATTCTTGAACTTGTTTTATTGAATTGTCATCATCCTCATGCTTATATTATGTTGAAAGTCATCTTTGGCTCACGTGCATAGATGGACTTGGTATGATTATGACCAGGGATTATTCGGTATAATCATGACCGTAATGTGACGAATGATGTGGTAAAAGTCCTCATTGGCCTGTAGTTCATTGGTGGACAGTTGTTGGTATGATTATGACCAGGGATTATTTGGTATAGTCATGACCATTGATGATTACATAAATATCCTTGGTTGTGGAGCAAGGATGATTCGATTTTATTTATTAAGCTGAGTCTCAGCGATAAAAGTGATGAAAAACCTTTTAAATCATAGAAGATAGTAGATTCTATTCTCTAACTTGACTCTTCTAATGGATTGCTTGTTCAAACTATGATTAAACTTGATGTTTATTATATTTTATCGGTTTAACAGATTTGAAGGCTAATGATAATTTATTACGCATTATCTTAGTCATAATATTTCTTCTTGGGCAAGTTGAGCTCACCTTTTCTTTCAACGTTTCTCTTGAGGGAAATGAGAGAACGTATTTGGGGACTAGTCGAGGAACATAGTGATGGTCTAGATGGTGCTTTAATAGTCCTCACTATTTTGTGAAATAGTGTGATAATAAATGTAATGAGGACTCCATTGAGTGTGGATATTGTCTAGATGACAATATCTGTATTAAAACTCACAGCCTATGTTTTGTCGTATTTTACACGACTGTTGTATAATTAAGTTGTATTTGAATTTTGTACCATGTATTTGGCGACTCAAGATGGGTGATGTATACCTATTTTGGGGGCGTCACACAAACCTTCGAATTCCTTAAGTAATTCAGTCACATAACCAGCCCCTAGATCACCCAATATCATATTGGAGAGCATAGATCAAGATTGGAGCAAGAGAGGTATAAACCTAATTTTTATTTTTGATCCAAGTTGCTAAGAAAGATTTCGTGTTTATGTGTTTATATAAGTGTTAGAAGATGTTTTATGATGATCTATGATGTTACATCATGGATCCATAGCATCAAAGTGTCTTAAAAATGAAGTTTTCAAAAAAACTGTTCTTGAGCAATTTTTGTGGTCTGACAAGTAATGTCAGTCGCCACAGATCCTTGCTCGTTTAAGAGTTTTGTTGTTTTAAGTTTTGGTTTTGTAGCTTGGCATGAGGTCTTTAGTCTGCAAAAGAAATCAGAGTCATTACATGTCTGGATTCGAAGATATAATCGGTCAAAACCCGTTGATCGGGCGTGACCGAGTATAATCTAGGTAACCCCAGAAAGAAAAATTCAGCGTCTGACAAGTTCTTTGAAGGTCCGGATCTGACAAATGTTTTGTTATTTGATGTTTCATTTGTAACCATATTATAGCCTATAAACTGGACTATAGATCTGGGTCTTTAGATCTCTTAAAACATCAACATATTGAGCAGTTAGGTGGTCGAACAAGGTCACTACATAGCGATTTTGAAATGCAGAATTTCGAAAAAGTTCATGAGCCAAGTTTCTAACATATTTTGGCCGTCTTGATTATTAAGCGATTTAGATGTTTTTAAAAGCGTGATGTTCACGTTAAACATGTTCCTTGACATGTGTACTATAGATATGAACCATAAAACAACCAAACTAATGATCGAACACTTAGATAAGTTAGCGTAGAAGCTAACGGTGGGGCTTGTCTGGGTTTCTGGAAAACTCAAAAACCGCCTGACAGAAGGTTTAGAGGCTCAGATCTCATTTTTGAAATGTTGTATGACCAAGGTGTTAGTTGATGATTGTAGTGTTGCATAAACACTTTACTGCGATCACTGATTCGAGCTAGCCAGATACTAATTACACCGAGAATTAAAGCCGGTCAAAGTTGACCCCTTGCTAAGCCGGTTGTCAGTGTTCTTGAGGCTCAAGAACACCAACAACGACGGATACTGTCGCTAAAGACCTACAACGACGGATTAATTAATTTTTAATTTTAGAATATTCCAGAAATTATTTAAAATTAGAAATAAATTTTAAAAATTAATAAAAATGGTTTTAAAAATCATTTTAAATTCTAAAAAATAACTTTTAATTATTTAGGATATTTTTATTAAATAATTATAATTATTTGAATAAAAATGATATTTAATTTATTTAATTAGTGTGTTAAATAAATTAGAGAAAAATAATTTAATATTATGAAAAAGTATTTTAAATAAGAATAATGTATTTAAAAATATTTTGAGTTATAAAATACAACTTTTACTTTTTAGAGAATTTTCATTAATAATTTAATATTAATGATATTAGATTTATTTAATTATTAAATTAAATAAATAAGATAAAAATAATTTTATTGATTTAAAATTATTTTAAATAAGAATAAAGTGTTAGAAAATATTTGGAATTATAAAATATAATTTTCAATATTTTTGGAGAATTCTCATTAATAAATTAATATTAATGATATTAGATTTATTTAATAATTATATTAATTAAATGAATTAAAAATGATTTTATTGATTTAAAAATCATTTAAAATGAGAAAAAATGTTTTCAAAATATTTTAAGTTATAATTATTGACTTTTAATATTTTGATAATAATTACATTAATATTTAAATATTAATGGTGATGATTTAAAAATGATTTTAATTAATTTAAAAATCATTTAAGTAGAATATTGATGATTTAAAAATATTTTAAGTTATTAACAATAACTTTAATATTTTGAAAAGTATAACATTAATATTTTTATATTATTAAATATTAATGATAATAAGATTATTTGATAATTAAATCATTTAAAAAAATGATTTAAGTGTTTGAAAAATTATTATAAATTATAATAATTATTTATAAATTATTAAAAGCTTCCGAAAAATATTATAAACGATATTTGGCTTATCTAAAATAATATTGAAGCTTAGAGACCAAGATTTAATTGACAATCAATGTGTTAATTGTCGGCAAGAGTGACCAGAACACCGAGAAGGGACCGAAATCCAACCAGACCGAAATAGTTAGACTTGATAAGTGTTTATATAGGTTATAAACACTGATGTGACTATGTGGTTATGTGCCTAGGATAAGTTTGACTGTGAATTACAGTGTTGTGTGTTGTGAATTATTGTGCTAATTGTGAGACCGATATTATTGGTTATAGGTCTCTCAAACGCAGATAAGTTTATTGTGTATCTGTAATCAACGCGCAAGACAAGTTTCCTAACTCAACCTTGAGTTATATTCATTCAATTAATATAATGGTTAATTATTGCTAATTATACCATGTCCAGAGAATTTATTGTTGATTATTCGCAGTTAGCGGATGATTAATAATTCAAATTGAATTACTAATTCGGAGAATATACGTTTGTAGAATAACTGTTGTTGGATATTCATATTCGTAGAAGATAGAATTAACAGTACAGATAATTCCTGTTTATTGTCAAATTATATTGAGAAATGTCTTAGCTAATTATTCTAGCTAGACGAACATTTGTTAGAACTTGATAGATTCGAGAAGAGAATTCAATTATTATTTATAGATCGATGCCAATTTTTTCGGCTAGATCGATAAGTAAATAGAAATTGAAATCATTAAATTTCGTTGTTAAATCAAATCTTGATTCTGAGACTGAGAAGAACAACCTTTTATATAAAGGGAACATTTTTTAAGTCGTATATTAGACCCATTCTTGTACCGACCTAAGTATTATGCATAATATAGGGTATAATAAAGTTGATCACTTGTTATACTTGCAGAGGGTAATGATTTAATCTTTATGGTTATCTGATACTCCTGCGTATGTATCAAAGTAAATCTTTGATAGATGCAGAAAGGTAGAAGTTCTAGATCGAATGGATCTTTCAAAGATAAATCTGGAAAATATTCCACTTTGTTATTGCGTAGAATTGATTCTTGTTTATTCATTTGAATATCGTAGATACTTTGAAAGCGTTGTACTCTTTTATTATCAAATTATTGTGTTGCATAAAAAGGGAGAAGCCTTGTTATTGATTAACGCATTGTTCAGCTAATTCAAAGTTCCCCGAAATTTGGTGTCATTCTATCAAAATAGATAGTCTATTATTCTGATACTTATACATTCATTGTATATCTTAACTTGTGGGGCAAATTTGTTGCTCACCCTTGCTAAATAAAACTTTTCAGCTAGGGACGAAGTGGCAGGAGGTGCTGTGAAGAACAAAGGCAAAGACATAGTGATTAATTAGTTATGGATAATATTATTATTATGTTGTATTTGTGAACCCTTTTTGTATAACTAAAGGGTATGTTTGTAATGTTAAGGTTAGAGAACCTGGGGTAATGTATTAACTATATCAGTTAATGAAGTGTATGTTCCTATTTATAAATAAATTGGCAGTTATATGTTATTTATATTGTGGATCGTGAACACCAAACTCAGGGGTCAGGTAACCCAAATTTGGGGGTGTCACATGGGAGAAGATGAACCTATGATTAATCTAGGCAGCGATCATGACGATTATCCCGAGATGTATCTGAGTAGTGATGAGGAGGCAGAGTCTAAGCAAGCTAAGATGGAGAAAGGGAATAAGATAAAAGTTGGAGAACAAGATCAACTATCGACAGAAGTTCAAGAACTCCGGAGTAAAGTGTTTCTCTTGGAGGAGTTGTGGAAGACGGAGCGAGCTTTACGCGAAATGACTAAAGAATGGAATAAGCTAAAGGCACAAGTGGAAAGGATGAAGACTGACGGTGGTGGATTGTGTGAAGGAACAATCAAGCAGCAGAAAGACAAGAAAAAGAGAAAGAGGGACAACGACAGCCCTAATTCTGTAAAGTCAAACCCGAAGAAGAAGCAAGCCTGTAGCAAGTGTGGGAAAACTCACGCGGGAGAATGCATGATGTGGAAGAACGTGTTCTTCAACTGTAAGCAGGAAGGACATATTTCTCTACATTGTCCTAAGCCAATTTGAGGAAGTGTTTCTCATGTGGAAGAACAGGTCACAAATTCAAATGAAGTGTCCCAACAAGAAGAAGGCGGTGAAGGGTGGGCGTGAGATAGTTTAAGTTTGAGCGTTAGTATCTTTTGGTAAAAGATTATGATATTAAAAGTTGTAATATCGAGAACGATGTTTGAGCATTTGTAAATATATATGTTTTTATGAATGAGATCTTTATTTTCTATATGAATATAAGATTAAGATTAATTTGTGTGTTCTTAAAACTCATACTTATGGTAAGTTTATGACTCATGATTATATGAAATGTTCTGAACCACTCAGCGAATGGATGTCAAAGATCTGACTAGGATAAGTTCATACACTCATATAATTGTGGCAAGTTACTGAACTCATAAGTGTGGTAAGTTTGATGAACTGGGAATAGTTATGTGAAAATGATAAAATGGCAACTTTTTGTGTAAAGTTGGAGAATTGAAATTTGTTGTGTAAAGTTGTGTATGTTAATCCTAAAATTATTTTAAAAAGGGATAGTAATATGTGTTAAATACTAAATGTACTATGTGCTATTTGAATACTGTGAGAATTATGTGTTGAATTCTTATTATGTTAAGAATTTGTATAGAGAAAGAGAATTAATATAAGATTTTTATTTAAATTAGATCATGCCGCCTAGACGACAGAATCAAAATCAAAGAAAAGAGCAGTCGGTAAATAATGAAGGAGGTCAAGTTGTCCCGATGCAAAACTTTGCAAATATGATAGCACAAGCTATGTAGAATAGAGCTCCAGATGCAAGAGGAAGATCGAGCTATCAGCCAGCTGATAGATTTTCTAACTTCAAAGACTTTAAAGCGGTAGGACCGCCTGAATTCAAAAGGACCACAGATCCGATTGAAGCCCAAACATGGGTGAAAGAGATGGAGAAAGCATTCGTTATCGCCAGAGTAGCGGAGGAGCAGAAGGCGACTTTTGCAACTTATCTGATGAAGGGAGAAGCCAATTACTGGTGGGAGACTAATCAGGCAAGAGCCGGTACAGCTATAGTTACTTGGACCAGATTCAAGGAGTTGTTATTTGAGAATTACTTTTCGCCGAGTATGCAATCCTGGATGGAAGTTAAATTTCTAGAATTGAAACAGGAGAACATGTCGGTATCAGAATACGCTGCCAAATTCAACGAGTTGGCTAGATTTGCACCTCATCAGGTGGACATAGAGGCGAGAAAGGAGAGAAGATTTGAGAATGGACTGAAGTCGGGGATATTCAACAAGGTAGCGGTATTGCAGATCAATACGTTCGTGGCTTTAATGGAGAAGGCATTAATTGCTGAAGGAGGGAGCGAAGCTGCATCTCGATTTCATCAGGAGAAGAAGAAGAAGACAAATGATGGTGGAAGCAGTTATGGTAGTATCCCGAATAAGAGGAAGTGGAGTGAGAATATTCAGTCAGGTAATAAAACAGAGGAGAATAGAAAAGGGAGGGAACCATGTGCAATTTGTGCGAAGAACCATGCAGGTGTTTGACTGAAGAAGAAAGGAGTCTGCTATAACTGTGGGCAAGAGGGGCACATGTCACCCAATTGTCCCAGTCCGAAGAAGATACAAGGTTGCTTTGCGTGCGGATCGACGGATCATTTAGTTCGAAACTGTCCAAAGAGGAATGCTGAGAAGGAAAGTGTCAACATGGGACCCGGTGTCGGAACCTTGGCAATTCGAGGACCACATGTACCAGAAGACCAAAAAGCCCGTACATTCAATATGGCCTACAAGATGATGCGAGGTTGTCCAGGAAGTGGCGATATGTAACGATTTCGCTTAATACTTAAATTACGCGAGTAATATTGAGTTAGATAATTACTGTGAATTGTTTTATTTTATAGACCCAAGTCACAGGTTAGAATTTGAGACACAAAATTAATATTATGTTAGTAAAATTAATTGATGATACAACTTTAAAAGATTGTAGAGCGGTGATTCCGAGGACGGAATCTTTTTAAGGAGGGGTGAATGTGATAACCCGGGATTTCGAATAATCAAAATTTTACGAATAAATTTTTTTATTTAGTTAATATTAATATTGATTATCAATTTTGTGACAAGTATCTGTGATACGAAATTCGAGAAGTGGTTAATTTATGTATTAACTGGTAAATTAGAGTAGAGTTATGCTTAACAGCTTTAGAAACCCTAACCCTAATTTCTGGTTAGGGATTTGATAGAAAATATAATTAAAATAATTATTTTGATAAGTGCATTGATTGTCTTGTATAGATTTTTGATCAATGATTGATCGGATAAGGTTTAAAATTTATAAACCCTAATAAGAGATTAGAAACCCTAATCTCAGGATTAGAAACTCTAACGATAGCTAGAAACCCTAATCTCCGTTAGAAACCATAATCATAAGCCGAGAAACCCTAATTTCATATTCGGGAATCCTAAATCCTAATTAGGAAACCCTAATCCTAATTAGCAAGCCTAAAGTGATTAGTATATGTTAATATAATTAGGAAACCCTAATTATACTTTAGAAATATTAATTTCTATTTAAAACCCTAATGACATATTCGAAATTCTTAATTTTCTATTTTTAAACCCTAATTAAAAAATTTTAGAATCGGATGTTTTAAAACCTAAGGGTTAGAACCTTAGGGTTAAACCCTAAGGGTTAAACCCTAAGGGTTTGTGCAAATTCCAAGTATGCCATTAAATTTATTTTGCAAATGACAAAAATACCCTTTTTTATTTTTTTATATGTAGGTTGCAAATCTAGCAATTATTGGAGTAGGTGACCAACTACATTGACTTGGTGACCTAAAAATTGAGCCATATCAGTCAGCCAACCTCAGATCTAGCAACATGTCACAATATATATAGAATTAGAGAAAGAGAAAGTCCATTTGCTTGCTCATTTTCTCTCTTGCTCTCACCAACTATTTCTCTCAACCAAAGCTCCGAAATATATAAGTAGATCAGTCCTAAATACAACCCTAGATCAACCAATATCAGATAAGGAGATCCAAGATCAAAGATTTATCGAGGAGGTATAAACCCTAAAATCTAATTTGATCTTGTATGCTTAGATAATTTTTGTGTTTAAGTGTTTAGAATCTTGCTAATGGATGTTTTATGAAGATCTATGATGATCTATCATGAATCCATAGTATCAAAGTGGGTAAAAACTATGTTTTTCAAAAAGCATTCTTGAAAGATTTATAGTGGTCTGACAAGAAATGTCAGTCGCTCTAGATCTTTCTGTGTTTATGATATTTGTTGTTTTAAAGTTGTTATTGGTAGCTTGTTATGTTGTCTGTGATTTGCAAGTGAAATCATAGTCATTAGATGTCTGGATTTTAAGATATAATCGATTGGCTTGGTTGACCCAGAAGCTTAATTTGAAATCTGGGTAACCCAGAAATACGTGAACCGAGTCTGACAAGTTTTCTTTAGCCCCAGATCTATCAGGTTTTTAGTGTTATGATGTTGTTGTTGTAACTTATTTTTAGCTGGTTATGTGGACTCTAGATCCATGCTATTAGATCGCTTAAACAACACATAACATGGTTGTAATAAATGGTCAAACTAGACCATTTGATCATGGATGCATTTTCTGGGAATTTCCAGAAACAGTTTGAACAAAATTTCTGACAGCCTTTGACCGTCTTATAACTTATGATTCTGTTGTTATTGAACTGATCTGTTGTTGTAATGATGTTCCTTGACATAAGGACTATATATTAGAACCTTAAGATGACTTGAATCAAGACCAGAACCTTGTGAAAAATGGACTTGAAAGTGTCTAGTCGACACTGTCTGGGTTTCTGGGTTACCCAGAAAACCCAGATGTGATCTGACAAGGACTTTGAGATGCTGGATGTATTTGTTTGATTGTTGTATGACCAAGATGTTAGTTGATAATTATAGTGTTACAAACACACTACCAAAGCAAATTATGTCAGAAAAGTCCACAACATATACATGGATTGATAAATAAGATTGGTCAAACCGAGCACCTTGAACTCGAGTCTGACAGTGTTCTTGAGCTCAAGAACACCTAAGACGACAGACAAGTGTCGCTATAGGCTTTAGCGACGATTTTATTTATTTTATTTTCTGAATATTCCGGAAAATGCTTAAAAATAGAAAAGAAAGTCTAAAAATTACAAAAATGGTTTTAAAAATCATTTTAAATTCTAAAAAATAACTTTTAAGTATTTGGGACATTTTTCATTAATATTTATAATTATTTGGATATTAAGGATATTTAAATTATTTAATTAGTGTATTAAATAAATTAGAGAAAAATGATTTAATATTATGAAAAATCATTTTAAATAAGAATAATGTATTTAAAAATATTTTGAGTTATAAAATGTGACTTTTAATATTTTAGAATAATTTTTATTAATAATTTAATATTAATGATATTAGATTAATTTAATTATTAAATTAAATAAATAGGTTAAAAATGATTTTATTGATTTAAAAATTATTTTAAATAAGAATAAAGCGTTAGAAAATATTTTGAATTATAAAATATAATTTTCAATATTTTTGGAGAATTCTAATTAATAAATTAATATTAATGATATTAGATATATTTAATTATTATATTAAATAAATGAATTAAAATGGTTTTATTGATTTAAAATTATTTTAAAATAAGAATAATATTTAAAAATATTTGAAGTTATAATTAATGACTTTTAATATTATGATAATAATTTCATTAATATTTAAATATTAATGGTGATGGTTTAAAAATGATTTTAATTAATTTAAAAATCATTTAAGTAGAATATTGATGATTTAAAAATATTTTAAGTTATTAATAATAACTTTAATATTTTAACAAGTATAACATTAATATTTTTATACTATTAAATATTAATGATAATAAGATTATTTGATAATTAAATCATTTAAAAATGATTTAAGTATTTAAAAATTATTATAAATTATAATAATTGTTTAAATATTATTAATAGCTTCAGAAAAATATTATAAATGATATTTAACTTATTTAATATAGTATTGAAGCTTTGAAACCATATTTAATTGACAATAACTGTGTTAATTGTCAGATAGGGTGACCAGAACCCCGAGAATGCACCAAAGTCCAACCAGACCGAAATAATTAGACTTGACAAGTGTTTATATAGGTTATAAACACTGATGTGGCTATGTGGTAATGTGCCTAAGAGAAATTTGACTGTAGATTATAGTGTTATGTGTTATAAATTATTGTGCTAATTGTGAGACCGATATTATTGGTTATAGGTCTTACGAACGCAGATAAGTATATTGTGTAGCTGTAATCAGCAGAAGAGGCAAGTTTTCTAACTCAAGCTTGAGTTATATTCATTCAATTATTATAGTGGTTAATTATTGTTAATTATATCACGTCCAAGAATTTATTGTTGATTATTCGCAGTTAGTGCATGTTTAATAATTCAAATTGAATTACTGATTCGGAAAATATATATTCGTAGAATTACTGTTATTGGATATTCATATTTGTAGAAGCTAATATTGACAGTACAGATAATTCCTATTTATTGTCGAATTATGTTGAGAAATGTCTTAACTAATTATTCTGGCTAGACGAACATTTATTAGAACTTGATAGATTCGAGAAGAGAAGAGAAGAGAATTTAATTATTATTGACAAATCGATGCCAATTATTTCGGCTAGATCGATAAGTAAATAGAAATTAAAATCATAGAATTTCGTTGTTAAATCAAATCTTGATTCTGAGACTGAGAAGAACAACCTTTTATATAAACGGAACATTTTTAATCATATATTCGACCATTGCATACGACTTAAGTATTATGCATAATATAGGGTACAAGGAGTTGGCCGGCTCTAAGTACTTGCAGAGGGGTATGATTTAATCTTTATGGTTATCTGATACACCTGCGTATATGTCAAAGTAAAACTTTAATATATACCCGAGAATAGAAGTTTAAGATCCAATGGATCGCTCAACATAAATCTGGAAAACATTCCACTTTGTTATTGCGTAGAATTGATTCTTGATTATTCAATAGAATATCGTAGAAACTTTGAAAGCGTTGTACTCTTTCATTATCAAATTATTGTGTTGCATAGATTGTGAGAAGACTTGTTAAGTATTAAAGCTTTGTTCAACTATTTCAAAGTTCCCCGAGCTTTGGTTTCATTCTATCAATATAGATAGTCTGTTCTTATTGATTCGTATACATTTATTGTATGTCTTAACTTGCGGGGCAAAATTGTTGCTCACCCTTACTAAATAAAATATTTCAGGTAGGAACGAAGAGGCCAGTGGGTCAAAGAAGAACAAAGGCAAAGGCAAAATGCTGGATTAGTTTTTATAAACATTATTATTATGTTATGTTTGTAAACCGTTTTTGTATAACTAAAGGGTATGTTTGTAATGTTAAGGTTAGAGAACATGGGACTAATGTATTAACAATCTCTGTTAATGACTTATGTATTACTATTTCTATATGAATGGGTAGTTAGATGTTATTATATTATGGATTGTGAGCACCAAACTCTGAGGTCAGGTAACCCAGATTTGGGGGTGTCACAAGGCATTTGCCACTACATTTGCTTTGCCTGGATGGTACAGAATATCACAATCATAATCTTTGATCAATTCTAACCATCGGTGCTGCCTCATGTTTAACTCTCTCTGCGTGAAGATGTACTTCAGACTCTTGTGATCCGTATATATCTCATACTTCTCGCCATATAAATAATGCCTCCAAATCTTCAAGGCGAAAACTACTGCTGCTAACTCCAGGTCATGAGTCAGATATCCCTTCTCATAATCTTTTAATTGACGTGACGCGTACGCAATGACCCTGCCGTGTTGTATCAGTACACAACCAAGACCCTTGTGTGACGCATCACTATACACTATAAACCATCCCGTGTTGTCCAGTAAAGTCAACACGGGTGCTTGACTAAGCCTCTTCTTCAATTATAGGAAACTTTCTTCACACTTCTCCATCCAAACGAACTTAACTATTTTTCTGGTAAGATTGGTCAACAGTGATGCTAATTTCGAAAAATCTCGAATAAATCTTTGATAGTATCCCACAAATCCTAAGAAACTCCGGACTTCTGTCGGCGTCTTCAGCTGCTCCCAATTGATAATCGCTTCTACCTTCGCTGGATACACTGAAACACCATTTTTGTCGATAACGTGCCCTAAAAACTACACTCTTTGCAACCAAAACTCACATTTGCAGAATTTTGCGTACAACTTCTCCCTCCTTAATGTCTCCAACACTATCCGAAGATGCTCGATGTGTTCTTCCTCCGTCTCTGAATACACTAGTATGTCATCTATGAATACGTCAACAAACTTATCTAAATACTATTTGAACACTATGTTCTACATCTATATCCAACAACCAACAACACCATATATATCATAATCAACCCATAATACAACATTGTGCAACTAAACTAAACTTATAAACTACAAATGGCATATATAAACTTCAAAACTAAACTGCAAAATAAAACTACAAAAATATAGAACAGTAATCATGTACAGATAACAATGGTCTACAAAACATCTAAACAAAAATACAATAGACACTATATATATATATATATATATATATATATATATATATACATCAACCTAAACTATTACTACCACCAAGTGGGATCGAGTCATCCAAGCGAGAATTAGATGATGTTGCTCAAGATTGTCCGAAAATCCTGCTCTCCATCACTATCGATAGTAGCGTCACCCTGTTGATACAAAAAAAATAAAATGAATTAGTCCGTATGAGAGAATCAAAATAGACAGTATAAGAAGTATTTTTTTTTAAATATTTGCTCTATTTTGGCAACCTCCAAGGTTTTAACCCATATTTTTATACATGTAAACCTGTTTATACCTGTAAATAATACATTCAACATAATAATAACCTTGTTCACATGCATGCATACAATCCTAGTCACATGCATACATGCAAGTCCAACATATGTAACTTTTGTTCACATGCATACAAGTCCAACAAAAACATTTTCATACCCTATATTAACTACAATATGTCCTAATCTCCATAAGATATATACAAAAATACTCTTGAACTACGTACAATACTCCATAATATATACAAAAATGAATTATATACAATCTAAATATATATAGCATCAAACTACTTTTAGCGGTCATATTTATAGACCTCCGACAAAGAGACTCTTCCTGAAGAAAATATACAATAGAAAAATCATCAGTAACTAAACATAAAGCTAAATTCATGACAAAATTACCTCGACATCATCATCCTGCTATTTTGTTAACGTTGCTCTCGCCACTGCAAAAGCTAATGTCTGACAAGTGTAAGAAGTAGATTACGATCTTGATAGTCGGTCGTCATCGATAAAGTTTGTCCCCATTACTCTTTGAGAAGTGTAAGCTAGTTATGGCACACCTCTCTATGAAGTCAGGAAAACATCCTCGATTTTATAGTCCTAGGCTTTCAGTTGTTACTCCTATTTTTTGCAAAATCAACTGCCATAGAGTGAAGGGTTGCCAACTAAGACATTTTTTACTCATAGTCTTATCAGACTCAAGGTCTGCACATGTACTAAATGTGTAGTAGAGATTGTACCCAAAGTATCATTGATCAGATAACTTAGCAACAAAGAACTATAATCTCTACTGCATATATTGTACTTCCTCTTGAATTCCCAAAACAAAATGGTTAATTCCCGAACAAAGTGGCTCATAGTTTAACCAATTTGTTCAGGAATTCAAGAGGAAATACAGTAGAATTAATTGAACCACTTATCTGATCAATGATGCGTTGGGTACTGTGAGCCCCGAATCCAGGTCTCGAATCACCGCGGATCCGGTACAATAAATTCTACAACTATTACTATTTTTGGAAGATATAAACATAAAATGTTTATACATTAAACTTACACACTTTTTCCCAAGGTCGAGTAACCTTAAATTATACACAATACATAACTTATTTAACTTACAATAACATTAATATACAGTACTTATACAAATTTAGCTGCACACATCAACTAAAGTTGGAATTATCTTTGACCTTTCTTTGTATCTAACGTAATCGTCTTAATCTGCAATGTTTATCATGATATAGCAAAGGTGAGCATGAAGGTTGCCCATCAAGTTTAAATTTAATAATTTAACGATATATCATGATTGAAAGAATCTGAATAATAAGCTGACTATAATTCAAAAATATAGTTGTGAATTAGCACGAATAAACTTTTGACTGAACAAGTATTAAACATGAACAAATATATTTGGACCTAATGGTAATGAAGGTGATCAGGCTTTCATACATGACTTATACATGCAATATGTACAGAGTACAATTCTATAATGGCAATCAGCAATGATTATCCATAAGCATATCTGAATGAAACAAATCTAAGTAGAGTTAAGTAAAACTTACCTGAACCGTTGATTACCGCTATGCAATTAATAAGCTTTATCTGAACCTAATATATAAATAATATCGATTGCTAAGTTAGAATAATATCATCACAATATATAAAATAACCTAAACACATTATCACATAACCCTATCAGTCTATACAGCACATAAGACTTAATCTCAAGTCAAACTTTTACAGTTCGAGTCGAGTTTGGCAAAATTCTAACATCCCGACGGTCTAGTCGGATAATCGTCGAGTTTAAGTTAAATTTAAACTCTGTCTAAACACTTAACCATTATCTAAGATAATTTATTAATAGTCAAAATATTTTTCGTAAGCTCATACTAATTTTCAGATAATTAATATCATTTATCATGAATTTTCAATCATTAAAAACGTATTTATACGAATTAAATACCACATAATTTTATTATCATTAATATCTATGTATTATCAAATATTAATAAAATAAATGTCATAATATTATAATATATTTATAATATCACAAAGTATTTTAAAACTTTAAAATCACCATTATATGATTTTTAAACAATTAAATTCATTATCCGATAATTGCTATTAATATTCAAATATTAATATTTTCATGACAAAATATCAAAAGTTATATTTTATAACTTCAAATATTTTTATAACACTTAAATTATTTTTTATATGATTTTAAAACATTAATTACATTTTTCCACAATTTATTTAATATAGTTATTAAATAAATTAATTATCATTTTAATTAATAAAATTTCTCACAAAATATTAAAAGTCACTAAAAATAACTCTAAATATTTTCTTATACCATAATATAATTTTTCATGATTTTTCAAGTATTAAAATCATTTTTAAATAATTTATTTAATATTCTAATTAAATAAATTAAATACCATTATATTCCAAAATATTAAATATTTATGAAATATACTCAAAATAATTAAAACTAATTTTTGAACTTTAAAATATTTTTTAGGAATTTGTTTTATATTTTCATAATTAAAAACTATTTATTTCAATTTATTTATTAAAGTAATTAATTTTTAGAATTTAATAATTAATAAAATGGCCCCTATAGCGGCGTAACTGAATTCTTATAGGTGTTTTTGGTGTTCTTGAGCAAGAACCCAGAAACTCATGGCAGTTAACCGGGTGGGTGGTTTGACCATGCATAGATTCTTGGTTTTAATGATTCTGGTCAGTCTAGGGCAATCTTATTGTAGTATTTATGTACTACTACACTCACAAACAAACATTAGGGTTAAACAACATCAGATCAGTGAGTTATTAGCCCTCAAAAAGTCTGACAACACTGTTCTTCATTTCTGGGTTTTCCAAAAAATGAAGAACATCACAAGGTGCTATATTTAGATCCTTAGATCTTGCATTCTAAGGTTGTTTTGTGTGATCTATGAGTTTCCACTTGCAGTAAACATGACAAAGAACAATTCTATCTCATCGGATCATTATAACATCAACGCAATTAAAAGATCAAGGCCGGTCAATCTTTGACAGAAAACTCGGCTGATGAAGATCTTGGTTTTCCAGAAAACCTTCATGAGGCAGTTTGGTCAACTTACTTTGACCGTGATTATATTCCATTCTAGTTATGATCTAAGTGATCTAATTAATAGCATACATGTGTAGTTAATATACCCCTCTACAACAACAAACTAACAACATGACCAAAAGATCAAACGACTGCAAGATCATAGGCTTGCAAAAGCTTGTCAAGAATTCTGGGAAAATTCTAGGTTACCCAGAAACGTTTTTCGTGATTGGTCAACGAGGTTTGACCGAGCATAACTGAAGATCTAGACTTGATCCGACCCTGCTTCCAGTTCTAGATCAAAGCCTACATGGCATAGAACAGATCCAAAACATAAAACACAGAAAACATCTAACACATAAAGATTTAAGGCCTCTGACATTCGACTGTCAGGCCATAATTTTTTAGTTTTCCAGATTTGTTTAAAACTTGATTTCGTGCATCTAGATGTTATAGATCCATGATCTATCAACCCAGATCACTAAAATACACCTTAATACATAACTTTAAACAATCAATTACAACATATAATATCAGATCATAGGATTTCAAAAATTTAGGGTTTATACCACTTTGAGCCTTTATTTTTGATTCTGATCCTTGATATTTGTTCTTGGAGATCTAACACATGATCTTAGCTTAACGTGTAAGACCCCAACTTATTATAAATAAAATCGAATTTCCTCTAATTATTATTGTGAATAATAAGGTGTTAATTTGATATAATGCTTTGGTTATAGGAGAAATGTGCAAATTTTGCAAAATAAGCAAGTAGTTATAAAATATTCATTGTTGTCGGAGAATATTCGTTTGGTCGTGGAATATTATTTCTGTCGGGGAATATTCGTACGACGGCGCATCCATTTGTGGGCCCCATAACAGAATAACTATCGGATGAAGAAAACAAAAAAATTGAGTTTTTACAAATAACGACGTAGTTGTTACCATTAACACTGTTGGAATACCCAAGTGGTTTAAAATACGATGTCTGGCGTGGGTTGCATAGTAGCACACGGTTTTGCACAGTATTTTTGAATTATTTATTCTTACGTAAGAAGGCACTACTCAATAATTGTTACAGTAATTACTGTTCAATATTTTATTTTATTGGTTCAATAATTGTTGTGTTGATATTTTATATTATTGTTGTTTCACTAATTGTCACTGCACAGTATTTCCCATTATCGGATCAATAATTCATATTATTTGACTAATATTATGAGATAGCATTATTGGAAATGTCTAGAAAGTTCATCGAGGAGAGGTTTGGTCATCTAATTGCTGGCCCAAGAAGAGAGAAATCCTTATCGAAAGCCCCTCTTTCTTGGGAACAACTTTGGTTGTCATAATTGTAATTCTGTAATATTATTTGTGAATAATTAATTATTGATTTATATGATAAGGAAATATTTATTTTATGTGGATATAATTGAAGAAATTAATGTTGAGGTGTTTTTGTCGGAATGGAGGTATTAAAAATTAAATCACTGTTCTTGAGATATATTGCGTGAGTTATTATTTTTAATCTGACCGTTTGATCGTTGTGATTTTTGGATATGTTATACATATATAAGTTGAGTATATGTCTACAAATTTTGAACTGTTAAAAATGAACGTATAATTTGTTATGAAGTTTAAGAGGTGACTAATTCAGAAATTAGGTTATAAATGATTTTGGTGGAAAATTCTAGAATTGAGTGGGCCCCACTTGTGGTTAGTGAAGAAATGTGCTGAATTTTATTTCAAATGTGGTGGGTGGCAATAGTAGCAGGTAAAGCCATCAGGTAGCAGGTCAAGTCTGCTTCGGCGTGCTAATATTTTCCTATAAATAGAGGGCTAAGTTAGAATTGAAAATCACACCAGAAACATAATTTTTCTCTCTTTCTCTCTCTATATTATCGAGTGTATTTTATGAGTATTTAGATACTTTGTGAGTTTCTATTTATCAGTGCAAGTTTACTTCAGCCTTATACCGATATTCCGATCTAAAGTACTGTTATTTTGAGGTAACGGATTTTAAGGGTTGTTATGTTTTTCAGTTTCGTAATTTTTCTGACATTCAAAAATTCTTGAAAATATTGAAATGATAATTTGATGAGCTTTCTAGATTGTGTCCAAAATGGCGATTTTTGGATGTATAGATTAGGAGTTATGAATTTTATGGGAAAAGACTATTTTAAAAGTAAACCCTTATAACTCCTTGTGGTTAACTCCAAAATTGGTGAAATTGTTATTGGGAGTACAAGTATATAACAGAAGTATACTCTGTAAATTTCGGAATTTTTCCACAAAAGTACAATTTATGATAAATGTCTAAATATTCGGAAGTTTTGGCCATATGAAAAATAGTAAATGAATTTTAAAAATTTCGGGAAAAATATATGTTCAATATGGGACTATATTCTGCTAAATTCTAGAAAAGAAATATTTTTGGGACTGATTTGGTATTTTTCATGAAAATGGACTAGTTATGAGTAAATAAATTAAATATGTTATGTGAGGTAAGAAAATTAGAAAATAGGATTTTATGGCTTGAGAATCCTATATGAGGTATATGCAGATTTTTGATGAGGGTTTTGGTTATTGGTGATGAAATCTTATGAGTTTGACATTTTAGGATGATTAAATGCATTATTTAGTAAAGTGTAAACAATTAAAATAAATTATTTATAAGTTTAAGAAATGTTATTCTTTCAATATCATTATACCGAAATATTGGTATGGATTTTATTGTGGATTTTCTACCTTTTTTGTAGGGGTTACTATTCACGTATACACCACTATTCATGTATAAGGCATATTTCATGTATATGGTACTATTTACGCATGTGACATTATTTACGTATACAGTACTATATACGAATACGGAGTACTATTCACGAGTTACTATTCACGAGTTACTATTCATGGGGTACTATTTACGACAAAATTGGTTTCTTTTTCTAACCAAATTATCATTGATTTATGAATTTTACTCTTGAAATTAAATGCAGTTGTTGATCATAATGTTTTTATTATCATATATAATATTTTTATAATCCTGGTGATGAAATTTCTCTTTGGCTTGAGTGTAAAGATGTGTAGATTATTGGTATGATCGTGACTATGGGTTCTTTTTGGCCTGTAGTGCAAAGATGAACTGTTGTTGAATATCTTTGGCCTATAGTGCAAAGATGAACTGTTGTTGAATATCTTTGGCCTGTAGTGCAAAGATGAACTGTTGTTGAATATCTTTGGCCCGTAGTGCAAAGATGAACTGTTGATGAATATCTTTGGGCCGTAGTGCAAAGATGATTATTAGTATGATTATGAACATGAACTGTGATTTGGTATAACCATGATCTTTGATGTTTCAGGTAAAGACATGTGATGAAAATTATCTTCGTCCTGGATGGGAAGAGGAATTTAGAATCACAATTATGATTATGAGTTATTAATATGATTGTGGACCAGAACTGTTGATTGATGTTACAGGGATAAAACATTGTTGGTGGATTTTTATAATGGATAAGATAATAGACTTTATGGTCTATTTAACTCTTCTAATGGATTGCTCGTTCCGCTGTAACTATGGTTGAAAATTTTTATCATCTACCATATGTTCTAAATCTCTGATTTATTATTGTTGAAGGCTATTGATAATTTATTTATCTTTAGTCATCATATATTCTTTCTTGGGGCTAGTTGAGCTCACCCTTTTGCCTCACAATTCCTTTCAGGTAATAAGAGTGTAGCTGGGTCGAGCGGGGGTAACAAGGGAATAGAACGATGGTCTCTAGCTGTGGAGTTCTCCCTAAACAATATAGAAAAGTGTGTTATATTTTATACATCATTTAGTAGTTATATTTGGTGAATCAAATAGGGTGAGGCGAACCCAACCTTGGAAGGGTGTTTTGCCACTACCATACAAGATGTCTAATGACATACAACCTCGTGTCATCATAAGATGTGGGTTGTGCACATCCACTTGCTAAGTATATCTACGAGCACTACCTACCTATATAATCTTGGTGTTTGGTTGAAGTATAACTCTCAATTAGAGACAATGGAGATAATGATATGTCGAGAGAAGACTCACCATTGGAAAGAATATGATAGTAATCTTCTCATTTTTCTTTAGGGTCTATTGAATCAACCAAGGATAATTACGTGGACATATGATATCTATCATAACCTAGACGCATGGGGCTCCCATATGCACGAAGGTTTCCTTGAGCACTTCCCAAAGATTCTAATTTCTAAAACAGTTTTTGACTATACCTTTATGTAAGGTGCCATTGTGACGTGCTATCCAAGGTTAGGATGAGAGTCACAGTTGGTATATATTTGTATCAAAACTCACAACATATGTGTTGTTGTATTTTGCACGACAATTGTTGTAATAAAGTTGTAGTTATTTTCTGTACCATGTATTTGGTGACTCAGAATAGGTTGGGTGGAATGGACCTTTTTTGGGGTTATCACAGTTGGTATCAGAGCTTAGGGATATTGTCTCTGGCGGAGATCGGGGAATAGAACTAGGAGGGGAGAGATGAGTAAATCCTTCGCTAGTGTGTCCTACCTAAGTTTTTTTGTTGGTCGGTCATAATATACGGATATTATGCGATACGTTAATTTGTTTAATTAACCCTTGTTTTATAGCAGTATATAAGAATGGCAGCTGAGAATGTTAACAATGGAGTGAATGAGACCGTGGGGATACCTATAATCACCAACCATGATAATGTGATGTCTAGCGAAGAAGGAATTAGAGATATTCTTGTAGTGAGGGAAGAATTAATAATTGATGGATATATTTATTTTATATGGATATAATTGATTTTTGGATATGTTATACATATATAAGTTGAGTATATGTCCACAAATTTTGAATTGTTAAAAATAAACGTATAATTTGTTATAAGTTTAAGAGGTGACTGATTCAGAAATTAGGTTATAAATGATTTTGGTGGAAAATTCTAGAATTGAGTGGGCCCCACTTGTGGTTGGTGAAGAAATGTGCTGAATTTTATTTCAAATGTGGTGGGTGGCAATAGTAGCAGGTAAAGCCATCAAGTAGCAGGTCAAGTCTGCTTCGACGTGCTAACATTTTCCTATAAATAGAGGGCTAAGTTAGAATTGAAAATCACACCAGAAACATAAGCTTTCTCTCTTTCTCTCTCTATATTATCTAGTGTATTTTGTAAGTATTTAGATACTTTGTGAGTTTCTATTTATCTGTGCAAGTTTCCTTTAGCCTTATACCGATATTCCGATCTAAAGTACTGTTATTTTGAGGTAAGGGATTTTAAGGATTGTTATGTTTTTCAGTTTCGTAATTTTTCTTACATTCAAAAATTCTGGAAAAATTTGAAATGATAATTTGATGAGTTTTCTAGATTGTGTCCAAAAATGGCGATTTTTGGATGTATAGATTAGGAGTTATGAATTCTATGGGAAAAGACTATTTTAAAAGTAAACCCTTATAACTCCTTGTGGTTAACTCCAAAATTGGTGAAATTTGTATTGGGAGTACAAGTATATAACAGAAGTATACTCTGTAAATTTCGAAATTTTTGCACAAAAGTAAAATTTATGATAAATGTCTAAATATTCGGCAGTTTTGGCCATATGAAAAATACTAAATGAATTTTAAAATTTCCAGAAAAAATATATGTTCAATATGGGACTATATTCTGCTAAATCCCAGAAAAGAAATATTTTTGGGACTGATTTAGTATTTTTCATGAAAATAGACTAGTTATGAGTAAATGAATTAAATATGTTATGTGAAGTAAGAAAATTGGAAAGTAGGATTTTATGGCTTGAGAATCCTATATGAGGTATATGCAGATTTTTGATGAGAGTTTTGGTTATTGGTGATGAAATCTTATGAGTTTGGCATTTTAGGATGATTAAATACATTATTTAGTAAAGTGTAAACAATTCAAATAAATTATTTATAAGTTTAAGAAATGTTATTCTTTCAATATCATTATACCGAAATATTGGTATGGATTTTATTGTGGAATTTCTACCTTTTTGTGTAGGGGTTACTATTCACGTATACGCCACTATTCACGTATACGGCATATTTCATGTATATGGTACTATTTACGTATGTGACATTATTTACGTATACATTACTATGTACGAATACGGAGTACTATTCACGAGTTACTATTTATGAGTTACTATTCACGAGCTACTATTCACGGGTTACTATTTACGACAAAATTGGTTTCTTTTTCTGACGAAATTATCGTTAATTTATGAATTTTACTCTTGAAATTAAATGCAGTTGTTGATCATAATGTTTTTATTATCATATATAACATTTTTATAATCCTGGTGATGAAATTTCTCTTTGGCTTGAGTGTAAAGATGTGTAGATTATTGGTATGATCGTGACTATGGGTTCTTTTTGGCCTGTAGTGCGAAAATGAACTGTTATTGAATATCTTTGGCCTTTAGTGCAAAGATGAACTGTTGTTAAATATCTTTGGCCTGTAGTGCAAAGATGAATTATTGTTGAATATCATTTGCCCGTAGTGCAAAGATGAACTGTTGATGAATATCTTTGGCCCGTAGTGCAAAGATGAATTTATTAGTATGATTATGAACATGAACTGTGATTTGGTATAACCATGATCTTTGATGTTTCAGGTAAAGACATGTGATAAAAATTATCTTCGTCCTGAGTTATTAATATGATTGTGGACCAGAACTGTTGATTGATGTTACATGGATAAAACATTGTTGGTGGATTTTTAACATGGAGAAGATAATAGACTTTATGGTCTATTTGACTCTTCTAATGGATTGCTCGTTCCGCTGCAACTATGGTTGAAAATTTTTATCATCTACCATATGTTCTAAATCTCTGATTTATTACTGTTGAAGGCTATTGATAATTTATTTATCTTTAGTCAAGATATTCTTTACTGGGCTAGTTGAGCTCACCATTTTGCTTCACAATTCCTTTCAGGTAATAAGAGTGTAGCTGGGTCGAGTGGGGGTAACAAGGGAATAGAACGGTGGTCTCAAGCTGTGGAGTTCTCCATAAACAGTATAGAAAAGTTTGTTGTATTTTATACATCATTTAGTAGTTATATTTGGTGAATCAAATAGGGTGAGACGAACCCAACGTTGGAAGGGTGTTTTGCCACTATCATACAAGATGTCTAATGACATACAACCTCGTGTCATCATAAGATAGGGTTGTGCACATCCACTTGCTGAGTATATCTACGAGCACTACCTATATAATCTTGGTTTTTGGTTGAAGTATAACTCTCAATTAGAGACAGTGGAGATAATGATATGTCAAGAGAAGACTCACCATTGGAAAGAATATGATAGTAATCTTCTCATTTTTCTTTGGGATCTATTGGGTCAACCAAGGATAATTCTATGGACATATGATATCTATCATAACCTAGACGCATGGGCTCCCATGTACGAAGGTTTCCTTGAGCACTTCCCAAAGATTCTAATTTCTAAAATAGTTTTTGACTATACCTTTATGTAAGGTGTCATTGTGACGTGCTATCCAAGGTTGGGATGAGAGTCACAGTTGGTATATATTTGTATCAAAACTCACAACATATGTGTTGTTGTATTTTGCACGACAATTGGTGTAATAAAGTTGTAGTTATTTTCTGTACCATGTATTTGGTGACTCAGAATAGGTTGGGTGGAATGGACCTATTTTGGGGTTGTCACATAACGTTTCTCACTTTCTCACTCTACATTACAGAATTTTAGGGAGAGAAGGGTTTTGGAGAAAATTAAATTAAAGTTGACCTTTTCTCTTTCTCAATCTATATATGTTATAAATGTAATGACTTTGCTGGCCATTAGATAGCTGATATGTTTGATATATTGCACATGGAGTGGTTATAGTTGCTCACCAACCAATATATGGCAAGATTGCAAGTTATGTCACAATAATGCATTAAGGGTAAAAATGTCATTTGTCATTTAGTTTTAATGGCATTTTTGTCAATTGCTCTAACCCTTAGGATTTAGGGTTTGAACCCTTAGGGTTTAGGGCTTGAACCCTTAGGATTTAAAAATAAATTCTAGAATTTCCAAATTAGGTTTTCAAAATAGAAAATTAATATTTCTAAATTAGAATTAGAATTTTCTAATTATATTAAAAATTCTTAATCATAATTTAAATCTTGCTAATTAGGATTAGTATTTCCTAATTAAAATTGCTAATTTAGCAATTAGGGTCAAAATTGGTCATTAGGGTTTATAACCCACGAATAGGTTTTTAAATAGAAAATAATCTTTCTGATTAGAAATTAGGTTTCCTAATTAGATAAGGGTTTCCTAATTACTTATAACCTGAAAATTAGGATTAAAGTTTCCTAATTAACATTAAAATTATTAAACTAACAATTAGATTTTCCCAAATTATAAATTAGGGTTTCTAATCCATAAATTAGGGTTTTCTAAATCAATTAGGGTTATCCCTAATTAGGTTATTATTAATAACGTTTAAACCTTATACTAACATTCACATTCCCAAACTAGGGTTTTAAATTTCCGAATTAGGATTTCGGATTCCCAAAACTGAAATTAGGGTTTCCAGAACCGGTTTTAGGGTTTTTTGTTAATCGCTAGGGTTTTCTAATCGAACGTTGACATTCTTAACATATACTTAGGGTTTATCACAGATATAGTTTATCTGGTCAACCCTTGACCCTTAACCACATTCGGTACACATATGATACATTTTACACAGAATATATACACGTATATACTTAATCCTGAATAATTCATCATATAAATTTTAAATTCACAAAATTCCTTCTTGGAAATATCAAACGCATACACTTATTTTATGTCTAGATTCTAATATTGAACCTTAAATCAATTAATTAAAATTTTAAAATTTTTCTAAATTCTCGGATTGTCACAGGTACAATCTTTACTTCACATTTAGTACATGTGCAGACCTTGAGTCAGATAAGACTATGAGTAAAAAATGTCTCAGTTGACAACCCTTCACTCTATGGCAGCTGATTTTGCAAAAACAGAAGTATCATTGAAAGGCCTAGGGCTCTTAAACCTAGGAAGTTTCTCGATTTCATGGACAAATGGGAAAAACCAACTTTTAAACTTCTCAAGGAGTATTGGGGGGAAACTTTATCGTGATAGTCTTGTATCTATAGTGAATGAGAAGTCGCAATCTGTTTGTTCACAAAATATAATATCATCAAGATGTTTATATAAAATACGTACTGAAAGATATATGTTTGCCCGTATAAGAATATGTAACTATGCAGCATTCTTCAGAAGCCGAGTTGAAAGTTGTAATGTTTTCTAATGTACATCGTTAACATATAAACCAAGTGAATCAACACAAAGTGGACTCATGTTATCTTTTTCAGAACCTCGTCCTTTTGGATTTCCCTTTCTGATATGATCTCGCTTGATACTACATATTAAGATTAATTTGTTATGTTGGTCTTGAATTGTGACGCCCCCAAATTCGGACCTCCACTTGGTCACTCGAATTTAGTTCATCACGTGCTCATGGTAATATAATAATAACTAGAATTACACATTCACAGCGAAAAATCTAATTTAGAATAATATACAATGATTTATTATAATTATTCCCCCAAGTCTCACAACCTACAGTACTTAATAGATTACATAATAATATCGAATAAAGACTTATTACATAATCCTACTTAAGCTTAAACATAGTCTGAAAATAGTCTTAATACAACATAACACTTTTAAGCATAAAGGAACAAGCTAGTCGGTAGCCATGCCCTTGCCCTTGTCTTTCCCAGAGACACTTCCTTGTTCCGCCTTAATTGAAAGGTTTTAAATAAGCAAGAATGAGCAAAAATTGTCCGGCAAGTAATATATGACAAGGGTAGAGAGTTCTATAACATGAGTTTGAAATATCGAAGTATCATCTCTAAGATAGTTCAGGGTTTCAGAATAATATCATGAATAATGAATATCAACAATTCTTGAATCAAATCCTTGGAATAAGGAACGATAATTCAATATAGATCAACATATATTTATGAATTCAAAGCTATCAACGTATCCAACTGGATAAAACAATTTATAATGAGCAGTCACTAAGGATTATTGAACATCTACTAGAATTACCAATATTAAACTGATAACCCAAAAGAATCAAGTATGATAGATGATCAGTCTACAATAAACTAAGTTATGCATAAATATACAGTAATATTCACGCGTGTGTTGGGGCTTCCAACAATAAACACTCCCCTTACCATAAGTGTTGTTCAACTCAGTTTTCAAGATTTACGCACCAGTCAATTGGTTTGGATAGTTTTATAAACATGCATATAGTCTAGCCGAATCAAATGACATAGACACTATCACAATATTCAAGAACAATACCAAGTTCAACATGAATAATAGTTTTCTCAAGATTTTAACATACTAGTTCAATTGAACGAGAAAGTAAGATAACTTGCATTCAAAGAGATAAGGTTTTCTTACGATATATATCTGTTGAATAAAGTAATGCAAGGGTTTAGGATACTTGCCTTAAGCATAGTTTACCAAAGTAAAGCTTAATATCCTCTTTAGAATCCTAACTAATATAGTTACACGTTTAGGTAATCCATTAGTTATATAAACTCATATAGGTAAGTTCAAACGTACACATAAACGTCGGCAAAAAGCACTTTTACCCCACTTTAGTTGTAGTATTTGAAGTAATTAGTCACTCTGCTTTTAAAATATTCAATTGACCCACTGTGGTTTTTAATAATGTACAATCAAGTCATTCCGTCTAATTTCTTGGACAGACGTCAAATAATTACACACGTGGCATTGAAAAAAAAATCAAAAAATCATTATTTTCTGATGTGGCAACACAAAAAATAAATAAATAAAATCATTGATTATGTGGCAAAAAATAATCATAATCATAATAATAATAAAATTAAAATAAATATTTTAATTCATTTTTTAATAATTTTTTCATTTCCTATCTTCTTTCTCCTTCAAAATAAATAAATAAGCCTAAAATAAAACAATAAATAAAAATACAATTTTGCCATGTACATGATTATATTTGACGGTATAAGACCAATTTTTTTCTTAAATTTTTAGACAAAAAAGAAATAATACAAATTACAAACATAACTCATTAAAACATTATTTATCCTCATTTTTTTCCTAATTAATTCAAACTCAAACCCTATTGTTCATCTTCTTCCTCACCAAACTGTAAGAGTTGCCAACTGTAAGAGTATTCTATGATCACAAGTAAATCAGAGTTACGTCACTTTAGAAACATTTCAGAGTTATTAAAAGAAGTGAATAACAATTGAAGCAAGCAGAGATGGAGTTTGACCTTAAAGGGAGAAGAGGATCAAAGCTTATTGGATGGGGACTAAAGAGAGGAATGGCCATAAGCATAAGAGAAGGAAGAGTCCCGATAAGAAGAGGAAGCTCTGATTGCTTTGGCAGCGAGAGAAGATACAGAGGAAGACGATGAACTTTCATCCGGCCTAACTCTCAATTGGCTGTGGATGGGGCTAGGGTTAGGGTTCCCAATTTCATCTTTATCTTTGAAAGTGGTCGTCAATCCTTCCCAATCCATGTCTCCTTCTATACGCCATTTATTTATTTATAAATAAACCGAACTCTATGGCTAAAACTACCAATGGCACACCACCACTACTAGGGAAGGGTGTGTGTGAGAGAGAGAAAGGCAAAGCTTCGTGAAATCGACATAATTCTTCTAAGCCGAAAGAAGCTCTGACTACAAGGCTAACCTGGGAGGGAGAGAAGATCTCGATCTGATTAGGTAAAGAAAAAGAAAGAAAATAAAACATAAAAATTTTTAAAAAAAATTTATAAGTATTTTAAAACATAAAAGTATTTTTATTTTATATTTTAAAATAAAACATACATATTATGTATTATATATATTTTTATTATATTATAATATTAATTTTATTAATATTATAATATTAATTTTATTAATATTATAATATTAATTTTATTAATATTATACATATTATAAATATTTAGGTAAAGAAAAAAGAAAGAAAATAAAACATAAAAATATTTTTATTTTTAAAAATTTTATAAGTATTTTAAAACATAAAAGTATTTTTATTTTTTTTAAAATAAAACATACATATTATAAATATTATAATATTAATTTTTATTAATATTATACATATTATAAATATTTAGGTAAAGAAAAAGAAAGAAAATAAAACATTAAAATATTTTTAAAACCACAGTGTGTCAATTGCATTTTTTTAAAGTGCAGTAGCTCAATAGTAATAGGAATTTGGCTGACTGGCTTGCCACGTAGGAAATAACTTGTTTTATTTATTTTTTTCAAAATCCACTTAGGAAAATTGGTCCAATTTTTTAACGTCTGCTAGTCAAATTGGACGGAATGGCTTGATTGTACATTATTAAAAACCACAGTGGGTCAATTGAATATTTTAAAAGCACAGTGACTAATTGCTTAAAACACTACAACCACAGTGGGGTAAAAGTGCTTTTTGCCCATAAATGTCTAACTTAGTTGTAACTTCATACAACATCACCTATTCTATATTTTCATTAGCACAAATCAGATTGTAAGACATCACAAATTCAAACAATGTATTATTGTTTTATATCTTGTAAACATTCTTTTGGACTTAACATTTGAAAATCATAATTAACATTCATCTCTATCACATAACATGCTTCTTAACACATTACATAGCATATTGGTCATATATTACAAGTTAAAGTAATCATATAAGCATGCCTTGAACTTCAGATCAAAAATAGAAACTAATCTTGAATGTAGGATGGCGTAGCTGCGCCTTGTCTAGGCTTAGGGACGGCACAACTGTGTTGTCCCTTGGCCAGACCAAGGTTGAGCTTTGCATTCCTGGTTTCAGTCCCATTCTAACATACCACTACACTCATACTTTAACATATGTGCACGTTAGAAGCTTTCACATAGCACATGACCATTCTTGAGTTTATTTGTACAAGTTTTAACTTACAACTTACATGGTATTAAATCATAACAAGATCATGTAGCTACCATGTTTTACAACTTGCCTATATGTCCACATAGAGATTTCACAATCTGTTAATACACATGCTGGTGAGTAGGATTTATACCCGCGAATCGGATACTTTATGGCTTAAATAGTTGCCTGATCTTCGTAGATTTTATATAGTTTTACATAATTATAGTATTTATATGCTTAAACGATGTATTGTAGGGCTTAATGGATCTTTTCTAGCCTTCAGGGGGCAAAACGGGGAATTTACATGCACTAGCGCCGCAGCGCCAAAGCCAAGCCTCTGCATATGATATATTCGGATAGATTAGCTTAGCATATGATAATTCTCTTTCCTCATTTGCACTTTCTCTCTCTAGTTCTTAGTTAATGTTTGTAAATATAGATTAGGTAGATTAGCTTGTAGTGCCTTCAATTCCATTCGTTATCCATTTACTTTCTTTATTAATTAGTTATATCTAGATTAACCACAACCCTATTAGTCTGTTATTCGAATAAGACTTTAGCGATACAAAGTCGGTATTTGGTAAATATTAGTGATAATTTCTCGTGGGTACGACACTCTCCTTATCACTATATTACTTGTTAGACCGCGTATACTTGTGCGTGTTTAGTAATCGGTTTCCCGACCAACACATGCTTATAGTATTCATATTGCTTGTTCACAACTATCATTGTTTAACACTTCGAATCATGCTTTAAACTCATGTTTGGTTTAGTTATCATCATATTCAATACATATGGATCATGTCTAGGGATATTATAGACATAACATGACATCTTAACCCTTTAGAATCTAGATATTCATATGATGCAACTAGATTTTGAAAATATGTTCAAGTTTGCTTTTGAAACCATTTTAAACTTGAACGATGCAATTTAACACATACAAGACAACTTTAAATCTCTTATCATGTGTAGTCAAGTCATGTTAACATGCTCGCAAGATTAGAATGTATACCATGTAGCATTTATGCACCTTAGTTCTATTATACCAAGTTTTCTCAAAAACTTCTCTCACACAAGGTCTAACGAGTTTGATTACGAACAAAGGAACTATGTACACTATAGCATGTTCATTTATGTGTAAAATTAGTCATGTGTATAGACTACTAAGCTCAAAATTTGCAAAACATGAATTTTAACAAAGATTATTTTTAAGACTAAAAGCCCTTGTTAACGATCTTCTACTAATTCATGTTGGACACTTCATACTACATAAGAAAACCTTATACCTCATGTTATACCTCTTTTTAAGTATATATATAAGTCATAATACCAAGTTCACAACATGTAGCATAATAGAAATTAGAAACTGATTCTAAGGTGCAGACAATTGCAATGCTACCAGACCTATAGTATAAGCAGGTAGCATGCTGCCACATCGAGTTCGTAGGAAGCGATGGCAGACTCTGTTTTGCAGAGCAACTACCAACTTGATTTCCAATGATTTAAGCTAGTTCCAAACCATCATTAAAGTGTTCACACATGTAAGTAAAAACTTCTTAAACACATTATAACATGTTAATTCATATTAATTGACATAGAAATTCAAGAAATTTTAAGAACTAAACAAGACCCATTTCAAGAACATAGTTAGGGTTTATACCTTCTCAAGCTCGAATTGGACTCCCTACACTCTGAGTATGCTTCTATAGTAGCTCAGTAACTTATAGCTCTCCAATTAGACTATCAAAAAACTTCTAGCACTCACAAAAACTGAAAATGGAGCTTATATTTATAGAAGGAACTTGGACTAGACATTGGCATTACACTAAGGTTGGAGTTTATGGTGTAATGGAAGAAAACATTGGTTATTCAAGAGTTGGCCAACCACCCAAATGCTTAGCCATCATCACCTACACTTAGCCATTTGGAAGTTACATATTTTAGCTTCAACTCACTATTCATGTACCTTTGTGACACTTAATTTTGGACAAGAGCAATTCTCAGCAACTTTATTAACTAAGGCTTGGTTTGGTCCTTTTAATTCCCAAAATGAAATCTTAAGGTACAATTGTTACCATATTAGGAATTTAAAGATAAATTTTATACTCACATCATATAATCCATGTACATTAAATACACGCAATAAAATAACGCATTTAGGTATTATTGTCCGGGTATTTCTCATAATTATTTTTACTACTCACATAACCATTTTATAACATTATTTAATATTAATGTTTATTTAAACATTTAATTTCCTTCCCAGTTTATAGAATACACAGACATTTAATTATTGCACACTTGCACATAACAGTCAATATAATCTTAGTATATTAATAACTTACTTATTTGTTTTATGTCAAATAGATAAACTATTCATCTTATTGATTAATTAACCATAATATTAATTAATCCATTCCTTATTGATTAATGTAATTATTAATCTCTTTAATAATTAATTGTTCACTTAACAATTCCTTCGTCCATTAATATCAACATAATATACTTTTATCCTATGGTTTTGTAATGTCACACATATTACAAAAGTGTCCCATTTCATTGCTACATAAGAAAATAATTTTTCTCTAATCGATCATTGGCGACCTACTTGATTTATCTTCTTGAGGGCGGCAATTGCCACATTCTGGGACCAAAGCGATCTTAAACCTGATTTAGCTTTAAGCCAGTTCCAACTTTTATCGCCATATTAGTTTTACATGACATGAATTAATGTCCACATGAGTGATATTGCTAATCTAAGAGTGTATTCATTTCTTATATGAAATCACATTATAATACACGATTAATCTTCCTAATTATCTTTTATCTCACTTAGTGAATTTCCTCATTTTACATTATGCCACACAAGGCACTTTACGAATGCTCATCACAACTTCACACTTATAACTTTAATTTACACTTAATTGAATCACTTATCTTATCATACATCAACATTTATATTCTAATAAATATTTATTTCATTAATATATTCATTAAATAAGATGTGAAAATTCACGGGTATTACATCCTCCCCCCTTGTAAAAATTTCATCCCGAAATTTCTACAAGGTTACACAGATAGATGGGGATAGTCCCTCATCATCCTATCTTCTAACTCCCATGTAGCCTCCTCGGTATCGTGGTTACGCCAAAGTAATTTTATAGAGGAAATGACTTTGTTCCTTAAAGTTTTCTCTTTCCTATCTAGAATTTGGACAAGAATCTCTTCATATGATAAGTTCTTCTCCACTTGAATGGGTTCATAAGAAATCATGTGCTTGTAGTCAGGCTTGTACGGTCGCAACACGAAGATGTGGAACACGTTATGGATGTACTCCAACTCAGGTGGTAATGCAACTTTGTACGCCACTTCGCTCATTCGCGTCAGTATCTCGAACGGTCCTATGAATCTTGAACTCAGTTTTCCTTTCTTGCCGAAACAGATTTTTCCCTTCCATGGAGATACCTTTAAGAATACGAAACTGTTTTGTCGACGTCGATATTTTTATTTGTCCATTTTCTGTTGTTGTTCTTTGGTGTTCTCATGTTAGGTGAGATTTGTTTGAAAAAAAACAAGTTGTGAAAAGGTCCGACATGTATATGTCGACAAATGGACTGTAAGAGTCATAAATTGGCTTTTTATATGGTTGTACCAACACAACCGAGAAAAGGTTTGCACATTGACCCAATGATGTGACAACGCTAAACAGAATCTCTGCTGAAGCGAGATTCATTAGTGTAACGGGGCTTGATTATGCGGAGGGAAGGTGTTAGGCACCCCCGACATCCGTGTTACCACGGTGATCGCCACTTTTCAAGAAACTGTTATATGAATGTGTATGTGTGTGGGTCAATGTGCAGTTATATGGAAGTAGTGTGAGGTCTCGTTCGCACCTATATACACAGGGTTTGAATTTATATAAAAATTCAGTTTTAAAAAAGATATTGTAGTGATGTTTTGTAAAAAAGGTTTTTCAAACCCTTATGCTCAATAGCAATTAAAACCTTTTACACTTCAATTTTTTATTAAGTGTTCGACTCGATTGTTTTTAATTTTTCGAGATGCAAAGCATCCTCGAGGAAATAATGTACAAAGCAGTGCCGAACTCCTCGTGGGCAAGAAAACCATATGAGGAAATCCAATCACCGTGAATAAATTTACAAGCTGCTTACAGCTGAAAATGTCCACCACGGGAACCGAATCTAGATCTAGTAGACTGAATCTGTGATCACATGATTCATAGGCTCACATGATCACATGATTTATATAAGAAAGTAGTAAGTAGTATATATATATATATATATATATATATATATATATATATATATATATATATATATAATGTAAATATATATATATATATATATCTGAACATGATCAACCACCACGAAGCACCTCCATGTGAGATCAAAAATATAAATAAAGTTGTAAAAGCAATCAACCGCCATGAATCTATTAAAGTCAGAACGCATTGCTTGGATGTAAAATCTGGGCTCATCGTAATGCGAGTTCGACACACATTTCATATATTTAAGTGTATATATATATACGAAAGCAATTAAACGCTCGGGGCGTAAGTGTAGGCTCATCGAGCGAGTTCAACACACGCCTATTCATATATATATATATATATATATATATATATATATATATATATATATATATATATACAAATCAAATGAAACCACGAACCGAAGTCCAGGCATACATACGCAACACGACTCTCAACGTGAAGAATGGTGTGTGCAAAGATGAAGAGAAATACTTTAAAGTGTGTAAGAAGACTTACAGTGGACTGCCAAAGAAGACTTCTATAACTTTAAGTGGATGAACACTCGGCTCCTGCCGGTAAAAATAGTAGCTATATGTGAGCTCACAAGTGTTTAAAATGAGAAATCACTCAGTTTAGGGTGTGTACAGAGCAAATTGGACAGGGCTTCCTCGCCGTAGATGTACCTGCGGCTGCCCTGGGTGCCACGGGCTCCGCGGTCCTGCCGTCTCGAAGTGCATGCACGCATGCACTGTGATGTCCGCTCGAACTTTCAAAACTGCAATTTGGGCATCCGATTGAGGTGTATAAGACCTATTTCGGACCATCGTTGTCGAGAGCTACGCCATGACATGGGATTACAAGTTGTACAAAGTAAGGAAGATGGGACTATAAGACCCCAACTTTTATGAATAAAGATGAATTTTCTATAAATATCATTTTTGAATATTATGGAATGAATTTGATATAATGTTATAGTTGTGGGTAATATTTATAAATTTTGCAAATTACGCAAGTTGTTATAAAATATTCAATTGGTCAGGGAATATTCTTTTTAACAGGGAATATTCGTACAACAACACAATCATTGGTGGACCCCACAACAAAATTATTATCGGATTGAGAAAACGACAAAAATACTTTATAAAAATAACGGTGGAAATTTTACCGTTAACTGTTGAAACACCCAGTGTTAAAAGTACAGTAATACGCGTGATTGCATAGTAGCACACGGTATTGATTATTGATGCTTACGTGAGAAGTCACTCAGTTTTGTTCAATTATTGCTACAGTAATTGATGCATAGTATCTCACGTTATTTGATTTAATTATTGTCAATATTTTATATATTATTAAATCAATAATTGAGATGACAAAGTTATTAATATTATTATTTGCAATATTAACGATGTCTAGAAGTTCTGTCAAGGAGAGGTTTGGTCACCTAATTACGCGCATGATAGGAGAAATTCTTATTGGAAAGCCCTCTTTCTCAGGAACGACACAGTCGATTAATATTGTGAATTATAATAATGATGATAAAGTTTGTTTTATTATTATTATAAATATAATAAAAAAAAAACTTTTATATAAAAAAAATGAATACTTTTATAAAGTTATTTGTTTTATTAGATTTTAAATAGAATATATTATATTTTATTATGCATAGTATTTGCATAGTACTGCGTATAGTATTTGCATAGTAAAATCTTTTATATAAAGCATGTAATACTTTTATAAAGTTATTTGTTTTATTAGATTTTAAATAGAATATATTATATTTTATTATGCATAGTGTTTGCATAGTGCATGCATAGTGTTTGCATAGTAAAATCTTTTTATATAAAATAGAATACTTTTATAAAGTTATTTGTTTTATTAGATTTTAAATAGAATATATTATATTTTATTGCATAGTGCATCATAGTATCCTTTCCATTCTTCTATAAATAGGATGCTTAGTTAGAATTGAAAATCACACCAGAAATTCAGAGAATTCTTCTTCATAATCTTGAAGCGTGTTTCTTTAGAGTTTAAGAAAGCTTTGGCGTAGAAAATAGTGCAAGTTTTCTTCAAGTATATCCATACCCGCCTTTTTAACTTTTAAGGTAAAAGTATTATTTCTTTCATATTCATGAAGAGAACTATTGTTATTCCATTCCTTATTATTATGTTGAATAACTTTGTATCTATGGACTCTAGTATCATGGTGAAATTCTTCTCCGTTATTCTATTCTTTTTTATTATATTGGAATAACTCACATGCATGCGATCTATCGCATGCTGGTGAATTACATTTGTTATTCCATTCTTTATTATTACATTTGGAACATCGTATGCATGCAATTACGCATGACATGGTTCCCTTCTTTATTATTACATTGGAACATCACAGCGTATGTGCGGATTACGGCGTGACTGGTTCCATTCTTTATTATTACTTAGAATATCACATGCATCAATACGATTCGCATGACCTGGTTCCATTCTTTATTATTCTGTTGGAATAATCTATCTACGTGGATTACCGCATGACGGCAAAAATCCATTTGCGGTTTCATATATTCTATTATACTCAGTTGATTAAAGTTTTGGCTTCTATACACCATAAAATTAGTGGAATATCCTTGATAATTGCGCTTCATCCAGTATCTTTTCATTGAAATATTCTTCTAAGCAGTCTTGAATTTTACTCCACAAAATAGTATCGTGTTGATAATTTGGACGTTATTGAGTTCAGGATAAATTAACTTATAAATCTTTAAAATTTATTCTTGAACTTGTTTTATTGAATTGTCATCATCCCCATGCTTATATTATGTTGAAAGTCATCTGTGGCCTGTAGTGCATAGATGGACTTGGTATGATTATGACAGGATTATTCGGTATAATCATTGGCCAGTAATGTTACAAATGATGTGGTAAAAGTCATCATTGGCCCGTAGTGCATTGATGGGCGATTGTTGGCATGATCATGACCATTGATGAATACTACGAATATCCTTGGCCGCAATGCATGGATAATTTGTGGTCGGATACTAATGAATATCCTTGGTAGTAGTGTAGGGATGATGTGGATTATTTATTAAAATTTGAGTCTCGGCGATAAAAGTAATGAAAAAACCTTTTAAATCATAGAAGATAGTAGATTTTATTCTCTACTTGACTCTTCTAATGAATTGCTTATTCATTGCCAGATTAAACTTGATGTTTGTTATATTTTATCGGTTTTAACACTTTGTTGAAGGCTAATGATAATTTATTACGCATTATCTTAGTCATAATATTTCTAATCTGGGCTAGTTGAGCTCACCCTTTTGCTTTCATTGTTCTCTTGGGAAATGAGAATGTAGCGAGGGGACTAGTCGAGGAAAGCGGAGTGACGGTCGGATGATAGCATTAGTAGTCCTCACTATTCTATGAAATAGTGTGATAATAAATGTATTGAGGACTTATTTTGAGTTTGAATACTGTCTAGAAGACAATATTTGTATTAAAACTCACAACTCATGTTGTATATTTAAGGGTGTATTTGTATTTAGTACCTTGTATCTGGCGACCCAAGATGGGTGTTGTATACCTATTTTGGGGGCGTCACAGTTGGTATCAAAGCTTATGGATATGATCCCTGGCTAAGATGTGAGACTAGAACTAGGAGGGGAGAGACGGGGAATTCCTTCGCTAGTATGACCTACCTAAGTTTATTTGGTATTTAATTGGTCGGTCAGAGTATATAGGGATAATATGTTACATGTCAATTAACCCTTGTTTTGTGGCAGTATCTGGAAATGACATCCGAGAATGTTGAGAATGGCAATGGAGCACAGGAGACCGTTGAGTCTCCACATATCAATAATCAGGATAATGTGCATCAGGAAGGCGACAATCCTCATGCAAACAACAACACTGACCAAATGATGAATGATGGAATGTTCAGAGGCTTTATACAATTCATGCAACATCAGGCGAGAGCGGCTCCTGTCCAAAATATAGGTGGAAACACTGGAAACTCTGGGACGGTCACCACTAAACAGTTCAAGGAGCTGGGACCACCGGAGTTTATTGGAGAGCCAAAACCACTTAAGGCAGAAGTGTGGATAAAGCAGATCACCAAGATATTTGATGTCTTGGGATGCTCCGAGGAGCAAAAGGTTCCCTTTGCCACCTTTATGTTGCGATGAGAGGCAGATTACTTATGGGAATTGGTAAAGCGTACTCAAGCTGCCGCACTGAAGATGTCTTGGGAGAAGTTCCAAGAACTATTCAACGATAAGTACTTTCCCGAAAGTATTCGTCACATAAAAGAGGTAGAGTTCATCAAGTTGGGCGAGAACAATATAAGCGTGTCACAGGTCTGAAAAGGCTTTGAGTTGTCTCGGTTTGTGTCTCACTTGGTTGATAATGAGGAGAGAATGACACGAATGTTTTTAAGAGGTTTGAAACCGGAGATACGTCAATATCTTATTTCTCTAAACCTGTGTTTGTATTCGATGTTGTAAATAGGGCTCGATTATTGGAGCGATCTGCAGTCAACGCAACCAAGAGAAAGCAACCGGTAGAATGAAAATACCAAGTGTAGCTTGATCGTGGCGGTGATAACAAACGTGGAGGAATCAACATGCGAAAATAGTAACCACTTCGGTGGTAATCATGGCCAAGACAATAAAAGTGGACATTTCAAGAAGAGCAGATTCAACAATGATGGAAGGGCGTCATCACCAGCACCCGTTGTTAAGGAAGGAGAACGACCACCTATTATATGCTTCAAATGTGGAGGGGAGAGACATATCAGTCCAAACTGCGCGATGCCATCCAAAGCGTGTTATAATTGTGGAAGAGATGGTCACCTAGCCCGATTTTGTCGCGCACCGAAGACAAGTCCAGTTGGAACGGTGACACAAAATACTATCCCAGACAAGTCAAAACCAGTAGTTCAAGCGAGAGCATTTGTTGTGACCTCCCAGAATGAAAGGAACCTGAACGAGGTCATCACGGGTAAGCTTATCATAAACTTTAGCGAAGTCTACACCTTATTTGATACCGGTTCTACCCATTCTTTTATTTCTTCTACTTGCGCTCAACGATTAAATTTTACTCCAGAGAAATTAGACTTTGACTTATATGTGGAAACTCCGTTGGGAGAAACCTTCATTACATCCACTGTTTATAAGTCTTGTTTGGTTTAAATCGGTACCCTCACATTACCTGTCGATCTTATTTCATTGAAAATACTTGCATTTGATGTGATTCTAGGGATTGATTGGTTAGCTACTCATCATGCAAAAATTGATTATTTTCGTAAGGTTGTTAGCTTTCATATTCCTAACCAACATATTATGCGAATTCAAGCAACCAAACCATTAAAATCAATCACTATCATCTCAAGCTATAAAGCTATTCGTTTATTAAAAAACGGATGTCAAGCTTTCTTAGCTCATGTCGCGGATTTAAACAAAAATACGTTAGTTTTGAATGATATTTCTATTGTTAATAAATTTCCTGACGTATTCCCTGAAGAACTTCCTGGCCTACGCCCAGAGCGTGAAATTGAATTTTGTATCGACCTTGAACCTGGTACAAAACCCATTTCCAAAGCCCCATATCGAATGGCTCCTATTGAACTTCAGGAGTTAAAGACCCAATTGCAGGAATTGTTAGGCATTGGTTTCATTTATCCGAGTACGTCTCCTTGGGGTGCTCCTGTTTTATTCGTGAAGAAGAAAGATGGAAGTATGCAACTTTGTATTGATTATCGGGAGTTAAATCATGTCACCATCAAAAATAGGTACCCATTGCCTCGCATTGATGACCTGTTTGACCAGTTGCAAGGAGCACTATTCTTTTCAAAGATCGGTCTTCATTCTGGATATCATCAGCTGAAGGTTAAAACTGATGATAGTCCAAAGACTGCCTTCAAAATTCAGTACGGGCATTATGAATTCTTAGTCATGTCTTTTGGATTGACTAATGCTCCTGCTGCCTTCATGGATATGATGAGCCGAGTATTCAAGGAATATTTGGATCATTTTGTGGTCATCTTTATTGATGACATCCTCATATATTCCAAAAGCCGTGAAGATCATGAGGAACACTTGAGGCTGATACTCCAAAAGCTTCGTTAATACAAGCTTTATGCCAAGTTGAAGAAATCGAGTTACGGCTTGAGGAAGTAGCATTCCTTGGGCACGTGGTATCAAGTCATGGAATGTCTGTTGACCCAAAGAAAGATTGAAGCTATTCAAAGTGGAGCAACCTAAATCGATGGCCAAAATCGTAGCTTTCTCGGCTTAGTTTGGTTATTATCGGAGATTCAGTAGAAGGGTTTTCTCGAATCGCTTCTCCACTAACTCAGTGACTCGGAAAGATACAAAGTTCGGTTGGGCGAGGAATATGAGAAGAGTTTTCAAGAACTTCGAGAGGAGACTCATTTATTTTGTTCTAACAATACCATCCGGTTCGGAGGATTTGTCATCTCAAATGATGCTTCGGGCAAAGGGTTAGAATGTGTTCTCATGCAACATGGGAAAGTCATAGCCTATGCCTCACGACAACTCAAGGAATATGCGAGGAATTATCCTACTCATGACCTAGAGTTAGTAGCTGTTGTCTTCGCACTTAAAATTTGGAGGCATTACTTGTATGGGGAGAAAGTGGAGATCTTTACGGATCATAAAAGCCTCAAATATTTCTTCACTCAAAAGGAACTCAACATGCGACAACGACGTTGGCTTGAACTGTTGAAAGATTATGATCATACCATCCAATACCATCCAGGAAAAGCGAACGTGGTAGCTGACGCATTGAGTAGAAGATCATATCGCGAATGCGAGTGCAATATTGTCAACATAAAGGCCCATTTTGTATGACTTGCAAAGGATGGAGATAGAGATAAAGACTCGGGGACCCACGTGATGATGGCAAATATATGAGTAGAACAGACTTTAATTGATAAAATTAAAGTTGCTCAAATTACTGATTAGAGATGATGCGTATGAGGAAGAAAGTGCAAGAAGGTGCGATCAAGTAAGAATCGATGAAGAAGGAATACTTGAGTCAACTCATGACTTTGTGTTCCTAATGACCCTAATTTAAAGTATAAAATCATGATGGAGGCACACAACACACCGTTTTCAATCCATCTTGGGAGTACCAAAATGTATCCTGATCTTCGACATACATTTTGGTGGGGCAATATGAAGAGAGAGATAGCGTTGTTTATCTCAAGGTGTCTAACGTGTCAACGAGTCAAGGCGGAGCATCAAGTACCAAAAGGTCCATTGCAACCACTTTAAATTCTAGAATGGAAGTGGGAGCAAATTACCATGGATTTCGTTACTGGTCTTCCCAAGGTTTCTCAAGGCATAGATGCAATTTGGGTCATTGTTGATAGATTGACCAAGTCTCGCTCATTTCTTCACCGTCTGAGACTTATACACTTGAGCGTCTTGCTGTTATATGTACATAAATGAGATTGTAAGACTACATGGTATGCCGGTATCCATAGTTTCGATCGAGACCCAAGATTCACTTCACAATTTTGGGTTAGTTTGCGAGAAAAGCTATGGGCACAGATTTACAATTTAGCTTCGTGATATCATTCTCGAGACGGACCAGACGATCGGAGAGGACTATTCAAACTCTTGAAGATCTATTAAGACTCGTGTCCTTGACTTCAAGGAAGTTGGGATAAGTTCTTACCATTGGTGGAGTTTTCCTGACAACAACAGTTATCAAGCAAAGTATTGGCATGGCTCCATTCGAGCGTTGTATGGAAGAAAGTGTCATTCTCCGATTATCTTTGGGATTAGGTGGGTGAAGCAACGTTGTTGGGACCGGGAGTTGGTACGTGATGACAACGAAAAAGATTCAAACGATCCGTGAACGTATAAAAACCTCACAAGATCGACAAAAAGAGTTATCTTGATCTTCATCGAAAGGGCGTGGAATTCGATATAGGAGATCATGTGTTGTTACGTGTTGCTCCATGGAAAGGGGTTATGAGATTTGGAAAGAGAGGAAAGATCAATCCTCGATTTATCGGCCCATTTTAATCCTTGATTGAGTAGGAACTGTAGCTTTATGACTAAACTTTACTGCCAAGTATGTCTCGTGTTCATAACATTTTTCACATATCCATGTTACGTAAATATGTGGAAGACCCGAACCACATTATTGAGTTGGAACCGGACGAAATAGCCGAAGATTTGACGTATAAAGAGGTTCCTGTTAAAATCTTGGATAAGAAGGAACATATTCTACGCACCAAGGTTATACCTCAAGTCAAAGTTTTGTGGAGAAACCACGATGTTGAGGAAATGACTTGGGAGTTAGAATCTGAAATAAAATCAAGGTATCCTTACCTCTTCGACATACCAGGTACGTACCCTAATTTCATAAGAAGGGGAGATTGTAAAACCCCAACTTTTTGAATAAAGATGAATTTTCTATAAATATAATTTTTGAATATTATGCAGTGAAATTGATATAATAGTTGTGGGTAATATTTATAAATTTTGCAAAGTACGCAAGTTGTTATATAATATTCGATTAGTCGGGAATATTCATTTTAATTAGGGGAATATTTGTACAACGGCACAATCATTGGTGGACCCCACAGCGTAATTATTATCAGATTGAAAAAACGACAAAAATACTTTATGAAAATAACGGCTAAGTTTCACAGTTAAGCTGAAACACCGGTGTTAAAGTATGCGATACTGGCATGGTTGCATAGTAGCAACACTACAGATTAATTATTGATGTTTAAGTGATAAGTCACTCGGTTTTTATTGGTATTATTAATGTAATAATACGAAAATCTTTTTATATAAAATAGAATACTTTTATAAAGTTATTCTATAAATAGAATATATTATATTCTATTATGCATAGTATTGCATAGTGTTTGCATAGTAAAATCTTTTATAAAGTTATTCGTTTTATTAGATTATAAATAGAATATATTTTATTTTATTTTTTTTTAAATATAGTATCGTGATTAAAATAAATCAATCTCGGCCTGTTCATGAGTTAGTTACTATGCATTCCATTTTTCTATAAATAGAAGCTCATTCATTCATTATTTTCTTACGAATTCACCTTGAAACTCTGAGAGATAAACTATAGAGAGAAAGAAGAAAGTATTACGCTACTTCACTACTTATATATCCAATTACTCTTCTTCTTAAGGTAGGGAATATTATTTGTTGTACTCGTAAGGAGTGTTATTCTTTCTTATTCATGAAGAGAAGTGTTGTTATTCCATTGCTTATTATTACATTGGAATAACTTTTGTATCTGTGATCACCCTATACTTGGTGACATTCTTCTATCGTTCGTCTTTATTATTATTACATTTGGAACATCCATACATGTGTTTTACACACCTGACCTACATCTTTTATTATTATTATGTTGGAACATCACATACATGTGTTTTACTGGGACACAGTTAAAATCTTTATTATTACATTGGAACATCCACTTGTCGGTGCAAATTTTGCACGACACGGTTCCGTTATTTAGTATACTGTTGGAATAACTTTGTCTATCTGCAAGTCCGCATGCATGGTGATTTCTTTTGTTATTCCATTCTTTATTATACTCGGTTGGTTAAAGTTTTAACTTCTATACTCCATGAAATTAGTAGAATATCCTTGATATTTGTGCTTCATCCAAAGATCTTTTCATGAAAATATTCTTACGATCATTCTTGAATTTTACTCTACTAAAGCGATATCATGTTGACAATTTAGACATTAGTAGTTCTTGGACAAATTAATCCTTGAACTTGTTTTATTGAATTCTTATATCATTGTCATCATCCTCATGTTTATATTATGTTGAAAGTCATCACATGGCTCATAGTGCATAGATGGACTTGGTATGATTATGACCATGGATTATTCTTGTAATCATGACCGTAATGTTACAAATGATGTGGTAAAAGTCCTCATTGGCCTGTAGTGCATTGATGGGCCGATTGTTGGCATGATCATGACCATTAATGAATACACAAATATTCTTGGCCCGTGAAATGCATGGATAATTGTGGTCGTGATACTAAAGAATATCCTTGGTAGTAGTGCGGGGGTGATTCGATGATGTGGAATATTTATTAAAATTTGAGTCTCGGCGATAACGATGATGAAAACCTTTTAAATCATAAAAGATAGTAGATTTTATTTTCTACTTGACTCTTTTAATGGATTGCTTGTTCAATGCTAGCTTAAACTTGATGTCTATTATATTTTATCGGTTTAACATTGTTGGAGACTAATGATAATTTATTACGCATTATCTTAGTCATAATATTTCTTACTAGGCTAGTTGAGCTCACCCTTTCTTTCTTTGTTCTCTTGAGGAAATGAGAATATAGTTGGGATGAGTCGGAGAAGCGGAGTGATGGTCCGGAGGATAGCATTAGTAGTCCTCACTATTCGTGAAATAGTGTGATAATAATTGTAATGAGGACTCCTTTTGAGTTTGTATAATCTCTAGTAGATAATATTTATATTCAAACTCACAGGTTTATGTTTGTAAGATTATTGTACACCTACGTTTATATTAGTAAGTTGTATTTGAATTATGTACCATGTATCCGACGACCCAAGATAGGTGATGTATACCTAATTTTGGGGCGCCATGCACTTAACTAAGCGAAATTATTGTCGGATTGAGAAAACGACAAAAAAATACTTTATAAAAATAACGGAAGTTTTACTGTTAACTATTGAAACCCTTGTTAAAAATACAATAATATGCGTGGTTGCATAGTAGCACACTGCAGTATTGATTATTGATGCTTTACGTGAGAAGTCACTCAGTTTTATTCAATTATTATTACGATGAATTGCGCATAGTATCTCACGTTATTTGATTCAATTATTGTCAATATTTTATATATTATTAAATCAATAATTGAGATGATAAAATAATTAATATTATTATTTGCAATATTAACGATGTCTAGAAGTTCTATCAAGGAGAGGTTTGGTCACCTAATTGCGGCCATGACGGAGACATTGAAAGCCCCTCTTTCACAGGAAACGACACAGTGGATTAATATTGTGAATTATAATAATGATGATAAAGTTTGTTTTATTATTATTATAAATATAATAAAATGAAAACTTTTTATATAAAAATGCAGAATACTTTTATAAAGTTATTTATTTTATTAGATTTTAAATAGAATATATTATATTTTATTATGCATAGTACTGCGTAGTGTTTGCATAGTAAAATCTTTTATATAAAACAAAATACTTTTATAAAGTTATTTGTTTTATTATATTTTAAATAGAATATATTATATTTTATTATGCATAGTGCCTGCATACTGTTTGCATAGTAAAATCTTTTTATATAAACAGAATACTTTTATAAAGTTATTTATTTTATTAGATTTTAAATAGAATATATTATATTTTATTGCATAGTGTAGCATAGTATCCTTTCCATTCTTCTATAAATAGGATGTTTAGTTAGAATTAAAAATCACACCAAAAATTCAGAGAATTCTTCTTCTATAATCTTGCGTGTTTCTTTAGAGTTTAAGAAAGCTTTGAGCGTAGAAAATAGTGCAAGTTTTCTTCAAGTAAATCCCCGTCCTACCCGTCGGAATACTCTTCTTTTTAAGGTAAGGAGTATTATTTCTTTCATATTCATGAAGAGAACTATTGTTATTCCATTATTTATTATTCTATTGGAATAACTTTTGTATCATGATCACTAGAATACATGGTGAAATTCTTACATTATTCTATTCTTTGTTATTACATTGGAATAACTTTTATGCATGTGATCTATCGCATGCTGAGTGAATTCATTGTTATTCCATTCTTTATTATTCTATTGGAACATCCTGTGCAATGCGGATTACACGTGACCGGTTCCTTACTATATTATTACGTTGGAACATCACATGCATGCGGATTCACGCATGACCTAGTTCCATTCTTTATTATTTTGTTGGAATATCCTATCTCATGCAGATTACGCGTGACTTTGTTCCATTCTTTATTATTCTGTTGGAATAATCTATCTACGTGGATTACTGTATAGCGGTAAAAATCCATTTACATTTTCATATATTCTATTATACTCAGTTGATTAAAGTTTTGGCTTCTATACTCCATGAAATTAGTGGAAAATCCTTGATAATTGCGCTTCATCCAGTATCTTTTCATTGAAATATTCTTCTGAGCATTCTTGAATTTTACTCCACAAAAGAGTATCATGTTGACAATTTGGATGTTATTGAGTTCAGGATAAATTAACTTATAAATCTTTAAAATTTATTCTTGAACTAGTTTTATTGAATTGTCATCATCCTCATGTTTATATTATGTTGAAAGTCATATGTGGCCTGTAGTGCATAGATGGACTTGGTATGATTATGACCAGGGATTATTCGGTATAATCATGATCGTAATGTTACAAATGATGTGGTAAAAGTCATCATTGGCCCGTAGTGCATTGATGGACAGTTGTTGACATGATCATGACCATTGATGAATACACGAATATCCTTAGTCCGTAGTGCATGGATAATTTGGGGTCGTGATACTAATGAATATCCTTGGTCGTAGTGCAGGGATGATGTGGATTATTTATTAAGCTGAGTCTCAGCGATAAATGTAATGAAAAAACCTTTTAAATCATAGAAGATAGTAGATTTTATTCTCTACTTGACTCTTCTAATGGATTGCTTGTTCCGCTGCAGTTAAACTTGATGTTTGTTATATTTTATCAGTTTAACACTGTTGAAGGCTAATGATAATTTATTCTGCATTATCTTAGTCATAATATTTCTTACTGGGCTAGTTGAGCTTGTAACGCCCGAGAATTTTGAATTTTGAATGAATTAAATTTTTATTTGGTTATGTGGATTAAGTGAATTTAATTGAGTTATTATGTGAGTAGGATGTTCGAAGGTCGTTCTATGACCTAGAATGTGCGGATGTGGTTATTATTCTAACTTTGTGCTAGAATTAATTGTTGTGAATTATCAAGACGAAAACGAAGGTTTTTCGAGAATGTTTGCGTAAAAACACTATTCATCCGATTTCGTTCGGAGCTAGGGTTTGAAATTTCGAGAAATACGTCATGATAGAATACGAAGATAGTATGGAATATCCAATAATAATTCCGTTATGGCAAACGAAGTTTTTGCTTGCGGACGTAAAACCTAAGGGTTTGTGAAATAGGTTTCTGAAAGAGAAATACGATGCGTATAGTCGTTTCGGATATTATACGTATGGAATACGAGTATTATATTAGTATAAATACGAGTATAGTATGAAGAATAGTACGACGTATAATACGATTACTATATGAGTATTAGACGAAGAGAATACGTGAGTTACACGTATAGAATACGAGACGCATTAATGGAGTATGAGTTAAGGGTTTGGTATAATTTAATTGGACTTAAACCAATAGCAAGCCCAATGAATTAAGTGTTCAAGTCCAAGTTGAGGCCCAAGTTAAAGCCCAACGTTTGTTAAAGTCAAGCCCATTCCAAAGAATTGAACTGCGAGTCGAACCGATGGGTCATGGGATGGGTAAAACCCATGGGGTGATCCACGAGGGAGTGGGCCGGCCACTTGGTGGCCAAGCAAAGTGACAACTTGCTCACCAAGTACTTTACTTGGTGGCAAAGTTGACAAAGGAGGTGGAATAGTAAGGAGGTGGGGAGTTGGACATTTTTGGCCTCACTTTGGTTTTCTATATATACAAAGCTAGAGTTGGCATTTTGTGGTTTTACAAAGCTTGTCCAAAGATATATAGAGAGAGAAAGAGCTAGAATCATATAATCCTTCTACTTCCAAGCAAACCAATAGGCGTTTATCAAGAACGTGAATTACTTCAAAGGTAAACTCTTATAAACCGTAATCTTCATCTTTTTCGATTTCTTTCTCGTAGAAGAATCATGGATTGATGGAGCATGTTTATTGAGGAGATATTAGGATGCCTATTAATGATTAAATCATTGATAGGTCATGACCAAATAGAAATCGTAAGTGTTTACGTGAGTTAAAATCGTAGAAAATCTTAAACGTCAACTTTGTTAAGAATGAACGTTTTGAAAACCGTTATAGCTAAGGAATGTGCCTATTGTTTGGTTAGGATGACTATGATGAATCAATGGAGTTTTCCATTTGATTTGGCTTATAGAACACGAGTAACGAAGTTATGGCGAATTTTGCGAAAAATAGACGTTAAACGTCGAAAAACGTAAAAAGCCCGGATTAAAGGTCAAAAGTTGTCGTGTGACTTGAAAATGTTGGTTTCCAATGTCAACACGTGAGATAAGGTAATTAAGAGTCATGGGCGAAAGAATCGTCGCATTCCGACTTATAACAAAGAAAACGAGTATTGAACGGTCGAAAACGTTAAACGAACACTTAAAAATGAACTTAAAGGTGAATTTCGAGTTAACGGATTAGAAAATATGAAATTCTTATATGAACACGTAATGGATTCGATTTGTGACTTGTAGGCTTTCAAATGGGTCAATTCGGATGTAAAACGAACAAATTAGGAAGCCGGGAGTTTCGTTAGGAAACTAAACTATTTTGGCCAACTGATGCACAGAGCTTCGGTATGACACCAAAACCAAGATACAAAGTGGTGGCGCCAAGATGTCGAGACTTCGGTGAAATACCACACTTCTTCATCATGCATGGCTACCACTAGAATACTAGGGATGTCGCGCCGCAGTTAGGTTTTGTTCCATTTTGAATGTAGACCTAAAGTAAGACGTTAAAGGTACTTAAAGTACATAATAAGACTTACCTTAAATCACTTATAAGGTGTTAATGTAAGAAGATCTGGTAAGGTTTAATAGAAATTAAACAAAGAACGCGAAGACGTAATAAGTAAACCATGAATGACGTATAATGTTGGTATTTAACCAATAATGATCGAATGTTGGATAATGACATAAGAACGATAATGAGACGTAACAAAGTATTGGAAGTCGAATCGACTTTAGTAACGAAGTTAATACAAATAAGACATAAAAGAGAAAGAAGTTGGTTAAAACCGTAATGTTAGTTTGTTTGATAACTAATTGCAGTGTGCTATGTGAATGTATCATGTAGATCCTGTAAAGACTGAGAATAGTTGAATTGTTTATTCAAGAGGCGGCAAGGCAAATCTTTCTTAAACGCTTGTCAACCTTCGAGTTAGCCAAGTTTTTACGTGATGCATGTTATACAATGCATGAATGATTTTAAGGAAAGAGTCGATGCATGTTTTAACTCGGCTAGACTAATACTGAAGAGTTGATTGATTTGTTTACAAGTCTTTCGATATAGAACTATTAACGCTATCATATGCCAAGTATTTGGTACGGATGAGAAGGTAAGTTTGTCTATGTACAAACAAAAGTATTTTTCATCGATTATTCGATGGGCACGTGAGGTTGCAAAATGTTGAACATAAATACGTTTAACGTAAGAGTGTTGATCAACATAGAGTACAATAGTATGATCACCTAGAAGTGCTCATAAGTAAAGACGGGTGGATGGCCTTAGTGCCGGATATCCTTTTCAAGTATGAAAATGAAAAGAGTATGTTCATGGTCTATTGACTGGTTCATCCTTCCTAAGTTATTCTATATACTTTAGAATTGTTGTTATGACATGATAAGTACTAGTCAAATGTTTCGTAGTGCTTCATAGACAATTGTTCAAATATGGAATTAAGGCATGAAAATGTTATTGTGATATTCATATGATTCTTTGTTAAGACTTGCGGAGCTAGTTATGCTCATTCTTGCTTGAACCATATGTTTTTGGCCTAAAAAAGTAAATCGAACTGAGAGTTCTAAGAGAGATAAGGGCAAGGCTAAGATGGATAATTAATCGTCCTATAATAGACTAATGTATTTGTATGTAATATACTCATGAAGAACAACGAATGTATTCGGTTAATGAACCTGGGAAAGGATTTATTACAAATGTAATATAAAGATAGTAATTACACTCATTTTGTTGTTATCTCAATGGAATGATTGTATGGATTGTAGCATCGTGGAGCACCATCTGTCGGGTTGGAAGATACCCGGATTTGGGGGCGTCACAGGTTGGTATCAAAGCAATAGGTTATAAAATTTAAGGGGGGAAGAACCTTAGGCTAATAACCTCGTTAGGAAAGGAAGAGTCCGAAGAAAGCTAACTCGAGTCAAATGAGTTAATAAGGTATTGAGGAAACTCAGCACCGAAAGATTTAAAAGATGGAAAGTAACCCTAAATGGATTAAATGTGATTTGTGCTTATATTATTGTGTATTATGTACTAATCAATTTGTTATGTGTTATTGTAGATGTCAATCGATAGCCTAATGTATAGGGATATACATGTGGTCAGCGAGGAGTCCGTGAACTGAGTTGAGACAGTACATGTGCCTATAGCAGACATACCGGTAGTGATTCTAGAAGAGTCAGAGCCCGAGGAATATTACTCGGAGGAGGACTATTCTAAGGAGACCATGGGAATAACATAATATTTGAATATGATGATTGATGTGGAGGATGATATGGAGGTGACATCGATTAATACGGTGATGCCTGCCCTAGAGTCGACACCTACAGAGACTATGAGGGCAATGTACCTCTCAGTGCTTGACCGTAACGTGCAACTGCACAATATGGTGCAGCACCAGAAGGAAGAGATCAATGATCTCTATGGAGCGAAAGAGTCTGCAGAGTCAGACTATGAGATAGAGCATGATGAGAAAGTGCTCATGACTGACAAGGCTAGGGACTATAAGAATGAGGTCATAGAACTTCGTAAGAAACTGGTTGAAAAAGATCAGAAGATAGCACAAATGCCATATATAAATGACAGTGCGCACGAGGATTTCAAGCTTAAGATAGCTTGTTATTCTATTGAGTCGGGACAGACTCGACATACTATAAGTCGAGATATTGTGTCGATACTGGCAAACCAGAAGCATGAGAATGCTGTTAGGCAGTATTAGGAGTAGTATGGTAAATACTTTTGCGTAGTGACGTAAAACCCTCTTTTGTATAATTAAAGGGTAGTCTTTTTGTAAATCCCAATTTTTATAAAAGTCAATTGCGGGATAAATATGTAATAGCTTTTGGGCTATGGAAAGCAACTTGTAAATAGTTTTAAACTATAAAGAAGCATTTTAATATAAGGAAGTCTTTATTTTAAATTGTTTTGCTATGTATAAGTTATTGTTCAGTTGTTTGACGACTAATAAAGAAGTAAGCAAATAAGTAATAATGGAACTTTATTTATTTAATCACAAATGTCGTCAAGAAGAAGGCAACGTAACCAAGAGGAGGAATCACATAACGATAACAAGGGGGGGTCCTAATAACCCAATGCAAGAGTTCGTTAATTTATTAATGGCTGCATTTAACCAAGCTGGGGGTAGAGCACCCGCAGGACCTAGGGTAGCCCGAACGACTACCTTTAAGGAATTTAAGAGTGTAGGTCCACCCAAATTTAAGGGAACAATGGACCCAGAGGAGGCCCAGACATGGGTCAAGGAAATAGAGAAGGTGTTTGTTATTACAAGCGTGGCCGAAGCGCAAAAGACTTCTTTTTGCGACCTATATGAGGAAGGGGGAACCCACTACTGGTGGGAGGCTCACTAGGGTGGGGCTGGAGTGGAAGCTGTTACACGGGAATAGTTTAAGAAGGTATTCTTCGAGAACTATTTCCCTACTAGCATGCACGGGAGAATGGAGATTAAGTTCCTAGAACTTAAGCAGGGGGACATGACTGTTCCCCAATACGCGGCCAAATTCAATGAATTGGCAAGGTTTGCTCCACACCAAGTGGACACAAAGGAGAGGAAGGCTCATAGGTTTGAGCAAGGCCTAAAACCCTGACTCTATAGTAGGATATCAGTTTTTCAGAGTGCTTCCTATGAGACCATTCTGGAAAAGGTGATAATAGCGGAGGGTGGTAGTGAGGTGTTGACCCAATACCACAAAGATAAAAAGAATAAGAGTAAAAGAGAGGGAGGAAATAAGGCAGAGGTTGCCAGTGGTAGTGGCAATATGCCTAAACGGAAGAATTTTAACCACAGGAATCTTTGGGGCAAAACAAGGGATCCTAAACGGAGGATGGTTTGTAGGACATGCGGTAAGACTCATCCAGGAGTCTATCCAAGGGAAGGCAAGGTTGTTATAATTGTGGGCAGGAGGGTCATATATCTCCCAATTGTCCTAATCCTAAGAAAAGCCGGGGATGTTTTGTTTGTGCGTCGGTGGACCACATGGCAAGAAATTGCCCGAAGAAAGGGGTGGAGGGTAGTAAAGATTCTCGTAGTGGTAATTTGGCCATTACTGGACCAACACCATCATTGGGTAGACCCTACATTTAACGCGTTTAATATGATGAATCAAGATGCGATTGCATCAATGGATGTAATGTGTAGTATCATTCGATCGATGAAATAAATTCTTACGTGTTATTTGACTCGGGTCTTCTACTTGTTCTTTTATAGCATATGGATTTGCTCAAAGAATTGGGATTAAATCTGAAAAGTTAGAAATACCTTTAGACGTTAAGGTAGCAAACGAGGAGATAATTTCCATTGAATACATTCATAGGAATTGTTTCGTAGATATCAGGGGTAATAGATTATCGGTAGATCTTTTACCGATAAGGTTAAGGGAATTTGATGTGATTCTCGGTATGGATTGGTTAATTAACCATAGAGCAATAATAGACTATTATAGAAAGAGTGTAAACCTAAGGCTTTCTAAGAAACCTGAGGTGGTGTTTTATGGAAATAAATCACCGGGACGTTCTTGTTGTCTAACCATGACACAAGCTAGGAAGATGTTGAAGAAGGGGTGTAAGGGTTATCTATTTCATGTGGTGGATACCCAAATAGTGGGAACATCATTGGAACAGATAGCGGTAGTTCAAGAATTCGCGGATGTGTTTTCGGAGGATTTACGGTGATTCGCGAATAGGGATGTAGAATTCATGATTGATTTGTTCAAAGATGCGACACTGGTTTCAAAGGCACCATATAGGATGGCGCCAGTTGAGATGAAGGAGTTAATGGTTCAGTTATAGGAACTGTTAGATAGGAAGTACATTCAACCAAGTGTGTCTCCGTGGGGAGCACCAATATTATTTGTAAAGAAAAAGGACGGATCGTTACGACTTTCTATCGACTATCGAGAGTTGAACAAGTTAACGATTAAGAATAAATACCCGTTGCCGAGGATCGATGATCTATTTGATCATTGAAAGGGCAAAGTATTTTCTAAAATAGATTTAACGCATGGGGTATCATCAATCGAAAAGTGAGGAAGGAAGATATACCTAAGATGGCGTTCGAGAACTCGTTATGGGCATTACGAGTTTTTGGTTATGTCGTTTGGGTTGGCCGAATCGCATGGTACCGCATTCATGGATATGATGAGCAGAGTGTTCAAATAGTATTTGGACAAGTTAAATCAGTGGTGTTCATTGATGATATTCTAGTCTATTCTAATACGCTTGAAGATCATCTTTGAACATCTAAGAATAGTGTTGGAAACATTACGGGGAGAATTGTATGTGAAATTCACTAAGTGTGAATTTTGGCTCGAAACAGTCACGAGTTTCTAGGACATGTTATAGACAAAGATGGCATATCCAGTAGATCCAAATGTAGGTGGAAGCGGTGAATGAGTGGGAAGCAATCGAAAAAGCATGATCGAAGTTAAGAGTTTTAAGGGTTAGCGGATCTTATAGAAGGTTCATTCGGACTTTTCTAAATTAGCTCTTTGTGACGAGATTTTGTAAATCAATTTTAATATTTATTGAATTAAATAAATATTTTTCGATGATTTAATTATTAGATTAAATAATTAATTGATGCAATTGTGGTTTAATTTAATTATATGTGTTACATTTATTAAATTAATGTAGAGAATAATTATTATTCACATATGTAATTATGTGAGCTTATTGAATTAAATAAAATATTTAATTAAGCATGATGTTATTTAATTAATTTAATTATTAATTAGAGATTTAATAATTAAACACTATTTATTAATGAGAAATTTAATTATGTGAATTTATGAGAAATTATTATATTTTATTTAAAGTAAATTAAATAAGATATTTGATTTATTGTCTTGAGTGGGTGTGACATGATTTAAACTATATGATAAATGAGTTTATTAAATTAATTGGGTATAAGCCTTTAAGGCTAGCCAAATGAGGCCTTAAGGAGTTGAGGCGGTTAAACCCACGTTATGGAGCAATCGACCTCAACTCTCTGCAGATAAAGGCTCAGTTGATATTCTACGTATTCTCCTTTTATTATATTTGCTAAGTCTAGAAAACATAACAGAGAGAATTCAGAGAGAAAAATTAAGAATTTTGAGTGTGTGATTGAAGAAGAGTATGAGAAGAGTTTCAATTCATTGTTTAACATTACACTCTACGCTCTGGGTAATTTCTCCAAACCCAATTTCTAATTCACGTCATTATTTTTTATAAAAATGGCTTTCATATATTTTGTAAAATCTCTATAATTGAAAAAGGGTTTGATTATGAGTTTATATATGGGTTAAGATATATCAAATCGTATTTGATTATATATATATATTAGGTGAATTATAATGTCATCAGTTTCATAATACTATGAATTGTTATTTCAAAAATTTACAGAGTATGGGTTTTGGCCTTATGGCCTTATACGTTATATTTTATGTATTGATCGTATATTATCCCTAAATTTTACACTTGTATATTATTATGCATGTTGATACGAAGAGACCAAGCCTTAAACGAACGGATTCAGTGTTATAACGAATCCGTAGTGTTAAATTTTATGTTTTTGTTCAAAATCTTCAAGAACATCGAAAACGAAGACAAATTGCATAATTTAATTACATTTATTATGTGTTTTAAATGGTTAAAGTCGTTATATAAATGTTGGGTTATGTTTATGCATGAATTACACCATATGGGTATGTCTAATTTCGAGTAGAAAATAAGAAATTTGAAGAAATTGGCATGTTCTGCGATTTTTCATGAATCGCCATTCTGTCTGTCTGGTATGCATTGTCATGCGCCTACTACTTATTTCCCACATACAGTGCCACCACTACCTATAACGCCATATCTCGAGCCATTGGCCGCCAAGAGTCCTAACATACATCCATCAGCAATGTGAAGACTAAGTGTAACAGATGGTATGGCATGACCACTCCGTAAAGTTTAGAAATGAGATTTTTAAATTGATTAAGTCTAACAATGTGTTAGTAAATTAATGTAATGAACATGTAAATATGTTAGAAGTATAATGAGATGTAAATTAGATGTTTAACATGTAAATAACATAATTACATGTGGATTGAGTTATTAAATACATAATTAGTTGTTATCCATGAAGTACAAATTATGTGACAATGTGATAATTTGACTAAGTATAGTCATAACCAAAGTTTAGACAAAGAGAATGGGTTTACGATGAATAGTTAAGTTATAATTAACTGGTATTGTGAATGTGAATGATATGTAGGATTTAATTCAAAGAACGTGCTTAGTTAAAGTGTAATCTACGCAGAAGGCAAGTTTCCTAACCCTACTTGTCATTATTGTTCAAGTTTATTAATTAAAAGTATATGTTTAGCAACGAAATTTGTCCTTCGTTGCAGATTGTATCAACTTTCACTTTTGCAACAAAATTCATAAATCGTTGCAAAATTTCGTTAACTAATTCATTGGCGGAAAAATTTCGTTAGAAATTAGTTGCAAAAATTTTTTGACCACTTGATTTCCCGCCATCGTAGTAACGAAAAGTTTTTTGTTGCTAAAAATGGGGCTTTAGCAACGATTTTTCAAGCAACAGCTTTATAAGTCGTTGCTAAAAGTGTATGTTTAGCAACGAAACTTGTCCTTCGTTGCAGATTGTCTCAGGCTTTCACTTTTTGCAACGAAATTCATAAGTCGTTGCAAAATTTGGAAACAAAATTCGTTAGAAATTAGTTTCTAATCACTTGATTTCTCCTCATCGTGGGCAACGAAAGTTTTTTTGTTGCTATATTTCGTTGCCTAATATGGACCACATTCATTGGCAAAATTTTTTATTTTAGTTGCATATCTTATACAACTTTTTGCAACGACTATTAAAATGTTGCCTTAAATTAAGATAATCTCAATAAGCATATTTTTGTAAAACCATATTCGGTATTCGAGGAATTGTCAAAAAATATTCATATTTAGTATTTAAAAATTATGTCCAAATGCGAAACATATTCGAACCTGTGACCTATCATTTGGAACTTTGGTCATTCGACCACTGGAGCAACACAAGTTATCTGTTAATATTTTGCAAGGATTAATATTTATATCAAAATATGAGATTTCCCCCATATATTTCTTTCTTCTCCTTCACTACATATGATTAATATAATCTCAAGAAGTTATATACTACAATAATAATAATAATAATAATAATAATAATAATAATAATAATAATAATAATAATAATAATAATAATAATAATAATAATAATAATAATAATAATAATAATAATAATAAGATAATAACAATAATAATAATAATAATAATAATAATAATAATAATAATAATAAATAATAATAATAATAATAATAATAATAATAATAATAATAACTTGACTCTATTTTTAAAATAATTCTCCTTTTTTTTTTAACTCCCATTTTACTTTTTCTTGTAATTTTTTTTAATAATCAAATATTAATTTCTCTTTATATCTTGTTTTAGAGGGGTGTTTGGCAATGACTTATAAGTTGGTTAAACTAAGTTATAAGTCATTTGTTATTATTTAGTGTTTGATAATAACTTAAATTTTAACTTTTTTTACTTATAAGTCATTATTAAATTTTTTTCATGCTTCATGTTTTTTTATATATTTTTATTATTATTACTATTACTATTATTATAATTATTATTATATTTACTATTATTATTATTACTATTATTATTATTACTATTATTATTAATAATTATTATTAATTATTATTAGAATAATTATTACTAATCTTATAATTATTATTTTTATTATTACAATTATTACTATTATTATAATTTCTATTATTATTATTAAAAATATTGTTGTTGTTGTATATTATT